>OY728140.1:1134663772-1137163772 GCA_963277665.1 Viscum album | reverse complement strand
TTCATAAGTATCTTACCTTTACTGAGATATACATGTTTTCCACTCAGGTTTTTGACAAAAAAAATTTTCCAAAAGAACTCTTCATAAAAAACACACCTTTTACTTCTCACTCATGGTTGATGGTTCATGTATCAAGTATGCTATTCTATATTTATTTTGGGGACCCTATGTTTATTAATGTGTTCTTTTATTATAAAAACCATTCATTTTCATGGGTTATTTATGTTAATTTATTATATATGATCTATGTGGCATGAAATATAATGATAATATAATGATGTGATAGGTTCACCCATAATTATATAGCACAAATTGAATGTTATGATGTGATGGGTGTGCTCGAAATTATACCTCACTACAATGAATTGGGTAATGTGATGAATCTCACAATATAAATTGAAATGATGTGTGAAAATTATGCTATAAGTATTCAAAACTATGTGTGGTAGATGACCACTAAGACATGATGTTTCATTTTTATACATTTCTATATTTCAAGTCTTATATTAATTTTTCCAATAATGATTTTGATGGTGATGTAATGATTATGCTCACCCCATGATATATTATTCTTATCTCTCCTCTTACTAGGATTTTATTTCACCCATTTTTTATTTATAACCATAGGTTAATACATGTACTAATGAGAGGTAATGTGTCAATAAGAAGATAGAGAAGAAGGAATTAAATAAATGTTTATTCTTGATGTTGTAAATTTAATGTTTTTTCAATGTTTTCCCAAGACACTAAACCTCTGGATCCACATGGTGTAATACAATATTGTTGTGTATATTTATAATTATTTAATATTTATTTAAGAAATGTTAGTGTCTCTATTTTGGTTACTGAGCCAAGGTATATTTAATTTTGGAATTAGGATTACTCAACCCTAGAGAAAACCTCTAGCATGAGACTAATTACAAATATACATAAAAGAAGAATTTCATAGGGATCCCATAAGTTATGATTTTAGTTTAAATAATATAAATGAATATGTTATTCACAACTTCATAACTTATGTTTTCTTCTAAACTTTTATATTTTATAAAATGGTAGAAACTAGGAGAAACCAGGCCAACAACCCCTGCGAGGACCAATGAAATGATTCCCCAAACGACATCCCCAATGCTTTGGGAGGTGCAGTTAAAAATTTAAGGGAAATTCCTACCCAACTATCATAGCTTATAAACAATAACCCGAATAATGGGGAACATCCTCCTTTACTAAATAGTGAGAAACTGGCTATCGATTGTATTATGCAGTAATGACCTCCGACATTTGGTGGATCTTCTGATCTAATAGTTGCAGAATAGTGGGTCAACTCAATGTATAAGATCTTTTTTGTGATTTACTATTCTGAGATGATGAAGGTGACAATATCCATTTATCATCTAGATGGAGAGGCTGATAAATGGTGGTCTTTGATTATGAACACCAAACCAAAAGAAAAAATTGAGAGATGGAATGGGAAAACTTTAAGATCACGTTTCCTAACAAATATTTCTCACGAACTCTTTATATGAAGATAGAGAGATAATTCATAGAGCTCATGAAAAATGAAGGATAATATGTCACAACCTACAACAATAATTTCACAAGGCATATATGGTACACTTTGGGTTTTGTTATCAATAATGTTAGAAAATTGATAGATTCATTAGTGGATTAAAACCACAACTTCAAAAGGCAATTACATTTGGATACTTTGGGAGTTATGAAGAAGTTGTTCAATGTGATCTCAAAGCGGAGAGAGAGTTCGAAGAATGGTCCCATGGCTATGTTGAGAAGAAAATATTGATAGAGTTTCATGCCAGGGGGTCTAATGTTAAATATGGGATGAAAACTCAATGACCCACATGCCAAAATTTGGGTGGTTGCATCATGGGAACTGCCTAAAAGTGATAGGTAAATGCTTCAACCATGAAAAAGAAAAAAAACATGCACAATAGTGTCCAAAATACATGACAAGGATAGATAATTGGATAGAATAAATGAGAGAACCAACCATGGTTCAATTCTATAACTGTAGAGAGCAATGGAACAATGCAATCTAGTGCACTAAACCTAGAGTCCTCATGGGTAATCAACATTAGCTTCCACCAAAGCAAAAGAAACAAGGAAAGGCTTATTCCATCACTACTACGAAAGTGGAGCAAGATAATGAAGTCATACAAGGAACACTTTCTATTCACTCAATAACGGAAAATGTATTATTTTATTTTGGTTCTATTCTTTCTTTTACATCTTGCAATATTGATAGAAGTATAAAATTGAATCCCCGAAACCATGAAGTAGAGATATCTGTAAAAAACTCCAAGTGGTGTAATCATTGAAACCCAAGTGTTTAACTCTTCTCCCATTGGCGTATGTAGGAATATACTTCTAGTGAATCTCATAATTCTTTCCTTGGTGTAATTTGATGCTATGAGAGAATTTGGAGACATATTTATAAAAGTGTTACCCGGAATTCCCCTAGATTTTGAGGTAGATTTCTATATGAAAATCATACTTGGAACTAATCCTTTCTCAATGTGTCCCTATAGGATTGATCTTCTCGAACTGGAGGATTTAATGAAGCATTTGTAAGAGCATTTGTATAAAAAGTTCATACACTCTAGTGCATCACCGTGGGGTGCACCAGTGCTCTTTGTGAAGAAGAAGGATGGAACAATGCGACCGTGTAACGATTATCAAGAAGATAAAAAGATCACCATAAATAAAAATTACCTTCTTCGAAGGATTGAAATATTTTTCAATTAGTTAAGAGGTGGTCAATAATTCTCAAAGTTATATCTTTTTTCTAGATATCATTAGCTAAAGGTGATGAAAAAATATATTCAAAAGACTTCCTTTCATACAAGGTATTGGCTCTATGTGTTTTTGGTGATGCTCTTTATACTTACTATTCTCCCTGTAATATTCGTGGATTTCATGAATAGAGTCTTTAGACAATACCTCAACAAATTTTTGGTAGTGTTTAGCAATGATATGATCATATACTAAAAGAATAAGGAGAAACATGAATAACATCTATGAATTGTGTTGGCGACATTGAGAAAGGATATGTTGTACGCCAAGTTCAGAAAGTGTGACTTTTGAATGAAGAAAATCACATTCATGGGACACGTGATCATATGTGAGGGAATTTCTATAGACACTTTAAAAATATGGTGATTGTGGAATGTCCTAGTCCCTCTAGTGTCATAGAAATCTGTAGTTTTCATGTATTAGCTAGTTACTACAGATGTTATGAGAGAAATGTCTCGTGATTGTAAATCTCGCTAACTATGTTAAAAATTAAGGGGTTAAGTATATCTGGATGGGAGAATGTGTGGGAACCTTCGTGTTGCTAAATAGATGGATGATCACGTCACCCATACTTATATTACTGAAAAGTGGAGAATGTTTTTTGATATACAGTGATGCCTCAAATAAATTATTGAGTTGCATACTTAGGAAAAGCAATAATGTGATAGCCTACGCCTCATGATAGTTGATGATCCTTGATCAGAACTACCTGATGCATGATCTAGAGTTAGAATCCATGATTTTTGCATTAAAAATATGGAGACACTATTATTATGGTGATAAGTGTGACATATACACCGAAAAAAATATCCTGAGGTATATATTCACACAAAAGGATATGAATGTGTGTCAAAGGAGATGGTTAGAGCTAATCAATGATTACAATTACTCTATTCACTATCATCCTGAAAAGGTGAATAAGGTAGATGATTCTCTTAGGAGAAAATAACCTACCACTCTATCGATGCTACGAATTGAGAAAGAACCTAACTTATGGGATATACAATGGAAGGATTTGGAAATAATAACGGTAGGGGATACATCATACCTTGACCTAATGATTTTACTAACATCAATCCATGATACGATTAAGGAGGCACAAAGGGATGATTTGGAGAGAGAAAATAAAGGTGAATGCAGTAAAATAAGGAAATCTGCAATAGTTCTATATCGATGATGATGTTGTGATTTGTTTTGGAATGTGATTTTTTGTGCCTTCATCACCCAGGATAAAGAAGGAGAAATTGGAAAATGCACATAGCTCAATATTTTATATCCCTCCTGGAAGCCCCAAGATGTACCGAGATCTCTGAGAACACTTCTGGTTGGACAACATGAATAAAGATATTGTAGAATATATATCAAGGTTCTTGTTATGTTATCAAGTTAAAGAAGAGTGACAAAATTCCAAAGGGATGAGGCAGCCATTGCAAATACCAATGTTGAAATGGTTGAATTTCATTATGGACTTTGTCATTGGTCTCCCGAAGAGGTCAAAGAGAAATAATTCGATATGGGTTTTGGTTGACCAAACCACTAATACTACCCATTTTATCTCAATTCAGGAATATCACTCACTTAAACAACTAGGAATGATATATGTGAAGGAAGTGGTGAGACTACATGGTGTTACACTATCAATTGTCTCTAATCGTGATCCAAGGTTTAGATCTTTATTTGGAGGAGCCTTAAACAATATTTGAGTACTGAATTAATTTTCCGCATGACCTATCACCCTCAAACTGATGGAAAATATGAAAGGAATATTTATTTAAATGAAGTCATGAAAAGAGTATGATCTATAAAATCAAAAGATGGATGAGATCAACATCTCTAATTGGTTGAGTTATCATACAAAAATAGCTTACACTCAAGTATCGAGATGGCTCTATATGAAGATTTGTATGGAAAACATTGTAGAACACCATCCTGTTGGGATGAAGTGGGAGTAAGCAAGCTATTTGGACCTGATCTTGTGCAAAAGATGACATAGAAGGTTCAAGTCATCCAGAAACATATCAAAGCTGCTCAGAGTTGGCAAAAGAGATATGCTGACAACTGTCGAAGGGACATGGAGTTCGATGTTGGAGATAATTTATTCTTTCTAAAATCACCATGGAAGAGATTCATACAGTTTGGAAAGAAATAGAAGCAAACCAAAAGGTACATTGGCCCTTTTGAGATCCTTGACCACATAGGAGTCGTGGTCTATCGGCATGCACTTCCACAGAATATGGCTCAATTTCATGAATTGTTTTCATGTATCACTTCTGAGGAAGTACATACTAGATCCCTCACATGTACTAAACTCAGAGGTGGTACATCTAGAAGATGATATCTCTTATGAGGATAATCTTGTGAAGATTATGGAATGGAGAGACAATGTTATATAAAACAATGCAAACCACCTTGTCAATGTGTTTTGGAGGAACTATAAGTGTGAAGAAGCAACTTGGGAACTAGAGGAGGTGATGAAGGAGAAGTACCCCCACCATTTTATAAAAAACGAAATTTTGAGGGTGAAATTTCATAATGGGGGGAAGAATGTAACGACCTAAAGTTTTATCAATGGGATTCTATTTTTATAATCATGCCTTAATGTATACTCAAATTGGGAAACAAAATGCCACATTATTCTCAAATTAACTACTATAATACCTTTAAACTTAAATTTTCCACATTTTTGTTTTGAATTTTGATAATCTGACATTAATAGTTGAAATCAGTAAGATTTTTGGAGTCCAATATGACAAACATAATTTTTCACGAATAGTAACCTACCCTTATTAATAATAATCTACCCTTATGAACAGTAAAGCCTCCAAAATAATGGTAACATTACACATGAATGATTAAATAAAACAGAGGCATATTATATGTATTAGTTTTACCAAATTAAAAGAATTGATATTTTTGTAAGTCATAAATAATTAATTATAATTAATAAATAAATTTAAAAGAAAAATTTTTTTTCTAATTTTTTTTCATAAATTAACAATTATATTTCTTCTGGTTTTAAGATATTTTTATAATACATTATGTAATTTTTGAAAGCATTATGAAATTATTATTAATTTTAAAATCTATATTTTTCATGCAGATTATGATATTAAATAAATAATAAATTAATCATAATTATAAAATTATATTTTAAAAATGGAATTCATTTTTTGATTCTATATGTCGAAAAATTGTTAGGGTGAATTTTTGGGATTTTTCTGAAATACATGAATTATTGATGTATAGTGAAATACAATAATTAACAAAATAAGTTAAATTGATGAATTATAGAGTCATGGGTTATGTTCTGATGATGTAATCACATATGGTTTGGATTCACATTATAACATGACATTAATTAATCATGGAAATCTCACTATTACTTGACTTGTGGACAAATAATAAATGAATTAATATTATATTGAGAAAACCCCTCTCCTCTCCACTATAAATACCACCCTTCGCACCGTTATTTCCTCAAACATCTAAAGATATAAGACCAATCGAAACTCTACCCAAACATCTTCCCTAGACCCTCCCCCACGTATACGAGATTTTGTTCTCATCAAAATACCAAGCCTAGGTTCCTTAAGGGGGATCTCAATAGGAGGATTCAAGAGGTAATTTCTATCTCTCTATTTTCTTTTAATTACCTTTCAATTTCATTTTCTTTTCATAATATCTCCCAATATATCCTCATCCAAATGGTATAGTAAATACATTATCTTACATATACTATAATTTTATGATACTAATGAGATAATATATCATCCAACCCCTTCTCCTCTTCTTTTTAAATTAGAAAAGAAATCTTTCTTCGTGAGGTGCTAATTTATCACCATCAAGAACGAAATTTTTTCTTTTTTCCTTTACCACCTTTAGATCTGGTCATGATACATTTTTTATGGATGAACTAAATTTTATTATTTTTATTATATACTATATAATGTTTATGATCTATCTTAAATGATTATTACTAAATGATTAAACAAAACAAGATTGTTGTGGTCGAAAAAACTGCCCGAATTGACCCAAACGATCATCATTAAATTCTTATATAATTATTCATCAACATAGAATATAATATAATTATTTATAAGATAATTTAAAGTCCTGTAATATCATTAATAACAAGAAATATCAGTTCTGGATGTTTATCCATGACCTACGTGAACTTCCATTTATGAATACAAGTAAACTGCTCAAGAAAATCATAAAAATGAACATTCATGAGAAATGTTTTTAAACTCTATAACTCATAAAAAGTCCAATAAAAATAATTAATGAAACCATAATTTACCATATTCATGTACACAAGGTTTTGGAATTAATTAATTAATGAATCTAATGTGGTTATGCAGGACATTAAAGTGAAGAAAGCGTTCAGGTACAAGGTAAGGGGAAATTCTCAAACCCAATATTCTTTCTTTGGGTTATCCCTATTTCACTCCATTTTTGGTATGGTAACTCCTTAAAAATACTTTTTCATAATTATATATCCATGTTTTGGATAAAAATCTTTTCAAATAGAGTTTATTATAACAAAATGTTTTCCAAAATAAATCTTTTTTAAAAAACACACAATTTATTTCTCACTCAAGGTTGATGGTTCTTGTATCTATTATGTTATTCCATATTTATTTTAGGAACCCAAAGATTATGCATGTTTTCTTATGGGATGAAACACATTCCTTTCCATGGTTTATTTAAGTTATTTTTTGATATTTGATATATGTTTCATAAATGATAATGAGAATGTTATGACGTGACAGGTGCGCCTGAAATTATATAGCGAAAAATTAATGTTATGATGTGATGGATGCATCCGAAATTATACAGCGCTCCAATTCATTGGTTAAAGTGATGAATCTAATGAGATAGAGTGAAATGATTTGTTAAAATGATACAATATTTTTTCACATCTATGTGTGGTTGATTACCACTAAGACACAATGTTTAATTTTTATGCATTTCCACATTTTATGTCTTTTATTAATGATTCCTCTCGTGAATTTGATGATGATGTTATGATAAGGCTCACCCCATGCTATATTTTTCATATATATCTTCTTACTGGGATATTATAATCCCCCTTTATTATATATATCCTCATGTTTCTACATGTACTAAGGAGAGGTCAATTAAAAAGAATAATCTAGAGAATATGTAATTTAATAAATGTTTATGGTTGATGATGTAAATGTTATGTTTTGTCCTGGTTCTCCCAAGACAGTAATCCTATGGATCCTTGTGGTGTAACAATATTATGTTGTTTATTTTTATAATGATTTAATAGTAATTTAAGAAAATTCAGGGTCACTATATGGAGTTTACTATCGATCTTCTCTATGTGATGAGACTAATCACAGTGTTGTCTTACATGACTTCTATTTACGTGATAATGGAGTTGATGGTTTAGTTAAATGACCATGAGGGAAAAGGTATAATCCATCTCTGTGTTTCATTATGGGATTCACCAGTTATATATTTAAAAATAGTGGATGTGAGACTCTGAAGTATCATAGATTTAATTAATTTTAATCTGGTGACCTGAAAGAATAAATACACATTACCCATGTTAAATGGTATTTTTGATAAACTTGGGGATAAATGTTTTTTACAATGAACTTTATGAGATATTGGTACCACCAGTTGAGGATATGAGAAGTGGATTTTCCAAATACATTTTATTGAATATGGTATATACATATTGATTATTTGTTGATGAATTTTGGTCTTACCAACCAACTAGATGTCTGTATGGAATAGATAAACAAGATCTACCAAAATGTTTTGGACTCCTTCACGGTCAGGTTTTTTGGTGAAATCTTGTTGTATTACTTGATAAAGGAGTATCCAAGGTAAAATATAGGTGGGTTTTAGGCATTTTGAGAGAGAAACCTCTATATTTCATGATTCTTAATTTCTTGTTTTTTGAATCATGTAGTGATGTTTTTGAGCAATCTGATTTATTCATCCAGAGTTTTAGTGGATCGAGAGAATGTTCAAGCAGTCATATCATGGGTTCATACTATGAATGTGTAAAAGTTATATAGCTTTCTGGAATTGGTTGGTATTATATAAATTTCATTCAATAAATATCTAGGATAGTTTCTCCCTTTGAATCTACAATCAAGAAAGGTGTAACGTTTTAGTGGGATTATAAGTGACATAGATCCTTTAAGAAGTTATTGACCTGTTTGAAATTCATGATATATTTTATCCTTCTTGAGTTCGATAAACCTTAGTCTATGTATTTTGATGCTTCCAGTGTGGATTTTAGGTGTGATTTTATGTAGGATAACCATTTAATGTCTATAGATCACAACATATATACCAATATGTGTAGAGTTATCCCACCCATGACATAAAATTGGCTACTATAACACGTGTATTGAAGACATGGAAATGTTTCCTCATCAGGGTTAATTTGTATATAAATTTAGACCAAAATCTCTTGAATTGTATTTTCTACCAAAGGGACCTTAACCTCAAACTGAGAAACAATAGGGAGTATCTCTATAATCGTGAATTCAAAGTTTCATATACACTCAGGTAGGGAAATGAGGTTACTATCATGTGGAGAAGGATGATTATAGTGCAGTAAAATTATAAATCAGTGGATGAGTAGGTTCTAATGAGTTTGTTTAATGATTTTATGATTAAATTGAAGGATTGTCGAGATAATGTGTTATAATATAATGTTTACGCCATTCTAAATATGATTTATCAAGTTATTATTGAGTATATATTTGACCCAGAGTTCCCAAAGATTAGAATTGAACTTAATGGGTGGGAGATTTTCAGTGATTGGTCTCAGTCTCTTAATGGATATCATCTAATCTATATGTGGATGTTACTTACATTGAATAATATGCAATAGGATATTCTTGAGGTGAGTTATTCTTATTAGGTCATTCAACCTGGATAAACCAATTTGTTTATTACCTTAATTGGAGAGTATTTTCATCTGAATATAAGATGTGTTGGGAAGCCTTTTTTTATAGATTCTTGACCTACTAGAGGATCAAAGCTAAGCATCAGAGACTAGTTGGGTTATTTCAAATACTATACATTATAGTATGGAAGTGTGATAATATATCAATGGATTTCATGATTGTTCAACCTCATACTCAAAGTGTAAAACATTCCATATTGTCGATTATTGATCATATGATATAATCATACAAATTTTCACCCATCAGGGAGAAGGTGAAGGTAGAGGACCTTGGAAAAATATATGATCATGAATATTTCTAGATTCTTGGAGTGTTCTTAGTCGTATTGTCAGGACAGATTTCTAATTTTACTTTCCAATATTGTAAGGGACTTGAGGAAGCATTTGGAATTGAGCTAAAGATGAGAACTAAATATCACCCATAGATGGATGGTCAGTATAAGAGTACCTAGAAACACATTTTGGATATATTTCAAAATTATGTGTCTAATTATGGGGGTTCATGGGAATGTCACATGTAATTGGTCGAGTTTTATTATAACAATGGTTAATTGGACTTGATCAAGATGGAACCATTTGAGGCACTTTAGAGATTTTCATGGTAGTCCCCATTGTGATGGACTGAGGTGGATGGCCATTCCATATTGGGAATAAGTCTCATCTAAAATACTAATAAGATAGCATGGTTAATTCATTAATCATTAGAGATAGCTCAAAGTCATCAGAAGTTATATGATGACCATCGTCATCCTTCATTGGATTTTCATGTTGGTGATCATGGGATGCTTTGGGTATTATCTCGATTACTACATCATCACTTGGGAAATGTGGGGAAGTTGTAATCATGTCATACTAGGTCATTTCATGTCATTTAGTGTCTGGGTAAGGTATCCTGTAGTCTAGAATTTCAACCATGGATGACCTTGATCTATTACTTCTTTTATGTATCCCAGTAGAAGAGATACAATCCATACCCATCTCATGTGTTGGAGTGGAAATAAGTTGTGTTATATCTTGATACCACCATCATGGAGTTGAATATTAATTTCATAGTTTAATAAGACAAGGTGTTCAAAGGGAAGTTAATCATGTTGGTCTATGTGCTCTGAAAATGTGGTGGTGATAACCCTGAGACATGGGAGTAGAAATATGTGTTGAGGGATTAGTGACCTCATATGTTTTCTTTTTTTGGAGGTTTAATGACTTTATATGGTGTATAAACTGGATGTGAGGGGATTTTTTTGATAACTATGAGGCCAATAGTATGTCTTTTTTTTAGTATTATTTACCATTCTGTTCATTATTAGGGAACATGTGTGCCAAGGGTTGAAAATAGAGATTTTTGGGAAGATAGACCAAGGAGAACAATTATGGAATGGATTGTATAGTCATGAAGATAACCATTAAAGAGTTATAATGGTTTGTATAGTTATATTTTACATGGTTTTAGAATAGTTTTTCAAAATTTGAACAACCCATAGGGAATCAAGCCATCTGTCCAAGTAACATAAAAACATTATGTTTTACCAAAATCACCCTATCATTTTTAGAGATTTGGGAACAAATTTATCCTCCCCATCACATTCATCCTCTATCCCTTGGTATTGGTTATTTATCCCTCATTTGTAGGTGGATTTATCATCAGTTATTGGTGATTTGTCTTGACGTATGTCCAAATCCTTTAGGTTTTCTCCATCCTTACCCTTCTTGTCTCTCATTCTTCCATTTTTGTGGATGTGTGGAAACCAATGTTGATTTTGGATAAATAAAGGGTATTTAATGAGGATTTTGTTTTTTTATTGTGGTTTTGGTCTGTGGCTCATTGTTCTACCTCTTCCACGTGATTTCCATTGGAAGCAATGTGATTTAAACAGAATTCGAGGCACACATCTCTATTAAAGGTAATTTTCCATTGATTACCATTAAATTTATAATTCCCTTTGGTTTTGTTGTTTAAATCTACATTTTCATTAGTTATTATTGATGTATATGACATTTTTTATTCTCTTAATTTCTTAATTTCTCATTTTTAAATTTTAATGTTGGTTTTTGCAATGGGTATGCCTTGTGTGCACAAAAGGTGTTTGATAAAATGGCTCAAAATTTATTTTATATCTCTAAATGGATTTCATAAATGGTATTGAAAATGGTTTTACCTTTTTGAAGTTGTTTTGATAAAATGGAAATTTTTCATTGTGAAAATAGATTTTTATGTGGGTTTGATCTATGTGGAACATGTATTGTGATTTTGTAGCACAGAGTAGGAAAGGGGTTAACCAGGGTTTCAGTAAGGAGTTTGTTTGATGTACAATGATATCCTTTGGAGGGATGCTTGTGTGAGATTTCATTTTAGTATGAAGTTACTATAAGAGACATTTGTTAAGAAGTCCATGAGATCTTCTATGATTGGTTGCAAAGAGACCATGTGAGCTATTAGAGTTGGGGTCAAGGAAGACCTGTAAGGATTCATTAGATTGTTGGATGGACATCATCCTTTATAGAATCGCTAATTATAGGCCTAATGGGTTTATAAATAGGTGAAAATTACCCTTGTTGTGTTAGTTTATATAATTTATGCATTTGATTAGTTCAATTTTATGTGATTAGACGTATGATTCCCCTTTCCATTTTTATAGTTATTTGATGATGATATTTTGTTTTACATTGATTATTTAGTATTTTGGGCATGTTTTCCCTTCTGACAAATATTTTATCCATGTTTATAATTTTTTGGAAAACAATATTTTTTTGAAATAGAAAACCAGGGGGATTTAAAAGGTCTATTTTAATGTGGTATGATTTTAATGTTTTCTAAAAATGTTTTGAAACTAATTTGTTGATTTTATAGGATAAAATACTTATAAATATTCTTGGTGGTATCATATTAGGTTTTTTTCCTCACACACTACTTTTGACTTTTGAATTTGAAGATATATTTTGGTAGGACACTAGTATAGTAATGGAAACTATATACCATTGTGGATATTCATGATTATTATCATCATGTTTTTTGTCAATTAGATGTAGTCTAATTTGGATTTCATTAAGTGTATTTGTTTGGTCTTTTGAATCTTTTAGAATTTATATATATATATATATATATTAATTATTTTTTCTTATGCCCCATTATTTTGAGATTTTATCGTTGACATGAGATACCATGTATATGTGTACTATTGTGGAATGTTTTGTATATTATGAATATTATTTTTTTATTATCTAATCTATCATTATTACATTTTCTTATTGTTTGTTTTTATATTATTGAATCTGATGATATTGGTTTGTCTTTCCCATTTTAGGGACTAGTCTAGGTGGCTTACTGGTGGAAAAATTGATCTCATGAGATAGTTGGTTTTCATATGTTCTTGTCCCCAACATGTGGTGATTGAGAAAATGATTTAGGTCATGTAGGAAGCTAGCTCGGGTGATGAGTTAGTTTGACCTGGGTCATTTCATTACATCACATTTCAAAATATACTATTGAATCATGCCTTCAATTTTTAATAAACACTCCCAACATAGTTCTAAAATTTTAAAACCCAATCCTACATGAGGATACTACCATTGATCCTTGATCTAATTGAAATTGTCAGATTCCAATCAACCACAATTAACCTTGTAACATCATTTTTTCCTTGAAAATACTTGAATGACCATTACAAAGTATCTATCTCAACCCATAATATGAATGACATTGTTCCTCGCTAGACACACCAAAATTTCAATGAGAAGACAATTTAAATAACCATTAATAGACTATTTAGGAATAATTATTTTCTTCAATATCCAACATGTAACAAAATATACATCTTGTTTCCATTAGTTCAAGGAACCCCAAGATATCTTTAAGATTAATTTTTGGGGTTCAAAACTGGATTCTGGTGACATATCCTTATAAGACAATTTCATGATCATATATACTTTTATTCCACATCAAAACTCCAATGTGTTCCATATCCAGGACTATTAGAGGATCATATACCATGTAGGGCCTCACACCCATACTTGGATTTCACCCAAGTTCATACATGAACTTATACATATAATTTATCAAGAAATAAATTCATACATGATTCGATTTATCCAACTATATCTTAAAACCCAAAACTACTATCTAATGACCTGTCATAAGATCCCCCAACCCTTCCCACATGATAATCTCCAATTAGTGACTAACAAACCTCTCCCCACATTAGGAGAATCATCGAAATTTCACCAATGATAAACTTTTCCTATTACCACACCATATTCTCCATCCTCCCCTAGACTAAATGAATGGAATGGCTAATATATTTCTCACTATGAGTTCTGACACAAAATCCACCCATTGCTCACTCCCAAATTCTAAGGATGGTTGTCATGATGTTTTCTAGATTTAAATACATAATGGGGGTCTGTAACCTCAATGGATAATGGTTTAATCCCCAACATAATGATTACCTTAAATTTATACTCATGTTAAAATCCCAAGGAGTTCATTATTCATATAAAAATTATATTTTTTTATCTTAGGGAATAGCCAACGATATCTCATTATACCCAAGATTATTTCAAGATATAAGTAATGATCATCATTAAACTATGAGAATGATAAGACTAAATTTAAATGTGTATATTGTTATCACCCAGTCATGCCTATGATAGATTACTCTATACTTTCCTATTAATAAAATCAAAACAACACATCTACTGAAAATAAATGTTTGGTATCAAACTATCAGGAATATATTTTCTAAAAAAGTATGTATAAATATTATTGACTTTTATTCCAACAAATACCCTTTTTTATAATGAAATTACATAATATATTTTAGAGGAATATATTTCCTTGGAATAATATAATATTATATTATTTACAGGTTATAATATTTCTTTTAGTATTTTGAAAAAAAATTATGTATTCTGGAAACACTATTCATACCCAACATTTTTGTGTGTAAGAACATCGTTTTGTTCAGAAACCCTAAATTTGAGATAACATGTGTGGATCATATACCCAAAACTATTTGTAATAGTATATTTTATCAACCCTAAATTTGGATGGAATCCTACCTTTGAGTAATGCGATAGTATGCAGAAACAACCCAACATTTTTATGAAACCCTACATTTGAGGAAACAAATTTATGGTATATCAACCATAATATTTTAATAAAATTTAAATTTTCAACCATATGTTTGGAGTTTTTTCATAACATTCAGAAACCCTACATTTTATAATTCAATGAATGTGTTTAATTTAATGATATTTTCAATGATTTATTTAATTGTATCAATTGAGGAAAATTTATTTTTAAAGATGATTTATGGTTTATTTAAAGGATCATATTCAATAGATTATTTTATTTCTATTTCTGAGGAATGTTATGAATCTATCATTTGATATAATTTTGAATATTTGGAATTTTTCTGGAAATATTCATGGTTATATTAAAGCGAAAGAAAGATAAGATTTATATATAAAAAAGAGTATTTTTACCTAATATATGATTGTATTTTATTGTAATATTTTTTTGAATATAGAACTAAAAAAAGAGTTAAAATATTAAGAGACAATATTATATTTGAAGAAGATACTTTTTGGAGATATACACAACCTTGTGTTGTTGTTTCCACTATTATTTAATATATTTGGAAACCAAGATCTCTTAAAATATATTCGTTCTTGAGGAAAATCATATTTGAAGAATTATATTAATTTTATATCAGTTTATTTTGAAATTATGATTAAGAACACAAAAATTCAATCAAATAAAACTGTTTTGATTTATTAAAGTATTGGTTACTCGGAATTAGTTATCGAAGAGTATCAACTTCTCAGACAAATAAATGAAAAATATTATTCCCTATAAAATAATGAGAGGGGTCTATAAAGCCTTATTTTAATGGTGTAAAATTATAATGCTTGGATGTGAAGGTCTTATGAGAAAAGGGCCCTTGTAGTGAAAATCAGTAAGATTGAAGAGATAGAATGGGTGTAGTAACCTAGGGGATATTTATAACCCAAACCATAATCGATACCGTTTTGTTCTTATTTAAGGTTTATCCACTACTAAAATTACATATATAAGAGAACATTTTATATCTGCATAAATTGAAATGAAAGATAAATGCAAGAATTTCTCAATAATCAAAAATATTTAATTCACCCCCTCTTCGCTATATTTTTATTATTATAATCTATCAATTGGTATCAAATGAAATATTTTCTAGTAATTAATATAAATCTCTACCATGATCAAATGTCTTATATCTATAAAAATAATAATATCAATGGATGATCCAAGAGAAGATATGTCTATGATATTTTATCCATACTTCAATGGCGATAACTATGGATGCTAGAAAAATTAAATGATATTCTATTTGATAAATCGTGAATTTAAGGTATATGTGAATATTACAATCTATATGAAATTCCTAAAAAAACATGAAACAAGGGATACTACCCTAGAAGTTGAGTATGAAATAAATTCAAATGAATTGAAGACTATAATTTTTGGACTTTGTTATGATGAATTAAATTGTATCAAAATTTCATACTATTTAGGAAATTTTCAAAATGATTGTTTTTTCATATGAAAGAGATTAAAATGTAAGATAGTTGAGGTATGCTACTGTAAAACTAATTTTTTTAATAATACATAATTAATATTGGTGAAATAATTATCCAAATTAAATGACCGATGATACAAATAGCCAATGAGGTTGATTCTTTAGGAGTTTCAATCAATCAATCAGATCAAGAACTGAAATTACTAAGAGAAATGACCACAAAATAAAGTTAGATAGGTATTTCTATCCCAAAAATATCACCTATGAATGATTTGACAATAAATGAATTTATTGGAACCTTGATGATCTTTGAAGCAAAAATGCAGGTAGAAGATGAATATCATAAGGTAGTAAAAATAGAAAATACTACCCTTAACATTACTTCATAGATAAATGTATAGAAATTGAATGTTGTGATAAAAATATCATAAGATATAGACTCCTCATATTTTTAAATGAAACTATATTAGCTAACCATAAAATTGAGTAAATTTTATAAGAAAAAGTTAGTATTCCAAAAATCACCCAAGAAAGATGAGAAATGATATTATGAAGTAAGATTATATTAATGGAAATAGTTGGGTCATATCATACCTGATCACCCCCAATTAAAAGAATAAAAAAGGAAAGACAGAAAATAAGAATAAAAAGAAATCTAATTATTAGAATAAAGGTAAAATAGATATGAAGGCTACTTGGAGTGTCTCTTATGATTCCAATATCTCTTCCTAATCTGATTTATATACAGAGGTAAAAATTTTAAAAGTAGACAAGTAATTTCTGGATAAGGAAGAAAATGGGGAATAATACTAATATTATTCAACATTTGATATTTATAGATGATCTAGTAGAAAATTGGATTCTTACTACTAAATAAATGAAGGAAAATATGATTATTTGGTAAAAAATAATAAGTTAATAAAAAATATTCATAATTTTGTTTTAAATGAAAATGATTCAATGATAAAAAAACATAAAGAATTGAAAAAAAATTACATAAACATATATAAAATTATACTCTTCATGAGGATGGAATAAAGGAATTATAAGATAAGGTAGAAAAAATAAAATGTGATGCTTGTGTTTTAACCAATAGAGAAAATATCTAAATGAGATTCTTGAGAAAATTATTATTAAAAAACAAAAAATATTGAATAGGAGAAAATGATAGAAATAAAATTTTTTAAAAAAATTATTTTGTGCCATGTTATGAAAATGCTACCTGTTGATATTTTAAAATGAAATGTGATTATTCTGACAACTGTTGGTTAATAAAGCCTCAGATAAGTTTCATTATGAAATATTTTATTTCCAGGAATAATTATGAAACATATAATGTAAATTTTGGTCAAATAAGGAAAATTGGATTCCAAAATAATTTCAAAAAACATTGTTGGTCCCAAGAATATATGGGTTCCAAAAGAAACTCTTGTTTAAATTTTTTTTTGAGAAACAAAACCTAATATCAAAAATTATATATTGTAAATGGATAATGGATTCTCAAGACATTTGAGTGGAGAATCTTCCCACATTCATTCGTTTGAAAAAAATGGATGGTGGAATAGTAACCTTTGGAGAAAATGAAACATGAAAGATGGTTGAAGTTTTATCCTTTGAAGATCCAAAGTAAATTTGAATAAAAAAATTGCTATATATTAAAGGAATAAATCATAACCTTATAATTATTTATCAACTCAATGAATAATGTTTTTATGTTGACTTCTCTATTAATTCTTTCTCGGTTTTGAAAGATAATTTTTATTAATTTAGAGATCCCATAAATGAAAATTTTTATACCTTAGATCTTAACTCCTTGTTTAAACAAAAAATTAATTGTTTAACTAATGACACAAACGAGTCATGGATTTTCCAAATAAGACATGGACACTGCTATATATTTACCATATATTAATTGAATAAGAAATACATAGTTTTTTATTTTCATATTCATAATATTAACATGATAAAATCTATTATGCAAGTAAAGTTTTAAAACATAACACATCATCTTAAAAATACCTTAAAAATGTTTCTACATGTAAACCACTAGAAATTATCTTCATGGATTTGTTTTCACCATCAACATTAGCATATTTGGCTAGAAAAATGTATGTCTATATATTAATTGATTATTTTTCAAGATTTACATCGGTTTAATTTCTAAAACAAAAATGTAAATTTTTTATTATTTTTTAATGATTTTGTAAAATTAATCAAACTAAGAATGATCTTAAAATAATTTAATTAAGAAGTGATCATGATGGGGAATTTGATAAATAGTAATTTAATTATTTTTTCTCAAATATAGTTTTTAAACAAACCATCATTACCCCAAGAAGACCTTGAAATATTGGAATTGTTGAAAGAAGAAACATGACTATTCAAAAGATGGAAATGATTTTGGTAAATGAATAGAGCCTTCCGACCAATTTTTTGAAGGAATCAACAAACACTACTTGCAATTTCATGAATACATTTTCTTTAATAATATTTTTAAAAATACACCGTATAAACATTGGAATAAAAGAAAACTTATATCATTTTGAAGTGTTTGGATTTGACATGTATATCTTTAGTACATAATAAAATATTGGTAAATTTGATTTAAAGGGAAATGAAGGAATCATTATAGGATATACTTCAACATCTATTTCCTATAGGGTTTATAATAAAAAACAAAGGGTTTTTGAAGAATCAATTCATGTGATGTTTAATTAAAGTGACCCTTTTTATAAAATGAAAAATCAAACAGATGAATTTTTTGACTCTTTTGACAACATGATGGTTGAATCACCTAATACTATTTTTTAAAATAAAATAATTTAAATTCAATCCTATCTAGAATAACATGAATAGAAGAGCTATAATGTGTCATCTAGAGAAAATATAGAACCTTAAAGACTTATCCTTTATAAACTATTATTGGAAATGAATATTCATGTGTAAGAACTAGAATTAATTTTAGAAACATAGCTATGTTTTCTCACTTTTAATCACAATTAAAACATATGACTGTTGAAGAATATTTAAATAGTTATAGTTGGATAATGAATATTCAACAAGAATACAATCGATTTAGTAGAAACAACGTTTGGGATTTATTTTACAAAAAAAATAATTATCCAAAAATAGGAACTAGATGGTTTTTTAGAAAAAAATAGGATTATCAGGGGATTATTAAAAGAAATAAATTAGATTATTAGAAAAAAGATAAAATCAGGAATAATGGATATACTATATTGAATCCTTCTCACTTATTTTTAAATTAGTGGAAACTAGGATCCTTCTAGCTTATACAACTCATATTAATTTCAACTTATATTATATGGATGTTAAATCATCATTTCTTACTGGATATTTAATAGAGGATTTTTATATTGAAAAACCACCATGTTTAGAAAAACCCCATCTAGAAAATATCATTTTTTAAACTTACCAATTCTCTTTGTGTCCACAAATGGTAACCTAGGGTTTGGTATGAAATATTAAGCTCCTTTTTATTGGAAAATGTGTTTTTTTTGGGTTAGTGGATCATACTCCTTTTAAGAAAAACTTTTTTTATAATATCTTATTAATACAAATTTATGTAGATAATGTTATTTATAGATTAAAAAGTGAAATTCCTTGAAGTTATATCTCAAAAATTTATCAAAAATAATTCTAAATGAATAATATGGGATAATTAATTTTTTTATATCATTTAAAATTTTGAAAAAATATTATGGAAATGTTTTAAACCAAATCAAATAAATTATTTAATTTTTCAAAAAATTTGTTCTAGAATAAAGTAAGCCATATACAACTCCCATGTGTAAAAATGTAAAACATGATTTTGATAATGCTAGAAAACAAGTTAATAATAAGTTATATAGGTTGATGATTGGTAGTTTATTATATCTTATCATTATATGAACAAACATAATTTTTTATGTATGTTTATACGCTATATTTCTGAAAAACTCAAAAGTATTCATATCTTACTGTTGTTAAAGGAATTTTTAGATTTTTAAAAGGAACTATTTTTCAATCTATACATCACCCAAAACATCTTATTATAATATATGTTCATATTCATATGTTTATTTTAAAGGATGTATATTAGATACAAATATTGCACAATTAACCTCTCCAATTTTCAGAAAATATTTATTTTAATGTTTGAGTAATAAAAAACATTCATACCCTATATTAATATAAAAGAAGAATAAATATCTTATATGAGTTTATATACACAAGTGTTTTTGGATGATACACACCTTATTTGAATTTTGACTTAATTTTAACTACATACATATTTAATGTGATAAGACAGGTAAAATTTATATTTCAAAAAATCCAAAGAGTCATTCACGAACAAAGAATATTGTTATAAGACATCATTTTATAATAGATAATGTTCATAAGAAGAATATATATTTTGAATTTGTAAATATTTATTATCAAAATGATGATATTTTTACTAATCCACTTCCCACTTATAGTTTTGATTTTATTAAGTGGGTGTTATGAATATTTCATTTTAATTTTATTAATTAATTTAATTTGATAAATTCTATTTTAATAGTTTTTATTTTATTTGTTTATTTATTTATCTTTTAATTAATTAAATAATATTAATAACTTATTTCTGTTATGAATGTGGGCATATTTTGAAAATAAAGAATAAATTATTACACTAATTTACTGCCTCAAGAAACCAGACTGATGTTACCAAATCCTTATAAAAACTCTCTAACTTTTTCAATATCACTCTTAGTAATTGAAACCTTTTGACTTCTAGAGATATTATTTTTCATTCAAATCAATAGAATCTAAAACCATAAATTTTCAAATTTGATGAAATGTTGATGAAATGTTGATGATTCAGATAAATGATATAGGTGAGAAAAGCGGATCAAAGAGAAAACATGTTACTAAAAGAAATATTATTTAAGGAAAGGTAATTGATTTTTGGATGGAGAAGTCATAAAAACATTTTTTGAATAATTTTTCATCATTTAAAGTATTATAAAATCTTTTTACTAATGGAAACAACGAGTTAATTTTTTTATATAGATGTAAATGTGTTCTTCAAAAATGGTCAGTTCAGTTTCGATGAGACATAGTTTGTCATCATATCACAAATAAATGTTAGGGAATTTTTTATCTACTCATTTGAAATATAAAATTTTTGTATGTGTCATCATGAAGGGGAATATCATTTTCTTGTTCAATCTATAGGAAATCGTGACCATAAATCATAATATATTATGTCATTTCTCTTCAGCTCCATACTATTATGAAAAAAGATTATTATGGATCTTGATACTCACTAGAAGGTGTTGGTCAAGTTTGTTTCATCATCAATAATTCCATGAATTTCTAAACTCAAAAAAAATCTTTTACCCATACATGTATGTAATGTTTCTAAGATTAAGTGATTTTATGATTAATTTTGCAATGTATATGTTAAGATACATCAAACTCTATTTCCAAAAGGAAGAAAATATGTCTTTTTATCCTTATGGAATGATAATATTATTTATTGTTGTAAAAAATATGCATGACTAGAGACATAAAGATTCACATAATGGGTCATAATATTAACATTATAAATAGTCTTACTCCTAGAAAGATAGGTTTCTTTTGGAGTACAGTCCAAGGAAATTTGTTACAAATTAGTAAAGAATGTTGGAACCATGGTCTTCTATGCATGTTTTGGAGTATGGTTTGTGTTTGTTGTCAATCATCAATAGAAGTTCGGATTGTGTTCCAGCAAAGAGATCATACTGTTCAAGCAGACAACAGTATTGAAGGTGGCGCCATTTCCCAGTGTTTGCCAAATTTTTGGGGTCCAAAATCTAGAAGTTGCTGAGCATCGTGAAAAGTGAACTTCCACGAAGATAATAATTCAATATGGCAAAGGCATGAATTTCGCGAAGAGAGGATGCATTGTTTGGAAATCGTGAAGACCAGAAGAATAGAGGTGGTGAGTCTTCGTGATTACGTCAAGCTTCGCGAACGGCAGAGGCTGGAGAGCTTCGCGGCGATGAAGGGCTTTGCGAGGGAGCTTCGCGGCGAAGGCGTGAAGGGATTATGACGATGATACTCCACGATTATGACGAGCTCCGCGAACGGAAAATTTCCGTTGTGCTTCGCGATTTTGAGAGATTTTCGGCGGGAACTTCAGAGCTTCGCGATTTGAGCTGACGTGGCGCTGACTTTGCGCGGAAGGGTCGGGGGTTGGTGGAATCGCCTATAAATAGAGGTTGACCCCCTCAAGAGAAGTAGAGAGAATTTTATAGAAAGTACTTTGCTCTCGGTTTGCAAAGGTCTCTCGCGAAGGCAGTGTGCTTTGCGAAAGAGGAGCTTCGTGGAGTCTATTCTAGCTCTGCGAAAGACGTGCGCCCTGCATTGGCTCAGTGAGCTTCGTGAAGAGGCAGGAGCTTCGCGATAGCCAAGCATTGCGAAGGCTGGAGCATCGCGAGAGTGCTTCGCGATTGAGCTTCGTGAAATGGCAGGGGCTCCGCGAAGGCTTGTTTGAGCTTTGCAAAATTGAAAGCCTTGCGAAGTAGGGTACTTTGCGAAGGCCTTTTCCAAAGGTTGTTTTCCCTGTGGACAAGGGAAAAGGGGGTATTCATCAGTGGTTGGAATTTGGATCTTAACAGAGCATTAACTCAGGACTCTGATGCAAGCAAAGTCTTATGCTGAACATGAGACAATGAACTTCATGACTATCAATTGAAGAGACCTTCGCGTCTATAAACTGAGTGTGACTTCACCAACGGTAGTGAGCCAGGGGGAGTCAATGGGAGTGACCCAAGGGAAGCAGTGAGCTATCTCAGAACCTTTGTAAAGGTAGTGAGCCTGGGACAGAGTGACTGTGTCCGAACAATTGTAATCTCCAGCTAGTGAAGCATAGTGGTTTTTGGTACGACCGACAACTTGTCGGCGTATGATCCTTGGACGTAGCCCTTAGTGGTGAACCAAGTAAAAAGGGCTATGTCTTCTCTGTGTATGTTCATGTTTACTTTCTGATCTTTTTCATCATACAGGTTCAACAAGTTCCTACCAACGTGGGAACAAGATCCACAACTTTAAGAAGAAAAAGTTTTCACCCTGATTCACCCCTCCCCTCTCAGGGTGTCCCGGGGTCCTTCAAGTGGTATCAAAGGGTAAAGGTTGCTGGTGTTGAATCTGACCTTTTTCATCATGGAAAACGCGGTCAATGTCAGGGGAGTCCCTCCCTTAGATGGAAGCAATTTCCAGATCTAGAAGAACAGAATGAGATCTCATCTAAGATCTCTTGGAATGGAAGTTCTCTTTTCTACTGTGTAAGGAATACAAGTCACTGATCCAACAGGCCTTGCTATGACTGAAATAGACAGGAAACTTCTTGATGCAGATGCTAAAGCATAGAATGCACTCACTACAGCCCTTTCTGATCAGATCTACCTAAAGGTGATGAATTTCACCTCAGAAAAATCCATGTGGGATAAACTTGAGAATATTTATGAAGGTGATAGCAAAGTGAAGGAGGCAAAACTACAAGTGCTGCACAATCGGTTTGATGATCTGAAGATGCATCTAGACGAGAATGCAGACTCTTTCTTCAATCAAATTACTGAAGTGGTTAGATCTATTCGGGGTCTAGGCGAAGAAATCAAAGACATTGATATTGTAAAGAAAATATTGAGAAGACTTCCACCTCTGTATAATGCGAAGGTGTCAGCCCTTGAGGAAAGATATCTTTCCAAACTTTCTCTAGATGATCTACTGAGCAGTTTGGTAGCATATGAAATGAGAGTCAAACCTGAAGATGCTACGACTCAGGTGAGCAAGGAAATGGCATTCAAGGCCATGGATAAACTGAAAATCTCAAAGGATAGTAGCGGTTAAGATGACGAAGAAAAAGAAATTATTTCTCTCATTTCAAAGAATTTCTTGAAGGGGAAAGGGAAATTCAAAGGGAAGTTACCTCTCACGTGTTTCCGTTGTGGAAAAGTTGGGCACATTGCCTATTAGTGTTTAAAAATGATCAATGATGAAGATAGTGAGGATGAAAACTTCAAGAAGCCTCAGAGAAGGTTCTTCAAAAAGGGATACTTCAAATCTTGTAAGAAAATGCAAAGGAAGAGTTTTGTTTGTGAAGTGGAAGAAGATGATAATGAATTCTGTGATGAAGAAGAACCAGAATTCAAAACTGGGAACCATGCTTCTATGATGGCCGCTGTTGAAAAGCCATAAGATACTGAAGGAGAAAAACAACTGAGAACTTGTGTAGATCCTGAGATGAAACTTAAGGATGCGGTTAGTAAGCTCAAGATTAAATTTAAGAGCTACAATAAGTGGAAATCAATTGTAGAAGAATCAACTGAATACGTTGATCAACTTGAAGATTAAATTGAACGACTGGAAGACTTTGTGAAGGTACAGTATAAAATAATTGAAATTAATGATGATTTTGTAGATCTGAAGCTGAGAATTGAAGAGCAGGAAAAGGTCATCAATGACTTCACCTCCAGACTGGATGAAAAATCCAAGACTGCTGATGGTCTTGAGGAGGAAGTAGTTACTCTAAGGAGTAAACTGGAGACTGAATCAGTTCCAAAAGAATCGAGGAAGAAAATACAGTTTGGAAGATTCTCAGATGCAGAATTACTAGAAAGATCCAAGTGTGGTTCAGATGGGGTTGGAAAAATCCTGAGTGATCAAAGACCCGCTTGCATGGGAAAGAGTGGAATTGGCTATGAGGCTGAGACATCAACTGCTAGAAGTTAAAATATCCAAAAGAAAGATAATATGAAAGTTGAACATGTTGAAACGTTGCCTAGAGTGCCGAAAAAGGAACCTCAATCCAAACTAAAAGGAGACCTAAAAATTATCCTCAAACATTAAAAAATGACAGACAGTCTTACTATTCTCCTAAGGAATAAGGTATGAGGAGAAATTCAAGTGAGAAGACATTTCCTCTCATGAAGTGTCAGTTCTGTGGCTATCTGGGCCATACCATGTCATACTGTGAAGAGGCAAGAAGCTATCTGAATGGAGAAGATATAGAAGCTCAACAAAGGAGAACAATTTCATATCCTAATTATTATAGAAGAAATAATTTCTATGGATATTGTTTTTGTTGTTCTAACTTTGGTCATAAGGCCGCTAATTGCAGGAAGAGAAGGGACATGGACACCTCATACCGAAGTTCAAGACAATTCAAGTCTCGTCAGCAAGACAGTGTTGCTCTTTCAAATAGGTTTTCACCTCTCAAAGAAGACTTTGACTATGAAGAACCTGGGTATGTGGAAGAGATAATTGAAAGACCATCAGTTCTTTATACTCGATCTAATGTCTCATGGAAGGAAAGGAATAAGATTGAGAAATCCAACCTTGCAGAGGTGGCCCTAAAAGCTACAAAGAACAATAGTACCTGGATTCTGGATAGCGGTTGTTCATCTCATATGACAGGTAATGCCGGCCTACTAACAAAAATCATAAGGAATGTTGATGGTACAGTAATATTTGGTAATGATGGGGCTCTGAAAATAAAAGGGAGTGGAAGTACCGAATTAGCTAATGGATAACTAAAGAAGACTGAAGTCCTTTACGTAGATGGCCTACGTCATAATCTCCTCAGCATGAGTCAACTCTGTGACTCAGGACTTATAGTCACGTTTAATCAGAAAGGCTGCACTATCAAGGTAAAGACTGGCAATTCACTTATGAAGGGATGTAGAACAGAAGGCAACTTGTATCAGATTGATAGTAAAGAAAATGTATGTTACATGACTATTGAAGAAGAAAACAATTTGTGGCATCGAAGACTGTGACACATCAATCAACAAGACATGGAGAAAATATCAAAATTGAGAATTGTCATGGACATTCCCAACCTGAAGCTTGAGCGTGAAAAATCTTGTGATGCTTGTATTCGTGGGAAGCTGTTCTACAGTTCATATCGGCCAAAGAAGAAAAGAGTGTCTCACCTTATTGATCTGATTCATACAGATGTTTGTGGGACAATAAATGTTGCCGGAACTCATGGAGAAAGGTACTTTGTCCTTTTTATAGATTATTACAGTAGAATGGCATGTGTGATGGTCATTCACAGGAAACGTCAAGTCCTTGACTACATGAAAACATATCGGTGAATCGCCGAGAATGATACTGGACGAACAATCAAAGTGTTGTGATCTGACAATGGAGGAGAATACACATCCATTGAATTTGAGAATTATCTAGAGAATCGTGGGATACAGCATGAGGTAGCTGCTGTGAGAACTCCACAACAAAATGGAGTTGTTGAACGTAGGAATCGACAGGTGAACAACATGGCACTAACTATGCTAATTGAGAGTCGTATTCCATGACATTACTGGAATAAGGCTGTTCAAGCTGCAGTGTACATTCAGAATCGAACAGGACTTTATATGGGTGAGATGAAGACACCATATGAATTGTGGCATGGATGGAAGCCTTCTCTAAAATACTTTCGTGTCTTTGGAAGTAAATGCTTCATCAGGAACAAAGAAGGAAATCAAGGTAAATATGGAGACAATGCAGATGAAGGAATTTTCCTTGGTTACTCAATGAACAGCAAATCCTACAAATGTTTCAACAAGCGTTTGGGAAGGATTGTGGAAAGCAGTGATGTTAATATAATTGAAGAGAAAATCACAAATGCTTCAAGGACGTCATATACTGATGTGATAGAAAGTCAGGAAGAATGTAAATGTGAATAAAATACAAATGCAGAAATAGAGGAAGCTGTTCAAAACACTCAGCAGTCACATCATGATGTTGACTCAGAAGAAGAATCTGAAGAAGAAACTATGGCTGAAGAGAATACTGCTGAACCTCGCAGGAGAAATCGAAGAGCTGAGATTGATCCATCCAACATAATTGGGGACAGGAGTGAACCCACTCAAACAAGAAGGATGAGGAATACCACGCAATATGCATTTCTATCAGTTGTAGAGCCATCCTCATTTGAAGAAGCTGCAAAAGATAAATCTTGGGTGAAAGCCATGAATGATGAATTAGATCAGATTGACAAGAATCTGACATGGGATCTTGTCCAGAGACCCGAAGGTCACAATGTGATTGGTATCAAATGGATCTTCAAAAATAAGTTTGATGAGCATGGAAGTGTCATCAGAAACAAGGCACGACTGGTATGTAAAGGATACTCCAAGATTGAAGGCATTGATGTTGAAGAAACCTTTGCTCCAGTGGCTAGACTAGAGTCAATCAGGATTTTCCTTGTCATGGCACTCCAAAGAGGATATAAAGTATATCAAATGGATGTCAAGACAGCATTCTTGAATGGTGTACTCGAAGAAGAAGTCTACATTGAACAACCAGTGGGCTTTGTTTTGGGTACTGATGAAACAAAGGTCTGCAAACTGAAGAAAGCTCTATATGGTTTGAAGCAGGCACCACGGGCATGGTACTCAAGGCTGGACTCATATCTCAAGAAGTTGGAATTCAAAAGAGGAGGAGTTGATCACAATCTCTATGTGAATAATTCTCCAAAAGATCAATTCATGGTTCTTGTCTACATTGACGATATCATATTTGGTGGCAGCAGGCAGAAATCAGTGGATGAATTTGCTAACCACATGAAATCAGAATTTTAAATGTCTATGATTGGGGAGCGCACATATTTCTTGGGGCTTCAAGTGATTCAAAAGAAGGAATACACTTTCATTTCTCAGGAAAAATATGCAAGAGAGTTTCTAAAGAAGTTCAATATGCAAGACTTCAAACCAATGTCAACTCCGATTGCAGTTGGAACTAAACTTGGAAAGCATGAGGATGGGAACTCTATTGATCCCACCATGTACAGGAGGATCATTGGAAGCCTACTGTACCTGACAGCGACAAGGCTAGATATTGTCTTTGCAACATGCCTTGCAGCCTGCTTTCAGAGTAATCCAAAGGAGGAACATATGGCAGCAGTAAAAAGAATCATGAGGTACATTCAAGGTACATATAACTTCGGGTTATTTTTTTCTGCAGGCAGGGACAGTGAATTATCAGCGTTTTCTGATGCTGACTGGGCTGGTGATGTAGTAGACAGAAAGTCCACTAGTGGTGGAGCTTTCTATATTGGGTAGAAATGTGTTGGCTGGTTGAGCAAAAAACAAGAAAGTACTTCTCTTAGTACTGCTGAAGCTGAGTATATCTCCGCCACAAAGGCATGCACTCAACTGTTATGGATGAAGCAGCAATTAACTGACATTGGCGATGAGGTGACGCAACCAATAGTGATTTACTGTGACAATAAGAGCACAATTGATCTTACGAAGAATCCTGTTCAGCATTCTCGTACAAAACACATTGAAATCAGGTATCACTTTATCAAAGAGAAAGTTGAGAAAAGCGTGATTAGATTGGATCATGTGGGAACAGATGAGCAAGTGGATGATATCCTAACAAAGCCACTGTCAGCGGCTGTGTTTGAGAAGCATCGGTTGAACCTCGGTGTTTGACCACCTCCCAGTGCATAAGGAGGTTATGGAATTCCCCTCTCCCCATTTGTTTTAACTTTTTTAATCTGTTTATGGGTGTGATGCAGGTTTATGGGGGAGATACTATCCAGGGGGAGTATGGTTTGCGCTGAACGTGCAAAAAAAAATTACTGGTATTTTGATTTATTTTCAATGGGGGAGAAAGGAGAAAGGAATAAATTTAGGCAACTTCTGTAATGAGAAATAAAAATAGTGGAACCCAATTCAAGTCTCCTCTCTTGTTTTCTACACCGAGCACTTCTCACGTAGACTTAGAGTGTTGGCAGAGTTGATTTCTACATTTTTTATGGAGATCTATTGAATTTATTTTCTTATTTCCAACAAACACAAAGGGGGGGATTGTTGGAACCATGGTCTTCTATTCATGTTTTGGATTATGGTTTGTGTTTGTTGTCAATCATCAATGGAAGTTCGGATCGTGTTCCAGCAAAGAGATCATACCATTCAAGCAGACAACAGTATTGAAGGTGGCGCTGTTTCCCAGTATTTGCCAAATTTTTGGGGTCCAAAATCTGGAAGTTGCTGAGCATCGTGAAAAGTGAACTTTCACGAAGATAATAATTCAATATAGCAAAGGCATGAATTTCGCGAAGAGAGGATGCATTGTTTGGAAATCGCGAAGATCATAAGAATGGAGGCGATGAGTCTTCGTGATTACATCAAGCTTCGCGAACGGTAGAGGCTGGAGAGCTTCGAGGCGATGAAGGGATTTGCGAGGGAGCTTTGCGGCGAAGGCGCGAAGGGATGATGACGGTGATACTCCACAATTACGACGAGCTCCGCGAACGGAAAATTGTCATTGTGCTTCACGATTTTGAGAGATTTTCGGTAGGAACTTCGGAGCTTCGCGATTTGAGCTGACGTGGCGCTGACTTCGCGCGGAAGGGTCGGGGGTCGGTGGAATCGCCTATAAATAGAGGCCGACCCCCTCAATAGAAGTAGAGAGAATTTCAGAGAAAGTCCTTTGCTCTCGATTCGCAAAGGTCTCTCGTGAAGGCAGTGTGCTTCGCGAAAGAGGAGCTTCGCGGCGGCTATTCTAGCTCTGCAAAAGACGTGCGCCCCGCATTGGCTCAGTGAGCTTCGCGAAGAGGCAGGAGCTTCGCGATAGCCAAGGATTGCGAAGGCTGGAGCATCGCGAGAGTGCTTCGCAATTGAGCTTCATGAAATGGCAGGGGCTCCGCGAAGGCTTGTTTGAGCTTTGCAAAATTGAAAGCCTTGAGAAGTAGGGTACTTTGTGAAGGCCTTTTCCAAAGTTTGTTCGCCCTTTGGACAAGGGAAAAGGGGGTATTCATCAGTGGTTAGAATTTGGATCTTAACAGAGCATTAACTCAGGACTCTGATGCAAGCAAAGTCTCATGCTGAAAAGGAGACAATGAACTTCATGACTATCAATTGAAGAGACCTTCACGTCTATAAACTGAGTGTGACTTCACCAATGGTAGTGAGCTAGGGGGAGTCAACGGGAGTGACCCGAGGGAAGCAGTGAGCTATCTCAGAACCTTTGTAAAGGTAGTGAGCCTGGGACAGAGTGACTATGCCCGAACAATTGTAATCTCCAGCTAGTGAAGCATAGTGGTTTTTGGTATGACCGACAACTTGTCGGCGTATGCTCCTTGGACGTAGCCCTTAGTGGTGAACCAAGTAAAAAGGGCTATGTCTTCTCTGTATATGTGCATGTTTTCTTTCTGATCTTTTTCATCATACAGGTTCAACAAGTTCCTACCAACGTGGGAACAAGATCCACAACTTTAAGAAGAAAAATTTGTCACCCTGATTCACCCCTCCCCTCTCAGGGTGTCCCGAGGTCCTTCAAAGAAGACCATGAAAAATATGGTCCTAGTGTTCAGAAGGAGTATGGTATTTTGTGATCTTATTATGTAATAAAAATTCATGAAGAAAAAGTTTTTGAATGTAGAATAGATGATGTAGTTAAAAAAAATAGAAAAATAACTTGATACAATGTCTATGATCTTGAATTTGAATGATATATCCCTTAATTTCTAGAAGAACATTTAGAAGAAATGAATGTTGAGGCCCCTGTTATCCAGCCTAGTCAAAGAGATGAGCATGTAATTTAAGAACAAGAAGTTAAGTCTACTATATGTGGTGATCTTCCTCAACTAGACAATAGATAATAGAAGGAATTTCTTCTTACTAATACAGATAAAAATCATTTTCAATTATCTTTTGGTAAATCATAAGTTTAAGAAAACAATCAAGGAAATGTAAAAGATTAATAAGAAGTAGCTGACACAACAAGGTTAGCTGAGAATCATCCAATTTATGGAATATTTTATTCTATGTATAATGAAGCTTTTATAGATAATGAACATATAGATGTTATGGAGGATATTTTTCTAGAAATAGTTTGAAAAGAAATAATAATCCTCCCCCTTGGTTGATAGAGATCCACCTTCTCAAGCATAAGAAGAAAAATATTCTGATTCATTAAAAAATATCATTTAAGGGTTTTTTGTTTAATAGAAAGAATTGTGAGATTAAAATTCATGTTTTTATAGCGTATTGGAGGTTGTAAGAAAATATTTTTAAGATTTAATAAGAAAAATGACTCCTTGAGATGAGTTACAATCTATTTAGCCCTAACTATCCAATCTTGATGATAGTTCAATTATAAGAAGATATTTTGATGGTTTTTTAGTGAAATGGATGGTTGGTTTGCATAGCTCCAAGAAAAGTATGTTTCAAAGAATGATTTTAAAAATTTGAAAAGATATTTTGGGATTTATTTTTAATCTGTTAAAATTATATTCAATTAATCTAGAGATTCTATGCCAGTAACTCAAACTTCTCTAGACTCATTTAGATGATTTGAAGCTATCACAGCTGTAATGTATTCTTTCAATGACAGAATTCATACATTCCAACGTGATAGTTCTCCTCTAATTTTTTTTTGGAAAATCAATTAGATTTTATTCCGAATATCACTTTAGGATCACCTTGAATCAGGGGTATTCTAAATCATTTTGGATCACTCCTATCTACGTTTTTACATTTTGAGGAAATAGTTCTTGAATTTATGAATGTAATTTTTTTGAATGTTGAAAAATTAATCATGATTCAAATCTATTGATGAGGTAGTTGGATGAAACTATAACATAATATTTAAATAAAAAATAAATAAATTTAATGTAGAAATATAGAATGATTGAGTTTTTCTAGAATCTAATACCTCTTCAGAACTATCCCTCTCTCATTCAGTCATCCCTAAATTTTACACATTTCCCAAAAAAAATATTCCCATAATAAAAAACCTTTTTCATGAAATTATTCTTATTTTTATATTTGTGTTTATTTTTTTCTAATGCTATAAAATATCTCATTTTTATCTTATGAAGAATGTGATATACATTTACAGTTTTTCTCTACATTGAATGTGTTTTAATCCATTTCCATTTAATATCATTTTGAAATTACATATAGTGGAGGTAATTGGGTTAACAAAACATTCATGATTCTATTATTCAACTACCTGTTTCTATTAACAATTATATGTAATTAATTTACTATATAAATTAATTTTGAAAAATAAATATATGTTTATTTTTAAAATAAAATATTTCATTTTTGTTTACAATTCATATATTTTCAATGTCATGTTATGGGTTTTGTGATCATTAAAATGGGGGATATTATTGGGAATGTATTGTGTCATTAATAAACTATAAATTTTATTAATTTTTATGTTCTCAAATACCCTTGTTTATTCTATTAATTAAATTATTTTAAGTATTTTTTAATAATATATTTCTTTAGTCTATTATAATATTATCTTATTTATGGGATATAATATTTTTAAAACTATTCTGAATTTTTTTTTCAGGAATTCTGGAGACATTGTTCATACCATATATTTGTAAGTTTTAGCATATAATATGGTTCTGAAACCATGTGTTTGAGATAAAACTTATGGATAATGTACCCACTACTATTATAAATGTACTTTTTATTAAGCCTATGGTTATATCGAATACTACATTTGAGAAAATGGAATGTATGGATAATTATCCCATGATTTGTAAGAAACCCAAAAATTATGAAAAAACAAAAGGTATATAAACACTTCTTTTATGATCAACCATATATTGTCAACCAAACATTTGGAGTTTTTCCATCTACATGAAGGATCCCTATGTTTGAATATTCATTGAAAGTGTTTAGTTTCATGATATTTTCCATGATTAATATAATGAAATCAATGGAATTAAATGTCATTTTTTGATAATTTATTATCAATTAAAAGGATCATATTCAAAATAGTAAATTGTTTCTATTTCTAAGGGATGTTATGACGCTCATGAATGATTTAAATTTTAATATTTGCTAATTTTCAGGCAACACTCATTGATCTATTCAACTCAATAAAATCCAAGATTTCTATATAAAAAATAATAGACTTTTCACATAATATATGATTATATATTTTTTCAATAGATTTCTCAATAGATAACTATTTAAAAGAAACCAAAGTTCAAGAGACTATTATTTCTAAAGAATCTATTTTTTTGAGATATAAAAAACCTCGTGTTGTTGTTGCTACTATTATTGATGATCATATGAAACAAAAATATCTTAAAAGAAATTTTTTCATGAATATATTCATGTTTTAAGAAGAATATCTATATTATATTATTTGAATCTATAATAATGATCAAGAACCTATCAATTCAATGAAATCATACTCTTTAGATTTATTAGATTATCGGCTACCTAGACTCAGTTATGGAAGAGTGTCATATTATCAGACAAATCTATGGAAACTATGGTTCCCTCTAATATTACTAGAAGGGTTTTCATAGCCTTATTGTACAGAATATAAGTACCTTCACTTAGTTGTGAAGGCCTTGTGATAAGAGGGATGTTCTGGTGAAAATCATCACACTCATAGAGTGATCATTGGTGGTGTGGACTAGGGGATATTTGTGACACAAACCACTTACAAAATTTCATTTTCTCTTATTTACATTTTATGCACCACAAAAATTAAAAATAAAATTGAACACTACATATATACATAAATCGAAATGAAATATAAAAGATAGAACTTTTAAAAGATTATCCAAAAGACACCATTAACACCCGCATTGTGTATATTTGTATTATCTAACCTAACATAATCATGGTTCAACCATTTAGTGGAGCCTCACTAAAATCCAAATTACCCCTACCCATATGGGAACCTCCTTTAATTTACCCAAAGTACCTATAATCCATGAATGAATGTATCACATTTTGAAACTGTCATTTCATGGTGCATACATGGTCTTTCACTAATGTTTCATATCAAAAATTACAATGTGCTGCAACAATGAACTAACCATGGAATAAACATTGTTTTTACATCATATAACACCCAGTTTAATAACCAACCCATTATCCCGCGAGTTCTCCATCAACATGTCCTACATGAATTTTCTACCAAACACATTTATTTTATTATGTTAGAATTTCCTTTAGACCACCTCTTCAAAATCAAAAACCTAAAATGTTACATGATTTATTGAATAAACTCCCACCTCATGGTTTCATTTAAAAATATTTATGCATCACCCGCACAACCATTGGTTAACTAGGCCAGAAACCTAATTAGTCTGGCCCATCAATGCCATTGGGTATACCAATGAACTCTAGGATTGTTTAGAAAACCAAAGGTATCAATAAGCCTTTATATCATAATCTGATAACCTACAATGCATCAATATAAAAATGAGAACACATCAAAGCTCACAACCTTTAATGGTAGCTGGAAACCCCATACATACCTCTCTCATAGGTTAAACTCGATCAAACAAAACATCACTAACTAACTGGATCTGAACCAAAACTAAAGACCTCCAGGTCTTCCACATACACCTACGATCATTCCTCAAATAAGGAAAATAGGTTCGTCCACTTATCTCAATGGTCTCTCATACAAGAACCATATCCCACATAAAGAATTATATTACACAACGTCTAATTCACTTGTAAGATCTATCTAAATTGTTAAAACATTAACAATGTAATGAGATCATCTACCTACAAGGCATCAAACCTATCATTATAAGACAAATAAAATCACCTACCAATTCCTAGGATTCATTGTCCTGATTCTCTCTATATAACCTCATAAGTAACATCTCCCTAGAGGTTCAAAATATGAACATAAAAAGGAAAAGGGTAATAATATAAATGGGTACATTCATAAAGCAATACCCCCTTATGGATCAACTTACTATACAACCACCCAACTACACAGGGTTTCATTACACCAAATAAGAGTCCTACCAGAGTCAAATGATCATGAAACAGTGCATAATGTGTCTAATAAACTGGCTCAAAATTATAATATATCTTATGTTAAAGGGTACTACCATGATGGGATAACCCCTAACTATATCATAAGGTGATGATATTAAAGCTAAAGTCTCATATGAATAGTCAGTAGGCTCTTCCACATAATATTTGTATTAAATAAATTGTAGAAAGAATCAAATTGTGACTCTCTGGAAACATCCATATTCATATTGAAGACATCACTCAATGAAAAAACTAATTTTAACCCTTAAATGAGGGTTCCATATATCAACACCATTATGGTTTTACAGAATCCACTTATAAACTTAACATTTAGTTACATTTAAAGAGGCTTAGGTATAGGTAAATTCATGTATCAGTTATAAAGAAACATTTTAAAACTGTAATCAATCCATTATTTAGAAGACCCCTAGTATTATAATAAGAATATTATGTCAAATTTTTATTTTAAAATATTTTTTTCATCCATAATCTTTCAAAAAACAGCTTAGATAAATAAAATGATTATTATAATCTATAAAGGAAAACACCCTTTAGGTTGCAATTATCTTTATAATTAACTCAATCCTCATAAAAAATTCTTGTATCATTTCAAGGGAATCAATTAAGTACTATATCACCATACACTTATATGTAACACTATATGAGTGGCACAAAAATAAAATAATCATCCATTTTATCAAAATAATACCCCCAACAGGTTAAGTACTAATGAATGTATGGATAAGAGAGACCTACGAGGGTCCCATCATTTCATCCTATGTTCTTTTATATTATAAATCATTACAAATAAATAGAGATAGTGTTCTATAAATTTAAAATGGAATTAAATTTAAGAAAAATCCATTAATACAAAATTCCTCATAATTTTAACACACCCTCGATAAGGTTATCACGTTAGCATAGGAGGATAAAATTCACCAACATGGTTCGATTCGAGCATACAAATATTTAGTTATACATTTCTAATTTATATTGTTATAGAGGTAGTATCCCTTATCTGTTTCAACTAAAATACAATTTAACTGACATCCATAAGTAATAACTTGAATTTATTTAAAAAGTCCAATTTCCTTTGAATTTTAATTTTCTTCCATGTTTTCCAATTAACAATTTCAAAAAATATATTTAAGGATTACAATCCAGTATTATATATATATATATATCATGGATCAGTTAGATGTGTTTTTTATTCCAATGTTATAAATTCTTATGCAATATCAATTTCCATTAGCATTATATGTTACAATAACTAGACCTTTTGAGTGGTCCAATTATATAGATCAACATTACCAAGTAAAATAGGCGTATACAAATTATAAATTTTAATTTCAATCCTTTTAATTACAAAAAATAACGTTTCATTCCATGAAATGATTGGTTTAAGGATAAAATATGATACAACTGTGTATTTAAAGTTCTTCCATCAAGCTATTCAAGAAAACACCATTTAGGTTGTTGTGGATGCTTGAATTAACCAAATACTTCTCTCATTCTTACTATAGAAATGTTAGTTAAATCATTGATATTTCAATATAAAAACATAGGTCAATTATCATATAATCAAACAGTGAAATTTATATATAATTACATATATATAGAGTGTGAATCTCTATGTCCCTATTATGATTCATGAGCTAACATTGTCCTTTTCCACACAATTCCAAGATGTAAATCTTCTAAATCTATAACTGGATGAAAAGTAATTTGATCACTCAAGGTGAAATAATGAAAAAATTTAATAACAAAACCTTATGAACAATAGTCAAATATGATGAAACATAACATTTCCTCAAGTGTGGGTTGGCTGGACTGAGACATAATCTATTTACCAAGTGTGGATAAATTCCTATACACATGTATACCATCCTAAAATAGTTATACAAGAGAAAAAAAATTGATGCTCCTTTTTCAAATCCCAACCCAGTTCACTCTATTACAGTAACGTAATCGTTTGGCGACAAGACCTCAACCATGCCTCCTCATATTCTAGAGGCTCCCAACTATTAGTGAGGCTCTAATTGAAGTTTAGTAGGAAAACTATAACGTCTAAATCAATACTAAAAATATAAGAAGAATAAATATATAAATGGTAGTTAAAGGTAATTATAACTTATAAGTAATGATAAAAACCCGACACAGAATGTCAAATAAACCAACCATAAAAGGTCGTCCTGATCCATAATAAAAGCATCCAATATAAAAGGTAAAACAATACAATACATCCTGCACATGTATAAAAAAACTACAATATGAACACTATTATAACCAAGAGAAATATATTTTTCCTTTTCTATCATACACCATCATATTATAGAAGAACTATCATCCATATCTAAGTCATTTCCTTAATCTTATCCTGTATAAGAGTAATCTGTTCGAATACTACGAGAAACCCAAATATGGTGTGAATAAAACACAATAGGTCACCACCAATGGTTTCTAATGAAAATACAGTCATTGAATATAAAATGTACAAGTGTGAAGCTATAATTAATGTAAGGTACCAGTAAATGAATATTTTAGAAATAACTATGTCGAGCTCAGGTTCCATATGGGGAACTTGACCATTATACCTACTTCTTCCCATGATAGAATGCAAGAACATGTTCCATAAAATATTTATATATATGTCTATACATACATACATACATACATACATATACATATATATTATTTACGGTTATGAACCAAGTATTAGGACCATTGCATCAATGTATAATGTCATAAGGGAATCATATTTTACTAGAGGCCTCATCCAAAGCCTCTAAACTAGGGTTATGTAATTCCATGTCTGATAAATCTCAATTGATGATGCAGTGAATCATTTCTAACATCATAGTAAATGATAAATATGTTATATAAGAGAGAAACAAATGCTGAATATAGAATTAAACTAATGAAAACCACCATCCTTGGCCTACGCTATATATATCAAGTCTCCGACCTACATGGGATAAGACCCAATTAAATTAACCAGGGCACTCTCTTTGAGTCTTAGAACTTGTAATAATATATACATAAATGATCTAGGAACCTAGGACCTAGGGATAAGGCATACTCATAGAGTTAGAGGTATATATCAATGGTAAACTTCATAAAAATATTAGTGGGTCCCTATAAGTTAATATATAGAATCCAATGAAGAAAGATCCAAGGAGATAATCCAAGGCATCTTAATTTCTAGAATTTGAAGGTGGATTGTTAGTGACATACTGCGATATACATCATTGGTTCTATACCACATTATCCATAATTTGTTCAAAACCATTTTATCCATCATTAATATATTATAAGGGATCAAGGGGCCATATCAACTTTCATAGCATTTATATTTTTAATTCATCAAGTTCAATTTATTAAATAGCTTAATTATAAGTGATAAAATTGGACATGTTATTTTTCATGACAAAATAAAACACATTTATGTAGATAATCAAAATCCAAAGCGATTAGCCATCTAATTTAACAACTATTTTTTTTCAATTCATTAACCATTCCATTAAAAATGAAAAAGTGTCCAAAAGAGATATTATTCCATTTATATTACATTTACTACATATAAATCTTCCTATAACATGTGGAATGTTCAAAACACAAAAAGGGGTGGCCTATTCATAGGATTTAATAAAACCCACCTCAAGGTTGTGGATAAATTTGACTTCATTATCCTCTAGTCTTATAAGAATGTATAAGGAACAACATGTACATTTTATAAACAATTAGTTCAAGGTATTACTTATTTTTGAACCACTATGAAGGAAAGACTGTGTGTGATAAAGTGAAGACAATTTATAAATATAAAAAAGGGAAATTGTATTAAACACTTAACATAAACCATGAAATCATTATTAATCCAATGTTATTCTTTGATTTGTGATGACAAAAAGAAATCATAAAAATCATAAAAAATCCCTTAATATAAGGCATATGAGACTTTATGGGAACAATATCCCATATGGTGATGTAACCTTTGAAAAGATTAAATTGGGGTCGTAAAATTACCGAGGATGATCAAAATCAACCAACATTATTCGATTATGAGTATGTATAGAGGAGAATCATCAATGAATATGTGTGGTGAGGGAAATATCTCACGGTTAGAGAAGGTATTGCATGTTCATGGAAGGAGGAAGAAGGTTTAATTGGAAAAAATAAAAGGGTAAAGTGGCTATATTGAACATTTTAATTAGGTACGTGATACGGATGAATGTATTCCCAAACCATTCAGTAATCGGGTGGATCTCTATGTCTAGGATCCAAATCCCCTATGAAACATGTGTATGTTTATAAAAATCATGATCCCACTATGATCTAAGAAGTATCTCTCCCACACACCACGCACATGCTAGGAACATGGCTAAAAAACCATGGCATTTGCCTTTTCTTTTTTTATAGAGTTTCTAAATGTTCATGATGCCTCAGGTTCCCAGTTTTACAAACTATGTAACATCCCTTTAGTGAATCACATTTTAGGTGTGTGGTCATTAGTAATTGTGAATATCCACTAATTTTAAAAAAAAAACTAGATTTTGAATCTTGAGACACGGGAAATAAAACAAGGAAACGGAGACACCTTCCAATAATTAAAAATAATTTAAAAACAACATGTTGTGGCGTTCTCACTCTCTAAAATATGCTCTGAATCTCATATTTCCAATTTTCCCATCCACCAGATGAAAAAAAAAATTCACAACAATTAGAATGAATTTTCGATCACAGAACATTAGATATGAAGTGGATTCAAATCCAAAAACATTTTATAAATGAAATCCCCATTTCCCTTCTTCATAGTTTTTACAGGATTAGGGATATCCTCTAAAAAAATAATTACACTTTAAATTTTATTCATTTTTTTTACTCTAAGCAAAAGTATCAAGTGTATATTATTTTAGATGTACTCAACAATATACCTCAAATGGAAAGGACTATTTTACTTCAAAAAATGCAATATTATCTCACATTTTTACAAAATAGTCTCTTTAACATCCCTATATCGAGTTTATTATTAAACATGGATATTTTTTTTCACCTAACTCTTTTCATGCCCATGGGAAATATGGCTCCACCCATTATTATTTAATTAAAGGATATTCATTCTGGATTACGATATGTGAATGAAAGGATTGTTATTTTGATAGAGTAATTTATTCAAGGATTTTAGATTTATAAATAATGAGTTAGAAATTTAATATAGTAAACTTTTATTTAATTAAAAGATTAATTGAAATGATTGATAAAAGGTTTTATGATGATACTCCATTGTATTTTGATGTTTAATAATGAAATAATGATATAGTATGATAGAATTATGATTAAAGAGAGTGGAAGATAATATTAGCATAAATATTATGAGTGTTTGACATAGTTAATAAATGATGGTAAATATATTGAAAATTTCATAAAAAACGAAGCATTTCATCTTACTCTTCCCCTTATTATATTTTCATCCTTTGACCTTTCTTCCACCAATCAGTGAAACAATGTGTTTTATGGAGTTGATATTAAAAGACATAGGGGATGTTCCATCAACTATAATACACAAAATCGGAACTAAATAGATATATAGAGTCATGAAAAATTCCACGTGCTTTAGAGACATGGACTTGGGAGTTCCAACTTTTTAGAAGTTATGGTTAACTCATTAAAAATAGGATTATTTTATTTGATTTATAAATTATTTTTTTCTTGTGAATTTAATGATAACACATAGAGGTTCTTTTTAATACGGCTATCTGTTTGGGATCATGTGGAGTTTATGATGATGCATAACTAAGTAAATCATATTATTTTTCATAGATAATTATAATTCCATGAATTTTGGTCAATTTCATTTTGAACAGGGTGATCTTGAAATAAAAAGTTATAAAATAATTTTTTAAAATTTATTTGATAAAAATATTCGGTTTCTATATTTTTTATAAATGGAAGTTATTATTTTTAAATAAAATCATGGATTTATGTTTTTAAAATAACAATACATGATTTAATAGAATTGAAAATTATCTTAATTGAAATTATCGAATAATGAAAATGAATAATTACCATGATGTATTTGTACATATAAATAAATTTTAGGTAAATTTTAGTAGCAATAATATTTTACATGGATGAGATATTCTATGGTCTTTAATATGTATGGGGAGGACCATTAAATGAGAAACTCTCATGTTGATAAAGATCTATAGTAGGGGATGTTATGATTAAAGGAAGGTAAAATTTTTCATATATTTATTAATATTTTTCATGATTCTGATAATTTATATGACTAATTTATTATTTTTATATATGGGTAAAAGATGATATATTTCATTTATTTTAGGAAACACTTCTAGAAAATATTTTTATATGATGGATTGGTTTTTATAACTATTTTATAAACTATTAATATAAAAAATGTTTTATTTATTTAATAAATAAAATTAACTACATGGTTTGGAATATATCATGCCTATGATGTTATGGTACTAATGTTTGAAAATACTATTTAGTATTATTTTTCACACCTTCACCTAATCATCTCAATGTGTGTATAAATTCTAGTTGTTCAGATGGGAGTAAATGAATATATATCTTATTTATAAAAAAATAGATTTTAGGAGATTCGTGGTGGAGAGGAGTTAAGGTGCTTGTACACATGTAGGTTGTAGTGTTAAATTATCTATTATGGGTAGTTGTGTGTAATTTACCTTTTTTGTTTTGTCATTTTTTTCCATGACTATTTTATTACCACTATATTACCAAATAAAATATTTATTTAAGGGATATTTTAAATTTAGATGTTTTTATGAAAAAAAATATTTTCATAAAATATTTATTTTTTAATTTTAAATAATTCCCCATGTATTACTTGTTATATAATGGCACTAGATTCTAATCTATGTTCATTAAGGAATGGGGTTGAGGTCAAGTGGAATGTTTCCTGGGCCCTGGGATATAGGAATTTGGTTTGGGCTATTAAAAAATGGTATATGAGTTGGGTATTTAAAATGAGTGCTCTAAATTATATTTCAAGAGGCCATGATTTATAATTTTATATGTTTTTAATTAGTATCGATAAATTGATGAATAGTATTATATCAAAATTTGATGAATGTTGTTGAAGTGTGTATGTTTTAGAGAAAGATGATTGAGTGATGCCAAGGATGACATGAAGAAAACATTATAGAAAATAAAAATTATAATAATCCGTCTAAAATAGAGTTATATTCATTTTATTTCAATAAAATATAATCATTTGTATGATTTTATAAATGTAGTGATAGATCAAAATTAATGATGGGGGGTTGAGTTTTAATTGTATTTAAAAATTATATGTGTTCACTATTATGTGTTAAGAATGTCACTATAATAACGTATTAATAATTTTCCATTTATTTAGCTAGCTCAACTAGCCAAAAATCTTGACCACTAGTGGAATCTAATAGAATTTAAATGTTGGAAGTTAGCAGAAAGAGGCATCGGTAAAGCATAACACCAATTAGAATTTGCGTGGGTGTCAAGTGGAGAATTAATCATAGCAGCCACCATGGGGGTCAGGCATGGTGGAAAACTAGTGATAACCTACAAAGATGGATTTACATGAAGATGTGATGGAGGATATTTGAATATTAATCATATCCATACAATGTTATAGTCTGATATGGGATGTATTTTTACATATAACTCTTTATCCATTTAACAACCAGGAATGGACTTCCTTAAATGGTGACACAATTGGTCATCTTATTCCAAGGGATCACATTACATGATTGTGCTTCACCAGATCTAATAATTAAATTAGTAAAACTATCAATAAAAAAACTCATACCAATCATGAAACTGTGAAATAGGTCACATGGAAGCTATTCAAGTTGAAAATATATAGATGTATGAGACACACTCGTAAGATCATCAATGTGTATAAATGAAAAATTTGAGAAGATAGTATATGTAGAATAGAAATATATTGATCTATTGTTGTTATATAATTATTTGTATACCATTTTTATTTAAACTCAATGATACAATCTAAGTTAATAGTTGTGGATTTGAAATCGGAGTTTCACATTACGATGTGAGGTGGGAATGTATATGAGTTCTTTTTTATAAGATAATTCTTATATGAATAATATAATATTAATACACGTAGTATAATTATTTTACATGTTAGGTGTTAAAACATAATATAATTTCAATTATGATAATTTCATGTAATAAAATTACACATAAAAATTTGGACAGGTTCCTTGAGAGATCAGACTCGAATTATCGAGGAAGTACTGAAACCTGGTAAGATTATTTGAAGATGGAAAATTCCTTTAATTAAGAAAAAAAATCAAGAGGTGTAATTTAGATGATTATTCATGTGATATAATTAATTTAAATAAACATCACTAATTAAGTTAATTTTATTTAAAACCAACAGTTATATTGGGCATGGATGAGAAGTGTACCATGCCACAATACAATATAGATTTTTTGATAGTAAAATAGGAATAGGTTGATCTCCACACAATGGTGGTGAATGTTTAAGATGTGTTTAATTACTACGAGTGATGAAGATACTCATTACACTTTTCTAATTTAATAAATGAGGAGATATGGAATACAACACTATCATAAAAGACCATGGTGGGATTATAATTTAGTTATGATAAATAGCATTTTAGAACATTTCATTGAAGTGACCATGGTGATTTTTATAATAAGTGATGCTTATAAATTGAAATATTATGAAAATTTTATGGTCTACAATGAAGAAACATTCTGATAATCCCTTGATGTTGGAAAAATGTAGATAATTATCAAGTAAAGATCCAGAATGTTGGACATGTCGTGGTTTTTTATAAGAATTTTCTAGAATGGATTTTTTTAAAATAAATTATTATGTGGATAAACAATATCATGGGAATTTTGAGTCTTTAGGAGTACAAATAGAAATTTAATAAAAAAGGTTTCAAGAATTAATTAATGATATTATAGTAAATTCAGTTTTGATATCATCAGTAATTTAAAAAATATGAATGTATTAAACATATTCAGATGGGAATTTTAAATATATGAGGTGAAAATGAAGATGTAATATTTTTCAATTTGACTAAATTTTTTTATTTTTCACCTTCATCATGTTTCCTAAAAAGAGTTTCAGAGTCTCAAATATGATGATTGATGCTATATTTTTTTAGTGTAAATAGTTAATGAAATAAAAAGATAATTCTTGTACTGATATTTTGTATCAAACTAAAAGAGAATAATAATAACATGGAGATTCTTCATGCATGATAATGATTAAGAAGAATAATAATAAAAACTATAAAACCTATAAATTTTTATATCTTATAATATGTTGAAAAATTAATGTGACAAACTATGTTACATTAGTTGTAGATATTGGTATTGAGAAAATTATTGGTAATGATGGTTGTTTTCATCATTTATGAATGTTATCATTCACAAATTGAATATCCCAATGTTCTTGTGTATTGGATGAGGTGAATTATATAATTTGGAATACTTCTAAGATGATTAATTCCATTAGAATTTGATAATATTCTTGATGTTTTGACATCTAGTGATTCAATTAAAATTATTTTTCATATCAGAGTAAAGGAAGGAGTCTTGGAGAAAAATCAATAACTTTAAAATTAATTTTTATTAAGAATTGTTGGTAATAGGATAATAATCCCATAACTTATGGATGTTAATTGTACTTACCTTTCATTATTTGGATGATAACATCCCAAAAATTTTGTTTGAATTAATGTACACCTATAATCACAATAATATATAATAAAGATAATATAAATTTACTTGATAATAGTTGAACATATTAAGGAGTAGGCTATCACAAAATGGGAGAAAGTTTAAAATTTTTTGTGTTGTTGTTCTTGTCAATTTCTATGTTAAATTATAATGTAAGTATTGAGAGTGCAACAACTGATACCATCATATTAATAGAGTTAGAGGTTCTATTGTAATATGGGTTAATTAAAATGATATAAAAACATGATAAATATTGGGTACAATGTTTCACCCGATAGTGAACCAAGCCTTTTACAGATATTATTACTTGCTTTACATCATATTTATCAAGAAATGATAACCATGTATTATAATGTATAGTGTCTTAGAAAGACTAGTAACATTATTAGAAAACATGAATCCAGAATAATACATCTTTTTATTAATCTACATAATGAGATTTTAACTCCCTTAGAGATCATATAAATTTATAGGATATCCTAGGGAAAACATAGGTGTAACATCCCCGACTCAGAATCCACTAAACCGAAGCTCTGATCCGGGTAGTTACATGACCTTAAGCACACCACCCCATACGCCAAAGGTTGCCGACTAGAAGAGAGGGTCTATGGAGTCAAGTGGGAAGACTATACCCCCTTTTTATCAGAGTAAGCCACAACATAAATAAACCAAATAGCGGAAAAAATAACAAACAAAAAAGGAACATGTATAACAAGCATTTCCAATAATAAATATTTCATGTCATACTACAAGTGAAAAAGTGAACAAAATACCAAGATAAAGCAAACGGCCAAAATCACCAAAATGGTCCCGACTCCAAGTTCGGATCCTCCACCAAGTGCTACCCGTGTCCACTCAACTATGTAGCAAGTACCCTTGCCCTTATCCTGACCTGCAAACATGAAGTCTGCTCGGGTACCCAATGGAAGCCCGAGCAGGGTGTGGGTATAACTTAGTAGGCCACCACCAACGGTGTCTACAAAATATCCAGTATGAACAGTTAGTGCATAAAAAAGGAATATGAATGATAACTGCCAAGTAATTATTCAAGGTGCCATTAACCAGTTCAGTGTCAAATCCATTTCTACTTCCATTACCATTCATTCACACTGATTATCATCACTTACCATTTCATAACATTTCCATGGGTTAATCACATACATTATGTTACATGGGTCTAGGGCCAAAAATCACATGAAAGAGGGTAAATACATTGTTATAATATCTCACTAGGACTAACCACCTCATTGCAACCATAACCTCACCTCGAAGCATCAGTCTAGGTGGATGCAACCATTAGGAGAAAAGAGCATCAGTCCCCATTCCTAACCTGTGCATTTAGGGTGGAGCTTAGAACCTCATTATGCACTCGACCCGTGGGCATAGATCCTCAAGTCATACCCCCACACTACCAAGCCATGTGCACATACTTATGTATATATATATATCTGTGTGTGTGTGTGTGTAACCATCAACCATCCAAACCACTACCCTTCAGAAAACACTATTCAAAACAACCCACATGGGGATCCACATCATGCCTTAACCCATTAACACATTATCATTTCACATCATTTAACCATTCACCCAATTCCCATGTGTTATGACTATCTCACTAATCATTCAACACTAAACCCATAACCTATCCTGTTATGGTCATTAATCACGTTACAGATTAACCCATTTAACTCATGCATCATTTCAATGGATCAACCATTCAACCCATTCCAAATAACCATTAGGTAATGGCCAATTTTAGGATAATCACCTAACTTCTATTCCAAGTTCAACCAATCATGCCAACATATTAATCAAGGGATCTACCATTTATTAAAACAAGGTCACGTGTTTAATAACAATCCTTAAGTCCGGGAAAGCCGGCGCATCCCATGGATGGCCCTAAATTAGGTCAAGTCAATCCCAACACATCCCACGGGGATCCTGAGGGTTCCCATTTTCCACTTCAAACAAGATTATTACGAAACATGATAATGTTATTCAAAACATAACCAAGGGGAAACAAGAACACAACTAAACATGCACAAATACCCAAATAACCATGGGATATAACTTGTAGACCACCTACCTCGAAACCGTGGTTGAAATCAATCTCAATCGAGTCCTTAGACCTCGATCTGACCAACCTTTAGAGCATCAACCTAAAACTCACCCAAAAGATAGGGTTTTAGAGCTTTGGAATAAGAGGAAGAGAAGATACAAACCCTAAATGAAAAAGATAGGCAAGGATGGGATTAGCCTTACCCGGAGCTTCTATCTGCAACCAAAGGCACCACAAATACCTTTGAAATAAGGGAGATCGATCTCTTGGAGCTCTTGGGAGATTCGGTTCTTTCCTAGGGTGAAGAGGGAGGAATTGAGAGGAAATCCCGAGTGGTTCTTAAAATCCCGGAGGGGCAATTTTGTAAATTTTCCAATCTTTAAGAGGCCTCACGGTTTGGCAGCATGGTTTGGAAAACATTGCGCTAATCGTGTGCATGCTACTATCTGGAGGGGGATGGGTCGCACGATTTTCCTGGGCAGGCCGTAAGGTTTTATCTAGCCATGCGCAGGCCGTGCACCCTGGCTTATCTTGCCCATATTTCCTTTCTTTCGTGCCCCGAGCCCCCTGAACACCCCCAAGGCCTCTCATACTTTCAGAACACATCCCTAGAATCCCCAAACAAGGGATTCAACAAAAACATAATGAAAACAAACCTTTCCAAAAACCAAGATCTTGTAACCTCCCCACCTTATAAAAGCTCTTCCTCGAGCCGAGTTTCCAAGCCTCATTGATCCACCGAAGAGAAGAGTTCAAGCCACTAGGACCACATATCCGATTCTCGCTCCCAAGTTTCATCGTGAACCTTCCCATGCTTCCATAGTACTCACACTAATGGCACAACCTTGACTCACAAGAGCTTTTCACTACAATCCACCACATGAACCAGATGCTCCTCAAAGGACGCATCAGCCTCAAGCTCCACATTCTCCACATCAACCACATGAGATGGGTCAGGGTGATACCTTCAAAGCTGCGACACATGAAACACATTATGAATCCCACCATACTGTTATGGAAGATCCAATCAATAAGCCACTGGTCTGATCCTCTCCACAATCCCAAAAGGTCCCACATACCTGGGCGCCAACTTGCCCTGCCTCCGAATCCGACGGTGACCCAACCTTGGCAACTTCCGAAGGAACACTGTATCACCCATCACAAACTCAAGGGGTCTACGCTTCTAATATGAATACGAATTCTACCAACTCTTAGTCGTAGCCATCCGCTTCCTGATCAACTTAACTCTTTCTGAAGTCTTTTGCATGAGACTTGTCCCCAACAACTCAGATTCACCGGCCTCTAGACAACACAACAAAGATCGACATGGCCTCCCATAAAGTGCCTCAAATGGTGCCATCTGAATCATAGCATGAAAACTGTTGTTGTAGGAAAACTCAACAAATGACAGGTGCCTCTCCCAAGATCCACCAATGTCCAGGACACAATCTCTTAACATGTCTTCCAAAACATGGATTGTGCACTCCGACTGCACGTCCATTTGCAGGTGGAAAGCTGTACTCAAAAACACCTGCGTACCAAGCGCCTTCTGCGACCCTTTCCAGAAACGCGATGTGAAACGCAGATCTCTGTCCAAAACTATGGTTCATAGAATACCATGCAACCACACTATTTCCCGAACATATAGCTCACCCAACTGGTCGACTGTATAGGTCTCCAGAATCGGTAAGAAATGAGACACTTTCGTTAACCGAACCACAACCACCCATATTTCAGCATTCTTCTGCGGTGTCCTCAGAAGAACCATGACAAAATCCATTGTTACATCATCCCACTTCCATTCTGGAATGGGAAATGAATGCAACAAACCAACTTGGAGTTGATGCTCGGCCTTCACTTGCTGACAGGTAAGGTACCACACCACAAAGCCCGCAACTTCGTTCTTCATTCCAGGCCACCAAAACTGCCTCCGGAGATCACAGTACATCTTGGTCAAACCGGGATGCACTTCCCACTTTGATGCATGGAACTCACACATCAACTCTTCCCGTATACAATTTGGCACAACCACACGATCACGAACACGAACAACACTATCCAAGCCGATGGCCCATCCAGAAGGTAGCTCCCCACCTTTAAGATTTTCCTTCATGATCAAACAATCAGGATCATCAAGATGAATTTCCTTAATTCGACTCAAAAGTGTCGACTCCATTGTTAAGGAATCAAGAGTGACCTGACCATTCTCCTCCTGCACCTCCAGGTGCATCTCTACAAACAAAGCCATCACCTTCCACTTGGTGATGGACTCTTGACCCACTTGATTTTGAACCTTCCTTCATAGAGCATCAACAACACTATTTCCCTTTCCTGGTGTGTACACCAACTCAAAGCCAAAATACTGGAGATATTCAACCCAACTTCACTGTCAAAGATTCAGGTCCTGCTGCGAGAAGATGTACTTTAAACTCTTATGGTCGGTAAACACAGTAAACCATTCTCCCAAAAGATAGTGCCTCCAGCACTTCAAGGCATACACCAATGCAGCCAACTCAAGGTCATGAGTGGGATAGTTCCACTCATGGGGTCTCAACTGCCTTGGCCGATAAGCCACAACCCGCTCGTCCTTCATCAACACAGCCCCAAGTTCAACTCCAGACGCATCACAAAACATGACGCACTTCATACCTGGCTCAGGTAAAATCAAGATAGGTGCGGCCGTCAACCGCTTCATCAACTCTTGGAAGGAATTATCACAAGCCTTAGACCACTCAAACCTAATTCCATTCTTGGTCAAGCCCAATAGTGGTACTTCCAAGTGAGAGAAATCCTGAATGAACCTTCGGTAATACCTGGCCAAACCTATAAAACTCCAAACATCAGAAACACTCTTGGGATGCTCCCAAGATACAATTGCCTGCACTTTCTCTAGATCCACTGACACACATGCCTCCAAGATGATGTGACCCAGAAAATACACCTCACCTATACAGATTTGACACTTTGATAGCTTGGTGTATAGCCGGTGCTCTCTTAGCATACCCAAGATAATGTCAAGATGTTGGGCATGATCATCTTGAGTTTTTGAGTACACTAAGATATATTCAACAAAGACAACCACAAACCGATCTAGATAGGGATGAAATATATTCTTCATCAAAGCCATAAACACCTCCGGTGCATTGGTCAAGCCGAAAGGCATTACCACAAACTAAAAAAACTCATACCGACTACGGAAAGTTGTCTGCGGTACGTCTGAAGGCCTCACCCTCATCTGGTGATACCCTAACCTCAGATCAATCATTTAAAACACTGATGTGCCCCTCAACTAATCAAACAGGTCATCAATTCTATGAAGAGGGTACCGATTTTTCACTATCATTTGATTCAACTTTTGATTGTCAACACACAGCCTTAACGACCCATCGACCTTATTTGAAAAAAGCACGGGAGATCCCCAAGGAGACGTACTAGGACAGATAAACCTCATACGCCCCAATTCCTCAATCTGAGCCTTCAGTTCCTGGAGTTCTTCCGGTGCCATTCGGTATCACGGAATGGAAATTGGCTCTGCTCCCGACAGCAACTCAATTGCGAACTCAACATCCCTCACAGGGGGTAACCCTGATAAATCCTCAGGATACATGTCCTGAAACCGATCCACCACAGGAGGAAAAACAGACTTTTCTGCTCTTTCATTATCATAACGCGTGAAAAATTACACTTGAACCATGAGTCTACTCATCTGCTGACCAAACGGTCCTGCACGACCTGCTCAAACATCCCATTCGCCACGATGGACATAAGCTTCACCATCAAGTGACCTGAACGACACTCTACGACAATAACAGTCTATGTGCGCCCGATACAACACCAACCAATCCATTCCCAAGATTAGGTCAAACCCTGACATCTCGAGAATGATCAAATCCCATAGAAAACGATACCCACTAACTTCCAAGGCACATCCCCTATCATACTTGATATCCTACACCCGCACCCCCAACAGAGTTTCAATTGACATAACTCCACACACCCTCTCCACAGTAAACCTAGTGCTACCACAAGTTGAGAAGAGATAAAAGAGTGTGTGCCACCTGTGTCAAACAACGCACTAGAAAAAGTAGAAGCTACAAGGATCGTACCTCAAACATTCGATGGTCCATCATCACCATCACTTGATGCAAATTGAACTGCCTCAAGCTGACCAGCCCCTCTACCTTGGGCTCCTGCTTGAGTAATTTGTGCTACACTACCCTACTGGCGTGAGTGATCTTTCCCTAGAGTCACACGTCCGCTGCCCCTGCCAGTATGTCCCGTGGAGCTCCAACTGACTGCCTGATACGAGGCAACTGATCCCCTTCCCTTACCCAGAACCTGCTTTTCACCATCATACTCGCCCACCTGTCGAGGCTTCCTACAGAACCTATGCACATGTCCCATCCTGCCGCACGGACGACACTCAACTAGAGGTCAAGGACACTGACCATGCATATGCCCCGACCTACCGCACTGATAACAGAACACCCGATTCCCACTCTGAGAGGCCAACCCTCCCTTATGACCACCTTGCTGGAAACTTTCCAAACGACACTTCTGACCTTCAGAAGATGCACCACTTGTTCGCCCACCTGGCACGACAAGCCCACCACCCAAATCTCCCTTAAGGTTCCCTTCATAGATGAGTGCCTAATCCATCACCACTGCAAACTTCTTCAAATGGAATATATTTACTTGAGACCGGAACTCATGTCTCAGCACATCCTAGAAATGCCTTGCCACCGCAGCCTCATCCCCTGCTAACACTGGGACATAGCATCACAAATAAGTGAAGCAACTAGCATAGTCCATCACAGATAGAGATCCCTAAGGCAGGCTCATAAATTCTACATCCATCTCCTGCCTCCAAGTCTTTGGGTAGAAATGCTCTAGAAAATTTTCTTGAAAAACCTTCCACGACATTTCCTCAGCCTGATCGATTTGAGCCTGAATGTCCCACCAATGCCTTGCCTGGCACTACAACATATAAACGGATAGATTTCTCTCTTTTCAATAGGGGTCTCCAGATGATCCAATATCGCCTAGACAGACTCTAACCAGAACTCCACTGCCTCTGGCCCACCCTCTCCTCTAAAGGTCAGAGGGGGCTATAGTTGGAATTCCCTGGTCAGCTCAAATATACTCAGTGCAACACGCCCTGGGTTCCGATCCATCATCTGCATAAGGCGAGCCAAGTTCTCCTGAAATTGGTCTTCTCTACCTTCGTTTATCACCACATTTTCAAGCTCTTCTACCAGAGGTGTGTTCTCAGCAACACCCTCTCGTTGCCCAACTGGTAACTGATGTAGTGGTGGCATCACTCAACATTTCCAAGCACGATATTTAGCACACATACCACATAACTTTCATGACATTATCAAAATATCTGTACTAGCTACAACAACCCATTTTCATATACTAATTCCACAACATTAACACCTCAAATTCACAGCCCCCGACCATCCCTATCGCGTGCTATGGTCCACATGGGGTAAGCAACCATGCACTATCACCAAACTCACACAAAACTTTACAAAAACATTTTCCACTTCATTTCGAACCCTTATATTTCATTAAACATAATTTACCCACTTGTTTTAATTCATTCTTCTCAATATTTCTTGGTTTCATGAAATGCATGATGCACCCTACTTTACCGCCTCAATCACTCACCCTGTGCATGTGCATAACACAATTCATGTCACCTATCTCTCTAGGTGCATACAATGATGCATGAATGCAAATACTCATGTCGTTGAATCCACAAGCCAAATATCCTAAAACCGTCACATCAAACCCCATGTGCATCACCCAATGGTGAAATATCATCAACTGTAACAATACAAAACCAAGAACAACAATTCCCGCCCAGGGTGACTTGGGGTTTCCCTCGTACATGAGTTAGCTACTCCCAAGCACGAGATAATTACCATGGCCCGACACGTCTTAACCCTTGGTTACCAATCCCAAATAACAAGACCTTAGAGAAGGAGAAGAATGACCTCTTCTGATACCACTTTGTAACGTCCCTGGCCCGGAATCCACTAAACCGATGCTCCGAGCTGGGTAGTTACATGACCTTAAGTGCGCCTCCCCATACGCCAAAGGCTGTCGACTAGTAGTAGGGGTCTATAGAGTCAAGTGGGGAGACTATACCCCCTTTTTATGAGATTAAGCCACAACAGAAATAAACCAAATAGCGGAAAAAATAACCAACAAACAAAAAACATGTATAACAACCATTTCCAACAATAAATATGTCATGTCATGCTATAAGTGAAAAAGTGAACAAAATCCCAAGATAAAGACAACGGCCAAAATCCCCAAAATGGTCACGACTCCAAGTTCAGATCCTCCACCAAGTGCAACTCATGCCCATTAAACTATATAGCACGAACCCTTGCCCTTATCTTGACCTGGAAACATGAAGTCTGCTTGGGTACCCAATGGCGGCCCGAGTAGGGTGTGAGTAAAACTCAATAGGCCACCACCAACGGTGTCAAAAAAATATCCAGTATGAACAGGTAGTGCATGCAAAACGAATATGAATGATAACTGCCAATTAATTATTTAAGGTGCCATTAACCAGTTCCGATTCAAATCCATTGCCACTTCCATTACCATTCATTCACACTGATTATCATCACTTACCATTCCATCACATTTCCATGGGTTAATCACATACATTATGTTACATGGGTCTAGGGAAAACAATCACATGCAATAGGGTAAGCACATGGTTATCCTATCTCACTAGGACTATCCCCCTCATAGAAACCCCAACCACACCTTGAAGCATTAGTCCGGGTGGATTCAACTGTTAGGAGAAAAGATCATCAGTCCCCATTCCTAACTCGTGCATTTAGGGTGGAGCTTAGAACCTTAGTCTTCACTCGACCTGTGGGCGTAGATCCTCAAGTCATACCCCACACTACAAAGCTATGTGCACATTCTTATATATAAGTAACCATCAACCATCCAAACCATTTCCCTTCGGCAACACTATTCACAGAAACCCACATGGGGATCCACATCATGCCTTAACCCATTAACACATTATCATTTCACATCATTTAACCCTTCACTCAATTCCCATTTGTTATGCCTATCTCACTAATCATTCAACACTAAACCCATAACCTATCCTGTTATGGTATTTAATCAGGTTACACATTAACCCATTTAACCCGTGCATCATTTCCATGGATCAACCATTCAACCCATTCCAAATAACATTTAGGTTATTTACAAGTCTAGGTGCATCACCTAACTTCTATTCCAAGATCAACCAATCATTCCAACATATTCATCAAGGGATCTACCATTTATTACAACAACGTCACTTGTTTAATAACAATCCCTAAGTCCAGGAAAGTCGGTGCATCCCATGGATGGCCCTAAATTAGGTCAAGTCAATCCCAAAACATCCCACGGGGATCGTGAGGGTTCTCATTTTCCATTTCAAACACCATTATTACCAAACATGCCATGGTTATTCAAAACATAACAAATGGGAAACAAGAACACAACTAAACATGCACAAATACCCAAATAACCATGGGATATAACTTGTAGACCACCTACCTCGATACCGCGGTTGAACGCACTCTCAATCGAGTCCTTAGACCTCGATCCGACCAACCTTTGGAGCTTCAACCTAAAACTCACCCAAAAGATAGGGTTTTAGAGCTTCAGAACAAGAGGGAGAGAAGATACAAACCCTTAAAAAAAGAAAAGCAAGGATGGGATTAGCCTTACCCGGAGCTTCGATCCGCAACCAACGACACCAAAAACTTCTTAGAAACGAGGGAGATCGATCTCTTGGAGATATTGTGTGATTTGGTTTGTTTTGAGGATGAAGATGGAGGAATGGAGAGGAAATCCTGAGTGGTTCTTAAAATCTCGGAGGGGAAATTTTGAAAATTTTACTAACTTTAAGAGGCCGCATTGTTTGGCCGCATGATTTGGCAAACCGTTCACAAACCGTGCGCATGCTACTCTCTGGAGGGGGAGGGGTCACACGATTTCCATGGGCAGGCCGCATGGTTTTCCCTGGCTGTGCGCAGGCCGTGCACCCTGGCTTGTCTTGCCCAGATTTCTGTTCTTTCATGCCCCGAGCCCCCGAAACATCCCCAAGGCATCTCATACTTTCAGAAGACATCCCTTGAAGCCCGAAACAAGGGATTCAACCAAAAAAATAATGAAAAAATACCTTTCCAAAAACCAGGATCTTACAATTGGTAAAATGGATGAGCTAAAAATAACAGTAAGGGAATAAACATGGGAATGAATCATTTCACATGAGTTTGAATGGATAACATGATAACATAAATGTTATGGATAATTAACAGACTTGTGAAATCATAACATATAGAACATGGAATTATATGATCTTGGAAATATAAAATGTGATAGAAGCATAATACATGACATAAACATGAGGCAAGGCTAACTACTAAGACAATATCACATGGTGGAAAGGATACAATAACAGATTAGGATTACTCTATAATCTCATACATAACATCTCATGATACTAAAAAATTAACCAATCTATTGGAGGGAATTTTGATCACACCCTTCATAAAATCATCAGGCCTATTTGTGCCACATTAATAATTGAACATAAGGGATAAACATAAGGGTTATCCATGGAAAGAAATCGGTTTCATAATCATGTCCTAAGTCATAACCAAAGGGTGTATAACAATGGTATCCAAGGAATAAGAGATTTATATATATATTTTCTATTAAAAAATGAATAATAAAAATAAAACATGTATAATTATGTCAAACTGAACATAAAACAATAAAGGGAGTGTCTAGCTAACATTAGATATATTCCACTTAAGCATAGTTCTAGGGAAAATAATAAAAATTATTTGAAGTGGATAATGGTATAATTATTTACCAAAGACAATAAATGATATAAAATGGGTTTTTATTGATATATTGAATCATTTTATAAAAATATTGTAGTTTTAAAATAGTCTCTGGGAGGTACATTAAAATGTGTATGAAATAGAGTACTTCACTTTAATCGGGTTTTCTTATCAGGATGAATAGAGAAGGGGGACTTTTAAAACCTGTAATTAACCATAAAATAAGAATTAATTGAAATTAATAAATATTTTTGGTACATATAAACAATATGTAGGATACATATATAAGAAAAAATGAATTGATAAATGAAGGAAATGAGAGTGAAAGTGCAACCCAAAATGAATTTGGGAGGTTCAAAAAGTGCCCTTACGTGATGTCTGAATATTTTATGAACATTCACATAATGTTTTGTATAATCAAATTAGATAAGTCAATTACATAATTAATAACATTTTACAGATAAATTTTTATTATTATAATTTTATTATGTTCATTTATGACTATTTTCATTAGTTATAATGATTAACTTCATCATTCAAGTAGTGTTCGTTTCATGGTTTCATTGTGAGTTCATTTCTATATAATTATGGATATTATTTTCAAATAGAAATAAAACTCCATAAGTGAAATAATATGGTATTCATGCACTCAATTATGTTCAAATTTTCCTATATATCATTTCTTTTTGATATGAGGAATTCTATTTTGAGAAAGCATGCATAAAAAATGTTTAGTTTATTTTGGTAGTTTTTCATACCATCACATACAAGATTACATTTATTTTAATATTATGTATTTATAGCAGTTACAAGACATAAAATTAGTTTTAATATAACTATAAAAATATTAATTATCAGAATAACTCTTTTTTGAACATCCATGAATGCTGTAATGGAAAACAAAAAAATCATTATCCATAGAGATGTTTAACCACCATAATTTGGTGAAAGGATTCATTTCATTAAATAAGATGGTATGAAAAAATGGGCAGATAGAATATATTATTTTATAAATAAATCATTTCATTAAAAACATGATACTGGAGTTTTTATTATATTATATATGAAGGAGGTGAGGTGAAGGTAGAAGAAGAAATTTAATTAATGGAGGTTTCTTTAGAAAGCTACCTCTTGAATAGCTACTCCTTGAAGCACCCCTTAAGGAACATGGAATTTGTCATGGGGTATGATCAGAAGAACATGGACATTGGGAGAGTGTTATTATTGGTTTTGGTATATATTTTAAAATAATTATGTATTTCTAGGATAATTTGTGGTGAGGGATTGGGTTTACACTTGAGGAGGGGTGGTTTTAAATTATTAGATAATGTTTTTCTTATATTTACAGCCAATCTCTTCCTGGTGGCATTAATTATAACAAATGTGGTTGATAACTAATGTCGTAATAGATGGATAACGTTAATAAATACATCCACCACTGATTAAATTGAATAATTGTTAGGTATATTAAAACATTACCTTTTAACATTAATCTACTACACTATTTAACTTATACAGCGATAAATTTATTGCACCACAGTAAATTTTTTTAGGTCCAACAGATGAAGATGATCTATTTACCTAATATGGACCTTCTGAGTCCAAATAGTTGATACATTTTTATTGATTAAATTTATAAAATTCATAATAGTCAATTACAATGTGATACCTATATAATTCATAATAATACTTTTTTATGATTAAAATTATGGATTTCAAAAATGCTAAGAATATGTGTCTAAATGTAACACATTATGTATTATTTAAATCCCTAAATAAATTTTTATCAACAATAAGGATTAATAAAATTGAAATCAAGATCATATAATATTTTTTTTCACTTGGGTTATGTAAAAATATTATTTTCTCTTTTTAACCCAAAAATCCATTTTTTTAAAAGATCGAAAAAATTACACGAAGATATTTTTTATGTCTTGGGTCAAAAAATGAATTTTATTTCATAATTGTAATTAAATATATTTGTTAATATAAAAATAAAAATAAAAATTATTATTGATTTAAAATTTTCAATTTCATAAAAAATAAGAATTCTTACAATTATAAAAATTACTTTGGGCTTCATTTAGATATATTCTTGAGTTAAAATTATAGTTTTTGTCTCTCTATGTGATATTTTCAATTACACAGCTAGACATAATTATTTGAATGAAAATTACATAGATAAAATTATAGGTCCTTAAATTCTTAATCCCATATGAAATTTCTTTCTCTAAATTTGAGGCATACATTATAAGGTGAAAATAGGTGAGGGTACTTCTCCTACATCACTTCCTCTCCTTCTCATTTAAACGCTTCATATTTTTTATTCCTCCATACTACATTAATCATGTGAGTGGTCTTGAAATTCATTATTTTATATTCCACATGAAAATCGACCAATTTATTTCAATCAATTATTGGGATATAAACCCCCTTTTTATAAAAACTATTAGCATCAAGTAAAAAAATTAGAATCATATTAACAATCCAATAATAATAAATTAATATTTTGTAAGTGTTTCAGTGGAATGATGTAAATGTTTAAACCTTTAAATCTTTATAGGTTCACTTTGAAATCACCTCATGAGTTTCAAAATATTGAATCCATTTTAGTTCATTTTAAGGAAAAAGGATATATTAATTTCAAAACCCAATTTAACAATTGAAACCAAGTTTCATTTGAAAAAATTAAATTTAAAATAGGAATGAAAAAAATCATAGTAGGAAACCACCTTGAATAATTAAAAGCATTATTATTAAAAAATTTATTAAAAAATTATAATTCTAAAATGAAAAAATATTTTTTGATGATAGTAGAAAATTAAATTTGAAATTCTTACATGATTTCCCTGGACTAACTTCTTAAATATTGAGGATCCCAATGTATTATTTCAAATTTTAATCAAGGTTATATTAATTTCTCAATAACCAGTTTAAATAAATATCACACAAGAAGACAAAAAAATAGGCTTTCACATGCCATATAATTTCTTCATGAATGAACATCAATAAGGTAATAAAAATAATAATGACATTGAAAAATATTTTCCAAAACATCATGATGTGTTAGGCGGAGTCAATCTTTGATATCAGGCATAGGTTTGATTTGAATTTATCTCATTGTGAGTTGAATTGGATGTGCTCTATAATATCATGGGATTATTATCCTTATTTAATAATCCTGAAAATGCAATGACATAGGATGTCGACAGTTGAAACTTATCATATTCAATGAAAATATTGCGAGAGGAGGACTGTATAATGTTTTTTAATGAAAATGGGTGTGGTGATATGGATACTACATTGTGGTTGTTGTTAAAGTTATATATTTATTATTTGTTTTTAGTGTGATGTATCTAAAACATGATTACTTGTTTGAAAATTATTTTTTTTATGAAATTAATGTTTTTCTTGTGTTCTTTAATTATTTACATTCTTTAATTTATATAATTTGGTGCTTATAGATTCTATAAGCTTCCAATCATTATAAGATATATAATTGAATGTAGTTTTCATATGTTTTTTTATGTTACCTCGCATTATATTAATAAATTAACCTGAATATTCACATTTTTTAGACCATTGATCATGAAAGTAAATTACTATTGGTTCATATTTATGTTATGATATATTGACTACTTTTATTAAACCAAAATTTAGTTTTAAATAATATGTTTAAATGGTACGGAAAGAATTAGTTCATTATTACCTTCTATCACTTGATATCATATCATCATAAGGTTTAATATATTGCAATAAAACCATCATTGTCATAAACTAAGGATTCCATTTATAAATGACCAAGAATTGTTATTTTAAATACATATCAAAAAATATATATTTAACTATTTTAATAAAATCCAACCATGATATTTTTTGACATAAATATTAAAAATAAATAATACTTTAAATAATAATTTAGAACCCTTTGATAAATTATTTAGTCATTCTTTTTAAATTAAAATAATCACTTGAAAATCATTTTCCTTGGCCGAGTCCTCATTTATTAAAAAACATTTACAAATCCATTTTGTAATTTTTAATAGAAATAACACTAAGATGAAAAAACCACTATACTGAAATGTAAATAAAATTAAATACATAAATTATCTTATTTCATTAAAATAATAAATCATCTTAATTCGATCATAATAGGGGTATCATGAAGACAATAGGATTTTAGGTTGTTCTCATTTGTAGAATCTAATCGATGTGTCACATATAATAGGGGAAGGAGGTGTATCGATCGCCTTGAAAAAAAGTTTTTTATTAATGTATTTTATTTATCTTTTTGTTGGATTATTAACATAGGAAAAATGGAAAAAAATGATGCTATAATGGGAAGTTAAAATGCACATTGCGCCATGGTGAAACATAATGCCCACCAAGTCACACCATCCAACTTTGAACATGGCATAGGCATTGTGTTACATAATTGTCACTAGAGCTTACCAATCCATTTTATACAGTAGTGCAATACTCACCACTATATATTTCACCAATAAAACCATGGTATCTTATGAAATGTAAGTTAAAATGAGAAATACAATATAACACATCTCAATAAAATTAAAATAATAATTAAAATAGATCGATTAACTTAATATCACTCACACTTACCATAAAATTTAATGAAAAATCCCCTTCATAAAAATATAAACAATATAATTTTTACAATTACCCATGATCAATCCATATTAAAATATTAAACAACATTTCACTTATGAATCAATAATAAGCATAACATCAAGGGTGTATATAACAAAAAATATTAATCTAATTGGGAAAACATATAAACACATGGCTTAATACCTTTGAGAATATAATGCCAGACATCAAAAATTCAATTTTTAACCCATCCAAAAACATTAAAATGATTAAATGGAACAATACTTCCATGTTTTTGGCTAACACAAAAAGAATCATGAATAAAAGATAAACACGGTTTACATCATGTGAAGTTGTGTTCAAATCACAATGTTAATTCATTATAATTTATAAAAAATAATTATTGGACATTCATTTCAATTTATTCAGTAAAAACTATTTGTGTAATTTAAAAAAAACTTTCTATGCATTATTTCCATGGAACAAAGTTCAGAACATTTAAACTTAATAAAAACATCATTGATGTTAATGAAAACTTAAGAAAAACACTTATAAATCCAAAAACCGATCATGGATAAATACACTAGAATTTACTTTAGATACAAAAATGGATTTAAAATATAAAATCATTTATAGATCAACATTTAATATAAATTTAATGTATCCACCAACCGAAATAGATGTAATTGGTGTGTTGAAGTCTTAATATGCTATGAGGAATCATGAAAATCCATTAAAGGGTGAATACAAACGCAAAATCATAAAACCCCCGAATAATAAATTCATTAATTAATGGAATTCATTGATGAATTATGTATAAAAAGAGATAATGAACAAATAATTGAAAAACAAAAGATATCACTAAATAATAAATTGATGATAGAGGAGGATAAGAAAATAACTTACCTTGGACTGATGCTTTGCTTCATTTGAGAAAAAGTAGAGATATCGCTAAGGATCAGATTTTCTCAAGCCTTGGATTAACTTGAGAATTTATTCGTTCGAGCCAAGGATTCAAGCCATGAATTTGTTTCAGCCTTTATTTGAGACTTGATTCGAGGTTGGATTTGATGAGAATCAACGCCAATAGTAGGTGGCTTTTGCGGAAAGCTTTAGATATCACAACTGGTTAGGGTTCTTAAATATATGAGGGAAACTTTTAATAATGATTCATGAAATCAATGATAATGATAACATTTATTAGTGCTAAATTAATAAATGATGATTAAAGGAATCCTAATCGGTTCTTTTTTAGTGTTAATAATAATTGAGATTTATCAGCGCTAATGTTTTAATGCTCAAAGAAGTCATTTTTATCATTGACATATCTTTAGAGGTGATGAAGGATTTATAATTATAATTATAAATAAAAATTCGGTAAATATATTTATATAAGTATATATTTATTTATAATAATATCATAATTATTAATTTATAATTATATAATGACTTTAAAGAAATTATATTTTTTAGTTATAATTATAAATATATAATTTTATAAATATAGTGAATATACATTTATTAATATATTTATAAATTATATATCATTATATATATATATATTAGGTGTTTATATGTACAATTACAAAAAAGACAATCACATCACACACATTGGATGAAAATTCACGCCATAGCCCCCCAGGGATACCACACCCATCAAGTCATATTTATTCAGTACATGGACCGATGGACTAGTGGGCATGAAGCTCATTACATAGCCCAAAGGCCCAAAAATTGGCCAAAAGGACCAGTGTTGTATCATTCCTACATCATGCATGTGTCACAACCTGGCAGTGTCGTGCCTTTTTCACTGCCTACAAGGGGAAATTCGCTTCCACCCTGATTTGAACTCGGGTCTAGTATATGATTATGGGGACTGTTTACCACTCGAGTAAGCCCCAAACTACAACATATTTATATAATTATTAATCAATTAAAAAAATATATAAATGTAAATATTTTAAATATACTCATTTTTTAAATATATTTATTATAATTTTCTAATTACATTTATATTTATAATGATCTAGTTATTTATATAGTTATATATATATAATAAAAACAACAATAATAAATATAAATATATTAAATATATTATTATTTTAAATATGTATATTATATGTTTTTAATTACTTAAATATATATTTGTTAAGTTATAATTAATGAAATACATTAAAAAATAATATTTTTATATTTTTATATTTTATGAATATATATACATATACATATCATAAGTATAATTATAAATATTAATTTAAATTTTAATATTATAAATGTTTTTATTATTTATATAAATTTATTACAGTTTTATAATTATTTAAATACATATAATTGTTTATTTATAATTATATAATTTTTTTATTGAAAAACAATATTTATTTTTTAAAATTATAAATATATAAATGTATAAATATAGTAAACATACATTTATAAATTTATTTATTTATCATTATTTATAAATATACATTTACCATTATTATTGAATATATAATTATAAATTCAATCATGTTAAAATAGAGTAAATTTGAATAATTAAAAATGTGTACACCTTAAAAATATTGAAAAAATGAATAACTTGTTTTATTTAAATATAAAGAAGTAAGAAAATTTGGATATATATTGAAATAAAGAAGAATGAATATTGAAAATACTAAAACGTAGTAAATAAATATATATAAATAAATAATATTAAATGATTAAATTTTCAAAAAACTTGAAAATTAAAAATAAAAAATTTTAAAAATGAAATAATACCATACTATAATAATATTGAAAATCAATAAATTCAATTTACTGAATAAAGAAGTAATATATTAAATTTATAATGTTATAATTAAATTCTAAAATTGATACTACAATTTGAATAAATTGCATAAACATTTTTGTGTATGCCTTCTTATATAATATTTATTTAATAATTTAAATTTTTGTGTGAGTTTGTTGTATATAAAAATTTATTAATTATATATGTGTATAAGAAATCAATGTATCAATCAGTTGATTTATGTTAAATTGAAAAATCAAAAAACATTCAATTATGTCCATTAATCAATGTAATTATTTTGTAGTTTTAATTAAGATTATTTTTTTCCAAAATGACATGATCAGTTTCATGTGATGCCTCTTCATGAAGAGCGGAGAGCAACAGCCCTTGAAAAACTCTCTTCGAAAACCACTCTCGAGTGCCGCACAACCCGAGGAAAGCACGCCTGTGGTGACTCCTCATTGGTAGAAGCTCATTTTTGAGCATTCGCTTGGAAAACATGGGGAGAAACATGCTGTATAACCAAAAAAGAATCTTGTATTGCCGTCATGGAAACACCCTCTGAAGTGTATTCCTAGCCAGCCTATCCAGCATCCAAAACATCATCATCCTGAGTTTCCTTCTCACGAGATGGCTGGAAATCCTCCTAAATTGCCAGCATAACTAGAACGCCACCATGAGAAACCACATTTAAAGGAAACTCCATTAATTCATCAGAAATGCTAGAGGCAGAACTAGCCAATAGTGGGGAGTGATTCCTTTTGCGACATCCTGCATCCTCAAGACCTTATAAATTCATTAAATCAAAAGCCGGTGTGTTAATATAGTCTAGAATAGTGAAAAAATTGACAGTAGATTTATCATTACCCAAATGGATCCCAATAATGGGTGGAGAATCAACCAGTGGGCCAACAACAGTATGTGAGGATGGTTGTAACCCGATCTGTACAACCCCCATATCATCACTACAACTTTGACACCTCTATACAAGATAAATTTCATCCGAAGTCTCATGTAGGGAAGCAGACTCAATTTGAACATCAACTGAATTAACTGGGGTCTTCAGAACATGACCATCCAACTTAGGCTCACTTACCTCATCAATATAGAGAGTAGGGAGGGCCCTAGATTTTTTTGAAAGCACTATTTTGAATCCATCAGCACTAAATAGATTCCCCTTACAATTTTATTGAGAAAACACCTTTTCAACCTGAGTAATTTCCAAATTAACCTCATCCTGAATGGAAACCTCACAAAGAACGTGATTATCTTCCTCATCATCTACCACCTCGTCCAATGATTTGGGTTTTATATCATTTGAACCTCCATCTGATCCAACAACAGCTCCCTTAGAGGCTATTAAACAACCACCATCAGAATTAGTAACCATCTGCTAATATTGGTATAATTCATCCGACATAGGAGCCTCATTCCTAGTTGGATTGTCTTCTATAATTCCTTTTTTAGAGCCTCCGAAAAGGAGGAACATCCAATAGAATTTCCATCCTTATTCATAAGGGCTTGCCTATCCCCTACCGGACAGGCCCTAGACTATTTCCTCTTAAAAAGATTAGATGAATTTCCTAAATATATACAATGGAAAAACTAAAGGTTCCATCAACACTACTCCAATGAGTGACCAGTGCATTGACAAGATTCACAGAATTCTGGCAACCATTCATGTTGAATAGATAACTCAATCTTAAAATCACTTGCAACAGGAAAAATAATATCAACTAAATCATGAGAAAGATCAACTTAAATCAACACACAAGCAAAATTACCAAACCTAGGTCTCTCAGTTTCAATATTAACCTTGATTGGAGCTCCAACGGTAGAGGAAACCTCCAACAGAATCGTCGGATGCGAAAAAAAACAACTTAGATCCCTTATTCTAATCTATGATTGAGTGGAGGAACTCCGAAGCCCAAAATGATTTTAATGATGGTCTCATTGTTGAAGAACCACAAAACCAGGCTTCAATGGCTGGGACCAAAATCCTAAGTGATATTTTGAGCTACCCTCGACAAGAAAAAAACATAGAACATACCTTTCCCAAGATATATCAGGTTACAGTCACTAAAACCCCATAATGGTAGCAGTCGATCCCTCAATTTTTTATGAGTCAATGGGGACCCCCGATGAGAACCCAAAATCATAGAAAGCATCGAGAACTGACATTCCGCGAAGCATTCTTCAAGAAAGCGATGGCTAGCTTTGACAAAATAAATAGTCATGTTCTTCGTAATCTGTTTAGGCAAGGGATCAGAATATGGATGAAGATCAGAGAAGAACCGAGACCTCAAAGCTTGATTTCCTTGATCAGGCTTATTAGGGATTCATGGGTCGCTCACTGCTGCAACAAAAGGATCTGATGAAACCCCACTAGCTTTGGCCATCTTCGAGGGGGGAATGAAGGCATCCTTGGGATCAAAGTAGCACTCTAGAAGACCTTCCATAGATCGATTTAATCAGCCGAGAATCACCCAGAATTTCCAACTAGAGCGCAACATGTCTTCATCAATGAAAATCAATTAATATTAATTTGAAATTATAAACCACTCTTTACTAAATATACGATTTATTTAATATAATGCTTATTTGGTATTAGATAAATCATATTTTAGGAAATATAATATACATTCATATATATATATATATATGTATAGAAATATTTATGAATATATTTGATTATTAATTGTATTAATCAATAATTATGGATAGAAATGGTTAAAATGAATAAGACATTAATATGTTTTAAATTATTACATTTTAATAATTTTATAATATTAATTTTAATATATATTATTTAATTTTATTTGTTATGAATATATATATATATATATATATATATATATATATTAGACTTATTTATTTTTTATAATTATGATTTCAATAATTATTTTTTTAATAAATTTGTAATTTATTAATTTTTATTTATTTATTTATTTATTATGATCAATTCAATATTAACTTTTTAGTTTACATATAAAAAAATATTCATTTTATATATCTATATTTAATATATACTCATTATTAATATTTATAATATATATATATATATATGTATATTAAATATCTTCATTTTCATCAATAATTATTTAATTAATAGAATATTTAATATTTTATAAATTTACTAATTTTTAAATTTTTTATTTTTTATTTTTAATTTTGAGTAATTTTATATAATTTTATATTTAATATATCATATTTATTAGTATTTATAAATAATATATGTGATGTTAAATTAATTCATTTTAATCAATTATTTGTTAATTAATATGAGTGCTGACAATTTTTTAATTTACTCAATTTTAATTTTTTTGGTTTAATAATTCCATTTTATATGGGACCTATATGAGTGCTAAAAATGTACTAATAATGTATAACCATTAACAATGCTAAAATTCTAGTGTTAGAAAAGGGAACCCTTTATTAGCGCTAAAAATAAATCACTGATAAAGGGTACCATTTTCCAGTGCTAAAGAAAAGCACTGATAAACGGTAACCTTTTTCATCACTAAAAAAGAGTAGATAAAGGGTACCTATTATGAGATTTTTTTTTTATCATTGATAGTGGTTCCATTTACTAGGGTTTTTTTCTTGCACTAATAAAGGCCAATACTATTAAAGTCCTCTTTTGTAGTAGTACAATGTCGAATGACTCAGAAAATGATGTTGAATAAGAACCAAGGGCTGAATAATGTCACCCATAATAAAATTAAGGTAATATAATCCATCAATGGGATTATAACCCACCCCATATAACCATAATATCTTATATCATTGGATGGATTAACACCCTTCATGTATAATAATTATATATCGCATTATTAGGTGGATTGGAGCCCACCCCTTGCAACCCTCACATATCAAGTCACTGTGAAGATTATTTCCCACCCCGTATAACCATAAGATATAACATCATCATCTCACCCAGGTGGATGATTCTCCATTCTTGGACCTATCTCAACATTTCATAATTCATGTATTTCTCGATTTAAATATATACCATTCCCAACATCATTAATAATACAAGTAATACAAGTTTTCAAGATTATCATTTTAGTAATCTTATTAAGAGTATAACTCACAAATTCAGGGTATCAACTCAGAATAATCTAGAGATATTACCATACCATCCTATACTTATGACACATAAAAATCCCAAGGATGATATCAGGACATGTATGTTTAACATACTTGATCACAATTTCATTTAGGTTACCCTTTGAGTAACCAAAAAATATTACCCATTTCACTTCAATACATTCCTCTATTAGAAGTAAAGGTTTTAGGATTCTTAATAAATGAATATCTCACTTCCCATAAAAATGGATTAGCTATATTAAGTGAAACATTACCAATTTTTAAGTCTTATGTTAATCCCTCATTAAGTTAGTGCAACTGCACATTATACACACACACACAAAATAAGAGTATACATAGACATAAAATTGGCAATACATACCATATCCTCATTGAAATTTCCACATTTAAATTTTTAGTAAAATATGTTCTCAAATGAAAGGAATCCAATAATCTAACAAAAATAAAAAAGAAGAAATAAAATTCCATTACCGGTATAAGAATGCTAAACCATGAGGGAATTTGAGAAACGATTATAGTGGAGTGCTATATTTAACACTAGTTATCCCATAGAATAAAATAATTATTATTGATTAATAATATAAGAGAACCCACCTTTAGAGAATGAGCACTGAAAAGGAAAAAATAGAGAGGAATGGACATTGCTACTATAATAAAGATGCCTCCAGTTTCCAGCCTTATTATTTCCTATATATCTATTTTAATATATTAGTCATTTTTATTATTTTACATTTTATATTATATTTTTATAACTCAATGTGTAAGGTTCATATTCCAAGATCTATCACCTTGAACAAATTAAACATCTTTTGGATTAATAATGGACGAGATCCCAACTTCGATGAATGATGATCAAACGAGGTGAAATGGAGATGAAACATAACTAATGTAAATGAGAATACCTCATTTTACTCTATTAATATACAACATTTATCTAATTTAATATAATAAAATTTTTATCTTTTTTCATCTTCTTCTCTATTTTCATATGACAATATTTAATGGTTTTTCCCTATATATGCTTCATTATACATAACGGTCATTAATTTTACAAATTTTGGAATTGTGGGTAAACTCAATATGTTATGGACTCTATGATTAGAAAAATTTATAAAGATATACATATGGGCTAGTTCTTGTCAATTTTATACCAAAATGAATATTTAATGGTCAGTGGAATCAATAAATAAGATTGAACCCCATATTTATGGGTCACCTCCCAATGCCTAATAGTCCCAGGGTTATAATTTTTTTATATTCTAGAAAATTATATGAATAATGGCTGATATACAATATATTTAAGTGTCATTATCATATAAATAAGGGCCAATACTCAAAATTAGTTGAAATATTATACATATGAGTAACTATGGACCACACATTAGGGTCACCTCCCAATACATAATGTAAAATAATCTTCTAAATTTCCTCAAAGGTCCTTTATTGACGCTCCTTTCCATCACAGAGTCTAACGAATGAAAAGGGAAATACCTTAAAAAAAGTGATTCATCCTTTGAAGAAACATCAAAAATTGACAACGGCATGAACAAGGAACTTTTTAAAGCATGGGCCACACAAGTTCCAAGATGGCCGCGCAGGTATACCTGCGCGCCACATATTGGGCAAGCAGGTGACTTGCGCACTCTATTTGATTTTCGCCCAAGGTCTTCAGCGGCCTATAAATACCTCTTGTGGGCCCCCCATTTCGGGGACAGAAAAATTCCAAAAGTCAGATTTGAACTCCCGACACCCTAGTCTCTTCTTGAAGTCTTCAGAACACTTCTAAGGTAATTTCTTAGCTAGAATGGAAAATCTAAAGAGGGGGAACAAGGCCTAAGTGTTGAAATTCACCAACACTTGTGCACCTAGGTTTCTAACCATAAGGGAAATGGTCACACCTATGCGCCACCTTATCCCTCCAAAAGAACCTATGCGCGACTCATTTGGAAGTATTTAGGGATAATACTAAGGGCTTGAGCCAATACTTGCCCAAGTATTACCCTACGGGTTGACCGGCGTGCAAGTACCCAAGTGCTGCGCAAGTACACTTACGCACCCAGGACCTACGTGCCCCACCAGGACTTGCATGCCTACCCCTTTTTGGGCGCCTCTTCTTCTAATCCACCTCTCCTCTTCAAGATTTCGTCAAAACCCTATTCAACGACATTTTTGGTATGGTTCCTTTGTTTCCTTCCTTATCTGAAAGGAATTTTGTGGAACATCTCTTAAAACATAGTGATTTACATAACATTATGTCACTAAGGTTAGAGATTTCATTCATTCAACCCCATCCTTTAAGATGAGAGGATCTTTAACCTGGTACTCCTTTTTAGGAGTAAGCCCTAGTCCAAGTCCCCTAAAATGGGCCTCCTTTTCAGGAGTAAGCCCTAGTTTTAAATTTCATTGACATGGGCATCCTCATTAGGAGTAAGCCCCATGTTCCCATATCTGGGCCTCCTTTTCAAAAGTAACCCCCACTCTTAATTTTCTTTAACTTTGGCCTCCTTCTCAGTCGTAAGTCCCAAGTTTCACGTCCCCTTAACATGGGCATCCTCCTTGGGAGTAATCCCCAGTATTAATTTACTTTTTATTTTGGCATCCTTCTCAGGAATAAAACCCAATCATAAGTCCCCTCTAATTTGGGCATCCACCTCAGGATTAAATTCAAATTTAAGTATCCGAATCTCCATAAAGCACATATACATTTTTGGACCTTGTTCCCGGGTTTCTTCCCTGAAGTAAATCATAATCTTCATCTATCTGGGAAGTCATACATACATAAGCCCCACATCATTTCTTATAATTTCATCTTTCGTGGCACAATCGTCAGGTTTCACTGATAGCACTTGTTTCTCACACCGAGCATGACTCACGTGAGCTTAGAGCGTCAAAGTAATTATGAAATATTTCTTTGGGCCATCAATCATGTATAAACCTCATACTTCTTTACTCAAACTATGTGGGTTCTGATTCCTTTTCTAAATAAGGATACGTAGGTAGCCCATCTGTGGGTACGATCCCAACTCTGAAATAATCCATGTCCTTCTGAACGAAAAAAAACTTCAAGTGCCCCACTAAGTGGCTTTAAAACTAGTATGGTTATCATAATGACCAAGAGATCTCTATATAATGTATTGAAGGATACCATTGACTAAGAATCTCTAAAAAATACAGATGATTCTCTATCGATGAAGAACCACAAATACATATAAAATATTTTCTAAATCTCATACATATTAATCATTGGTTATCATATCTAATGGAAAGCTCATTTTCATACTTGGTAATTTAATAACGATTCACGAACATAACTTAAATCTATAAAGAGAGTCCTAGAGTAGACAATAATTCCCCCCAAAAGGTGTGATGAGTCCGACCTCCCATCCTCTCGACCAATGAAAATTATTAAGCCTCATCGGTTCACAAATAATGAGAACCTACCTTTGGGAAGTAGGACTAAATGGATATAGAATCATTGGATGATTCCATCTCTATGAAAAAATACATTAGAAACCAATTGGAATGTTTAAAACTTAAACAAATGAGGTCATCCCCATTTCTAGAGGGAAACAAAAAATGGTGAACCCCACGTGAATCCTTAACTAGGTTAAAATGATGTTTTACTTATTTTTTAGGCCCATATTTAAACTCAATGAGAGGGAAAATAAAATAATCAATAACATATGTGCTCATCCAAAATATGTAGGGGCCGAACTTATCTTGATTATGTATGCTATATCAAACAGGCACTCTTTTACATGATCTTCTACGTTACAGAAATGGATTCTCTAAAGTTCACACCTGTGAATACCTCTGCTGCTACTCCTGCTGGATCATTGTCTGCTCTGAGGATGACATCACCTACTCAGCTTCTTCAACGTTGGGTTTCAAATGAACTGGTTAAGGAATACCATCAAAATGGTACAATTCCGACTCTGGAGGCCGCTCGACAAGCCCTCCAAGTCAATAATTCACCCTGGTTGTCCGGACAACGACGACCAGCGATCAAGAATCAGGTGGTGCCAACCACCATCTCCAACCATTTCGGGTTGTTATTCATGGAAAACAATCACCAGTCCCTCCCATATTATGAGGAGGTGAATGAAAAGGTCACTCAAGGCCTTAATTCAAGGAGACATGAGTCCTTACCGAGGGCTCCCATCAACAATCGCCGCCAGACTCGTGCAGCAGTTCGCCCTCAACATGATGAGGGTATCACCTTTAGGGGTTCGGCTCAGGTTCCTTAGACCCGAGTCCGCAAGGCGAACTGCCATAGGAGAAATCTGGTCAAAAGGGATAAGGTTCTTACTTCTACCCCCTCCGGAGTAGTCCACCATGCCAACTTGATGGCAAGCAACGAGCGAGCACATACACTCGTCAGTCCTGATGTTACAGCCCAGCAGACTCGTCTGGCAGCAACACGCCAATCCTGCCAGGAAATTCCGGTCATAGTATTATAGCCACGCATATACACCTATTATAACTCATCAGCTAGTCAGTAGGCTCGTCTGACTACAACCAAATAAGGTCACCAATTTGATATCGTGGCAACTGATAAACAGGAACATACACCTGTTTACAATCAAGAATTTTTCCAGCAGTATCGTCTTCCAGTATTGAAGGAAAATTGTCAACTATACTTGATGAGGAATACACAGCAGGCACATACACCTGAAAATATTCATCAAGCCTGCCAACAATATCATTTGTAAGCATCCAGAAATGTCTGTTGGAAAGCTCCGATGACCAATTTGGAGCAAACTCAACTCTCTTTCCCCAGACACGAGTACTGTTAGAATTCACTGATTAGAAAATGAAGACATAATATGGAATACACACATACTCCAAGAATTTAATGGACGTATATTACTCTTCCGACAACTGAAGTCATCAAGCACATTCTAATAGTGGTGAAAGAGCAGAAGCAAATCCCTACTCATATTCTGGATACATGTCAGAATATTATAACAGATTCAGCAGCATCACAGTTAAATAAATGAAAATATGTCCCTACCAGTGGAGTGACACATCAACATATCACTCTGTAATAGATACACACCTCTGTTCCAGTCCAAGAGGGTTGTGGGGCATCCCCCATGTCATACGGACAATCTAGTATGGCACATACACCTGATTTGAGTGGAGATAATCAGCCTAACCTGGCTATTTCTTCTAAGGAGGCACATAAACCTTCCTATAATAACCACTTTTGTCAACTAGTGATTCCTAATGTGAGTAAGAAGTCGTCTAATAAGAAAACCCATCCAACACAGTCTGGAAATCAAGATCCAATATGTAATAAGGCCTTGCTTGATGCTGAAGTTCTTCATTCCCTCAGACAATTATCTGTTGGAATTTATGATTATACTCTCTAATTTCCCAATAGTGGGAACATTAATTCCAAAGGTATTCATCAGACACTTCCTCATGAAGGCTTTCTTCATTACATTTCATTCGATCTCGATGTTTCATATTCAGATGAGAGCCACAAGAACCCTCTATATGGCCAGAAGATTTAGGAGAAAAAGGTTTCATCTTTTACTGTAACCCACCATGGTGGTCCTCCCCATGATGATGAATTTAGCTGCAAAAGTCCTCTCCATAGTAGTAATTCACATTGCCTGGAAAATGATACAATGGATAATGTAGTGATAAGAAATCCCTCTTATCTTGAGGCACTTTCAAATGTGAAGCCAGTCATATCTGATGCTTTACCTCTAGCAGGTGAAATACATTCTCAATCAGAAGATAGCCCGGGGTGTAGGCCATTCTCCGAACCACCCGTGGGTCGTTCATCTTCTATTTTGATCATTGAATTCTCTACCAATCTTGTTGAATTTGATGAAGCAACAAGGAATCGCCATCTCTGGTCTAATAAAGTAGAAGAATCATCATTGAATGATAAAGAGGAAGTGCTGAATTTTAGAAAACAATTGGCGAAAGGTGGAGTGCCATTCTTGTTTTGGCCTTTGGCTCACTCTAATTATGACATTCCAGATATGTTAATGAAAGATTGTATTGATGATATTCTTCTTAATATGTGGAAAACTCTTTGTCAATTGAAAAAGAAAATATTGTCTTATGAATAATTTGGAAATCATGTCAAGATAATAGAAGGGTTACAACACCAAACTGACTTGGTATATCACTCAGTTTCTTGATATCCAAGGGCTGAAAAGCAGCAGATAGCCCTTCAACGTTCATGCCTTGACGCACTAAAAAGATTGTGCTAGTTAATTTCCAATTCCGCAACTGGTATTCATATCAGGGGATGGGGTGTTCATGGAGCACTGCATTTCACTGTACTCTCCAGTCAACAAAGCCCACCGAAAATGGTTTCATGCAATGTTATTGCCCATGGCCGGCCATATCCAATTGGATTTGTTTATAATCAAAGGCTTGCTCAGGAACATTCCTCAACTAGTTCTTCCCAAAGTCAGGCATACAAAGAACAAGTTGTCGAATTACTCTTACATTAGGAAAATGAGAATATCGAACATGCCTCTCATTTAGAGAGGGCACATCATCAGGTGACAAAAATGTCAGAAATTATCCAGTGATCATTTGAGCCAGGTGATTTGAGTGGTTGTAGGTTGATGCATCCAGCCAATTTCTGGACTAATGTCCGAAAGATCGAGAGAGATTTTAAGAAAGTCTTAGATGTAGCAGCTCAAGAACCACTGTAGCCTGCCAGAATAGAGACTCTTTTAACCCAACCCTCAAAATCAACAAATAGGATTCGATGAGTTGAGAAGAAACAACAGGAACAGCCCCAGTACACAGTACTAGGGACTTTTTCAAATCCTCAATCTCTTCCTCAGAGAAAGACAGTCTTCTCTCGATTAGGGAAGAAGCCACAAGAGGAATGAAGAGCCGAATTATCTGGAGATTCCCTCCAAATTACGGTTTTTCAAGAAGTTACTAAGGGAAAAAATCAATAAAAGGCAATGTCTCATCAAGGATATGGAAGAAGACAATATCGTAGAAATGCCTATAGAAGGGATGCAGTGTGTTATGCATCAATAAATGTCATCAATGTTGCTGTTGCAGATCTTCAAGAAGATGAGGCTCATTCAGAGGGTACAGATGAAGAAGTTCCTTCTCAAGAAGTTGTACACATAGACACAAATGAAGAAGGTTTGTGTACATGAAATCAAAGGCTTACCCAGAATCTAGGTATTCCATAAAAAAACCAACTTCCCCTTTCTGAAAAGCGTCCAAAAAGGGGAAAGGAAAGAATCAGGTTACATTCCACCCTTCCTCTGGAGAAGTCCAATCACTATCAGTAGAGAAATGATTTTCACAATAGGAGGATGAAATGAATGAATTTAGGAGGTTGAATGCAGAACTAGTTCAAGGTAGTCTTCCTCCTAAGCGTGCTGGAGTCAGTCATCCAAGGGAATTTGTTGCAACTACTGAGATGGATCAAGATTATCCTCCATTATCAGTACAACCTCACAGGTCTAATCCTATGGGTTAGGTGAAATAACAACAGGTGGTGTTATCATTAGTTGCAGTACCAGACACCACATCTGTCCAAAATCCAGTTATTGCACCTGCTCAGGTCCAAGCTCAACCAGATGTTTCTCAAAAGTTAATAACTACTATAGAGTCATTAACAGCTCAGTTGGAAGCTATGGAGGGAAAACATGCTCAAATTGAACTAGAAAAGAGAGATTGCCCAGAATGGGTTGATGCAATCCCCCCCATCAAATTTTTCAAGTACCACATTCCCAATCATTAATGGTTCAGGAGACCCAGAGCAACACTTAACACATTTTGTTTCTATTTGTGATCCTATAATGGGAACCCCTTAGCAATAGGAAGTATTTAAGCTTAGGTGTTTTGTATAGTCACTACTAGAGCCTGCTTTTGTTTGGTATACAATCTTGCAATCCTGGTCAATTACTAGATTGAGGATCTCCGCCAAAGATTCCTTCTTCAATTCAGCTCAACGTTGCCAAAGAATTTTTTTTTTGATCTTACAAATTTTAAGAAAAGGGAGAATGAAAGGGTTTTAGATTTCATTGATCGCTAGAAGGTATTAACATATTCCCTAAACTTAGCACTCCCTCAAGAAGAATTGTTACCAATCTGTGTGGTAAATTTGAGTTATGAATTATGCACACCGTTGATCCCTATGAAATAAACAGGAGGGTTTTGAGACTTTACATTGATCACTCGGAAAATTTAAGACTCTCTTACGAAGACTAAGGATAAAACTTATGTAATTACATCAACTCCAAGAAGGAGAATGGGTAGAGCAGAGACTGCTACAGTTGCGCTTAAACAATCACCTTTACTTGCTTCTGCTTAAAAACATTCATCTTATCGAAGGGATACACCTCCTGAGCGTCAAAAACAGAGGCCATTTCATCAAGATGATCAAATAGATCAAATACAGAAACAATTTGAGGAGTTAAAGAGAAAAGTTTATTCTTTCCAAAATGAACATGTTCCTGGTTACCTCATTTCGGCTCTAGAAAATAATTTGGTTAAATTTACAAGGCCCAAAAGGGCGGACAAGGAAGGAGATGAAGATTGTCCCAACTATTACCCATTTCATCAGATGTTGGGGAATACCATTCATGAGTTTTATGTCTATAAAGAACTCCTGCAAAAAATGGTGGACTCGGGACAAGTGAAATTAAAAGGTTCTTCATCTCAGGTAGCATGTGTTACTGCTACAGATCCAGAGGAAGAAGGAGAGTGGCAATAAGTCATAAGCAAAAATGCACAGAAATATGATGATTGGATGGTCAGAAAAACGATCAACTAAACTCATTCCATTTTATGAACGCAATTGAAGAAACCAATTGTGCCTTCTTCTATGAATGCCACAACAAAACCTCCTTCATCAAAAGAAAAATCCTCAAAGAAACGACATAATTAAAAGAAAGAAGAGCAGTCATAAGAAGATGAGATCGTGTCTAATCCTAAATTGTCTTTGACTCTGGCTGATTTTATGCCATCTACTTCAAAGCCACGAGCACCGCCCTACCAAACGGAACAACCTAAATTGGATAATCATACATAATCTTCATTAGATGAAGAGTTGATCTTTGGTTCTGTTAACATGATTCACTTAACAGATCCTTATTCCAATCATAGATTCGATCTTGATGACCTTGAATTCCCTGTATCAAACAGAGGAATTAGAGGGATTTCCAGAGGTCTGGGATACATAAGAAGACGTGGATACCCCATAAGCCACTATTCCAATTCTACTTTTGCTAGAACTGTATATGTAACATAAAATCCTAGCAGAGCCCTTCAGCGGGCTCAATAGGAACAAGAATGTTCTTCTATGCATGGAAAATTCAGTCCTGGAACAATTATTCTGGAAGATCGGTTGGAGGTTAGACCTTCTTCTTCTCAGCAAGAAAATAGACATAGTCGGTCAAATCTTCCAAAGTCAAGAGTATTTCCCACTCCTGCCCTGATACAAGAAGAATCTACTTCCAAAGCATCAACTTATAAGGCACCTGCAAAACTACATGTTCCTGTTGGGAAACACAGGCCTTTAGAGCAAAAATATGATGTCTTGAAACATATGGATCAAGTACCAGCCAAGTTATCAATTCTAGATGCTTTAAATCTATCAAATGATATTCGAGAGGCACTCATCGAGGCTTTGTCAAGTCCTATGGAATTCAAAACTGAAATTGTTGCGGCTGAAGTCTACCATGTAGAGAATAATCCTGTAGAATTCCATGCAGTGATATATTTCATAGATGAAGATGAAGATGATGTTGTGCAGGGATATATTAAACCATTGTATTTATCTGGCAAGGTCAATGATATAGACATCTGAAGATCTTTCATTAATAATGGTTCATGAGTCATCCTCATCCCCATTCATACACTTTGTTGATTGGGCCTCTCTGAATCTGATTTATCTCATTCTACTCTGATGTTGTGAGGGTATGATAAAAATGAACAAGAACCTCTGGGTGAGATCACACTCAAGACATAGTTTTGGAGATCATGTATCCAATTCATATTTCATGGTTGTTCGTCATGACATAGCTTTCAACATTTTTCTTGGAAGACCTTGGCTACATCAATATGCGGTTATCCCTTCATCATACCATCAATGTCTCAAATACTGTTTCAATTGTCAAATTGGGACATTGTACGGTGATAAATACCCATTCAAAACATGTTAATCTCAATAAATTGAGGCATAATTCTATCATGTGGAGGTTAAGGAGAAATCCACAACAAGGGAGGTTACCAAAGTTAATGCTACATATGGTTTGGAAACAATTCCAGTAAACCCATTCATACATGTGAGTATAGATTATGTGTTGCCTATCAGTCAAATTGACAGGAAAGACCGAAATCAAAATACTCTTATGGAAACTTCTCTAATGTCAATTAAGTCAATCAATCCAGACATCATGAGAGAAATTGGTGATTCACAAGGCAATGATGAAAGCTCAAATGAAGATGTCTTTATTTCATCCGCTGAAATCCAGCAAGTCTATACTTCACCAACTAGGCCATAACAAGTTATAGTAATGTCAGAGGTGAACGATGATGTTGATTCTCAATCCATAATCTCCTCTTTATTACCCAAGAAAGACCCTTTATCATCAATAGGGTCAGAAATGGAAGCTTCTTCTTCAAAATGTTCAAATTATAACATCTCTCTTGATCTTGTAAATTTTTCTTCATCATCTACTATGCAAGTAGAAACAGAAGAAATAACACATGTTGAAGAAGAAGAAGAAGATCTCAAGGATGCTCCTCCATCTTTTGAAGATGGTATCTCAACCACTGTGGATGAACTCAAAAAAAATATCTGGGTACAAAAGAAGATCCACGCCCCACTTTAATTAGTGCGGCTAGAACTCTTGAAGAGAAAGAAATATATATTTCATTTTTGAAGAAAAATGGAGATATATTTTCTTGGAACTATACATAAATTCCAGGGCTTGATCATGATATTGCTACTCATCATTTGAGTTTTCCAGAATAACATCGAGGATTTAAGTAAGCCGCAAGAAGAACACACCCAACTTATGCTTCCAATCTTGATACTGAAGTGGATAAGCTTATCAAAGCTAAATTCATCAGAGAAGTTTAATATCCCAAGTGGATGGATAATTTTGTCCACGTGGAAAAGAAGAACGGACAAATTAGAGTTTGCATTGATTTCAGAGATCTTAATCGGCATTGTCCTAAAGATGATTTTCCAGTTTTGATAACATAACTCTTAATTGACGCAACAGCTGGCTATGAAGCACTTTCCTTCATGGATAGATATTCAGGGTATAATCAAATACAAATGGCTCCAGAATATAATGAATCTATAGCCTTCAGAGCCCCTCAGGGTGTGTTTTTCTATTGGGTAATGCCCTCTGGCCTGAAGAATGCAGGCGCAACATATCAGCATGCCATGCATCGTATCTTCAAACCCTTTTTAGGGAATTTTTTTGAATGTTATGTGGATGATTTGGTGGTTAAATCCAGACAATATTCTAATCACTTGGCTAATTTGGAGATTATATTCCACAAACTTTGACAACACAATTTGAAGATAAACCCCTTAAAATGTGCTTTTGGGGTAACCTCAGGAAAATTTCTTGGCATTGTTGTATGCCATCGTGGTATCAAAATCGATCTTGAGAAGAAAATTTCAATACTTGGTATGTCACCGCCTCTAAATTTGAAATAATTGAGAGGACTTCAAGGACAAATGGCCTATATTCGGTGTTTCATTGCCAATTTGGCATGCAAAAGTTTACCCTTCACCAAATTGATGAAGAATGGAGTCACTTACTAATGGACTAAAGAATGTCAAGAAGCATTAAATATTCTCATGAAATATCTCTTGATTCCACCAGTATTAATGCCACCTATTGAAGGAAGGCCACTTATTGTTTATGTGACAGTTTTAGTGTGACCATTGGGTGCCTTCCTTGCCCAGAAGAATGATGCTGGGAATGAAAACAACCTTTACTATCTTAGTCAGACTATGCATGAAGCAGAAAACTGATATTCAAGTATTTTGAAGTGTTTAATAGCATTAATCCTTGCAGTTCAGAAATTGAGACAGTACTTGTAACATCACGAGGTCCAATTGGTATCTCGCAATATCCCACTCAAATTTATCCTTAGTCATCCAATGATTACCGGACATCTAGTAAGGTGGGCAGTTATTTTGTAGCAATTTGATATCCAGTATGTGTCTCAAAAGGCAATAAAGGGCCAATCTTTGGCTTATTTCCTTACTGAACACCCTTCAGTATAAGATATATCTTTAGATATTAAACTTCCTGATGAGGAAGTCTTTTCTATTCCAGATAATCTTCAAACATGGGAAATTACTTTGACGATGATTCCAGAAGTTTAACAGGGAAGAAAATGGAAGATCCTAAATTCAACAAAGTTGGGTTAGGAATTTTTCTCATTTTACAAGAAAAGGAAGTGATACCTTATTCCTTTTTATTGTGGGAAGATGGTACAAATATTGAAGCAGAATATCAAGCTCTCATCGCAGGATTGGAGTTGGCGCTTCAAGCACAAGTGAATCACTTAAAGGTGAAAGGTGATTCAAACCAGGTAATCAAACAAGTCAATGAGGATTATTCAATCAGAAAAGAAGAGTTAATCAATTTTTATGATTACATCTGAGAGTTAATGGTGGAAATTCCTTCAGAACCGACATTTTATTATGTCTCACGATCACAAAATTCCCAATCTGATTCACTGGCTAATATAGCCACAACTATGGATAATCCAAATTGGGATGAAACAATTATCATTGTTGCCCACCGTAGTAAAATTTTACCTTATTTTCAAACCAGAATAGATGAAATGAATGAAATTAGTCCCATTTCTTAACCATATTGTCATACTATAGGATGGATGACACCTATCATGGAATACCTTCAAAATGGTACGCTTCCACCTGATAAAGCCGAGAAAGAACAAATCTGGCGACATGTGGTCAATTTTAATCTTTATGACAGCCCTGATCACCTAGAAAAAATTCTCTACAAAAGATGTTTTGATGGAGTTCTCTTCAGATGCATTGATGGTGAAGAGACAATGGTTATCATGAAAGAAGTACATTTAGGAGTCTGTGGTGCCCACCAGTCTGGACATAGACTGTCTGATCAAATTCAAAGGCTTGGATACTTTTGGCCTTCAATGATACAATATTGTGTTGATTTTAAGAAAGAGTGTCATTCATGCAAATTATGTGCCAACTTCATTCATCAACCCCCAGATTTTCTTCATACAACTAAATACTCGTGGACATTTTCCACATGGGGAATGGATGTAGTGGGACCTTACACTTCAGCTACACCCAAGAAGCTTAAGTATATTCTTACTGCTACTGACTTCTTTTCTAAATGGGCAGAGACAATAACTCTAAATGAAGTCAGTTCTAAGAGAATTGTTAGCTTCATCAAGTCTAACATCATTATCAGATTTGGTGTCCCTCATACCATATTGATGGACAATGGCACCAACTTATGTTCTTCTGAGGTAAGGAAGTTGTATCAAGAATACAACATCAAATCCAACCATTCATCTCTGTATCATGCATCGAACAATGTCCAAATAGAATCCTTCAATAAGACTCCTTCAAACATACTGCAAAATATGGTGGATAAAGATAAGAAATCATGGCCTGATAAAATCTTCCGTGATTTATGGGTTTATCGAACCACCACCCGCACTACAACACGGTCAAATCCATATTCATTAGTATATGGAACAGAAGTAGTCTTACCCATTGGAGTTCAATTACCTTCACTCAGAGTAGCCATTTGTGATCAGTCATCTACAGATGAACAATCTCAAAAGCTATTGGATGAATTGGATAGATTAGATGAGAAAATATTGTGCACCCTGTACCACTTGGAAGTTTATCAGAATCAAATAGCATGAGCTCTCAACAAAAAATTTCATCTTCGTTCATTCATTCAGGGAGAATTGGTGTTGGTTCTCATAACTCCAATGATACCAGGAACGAATCCTCCCAAGCTTCAGCCAAAATGGGAAGGACCATAGTCAATACGTAAGGTCTACTCCAATGGAGCTTATTCTTTAATCTCAATGGATGGAGAACTCATCACTACTCCAACCAATTCCAGATTCTTGAAGAAGTATTTTGTGTAACAAAAATACTAGACGTCCAACATGACATTAAACTGTGACGTCCAACATGACGTTAAACTGTGATGTCCTAGCTACATGACACAAAACTGTAAAGAAGTCCCTAATACATCCTTGCTACATGAAACTAATCTGTACAACACTCCATCGTCCAACATAACATTAAACTGTATTGTTCCCCTTTTGTCCAACTTGATGTTAAACTGTGTTGTTCTTACTACATGACAATAAACTGCACAGTCCCCTATGTCCTTACTGTATGACTTTAAACTGCATAATCTTCTCTTTTTGTCCTAGCTATATGACGTTAAACTATACAACCCACTCTTTTGTCCTTACTGTATGACATTAAACTGCATAGTCCCTCATAGTCTAATATGAAATTAAACTCTGCATCATTAAGGTTGTTGTTACCTCTTGTTTCTCACACCGAGTATGACTCAAGTGATCTTAGAGTAAGCTTCAACCATAACACCCACTCTGGGCCGCTAACCATGCATAAGTCATAACACCATTTTTGGGTCATTTTCCTCAAAGATCAATTTGATCACTAATTCATTCTTCAATTGAACTATGTGGACTTTGATCCTTGCCTTCTTGGATGAGTACGTAGGCAACCTCCTGAGGTTCAAGCTCAAAACCAGTCTATTCACATCAGTTCACCTCCATCTCATACGATATTGATTCATGAAGCTGCCCCTAGAACCAATATTTTTTACATTGGTTCACCATCATCCTTTCTCTATGACATTAAACTGTACAACACTTTTCTCTTTTACGACAATAAACTACAACATTATTTTACACCCTCACCTAAGAGGGAATCAATATTTATATTTATTTCCAATCATGTTATATTCTAAAGACTACGTTAATATATGGAAATGCCCAAACCTTTAATCTTGGGTCAAACCATCATTGCACTAAACTCCCCTTTCACCCTTCACTTGTACGAACCAAATCTGCACATAGGGTATTTTAAGAACTACGTACAGCTTGATTTCCATCCTTATGGGATACGTAGGAATGTTTGAGAATCCATCAAATCCAACCCCATGTCTTTGGACCTAACCCCAAATTCTACTTTCATTCCCTTGGATGAAAATTCCCCTTGTGAAAACTTGAATGTGGTATGAAAACCTTGGTCTTCATTCACATGAGGTTTATAAAACACACATTGTGTATTCCTTATAATAGTCTGAGCTCTATGACCCAAAACTAAGATCTCCTACATTCTCATCCCACATGACGTTAAACTGTATTTCAATAACTACATTTGGCTTGATTCTCATTCTAATGAGATATGTAGTGAAGTCCAACATCTCCATTCAGGACTCAGCCACAACCTGATTATGTTTAGAATTGGTCTGTGTGTCTCTACATGCATTAAAAAATGCCCATTTTGATGTGTCATACCTCTAACCTTAAATACTTCCAGATCTCCATAACCATTTTCTTGACTTCTGGTCACAAAATGTATGAAACCCGAGAGTTCTTTTACTTGACTATGCAGCACGTGCCCTTAGGCTACCTTGCATAAGTAGTCTACATAACAAACCTGTCAGCCAAAAGATGCTATTATTTGACTATGCAGCCGATGCCCTTAGGTGGCCCTGCATAATTCAACCACCTAATAGGTTTTTCAAATAATGGTAATTTCATTCTTGGGAGAAAAACCTCTTTTTATCCTTATTGGTCTTATCGACAATATGTAAGGATCTGCAAAAAATATCCATCCTTAACATATTTTTCCCATACTCTTTTTCATGATATGAAAGTATTCAAGTATATGGTTTATATTTCCCTTCCCTACGTTTGGTCCAGAACTTCATTGGAGTGACATTCATCCAGTTCTTAGACAATCTTGATTGGAAATATCTTCTTCCATATTCAAGTACATCTCTCCAAACAACAGACTCTATGATATGGAGAATTTGAATCTCCATAAACATTCACTATATTTTTTGCAATAGAAAGGTAAAATTTCTGAGAGTTCTTTTTCCTGACTATGCAACTCGTGCCCTTAAGCGTCCTTACATAAATAGTCTACATAACAGACCTGTCAGCCAAATGATGCTATTATTTGACTATGAAGCTAAGTCCCTTAGGTGGCCCTGAATAATTCAACCCCCTAATGGGTTTGTTATGTAGTGGTAACTTCATTCTTGGGAAATACTTCTTCTAATGCATTTTAGCCCTCTTTCATATAATTCCTCAGATTCAAAATTTCATAAGTCATAGTTTACATGTTTCCCCCCATACTTGAATATGGTAATATGTTTTCAGATAAATTATCAAGGAATTGATTAAATTTTAATCCATTTGGTCAGAAATATTTCTACCTTAAACATTAGCCTTTTTATGTCTGACGTGCATGACTTTAAACTACCCACAAAAGACAAGGGAACTCTGAAGAAAAGTCAAGTCCCAGCTCACTAAACATACATTTCGTATGATTTAGGTAATATTGAGAAATGAAAAGATTCAATGTTTGTAGGGTTATTTTTATAGTCCTAGTAAAAATCAAACTATGCTTACTAGGCCCATTGGCTTAGGTAAAAATTTAAAGCAGGTAGAAAAAGAATGCAGGCACAAATGATTGAAGATAAAAGTGTTTTTCATTGATGCACAAGAGTTAGAAGGATATCCACAGACAGGAGTCTCTTCTCTTTTTTAGGGATTACAAGATACATTCAACATAAACCTTCATTTGATTTACGGAATCCCGAGCTTCATCAGCAGCCACCTGGAATTCATTCATTCAACTGGATACAATAAGAGATGCAGTGATACCAGCTCTTCTCGGAACAATTGTAAAAGAATGTTCTTGAGTGCGGTTTGAGAAAATTTTCTACTGATCAAACAGTGACTCTGTTTCTGTCCAAGATACTTGGAAGATGGATACATAGATTTGAGAATAGAGCATTGGAAGCAAAGAGCCATTTGAAGAGAGTACTCTTTTCAGATATTGTTCTCATGTCATGATAGTCTTCTCTCCACCAACCAGCAGCAGAAAACATATCAGCCCATGGGTTTACCATTTTCATATCTACAAGGGAATGGCATGGAGGAAAATTTTTGAAAGTTCACACCATTTTTTCTAATCTTAATGCACAAAATAACCTAAATAGAGGAGTAGCAGTGTGGCTGCATCTCGGGAATATAATTATTTGCATCTGGAGCGTTGACTCCTTGCAGATGACCATGGCCATATAAAGTCAAGTAAATACTATGTGGGAAATTATCATGAAATTTCTTCAAGTACATGGCCAGATCTGGGAGAGTGTTTTCATAGATATAATAGTAATCGTGGCCAACAACGTTCATCATATCATCAATCCGCTTGCTGGCCAGCTCATCAGTCATTCCAATTATTCTGGGAGCCATTTAATCTGCACAAAGTTCGAATGATCAACTCATAAGTAAGTTGGTTTTTCATTATATTTGTGAGGAAAAGTGAAAAAGTGTCTAAGGCATTAAGGTATGCAAGTCTCATCCGGTCACGCAAGTTTGGGCGCACAGATATCACCGTGCAAGTCCAAATACCTCTGTAGAAGCGTGACACGAACAGAAGCAATGAAACCGTGGAAAATCAGCAACCTGTGCAACGAGTGCAACCTACACAACGAGTGCTCAGAAGTGTTCAAATCTAAGTACATTGCACGAGAATGGAACACATATTTATAGGAAAGGCCACAACCCAGTGCGCCGAGGCCTCCGTGGCTCGCACCTGCGCGCCGCTACCTGCATGCTCAATCTTGTGTGCCGTTCTTCCCTAGTTTTCTCCTTTACCTCAGAGTCAAATCCTCCTTCCTTTCAAAGCCAACTATGAGAGGGGACTTTTTTTGATGCTCCTTTCTGTCATAGAGTATAACAAATGGAAAGGGAAATACCTTAAACACAAAGTGATTCAACCTTTGAAGAAACATCAAAAATCAACAAAGGCATGAACATGGATTTCTTTAAAGCATGGGCCGTGCAAGTTCCAAGATGGTCACGCAGGTATACCTGTGCACCACATATTGGGCGCGCAAGTGACTTGCATGCCCTATTTGATTTTTTTTCCAAGGTCTTTAGCAGCCTATAAATACCCCTTTTGGGCCCCCCATTTTGGGAACGAAAAAATTCCAAAAGTCAGATTTGAGCTCTCAGCACCCTAGTCTCTTCTTTATGTATTTTGAACACTTCTATGGTAATTTCATACCTATAATGGAAGATATAAAGAGGGGGAACAAGACCTAAGTGTTGAAATTCACCAACACTTGCGCACCTAGGTATCTAACCCTTAAGGGAAATGGTCACACCTGTGCGCCACCTTATCCCTTCAATAGAACTTGTGCGCCACTCATTTGGAAGTCTTTAGGGATAATACTAAGGGATTGAGCCAAGCCTCACCAAATTATTACCCTACGGGTTGACCGGCACGCAAGTACCCATGTGTCGTGCATGTACACTTGCGCGACCAGGACCTGCGCGCCCCACCAGGACTTCCACACCTACCTCTTTTTGAGTGCCTCTCCTTCTAATCCACCACTCCTCATCAAGATTTATCCTCTAAAACCCTATTCAAAGCCATTTTTGGCATGGTTCCTTTGGTGGATTCCTTATCTGAAAATAATTTTGTGAAACATCTCTTAAAACCTAGTGACTTACAAATATTTATGTCACTAAGGTTAGATATTTTATTCATTCAACCTCATTCTTTAAGATGAGAGGATCTTTAACCTGGGCCTCCTTTTCAAGAGTAAGACCAAGTCCAAGTCCCCTAACCTAGGCCTCCTTTTCAAGAGTAAGCCCCAGTCTTAAATTTATTTGATATGGGCATCCTCATTAGAAGTAAGCCCCAAGTTCCCAAATATGGGCCTCCTTTTCAAGAGTAAGTCCCAATCTTAATTTTCTTTAACATAGGCCTCCTTCTGAGGAGTAAGTCCCAAGTTTCAAGTCCACTTAACCTGGGCATCCTCATTAGGAGTAATCCCCACTCATAATTTACATTTGATTTAGGCTTCCTTCTCAGGAATAAAACACAATCACAAGTCTCCTCTAATTTGGGCATCCTCCTCATGATTAAATCCTAAGTTAAGTATCCAAATCTCCATAAAGCACATATACCTTTATGGACCATGTTCCCGAGTTTCTTCCCTGAAGTAAATCCTAATATTTATCTATCTGGGCAGTCATAAATACATTAGCCCCATATCATTTCTTATAATTTCATCTTTTGTGGCACAATCGTTAGGTTTTACTGATACCTCTTGTTTCTCACACCGAGCATGACTCACATGAGATTAGAGCGTAAAAGTAATTATGACATCTTTATTTGGGCCATCAATCATGCATAAACCTCATAATTATTTACTCAAACTATGTGGGCTCTAATTCCTTTTCGAAACAAGGATACATACGTAGCCCATCTGCGGGTACGATCCTAACTCTGAAATAATCCATGTCCTTTTGAATGAAAATAAACTTCAAGGGCCCCACTAAGTGGCTTTAAAACAAGTATGGTTATCATAATGACCAAGATATCTCTATATAATGTATTTAAGGATACCATTGACTAAGAATATCTAACAAATACAGATGATTCTATATCAATGAAGAACCTCAAATACATATAAAATATTCTCTAAATCTCATACATATCAATCATTGATTGTCATATCTAAAGGAAAGTTCATTTTCATACTTGGTAATTTAATAAGGATTCATGAACATAACATAAATCTATAAAGAGAGTCCCGGAGTAGACAATAATTCCCCCCAAAAAGGTGTGATGAGTCCAACCTCTTATCCTCTCAACCAATACAAATTCTTAAGCCTCATTGGTTCACAAATAATGATCACATACCTTTGGAATGTAGGTCTAATTGGATATAGAATCATTGGATGTTTCCGGTTCTACGAACAAACCCATTAGAAACCTATTGAAATGTTTGAACCTTAAACAAATGTGGTCATCCCCATTTCTAGAGGAAACATCCTCTCACAATTTTTGTAAGTGATAGGGAATTTATTGATCTTGGAAAAGTCCATACGTATGGGTCATCGCACCCGATACATAAGATTCTTATACTTTACCGTATTCTAGTAAGAGTCAGATATAATGAAAAAATACCTCCATATGTAAGGATCATCATAGACAGCCATTTTTTTAAATAATTAATCTTAAAAAAGATGCTTAAAATTATTCATAAAACACCTCCCAGGCCTATAGAACATGTATACCTTCCCCATATTATTTCCATGAAAATTGAAGCATACGATCCCCAAATCTTGACGGAACACCCAAAACACAATCTATGGACTACTCCAATGCTACAACCAGCAATACATGGTCAAAAATTCAGAATATAACCTGAAACACCATCACTAAATATATAAACATACATAACATCTTAATAACTAAAGTGTTAAGATATTTATAAAAAAATAAAACAATCCTTGAATTAGGAAACAATACATAAATTTAAAGAAAAAGTTGAACCAGGTTTATACTGAAATACTCTTTTGTGTGTTACACATATGATCCTCCAAACTATATTGAAAAGTAGTTAGTGTTCACCACTAAAATATGATCAATGATCCTTAAAGGGAAAGGGCAATCTGTTGGTAGGTGAACATACCAAATGAGCTTGTGATTGTGGTTTTATCATCTCCCATGGGGGCTATTTTGATTTTATTGTAATTAAAATACCCATCAATGTATAAATAGAAGTAATTTCATGCCATCCTCTACAAAATTTGATCAAAAATGGAATATGGAAACATTATTTCCTTATTGTCGAATTTATCTTCCTATAGTAGATGAAAAACTACAATTTTGAAATTTTTATAGTTATAATCAACTTATATTTTTCATTAGAAACAACCATGGAACATATTTTCTTAAGAATAAATTGAACTAGACTCACCCAATGGATATCAAATATTAGTTAAATAATTCAAACATTTCCTCCCAAACTGTCTACGTCATGTTGGGGTTGAGTCTCCATTGACACTATGCTTTAGGATTGTGGCTTGATTCCATGAGAATCTGATTTATAAAAAGAGTTATTAATTTACTTAATAGTAGATATGATCCAAGTGATATTAGTATTGTTATTTATTACAACCTCAAATACCTCCCCTCTTGAAACATTTCTTGTTCAACTGAACTGATGAATAGACGAGTGTCACCCTCACCCAAAAATGAGTATATCATGTTGTTTAAAAGTATTTTAATTAGAGAAACTCTTCTAAATAGTGAGGTTTTAATAATTTTATAGAAGTGGTCGTGATCATAAATTGGGTTAATGGTCTTAGATGGAGGGAATGCAGTAGCAATGGATGCTAGAAAACAAAGATACTTCGTTTTATTGTAATATAAAAAAACCTAAAATTCTTATCCCAAATAATTTTTCAATTATTCCCTAGTGATTTACTCTATTATTTCCTTGTAAATACCCTACATTTTATCCAATTAATAAGGATACTACCTGAATATTTTGATAATTCTTGAGTTTCTACATAATAAATCACAGTCTTACATTCCCAAAGATATTTTAAGTTTAGTGTTTTATATAATTAGATCATCAAAATTATATAAAAATAACACATATAACTAAGTGTAAAATTATACTATGTATCCATTTTTAACAATATAAAACATTCAAAAATGAATCATGTTTTCTTTTCCTGAAAGAAAAATCATGAATATCAAAATGATTTATTATTGTTTTTGACTTACCATTAACCCAATGAATGATATTTGAAAATGTTAGATGAGCACAGAAAGATCGGTATGGTAAAAAAAAGAAAATAAATAGCATTTCCAGTGAAAGACATGAAAAAACATAAATTTTTACTTTTTTCACATTAAACATTTAGAATGTAGAATAAATCATATTCAAATGTGTAAAACACTTTTTTCACAAAAAACCCAAATTGAATCATATTAAGAAAATTGAAACCCTTCTTAGAATTTTAGATCATTATATTCATAAGTTATTTTCATTCATGTTAGAAATAAAATGATCTTGGTTAAATCCATAGGGTAAATCTCACTATTTAACTCAAATTTTATTTCTTTTTATGGTAAGGAACATTAGCCAATGTATTGGGGAGCTATATCAGTCTCACCTATTGTATAAGCTATATTTAGATCACTAATTGTATAAGGTACATCAGGATCAACCCTCATCCTCTAAAATAATCAAGTATCATATGATGAATAAAAGATATGTAATCATTCACTTTTTCAAAATTAAACCTTTAAAAAACGTATTTGAAAACATAAGAAAAGTAATTTCCATTTTTTCATTAAAAACTCATGGAAATATCTCTATCATTAAAAAATTATGAAAGAAAAATTAACTAAATAGTGGAAAGAAAATATTATTTGATATGTTATGTTAACATATAAGGTAATATTGATCATTATTAATGGCTATAATATTGGAAAAAATCGATCAAGTCATAAATGTTAAAATAGGAAATTCCTTTTGATTTTTATAATGAAAGTCAAAATGTTCCATATAAATTTTATAAAAATATTTCTTTTAAAACCCATGGAAAGAACATAAAGAGAGATTTAAAATGACCTTTATGATTTTTTTTCAACATTAATACATCTGTAATAAATTTTTTATCATATAGACATTGAGGAATAATACTTACAGAATAAATCTAAAAACAATCTAAAAGGAGGTTTTAAGGTAAAGTGTCCCCGAACTCAAGTCTTACTCAATAAATATGTTATTTTTATTCCTAAAGAATAAACTTATTTTAATTTTTTTTACTTTCATAATATTTTTTTTCAAGTTTATTATTTATTTTTTTTAACATTTTATATCCAATTACTCAATGAATTAAGTTCACGTCAAATGTTTTGATGTTATTTGGCTCATATATCCAAAATGACATCGGTACATAGACTGTGGTGAAACAGATTAGGATTATATCATTTATATAATCTTAATAATTTTATAATTAAAATATTTATACATTAATTATTCTAGTATAAATTGGTATTTAAGATGGTTTTGAAAAATTAATTATGTTACATCATGGAGATGGTAGTTTGTACGTATGCATGAGTAAAATTTCCTTTATTAAATGAATGTAATAAAAATAATGTATTTATCATTTTATCATTAATGAATGATTATTATATCATAAATATGTTATTATATATGTAAATGAACTGAAATATACCATCCATGTGAGGTAGTGAAAAAACATATATCAGTTCATGAGGTGGTAATCTGCACGTACACAGAAGCAATTTTTATTATTATTTCATAGAATAGATAAGTAGTTTAAAATGGGATATAACATAAACATAAATAAAATTAAAATATATTGGAGGTATTTATTTTATTATATCACACAGTTTAGTGTAGATTTTGAGGTGGTAATATGTTAAATAAAAAAGAAAATACTTGGTTAAGAGTTATACCTCTTCTTCAGACAACCACCTAATTTTTATAACTAATTCTATATTAGGATAACAATATGATAAATAATGAACCTCTAAGAAATTGGTTATAATTTTAGAAAGATATTTTTATTTGTATTGGTTGAGATAAAATTCATCTTTATATATGAAGACTTAAGGAGGGTGAGTGGACTTTTATATTTGAGGGAAAGATAATTTTTTGAAATTTTCAAAATATTATGAAATATTAATGTATTAAACAAGAAAAAATGTTCCAAAATAAATCATATATGATTATGATATAATATAAGGATGAACTATGAAATAAAAAAGGATTTAGGGATATTTTTATATTATTTTATCACATATAATTTCAGTTTTAATACATTTAACATGTTTTAACTCTTATGATAATAACTGACTTTATTACAATATTTACTATTCATAATGACAAAAAATAATATTTTCCTAATTAAAAATAAATAACTAATAATTATAAATAAATATTCCATTTAATCAGATTCAATTACTATAATTATTATACAATAAATTTAAAATAAATTTTAAAAATTTCAATGAAAATAGGTTTTTAGAACATGAATTTTAAATTAAACAAATAATTTTTTAAAAGATATAGTGAAATTTTGATTTAAATTACATTTAATAGATTATATATAATAAAATGGAACTAATTTAATGTAAATCCAACAAAAAAAATAACATGGATTTGAAAATATATGCCAACAAAAGGCAGGTATCTTAAAAATATGTATTTTATACTATTCACCCAAAAGTATATTTTTTAAAAAATTAGGTAAACATGAATATATGATAACTTTTAATTTTTAAATCAAAAAATTATAACCTATTTATAAATTTTTTTTTCAAAAAATGATAAATATTTCTTTTAATTAAATAAGTAAAATTTATGAAACCCAGTTTAGTAAGAATAAAACATATTTCTTTTTTACTATGAAATTACTTATTACTTTTATAATGAATAAGACTCTATGAAATATAATTCATGAAAACTAATAATGAATGAAAAAAATTTATTAACATTACATGGGTTATTACATTCTTCCCCCCTTTTGAAAAACCCATCATCATGATTTTATTCATTACTTAAAAAAGTACAGATATTTATATTTCGTACATTTTTTATTCCCATTTTACTTACTCCACCATAGGGGTTTTCAAAAAAACAATAACATGATGAATCAACATACTAAAAACCCTCCTATTATCAATTATGAATCTTATCCAGTTATTCTATATATGAAATATTATCTTCCAACTGTACTAGTTTAGTGATCAAAACATGAGATGCATCTACACATATTTACTTAATAATAAAACTAGAATCATATCATGTACATGGGATGAAATTAGAGGAAAGGCCACTTTTTAAGAAGCTGATCCAACCTTATCTTGATTCTTATAGGTTTTAATAATGAATGAACATATTTTTCACATATTACAATAATTTATAACATTTTTCTATGGAGATGATTTAATGAAAACACGATTATCTACCTAAAACGAATGATATTTCCCCTAGTTATCCACGTAAGTATTTTTTATAATATGAAGTTCCATATTATGTGTCTGAATCATATTTTCCTTTCATCCATCTATTCTACTAACACTAGTCCCAAAAAATTTATTTAAAAGAATTTAACTAAAATAGTTGGTGTCTAACTCCGCTTTCCATATAATGTCTCAAAATCCGACTTATGTATTCTAGATTGAAAAGTATTGTTTTTTCAAAACCCAAATCATGAATTATGTTGATCCTAACATACATGGAAATCCATTAAACAATCATAGAACATGTATCCCAAATCATAAATCATTCATTACAATTTTCCATCATATTGGGGATGAAAATATAAATCAAAATTTAATTCACCATCCAATAACATGTAAAGGAACTTCTAAAAAATTAAATGTAAAACTAAGATATATATTATATAATGTTTAGAGAGTGAAGCTCTATGTAAACTGGTTATCACTATGAGAAAGAATTCACAAACAGTGTATAATGAACTAGTATCTCAAAAAGGAAATAAATCAACATATTTAGTCAATCGATAAACAATAACACAAATTTCATTATTAAATGGAAATGTATTTTGAAATCACACTAAAAAATACATAGAAATATTTTTTCATATCCACTCCAGTATAAGAAATTATTGAAGCGTCACTTTTATTTATTCTTGTTCTTCTTTACCCTATTGACAAGTTAAAAAAAATGTGGTAAACTCTGTAGTATCTTTCTTTATTCCATCCCACATGTAATACCCCAAAATGAATCTTTACATATTATTAATACCAAGATAAATAGAAAATGGAGCTTCAATAAATAATTCATTTTTCAACATTAAGATAACTAGAAAACATATCCTTTTTATAAATCTCAAAAAGCATTCGTTGTTAATGTTACATTTAGGTAATGTTCTTTTATTTAATAATTACAACATATCATGAAAATCAAAATCATATTTATGAGGGTTTTTAAATTATTCATGAAAAATATGACTACAATGACACATAAAAAAATATCACAAAAGTCCTTGTTTGCACAATTTTTCACACTACATTCATCAAATAATTTACCAAAGGGTTATGTTCCAAATGTGTTATGGTTAATGGTGAGTTATCTTTTTGAAAAAAAATCATCAGATTCATTTTTTTTTATAGTAACGAATCCTGAAATCATGATCAGTTATTAGTTAAATCCATATTCTCCACCTCATGTTCATATCTTAAATAGTGAATATATACATTAAACATTTATAAACTATATATATATTTTATTTTAATCCATATAAATTATGTCTCCATATTTTTTTATGAAAAACCCATAACATTCAGTTCTAAATCATCTGTAGGATAATTTATCTCAGGAGGTTTCAATTGAACTTAAGCATATGAATTTAACTATTCATTATTTATATGAAATAAAATAATTACAGTCAAATAAGAATAATTGTAGATAAAAAATTATCCATTTCTAGAAGTATAATAAAAAACTAGATCATTTATCCATATTATTTTTAGATCCTAGAAACATTCATTACACAACCTTATCTAGATGAATTAATATCCATTTCAACATAACAGATTTAATTTGTAGTTATTTGATAAAAGAATTAAAAAAATCAATGGTAGTAACCCATTAACACAAGAAAACTATAAATCACTAAGACATTTTTTGGATTTGAAAATTCATTGATCACATTAGTTTTGGTATTTCCAGTAGTTATTCTATCATTAGAAAAAATATTCCCAATGAATGAAATCTACTACACCAAAATTTCACATTTAATAAATTTTTCATATAACATATTTTATTTCAATGTTTGAAAAATAATACTTAGGTTTCCTTCATGATGAGGTTTAATATTATAATATACTAAAATATTATCAATAAATGCAACCACATACATATCCAAATAGTTATGGAAGCCTATATTCAAAATATTCAACAATACAGAGAGTGAATTTCACAACCTAAATGAAATAACCACAAATTCAAAGTGCTTATATCTAGTAAAAAGAATCTTCTTTAGAATATATTTATCCTTCACATTCAATTGATGATTTAAAAACCTTAGATCAATATTTGATAAATACTATGCTCCTTGATGTTGATAAAAAAACATTGATTAAAGGTAAGTGATACTTGTTCTTAACATTTATGTTATTCAAGGCTCTATAATCAATGAAATTATTCATTTAAAGATATATATGTTTAAAACATAAAATTGGATAATCCCATGGTATTGTTCTAGGATAATTGAATCTATTATAAAAAACATAACTACCTTTTCAATTACAAAAATTTAACTTGATTCATTAGATAAAGGGATTTTGAAATTACCATAGCATCAAGAAATAATTTAATAATAAACTGAACCTCTTGATCGAGAATATCACTAAGAAAAAAATCTATAAATATATCCCTAAATTCATTTACTATTGGAAAATCACTAATTTGAACAATTTTTTTCTATTTAACAATATGTTCTAGGAGACATTAAGTACCACCATTAATACATTTCGTGGCTTGTTGATATGTTATCAATGGTATAAAATCATTGAATTTTAATTTATTATCTAATCAATATATATAAGCATAATAAAATGAAATCTAATAAATATAACTAATACTAATAAACTATATTATGGTCAATTAAATAATAATTACATGGAAAACTATACGACTGATAATAATTATAATTTCGTATAAATGATGGGTTCTTAAATACTTCCAGAAGGAGTTTTAACTAAAAGATTTATCTTTTTTCATGTGGATATTTTTTTATTTTTGTAAAAACATTCAAAAATAACTAATGAATTGAAAATCCTTAAAAGGCATCATAATAATTCATATAAACTTGTAACATACTTGTCACTACATCATTAAAAAACCCAATATCAATTCAAGTGGTATCAAAAGATTTTTTCCCATTTTTATAATTTAGATCATGAGGATTTTACCATAATTAACAAACATCAAACACCCATTTTTATAATTACATAACTCATTTCAATTAAAACATATCACCAGTGGGTGGATTTCTGTTACCCCTATTTTTAGATTGATTAAGACTCTTCTCCTTGTGGTAGCATTTCCAATTAATAAACTCACCGAACCAATAAAACATTTTTGATCCTATCAAACATTGACTATCATGTTTATTTACTATAAATGGAACATGATGGATGTTTAAATATACAATTCTTATATGAATGCTTCTCCATTTATTTACACCTTGATAAATTTTTACTCTTATCATCATAAGGAGCATAAGTTTCAAAAATATTCATCCTAAATTTCTGAGTATAATTTAAAACTTCCTCATAAAATTAAAATTCTAATGATTCCAATACGCTTTGTATACTTGGTTTTAGCACTGATTAAAATATATTATTTAACTATGATGAATCCTAATATAATTCGGTGTTTAATTTTCTAATCTTGAAAATTTTATTTCATATTCATCCACTGAATCCTCCTCTATTTTTCTTAATTCCAATAATTGTTTCTCTATTCTGAGTTGAACATATTTTACGAAAAATTTCTCCAATAAAATTTTCTCAAATTTATCGCATTCCATGGATTCAATCTCATCTCCCTATAGTATTCTTAACATTTGACCACCCCATTAGATTCACCTTTATAATTATAAATATAAAGGGTTACATACTGACGTTAGGAACATCCAAACAAATTAAATATCTTTTCTAGATTATTGATTCATCCCTCATCTTCCGCTAAATCTAAGTTTCATCTGAAATTCAATGGGCGGTGTTTCATAAAATACACTATAACATACATGGTTCTCTGTGGTAAAACTACGTTCTATCTAATGTGGATGCCACAAATATTTATAGCCTCTTTCAACTGAGTTATCACAATAAAAAAATTCTCTATTCCAATTACAACCATTCCAAATTTCTGATTTTTGAGGTTATTTAATAGTTTATACCTTTCTACTTTAGATTCCCTATTTCCTATGTGGAAATTCCTTTTAATAGGAATGAATTTTATGAATAAATATATTAATATTCAAATACTATATCATGTGAAAATAACCATAAAGTATAATATCTTAAGGGTATTTTGATAAAATTATCAAAACAAATAAAGTTATTTCAACCTTTATTATGATACCAACCATGAGGACCCATCCTTAAAAAATATGTAATCTTCAGTTTTTAGGCAACAAGACATGATATTTCATTCACAAAGAACATTTGGTTTTATATTTTTAAAGGGTTATATCATCACAGTAATATATAAAACCCACATATTAGAATGTGGACACATCCCCTCAATATACAAATTTTAAAAATGTAAAACATTTATAATGAAACATTTTTTATTTTCACTAAATTATTTTATGAATTTTATTATTATTTCTTCTCTGTATTAACTCATTCATAAAACCTCTGAAATCATTTGAAATCATGGGATAATAAGAACAAGAATAGTAAAAGGTATAAAATAAAGAAAATAATTTTTCTAATGAAAAACATGGAAGCCCTTAAAATGTTTAACTTTTCCATATTACACATTAGGAATATAAAATATATAATATCCACATGTGGAAGAACGTTTTTCTTAAAGAAAAGTATAAAAATACATTATAAGAAAATTGAAACCCTTAAATTAATTTTGGAGAAAAATATTTATATAATTTTTTAGTTATGTTATAAATAAATAAAACCCTACTAAATACATATGAGAAACATCAATAGTTAACTAGCTTGATGTTTCATTTTATGAAAAATAACATTATCTAATGCATTAGAGAGCTATATCGGCTTCACCCATTATTTAAGCTATATCAGGATCATCTATTCTATAAGATTTTAAAGGATCACTTTTCTATATATATGATGATCAACTTCCATATGATAAATAATAATGTATTTTATGTTTTTATTTTTCATTATTAAACCCTTACAAAACATATTTTAACCCCTAAAAAGAACTTTCTAATTTATCATTAAAATTTTGAGAGATATCCCTTCCTTTAAAATCAATCTCAAGGAAAAAAATTTAAAGATGAGAGGGAATAATATTTAATTTAAAAAACTTGTAATAATGTATAGAAATTTTTATTATTAAGAAAATGTATGATAGTTTAAAAAATATTCAATAGAAATACATTAAAAGTGTACATTACTTCTTCCTTTCGTAAAGAATGTCAAAAGGTTCCATATAAAACATGAAAACATCTTTTTTTGAAAAACATTTAATAAAAGATAAGAGTGACATAAAAATTTCATTATAATTTATTTATTTCAACATAAATACATCTATAAAATAATTTCAATAATATGGAGATGGATGAAAATGATTCAGAAAATAATTATTTAAAATGTTTAAATTGAGGTTTTATGGCAAAATGTCTATTACCTCGAGTTGGACTCATCAGATACAATAAATGTTAATAAATAATGAAAATATTTTGATTATCTAATTTAATAATATTTTTTTATTATAATATTAATTTTTTATTACATTATTATATTCAATTACTCAATAAATTATGTTCTCATTAGATGTTATGAAGATATTTAGCTCAAATGTAAAAGATGAAAATATTATGTTGAAAAATGGTAAAATGGATCATGATTAAATCATTTATAGAATTTTAATAATTTTAAAATTTTCATTTTAATTAATTAATTATACTTTTATAATCAACTATATAATTTATTTAAGAAAAATGAATTATGTTACATCATTGATACAATAGTTTGTACGTACGCATGGGTGATGTTTCCATTTTTCAAAGAATGTAAGGGAAATAATATAATTTCCATTTTATCTTTAAAGTATAATTATTATATCATAAATAATATAATAATTAATTAATCCATTTATAAATACCAATCATGTGATATGGTGATAATAAAGAAAATACATCTGTTCGTGAGGCGATAGTTTTCATGTATGCATGATCGATGTTTTTATTTTTCATTGAATTGATTAGTAGATTAAAAGTTTTATAAAATAAAAATAAGAAAATTTTATTATATTGTACATAATTATTTATTTATATATCAATGTATTGGAGTGTTTTGATGGCGGTGAATGAATAAATAAAAAGAAAACACCAGGTTAAAAATTATAAATCTTTATCGAACAACGTATCGAGGTGTATACCTAAAAACATATTAACATTCATTTATGAATATAAAAGTAACTCTAGAATATATTTAAAGTTGTTGGTAAGGTATTTTTTAGATATTTAATGAGATGAAAGTCGCTTTATGTGTGGGTAAGATTGGATATAGGATGACCCTTTATATGCGAGGTTGAAGAAAAACATGAAATGCCTAAAAGAATAAAATATATTAATGTATCACTCAAAATAAATAGATTCTATGTCACATATTGGAGGAATATGTAATATATAGTCAAAATATGACCATAAAATAATATGCAGGTATGTTTTTATCTCATGTAAACTCATATCATTTTAGAATTAACTCTTTTAGTTGGGATTAACTATAATCATGCTATCTGACTTTTTTTACCAAAGTTATTATTCATAATGAACAAAAATGATTGTGGAATCATTAAATAAATTTATATTATCATTAAAATCTCTTATTACATTTTTTTAAATTAAATTCACATATGTGATATAAATTTACTTTAAAATAATCCGTTATAAGACAATTAAAAACATTTATATGAAAATACATTTTTTTTGTAAAAAACAATTTTTTACAAAAATGAAGTGTATTACTGAATTAAGGGAAATTGATATGATTTTTTAATAGAATTAAAATAATTAAATTTTAAAACTAATCAAAAATATAATATTACAATTTAAATATATGAAATAAACATATTTTTTTATAAAAAATAATTATTTTTTATTATTCACCCAAAAATCATCTGCTTAGAAATTTTTTTTAAAATTAACTCAAAGCTAATTATGAATTTACCATTTAAAAAATTATTTCCTTTTTTAAAATTTAATATTTAAAATTTATTGATTATTGTTTCAAATATAATCTTTTAATTCATGATACCCAATTTGGTAATAATAAAAAAATATTCATTTTTTAAAAATTATGTAATATTATTATCATGGATATTAATATATTAAATATAATTAATTAAAATTAATTAGGAATGATATTTATCTATTAAAATTACATGATTTGTTATATAAATACCCATCTCCCAAATATATATCAATTTCTATATGATACTCTTCATATAGTGGCTCCTTAACAGTTTTAAAAACATTGAATACCTTAATTTCATAAAAATCATTAAAGATAAATTTTCATTTAGAAACAACTATAAAAACCACTTAACTACTAATAAATTATATCCAAATAATGATGGGATCCACTTTATCACACAAAATTTCATGTATTATAGAATCAATGAGAAGGAATAATTTCCATATTTAACCAAAAAGTCATCAACCCACCGTGAAGGATTAGTTATTAGTTCATCTTCTAGTTGGAGGATTACCATTGTGGTCTAAATTCTAAAATTTAGAACTATTAAAAATCTGATAAATGAAAAAAATTGATATTTTACACTAACTTTCATTGTTAATTTTATTTCCCATTTCTCACAATTTGATAAGGAATTAAAAAACTATCACGGTCTTTCTATATTGGATGGATAATTTTTAAAAAATGGAACTACACTATCTAAAGGTATCATACATAGATAGATCACCAATTTCAGAATGAAAAAATTGTTATATTATTATTTAAATGAATAATATGAAATTTGAATGATGATAAATTCAATAAAAAAATTAAATCCATTAAATTTTTTAAAGATTATAAGTACCAATGGAATGGATCTTTTTCATGTTAAATTAATAATAAATTTAATTATAAGAATTATGTTAATCATGAGAATTATTTATATAAATAATAAATTGATCATTAAAACCTATGATTTATTATAACCTCATTTATTTAAGGGATACAATGTTGAATCTCTTAATTGGCGATCTAAATGTGCTCTTATGTTCTCAAAGCATCATCAATGGAACTTTGTGTGATGGCATGATAGTATCGATCATCTTACATTACTACCATCAATCACCTCAAATTAATTTGAATGATTTCTTCTTTTTATCTCATTATTTATAAGGGGGAGTTGGAATATCATTGTTCTTTCGAGAGTTCTAGAGAATTTATCATTCATGGTTTGAGAGAATATATGGACAGAGTGTGCATTGTGCAGCAACATTCAATCCTTTGAAATGATATAACAAAGTAAATATAAAACCAGGTTATAGAATAATTAATTACACAAAGGCCCTTAATTATTCTCATAATTTGTAGAATCCCCCATGTTGAAATAAAAATAAAAATAATATTATTATTATATACATGACATGTACTAATATCACAGATAAAATAAATACTATTTTGTTAAATAAGTTGGTTAGTATTTATGTAAATGATATTTTATATATCATTCCCATCAGATTCGATCACTCAGTTAAATTTTCCTAATTAGTATTAAAAGTACTGTGAAAAATAAAATTATCTATTTGAAAAATTTAGAATTATTTGTCTTATTCACTGTCTTGTGAAAAATTATTTATTTAAAATTAAATGCATATAAATTATTGACTGAATATATGTGATCGATAAATCATAAAAAAATTTACTCCATAAAGTAGATAATAATATATATTCCAATAATTAACTTCAAACTGAATTTTAGCGAGACCAATAGTAACAATAAATGTGTGAACATATATTATTATTCCTTTTCTCCATTAAGAGGGTTATCCTAAAACACAATATTAGTGTCTAAAACACATAAAGAAACAAAATAGGAAGATTTTTATTCCAAAATATCAACCACCACATATAAACAACCATTGTGCAATTGACTCCATTTGTTTTGATATATCATCAAGAAGGTTTCATACTCCTTTAAAAAATGCATATTATGAAAACCCACAAAAAATTATCCCTTAAATTCGATGATCTATGTCATATATTACATAAATAATATCCTAAATAATTAATTAGGATTATAGTTCTAGAGAATTATGAAATATGTTACACTATAATGTGGAGTTTTCCACAAAATGTTGATTTTTCCCACACAAAAAAGTTATTTATAATGATACCGTTTCAACATTCAAGAAAACTATAATAACTGGATTTATGTATTTATTAAAATTCCGAATAATATTTAATAAAAATTATTTTTTTAGAAAAATTGGATGAGGAAAAAAAATCATAGTAATGGATATAATAATAAAGGAATCTCGTTAGTCCTTCAGAAAGTTTATTAAAACCCATAAAGAAATTTTCATTTTTCATAATAAACACTGTTCTAAAATAATAATTATTTAATCATGAAATAATATTCAATTCCTAGAGTATTAATAAAAAAATATTGTAATAAAGTAGAATGGAAAAAATCATAGTCCTTAAATTTACTTAGGATATCATGAGAAATCATGAAATCAAACCATCATCCTTTATAATATCATAAACTCCCCATAATCAGGGGTTTATTTTCCTAACAAATATTTCATTTAAAACCTAAATAATATATTTAAAAACCATATTGGATTCCTGGTAAATTATCCTTATAATCAAAATTATAATAACCGTTATGGTTGAATCATATAACCGGATAATTCTGACATCCCTTATGAGTAACATATCACTAGTAAACTCTAACACTTTAACCAATTCATTGGGGAGCTATATCAGACTCACCCATCATAAAATATATTTCTTGATAATCCTTTATTCATGTAAAATGTAAAAGTTCCATTACACAAATAGAACATAAATATATTTCACATTGACCACAAAACTCATTTGAATTGTAATTTAAACACATAATCAATAACACTATCAGTTATCTGTTACAAATTCAATGAAATTTCCATTTCTTTTGATAAAAAATTAAAATCATAAAATTCTCATAAGATTAATAATATATTACTATTTAATGATTTTATCTTTTAAAGTGAGCTTGAAAAGTAATAATTTCTATTCATTATGTAAAAAATCTTCATATGGTAAATGATAAAAATATATTCTTCATATTGGTAAAAACAGAATAAATTTACCTATATGGAAAATTTTAAAATATAATTTTTTTAAAAACCATTGTAAAAAATTCAAGGATAGATGAAAATAAGCATTAAAAATATTTTATGTATAAATGATAATATTTTTTGCTTTTAAAAAAAAAATAAGTATGGATTTATATTTTTTTAATTAATATTCATATAATTAAAAAAATTGAAAAATTTATTCCATTATTTTTATTCCCTTAATTTAATTTATTAATTTTTTTTATTAAATTACTATGTCATTTGAGTTTACAATTGACATTTTTTAGGTCATCCAATTCATTATTTCAATAACATACTCTATAGGTAGACTATGGTAAAAGTAATTATGGTTCCATCATATCGAAAATCATAAAATTATATAATAGTGACTTTTAAAAATTAAAAATATTTTCAAAACCATCTATAGAAGGTAGTCATGAAAAATAAGACACAACATTTTTTAGAGGTGTTAGTCTGCATGTACACATGAGTGATGATTCCTTTTTTCTACTATGTGGAAAATAATTAATGATAATAATATTTCAGTTTTCCAGATTCTTAAATATTTTATTCAGGTCATATTTATTCATTATTTCTATCCTAATGACCATCCTTGTGAGGCAATAATGAAAAAAATCACATCGCTTCATGGAGCTGGTAGTTGACAAACATATATTAGTGACGTTATCAGTTTCCAAAAGATGAGTGGGTAATAAGGTAGGTATTAAATTATCTTCATAGAATAAAAAATATTTCATAAATAACATATTTATTTATTTAATGAATCATTATAACTATCCATAATATGTGGAAATGAAAAAATGTATTACATTAAGGACTGCTGGTCTGTACATACACATGAGAGATATTTTCATTTTCCATAGTATGGAAATGGAAATAAATTAGTACTTTGAAATTAATATAAATAAATGTTGTTATATAGAATATATTTATGTCCTCATACAATCTTGGTTAGAGGATATTTTATGTATATGGAAGATTAAATAAATATGAAAACTATCAGTTATGATTTATACATATTCTTTAAGAAACATCCTTTAACTCACACTATCGGCCTTATAGGTTGGTCTTTTGGTATAAATGGAACCTCTAGGAAATTGCTAGATAGTTTGGTAAGTGATTTGGATCAATATTGGTTTATATAAATGGATCGATAGCTATGATAAACGTAGGGTAGGATATTTCCTTTTATAAGTGAGGTGGATATAAATCCAATACATACATGAAATATTTACAAATAATATGTTTTTAACTCATTTAAAAAAGCTAAAAAGTTCAATATATTTTAATATAATAGTAAAAGCTCTAAAAAAGTTCAAATATTAAAATTTAGTTATTTAAATTTATCAATTTAAATCTTATATTTTGTTTTAACCCCTCATTAACTCATATAATCTTAACCATGATCACAAAATATTCAATCTCCATGGGTCATTAAAGTATTTTTAATAATTTAAAGTGGCACATATATAAAAAATTCATTGGTTAATGGTATGAGAAATTGATGAGGGATGTTTCATTGAATTCTAATAAAATTTCTATTGAAACCAATTTAAAAAATCCACCAATTAAATTAAAAGTTAAATGTTAATAAAAAAAGTAGTTTGATATAAGTTTTATTATTTTAAAATATTTATGAAAGCATTATTGCAACTCAACTAGATAATTTTTTAAATTAAATTAATAATAAAATCAATTTATTGAAACAACTATGTATATAAACAGTATATTTGACTGACTATCAATATACATGTTTTTTTTTCACATTTTAAATAATTTAATTAATTATTTTAAAAGAAGAAAATAGACAAAAAAAAAAGAATAAACAATGTTTTTAGTCTCAATAATATACTTGTTCCCCTCCACATGGAAATTACCAACATCCAAGATGAATATATTTATAAATAATCCTATCCATAACTTTGACCGGTTATACAAACAACAATACAAGTTGTCCAGGCTCAAAACATCCTCCATAATTACATGTGAGAATGAATGAAACACATCAGTGAGAGGGACCTCTCTTTTAGTTTCTATTGGTAAACAGAAGAAAATATATTAATACAATATTAGTTATTATTTAATTTAAGTGAAGAAGTCAGTCTGTGAAATTATAAAGGGAACAAAAACACAGTGCTTAAATGTATAGAAAATAAAGAAGATAAAAAATATAAAGGGATAAATAAATGTAGTTTTTCTTACTCTAAAATTTTTGTGATCTCAACCATCCTATATTTTGAGTATATGAGGATCATAAACTAATTTCTTTAAAATTGATGAAAAACCAAGTTTCATGGAGTTACCATTTATGTATAATTATTCTCTATGTGTATTTACTTAATCCGGTGCAAGAATGTAACTTCAATATTGATGTGTTTTACACTTTGAAAATAATATTTTAGTTTTCATACAATATATAAATTTGGAATAATCTATAATTTATCAACCCTCAATCATGAGGGAGTTCTTTGAAATATATTGAATTGTAAAATATTGTCCACTAAAGAATAATAGTAAGGATTTAATGAATCCAGGAACTGAACATTTGAATTTTAATTTTTGGTGTTAATGAAAGACATAAAAATAATAATTTAATAAAACCACTTAATTAATTCCCATAAATTATCATTTTTAAGAATTAAATTCAAATATAGTATAATAGTAGTGGTAGTATAGGATTTTGGTATGACTGTCCAATATTAATAAAACTACCATTAACATGTCTGACAGTAGTAAATTTGAACTAGAAGTATCTTGTCTAGAAGTAGATCATATAATGTTAGAAAAATTAATGGTGGTATAAGATTCCAATTTGAAATATATTACGGGTGGTATAAGATTCCATGTGGTAGCATGAATCTGGTGGCAGCATGAGTCTGGTGGTCGCTAGGATCTGATGGTAATAAGAGATGGTGGTCACACATGTATGGAGGTGGCATAGATCAATGATACGAGAAATTAACCGATGTTATAACTCATCTATAAAAAAAATTTAGTCTAAAAAATTTCATACCCTCATAAAAAATAAATCTTGTTAGAAACATAATACGAATGATTTACGAGAATTAAAATACAGAGGTGACAATAATCTCTATCATTTAGATGATAAAAAATAATGGGATTCAATAAATCATGTATAAAATACACATTGGAATAAATAGATTAATTTTATGATTAAGAGTCTATTAAAACTTTAGAAATATTTATTGTGAAATTATAATATTAAAGTGTGAAACAATAGTACATAAAATAGACTTAATGAATTACAAAAATAAAATTTGTTTTTGTAAACATAACGACTTAAAGAATGAAATGTCAATCTTATCAAAATAAATTCACCCCATGATGGTAAAATAATAAATATAATATAACAAAAAATAAATACAGATGAGGAGTGAATTAATAATAAGATAGAAATTCCATTAATAACTACAACCATTGGATTAAAAGAAAAAGGAAAAACAAGAGAATACACAAAAGTCCATATCAAACACTAGGAATAATACGAATCACTCTCATATTGGGATATTGGATAAATGTTACCTATTTTTTTTCTAGATAAAGGAGGAACTGATGTATAAGATTAGGGGAATGGGGTAGTCTCAAGAAGATCTCGGATCATGACTATTCTGGGATGTCCGACTGATTAAAAAAGAGACATACCAAATAATTGAAACTGAGGTGGTAGTAGAACATTTGATGGGGAAACTATGATGTTTTACAAGGGTAGAGACTTAGTTTCAATGAATTCTATACTAGATACATATATAAATGGATCCATGTGATTCAAAATTTACAAAATTATGTTTCTACCAATCTCTACAACAATGAATAAATTATTCTTCTCCTATATGAAAAACTTGAGAAGAGGGGTGATAAGCATGATATGATCAACATTTTACATGAATGACCTTGTAAAACGTGTAATACTTAATTTCTCATCCAAAAACATTAAATGAGAGTTCAAATAATTCATTATATATTTTCTGGAAGGAATTAATTTTATGGGGTTTTTGATGGTTTTACTATAACTTCATGATTAATTAAATCACTCTCTTACCAGTTTATACATGTTCTCACAATTTTGGAGAATCTGGAAAAGATCCTATTAATTAGATAAATTAAAATCACCTAAAAATTATTTTAGCTCCTCTAAAACTATGGATATGATTAAATTATCATCAACAAAGGCAGAAAAAGGTAGAGCACAAGATGTAGAAGCAACAAATGGGATTGTCTCCAATCTCCTAATAAGGAATCATGAATAATAGTAAACGAGGTCCTCAACTCCTCCATAATAGTTATCATACCATCCCTTTAATTTTCTGGCCTTCAATTTTCATTCTAAACTACTTGATTCTTGAAAAGAATCATTGGATGACTATGTAAAAAAACCAACACAAACAGATGTCTGGAATTAGCTTCACTAATCTTAGTGACATAAAGATATATAGAAATCAAACACCAATGAAGTATGAAATAAAACTCTCTATGAAAACCTTAAAGTCCTCCATTGAAAGAAAATATAATGGAATAATAGAAACAATGGGTGGAGGTGTTTTCTCTCTCTATGTACTAGGGAAAATAGATCTTCATGATTTGAACCAATGGTAGTTCCATATAAAAGAAGGATCAGAAACTCACTGTCATGGACAATATTTTATACATGGGATCCACTGATATCTTCCCAAACACCAACTAAGAATGAAGGTCCTCCATGATCTTGTGGAATATTATTGTCATCACCACTTCCATCATCTCTATCTAAGGTTGTATTAGAATGTACGATTCGTTTAATACCTATTGTGGGGCCCCATGGATGACACATCTTCTTATGCTAAGGTGGAACCTACAAAATAATATATATAATATTAATCTTCTTCTCTGACTTCATTTGACTCTAATTAGTATAATCCATGTTCTATATAACCTAGTAACTTTTCTTACTTATCCTCCAACACCAAATCAACTAAAACAGAATTCATCTCAGTGGGATCTAAAAGATTAAAAATATGACTGAAAAAGAACCAGGGATTCCTCCCCCAAATCAAGTTATCTCATATCATCTCTACTAGATGTAGTCTCACCTACTAGTTGAACAAAAAAACATCTCTCCATAATTAAGGATTTATCTATATCCGTTTTCTCCATATACCTAATTGAGGAAACTAGAGGAAGATGATGCGATTGATCTTACTCAACATCAATATCTACATCAGGACAATGTACAATACCACCATTCTTATCATTATCTCCATCTTCACCATTATCTATATTATAATTTTAAAGAAATGAAACTTAAAAAATATCCTTATACAAATTATAATGACTCTTAATCTATTTATCTATAGATACTTTACGTTTTCATCATCTCATTTACTAATAATTATCTCTATAGAAATGAATGAAATGGGAGAAAAAGTTGATCCATATAACATAACAGATCTCTCTGGAAGACCAAGAACAATTCCCTATTTATTATTCACATCCTCATAAATTCATTCTTCCTCATCTAAATAAACAAAAATATCATATGGTTCTAATCTAGGGTTAATTAGATCCTATGGTATAGTATGATTGTCTATAGGATTAAGATCCTCATATAGTTTATCATTATCATAAATCAATATTTTTAGAAATATATTCCAATTTAGTTTCATTATTTTGAATGTATCTTTACATAGGAAGAAACCACCACATTTGACTTTAGATTCCTCCTCCTCCTATATCATGCCATTCAAATCTAAAAATACTGATATTATCATAGTTTAAATCATCTAATTATACCTTGAAGATGACGGGCACATTTACATCATTTTTACTATGAGGTATTTGTAGAGATTAATCCCATCATCTCATCTTATAAGGATTATAAGATACACATCCAAATATTTCATATTTTTGAAATACCCTTTTATGGGAAATAACATATGTTGGATGAATTGGAAAATAAGTCTGAATTATTTATCTAACATAGTTACAGTAATCCTTCATAAAATACTATCACTAATCAACTATAGAAGAACATTTTAACAAAAAAATGACTCACTATAACTCAAAATATATTTTTTAATGTATTCATAAAACACGTCTATGAGACACATTTGTAATCCTTTCACATTATTTTGATGAAATGTCATCCTATTTTCTATCAACTAGACTTTGAAGGGGTCCTATTTTCTATGAAACTAAACTCTATATACTAAAATAACTATTTAACCAAACATGGATTGAAAAGTCAATAATTTATGGGGATCTATTATATCCATCATTGTTCTGAGATCTCCTAGATAACAATTTAATTACTGGATAATAACCATTTAACACCCACTTCTTTTTCCACAATAAACAAGCGGTTCGCAAGATGAGGGTTCCACAGCTCGACAATAACTAAACTCTGTTCTTCATGAGTTCTCTTCCTAAGCCATTATCCATATAGATATGACATATCATGACTTATTACTCTAACCATTGTAGTGAGTATATTTTTTAATCAATGGTGTGTGAAGGAATAATTTTGGGAGGAAAAGGGAAGGTGAAACAGTATAAAGGGAGTTGGTGAGAGTGAGAGAGTGAGTCAAATTTTGATTTAATTCAATTTTATATCATTAATGGATTATAATTTAAAAGATACAAAATAAAAAAAATTTAAAATTAGAATAAGTATTAAAACATAGAAATTTTCTAATTCTATAGTAACAGATGTTTGAATGGTAGAAAAATAAAAAAAGTGACTGGTAGAATCCTAATGGTTTCTCATTTCAATTGTGGGCCATTCCATTGGTGGATCATTATAATGGTGGATCAATCCTATAGTGGATCATTAAAATAATGGATCATATAGTTTACAGACTATTAAAAATTTATCATTCCTAATTCATGTTTGATATAGTATAATAACTAATAATTCATGGCACATTTAAATATATCAGCCAGATAATGACTGGTTTCATTGTATTGAAGTGTTTTATAACCCTTTTGGAAATTCTCCCTAAAAATTTGATGTCTTTCATTAGTATTCATTGCCCTAGAATGAGACACATGATTCGTATAAATTTTTATTATAGTTTTGATTTCAAATATTGTAGGGAAATTAATGAATTAATCTTTATCTGATGAGATCTAGTATTTGGGGGTATCCATTTCGGTTATGGTTTTTTTGGTTCTTTTAAATACATTAATTGGATTTGGAGGTGACAGTTCTTGGATTTTAGAAGACCCATATGGCTTGCAGTTTTGACGTCGTTGGGTGGCCCTACCTTGGTTCTTATTTATTTCCCTGTCAAAGGTTGGATGGTGGATTTTGTGCAATGAGGCTTTATCCCACCATGGTTGTCGCATCCTGGAATTTCTTAATGCTTTCTGGATTTTTGTGTGTGTCAATTATCTTAATGGTTTGTTTTCTTGTTGTAGTGATTTTGGATTTTTCCCTTTATGGTTCATAGGTTAAGGGATTATACAACCAGTTTATCAATAAGTGGCTACTCAATATGAGGTTTTAGACATGATTTTTCCATGTATCAATGCTATTCATAATGGGATGCTTGAGAGAGTATGGTTGTTTCCATTTGTACGAGGCATGTGCTCTTTTGAACACGATATCTAGCCGAGCAGTGATGATAAGGTGGAAGCTCGGATGAATGTTTTTTGATACCGGGAGGATATTTTCTCTTATAGTTTGGGTTGTTTATGTTCTTGTTCTATTAGACCATTAGGGATTGTTTTTGTTTAAGTCTTTGATGTCATTATGGGTTCCTCGTCATCCCTTAAAAGGGGGTCTATCCACATAAATAATTAATTATGTGTTAGTCTAATAGAGTGTGTTTCATCCCCAAATGTTCAATATACATACTCCCTACAACTATGTTTTCATCTTCAATAGTAAACAGGACAAAAACGTTTTCATTTTTCTACACCATAACAATATAATTTTTTTTAAAATATTAAATTTTTTTGAGGTTCAATTTCAATCTATCTTAAAACCCCCAAAATCAATATTTGAATAACTCACTATGTAAATTTTTTATCCACTAGGATAAATCATTTATAAATTGGTTTAATATTTGAGGTAATTAAAAATCCATTAAACAGTAAGTAAATGGGAATATTTATGGTTTTCCTTAAAATGAGAACACATAATCACACTAAACATAATATCAATCTGCATAGAAGTTAACTATAAAAATCTTCCCATCATACCGTTGCTACTAGTTTGATATACTGATTTTAAGTCTCATCAATTACTATTTTACTTGTGGTAATCATTATAGTAACACTACTTTTAGTGTTATCAAAACCAAAACATTCTATAAAATCTGTGTTCTAAGTTTTTCAATTTAATACAGTTCCATATTTATTTTGGAAAATTTTAAATACATAAAATAATTTATGTTTATCCATTAAACACATAAAAACTTCAATTTTAATCATATTTGAAAATTCAGTTCCCAATGAATATTTATAATATAAAAAACTAATATCATAAACATAGATTATAAATACTAAAACATATTATGATCTTTTGTTAATATGATTTGGATCATCTTTACCTTCTGAAAAATATTTTGAAATCAATAAAGAGATGAGTTTATCATACCAATATCGTGAAGCTTATTTTAAACAATATAATGACATTGTTAAATTAAAAACATGATTAAGAAAACTAGCATATTAAATCTTGGGGACTGTTCAAGAAAAACAAACTCCACTATATAAAAATTTAAGAAATTAATTTTGACATCCATTTGATATAGTTTGAAATAAAAATGTCATGTATATGAAAGAAATATTTCAATGTATTAATGTATGACCACTGGTGAAAATGTTTCCTCACGTTCAATAATTTATTATAGATTTTATCCAAATGAAACCAACTATGATTTATTTTGGACTATCATTTAGGATTCGTCAAATTTGTTTCAAAACACCCACTTAGTGCCAATATTCATTGTGTCCATCGGTATAACTAAAATTTCCGAAACTATATTACTTTCAAATTGATTAAGTTATTCTTACATGTATGTCAGCAATTCACCATTAATAACAGCATTGATGTTCATTGGTTTATGATGTGTCAATAATACTTGATGTTTAAATTGATCCCTAATATAAGATCTAGTCTGTGTTTCTCTATCTTGGTCTCCAACTACAGTTTCTAGAGGATGATATCTAAGAGTCCTAAAAATAGCTAGAAATTATGGGATGGTAAACATAGTTATATATATATGATTATATTTAGCTTGTTCAACAAAATTGTATGATTTTTATGCTTGTTTCAAAAAAATCTAGACAATGTCACATTGAAGTTTCAAATTGACATATCGTCATTATCATTTTTTAAAGGGGTCTTTGGCTCATGTGGATCAGTTTGAAAAAATTCAACATGAATAGACCCTTTAAAAATCTTATTTCTTTAATTAAACAACCTATTTTATTTAGTATAATTCTAATAACTTAGAAATATTGTTTGATTACTCATTGAATTGAATTTTTCAAGATTATACTTAGAAATAATAATAAAGGCTTTATAACCGAAAAATCTAAAGTAATTAACTATTTTATTTATACTATTTCATAACTCGTTAGTATTTTTCTTTAAGATCCATTGATTATGAAATAATCCTTATTCATGTCCTCTTCCCAAAAATAAACAGGAAGATCACACTCATTCAGAATACTTTGGGAAATTTCTCAAAGTGTTATATTTAAAATGTCTACAACACCATTATAATGTTGATTCCTAGGTGTGTAAATTTTATGATTATATCCATTTTTTGTGTAAAAATATTCATTTTTTCGATTTTCAATCTCATGACCTTGATTACTTCATAAGGACATAATCTTATGTCCATTAAAATTTCCTATAGATTTAGTATACTTTTTAAAATAAGAGAAAGCTTCACTTTTGGGATCTAGATAGAATACCAATGTATACATAAAAAATTGACCTACAAGAATATAAACACAACCCCTCCTAATTAGGCTAGTGAAAATATAGGGTCCAAAGAAGTCCATGTGAAACATCACTAAGGGTTGATAAGTTGAAAGTTATGTCATTGATTTGAAATATTTCTTGTGCAATTTAACCTTTTCACATGGGTTAAAACCATTTTATTTTGAGCATTATAGTTTAAAACGATCTTATACTAACCATTTCTTAATTATCTTTCTAGGTTAGTAAAAATTTCAACGACCTAGTATCCAATGCCACAAACATGATTCTTTATGAAAGTCACTTTGAAAGGAAATATTTTTGGAAAATATTGAATCCCAATTAAAATTAAAAAAAATATAACTTCTCAAGTATTTAAAAACTAAATAAACTTTACAATAAAAAATTACAATCATTATTTTAAAAATCACATGAATTTCATTATCGCAAATTTGTGAGACACTAATCATATTATACATTGAACCATGTACAAATAATATGTTATAAATAAAAAAATATAAGAATAACTAATTTGACAAAGGCCAGTAATATTTTCTTAGGATTTTTCAAAAATAAATAAATGTCAAAAAAAAATATTCTAAAAACTTAAATAATCTCAAGTCACATATCTATAATAGCCACTATCCAGGTACCATAAATTCTTATTGGATCTTTTCTAGCAGGTTCCATTTAAAATAAACTTTACACCAAAAAATGATTGTGGTACCCAAATCTTCTTGAGTCTATTAATATTAGTTTTTAATGCATTAGGAACCCATATTTTATTAACAGGTATAATCTAACCATATTTTAAAATATTAGAAAAAAATACATTATTGGGTCCATAAGTGTACAAAATAATAAATAATTATCCAAAACTAGAACATTGAATAAAAATATTTTTAAAAATCCCCCTCTATCCTTGTTGATACCTTATTCTAGTAGTGTAGTTTGGAGAAGTATTATTTCCAAGAATAAAAGTATGGGTACTTCTATCATTGATGAATATATTCTGATTTTATTTCATTTTTCATTAGATAATTTTAATTAATTTTTCTATCATAACATATGATATTTTTCTCTCTTTTTAAATACTGAGATTAGTCTCAAAACTACCCTTCAAATCTTGATGTTTATTTAGTTTTTTATAGTTATCCTTAAATTCATGGAAATAATTTTTTCTACATGAAATTATACTCAAACATATCTTCATTTGACATGTTATCATCATTGTTTTCATCTCATAAAGGATTAGAAATAGGTATACGAGAATCCTAAAATACATCTGATAACTCAGATATGTTTTCCATAAAATACGTGTTATCTCTATCATGTTTATTGTAATTGGTTGTTTGGGAATCAATCAAGATGCCTTCATAAGAACTCCATTCTTCTTTCATTTACTTATTGTACCTCTAATCCCTATCATTATATTTTTCTGTATATCATTATAGGGTATTCTTCCTTGACATGGAATTTCTTTTTTACCATATTTAAAAATTATTTCATTTGATGCATCATATATCTTTTAATCAATTATCCAGTTCCCTATATTAATATACTTTACATTATATCATGATTTCCTAAAGAACATATTCTTTTTTAAAATTTTAAAATCATCTATTAATATGGGATACAACTAAATAAATTTTAAAAGGTGACCCTCTATGACATGAACTATCAATATGGATTTTATCCTTTTGTTTTGAAATTTTATACTTGAAGACAAAAAATATTATTTTTTGTTCATCCTCTTATTATTGGCATAAATTTATTTCTTCCTTTTAAATCATAAATTTTATAATAATCACCTTGATTTTTAACTTACATACTTCACATGATTATGTAACTCAAACTAAGGTTCGACTTCATATATTTTGTAGACACCTCAATAGGTGCCTCACTTGGTCTTTATCAGTACCTAGTTTCACTAGTGAGTTCATTGTATTCACTATCTCATTAATCTTAATAGACATGTTAGAAATAGGTTCATAATTTTTACATATAATGATCATATTTAATAATATAAGTATTTAACTACATTACATTTAAATTAGATGTTCCATCATGAGTAACAACTAATGTATCCTAAATTTAAAAGGTATTTGAACACATTGATATTCTTTTAAATTACTCATCATCAATATAACCATACAAATCATCCATGACTTTATATATTTAATTATATAAAGATTTAGTAGGATCATCCAAAGTAAAATAAGAAGGTATATATGTATCCAATACATCATCTATATTATCTATAAAGAAATAAATTTATAAATAATAGAAATTATGGCTCTTTAGAAGACAACTAATCCATTTCTGAAATATATTTGCTAACCCATTGACACAAAATTTATGTCAGAGTGAGTATTATGAGAGAGTGAGGGGTGAATTGAGTTTCTAAGAAAAATTCTATTAATTGTTTTAAAAAAAATCACCTAATTTAATTAAAAATTACATGCTAATGAAAAACTTTGGTTGATATACATTTTATGTTTTAAAATAATATCATAAATAATGAATATGACTTAGTTAAAATAATATTTCAAATTACATAATCTATTAAAATATATATTTTAGAAAAAATACCTATATAAACACTAGTTAAGAATAACAATAAATTTAATTTTTTTTATTCCCAAATTAAATACAAATGACGTTAATTCTTTGAAATGAATAAAACAAAATAGAATAAAAAACGAATATGCAAGGGGATAAATATGATGTTGAGACCTCCTCCCATACACATGAAAATAATATGTTATAAAGCATATTTTTATGAAAAATAATATGATCCATAACCTGGATTGGTTACACAAACAATAATACAAGATGTCCCTGGTCAAATCCTCTTCTTTATGAATACATGGGATTTCATAAAAAATAGTCGATGTTGGGGAATCTTCCATGGTTGTCATGGGAAAAAAGAGAAAATATTTTGAGAGTTTATTAAGCATTCTCCTGTTGATGTGCAAGATCTAGTGTGTAGATATACATAAAAATAGAAAACACTACCCTAAGGAACAGAAAAATGTACTAGGAAACTTTATAAGGAAAAAGTAATGTAGTGATTCTTGGTATGTAATTACCTTAATGATCGAGGGTCCTTGGGTTTGATTAGGTGATGATATTGAATTTATTTATTGAAAGTGCTGTAAAATATAATATCAGGTATTTATACATTGTGTTTGAAGATACTTTGAAAGTCTTCTCTTGATTCTGTGTGAGAAAAGAAACTTTTCCTTGATGTGTTCTACACATTTACATTCATATTTTAGTATGCATATAACACATAAGTTATATCTCTTACAATATTCATCAACCATCATATATGTGAGAGATTTCAAAAATATATTATACTTTATATTGTTATCCACTTAAAAATAATTATAAATATTTCATGAATCCTTGTACCAAACCTCTTATTTTTTATCCAACATGTGAAATGATTTAGAAAAAACAAAATTAATAAACCCACTTAATTAAATCCCATAAAATAACTTCTAGTATTATTAAATTGAAATGTACTAAAAATGAATGATTTCATAGGTTGATAGGGGAAGGATCCATTGTAGCACAACTGGAGGCACCATGTTAGGAGGTAGCACATTTGAACTATTGGAATCACATATGATATTAGATCATATTAATATAGAAATTTTCATGGAGATAGAAGATTCATGGAAGTTTCAAATTCCTGGTGGTGCTAATTCTTAGTAGTAACTTGACTCTCATGATGGAATGAGTCAGGTAGTTGTAGGACATTGATGGCAGCAAGAGCTAGTGGTGTCATGTGTCTATCAGTGGCATAGACTAATGGTAGCATAAATTAACTAACGGTTGAAAATTTCTATACTTATCCAAATTGACTCTCTAAAATGATAGAAAATCAAAGAATACTAAGATTATTAGAAACATCATAATCATGAATTATGAGAAAAAATAATTAGGTTCCAAAATTCATGATTGAATTAAAAATTTCCCATTTCCATGAGTAATTATATGATTTTTTTTAATTTTATAATGGGTTTAATGTAATTTTAAAATATTAAATAAAATTTAATCTCATTATTTATAAGAATCACAAAATTTTTCTTCAAATCCAAAAACACAATAACTTAATTTCAATACACATAATGTTTGACCCATATGATAATTTAGTTAAATATGAGTTTATGGGGTGAATTATGATGTGAAACATGTTCAGTTTTCTCTACTCACCGATGAAACACTAACTATACTAATTCATATTGATATATCTTATTAGTAGGGTCATAATTCTATTCACCAGATAAGTGATGATATGAATAACTGGTTTGATTATCTTAACCATATTTAGATAAGACCGTATGATCACTAAATTGACATGAACTCATTATCATCCTATAAAATTTTATAAAAGAAATCATGCATGAAATAAGAATTTATCTTGGTTCACCCGCACTGGGATACATACAAGGAGAACACAGTTACATTGTTTCGATTATTTAAAATACAATAATAACATTTTAGTGGTAAATTCAGGATATTCTCTTCTTTTATCAAGGGAAACTACCCATGTAACACGCTAACATTCCATGTTTCAAAATTATAAGGGTTGATAGCAAATCCAACACACAACACAGGAATGAACCAATTCTCATTGGTGCCCAATAATATAACCAATTTAATTTTTTGGAAACACTCTCTTGAATCCTTTTAAAATATATCTATGCCACAAAATAATCCTTTTTCAAACCAACTTTATATGAATTCCTATTATATTTATTGATTTTTTTGAAAATTGATATTAACAAGTGAATAATGAGTGGCACATGAGGGGACAAAATTCTTCAACCCCATCAGGAAACTAATTTCATCATGATATGAGACCATTTTTTATCTACCATTAAAGAGAAACATCATTATTGTTACATTTATTTCCTTTACTTCTTAATTACCTTGTGAAGGGCTAGCTAGAAGTAGAGACATATCCACGATCCTTTCTATACTAAATAGAAACTTCACGTGGATATATTATCCATTATTATCCCAATATTATATGAAATCAAAAGTGTAATTTATAAAAATTAAGAAAATATTGAATATAGAGAAAACTTGTACCATAGGAAACATTTATAAGACTTTTAGAACTATATCATGCCATCAAATTTAATTCATTTCAAACACAATAATCTTCAATCATTCAAAAAAATTAATTCGATTTTATATTTCATTTAACTATGTATCCTTTATAAATGATGTGCATAGGGATATTTTTTCAAATATCATGTTTTCAACATGGTCATTCCATATAATTAAGAGAGAAAATACCCCCTATCATATGTAACTCTTACAATATTCAGTCCCACTAGTTAGAATAATAAATTAACTTTCTATACTATATGATTTCTTCACATGTTACAATATATTTGAGAAATATCTCAAACTCATAAATATATTTAAGTTTTAGTTACTTTCAACAATATTTAATGTAGCTGAACTGACCACTTATCAAAGAAAATTTCACAGAATCACTCATCCAACTAAGATGAGACTCATTGTTGGAAACTAGAGATAAATTTAGCAACACCATAATAGATCATTACACTCAATTCTTTCCATACATATCGAGAATACAAATAAAATCACCTTGTTTCAAGTAATTGTTCCATATTTCTTATTTAGTTGTAGAAACAAAGTCTATACCAAATTTTTAAACTAATACCAAATAAAAAAGATACCAACATATTAGATTTTATCATTTTTTGAATCTTTCTTGATACAAAACATTGAAATAATTACTCATTTGTTCATCTTTTAAGATCACTTCCTGAATTTTTTTGGGTAACAAATTTATTCTATCATCCACATGGTGTCATTACTTTTTTTTCAATTCAAAACCCAAAAATAATTCTTATATTTTTCATCAAATATAGAATTGAAATTTATTTTGATAGATATTCATCCATAGAAATATCTATTATCTTGATATTATTAAGATGATATCACATTTTAGATAAAAAACAAATAAAACATGAGAGCTCAATATGTCAATACTTCAATATTTTTGTATCATCATGATCTGAAGTTAGAGATATAAATTTCACTTGAAATCAATGCTTCAGTAATCTTAATACCACTTGATATCAATTATATTTTCTTTCAAATTCTAATTTCTAGCATTGCGAACCATCCTTAATGCTTTCAATGTAATGATATTCTCATTAAATTTGATTACTAATATAATAAAATTTGTACTTAAATTGATATGAATCATTTGGAACCCTAGATCATGAAAAAACACCACTTTTCACCCTTTGATACAACTTTTATCTCCCAAAAAACAAGAAATAATTCAATACTAAATAATAGAATTAAAAAAAATATTGAGTGGGGACATTTCACATCCTCACGTTATAGAATAAGGTTTTTATTGATAAACCAACAATTTAATAACAAACATTCCTTTCCCCATTTCAGGTTTGGGGAAAGAAATTCCAATGATTGATCAACCACTTCTTATTCCTGATCATTATTCAAGGAAATATTTTTAGTGACTTTCATGAGGATCTGATTTGAGTGATAACAAATAGAAAAACATTATTTAGTATTTTTTCATTGGACCTACCTTTTCCTAGCATGGTAAATTCATTTTCATTACGGTCTAATTCACATAATCTCTTCCATTGGATACTCATACTAACAAGGATCTCCTCACGTGTTATTGATTGAATAATTCATATCCATTATAACGAACCTTGCGAGTAAATCCTTCTAAAGGATGCTCGAACATTCTCAAAACTATATTGAACGGTGTTCATAATCACTATGGGATGAAAATAAGTTCTTTAAAATCACAAGAACACATATGGTAAATGTTTCAACCAATAATTAGAATAAAATTGATATAAGTAATATAACAAAAATATGTCATGATTTTACCATATATTGGATTCCCATACATAATAAAAAAGGAAGAAATAAGAAAATAGATAATATAAAAAACAGTAAATATATCATACACCAAAAACATCCATCACCACTCAAGTATCCCTATCCATCATGGAAAATATTCCAACCAAATTTTTTTCCTTGACCACTAGAATATCACTACACCTCAAACCAGAGAAACCAAAAAAACACCTAATGGGAAAAAGAAAATCATTTAAAGGGAAACCTTCTAGGAATTATAAAAATGTAATAGTAGGCAATATGAAAGATAGTAAATTACAATATCAAGAATAATGGAACCAAATAAAAAATAACCATAGATAAATGAAAAATCTCAAGATAATCTAGATAAATATATTAGGAACCGAAAACTAAGATAATAATATAGGTCTATGTACATAAGCACTCAGTAGGCCACCACTATATATTAAATATAAAAAGTCACATTTATATTTAATTCTAAAAATAATAGTTTGAAATACATGAGGAAAATAATCATTTTCTATATTGTTTTGTAAATGAATAAAAAACACATCTCAAGTTTGTTAAAAACAAATTCCCATGATTTTTTTCTTCAAAAAATATATTCTTCGAAAACATCATTTCCTTAAAAAATTAAACCTGAAAAAATAACATTTTAAAGTTCTGATTTCAAATAATATCTTAAATACCATAATTAAAAATACCTAATTCAAAACAAAAATTGGTTCCCAACTTTCACTTGGGTTTCCAAAACATGTTTAAAAAATATAATATATAGAAATAGGAACAAAATCCTAAAAACCCATTTCAAAGCTCATAGAATGTTGGAGTCCCAAAAAAATCCATTTTTCAATTTTCATAATAAATATCACATTTAAAACTCATTTATATAATTTTTTTAACAAAATATTAAATTAAATCATTCTTTTTTTTCATTTTTTAAAAATAATTCACAACTATTTTTCAAAAAAATAAATAATTAAACCACACAAAGGTGGGAGAAATCACATAATCTGGAACCACAAAGTAATGTAATACAAAATATGAAGATAATAAAAATGAACATATGTTTCACATAATAAAATGAATAGAAAGGAATAAAATATATTTATATAAAAAATCATAAAAAATCCAAGAAATAATCGAAGGGTCATGGTACTAACCAACGAGCTATAAATAGTCACTAGCATGTCTTAGAATAACCCTAGGCAAAAATGTAGCACATAACATGACTAAAAATATGTAAAGGCTCACAATTTTTTCCCTAGGCACTAATGATCAACATCCACCCATTATCACACTTAGTCAGAAGGGGGAAAATTACCATAATGGGTTTCTAAGTCCTAAGTAAATTCTCCTAATCAGTGACATAGTTCATTAAAAAAACACCTTAGTCAGGCTCCACATTTATAATGGTCTTCCATGAAATGTCAAAAGGAGGTGTGTGCATTAAATAATTTAATTACTCAAATATAATTTTTTTTAAAATTACTCATGAATCTCCTCCTAACCTCACAAAAATAACCTCATAAATAACCTCAAGAATCACATACAGTGGATCAATTTAAATAACCGAACATTGGATCTAATGCTACTATGTGCCTCAAGAATCAAAAATTATCTTGAGATGGTATCACATCATTTATGAAATCTTGGTTTAGTAAAATCACACATTTTCCATCACTTTAAAACAAAACAAATCATGGACTACCCTTTAGTTTCATCAAAACCCTTTTTAATATCAAATGGGAACTCTCTCTTCTCATTTTTAATCCACATTGAAACATATTAAATCGGTTAAGAGTTTCAAAATAAATTTATCATGGGTTAAATAACCCCTTTAAAACCAGAAAACCAAAATTTGAAAATTTATTTACTTTCAAAATACCCAACACTTGGTTTAAATTACACATTAATTCCATAATATTTTTTTTTAAAAAAATATTCATTTCATACAACCAATTATAAAGGAAAATGTATTATTTAATGTTAAATAAGGAATTTTTAAAAAACTTGGTATGGGTTCCCAATATATTTATTGGTATAAAATCACATTATTTAAAAAATTATCCACTCATGAGTCATAAATATAATAATAATTTTAAATAAAAATCAATCTCAAACTATTAATAAATATAAAGAATGATATAAAAAGTGATAGAAAATAAAAAACTACCTATAATCAATAAGGGGTGAGATAAAACCATTTGGGATTCATTGAAGCCAATGGTGGATGAAAACAAATGCACCAAGGGACTAACATAAGCCTTAATAAAAAATAAGACATACAAAATCCAACCTGAAACCCATAGTGTTCGGCCAATCAATAGCACCACAATAGAGAGAATAAAAGATGATATAAAAAGATAAAACAAGGTAAGATGAGATATTATAGTGACACATGATTAAAATTCATGGATATTCCATCATTTTATATGAATATTCATTATATTACAAAAATAAATGTCTAAGAATAGTAAAAGTTTAGTGTATTTGGAATCATGGAACATAATATCTTCTATGTTTGTTAAATATCTCAAATGTATCACATAATGACCTTCCTATTTAGAACTCCAATGAAAAAACTATATTCATAACATGGGGAAAGGAATCATAAAAAATTATGGGTGAAGATTCATAGTATGATTAAACAAACGATATTTTTAAGCATAATAATGAGGATAATGGTATAGTAACATGATCATAAACTTAAAAGATCACAAAATTTATCAAATATCATAATCAAGAGTCATGGAATTAATATTGTATGTTCATAAAACATTAATCATATGGTAATCAAGAAAACTAACCATATGAGCATATCATATGATTAAGACATAGGTTTTTGTAATACACAAAATATTATAACATTATGAAAATATATAAGTAGAATCAAGTTCAGTCATTATGTTGAGGACATTAAATTAGGTCCTTGTATAATAATTTGGACATGTAACCTGGTCCCTAAATAACATTATGAACATGTAATCAGGTTCGCACCTAACATCACTGGATTCATGGTTCAATACCAATACTATAAACATAACAAATGAGGATACACCTATTTCCTATTATCGATCAGGACACACCTGTTTATCATTTTGGATGAGGACACACCTATTTCCCATTTTGGATTAGTACACACATGTTTCCCATTTTGAATATGGACATACCTGTTTCTAATGTTAGATCATGACACACCTGTTCCCCATTGTTGATTATGTTCTTCGACTTGTTTTCCATTTTTTCTCATGAGATATTAATATTTACCCAATGAAATGGTAGAAGACACAGGTCTTTGCCTTTATAAAATGATATCAAATAAACATGTTTCATAAATAAAATCATCATATCATGATCAATAAAATGAGATGGGTTGTATAAATGTTATAGTATAACCCATGAAATTAAATGGGTATCAAAATTAGTTCATCATATCATTAAATATAAGAAAAAAATAAAGGATTCATAATCATTTAATCCTAGAAAAACCTATTATAGGAAGTAGTCTTCATTATATTTATCGTGGTAAAAGCCATAAAAGTGAAAAATGTTTCATAAACTTAAACCAATAAAAATATAAAACATTCAATGAAATAATATGAATGGTATCCTTAGATAACATCCTTATTAAATACTAAAATATAACAATGGATGTCATCGTATATGGATGCGTATTTCGAAATATCATCTGGAGCATAAAGTTTCCTTGAAAATCACTTTTTAAAAATGTATAAAAATTTCTAAATCATTTTATTTAAAAATACATTGAAAACATAAAATGGAATCATGAAAAATTATTTAAAATTTTTCTTTAGGAAAATATTCTTGGAACGTTTAAAAACTTGTTATAAAATATAAAACATTTTACTTTGAATATAACATTGAATGATTATAAAAGAAACATTAAAAACATTTTTAATAATTTTTTAAAATAGATAACATTTTTGATAACATTTATCTTTAAAAATAACATAAAAACAGAATTAAAGAATATTAGGAAAAAACATTATTCTAAAAATAACATTTTAAACATTGAAATTACTCTTCAAGGAAATGATTTTCCTAATGATGAGTGAATCCATAAATGATGAACATTCCCTATTCACCGTAAAATGTTTTGAAAAGTGCATTGATCAGAATATGATACAATATTCCTTTTAAAAACAATAGTGTAAAATTTTAAAACATGGGTAAAACTATATTTTAAAATCTATTATATAATTACAGAAAATATTTGAAAACACATTTTGAAAACAGGGTTTTTGAACAAAATAGATTTCTGAGGGAAGAAAGAAATTAAGAAATATTTTCTTTAAAATATTTTATTAATAATATTATGTATTAGAGAGTGGGAAAATTATAGCAATACGTGAGTATATCATTAATAAACATAGTATAATATAATTATTGTTAATAATTGAGAGATGGATCATAATATTATTTCATTTGAAGCATAATCATAAAAAATCCCGATAAAAGAAAAGACTGTTGAAAAAAAAGTATTTTCAATTTGGAATCATGGAATAAATTTATCCATGCAACAATAAAATTACATGAATCCTAAAATAAAATTAAAATATGTAGTTTCATGATATAAAATTTCAAAGGGTTCTTAACATAATATATGTCTCAAAAAAGGTAAATTGAAACATTTTATTATATACACCATGAGAAATAAATAATTGGTAAATGTAGAATAAGTCTCTCTAAAAAAATAGTCAAACATGAGATCCCCTTAATACTTGAGTACCTTTTCAATCATGATTCCCCTGAAAGAATAACATATAGTGAAACATTTTATTTCATTAAATAATTTAACTTCATGTTATAAAATTTTTTAGGGTGTTATAAACACCACACAAACTGAATAAGAAGGGAATATTGCATATATCTCACGAAAATAAAAGTGAGATGAAGAAACCCTTAAATTAATTCTTGAATTTATTTATACACATTAAAAACTCCCTTAATAAAATTTAACATCATTATAAATAAAAATCACATGTTTATTATTATATATAATAACATATATTATTTTATAATTACCTTATATTACATTTTTATATTAATTCAGTATTAATGTTACACTTCGGGTTATATCTGCTTGGGTTTTCATATAAATTTGGAGTTTTTATTCTTTATCCTGTTCCTTATAAAAAATTTACTTATTTTAAATAATTTATAATATGATATAAATATATTATATATTTAGTGTATAATTATTTATAATATTCTATAAAGAATAAAAATATGAAATGAAATACAACGTTCATGGAGAGGGTAGGGCGTACGTACACATGAATTTTATTTCCTTTTTCATTCCATTTTGAAAGAATAAAATTAAATGAAATATATATATCATAATAAAATTATAATTATTATTTCATAAATATCCTATAAATTTAGTAAACCCATTATTAATTCATTCAATGTAATTTGTGAATGAATCACATCGCTTTGAGGACATGGTAGTCCACACATCCACAAATGAAGTTATCATATTTCCAAAAAATAGAAATTATAAAGGTATGTGTTATATAATAAATAAAAAGGTATATATACATAATAAGTATCATATATATAATATAAAAATGAATTTATATCCATATTTCCAAACATAATAGGTGGTAAGGGAAGAACAAACGACGAATGTTCACGAGGCGGTAGTCCGTTGTATACACAATGTATGATTGTGTAACCCATTTAATGGATGTTTGTGTGGGTGTATGTATTCAAATTGGAATAAATAATCTTAGTATTTTAATAAACTTATGTTATTAGATAATAATTTAATAGTAATAATTTACTATTTTGAGAAAGATATAAAACAAAAGTGTTTGTTGAAGGATATTACCTCTTCTTTTGGTAATTCCTTTTGGTTTGCACCAAATAACTAACATGGCTTGAATTACATAAAAATTGAGGCCTCTATGATGAAGTTAGAGAAGTTGGGAGATTATTTTTTCAGTTTTTTTGAGCCAAATATATTATCATGTTTGATGAATTGAGGGGGTGAGTGCATTTTTATAGTAGAGGAGGAGTGACATTCTTGCAAATATAAAAAAAGTAAACACTACTAATAGGTATCATTTACATAATATATCTCCAATTATGTTCCATTTTACTTAAAATTAGGGGTATTGTACTAATATTTCCATCAAATTACTTTTTAAAATCTATATAGTTTATTTGGCTATTTAAAAAATTGTATAACCACTACATAAACTTGTTTTTACCTTAATCTGTGTAATTAGTTTTAATTAATTTCACAAATATTAGTGGTCAAAAATTAAAATGATCATATTAGATGATATAAAATATTATTATTCTTCATATTATATAAAATATTCCAAATTATAATCCTAGAAGTGGAATAAATAAATTTAGAATTAAATTTGCAGACTGGATGGGACGACGAGGTTTTTAAAGTTAAAATGTTCAAACGTTTCAATTATTTTTTTTATTAAATTTCATTATGAAATTGGATATAATTACATAAATTGGATTTATTTACTTATAAGTTATCTAAATACACTTTAAATATATAATAAATTATAATTTATGTATATAAATAATACAGATTTAAAAATAGTTTTCAATTAAAATTAATGATTTTTTCAATATTCATTAAAAAATAAAATTCTTAGAAAACTACCAAAAATTCACCGAATCAAAATTTTGATATTCCAACTTATAAAATCAATTTTATTTATTCATATAGAAATAAATAATGTACTAAAATTTAGTTTTAGAATAGGTGTTCAATTAAAAGTATGTAAAATAACTTTTTAAAAAAATGTCTCTATTTATTCATCTAATTGGACTTGATTTTTCTTATTCCAATCAAACATATTGTATGAATTTCATGAAATTTGATTTAATATAAAAAATATAAATTTTATTGAAAATATTCATCAATATTTTATTTTTTAATTTATAGAGAGAAAATAGTGTTTGTACAAATATAAATAATTTTCATGGTAAAGGATATCCATTATTTTAAAATAGTTCTTACATTAATTTATATCTAATTGATACAAAAATATAATCTTTATATAAATTTGTAAAACTTATTTTTCTAAATATATTTAATATTATTTGTAATTTCTATTCCAATGACTAGGTTCTAGATATAATAATTTTCTAATAACAAAATTCATGGTATATTATATTTCAATAAAACTCAGTTCTATGTGTAACAGAAGCTATTAAAAGAACATTGATTTGTGTATACAATATGATAAACATAGTGGATCTTGTATCATAATATAATCAAATTATTTATTATAGAAAAATATTAACATGGGTTTGCATATAATTCAATACAAAATTTTTTTCTCCCGTATTCAAAAAGAAATGTTCAATATTGTGTGAAATGATAAATACTGAAAAGAATAATTTTTTTTGAATTTTTTTTAAAACATTTCACGGTGTTACATTATACAATCATTAAAAGGAATTTTTCCATCAAACATCATTTGGATTATCAAATGTTTAATACTTTAATATTTCTATCATATAGATCCACATCGTAAAAACGATTACTAAAAGATCATTTAAAAAGAAATGTTGTAATCAAATTGGATTCCAAAATATCACATAACTAGGTTTCCACATATGATAACGTACGTGTGATGTAAAAAACACACATGGAATAAATGCATAAATAACTATATAGATTTATAAATATCATGGATCAAGAGAAAGTGGTTAATCTAGTAAATGAAAAAAACTTAAACTAAAGAAGTGTGAGAGAGGTCACTAATATTATCAAAATTTTTGATAATAGAACAAAATTTTATTTTTAAATAATTTTCCTAATGTTGATTAATTTTTATAATAATAAAACGACACATGTTTTTTATACATTAATATCACATATTTTTAGATGAATAGTCATTACATTACAAAAATTATTCTCGAGGATAATAATAGATTATTTCCTTTATAAATAGTGAAAATAAACTTTTATTCTATTAAAGGATCTTAAATATTTTACAAAAATATCAACCCCTATAGTACCATACTAAAAACCATTATTCATATCATGTGGAATAAAAACATATGAAAACGTTATTCTATGAGGCTCATTAAGGGTAAAAATGGAATATATAAATTAATTATGTAATTAAATAATATTATAATAAGTATGGGTATGTGATAATGATAATATCATAAAAATTCCATACCCAACCTATCATGGATCCTAAATTTGAGTCCCACAATAAAACTGTAACATTTCAAAATATATGTATCATAATAATAAAGCATCATCAGGAATCAATAATGAACAATATGTTCAAGTCATAATTGTGGGTGGAATCAACATAATTACTGAAAAATATATCATATGTCTAGGATAACTAATAATAATCTCAAACCCAGCCTTATCCATCATCTCCCCTAATAGATCTAGCACATCAACTTGTTTCCCATCAAAAATCAATCACAAGTACTTGTTTCCTTTATTAATATCATGAGATATAATTCATTACCAAATTCATTAAAGGGATATATAGGTACCACCCATCACCAAATGAAAAATATAAATATTTATTCCATAGGTCCACAAATCATTCATTACATCGAAAACCATTTAAAAAAATGTGTTTCATAAAATATTTAGCATTACATAACTCATTGAAATGTAATAGATTTCATAAATATCATGCCATCATAAGAACAATTCATTCAGTGAAAGGACTAGAAGGATATCCTTGGGTGATACACAAAGTAAAGCATAAATAATATCAAAAAATGTTATCTTAGTTGATAAAACAAATTTTTAAATATTACATTAATAAATTTTTTAAGAAAATATCCTTTCTCTTATGATTTTTTTTCAATGTGGTGCACAATTGTAATGGAAACATTTTCTTTGAAAATAACTTATTGTATTACAAAGGATGCATCAAAGAAATAAGGTGTCATGATGGTGGGAAAGTCTTCTTGTTCTATATAAGTTAAAAAACAATAATACCATATTTTTATCAAAAATTTCATAATGAGGATTATTTAGAAAATGAAAAAAAATTGAAACGATTTTTTAAATAGTAAAAAAGTGTAAAAAATTTATTAAAAAAAAGAATATTAAAAACCATTTTAACAATATTTTTATAAAACACGGATGTGGAAGATAAATATTCCCCAACAGAGACTTAAAATGAGACAATCTCAAATATTGATGAGATTGATAATTAAACCCTGGCCACCATGTAATCATCTGAATAATATGACCCATGAAAGAAAAAAAATTATAAGGAAATATAAATAACATGATTTTCATGATAATAATAACAAAATACAATAATGGAAAGTATATACAAAATGATAAAGAAGTATGTAGTGTATAAGGAATGATTCCCACAGAAATAAAAGTGATATAAATATCACATACCTAAAGACCTACCTTTATTTGTTCTCATTTGATGACACTTTGTTTTTTCACATGGATGGAATGGAGTCATAGGAATATTTCAAAAATATAATAAGAGAAATTAATATGTTAAAGGATCGAAAATACTTCCAAAGGACATTCTCCCAAGTACCTCAAAGTATCATCAGTTCTCATGGTACCTAAGTGAGATTCTACATGTTATATCATAGCGAGTGCCTGCATGACTTCCCTAAGTAAGAGCTAGTATGAAAAACTTGAGAGAGATAAATGAGTGAGATCTAACCATCACCCAGGGTACCATATTTTTTTTATAAATAGTACCTTGGGTTCTTCATTTGAACTGACAGAAATTCCCAAAGGCCTCCCAACACTATGATCACCCTATTCATTCACACAAGCCCTCCAAAACATTCTAGGTACTTATCAAAAACATAAATAAAAGGTAGTCAAAGTGTAATATTAATAATAAATTCCTAACATTGTTTAACGTGTAATAACACATGTGTGAAGCACTATCTCACCCATGGTGGATTAACACCAACACGAGGTCCCCTTTTTTAACAAGCGATCATTGTGAGATAATTATAGGAACAAATGTGGAGACCACTGAAGTATTATGAATGGTATATCCCATGTTTTGTTTCTTAGACGGTTCATCTCCCAATGTACCATGAACGCACCCAGATCCACTCGAACGAGGAACCCCCCACATGATCCTCTACTTTCTCACTATAACATATACCCTATGTCAGATTCTAATCATACCATCTTCAAGGCCATCCAGGGCATGGACTCTCCTCATCTACTTCTATTTTCTGAAAAGAGATAAGATGAAAAATCAACCCAATATTTTGAACTTGAAATACCATGAAAAGGTACACATCAGCATGTATCCCATTTTGATTTGAATTCTTTCCATCATAGGTTTACTTTATTAGTCTAACAAAATGGTTAGGGTCCTCGATGTGAAGGTGGTTTTTCATTCCTCTGGTCATGGGGACCCTTATTCATTGGATAGTTTCAAGGATTTTCTAGTCACATATATAAGGTATGTACCATGTGAAACCCTTAATGTCTCTATGATTGAGAGGATATAGTTCCCAGTGGGGAGTGTTAGTTTTACACTTTATTTTCCATAAATAATCAAATTAGATCCTCCTCCATCACTATGAAACTAGTTTAAAGGCAAACCTCTTTGAGTAATCTCATAGCCATATTTATTTTTGGTTTCACTCATGATCCTTTCTATCTCCTAGACAATGGGTTAGAGAGGGGATGGGCACCAGAGTCCGATCCACTCTCTCATACCCCCGACATATTCAACCATTATAGGAAGAGAACTTTGGGTTTTAGATCATCTAATTCCTCTTGTTACTCACATTCAAGCATGATTCATCTAGACTTATGAGATTTGGGGATATCTACGATTACAACATCCATATAGTTGGATGCATATTTCTATAGAGGATCATCCTTTGAATATTCCTCTCTCACTCCTTCAGAGTGATCACTTGGTGTGAGTCCTCAAGGCCATGTATCCATGCATATGGAAAAATTTATTGTGTGGGTTCTTATATATTTTTTCTCCTCTTGTTTCTCACACTGATCATGACTCACATGAGCATAGATGTCAATAGTACTCATGGAATCCACATGATCCCAAACCAATCCTTGGGCATCCCCTTTTTAAGTAAGCCCCAATTATATTAGTCCATTGTAATCATCCTTTAGAGTAAGCCCCAACTATACTAGAGCTTGGGCCTCATTCCACATGTAATCCAAAATTGATTAATGGAATCATCCTTAGGAGTCTTACACAATAATAACCCCCTTTTACTTATTAAATTTCAATGTGTAAGACACAACCCTTTCTTGATCAATGAGAACACTAATGCCTACAATAATCAAGATACATAAACACCTATATAAGGCTTGATCTTAATGGGCCTCCTACTTATGTGTATGCCTGGAAAAATCCTCCAAAATTTCATGATCGTAAAAATCACCCATGGACCCATTTTCCATAGGGAATCCTTCTTAAGAGTAATCCACAACATAATAATCTCAAAGGGCCACAAACCCCTACGAGACCAACCGAACTACATAGGATTTGATTCTCTCCAAAATGGGATATGTATGAATCCGCAATGAGGTCCAAACCCATCAACCGATGTATACACTATTCTTTAAGGGCCACAATACAAGTATGTCTAATACATACTGAAACTAAAAATCCATTCCAGTTTCAGTAGGATGATGTGGAATAAGTATCACACAATGGTTTTTCTAAGAACATTTCGCCTCAAAGTCCTAGCCACATGATGTTGAAGTATAAGTTTAAGTCCTTATCAAATTATATTAAAAGTCATGATGTTCCCCAATAAACAACACTAAACATCATGTGTTTTGATTGATTTTATGAGGATATCTTGGAATCTGATCACATGGGTCCAATACCAAAATCAAAATAGAAACCGTCTCACTAGATGATGACACACTCGAAATCACCCCACCTTGTTGCTAGAAAACCAACAGCAGTATAAAAATGACCAAAGATTATCAAGTTAGTACATAAGGGGATACCATTGATGGAGAACTTGGAATACATGCAGATGTCTCTATTGTCGAATAACCTTGAATATATACATATTATTATAATTTTATTACATGATTATAATTGATTGGTAACTCTAGGGTGACCTACATCATACATGGGAATTAATAACGTATTCATGAACATATCATAAATCGATAAAAAAAATTTGGAGTAGGAAGTAATTTCCTAAAAAAGGGTGTGATGAACCTGACCTACCATCCTTTGAACAATGTGAGTTCTTAAGTATCATTGGCCAAATATTCTAATGAGCTCCTACCTATGGAATGTAGGTCCTTGAGTTATCACAGATATAGAACCATTGTGTGTTTTCAGTACCATGAAAAACCCATTTGAAATAATTCGAAGGTAGAAAACCACATTTTCAGAAAAAATAAATTTTTTTAACTTGAAGTGAATCCTTAACAATGATATTAATGTCGCCCATATGTCAGGAACCATTCACGTGATAGAAGAGGTACAAAAAAAATATAAATTATGCATGTGTTATTTCAAATGAAATGATGCTTTGATTGGGTTTTCTTGTTTTTTATAATATCTAGGAATTGTTTTTCAGAACTCCATATGGTCCAATGGATTCCTTCCAACTACCTCAAATGTGTGCCCTGACTGTTATTCTCCCTATATCTTCATCCAATCAAGGGACACCATCACCAACCCAACACCTTTAACTATGGGCGTCTAATGAAATAGTTTGGGGGTATCATCAACAAAGTACCATACCAACCACAAAAGCCTCTTGATAGGACCTCTAGATCACAAAGCCAAACTATTCTTCCAGTTAGTGATGATCGGTGGTATAGAGGCAGATCATGATGATCACCATTTTCAACCATTTCCAAATCATATCATTGGAATGTGACAAAAATATATCCCATATCATGGGGAGGTGATAAAAGGGCGCCATGTGGCCGCATCCAGAAGGCATAGGGGTACTTCTAAAGGGCTCTTATAAGCAATCAACACTAGAAATGATATGTATTATTAAAACATAAACATGGTGAGGGTTCCTTCCTTGACTGAACAACCTAATTCATCCTCGCATGGGCATGATAGATGACCCACTAGGGGAAGCGAACGATCACTAGGGATTATACACCCACACTTATCCCCTATAGAGAAGTTCACTGATCAAATTCGGTGTCCAAATGCGAGTGGGAGTATACACCCACTAATTTTAATTCCGATATCTAGAAGACTTTCCTAGGGGAATCTAAGGAAACTCATCATTCAAATTAAGTGATACACAATGAGAACGAACATACAGCTACAATCATTTACCAAGCCTACTAGTAGACTCATTTGGCATCACTTGAATAATCCTTCCAACCAAGTGTGGCATCCATATGTGAGTAGGAACACACACTTTCCTGCATTTACCCATCATTCTAGAAGACTCATGTAGCATCACCTAAAGAATACCTCTAACTAAGAGTATCGTCCAACTATGACCATGAATGTACTCTTACTTATATTTACCATGTTCTACAATATACTCATCTATAACCACCATATTAAGCCTACCAATCATGTTTCGTGGCAATACATGAGTGGGAATATACACCATCCTACATTTACCAAGACTTACAACTAGCTCTTCAAGTAGGAACATAAGAAGCCCACAAACCAAGTGTGGATACCAGGCACAAGCCGACACAAAAACCTACATGAATTTAGCAATACTTCCAACATACTCATATAGAGAACCAAAAGAATCTTTACAACCATGTTTTATAGAAAAAAATAACAAGTTGAACACTCTTTCATGTATTCATCAAGCATGCCACCAATTTAATCTAGCATAACTAAGAGAAGTAATTCAGAATGAACCTGTGATTATTATAAGGATGATCCAACTATATGTCTCCACATTTGAGTACTGTCACTATCCAAATATAGGAAATTTATGACAAGAGAAAGAGAATACACTATATCTAGATATGAAATGGTCATATATCCTCATTATAATAATTTATGTCACTATGCATTTTCTAATAATAGTGATAGGGAATATGAAAATATCTTCGTATATCCTTAAAAGTTTCTAAGGCATCATTATGGTGATAGTATTAGTGCCCTAGGGATGGAAACACATCTTTGTCCACACAAATTGGGTGGGTCAACAGCATGCTAACCAAGAGTAGACATGCACCTCTTGTCTTATTTAAGTGGGTTAAGGGAAATCTCCCATGTGTTGTACAATCAACCAGATCTAGAACATATACCTATTTCAATAAAAGGCAATCATCATATAACAATGGACACTCTAGGTCAGGAACAATCCCCTACCAATGAAAACCAATACACCCTGTAAGTGGCTCTAGTCCCTTGCAAGATGGAATCCAAGAAAAATATTCATGAAAGACAACTAGAATAGAAATAACCGATCTATGATATTACTCAACTTAATTCTATATTTCTTTAATCCATTGGCTGCCTTTCAAAGTTAGATCGACATTTGAGTGTACAATTACCAAATTACAGGATCAATAGATGTAATCCTAAATGTCTTATATCCAAACTTCACCATAAAGGGTTTCTTAATGACCACAATCTAATCGATATCAAGAACCCATATCTTGATGAGGGTCATGAAAACCCTCTATATGGAAAAAAGATCAAGAAAAAAATAGGTTTTCTCCTTGTTATAATCCACCATGGTAGTCCCATCCATGATGGTGATTTCTAATAAATTTATCTTTAGAGTAGTATTTCACATTTCCATGTGAATGCTCCAATTGGAAATGTAGTGATGTGAAATCACTCCAACTGTAAGGCACTTGGGAAAACAAGGTTGGTCATATCAGATAATTTATTATTGGAATGTGAAAATATTTCCTAGATAGAATAGATCCCAAAGAATCATTCATTCTTTCAACTTACATTGTATAACCTTCCTTCCACATAATAAAGGATGTGCTGACTAATCTCACCGCTTATGATAAATCATCAGGGTTGTTTCCATGTATCTAAGACCATGTAGTTGAACCTATAGAAAAATACAAACATGAAATTATAATCATGAGGAAATAACATTCTAAATATGACATAACAATCATTTTCTTTACTTTATCCACCACTTAATATATCATTCTGGATGCACTGTTGGAAGATTTTTTGCACCACATCCACCTCAACATATGATAAAATATTCATATTTTGAAATAAAAAGTATTACCTTATGATGTGAATCGATTCCAAATCAAGGTAATATATGTGATTTAATGTCAATTTGACTTGAAAGAACTCCTACCTTCATGACATACAAAGATTAAGAAACAAAAAGGATCCATTCAACATTCATACCTCATCGCATTAATGATATTGTGACTGCTGGTCCTTGATATCCCATCTGGTGTTCCTATAATAGGATGTGGTTCACATGGGGAATTAAATTTAACCGTACTCACTAACCAGCAATGTTCACCAAATGTTATAACTTGAAATTTTATTGCTTAATGATGGAATAAAAAGATAGAATCTATTTTTAATAGAGGCCACTCTATAAAACACCTAAAATGACTCTCACTTAGGTTGTATTCAAGGGATAAGTCTATTGGGATACTTTTTTGTCATGAATCTGATAATTTCATGAAAACATACCATTTAGTATAGATCAATCATTAGATATCATAATTTTCAGAAATAGTGCATCATCCATTGGATGAGGGAGATTTAGTTCTATTCCAAATGATGCACCCAACCAACATTTGATCAAACTCTATTAAATCAGAAGGGAAGCATCAATATTAGCATCTAGGGAAGTTCAAGAGAAACTAAATCCCATAAGGCTGTGGGATTTTTAAACCCAACCCTGAGGCCATCCAACTAGTCTCTAAGTGTTGTGAAAGTAGAAAGAGAACAACCCTAACCCACAGGGCTATAGGATATTTTACCTCAACCACCCCTCCTCAATTGGAAGGAGTCTTATCCCAGTTGGGGAAAATTCTGTAAAAATGAATCCTCTAATTTCATCTTATTTTGTGATCTGATACCCTCACTATAGACGTACACCAATGAACTATCTAAAAATTCCATTCAGATTACTATCCGCCATGTAGCTTCTATAGAATCTGAAAATTAGAGGAAAATTTCATAAGGATTATGTAGAAGAATACATCCTTGAAAATACATTGATAGAATGCTTGAAATGAATTTTTCATCATGAAATTTCATCAACATGCCCCTTTCATATTCAACAAAAACATGAGGATAATTTAGAGTTGTTGGAAGAGGATGTTATGGTTCATAATATGGTCTAAACCAAAATAACTAAATGAGGTGTGCATAACCAAGACCAAAAATTTTCTCTATATTAGGGAATGTATTAAAATAATCCAGCCTCACCAATTCAATATGCATCTAATAAGGATAAAGTTACTGATTAGTCTATTCCTCACCAACCAACCAGAGAGGTTAAGCCCCATTATCTATAAGAAATTTTTTCGCAGAAGGTGGAGGAGATAATTTAATTGAGTAGGCTCAATATAGAACTACATCGACGGACCCTTACATTAAGATATTATCTGTAAAATGAACCTCAAGTCACACTTGTAATTTGGGTACCTCAACAAAGAAAACTCGTTGTAGAAACTAAATGGTATTTGAAACACCCGATCAACATGAGATAATAACCAAAAATATAAATAGATCACAAAATAGTATATTGGGAATATCCATTAATGGGAATGAAACTAGAATAGGGCCAGCCACATCCTTATAGGATTTCCCCTATGATCTACCTAAAAAAAATTCTAGTGGTAACGCAACCCATGACCCTACCAGCTGCTATAAGTACTCAAACTAAAACCAAGAGAAACATCCCTGGGGGATCATGAATGATCTAGGGTCACTCATGGATCGATTATAATCCATGGAGGAATGTTCAACACTGATAACTCTACAAAAAATCATTTTAATGAATGGGTAAATCTAACCCTTCCCCCTCCGAACATTCAGATTCCATTATTTCCCATTTTCAATGGCTCAGGAGACCCAAAGAAACATTGGGATCATTTTGTATCTTGTTGTGATCCCAAGATGGGGACCCCCCAATAAAAAAAATCTTTTAAGCTTAGGTGAATTGTGAAATCACTTCTGGGGATATCCATTGTATGATACCCATGTTTTTAGGATTAGTCAATTATAGGGTGTGGATTCTTATGTTAGAAGTTCCCATCCAGTTTAGTTCAACGTTATAGAAGGCATCAGTCTTCAACCATACAAATTGAAAAAATGAGAGAATCAAAGGGTATCAAATTTCATTACATGGTGTAATGTATTGAAATAATCTTTAATCCAATCACCACCACAAGAATAATTATTCCATATATTTATAGAAACTCTTTATGATGATTTTCCCACATTATTGATTCATATGAAATATCCAGGAGGGTTTCAGGACCTTACTACGATTTCTCATATGGTGGAATGCTCCATTTCATAGACTAAGTCAATTTCATGAGTAATTCCATTGAATTGAGGAAGGATAATAGGAAAAGAATAGGATAAAACTATTAAACAAATAAGGTCCCTATTCTCACTCCTACTTTGAAATCCAAACCATATCGTGTGACTCCACCTCTAGAGTGGTAGAAACAATGACTACCTCATCAGGATGATCAAAGAGAGTAGAGGTAAAAATAGTTCAAGGAGATGGAAAACAAGGTATATTCTTTTGAAGCATCTGAGTCCACATGTACTTCATCTTTGTATTGGAAAACTACATTGTCATGTTACTAAAGCTCAAGAATCCCAACAAGGAAAGTGATAAAGATCTCTCACATAATTTACCATTCCATCAATTAATGGAGAACCACATAGTGTAATTCTTTGTTTTCAAATACCTTATTCAAAAGATAGGAAAATCTATAAAAGTGATAATGGAAAATTCTCCTACTCCTATTTCATAATTTATTAGCACTAATCGAGAGTAGAAAAATGAATGGAATGAAATTGAGAGAAAGAGTGTACAAAAGTGTACTGACTAGATGGTGAGAAAATTTATCAGCCAAAGTAATTATATCCTCTGATCATAGTTTCAAAATCAGAATGTGAATCTTGCTCCTTCTGCTATAACACAATCAACTTTATTGACCACTGAGCCCTCTGAAAGCTAGTCCTCCTAAGGATACATGGCCAGAAATGTAAAACACAATCATGGGAATATAATATTGTGTCAATTACAAAGTTAGCATTTACCTTAGTATAATTTATGTCAATGGTCTCAAAATATTGGGTACTACCCCTCCCAATGGCACAATAAGAGTCAACCCATCCGAAATAATCTTTATCAGATGACGAGTTGATCATTGGTTCCATTAAGGTTATTCATTTAGTGGATCCCATCATAGATGATGAGCATGATTATGAATCCAAATTACATAAACTTGACTGGGGAACTTGGGGATGATACAATCAGAGTCGAGGATATAGGGGAATATGTGGTCTTTCTGGGAGTCACTACTTTAACCATACCACTACTACAACCATCTAGTTTCTCAAACACATGGGATATCTCTCCAGTGAGCTCAAAAGTAACACAAATGTTCTCTCAAAAATTATAGGAGTTTCCATAAAATGATATTCCTATAAGATATATTAATGTATAATGACAACCTAATTATACTTTTCTCAAATGTGGTCCTAGTTGACCAAATCAACTATGATATGAAGTTCCATCAACTCCTATTTAATAGACTTATCCATCTACAACATGAACATTAGATCCCAAAAAACCTATGAAAGAACACCCCTGGCTAGGATGTGCAGACCTTTATAGTATAGATATGTTTTTTTGAATAAAGTAAATTTGTTACAAGCCATGTTTTCAATCCTAGATTCCATGAGTCAATCAAAAGATATCTAAGAAGCACTCATTGAGGAATTATCAAGACACCAAGAATTTGATACCAATATTACTACGACTAATGTATATCTTGAAGAGAAGGACCCTAAAAAATTACTAATGGTCATCTCTTACATAGATCAGGATGAGTATTCCATCAAATAAGGACACATTACACCCTTGTATATATTAGAAAGATTAAATGACACTAATATCTGACAAGCCTTCATTGAAAACTTCTCAGGATTCAACCTTATACCAATCCAAAAACATCCTAAATTATGTTTCAATTAATCTCACTCTTCTCCCTCTACCGTAATAATAAAATGCAATAATAAATGAATAAAATCCAATTAGTGAAATTAATCATAGAACTCTATTTGGAGACCTCATGTCTATGTTGAAATTTATAGATGTTAGATGTGATACAACATTCAACATTCTATTGGGAAGAATATGACTATAGCAGCATGCAACTATCCCCTAATCATAATAAAAATTCCTCAAATACTGTCTCTAAATTCAAATTTGTACATTTCATGGTGATAAATCACCATTCAAATTTCACGAGTCACAATACATTAAAATGTGATTCTTCCATAAAGAAGGTAAATAATCCATGATTGATAATTTCCCATAGATTAATTCCCCTAATGGTGTGGATAATATTATAACCAATCCTTTAATCATCTCAATGTAGAGTATGTGCTCCCCATAAACAAAATCAAAGAGGTTGGTCCAAATTTGAGCACACATCCAATGACTTTCATGATTTTAATTATGATAATTGGGCCTAATGTAGTTGTATAAGATGTCAACTCGATAGTAAATAATGAAAAACTAAATGGAAATGTCTCTATTATTTACCTTTGATTCTATGAAAGGAATATTTTTTCAGTAGGACAAGAAGAAGTTATCATGTTGTCCATATAAAACTAAGAGTTTCATCCTAAGCACCTCATCTCCCATTCGGATCTCTATGAAAAGTTCCAACCATAATGAAAACCTAAAATGGTCACCTCATCTTCTGGATTTTGAGATTGTGACTACCCTCCTCCCTCCAAAGAAATTTCTTCATCACCATCATCCCAAGACTATGTGAAGGAGGTAAATCATGAGGAAGAACAAGATAAGGAAGACCTTATAGAATCCCCTCCAGAATTTGAGGAAAGTGTATCCACCACTGTCGATGATATCATAGAGATGAAGTAGGGTATAAAATAATATCCACAACACACTCTAATTAGTGGGATGATTATATCAAAATCCCATGAGTTATATAATTCCTCCCTAGGTAAAACATGGATTTATTTGCGTGGAATTACATATAGACGTTAGGCCTTGACTCTGATGTGGTAACCCATCTCTTGGGTTTTCCGAAAGACAATCAGGGGTATAAACAAGTAGCTTGGATAACACACCCAACCAATGCTTCCAAAAGTGATGCTGAATTGGATAAATTCATCAAAGTTAACTTCATTTGAGATTTAAATTATTCAAAAAATTGATAAAACATTATCCCTATGAAGAAGAAAAATGGGAAAATCAGAGTTTTCATCAACTTATGATATCTCAAATATCATTGTTTGAAATATTATTTCCTCATCCCAATCATAGAACTCTTGATTGATGAAACAAATTATTATCAATCTCTATCCTTAATTGATGTATATTTAGGGTGAATAAAATTTTAAATTTCACCAAATGACAAAGTAGAAATAGCCTTCAGAGCCCTATGGGATTATTTGTTTTATCAGGTAATTTCCCTTTCCTTGATGAACACCAGTGCCACATACCGACATGAAATGCAATTCATCTTCATACCCATCATGGGAATGTTTTTCAAATTTTATGTTGATATTCTAGTGGTAAAGTATTAGCAATATTCTGACCACTTAGCCAAACTAGATTTCATCTTCAACAATCTATGATAGCATAGCCTGATGTTGAACCCATTAAAATTTGCTTTCTGGAGAACCTTAGGGATGTTTCTTGGCATCATTGTATGCCATCGTAGCATAGAAGTTGAAGAAAAGAAAAATTATTCATCCTTAGCATGTCACATCCATGAAACTATAAATAGTTGAGAGGAATTCAATGTAACTTGGCCAATATATTATGCTTTCAATCCAACCTTTCCGGAATGTTCATTCCCTTCACCAGACTGATGAAGAAGGGAGTCACATGTCAATTGACTAGTGACTACCACAAATCATTTGAAACCCTATAGAAATACCTCTTGATCTATCCAGTGTTAATTCTAAACATTCATGGAAATCCACTCATTCTATATGTAATGAATATGGAGAAATTGTTCAGTGTATAGATTACACAAAAAATGATGTTGGGACTGATAACATCCTCTATTATCCTTGTCAGACCATGATCAATGTGGAGACTTATAATTACAATATCGATAAGGGTTGTTTGGAATTACTATTTGTGGTCCAAAATCTAAGACACTACTTGCAGCATCATGAGTTCAAATTTATCTCTCGAAATAACCTAGTGAAATTTATCCTCAGTTTTCCAATATTGACAGAACATCTCGCTTATTGGGCAGTTATTCTGTAGTAGTTTGAAATACTGTTTGTGCCTCAGAATGAAATGAATGTTCAGGCCATGGAATATTTCCATATAGAACACCAGTCTGTGGAAATTATTTCATTAAATAATAAACTACCGAATAAAGATATATTATCCCTTCAAGGTGTCATAAAACATGGGGAATTTATTTTGATGGTCCAAGGAGGTTACTAATTGGGAAGATAATGGAATCCTCTAACCTCATCAATGATGGTTTATAGGTTGTTCTAATTTCTCCAATAAATCTAGTCTTACCATAATCATTTATATTCCAAGAATGTTGTAGCAATATGATGCGGAATATCAATCCCTAATTGTAGTCCTGGAACCATCACTCCAAATACCAATGGAAATTTAGAGGTGAAAAAGTGATCCATAGATTGTAATCAATCACATCAACAGGGAATACTGAATTAGAAAAAATGATATAATTCTCCTTCATCACAATATCTGAGGGGTGAAGGCCGAGATCCCCTTAAAACCAAAACTTTCTGACATCCCATGATCATAGAATTATCAGGAAGATGAATTGGAAAATATAGCTACAACTCTGAAATATCTGAACATTGATGAAACAATCATCAGCACTATCCCACGTATAACGGTATCACCTTTTTTTCATTTCAAAATAGATTAAATTAAAGAAATCATCCCCATCTCAAAGGCATATGGTTTTACCATGGTATTGATGGCTCTCATCATGGAGTAACTCTAAACAGATTACATCCACGAGACAAAACTAGGATGAAGAAAAACAAATAGCAAGTAGTCAATTTCACAAATTGTGATGTCCCAAATCATAAGAAGGTCCCCTACTAATGATGTTTTGATAGAGTTTTTCTCAGATGTATCAATGGAGAAGATACTACAGCTATCAGAGAATAAGAAAAAGTGGGATCCTATGGTTTCCACCAATACGAGTTTAGGATTTCTAATAAAATATAAATACTTGGATATACCTGAACTTTAATGAAGCATGATCTCTCTGAATTCACCAAGAAATCTAATTACTACCATGTTCATGCCAAATTCATCCATAATGTTCTATATATTCTTCATATATCCGAATAATATTGGCCATTTTCATTATAGGGAATAGATATAGTAGGTCTATATCCCCATCTGTGAAACAATAGTTTTAATATTTCTTAACTGCTACTGATTTCTTCTTTAAATGAGTTAAGGTGATACCTGTCAAATAAATCAGGTACAAAAGAATCATTGTCTTTATAAGAGATAACATCATTATTAGGTTCAGTGTCCCTCACACAATAATGATGGGAAAAGGACTCAATTTTTATTCTACTGAGGTAGATAATCTATATAATGAGTACAATATAAAATCCAATCATTCAACCCTTGATCATGTAGTCGAAAATGGAAATACAGAGGCCTTCAGTAAGTCCTATAAAAAATAATCTCAAAGATGGTGGATATGTTTAGAAATTCTTTTCCTGACAAGTTCTTTCCTACCATATGGTATTATCAGAGTATTCCCTGTATTACTACAAGGCGACCCCATACTCACTAGTATATGGGACAAATGTAGTCTATCCTATTGAGGTCCATATTTCCACACTCTACATTTCCATTTGTGACTATATAACAATGTATGAGATGTACTTGAAACTACTAGTTGATTTGGAGAGGCTAGAAGATAAAAAATTTCTTGCAATGCTTCACCTAGAGGTGTATGAAAATTGGATAGCATGAGACTCTAACAAAAAGTACCTCCTCTATTAATTCCTCCAAGTTGAATTGGTACTGGTCCTTAATAATCCATTGATACTAGGAAAGAAGCCCCCAAATATTGTTCCAAGTTGGTGGTACCTTAGTACAGACAGATGGTCCACTTTAATAGAGCATATCCCTTGAACTCAGTGGATGGGGAAATCATCACAACTCTAACCAATGCATGGTTCCTGAAGATGTATTTCATTTAATCTCCTGAAAACAATCCTAGCTGTAGAATATCAAACATCAAAACACTATATACATACCATATTAAAGATGTTAAACTAAAGAGTTTGTCTTTTTCACTTGATTATAAAATGCATGATGTAATGTCTGTTCCACGCAATGTTTAACTGTGTGAAATCATCATCCTTTGGCACAAAATTATACTACATGGCATATGGTCCTTGTTGTATGAATAAAAATATAAAGACACAATTTTTCTTCACTGTATGGTATTAAACTGTAGGGTTAATATCCTTCTCATTTGACATTTAAATAACCTCTGAATTTCCATGAGTTGAGATATTCATCATCATCCCTTAAAAATGGGCCTCCGTCTCAGGTGTAAGTGACAATCACACCACTCTACCACCTATAAAGGTCGATATTCCCTTTTGGACATACATATATAAGGAATAAATATGGTTGAATCCCATGAATAATCTCCATTCAAATCATTTACACTCCATTATAGAATTTGGGTCCCCTTTATAGGTATAATACCTAGTGTTTTCATGCCCTTACCGAAAGATAATAAATTGCACAGTCAATTTCCTTAACGCATGATAGTAAATTGTACAATCTCTCTATGAACTACACGTGGAATGATTCTTATTGAAATTGGGTATGTAGTGAAACCCATATTTCTATATTCAGGCCCAACCACAAAAAATAAAATTCCCCTTATCCCTGTGTATGAGTCAGACCAGTATACTGAACCCTCCCAGGAACTATGTGTAGCATGATTCTTCCTATAAAAATATAAGAACTGGAAATCAAGTCTTATACCCTCATTCATCTACAATATTTCATTCACATCAGGTGACCCTCATCCTTACCATATGATATTGAACTATATGATCAACATCCTTACAGAAATATTTGATACTAATCGGTTCTTTAAGAACATTGTGTGTCTTGATTCTCATTATAATGAAATATGTAGTGACAACCAGATTTCCAAAGTCATGTCCAGCATTGAACAAAATGAAAATTTTCCTTTTCTCATCATACAATCTACATCTTCAAAAAAATATTTTCAAAACGTATTGAATTTTTCTCATTACAATGAGATTCATAGTGACACATATACCTCATTTATTAATCCAAATAGTTTTTCTGGAAATTATTAAATCCTTTTAATATTCCAAAGAGTTATTGTTGCATGAAAAAATGTTTAAGAACTTCGTATGGATTGATTCATTCTCTATCAAGATACATAGTGATGCCCAGATCTCCAATCATGGTTCCAGCTACAATAAAAAAACACCCCACCCAATGTGTAGGGATCATACCTACATAGGGAACCTATCAAGAACTACATGTGGATTGATTATCATTCCCAGGTGATATGTAGTGACACCTAGATTCCATCCTCAGTCCCAACCACAACTTCTACATTCTCTCCGATCTGTTCATCATTATCCTGACCACATGATTTTAGACTACATGGGATTTAATGAACTATGTATGCATGGATTCTATTCATTATGTAAAACATAGCGATTCATGGATTATATCTCATATCCCATCCACCAAAAATCTAAATACCCCTTCCCTTCAATTATGTTGCATGTGTGTCATGGAAGAAATTTGTTCTACTCCTTGATTCTCACACAGATCATATCTCACACGGGTTTATGATATTTGGTAAAAAAGGATTCCCAACATATGTAAGGAATAAAAATTAACATTTTGGTTACCATGGACATGGATGAAATTCCTTAAAAGGAACACCGTACATCCATGTCATATGATAGTAAACTTCAAGATTTATTAAAAAACTAGTGTGTCTTGATTCACATTCCAATGAGATGCATAGAGATGTTCGAATATTCTATATTGGGACCATCTGTAACAAAATATGTGATATTACCCCACTCTCACAAGTATGAGTCAGTTCTACATGAGGGGATACAATACGATTTATCAACCTATGCATAGACCTATATAATTCCCCCATGTCCTCCACACATGAATTCAATTATTTTTGGGAAATTTCATTATTAGATCTATATGTGGCTTGATTCTAATACCATTGAGGTAAGCAGTGTCTTGTTGGACTTATGTCGTAGTCCAAGCCATGAGTTAAAGAAAAATAACCAATCTTCTACATAAATTTTTTGATATGTGTAGGAACATCTAATTCTAGTCCCCTCATCAAGGACTCCATTAGGGAAACAGAGATCCCCCCTTATACGTAAGAGTCAGATCAATGTAAGGGACTAATAAATAAGAGAAAATATCATTCCAAACATTTCCTTTATGATTGGACTAATTAATTCATCATTTCATCCTTATAATCAGGGAAATTTTCATATCTTTATAATCATTCTCCTAATTCATGTGACCCAATGTCCGATACCTATGTTCTTTTTTCCCTGAAAATGCAGTAAAACGTTGTAGTTGGATTTTCATAAAGAATCCCATGAAATGGGATTTTCATCAAAACGATTCCACTATTGAATTTGATGTATTATCCATACACGTACATCGATAAAATATCCCCTGTAATTTCTTTTTCAATATATAGTAACTTTATTATTTAGTAGAATCTTCTTTTTTCCTCTGTTAGATTTGATAGAATTATGTTGGAATCCAAGATTTGACATTGGTATGTTATCATCTCCTGCATACTTGGCACATATCCTTTCTCCCTATCTGAGAACCACCAAGACAACGATTTGCAATTTCCTCCCTAATATTAGAATTATACTTGAACAACCTTAGTCTAATAGGCAACATGTCACTTATTATTTCCATGATGTTATAGTGCTAGTTATTTTATCTAAAAATATAGGTTCTGTATTCACTAATCATATGTGAAACAGGCTTAGAAAACCTATTCCTCTAATTCCTTGTAAATTTTAACTTGACCCCTATCGTATTTAGGTAAATTTCTCCCACAAACCAAATCAGTTCTTTGGGAAATCTGAGTCTCTGAAAACATCCATATGCTATTAGTGATATAATGTTGGAATTACTGAGGATTTATTTTCTTGACCACACTATAACACATTCCCTTTGTCTTTTAATAAATTTCTAAAAAAAATTATGTCCTTTCATCAATGGTATTACACTATTAAAGATGTTTTATTAAACTATAGTAGGATTTTCATAAATACATCCCAATATAGGATTGTCAATCGATAATAACATTATCCTCATGAGAGACCTCCTCCAACACCATAATCCCTTCCCCATCCCACTCTACAAATCTAAGGATCCCAAATCATAGCTTATGATTTTCTTCTACCACACCTGAATATTGTAGAACATATTCGGTTAGGTTACCAAGAATGGGAGAATCATCAACCTTTTGGTAAATGATAAACATCATAAATTATATCCCCCAAAATGTATGCGATCCATGACTTTAAACTACATAGAATAAGTCTCATGCTTCAATAGATTAAACTACCCTACATAAGGTAACTACTCCATTACATTAAACTACACAACATAATATCATTGATATATCAAATTAAACTACCTGATGTTTCAACTCTTTTGGGGAAGGGGACATCCCATTTTTCTAAAAAAACAATCATTTGAAAAAATGTTCCCTCCTTTGGTAAGCCAAATCCATGTCGGATTGGTTTCCCCTTCATTTCCATTTTCAATACAGATGCTCCTTTCATTACGAGGAATCTTCCATAAGAAAAATCACTTATCATGGTCTTCTGAAATTTTAATCTTCATAAAGATACTTCTTCAATGAGAAATATAATCCCATAATTAGCTAGTTATACTTTACCTGGCTATGTTGTAAAAATCCCATCTTCCCATAGAAAAAGTCACACACAAAATGTGTCAGTTTTCCTAAGGATACCAATACACGACTATTCAGTAAGTTCCCTAGACTTCCATGCATAAATTAGAACTCATAACATGTTTTTAAACTAGTGGTAACCTCTTCCTCATGGGAGACCAACTTTATTCATGAATATTTCGTTTTATATTAAAAAACAACAAAATTGTGGCTTCAGATTTTCCCTGGGTGTATCTAAAGAATATCATAACATTAATGGCCATTAAGACTTATTAATGTTATTATTTAAAAACAGTATGGACTAATTGTTTCAACCAAAAACACTATCCTTATTATTTAGACTTGCATAACATTAAATTTCTCATGAAAATAGGTGTAGCACTCACCATATTGGAATGCCACAAAGAGAACTATGTAAAATATTAAGTTCTTAGCTCACTAGACCTACACATTGTATATATTTTCAAAAAAAATATGAACAATGGAAAGATAAAATCCATTTACCCAACCCGTTAATGTGGTTATGAAACGTTTGTTAAAAATTTATTTATATGAAAATCAACTTTAATGTCATATTGTGATAGTAGAAAGAAAATTGGGATGAAGACATAGATGATTTAAAAAATACTTTTAATTTACGGTGGAAAATAAATCTTGAGGATCATCCACAAAATGGATTCTCAATATAACCATTTACAAGATATCATCAACATAACTATTTATCTATTGAATGACCTCTCAATAATTGACACCAAACTACTAAAGCTCAGTCAACAAAATTTCATAACAATCTTTATCCAAAAAGAGCTTCCACTACATCTTCAATAGCAGTTTACCCTTTGGTTTGTAATCCTTATAATTAATGGTGGATATGTAAATGCTTCCCCTATATGTCCTCCAATTCCTACTAAAGGTGGTACACTTGAATGGTTTTCTCATTAATCTATTGTTTTCATTCTACCAGCTTCATTTAATGGTTGTCCCCCTCATGGGATAATGCATCCTGGAATAGTTAGTTTTGATGAGCACACTAATGACCCAAGATTGATGTACATGGACATTACATTTATTTTTTCAGAATACATAAAACATTACAAAAATATATGCCCAAAGGCCATATAAATTTATTTTTTTTGGAAACTTGGAACACAATTTTCTAACTTGGGGAAAGGTCTTCAACATCTCCCATAAAGATCTTCCCCTTTTGTATTCCTACCTAAAACCTGTCTTTATATACTAGGGAAAATAAAAAATAATAAAGGTGAGCTCAAATGCTCAGTAAGGGTAAACATGGAGAACATAAAACCAACCATATACATAAGAATATAAAAACACGACAATAAAGTTTAAACATCAAAATCTTGTGTCGTGAAATAAATCATGGATGTACGTAATGCATAGATCACAAAAGAACATTATCCATGATAAAATAACATTGGCATAAAACATAGAATCATGGAAATCAAATAAGCACATAATATGATTTCCATAGTAGTCAATACATTGCTTAAATGACTATAATAGTTGACAATGTCCTTTACTGAAATAAGTTTACTTGTCATTCCAGCCATATATTAATGAACTGGATTTGTGTGACCTTCTAGCCCTATATTATTATACCAGATATAATTTCAGTTGCAGTCATGTCTATCTAATTAGATATAAATATTCACCCAATTCATTGGAGGGTGATATAGGTCCCACCCATCTCATAATGAAATTGTTTTTACATATTCAACAAAAACATAAATAATTCATCATAGTATAAACCAAAAAATAAAATGGTATTCATAAACATAATTATATCATAACATAATCCATATAAAATATCATTCAATAATTAACATAGTAAAATAACAGTAATAACAAGGATAGAAATATAAACCTATTTAAATAGCATCATCTTAGATAGAAAATAATTTTGATAAAACACTTGAAATTAATTCCTGTGTAAAATATTATTTCTTCTTAATTTTTTTTCTTTTCATAAAGAAACATGATATTTTAAAGAAAAAATATTTCATTGAAAATAACCATTTAAAAATTTAATATATGATTCATTGAAATAAGGTGTTATGAAAGCATAAAAATCCATTATTGCCGAAAATGTAAAAAAAAAACAATCTTCTCGTACTCTTTCCCAAAAAGACATAACACACATTGTATCAAAAATGAAAGAAATATTCCTTCCACACATTTAAAAAAATCACCAATGCATAAAAATGACATTAAGAACTATATATTTATTGAAATAATATCTTATAATACTTATTTAGGATACATTGACATTGATGTTAAATATACCAAAATAAATACATATGAATAATCAACCTCGGATAAAAATTAGATTTGAAAAACTATCCCATATATTAGGTCCAATATAATTCATATGTATCTGAATCTCCTATATAGTGGGATTAAAGATATTTAAAATTTGTAACATACCCATAATAATATTTATGATAATATATATTATTCACTTATGACATTATATTACCCGTTTATTTATCAATTCTATATCAAAGCAATGTTTTGGGTAATAATCATTTTATTTATCATACGTGTTTTGACTTTTTATTCATGGTCTTATTACATATATTGTGATTTATTTACCTCCTTAATGTAAAAATGATTTATATATTATAAATATTCTGTATATAAAAAAATATAATAGATAGATAAATAAAATAGAATGCACTGTTCATAGAGACGGTAAGTCGTACATATGCATGAACGTTGTTTTTGTTTCCCTATTGAATTGAATGGAAGAAAGTAAATGAAATATATATATACATAACTATAGTAGAATTATTATGTCACATATTTCATTCTAATTTATTATATATAATTTATAACTATTCTTGAATGGTTAATATGAAGAATGAATCTCATCGCATCCTGGAGACGGTTGGACGTACGTACGCACAAGCAACGATATCATTCACTTAATGGTTAAATGGTATGGGATTGGATGGTATATTAATTATAATTAATAGTTATCTTATTATGTTAATTTTTTAAATACATTATATTCATATTTATACCCATCCAAATTAAGTATTGTTGAATAAAAAATTACACCATGGCGTGGAGATGTTAAGTCGTACGTGCGCATGCATGGAGATATTGTTATTAGTAGGATGGATAAAAGGAGGTATACGGTTGTAAAATTATTATAATAACATTTTAATGTGTATAATAAACTATATTTATTAATTTATTATTGAAACAAAATAATATGTGGATTTAGAAAAAGAAAATATGTTTGAAATTTGTGATAAAACAATTACCTCTTATTCTAGTATCTCCATTTCATTTGAACATAAGGTATCCCTAGGAAATATTTCTACCCAAACTATGGAATTTAGGTGTAATTTAATGACTTTGTGATGATATTTGGGTAGTGTTTTTACGAGAAAAAGTTCTTTGGATGTGTGAATAAGAGATAAGTAGGAGGAAACTTTTATAGGAAAGGTGAGGGACACTTTAGGAAAGACTTTAAATATTAATTTTATAATAAATTTATTTTCTATTTATAATGGACCTGAAATCATTTATATCTCAGATAAGATGTGTATGGGTCTACATACTCTCATCAAATAGGATTTATACAAGTTTAGTTCACAAAATTAACATTATCATTTAGCATTAACCATTAGTCAAAAACAATAACTCTTTCCATGTTTCCTTACAATTTTATAATATATGGTTACTATAGTTACAATAAAATTCCAAAAGAGTAACGAGTAGATAATAAAGGGATTTTTTCAAATTATATGACTAATTATTTTAAATCATATATTTCTAGGACTATTATATCATTTAATAGAATAGTATTTGTTTTAAAAAATGTATTTATGTCAATTTTGACACTACTTAGTAATTTTTTTTCTTAAATTCCTAAAAACATGATTACTATGAAACGAAGGCATTAAATAATCCGTCACATCTTAATGTATTACAAAAAATTAGTGGATAACTTAAAAATTTTCAAATTATATTTATTTTAATATTTATAATATCATTTATTTGAATATTTCATTAATAAGGTAATTACTGTATCATCATTGTGTTATAAATAAATTTATTTATTTAGTGTCTAAAAAGAATGAATGAAATAAAATATTTTAGGAAATATGTTTAGATATCTAATAACAAGTTATAGCCTAATATATCATTTATATAAGCCAAAATTAAATTGTTTTAGTAAAATTAGACATGTTTATGTTATATTTCTCTTTATATTAAATTAATTATTATAACATATCATTTTCACACCCCAGTGGTTCTCATATGAAAAAAATAGGTCTAGGGGTTTTTCTGTCACCCATGAATCATAAAATACTATTAGGACACATGTTAGTGTAGGTTTATATTTTTATGAAATTCTTTTTACCCTTATTTACCTAATTTACCTTCTAACTATGGTAAATATAAGTAATTATGGATGTTACTATTCATATTTTTAAAAAATAAAAGTGTTATAATTACAAAATTTGTACCTTTGTATTCAAAATGTTGAATATATTATTCTAAATTCAAAACACCGCATTGGTAGAAATTAATTTAAAATTAAATATCATTGTAAATACCAGAAAGAGATATTTTAAGAAGTAAAAACTATGAAAATGTTTACATGTGGTTATGTCCAATTTCAATGTGAAATTACTTCTAATAACCATTATTGTATTAAAGGATAAAAAATAATCTTATTATAATTTAAACCAATTGAAAAGATAATATACCTATATAAATTAATTAGATGAAAAGGGAGTTTTGAATTAAAATGTAGTATTTTCAATATTCATTAAAATATGAATTTTATCAGAAAAATACAAAATAATAAACCAAAGTAATGTTTTATGTCTCTCTTAAAAATAAGAAGTTTATTTTGTCAAATATAATATATAAAATTGTTAAAAACTATATTTAAAATCAGTGCACCATTATAAGGTGGAAAAACAACATTTTTTGAAAAATACTACTTTTATCCAAATAATTATATTTTTTATTATATCATGTTTAGAAAATACATATGATAATTTTTAGTGATATATAAAATTAAATATGATGTTAATAAAATTCATAAATGATAGTTTAATAAATCATTAATTAGTTAAGCTGAGTATTGGGTACAACGTAATCTATCAAGGAAGGCCGGTCTTGTGTGTAACATAAGCCAAGACATTGTTTCATGTAGTGTAAGATTAAATTAGTGTTATGTATTATATAATACAATTTTAGTTCTTTTATACATTGACCAAAATCAACACATAGTGTTGTGTGTATCATTTTCTAACTCGGTGTTTCATGTAAAATATGATAAGTTAGTTTAGTGTGAATGAAATGATTGAGTTAGAGGATTGCAGAATATAAATGAAAAAATTAACTTATTAAAAAATATGGTCCATAAAAACATAGAGTGTTATAAGCAGATTCACCTTTATGTGGCCCTGATGAAGCCCATTCACTCACTCTCTTTTGAGAATCATTACCTTCATAATATCATGAATCACGTAGTAGTCAAATCTGTCATATCTCAGAACACAAAATAGGAATAAAAGTTGATTGATTCATGAAGGAAGATCTTCAAGAGGAATCCTTGAGATTATTTTCAATATATCCCAACAAGCCCCATAACATGTGATGCAAAGATAATTCTAATTCAAGAAATTTGACTCAGAGCCATTGTCAGAGGGATAAATGAACTCCAAGATCAGGGGATTTATTGACTAACCATTCCCCGTATCCTCATGGTTAAAAACTAATTCTTATTCTAGTACTAAATGCATTTGCATAGAAAATTATCCAATAGACCCAACCATCGAATTTGAAAACACTGGATAGTGGGAAAGACTCATTATTAGCCTATAAAATATAAAACATAATAAATAATGGATGATTAAAATAGTTTGTGATACTCACCTTGTAACAATTCTATAGTTGGGATGGATTCATTGCAAGAATCCATGACCACTATAGTTTGAACTGGATCTCATTATTGAAACGACATCCAAGGGGTTCATCAACAACATTCCAAGGAAGGATAATGAAAATTTCTCATTTCAAGATTCACTCAAGTCAGTTCTTCCATAATGGTGGGAATGGGATATACATTGATGGATAATTCATGTATCATCACTATGACATTTTCCACATATATTTCTATTAATTATAACAAGTCATGATTAGATAATGAGAAATGAAACAATTGGTTTCACAAAAAAAAAGACTCACACCCATTCAATTCTTTGTTAGGATCCTCACATTCCTCTAAATTAGTAGGAATTTTATATGTTTATGAATTTAATCAATTGATATTCCATGATTTATCACAAAATCTATTGATGTACAAAGAACCATAGAAATCTCACCTACAGAGAAGATTGAATTATTTGGCTCGAGACCCACTACAACACCAGCTTTTGACAATGTGATACCCTAAAAAACTTCCTAGGTGATAGCAATAGGGTTACTATCTGCTGGTGTTGGGTCCTCTGGTTCATGAGATGAACATGAAATATCCCAGGGATGAAATTATAAAACACATATAAAAAAATTATTATGTACCTTTGACATTTATGTAATCCTCCTCCCTCCCAAAAGTGGTAGGAGCAATGACTATTACAGATGATGTATCCTCAACCCCTAATACTTATTCTATTGAGGGACTATACTCACTAATAAGGATCCTCACATTGTCCAAAGAGCCCTCCTCAGTTCATGGAGGCTCATATACATGTCCCTTGAGAGAGTTAATAGAATTAAATTCTATAATCCAAAGAGTTTTAAACATATTTTCTTAATAAAGGCATAGATTAATGGAACAATAAAAAGCATACCACTACTGACAAGGCACTTAGATAAATATTACATCCTTCGATGTTATATCTATTTAGATAGATGAGGGATAGCTTAAACCTCCCCAAATATAGTTATCAAAGGTGTAAATATAGTTTCCCTCGCCATCTAACCCAACATTATTCTCTAGTCTAGGTATAGCTCTCCCAGTATGGGAGATATTCTATCAATCCCAAGCGGGGTACCAATCGGGATGTATTTTGGTGATGTAACCATAGTAGATAACCCTGGCCTGCTGTAAATCATAATTATTTTTGTAACACCCCGAGCTTCCACGATACGCTTCTCATTCAATAATGCAATAGCTTGCATTGTACGCAAGTTCGAGTTCTAACACACCGCAACTAATCAAAATAGCCGTTATGAATAGTAATAACCACTTTTTAAAATTATAGAAATTTTATATTTCAAAATGGACTTTATTTTTGTATTCCTAATATTGAAATTAGCCTATGTTGAATTTTTTGTAATTTTCTGAGAACTTCAAAATTTTTATGAATAGTGAAAAATACTTAAAACAACTTTTTTAATCAAAATAATTCATAGTGATAAATTATACTATTGAGTGGTTTTAGAGTATAATTAGAATATATTTTTACCATTTTATCCAATGGTGGTCATTAGAATTAATTTAACATTGAAATTGGACATAAACAATTGCCAATCTTTTGATATAAATTGTTTCTTAAAAACACGCTATTTGTTGTGACAGCGGGAATTAATTATAAAATTAATTAATGCAACTAATATTTTTGGAATTTTTTAAAATAGACATCATTTTTGAATTCGTAATATCAATTATAGCTTAGGGTGAAATTTTGGCCTTTTTCTGAAAAACTTCAATTTTTGATGAATAGTGAAACCACTAAGTGGTATTTAAATAACTGATTTTTCGTTTAAATGAAATATTACCACTTCTGTGATTTGATTTTCAAAAATCAGACATACATGGTTGTCATTAAGAAGTAAAATGTGGTTCAATAAGATTAAAATAATTTTTTTGGTGAATAGTAACTTTTAAGTTCTTAATCGCGATTAGAGGTAATTAGTGTAGTTTAAGATAAAAAAAATGTTTTAATAATATTATATGAGCTTGACACTTGTCCTACTCCTATTGGATGAGTCATGGCCGACCAAGACAACCCATGGGTCAACTTGGGGACCCCATGGAGCCACTTTAGTTGGAAAATGATATTAATATATATTTATTTAATGTTAAAATTAAATTGACACAAACATGAGTTGTTTTACTAACACAGTTTTTAAGTGGGGTTACACAAGTCCAAATTTTGATTATAAATATTAATTAGAAAGCTAAAAAGATTTCCTACATCATAGTATTTTTTTATAATTTTTAGACATTAAATAAATTAAATTATTTATGACATCATGATGATGTAGTGATGACCTCATTATTTAACGATTTAAATAAAATGGGAAGATAATGCAAAATCCAAGGCTTACACTTGTCCAAAGCCTATTGGATGAAGAGATTTCGAAACCTTATCACCTTAGCCTCGAATTATATAAGTGTGGGACCTTTAGAATCCGAAAATCATTGTGAAATAATGTAACATTTCAATCTTTCCAAAAGTGCCCCTCCTCTCCACTTATAAAAGGCCCCCACCTCTCCCACCTCATTTACACTTTCAAGCCATTTGGCTCGGCCAAACTCTGCCCAAATACTCTCCCAACATTCCTCCCTTACTCATAGAAGCCTCACATTGGGCAGAACTCTTCCCAAGGAAGCCTTTGGCTCAAATCAAAAAGAGTTACCCGATTTTGAGGTAATGTCTTTTCTAATGTTGTTTTGTTTTATTTTTCTTCTCCAACCCCCTAAAGTCTTTTTATTCATTTATTTTGTGACAACACCAGTATCCTCAATATACTAGGATGTTGTTATAAGAAGGATTCGAGCTACACTTACACACACCTACATCTAATGGTTAAAGAACATACGGTTTCTGTGGATGGCGAATTTCTGCCTCACGAAACGATGATTGTTCAACACTCATATAACACCTTCAAAGGTGGACATTAAGATGTCACTATTTTTATATATGATATATAATATGTTTATGTTTTACTTATGCTTCTGTATTTCTCATTTATGGAATACTTTATGATTTCCATTATGGGTAAAACGCGATAATTTCATTTTAGGAAGTGCGGACTACCGCCCCCTCAAAGTGATTTGAATCGTTAATGCCATATGTGGGATGTATAAAGGATGGAGTAAATGGTATTATACACTATATTATAATGGAATTATATTATACATTTATATCATTATGATTTAGTTCCATTAAATATGAAATTGAAATGAAAGTAGCGTTCATGCGTACGTACGGCTTACCGTCTCCATGAACGGTGCATTTCATTTCTTACCTCTAAATGTTACGTAATATTATAAATGAATGTATATACTGGATATACAAGATATATATGACATATAAATCATGAATATAATTCTGGATATAATGGATATTTCACCACATAAACAACTTGTAATTATAAGAAGCTTATTGTTGACTCAAGTACCAAAGATCGACAAAACGACCGTTATTAACTTAAATAATTACATAATGTTCATATCATTGTAATAAGTGATATAATAAGGACAATGAAGTTGAAAATGGTTCTTAATAAGGTATATATTAACTCTAGTTTATTATTCAGGAGGTTAAAGAACGGTTGAGTCAAGTCAGACACGAGGTAAGGGAATTTCTTAACCCAACTTCCATTCTTTGGGTTAATCTCCTACTTTCAAATTATGTCATGATATTATTATGTCCTGTTTTGTATTTTTACTTTATTTATGTGTACCTATAGTGAATACACATAATAGATCTATTTTATTTTAAAAATGATATTTTTAAGGACTTCGTCTCAATCCCCTTTCATTGAGGCATATTTGGTTTTATACACAACTTTCTTTTATACGGTGTATAAACCCCTTTGACTTTTACGTTTATTCAAAAGGAATATTTTTTATACGAAGCGTTTTGCTAAATGACAAAAGGGAATGTTTTTCTTTCCGTACTTATGCGATGACAATGAATTCTCCACCGCCGTGACCATTATTTGAGTTTCAGCTTCCTCTACAAGCCATCATTTTTTTAATGAAAAATAAATACAATGTTTTAACTTTTTTTATTTTGGTATTGAAAATGGTTTTGAAAGCATTTTTATTATATCAATGTGTTGTATTGATATCTTGTGATTGGAATGTGGAAATTTTATGTTTCCTTTATGCATGTTTTATGTGATATGATTATGTTATGGTTTATGATATGTTTAAACCTATTCATATGAGGAATGTATTGGACTTAATAAGTGACGGGTGGAGCCCGCTATAGCTCCTCGATGCATCGGTAGGTCTCATGAGACAACTAGACATGGAATTGGCTGAGGCCCTTTCCCAATTTGATTTATGGTTTTGGCCGAGGCCTTAATCATTTTAGACGTCTTGGCCGAGGCCTTGACAAAATGTTTCAGAATGTCCGGCATTATACATTCCCTCATTATGAAAGTGGTTATTGATATTGCATGTGATTATTCGACCAGTAGAATATCCACGTGAAGAAGTGAATGGCATTATCTCATTTTACTTATGCCATATTATGTTGATGATCAAGTTTAAAAGGCTTCTGTTTTTTTTATACATTGCCTTAAATGTTAATGTTTATTTATGAAAGCTTCCGCAATATTGTTATCCTTACTGAGCATCTGAGCTCACCCCTTTCAATGTTTTAATATTTTCCAGGATGTGAAGAAGTATTTTATGAATGACCTGTAGGGATAGTCAGAAGAGGATATGAGTGTGGACTATGGAGACTTTGTTATTGTAGTTTTTCACTTTATGATGTAATGTAACGTTTACGAATGTATCTAGTGTTTCCAAGGCTACTAAACTAATCGGTCTTTCGAGACTTGATCTTTTGTGATCATGCCAATGTTACGAAGTAATGCACCGACTCTGGGTAGCTGGGGTCGGGGCGTTACAGTTGGTATCAGAGGCAGTTTAGTACTAACCTTGGAAGCTAGATTTAGATAAACTCTGATTAGAGCACATAGCCCAAAGATAGACTTTGAGGATTAGTATAGAAGAACTTCCTAGAATTTTGGTATTATAGAGATGTTATGAGTTTTCCGAGAAATACATCCCTGTCTGGATACGAGCAGGTAGAGGCGGCTCTGGCACAGATGTACCTAGGGGTAAAACCCGAAAACACCGCTTTGAGCTAGACTCGAACGGGAACTGGTGCACGACAACGGGCCTTGCTGCACTCTTGGTTACGACACTCCCGGGGGATATGCTTAGGATAATTCTCATTTTACTTACAAACCACTATGAAGGGTTATGAGTACATACTTACTCAAAGAAAACATTTCTTTTTATGATTATGGATTATATCCATAAATAGTTCAATTTATGTAAAGTGTTTTACAAGTATGGAATTATGTATTTTGATTCATAAACTAACCTAGTTTATGCCGTTGTATAGAAATGGCGCCCAGTAGAAGGAATGTGAAATCCAGCAGTACGTATGATCCAAAGAGTAAGAAGGATAGTATCTTTCACGGTATTAAGCCAACATTTCGAAGGGAAATAGTCTCCCATGTGTTCTCAACATATGAAGAAATAGTATCATGTGTTAATAGGATAAGTAAAGAATTCTCTGAGTCCTATGGCTTTGAAGCGAAGCAAGAGACGAAAGGGATGGAAGAGAGAATGATGGATAAAGGGATGAGGGGAAAGAAGAATTTTCCAATATGTGGTAATTGTGGGAAGAAACATCATGGAACTTGCCTAAAGGGAATGGGAGTTTGTTATAAGTGTAGAGAAAAAGGACACAAAGTGCGTGACTGCAAGGGTAAGAAAATGGTTTCAAATGTACAATGCTTCTTCTGCAAGGATTGGGGACACTACGCAAACCAATGTCCAAATCATCAGAGCATGCCCCAAATGATGTTATTGGATAATAATCAAGTTATGATACTACCACAGATGAGGAGTAATGATTAGATTTCTTATGTTGTTATTAAAGATTTTTTTTAATTTGAGTGTTGTATCAATGATGTACTGGTTATAATAATTATGGAGTATATAAGGATTGTACTGCAGTACTATTTCATCAAGGACTTGAGATTGTGTGGAACCAAGAAAAGTGACTCCACAGTAGGTTAAATTTTTGGAAAATATATGGTTGAGAGAAAGATAAACCATAATATGGTTTTGATACTGAGATTGTGATTTTGGAATAAGACGTGATTGATTTGGATAAATTATATTGGATATACTTAACTTCCTTGAAACTGATTGATGTTTTGTATACATTTTTGGATAGAAGGAGTATATCTAGTATTCTATAAGGAATAAGGGATCATGGTAATTCAGTATGTTTAAAAAGAATACATGATGAAGGTGTTCACATGTTGTTACGTGGGATAAAGGATCTTCATTATGTTTACCTTCCTTATAAAATTTGGACTGTGAGTTGGACAGAAGTATTTTGGATAACTATTAAGGTTGGAATGGATTAAGTTGAACTTTGGATAGTATTGTTTAAGGTTAAAACATTTATGAAGATTATTTTTGGAATAGTATAGTACTATATTTTTAGGAAAAGGACAACCTGCAGGGTGGGGAATAACCCGTCGCGTCGGACAAAGCTGCAGGAATCGAACCCACAACCATAGTGCGACAAGCCTTTATTTCCTACCACTAGCCTACAGGAAGTCCCTGGTTATTACAAAATAGTTTTACTAATCTAAATGGTATGTGTTAATATTTGGAACCTTATACAATTAGGATATTTTTGAGTTCCGTTACCATTTGGAGTAAAAGTTGGGTTTGTGGTAAAAATTTATTAACGAATGAAAGTATACATAACAAGTATGTATATTCCCTTACGTTCTTAGTAAATCTCATAAATAAATTCCTCAACATTATAAAAGGTAACTTAAAACAAAAATGTTGTCGGTTAACTTTTCCAACTGGGGATTCAATGACCGTTTAACCAATCACAAGTTTGTGATTTTCTTATGGTTAAACATTCTCCTAATCCTGTTTTCTATAACTCTCCATCAGACCTTGATGGTTTGTTTTTCTTCCATATCCATATATTCATAGAATCCTAGAATGGGCTATATCGGGTGACCTTTGTACTTATCCTGCTTTCTTTTAATGTTATATATTTATTAACCTTATTTCCGATGTGGGATTTCCACAAAGGTATTTTCTATTTTCAGCCTTTTATTATCAAAGAAAAATTTCAAATTGCGAGGACGCAATTTATTGAAGGAGGGGAGAATGTAACACCCCAATCTTCCACGATACGCTTCTCATTCAATAATGCAATAGCTTGCATTGTACGCAAGTTCGAGTTCTAACACACCGCAACTAATCAAAATAGCCGTTATGAATAGTAATAACCACTTTTTAAAATTATAGAAATTTTATATTTCAAAATGGACTTTATTTTTGTATTCCTAATATTGAAATTAGCCTATGTTGAATTTTTTGTAATTTTCTGAGAACTTCAAAATTTTTATGAATAGTGAAAAATACTTAAAACAACTTTTTTAATCAAAATAATTCATAGTGATAAATTATACTATTGAGTGGTTTTAGAGTATAATTAGAATATATTTTTACCATTTTATCCAATGGTGGTCATTAGAATTAATTTAACATTGAAATTGGACATAAACAATTGCCAATCTTTTGATATAAATTGTTTCTTAAAAACACGCTATTTGTTGTGACAGCGGGAATTAATTATAAAATTAATTAATGCAACTAATATGTTTGGAATTTTTTAAAATAGACATCATTTTTGAATTCGTAATATCAATTATAGCTTAGGGTGAAATTTTGGCCTTTTTCTGAAAAACTTCAATTTTTGATGAATAGTGAAACCACTAAGTGGTAGTTAAATAACTGATTTTTCGTTTAAATGAAATATTACCACTTCTGTGATTTGATTTTCAAAAATCAGACATACATGGTTGTCATTAAGAAGTAAAATGTGGTTCAATAAGATTAAAATAATTTTTTGGTGAATAGTAACTTTTAAGTTCTTAATCGCGATTAGAGGTAATTAGTGTAGTTTAAGGTAAAAAAAATGTTTTAATAATATTATATGAGCTTGACACTTGTCCTACTCCTATTGGATGAGTCATGGCCGACCAAGACAACCCATGGGTCAACTTGGGGACCCCATGGAGCCACTTTAGTTGGAAAATGACATTAATATATATTTATTTAATGTTCAAATTAAATTGACACAAACATGAGTTGTTTTACTAAAACAGTTTTTAAGTGGGGTTACACAAGTCCAAATTTTGATTATAAATATTCATTAGAAAGCTAAAAAGATTTCCTACATCATAGTATTTTTTTTATAATTTTTAGACATTAAATAAATTAAATTATTTATGACATCATGATGATGTAGTGATGACCTCATTATTTAACGATTTAAATAAAATGGGAAGATAATGCAAAATCCAAGGCTTACACTTGTCCAAAGCCTATTGGATGAAGAGATTTCGAAACCTTATCACCTTAGCCTCGAATTATATAAGTGTGGGACCTTTAGAATCCGAAAATCATTGTGAAATAATGTAACATTTCAATCTTTCCAAAAGTGCCCCTCCTCTCCACTTATAAAAGGCCCCCACCTCTCCCACCTCATTTACACTTTCAAGCCATTTGGCTCGGCCAAACTCTGCCCAAATACTCTCCCAACATTCCTCCCTTACTCATAGAATCCTCACATTGGGCAGAACCTTTCCCAAGGAAGCCTTTGTCTCAAATCAAAAAGAGTTACCCGATTTTGAGGTAATGTCTTTTCTAATGTTGTTTTGTTTTATTTTTCTTCTCCAACCCCCTAAACTATTTTTATTCATTTATTTTGTGACAACACCAGTATCCTCAATATACTAGGATGTTGTTATAAGAAGGATTCGAGCTACACTTACACACACCTACATCTAATGGTTAAAGAACATACGGTTTCTGTGGATGGCGAATTTCTGCCTCACGAAACGATGATTGTTCAACACTCATATAACACCTTCAAAGGTGGACATTAAGATGTCAATATTTTTATATATGATATATAATATGTTTATGTTTTACTTATGCTTCTGTATTTCTCATTTATGGCATACTTTATGATTTCCATTATGGGTAAAACGCGATAATTTCATTTTAGGAAGTGCGGACTACCGCCCCCTCAAAGTGATTTGAATCGTTAATGCCATATGTGGGATGTATAAAGGATGGAGTAAATGGTATTATACACTATATTATACTGGAATTATATTATACATTTATATCATTATGATTTAGTTCCATTAAATATGAAATTGAAATGAAAGTAGCGTTCATGCGTACGTACGGCTTACCGTCTCCATGAACGGTGCATTTCATTTCTTACCTCTAAATGTTACGTAATATTATAAATGAATGTATATACTGGATATAAAAGATATATATGACATATAAATCATGAATATAATTCTGGATATAATGGATATTTCACCACATAAACAACTTGTAATTATAAGAAGCTTATTGTTGACTCAAGTACCAAAGATCGACAAAACGACCGTTATTAACTTAAATAATTACATAATGTTCATATCATTGTAATAAGTGATATAATAAGGATAATGAAGTTGAAAATGGTTCTTAATAAGGTATATATTAACTCTAGTTTATTATTCAGGAGGTTAAAGAACGGTTGAGTCAAGTCAGACACGAGGTAAGGGAATTTCTTAACCCAACTTCCATTCTTTGGGTTAATCTCCTACTTTCAAATTATGTCATGATATTATTATGTCCTGTTTTGTATTTTTACTTTATTTATGTGTACCTATAGTGAATACACATAATAGATCTATTTTATTTTAAAAATGATATTTTTAAGGACTTCGTCTCAATCCCCTTTCATTGAGGCATATTTGGTTTTATACACAACTTTCTTTTATACGGTGTATAAACCCCTTTGACTTTTACGTTTATTCAAAAGGAATATTTTTTATACGAAGCGTTTTGCTAAATGACAAAAGGGAATGTTTTTCTTTCCGTACTTATACGATGACAATGAATTCTCCGTCGCCGTGACCATTATTTGAGTTTCAGCTTCCTCTACAAGCCATCATTTTTTTTAATGAAAAATAAATACAATGTTTTAACTTTTTTTATTTTGGTATTGAAAATGGTTTTGAAAGCATTTTTATTATATCAATGTGTTGTATTGATATCTTGTGATTGGAATGTGGAAATTTTATGTTTCCTTTATGCATGTTTTATGTGATATGATTATGTTATGGTTTATGATATGTTTAAACCTATTCATATGAGGAATGTATTGGACTTAATAAGTGACGGGTGGAGCCCGCTATAGCTCCTCGATGCATCAGTAGGTCTCATGAGACAACTAGACATGGAATTGGCCGAGGCCCTTTCCCAATTTGATTTATGGTTTTGGCCGAGGCCTTAATCATTTTAGACGTCTTGGCCGAGTCCTTGACAAAATGTTTCAGAATGTCCGGCATTATACATTCCCTCATTATGAAAGTGGTTATTGATATTGCATGTGATTATTAGACCAGTAGAATATCCATGTGAAGAAGTGAATGGCATTATCTCATTTTACTTATGCCATATTATGTTGATGATCAAGTTTAAAAGGCTTCTGTTTTTTTTATACATTGCCTTAAATGTTAATGTTTATTTATGAAAGCTTCCGCAATATTGTTATCCTTACTGAGCATCTGAGCTCACCCCTTTCAATGTTTTAATATTTTCCAGGATGTGAAGAAGTATTTTATGAATGACCTGCAGGGATAGTCAGAAGAGGATATGAGTGTGGACTATTGAGACTTTGTTATTGTAGTTTTTCACTTTATGATGTAATGTAACGTTTACGAATGTATCTAGTGTTTCCAAGGCTACTAAACTAATCGGTCTTTCGAGACTTGATCTTTTGTGATCATGCCAATGTTACGAAGTAATGCACCGACTCTGGGTAGCTGGGGTCGGGGCGTTACAATTTTCCACTCTACAATAAACCATTCATACAAATAATAGATAGGATTAATAGAAGAGGATATGGGTAAAGGAGGATATACATCCTTGAGATTGGTATAATAAATCAATTCTTTAGAAGACAAGTGTCTTATCACTTCAGTAGTTCTCCTTCCTATCATTTCTTTCACCTGCCTCATGGCAGGGATCTAGTTATTAGTTTAATAAATGATAATTCTAGTTCATGGATCTAAATCCTCAACATAGTAGGATTGTATTCAAAGTGATAATTGGGAGGGGATTGTGAATCTAATATCCTCTTAATTTGTAGCCTAACACGAAGGAGAGTCCATATGACTTCAACATAAGTGGAAATGTCCATCCACACTTGTACTACTACCGGTCGCACAAATTTTGAGGCAATCCTGGATTTCCATGAGGATGATTTGATAGACCTAGATTTCATGGGCATTCTAACTCTCTCCATCGAAGATGATAGATGAGAAAATATAACCCATGTCTCTTTTAGTCAGCGATGACTTGGCCATCTAGGTGAAATCTGATTTCGTGTATACCATTCAATTCTAGCCGATAGACTATAAATTGCTCAAAGTTTCTTGGATGAAATCAGTACCATATCATCATCATCATTCTAAGGATATTATGCACCCTCTTTAGGATAAGAAACATCTTCATTAAGATCAAAATCATTTCTATCCCTCTTTAAATGCATGGATGTTTTTGTAGTACTTATTTGAGGAACATATTTTGTCAACACTCCCTTAGGTTATGATGAAATCTATTTCTTACCATACCTATAATGTAATCCATTGGTGGAATCCTCTAGAGGTAGATAGATCACTTCGTGTGTCAACACCATCGATGTATGCATCCAAAGATATAAATAAACCTTCATATGCTTTTCAGATTAGACACACACTGGAAGAGGAATGATAATTTATTGTGTGAACCTGAATTAGTGTGCAATAATATCTAGAGCATAGGCCTCACCTATATATTTTTTGTCGATATGATTCACCACCAGACAATCCCTAAAGAAAATCATATATTATATTTAAACACTATTATACTTATCATCATCAGTTAATATCCCAGTAGGTGGGTTCTTATATGATAAAAATTGAACTCATTTAATAGCTTCATCCATAAGAGAGTCTCATTGGGCTTCAATGAAATAGGTGAAATTCATGAAATGACCTGACCATTTTGTAAAAACAAGCTCTTGGGGATATCAACCACACTTAACACATCATAGGTTCTACAGTGGGCTTCAACCAATTACAAATATAACTAGAAAAATCCAGTGATTTTGAACAGGGCCTTCCCCATTTGGACAAGTTGTTGGCATTGGAAATCCATTACTTGAATGGGGATTTCCAATCTCGTGTGCTTCTTCCCAAATAGCTTTGAAACCAAAATGAATTTATGTAACCTCACACTACCATTGGAATCATGGATCATAAGTATGTAAACTCTTAACCACATAGATAAAATGGACTTGAGATTCTTCCCCAATTTATCATACTCACCTTACTCCAAAGACGTCTTGAATATACCAAGATCACTCCCAATGGCCATCATTGCACACCCAATTGGATGTTTTCATGTGGGGTATTCCCCCTCTATATCCATGAATATACTCATCCACACTTCTGGTTGTATACCCCCTTCATATAGGGGTCTTCCTTCATAATATCCTGATCCATTTTCAGAATCTCATTCTATAAAGGTAGTTTCTTTCCAGGTTCACCCCTAATCACCTTTGGAGGGTTGGAATCATCATACATTACTCCATGTATTGGATCCCCAAAGACCTAATGGACATCCCAAAATGTGATACCAAATCCCCTATGTATCAGGTGTGAATAATTCATTTATGGGATCTGTCGGCTTAACAACTCATGGATGAACTCAGCGTTCTTATATACATATTTTTTCCCCACCAAGATGAGCTCATATATTTTGAATTATTATAGTTACTTCATGAGCTCATTACACATTTGGGATACCTAGTATGCCCACATCATCTCTAGATCAATAGCCCCTCCTAGGAGGATGTCCCGGTCTTTCCTCCAACTATTTAATAGACTTGTATGGTAATCATAGAGGATGAAGGGATAACGATTAGACTTAAATTCAAGAGTGTGTGGATACAAATCATAAGTACACTAGCTATGGTGCGTGAAACATGTTGTGGATTATTTCTAAACATTGATATACGCACCCATTCATTGAACGTTGGTGGTTTTAAAATTATATTAGTCATGGAAAAAAGAGAGAAGAGTATAATTCCCAATGATGGTATAAGGAATTCCCTCATATGAATGTGGTCGTAAAGTGGTAGATAACTACTCTCATGAAAATTACAGTGATATTTCTTTAGATGTCCTAACAGAATGGGTAAAATAGTATCGTAAGAATCATAATTGTCTTGAACAACAATTTTTACCATCTCATCTATACAATTCTTTGCATGATTATTATAAAGTACAATTTTTGTAAAGTTCATTGAACCTACAAATAAGTACCAATTTTTTGATAACATTATATTCATTTAAAGAAATTATATAAATTGTAAAATTTAGTAGTTGCATAAATTCTCCATGGGGGATCGCACTGGTTACTCATACAAGTGCCTCATCAAGAAACCACACCCAAGATCTCAATCCAAGTTTCTCTCCTAGGAATAAAGATCTCACAAACAGATATACAACTTATCTATGAAAATTAGGCATTATAAAATAAGACTAAGATGATTTTATGTGTAGGAAGCCATTGTTCCGCCTCCGAGGTGGTGTGGAAATGGTCCGACAAGAATAATCACCCGTCCCCATTTCTATAGAGATGGGTTCTCATCGAATTCCCCATTCCTTTTGTTTCGACTCGTTCAACGTAATTATCTTTTAATGAAGATGGTATTTACCCTTTGAGAATGGTTGGTCCCAGCGGGCTATTGCGTTGGGGTCGAGAACTTGTGTAATCGGTCCTTTTCATATATAACATCCTCACATGGTCTCCAATGAGTTTATTCATGCATCCAAGAAATCCCAATGGCCCTGATATATAGGATTCATGGACCTTCTTTCCATAGGCAAGAGCTTGTTGATTGATAATTCAGCCAATGACACTTAAGGACTCCATTGGTAGAGAGGATGGGAGGTCGGGCTCACCGTACCCTTCTGGGGGAGGATTGTTTCCTATTACAGGACACTCTTATTGATTTATGTTGTGTTCATATGTTCTTGAATCCATGTTTCATTTGTGAAGAGTGTGTCCACGTGCTATCCATGGTTTGCAAGATCATCATAAGGATGCATATGTTTAATTCTACAGAGGTGATGATGAAATGAGCCATCTAATATGGTGATCTAGTGTTTATTATCATCCAGGGGGGACATAAGGTGAGTTTATGTTGGGATTTGGACCATATTAGGGCTTCCAATGTATCCTCAAGAGAGGAATCACAACCCACATAGTTCGGATGTTGTGGGGCTTATTCATGGGAGCTGCCCATTTGAGGGGGCATGGTTGGGTGGACACTTTGAGGGTGGGAAACCTTTTGATCTCGGGCCTTTTGGTAGGCATCCTATGTTTCCTGGTTTGATCAAGAATCATAGTTCTCATATTTAATAGGCAAGTAGATGTGGTAATCTTTTCAAACCACTAAGACCAGGTGAATCATGCTCCGTGTGAGAAAAAAGAGGATGTGAAAGGTTCAATAATGCACTTGCCTCCTCCCCTATTGGTGGGGGAGGGAGAGCCCAAGGAGGAAGAGGTTGGGGCGACGATGGGTGAGGGTGTGGAGCACTGGACCCTTTAATGTGATATGGAATTAAATTTCAAGTGACCCAACCATGAAATATTTGGGACGTACCATAGTACGAGGTCCCTAGAATACGCTCTGGGAAGGGGAGGAGTTTCTTCGTAATCAAGGGAGGGGGAGAACATTATCCCTTCGACAAATATCTATTAAAAATTGAATGGAAAAGAAAGTGATCACCCTTAATCACTAGTACATGAAGGTTCATGTCGGCGTCCCAAGGATGGACTCCGGGTAACCATAGAAATGCAGACCTAGAGACATTCCTGAAGACCGAAACATTGTGGGGAGATCCATCGCGACCCTGACAACCATGGGAATGTAGACTCAAAGGGGTCTGTTGGTTCACCTGATGGTTTGATCATACGGGTTTGGTGTCCTTGTAGGAGGATTTTTCATGATTATGGAGGTCTGGATAGCGGAGGGACCATGGAGAACTAGATGATAATGGAGGGATGAGATTGGAACTAGAGGAAACAATACTCGAAAATACCCCATTTTGTCTATTTGTTTCTTATGCAGAATGGGGGAGGCTCCGCATACCATAGTGATATACGAGCAAAGGGGATTTCAACATAATGATGAGGTATGTAGGCATGGGTATTTTCAACCACATACCATAGTGGTACACGACCCATCATTCCAATTTGGGTTCCATCCGTGTAATGATGCAGTACGTGACGCCGGGTTCAGACTGCGTAGCAGTGCACTATGCCGAGCACCATATTGAAGGAGGGTCTGAGGGATCATTGTTCATGGGGAGTTCATCCGTGAGAAGTATGTGGTTCATGGTTCACTATTTAAGATCTCAGTTATATTATTATTATTATTATTAAATTCCACTGTTTTATGGTTCGAGGCGAGATCTACGACAGAGGGTGTGGTTTGAGATCTAGGATTCTCTGATGAATCGAGACTGTAGCCAAAGTCTTTTTCAAACTCATTCTTCACACCTATGGGTATCCTTGAAGCTTTCGTCGTCGGTCCACTTTCTGTATCTCTCTACTGTTCTCCCTTTTATAGAGCATCGAGGCACTTGTATCTATCAGGCACACAACACCATTTGCAGAGGCCCCTGAAGATATCCTAAACCGTGGAATACTCGCTCAACTAGGGTTTTCGGGGCTTTAGTTCATTATAATGGTTCTCATAACCATTTTGGTTCGATTCGTCCACAAATCGATGAGTTCTTCGTACAATATGCGGATTGACTTAGCGTTTATGATTCATGTGGCAACACAGTTCAGTGTCTGACTTGCTCGCTGGCCATCGCCACGTGGGCCAGAAGTTCATAGATTGTTTCACGTACCTGGTGGTTCACGATCTAGCTGGTTCACATACCTTTCCCGGTGATGGTATGTGGGCCAATTGAATTTCATGGACTACTTCAGGTTTCTTCAAAAAAATTGTAACTTTTTTCAAGTCTATTCACCTTTTTAGATGTGTAGAAGTACTTGATTTCTTCTAAAGAGCGATTGTGGGGGTATTTTCTCCCCTTGGAAGAATTTTCAGGACACGAAAAATGTCCCCATCAGAATGGTGTCCATTCAGAATGAAAAGGAGACTATTCCTATGTAGATGTAGTCCTAAACTGAAATGGTTTGTGATAGAACATATGGACCCAGTTGAAGGGGACCACACCTATATATAGGGGCCCATGTCATTTTCCTTTCAACATTTCTCAGGGTGAAATGTTCTCTCAATTTTTCCACATTCCTCTACTCTTACGTATCGTGACCCTCGTGAAAATCACATTCGCGAACTGCTTTGTACGTAATGCGAACTGCTATCCATTCCATTTCTTCATCCGCATAATATATGTTGGATTCCAAGAATGGTTTTGTGGAATTTTATGTCTAAAATATGGACTCCGCATAGGATAACGATACGTGGGTGGTTGTCTACATACCGAACATGATACTACAAACTAAACATACATAATTAATAATCTGAACATAAGTTTTAATTATAATTTCTAAGTATGATTTTAATTAAGTACATGGTTCATGGTATCCACTTTTTTTTGAACCATTCTTTTCTCCGAACAATGATCTGTGGGTCCATAAGTACTTCATCTTTGTATTGGAACACAACTTTTTCATGTTACTGAAGCTCAAGAAGCCCATAAAGGAAAGTGATAAAGATCTCTCACATAATTTACCCTTCCATCAATTAATGGGGAACCACATAGAGTAATTATTTGTTTTCAAATACCTTATTATAAAATATTGGGGAATCTATAAAATTGATAATTGAAAATTCTCCTACTCATGTTTCATATTTTATTATCACTAATCCAGAGTAGGAAAATGAATGTACAGAAGTTGAGAGAAAGAGAGTATAGAAGTGTAGTGATTGGATGGTGAGAAAATTGATCAACCAAAGTTATTATATCCTTGGATCATATTTTCAAAATCAGAATGTGAATCTAGCTCTTTTTGCTACAACACAGTCAACTTCATTGACCACTCAGTCCTCTGAAAGCTAGTCCTCCAAAGGAGACATGGATAGAAGTGTAAAAGGCAATCATGGGAATATGATCTTATGTCAATTCCAAAGTTAGCATTTACCTTAGTCAAATTTATGTCGATAGTCTCAAAAGAATGGGTACTATCCCTCCCAATGGTACAATAAGACTCAACCCATCCGAAATAATCTTTATCAGATCACGAGTTGATATTTGGTTTCATTAAGGTTATTGATTTAGTGGATCCCTTTATAGATGATGATCATGATTATGAATCCAAATTACATAAACTTGACTGGGGAATTAGGGGATTATACATTCAGAGTCAAGGATACAGGGGAATATGTGGTCTTTCTGGGAGTCACTACTTTAACCATACCCCTACTACATCCATCTAGTTTCTCAAACACATGGGATATCTCTCCTATGATCTTAGAAGGAACAAGGATGTTCTCCCACAAATTATAGGGTTTTACATAAAATGATATTCTTATAAGATAGATTAATGTATATATGACTACCTAATTATCATTTTCTGAAATTCAGTCCTAGTTGACCCAATCAACTATGATCCGAAGTTCCATCTACTTTTATTTCATCGACTGATCTATCTACAACATGAACATTAGATCCCAAAAAACCTAAGAAATAACACCCCAAAGTTGGGATGTGCAGAACATTATAGTATAGATATTATGTTTTGAATCTAGTAAATTTGTTACAAGACATGTTTTCAATCCTAGATTCTAGGTGTCTATCAAAACATCTCTAAGAAGCACTCATTGAGGCATTGTCAAGACTACAAGAATTTGAAACCAAGATTGTTACGACTAATGTATATCTTGAAGAGAAGGACCCCAAGAAATTAATTATGGTCATCTCTTTCATGGATCAGGATGAGTATTCAATCAAATAATGACACATTAGGCCCTTATATATATCATGAAGATTAAATGACACTGATATCAGACGAGCCTTCATTGAAAACATCTAAGGATTCAACCTTATACCCATCCAAACACATCCCAAAATACTTTTCCATTAATTTCACTTTTCCCCCTCTAACGTAATAATACAATGTAATAATAAATGAAAAAAATCTTATTAGTGAAATTAAACATAGAAATCTATTTGGAAACCTCATGTCTATGTTGAAATTTATGGATGTTAGACATGAAACAACCCTAAACATTCTACTGGGATGAATATGACTATATCAGCATGCAACAATCCCCTAATCATAACAACAATGCCTCAAATACTTTCTATAAATCTAAATTTGTACATTTCATGGTGATAAATCACCATTCAAATCGCATGAGTCACAATACATTAAAATTTGATTCTTCCATAAAGAAGGTAAATAGTCCATGATTGATAATTTCCACTAGATTAATACCCCAAATGGTGTGGATAATATTATAGCCAATCCTTTAGGAATCTCAATGTAGAGTATGTGCTCCCCATAAACAAAATCTAAGAGGTTGGTCGAAATTTGAGCCTACATCCAATGACGTCTGTGATTTTAATTATGATAACTTGGCCTGATATAATTGTATAAGATGTCATCTCAATGGTAAATAATGAAAAACTAAATGGAAATGTCTTCATTATATCACATGGATTCTATAAAAGGTATATGTTGTTAGTAGGATAGGAAGAATTTATAATTAAATCCATAGAAAACTAAGAGTCTCATCCTAACCACCTCATCTCCCATTCAGATCTCTATTAAATGTTCATACCAAAAAGAAAACCTAAAATGGTCGACTCATCTTCTAGATTTTAATATTGTCACTACCCTCCCCCCTCAAATGAAATTTCTTCATCACAAACATCCCAAGACTATGTGAAGGAGGGAAAGAATAAGTAAGAACAAGATGAGGAAGACCTTATGGAATCCCCTCCAGCATTTGAAGAAAGTGTATCCACCAATATCGATGATCTCATGGAGATATATTGGGGTATAAAATAATATCCACAACACACTCTGATTAGTGGGATGATTACATCAAAATTCCATGAGGTATATAATTCCTTCCAAGTTAAAACATGGTTGTGTTTTCATGGAATTACAAATAGAAGTTAGACCTTGTCTCTAATGTGGGAACCCATCTCTAGGGTTTCCCAAAAGACAATCAGAGGTATAAACAAGATGCCTGGATAACACAAACAACCAATGCTTCAAAAAGTGATGCTAAAGTGGATAAAGTCATCACAGAAGACTTCATTTGAGATGTAAATTATTCAATAATTTTATAAAACATTATCCCTATGAAGAAGAAAAATGGGAAAATTAGAGTTTTCATATTACTTATGATAACTCAAATATCATTGATTGAAATATTATTTCCTTGATCCAATAATAGAACTCTTGATTTATGAAAAAATTATTATAAATCCCTCTCCTTCATTGATTGATATTCAGGGTGTAGAAAATTTTAGATTTCACCAAATTATGAAGTAGAAATAGACTTCAAAGCCCGATGGGGTTATTTTTTTATCAGGTAATTCCCCTTTCATTGATGAACACTAGTGACACATACCGACATGAAAAGCATTTCATCTTCAAACCCATCATGTGAATGTTTTTAAAATTTTATGTTTATGTTCTAGTGGAAAAATATCTGCAATATTCTGACCACTTAGCCAAACTAGATTCCATCTTCAACAAGCTATGATTGCATAGCCTAATGTTAAACTCATTAAAATATGATTTCAGTATACCCGTAAGGATGTTTCTTATCTTCATTGTATTCCATCGTATAATAGAAGTTGAAAAGAAAAAAAAAATTCATCCTTAGCATGTCACATCTTTGAAATAATAAATAGTAGAGAGGAATTTAATGTAACATGGACTATATATGATGATTTATATCCAACGTTGCAGGAAATTTTGTTCCCTTCACCAGACTGATGAAGAAGGGAGTCACATGTCAATTGACTAGTGACTACCATGAATCATTTGATACCCTCAAGAAATACCTATTGATCTATCTAGTGTTAATTCCAAACATTTAAGGAAATCCACTCATTCTATATGTGATGAATATGGAGCAATCATTCAGTGTATAGATTAAACAAAAAATGATGTTGGGAATGAAAAAAACATCTATTATCCTATTTGGTCCATGATCTATGTGGAGACTTATAATTACAATATCCATAAGGGTTGTTTGGAATTACTATTTGTGGTCCAAAAGCTAAGACACTACCTGCATCATCATGAGGTCCAATTTATCTCTCGAAATTACCCACTTAAATTTATCCTCAGTTTTCATATATTGACCTAATATATAGCTTGCTGGGCAGTTATTCTGTAGTATTTTGAAATACTCTTTGTGCCTCAGAATAAAATGAATGGTCTGGCCGTATAATATTTACTTATAGAACACCTGTTTGTATAAATGATTTCATTAAATAATAATCTACCAAATAAAGAAATATTATCCCTTAAAGGTGGCATAAAACATGGGCAATGTATTTTGATGGTGCATCGAGGATCCCAATTGGTAAGATAATGGAATCCCCAAACCTCATCAAAGATGGTTTAGGGGTTTTTCTGATTTCTCCAGTGAAGCAAGTATTAGCATAATCATTTGTATTTCTAGAAGGTTGTACCAATTTGATGCAGAATATCAAGCACTAATTGTAGTCCTGGAACCATCACTCCAAATACCAATGGAATATTTAGAGGTGAAAAGGTGATCCATAGATTGTAATCAATCATATCAATGAGGAATACTGAATTAGAAAAAATGAGATAATTCTCCTTCATTACAATGTCTGAGTGGCGAAATATGTGTTCCCCTCAAAACCAAAACTATATAACATCACATGATCATAGAATTATCAAGAATATTTATTGGAAAATATAGCTACAACTCTAAATGATCTTAACATTGATGTAACAATCATTAAAACTATCCCACGCAGAATTGTATCACCTTTTTTTCATTCCAAAATAGAATAAGTTAATGAAATCATCCCCATCTATATGACATATGGTTTTACCATGGTATTGATAACTCCCATCATGGAGTACCTCCAAACAGATTAAATTCATGAGACAAAACTAGGATGAAGGAAAACAAATAGCAAGTAGTCAATTTCACAAATTATGATGTCCCAAATCATAAGAAGGCCCCCTACAAATGATGTTTTGAGAGAGTTATTCTCAAATATATCAATGGAGAAGAGACTACAACTATCAGGGAAGAAGAAAAAGTGGGAGCCTATGGTTTCTACCAATATGAGTTTAGGATTTTTAATCAAATCTGAATACTTGGAAAAATCTGGCCCTTTAATGACGCATGATCTCCCCGAATTCAACAAGAAATCTAATTCCTACCAAGTTCAATCCAAATTCATCCATAATGTTCTATTTATTCTTTATATATCCAAATAATATTTTCCTGTTCCATTATGGGGAATAGATATAGTAGGGCTATACCCCCACCTATGAAAAAATACTTTAACTATTTCTTAACTACTACTGATTTCTTCTTTAAATGAGTTGAGGCGATACCCATAAAATAAGCCAGGGACAAAAGAATCATTGTCTTTATAAAAGAAAAAATCATTACTAGGTTCAGTGTCCCTCACATAATAATGATGGGTAATGGCCTCAATTTCTATTCTATTTGGGTAGATAATCTATATGATGAGTACAATATAAAATCAAAACATTCAACCCATGATCATGTGGTCGAAAATGGAAATATAGAGGTCTTCAGTAAGACCTATCAAAATTAATCTTGAAGATGGTGGATATGGTTAAAAATTCTTGTCCTGGAATGTTCTGCCCTACCATATGGTATTATCAAAGTATGGCCTGTATTACTACACTGGCGACACCATACTCACTAGTATATGGGACAAATGTAGTCCATCCTATTGAGGTCCAGTTTTCCACACTCTACATTTCCATTTGTGACCATATAACAGTGTATGAGAAGTCCTAGAAACTACTGGTTGAACTGAAGAGGCTAGATGATAAAGTTTTTTTGCAATGCATCACCAAGAAGTGTATCAAAATTGCATAGCATGAGACTTTAAGAAAAAGGTCCTCCTCAATTAATTCCTCCAAGATGAATTTGTACTAGTCCGTAGGAATCCATTGATACTAGGAAAGAAGCCCCCAAATAATGTTCCATGTTGGTGGGACCTTAGTCCAGACAGAAGGTCCAACTTAATGAAGCATTTTCCTTGAACTTAATAGATGGGGAAATCATCACAACTCTAACAAATTCAAGGTTCCTAAAGAAGTATTTCCTGTAATCACATGAAAACAATCCTAGCCGCAGAATATCAAACATCAAAACACTATATACATACTATATTAATGATGTTAATCTAAAGAGTCTGTCTTTTTCACATGACCATAAAATGCATGATATAATGTCAGTGCCACAAAATGTTGAACTTTGTGAAATCATCATCCTTTTGGCAAAAAATTAAACTACATGACATATGGTCCAAGTTGTATAAATAAAAACAGCAATACACCATATTTCTTCACTACATGGTATTAAACTGTAGTGTTAATATCCCTCTCATTCAACATTGAAATAACCCCTGAATTAACATGAGTTGAGATATTCATCATCATCCATTAAAAATGGGCCTATGTATTAGGTGTAAGTCCCAATTACACAACTCTACCACTTATGAAGCCGATATTTCTTTTTGGACATACATAAGAAATAAATATGGTTGAATCCCATGAATAATCCCCATTTACATCATTTATACTCCATTATAGAATTTGGGTCCCATTTATAGGTATAATCCCTAGGGGTTTCACTCCCTTACCGCAAGATGATAAATTGCAAAACCATTTTCCCTAAAGTTTGAGAGTAAATTGCACAATATCTCTATGAACTACATGTCTAATGATTCTCATTGCAATAGGGTTTGTAGTGAAACCAATATTGTTATCTTTAGGCCCAACCACAAAAAATAAAATTCCCCTAATCCATGTGTATGTGTGAGAGCAGTATACGGAACCCTCCCAAGAACTATGTGTAGCTTGATTCCTCCTAAAACAATATAAGTACTGGAAATCAAGTCTTATCCTCTCATTTAGATATAATATTTATTTCACATCAGGTGACCCACATTCTTACCATAAGATATCGAACTACACGGTCGAAATCCTTACTGAAATATTTGTTACTACTCAGTTTTTCAAGAACATTGTGTGTCTTCATTATCATTCCAATGAGATATGTAGTGACAACCAGATTTCCAAACACATGTCTAGCCATGAAAAATATGAAAATTTTTCCTTTACTCATTATATGATTTATATCTTCACAAATAACTTTTTGAAAACATATTGATTTTTTCTCATTACAATCAAATTCATAGTGAAACATGGACATAATTTATTAATCCCAATAGTTTCTATGGAAATTATAAAAGATTTTTTATATGCCAAAGAGTTATTGTTGCATGAAAAAATGTTTAAGAACATCGTATGGATTGATTCCTTCTCTATCAAGATACGTAGTGATGCCCTAATCTCCAATATTGGTTCCAGATACAATAAAAAAACACCCCACTCAATGTGTAGGGATCATACCTACATAGGGAACCTATCAAGAACTAAATGTGAATTGATTATCATTCCCATGTGATATGTAGTGACACCAAGATTCCATCCTCAGTCTCAACCAAAACATCTATGTTCTATCAGATCAGTTCATAATTATCTTTACCACATGATTTTAAACTACATGGGATTTAAAGAACTACGTATCCGTGGATTCTTATAATTTTGAGAAACATAGCGATGCATAGATTATATCTCATATCCCAACCACCAAAAAAATCTAAATACCCCTTCCCTTCAATTATGTTTCCTATGTGTCGTGGAAGAAATTTTTTCCACTCCTTGATTCTCACACTGATCATATCTCACGTGGTCTTATGATATTTGGTAAAAAAGGATTCCTAACATATGCAAGGAATAAAAATTAACATTGGGGTTACCATGGACATGGAAGAAATGCCTTAAAAGGAACACCATACATCCATGTCATATGATCTTAAACTTCAAGATTTCATCAAAAACTAGTGTGTCTTGATTCACATTCCAATGGGATGAATAGTAATGTTGGAATATTCGATGTTGGGACCATCTATAACCAAATATGTGAAATTACCCCACTCTCACAAGTACGAGTCAGATCTATACGAGGGGATACAATATGATTTATCAACCTATGTATAAACTAATATAATTCCCCCATGTCAAAAACCAATATAATTCCCCCATGTCCTCCACACAAGAATTCAATTAGTTTTGGTTAATTTCATTCTTAGATCTATATGCGGCTTGATTCTAATACCACTGAGATAAGAAGTTTCTTGTTGGCCTTAATTCATAGTCCAATCCATGAGTTAATAAAAAATACCCTATCTTCTACAGAAAAATAATGATATGTGTAGGAAAATCTAATTCTAGTCCCCTCATCAAGGACTCCACTAGGTAAACAGAGATTCCCCATTATTCATAATAGTCGGATCAATGCAAGGGACTCCAAAATAAGAGAAAATATCATTCCTTACATTTCCTTCAATCTTGGACAAACAAATTCATCATTTCATCATTATAATCATGGAAATTTTTAGATCTTCATAATATTTCTCCTGATTCATGTGACAGAATGTCTGATACCAATGTCTATTTTTCCCTGACAATGCAGTAACACACCATAGTTGGATTTTCATAAAGAATCCCACGAAATGGGATTGTAATCCAAAGGATTACCCTTTTGAATTTGATGTATTAACCCTACGCAGACATCGATAAAATATCCCCTGTAATGTCTTTTTAAATAAATAGTAACTTTTTATTATATAGAATCCTCTTTTTCATCTGTTAGATTTGATAGAAATATGTTGGAATCCATGATTTGACAATGGTATGTTATCATCTCCTATATACTTGTCACATATCCTTTCTTACAATCTAAGAACCACTAAGACAATGATTTTCAATTTCCTCCCTAAAATTAGAATTATACTGGATCAACCTTAGTTTAATAGGCGACATGTCACTTATTATTTCCATGATGATATAGTCCTAGTTGTTTTATATAAAAATATAGGTTATGTATTCACTAATCTTAAGAGAAACATGATTAGAAAACCTATTCCTCTAATTACGTGTAAATTTTGACTTGATCCCCTTTCGTATTTAGGTACATTACTCCCACAAACCAAAATCAGTTCTTCGGGAAATCCGAGTCTATGAAAACATCCATATGCTATTAGTGATATAATGTTGGAATTTTTGAGGATTTATTTTCTTGACCACACTATAACACATCCTCGTTGCCTTTTAATAATTTTCTCACAAATTTCACGTCCTTTCATCTATGGTATTACTCTATTAAAGATGTTTTAATACAAATAGTAGGATTTTTATAAAACAAACAAAAAAATAGGATTTTCAATTGACAATAACATTATCCTCATGAGAGACCGCCTCCACCACCATAATCCCTTCACCATCCCACTCTTTAGATCTAAGGATCCCAAATCATACCTTATTATTTTCTTCTACCACACCTGAATATGGTAGAACATATTCAGTAAGGTTACCAAGAATGGGAGAATCATCAACCTTTTTATAAATGATAAACACCATAAATTATATTCCCCAAAATGTATATGATGCATGAATTTAAACTACATAAAATAATTCTCATGCTTCAAAACATTAAACTACCCAACATAAGGGAGCTACTCCATGACATTAAACAACACAACATAATATCATTGCTATATCAAATTAAACTACCAGATGTTTCAACTCTTTTGGGGAAGGGGACATCGTATTTTTCTTAAAAAACAGTACTTTGAAAAAAAATTCCCTTCTTTGGAAAGACAAATCAATGTCGGATCGGTTTCCCATTCATTTCCATTTCCAATAAAGATGCTCTTTTCATTATGAGGAATCGTCTATAAAAAACCCACTTATCATGGTCTTAAGAAATCTTAATCTAGATAAAAATACTTCATCCATGAGCAATATAATTCCTTAATTACCTTGAGTTACTTTAACTGGCTATGTTGTAAAAATACCATGTTTGCATTGCATAATTCACACACAAAATGTCTCGGTTTTCCTAAGGATACTAATACATGACTATTTAGTAAGTTCCCTATATGTCTATGCATAAAGTAGACCTAGTAACATGTTTTTAAACTAGTGGTAACCTCTTCCTCATGGGAGACCACCTTTATTAATTAATATCATGTTTTATATTCAAAAACCACAAAATTATGGCTTCAGATTCCCCCTGTGTGTATCTAAAGAATATCATAAAATTAATGGCCATTAAGACTAATTAATTTTATTATTTAAAAACATTATGGACTAATTTGTACGACCAATAACACTATCCTTATTGATTAGACTTGCATGACATTAAATTTCCCATGAAAAGAGGTGCAGCACTAACCATATTCGAATGCCACAAAGGGAAATATGGGAAAAAATAAGTTCTAAGCTTGCTAGACCTATAAATTTTATAGATTTCCAAAAAAATGAACAATGGAAAGATAAAATCCATTTACCCATCCCATCAATGTGGTTTTGCATAGTTAGTTCAAAATTTCTTTATATGAAAATCAACTTCAATATCATATTATGATTGTGCAAAGAAAATTGGGATGAAGACATAGATGATTTAAAAAATCCTTTTAATTTATAGAGGAAAATAAATCTTGAGGATCATCCAAAAAATGGATTCTCTCTATAACCATTTACAATATATCATTAACATAATTATTTTTCTATTGAAATTCATCTCAATAATTGACACCAAACTACTAAAGCTCAGTCAACAAAATTTCTTTACTATCTTTATCCAAAAAATCTCTTCCACTAAATCTTAAATAGAAGTTTACCCTTTGATTTGTGATCCTTATAATGAATGGTGGATCTGTAAATGCTCCCACCCTAAGTCTCCTCCAGTTCCTACTAAAGGTGTGACACTTGAATGGTTTTCTCATTAATCTATTTTTTCCATTCTACAATCTTCTTTATATGGTTGGCCCCCTCATGGGATAATGAATCCTAGAATAGTTAGTTTTGATGAGCACACTAACGACCCAACAATGGTGTACATGGATATTACATTTATTTTTTTAGAATACATAAAACATTACAAAAATATACGCCCAAAGACCATATAAATTTATTGTATTTGGAAACACGGAACGAAATTTTCTAACATTGGGAAAGGTCTTCAACATCTCACATAAAGATCATCCCCTTCTGTATTCCTACCTTAAACCTGTCATTATATTGTAGGAAAAATAAAAAATAAAAAAGGTCACCTCAAATGCTCAGTAAGGGTAAACATGGAGAACATAAAACAAACCATAGACATAAGAATGTAAAAACACAAACACGAAGTTTAAACAACAAAATATTTTGTCGTGAAATAAATCATTGATGTACATAAGGCATAGATCACAAAAGAACATTATCCATGATAAAATAAAATTTGAATAAAACATATAATTATAGATATCAAATAAGTATATAATATGATTTCCATAGTACTCAAGGGGTTGCTTCGATGACAATCATAGTTGAAAATGTCCATTACTGAACTAGGTTTACTTGTCCTTCAGCCATATATTATTGAACTAGATTTACGTGCCCTTCTAGCCCTGTATTACTTAACCAGATTTTATTTCAATTCCAATCATTTCTATCTAATTATATATAAATATTCACCCAATGAATTGGAGAGTGATATAGGTCCCACCCATATCATAATGAAATCATTTTTACAAATTCCACAAAAACATAAATAATTAATCATATCATAACCCAAAAAATAAAATGGGTTTCATAAACATCATTAAATCATAACATAATCCATATAAAATATCATTCAATAATTAACCCACTAAAATAATAGTAATAACAGGGATAAAAACATAAACCTATTTAAAGAGAATCATCTTTAATGGAAAATAATTTTGATAAAACACTTGAAATTAATTCCTGAGGAAAATATTTTTTCTTCTTAATTTTTTTTCATAAAACACCATGATATTTTAAAAGAAAAATTATTTCATTGAAAATAACCAGTTAAACATATAATTTATGACTCATTGAAATAATTTGTTATGAAAGCATAAAAATCCATTATTTCTGAAAATGTTAAAAAAACATTATTCTCGTACTCTTGCCAAAAAAGACAAAACACACCTTGTATAGAAAATGAAATAAATATTCTTTCCACACATTTAAAAAAATCACCAATGCATAAAAATGACATTAAAAACTATATATGTATTGAAATAATATCTTATAATAAATATTTAGTATACATGGATGTTGATGTTAAATATACCCCAGTAAATACATACGAATAATCAACCTCATATAAAAATGATATTTGAAAAACTATCCCTTATCTTATGTCCAATATAATTCGTATGTATCTGAATCTCTTATATAGTGGGTTTAAAAATATTTATACCATTAAAATAACAATAATAATATTTATGATATCATATATTATTCACTTATGACATTATATTACCAGTTTATTTATCAATTCCATGTTAAAGCAATGTTTTGGGTAATAATCGTTTTATTTATCATATATGTTTTGACCTATTATTGTTGATATTATTACATAAATTTTGATTTAATTACTTCCTTAATGTAAATAATGATTTATATATTATAAATATTCTGTATATAAATATATATAATAGAGAGATAAATTAAATGGAATTCACCGTGCAAAGAAATGGTAAGTCATATGTATGCATGAACGTTGTTTTTGTTTCCCTATTGAATTGAATAGAAGAAAGTAAATGAAATATATATATATATATATATATATAGATAAATATAGTAGAATTATTATTTCACATATTTCATTAAAATTTATTATATATACTTTATAACTATTCTTGAATAGTTACTGTGGAGAATGAATATCACCTCATCGTGGTGACGGTAGAACATACATATGCATGAGCGATGATATCATTCACTTAATGGTTAAATGGTATGGGATTGGATGGTATATTAATTATAAATAATATATATCTTATTATATTAATTTTTTAAATCAATTATATTCAAAATTATACCCATCCAAATTAAGTATTGTTGAATAACAAATTACACCACGGTGTGGAGACGGTAAGTCGTACGCACACATGCATTGTGATATTGTTATTAGTGAATTGGATAAAAGGTGGTATACAGTTTTAAAATTATTATAATAATATCTTAGTGTGTATAATATACTATATTTATCAATTTACTATTTAAAAAACATAATATGAGGATGTAGAATAAGAAAAGATGTTTGAAATATGTGATAAAACAATTACCTCTTATTCGAGTATCTCTTTTTGATTTGCACCAAAGGTATCCCTAGGATAGATTTCTACCCAAACTGTGGATTTTAGGTGTAATTTAATGATTTTGTTATTATATTTGGGTAGTTTTTGTCTGAGGAAAAGGGATTTGGATGTGTGAATAGGAGATAAGTAGGAGGAAACTTTTATAGGAATGGTGAGGGACACTTTAGGAATGATTTTAAATATTAATTTATTATAAATTTCTTTTACTTTTATAATGGACCCAAAATCATTTATATCTCAGATAAGATGTGTATGGGTCTAAATATTATTATCCAATAGGATTTATAAAATTTTAGGTCACAAAATTAATATTATCTTTTATCATTAATAATTAGTCAAAAACAATAACTCTTACCATGTTTCCTTACGTTTTAATAATATATGGTTACTATAGTTACTATAAAATTCCAAGAGAGTCACGATTAGATAATTAAGGGAATTTTTAACATTATATAAGTAATTTATCCAAATAATAGATTTTTAGGACTGTTATATCATTTAATATAATTTTATTTGTTTTAGAAACTTATTTATATCAATTTTGACACTACTTAGTAATTGTTTTTTAATAAAGTCATAAAAACATGATTTCTATGAAACAAAGGCATTAAATCATCCATAAAATCATAATGTATTCCAAAAAATTAGTGTATAACTTAAAAATGTTCTAATTATATTTATTTTAATACTTATAATATCATTTATTTGAATATTTCATTAATAAGGTAATCATTGCATCATCATTATGTCATAAATAAATTTATTTATTTACTGTCTTAAAAGAATAAATGAAATAAAATATTTTAGGAAATATTTTTAGATATATAATAACTATTTATATTCTAATATTTTATTTATATAATCCAAAATAAAATGGTTTTAGTAAAATTATAAATATTTATGTTATATTTTTCATTATATTAAATTAATTATTATAACATGATTTTCACACCTTAGTGGTTCTCGTATGAAAAAAATTGTTATAGAGGGGTTTTTTCACCCATGAATCATACAATAATATTAGGACATATTTTAGGGTAGGTTTATATTTTAATGAAATAAGTTTTACCCTTATTTACCTAATTTACCTTTTAACTTTGGTAAATAAAAATAATTACTAAAGTTACTATTCATATTTTTAAAAAATAAAGGGGTCCTATTTAAAAAATTCATACCTTATTATTATAAATGTTGAATATAATATTCTAAATTCAAAACACAGCAATGGTAGAAATTAATTTAAAATGAATTCTCATTGTCAACACCAGAAAGCAATCGTTTAAGAAGTAAAATCTATCAAATGGTTTACATGTGTTTATGTCCAATTTCAATGTGAAATTACTTCCAATTACCATTATTGGATTAAATGATAAAAACATAATATAATTATAATTTAAACAAATTAAAAAGATAATATAACTATATAAATTAATTAGATGAAAAGGGAGTTTTGAATTAAAATGTACTATTTTTCACTATTCATTAAAATATGAATATTATCATAAAAATACAAAATATAAAACCAAAATAAATTTTTATGTTTCTTTTACAAATAAGAAGTTTATTTTTTCAAATATATTAATTTTTTTTAAAAACTATATTTAAAATGGGTGCACCATTATAAGGTGGAAAACAACATTTTTTGACAAATACTAGTTTTATCTGAATAATTGTATTTTTTATTATATCATGTATAGAAAATACATATGATAAATTTTAATCATATATAAAATTCAAAATTTTGTTAATAAAATTCACAAATTCTAGTTTATATCCCATTTTAATTATAATTTATTTTTTAGTTAACCTCAGTATTGCATACAACACAATCTATCAAGGAAGGCCAGTCTTGTGTGAAACACAAGACTAGTCATTGTTTCTTGTAGTGTAGGCTTACATTAGTGTTGTGTATTATATAATACAATCATAGATCTTTTATTCATTATACAAAATCAATACATAGTGTTGTGTGTATCGTTTTCTAACTCGGTGTTGCATGCAAAATACGATAAGTAAGTTTAGTTTGAAAGAAATGATTGAGTTAAAGAATTGCAGGATATAAATGAAAATTTTAACTTATTAAAAAATATGGCCCATAAAAACTTGGAGTGTTACAAGCAGATTCACCTTTATGAGGCCTTTATGAAGCCCATTCTATCACTCTCTTTTGAGAATCATTACCTTCAAAATATCTTGAATCACACAGTAGTCCAATCTGTCATATCTCAGAACACAAAATTGGAATAAATGTTTATTGATACATGAAGAAATATCTTCAAGAGGAATCCTACAGATTATTTTTAATATATACCAACAATCCTTATAACATATGATGCAAAGATAATTCTAATTCACGAAATTTGACTCAGATCCATTGTCAGAGGGAGAAATGAACTCTAGGATTAGGGGATTTATTGACTAACCATTCCCTGTACCCTCATGGTTAACAAATACTTCTTATTCTGGTACTAACTACATTTGCATAGATACTTATCCCATAGACCCAACCACAGAATTTGAAAACACTGGATAGTGGGAAAGAATCATCATTGGCCTCTGAAATATAAAACATATAAAATATGGTATGATTAAAATAGTTCGTAATAATCAACCAGTAATGATTCTAAATTTGGGATGGATTCCTCCATAGCATCCTTGACCACAGTAGTTTGAACTAGAACCCATAATTGAGGGGAAATCCTAGGGGTTCGTCAAAGAAATTCCAAGGAAGGATAATGAAAATTTCTCATTTCAAGATTCACTCGAGTCATTTCTTCCACAATAGTGGGAATGGGATATACAATATTGTGTTATTCAGGTATCATCACTATGAAATTTTCCACATATATTTCTATTAATTCCAACCAATCATGATTAGATAATGAGAAATGAAATGATTTTTTTCACAAAAAAAAACACTCACACCCATTCAATTCTTTGTTAGGATCTTCACATTACTTTAAATTAGTAGGAATGTTTATATGTTTATGCATTTAATAAAAGGATATTCCATGATTTCTCACAGAATCTATTGATGTACCAAGAACCATGGAAATATCACCTACTAAGAAGATCAAATTATTTAGCTCGAGACCCAATACAACACCAGCATCTAACAACGTGAGACCCTGAACAACTTCCTCGGTGATAGATATTGGGTTACTATCAGCTGGTGTAGGGTCCTTTAGTGCATGAGATAAACATGAAATATCAGAGGGATGAAATTCAGAAACACATATAAAACACCATATTATGTACCTCTGACATTTTTGTAATAATCCTCCACCTCGAAAGTGGTAAGAGTAATGAATATTACAGATTATGTATCCTCAACCCCTAACACTTATTCTGTTGAGGGACCATACTGACTAATAGGGATCCTCACATTGTCCAAAGAGCCCTACTCAGTTCATGGAGGCTCATTTACATGTCCCTTGAGAGATTTAAGAGAAGTAAATTCTACAATCCAAAGAGTTTTAAACATTTTTTCTTTAGAAAGGCATAGATTAATGGCATAATAAAAAACATACTACTACTAAAAAGGCACTTAGATAAATATTAAATCCTCCAATTTTATTTCAATTTAGATAGAGGAGGGATAGATTAAACCTCCCCAAAGATAGTTATCAAAGGTGTAAATATAGTTTCCCCACCATCTAATCCTACATTATTCGCTAGTATGGGTATAGCTATCCTAGTATGGGAGATATGCCATCAATCCCAAGTGGGGTACAAATCGGGACTTATTTTGGTGATGTAAACATAGTGGATACCCCTGGCCCCCTAAAAATCAAAATTATTTTCCCCTCTGTAATAAATCATGCTTACAAATAATAGAAATGATGAACAGAAGAGGAGATGGATAAAGGAGGATATACATCCTTGAGTTTGTTATAATAAATCAATTCTTTAGAAGATGAGTGACATATCACTTTAGCAGTACTCCTTCTTATCATTACTTTCACCTACCTCATGGCAGAGATCTAGTTGTTAGTTTAATAAATGTGAATTTCTAGTTCATGGATATAAATCATCAACATAGTAGGATTGTATTCAAAGTGATAATTGGGAGGGGATTGTGAATCTAATATCCTCAGAATTTGAATCCTAACACGAAGGAGATTCCATATGACTTCAACATCAGTGGAAATTTCCATCCATACTTGTACTACTACTGGTCGCACAAATTCTAAGGTAGTCCTGTATTGACTTAAAGATGATTTGATAGACCTATATTTTTTGGGCATTCTGACCCTCTACATCGAAGATGATGGATGAGAAAATAGAACCCATGTCTCCTTTAGTCAGTGATGACTTGATCATAAGGGTGAAATCTGATTTTGTGTATACCATTCAATTCTAGCTGGTGGAATATAAATTACACAAATATTCTTGGTTGAAATCAGTACCATATCATCATCATCATTCAAAGGCGATTAAGCATCCTCTGGAGGATAGGAAACATATTCTTTAGGATAAAAATCATTTCTACCCCTCTTTCAATGCCTGGTTGTTTCCATAGTACTTATTTGATGAAATCTATTTCTTACCATACATATAATTTAATTCAATTGCGGCATCCTCTGGAGGTTGGTAGATCACTTCATGTGTCAACACCATCAATGTATGCATCCATATCTATCAATAAACCTTCAGATTCTTTTCAGATTAGACACACACTGGAGGAGGAATGATAATTTATTGTATGAACCTGAATTAGTGTGCAATCATATATAGAGCATAGTCCTCACATATATCCTTTTTTTCGATATGATTCACCACCACACAATCCCTAAAGGAAATCATATATTATCTTTACCTGCTACTATACTTCTCATCATCATTTAATATCCCAATATGTGGGTTCCGATACAATAAAAACTGAACTCATTTAATAACATCATCCATAAGAGAGTCTCGTTGGGCTTCAAGGAAATAGATGAAAATATAAAAATTATGAAAACATGTTGAAAAAATTATCTCTTGGGGATATCAAGAAAACATAACACATCATAGGTTCTACAGTGGGTTGAAACCCATTCCCAGTATAACTAGAACAATCCATTGATTTTGAACATGGCCTCCCCCATTTGGACTTGTAGTTGGCATTGGAAAATCTTTGCTAGAATGGGGATTTCCAATATCGTGTGCTTCTTCCCAAACTACTAGTCAACCACAACGAATGCATGTAACCTCACACTACCATTGTAATCATGGATCATAAGTAGGTAAACTATTAACCACATAGATAAAATTCCCATGAGATGTGTCTTCCCAAGAATAATGGACTTAAGCTTCTTCCCCAATTTATAACACTCATCTTTCTCTAAAGATGTCTAGAATATGCCATGATCACTCACAATGGCCGTCATGGGACACCCAATTAGATGTTTTCATGTGGGGTATTCCCCCTCTATATCCATGAAGATATCCATCTACACTTCTGTTTGTATACCCCCTTCATATATGGGTCTTCCTTCATAATATCCTAAGCCATTTTCAGAATCTCATTCTATAAAGGTAGTTTCCTTCCAGTTTCACCCCTGATCGCATTCGGAGGGTTGAACTCATCATACATAACTCCATGTATTGGATCCCCAGAGACCTAATGGGCATCCCAAAAGGTAATAACAAATCCTCTATGTATCATGTGTAAACAATTCATTTATGGGCTATGTCAGCTTAACAACTCATGGCTGAACTCAATGTTATTATATACATAAGTTTTCCCCACCCAGATGACCTCATTTATTTTTAATTTTTATAGTTACTTCTTGAACTCTTTAAACATCTTGGATACCCAATATGCCCACATCATCTCTGGCTCAATGGCCCCTCCTAGGAGGATGTCCAAGTCTCTCCTCCAACGATTTAACAGATCTGTATGGGAATCATATAGTATGAAGGGATAATTATTAGACATAAATTCAAGTGTGTGTGGATAAAAATCATAAGTACACGAGCTATGGTGCATGAAACGTGTTGTAGATTATATCTAAACATTGATATACACACCCATTCATTGAACGTTGGTGGTTTTAAAATAACATTAATCCTAAAAAAAAGAGGGAAGAGTAAAATTCCCAATGATGGTATAAGGACTTCCCTCATATGAATGTGGTTGTAACATGGTAGATAACTACTCTCATGAAAATTGCAGTGATATTTCTTTAGATGTCATGCCAGAATGGGTAAAATAGTATCTTAAGAATCATAATTTTCTTGAAATTTTTTTTACCATCTCATCTATGAAATTATGGGAATGTTTATTATAAAATAATATTTTTGTAAAGTCTATTTAACCTAAAAATAATTACCATGTTTTTGTTGACATTATTTTCATTTAAAGAAATTATAGAAATGGAAAAATTTAGCAGTTTCATAAATTCTCCTAGGGGGGATCGCATTGGTGACTCATACAAGTGCCTCGTCAAGAAACCACACCCAAGATCTCAAACCATGTTTCTGTCCCAGGAATACAGATTACACAAATAGATATACAACTTATCTAGGAAGATTATGCATTATAAAATAAGACTATGATGACGTTATGTGTGGGAATCTATTGTTCCGCCTCCGAGGTGGCGCGATTTGCGGGTGTTGTGGAAATGGTCTGGCAATAATAACCGCCAGTCCCAATTTCTATAGAGATGGGTTATTGTCTAATTCACCATTCCTTTTCTTTTGACCCGTTCAATGTAATTATATTTTTAAAGAAGACTGGATTAACCCTATGTGAACTTTTGGTCCCAGTGGGCAATTTCATGGGGGTCAAGAACTTGTGTAATCGATCCTTTTTGAATATAACATCCTCAGAAGGTCTCCCACAAGTTTATTCATGGATCCAAGAACTCTCAACGACCCTCTTATCTATGATTCATGTACCTTCTTTCCAAAGGCTGGTGCTCGTTGATTGATAATTCTGATAATGACACTTAAGGACACCATTGGGCGAGAGGATGAGAGGTCAGGCTCACCGCACCCTTTTGGGGGAGGATTGTTTCCTGTTCTAGGACACTCTTATAGATTTAAGTTGTGTTCATATATTCCTGAATCCATGGTTCATTTATGAAGAGTGTGTCCACGTGATATCCATGGTTTTCAAGATCATCATAAGGATGCATATGTTTGATGCTATGGAGGTGATGCTGAAATGAGCCAACTAATAAGGCTCTCTGGAGTTTATTATCATCCTAGGGGGACAGAAGGTGACTTTATGATGGGATTGGGACTATAATAAGGGAATCCTGTGTATCCTCAAGAGAGGAATCACAAACCACATAGTTCGGATGTTGTGGGGCTTACGCATGGGAGCTTTCCATTAGGGGGGCATGGTTGGGTGGATCCTTTGCGGGTGGAAATCCTTTTATCTCGGGCCTTCTGGTATGAATCCTATGTTTCCTAGTTTGATCAAGAATCATAGTTCTCATAGTTTATATTCATGTGGATGTGGTAATCCTTGAAAACCTCTAAGACCAGGTGAGTCATGCTCGGTGTGAGAAACAAGAGGATGTGAAAGATTCAATAATGCACATGCCTCCTCCCCTATTAGTTGGGGAGGGAGAGACCAAGGAGGAAGAGGCAGGGGCGACGATGGGTGAGGGTGCAAAGCAATGATCCCTTTAATGTGATATGGAATTAAAGGTCAAGCGACCCAACCTCAGAATATTGGTGAGTTACCATAGTGGGAGTGCCCGAGAATACGCTCTGGGAAGGGGAAGAGTTTCATCCTCGTCAATGGAGGGAGCGAACATTACCCCTTCGACAGATCAGTATTCATAATTGAATGGAAAATAAAGTGATCACCCTTAATCACTAGAACATGGGGGTTCATGGAGGTGTCCCAAGGTTGGACTACGAGTTACCATGGGAATGTAGACCCATAGACATTCATGAAGACCGAACCGATGTGGAGAGATCCATCACGACTCTGCTTACCATGGGAATGTTGACTCAAAGGGGTCTGTTGGTTCGCCCGATGGTTTGACCATATGGGTACGGTGGATTTGGATGAGGGGTTTTCATGATTACGGAGGACTGGTTAGTGGAGGGACCATGGAGGACTAGACGGTAATGGAGGGATGAGATTGGAACAGGAGGATACAATACTTGAAAATACCCCATTCCACCTACTGGTTTCTTATACATGATGGGGGAGGCTCCGCATACAATAGTGATATACGAGAAAAGGGGATGTCCACATACTGATGAGGTATGCAGGCATGGGTATAGTCAACCGCATAGTATAGTGGTACGCAACCCATCATTCCACTTTGGGTTCCATCTGTGTAGTGATGCAGTACGCGATGCCGGGGTTCAGACTGCGTAGCTGTGCACTATACCGAGCACCATATTGAAGGAGGTTCTGAGGGATCATTGTTCATGGGGAGTTCATCCGTGAGAAGTATGAGATTCATGGTTCACCAGTTAATATCTCAGTACTATTATTATTATCAAATAATACTATTTTATGGTTTGAGGTGATCTCTACTATAGAGGGTGTGGTTCACGATTTGGGATTCTCCAATTAATCGAGACTGTAGCCGAAGTCTTCTTCAAGATCATTCTTCACACCTCTGGGTATCCTTGAATCATTTTTCATCTATCCTCTTTTTGTGTCTCTCTACTTTTCTCCCTTTAATAGAGCATCGAGGCACTTGTATCTATCAGGAAAACAATACTATTTGTGGAGACCCATGCAGATATCCTAACCCGTGGAAGACTCACACAACCGGGGTTTTCAGGGATTTAGTTCATGATAATGGTTCACAGATCCCTTTTGGTTCGATTCGACAGCAAATCAATGAGTTCTTTGTAAAATTTGCAGATTGACTTAGCATGTATGAGTCTTGTGGCGACGTTGTTCACAGTCTGACTTGCTCGATGGCCATCACCACGTGGGCCAGTGGTTCGTGGATTGTTTCGCATACCTGGTGGTTCAGGATCCAACTGGTTCGCATACCTTTCCTGGTGATGGTATGTGGGCCACTTGAATTTCATGAACTACTTCAGGTTTCTTCAAAAAATTGTAACATACATCTAGTCCATTTACCTTTCTTGACTTGTAGAAGTACTTGATTCCTTATAAAAAGAAATTATGGGGGTATTATATCCCCTTGGAGTAATTTTCAGGACCCTAAAAATGCCTCAATCAGAATGGTGTACATTCAAAATGAAATGGGGACTATTCCTATATAGAAGCAATACAAAACTGAAATGGTTTGCGATAGAACAGATGGACCCGGTTGGAGGGGACCACACCTATATATAGGGTCCCATGTCATTTTCCTTTTAAAATTTCTCATAGTGAAATGTTCTCTCAATTTTTCCATATTCTTCTCCTCTTACGTATCATGATCCTCATGAAAATCGTGTTCGTGAACTGCTTTGTACGTACCGTGAACCGATCTCCTTTCCATTTCTCCGTCCGCATACCATATTTTGGATCCTAGGAATGGTTTTGTGGAATTTGATATCTAAAATATAGAATCCACATAGGATAACACTACGTGGGTGGCTGTCTACATACCAAACATGATCCTGCAAACTGAACATAAATAATTAATAATCTGAATATAAGTTTTAATCCACAATTTCTGAGTATGAACTTTATTAAGGACATGGTTCGTGGTATCCAGTTTTTGCGAACCTTTATGTTCTCCAGACAACGATCCGTGGGTCAACACCTTGTGGATGGTTCACATTCCATGGATGTGGGTGGTGACAGGCTTACACATACCATAGGAGTAGGCAGGGTTAATTCCACATATCATGCAGTACATGGGATGTGGGTACCGCACACTATGAAATATGAGGGAGGTGGCTACCGCATAATATTTGTGGAAATAGTAGGTGTAGCCTTTTATGGACACATATTGAGTCCATTATCTAGTCTTCCTTAGCATTTTATCCAACATTTTTTATTGGACTGACATTTTTTGGCTTTAGGATCTTCATATGCATGCTAAAAATGGCTGCTTCACAGGATGTGATAAGACCGCCAAAGACAAGGGAAACCATTGATGGAAATAGTGAGGATCATCTTCAAGACCACATCATTCCTCGTGATAGCTTCTTAAGGGATTTCATGATGCGAGAGCTTCTAGCATATCTGTTATTCGTGTAGTTTCCACTTTACGACTTTGGTCTCCCTAACGACATCCCTCTATTGTTTCCTGACCATGAAATCCCTTCCATCCTCTTGGAGGCACCACATGGTCATGATCATGCCAATATTTCCCTAGTAGGATAAATCATCACCACTCTGATTTTGGAGAAAGTTTTAATTCTAAGAGGCTCATCATAGACTCAGGGTAACTGTGGGTGGTGTGATGGTGTCCCGAGACTAGGCATCCAAGAATAACCATCCATTATCAGCATCTCCCAAGAAAATACCTATTGTGGGTGGATCACCAAGTTGGATATGTGGTATGAAGGATGTTTCTCTCATTAGTGGGCATGGGCATTCTGTGAACATCAGACATGCATGGAGTCCCTCGACTAGCTGCAGTAGGTGGGATTATACCATGAAACCTGGTTTTCTCAATTATCAATCATCTCCCTAGGAAAAATCCTTCCAAAATTGCTAAGACGCTGGTGTTCAAGGTCCAATATCTTCCAATTACTTCACTATTTGGTGGGGATAAGCCTATGGGATATCTATCAGCTTTGAGAACTACCTATCCTTCATGAAATGTACAATGATTTTCTACCAACGAACACCACATTAAATGACACTGACCACATGTTCCCTTTAATAAGGAGTCTACTGGTCATGGCAGAGGGATTACTTAGTCATACCCTCAAGACTCGCTCACTCGTCCCATTCAAATCATGGATAGGGTCATTCATGCAGACGAATAGACCCAAGCCAAGGGCTCACCGTAGTTGGACTCAAACAACCGATCCATCCCACCAAAATCCAAGGTCATATTGTGATACCCTTGATGTGGGGAAATATACCACATATGGATATGAGAATTTCCCAGATGTATCACATGTGCTTAGACAAGAAGGTTTTCATGCCATATTTTTGGGAATAGGGCTCTTTCCATCCCATGAAATATCAACCGTGGTTCATTCCAATACTTTGATGATCGCGACCACACCAGCCGAGGGTGGACAAATTAATTTGGCCCCTCCTACCCTCGCCAAGATTTATGAATTTTCAGGGCAGAAACAGAAAGGAAGAAATCCACACTGTCTTAGCAGAACGTTCCAATTCCATTATGGGTGGATGGCAGAACACTTCCCCTATTATGAATATCAGCATACCATAAGGGTTCCCCATTCTGACATTTATTCAAAATTTATCAACATTCATTCTATTCATCCCAAGACTCTGAGAATTATTGATACAGTTGGTTTGTTGAAAGATGCATCTCATTTCTAGTTTGCACCAACTTCTACTACTCATAGATCATTGATAGGTGAAAGGGGCAGTTCCATGGAGGAATTCTCATTCCTCATCAACCTTTCGGGATGGGATGCTCACTACTCATATAGACTGAGTAGTTATTTGTGATCCATAACTATCCTTCCATTTTCCATGCAATTTAGTTGCCTTCATCAGACTACACTGATTATGGTTGTTAGATTAAGGGGAGTGTCTCACCCTATATTTATTTTCAAATTATGGATCATGATGATACATTAATGTGATGTTAGGGAGGTTATCATTCCTAATTCAATCGGTCCCACATTTATATCACTAGAATATGCCCAACTATGGAAATATTGTTACCCAAACGGGATGCTGAAAGAACCAGTTAGGTGGGAGAAGAAACCCTTGACTGTTTCCTTCCCTATTATTTCCCCAATGATAATGATACACATTACTTGTACCACAATGAGTGCGATAGGTATGCCTTCTACTTCATTCTCTACAGCATCCATGATGGATACACCTCATGCTCCTTCTCTTGTGGTAAGAAGGCATTCTGTCCATCATCAAAAGCATTTGGGAGGGATTTCATCAGTACAACCCTTTTTAGGGGGAGTGATTTAGACTAATCCGTTCTTGTAGATATTTATGAAGATCTTAATGAGGATGGCACTGACCGAGTATCACTGATCATCCTGAAAGCCGTGGTTGGTCCTCCGCATCCGACTCCAATGGCTGGTCCATTTGTGGGAAAAGAGAGTCTCCAATCTTAAGTGTCCTATATTAGGTCCCTCCCCACTCATATGATGACACTTCATGCTTATATAGACATGGAAGTTGGGGAGGATCAAGGTTCTGGTGTTGTGGCGAGGCACCAGGTGGTGCAAAATGTGGGATTGAACCCGTTATGCGCTCTTGCTGCAGAGACACCCATGGTTAATTTTTGCTGATGAGGGTGATAATTTTCATCATATACTCACTGATCTTGGTTTCGGTGGCTCTGACTATCAGCACTGACACCTACTTATATGCCAAATTGTCATTGCCTAGGAAGACCTTGCCTCCTGCGAGGACAAGCTGGCCAAGTTCAATTCTTTCCATCACTAGGTGGTGACCATACGAGACATTTCAAAAGAATTTGATCATATCATGGACAAGGATGCAAAGGATCATGATTTAGTGCACAACCAAAACGAAGATTTGTAGGAGTTCAAAGCCTGTTCAATAAGATTTAGGGTGTAGTTGGCCTCTTTAGTTGCCAATTATGAAGCCGTAAAAATGAAAGGGAAGGAAATTAATGTCATTCTAGAGCAGGTGTATCTAATGGTCAATGCCAAAACAGAGGAACGAGCTTCTCTAGAGCAAACTATTGATGGCCCCTGAGAATCAGAATCCATCCTTCTAGAAAGGGAGAACATAACCTTGTTGTAGTTTCATCCTAAATCATGATATGTACTCTTCCTTTTTTCTGATAGTTTGGAGAAAATCCAAATTGGAGATGTTCCTCCATTTTTTTGAATCTTAATAGAACTTATTTGGATTTTAATCATCTCTTATCTATCTCTTTCTTCTACATATTTTCAATTAGGTATAATTTTAATTCAATATTTTTAAATTTAAATAATTGAAATGTGCTCGAATTGTTTTCTCAGTAACAAGACATAGCAAGCGTAGTTAGACTAATGATGAGGTTTTATGAAACACCTAATGACCTATGGAATCTTTTTTTATTATTACCTTATTGTTATCCTCATCCAACTTTGTACGGGCTTAGGGGTTATAACTTGGATTTTTATTAGGATGCCCTTTGGGAGTATTTGTACTAACAAGAGTCATGACATTTCTAATGGCTCAATGTTTTGTTTTTATATTTTTTTAATGAACCGATACATTACTTTTACCCAGACACAACTTCTACAGATATTCCCTCTAGAAAGTATGGCGTCTTGTTTATTCTTTGGAAGTTCACAGTACCGCCAATTAAACTTGTTACTAATGTTTTTGGTTGAAAATATTTGACCAAACATAATGGGGTAGGGGCCCTAATTCGGGATCTTTATCCGTGAATGTTCTAATATCCTTCAGACATGGATTATGGATTTTTCTTAACACTAGACTTGTGAATTTTAAACAAACACGAGTCTTAGAAGCCATTTTAGGCATACAGAGGTAGGGAAGGACTCCCCTAGGGAAAAATTTTCCTTTCATCGATGGCCGTTTCTATGGGAAACATTTGTAGAGCCACTGGGGCATGATGTGCATTGTCAAAAAAAAAGTATCCATAGAAAATTTTCTCTCTATTTCGGATGGCATTGTGGGATTTTCAACATTTTGAATTTATTTTGAAGTCAGGAGCCATAGTGGGTGGCTAGCATGAGTAGTGTTATTCGAAAACATTAGGGACATTAATGTTGTCTTTGAGTGGGAAACTACTCCTGAACATTTCTTACTTGCATTAGGGGGAGATAGTGAATGATTGGTTCAGTTAGAATTCTTTTCCATGTCAGAGACATTTGAAAACGAGAAGGTATATAAGCCTTTAACTAGGAGTTTTCCAAATCTGGGGTGTGACAAGACATGAATGCCATTTGAGTGCATGGAAGCTGGAAATGACACTCATGGGGACAAATTTACCTTTTATTAATAGCCATTTCTGTGGGAAACATATGCAGAGCCACCGGGGAATGATGTTCATAGTCAAGAAAAGGTGTCCCCAGGACACTGTCCTTTCAGTCTCTAATCCCTATGGCAGATTATAGAGATTTGGAACCTTCTTGAATATGATATGTAACCTTCGATGAGGGGTGAACATAATAATCCCAATGGTATATTTTAACTGAGATTCCTCAGGGAAACTTGGAAATGAGTTGGGGCACACTTATTTTGTATGCAAAAAAACTTCACGCATATGGATGGGGTACCATTGGAAACCTAAATAGAAACCAGAGATGAATCGTGCCAAAATGTTATGATATATTGAGGATGTGTGTAAGGAAGAAAAAGTAAACCATGAATTCAAGGGGCCTTGAATCAGGATGTATGGAATGAGGCATGGAATCCATTAGGCGTACTGAGATAGGATATGACTCTCCTCAGGATTAATTCTCCATTGATTCATGGTCGTTTTTTGGGCAACATATGTAGAGCCACCTGGGCATGATGTGCATAGTCAAACAAAGGTCACCATATTACACTAGACTTCCATATCATATGACCTTGGAGGGTTATAGGGATTCAAGATCACTCAATTCATGATGTTTGTGGTACTGTAGGAGTGTATCTAGACATATTCGGGACATTTATGATGTCATTTGATCATTGAATAAAGTGTCCCTTATATAGAACTAATACATATGAACGTTGATGCATTTATTCCATCTTTGGAGTACTTGGACATTTAACATCACATGGGCAGGACATGGGGTTCTTGTTGGGGGAGTGAAACATGTCATGCCTTTTAGAGTCATACAGTTAGGACCAAATTCCTGGTTTTTTCCATAATGTCACAATATATCTCCCACTAACATCCCTAATTTCACATGAGCTATGATCGGTGTGAGAAACAAGGGATTATGTGGAATCCAAGTCATTTCCTAAAAATGGAGAAATTAGAAATAGGGGAAAATTTAGGTTTAAACCAATGCTATGGGGTTTAAGGTCACAAAACAAGGATTTTTTGCCTTGTAGTGTAGTGTCATGCAGTGAGGACATGATACAATTCATTTTAGAGTCATGCAGTGAGGAGGATCATGTTTTCATTAATATCTTTAATAGTTTTGAGTTAATCGCAATCGGGATGTTCCAGCATTCCTTAGGCATGAGTGATGATATACGGTGTAAACCATAATCTGGTGGGAAATATGAATTTTGTGGGACGCAACAAGGATTGGAAGCCATTGGGCATACTGACATAGGATAAGACTCTATTGTGGATGAATTTTCCATTAATTTATGACCTTTTTGTGGGAAAAATATATGGAGCCACTGGGGCATGATGTGCGTAGTCTAGAAATGTTTTTCGAAGGACACTGGCCTTCTGTTTCAGATGGCCATGAATGATTATAGGGATCCAAGTTTTCTCAAAGTATGGAGTTTGAAAAATAGAAATGATGTGTCTAGGAACGTAAAGAGTACCAGGACTATGATTAAATATAAACTACTTGGGATTCCACATAGATACAACTCATATGTAGAGAGGGAAGCAGAATCATTTGACTGCTCATGAGTGGTAGGAATATTCAGGATCTTGTAACACTAAGAACCGGAACACTAAAAACTCTTAAAGAATTTCACAGTCTATTGTCTTACGATTAAGACCTTTCATGGGATCCTCGTACAAATCTGACCAATGTATGAGGGAAAATGGGCATTTATTTTTGATGGTGGATAGGCTAAGATGCAAAATCCTGGCATCACTACGTTTATTGTGAGGGAAAGAATCAAGGTATACGTAGTTTTGAATGTTCCCTAACGATGTTTTCTCGATGTGTTGGGTTGTTTAAGGGAATTGTTTTTATGGTTGCTGGGCCAGGATACCAAATCCGGGTGTCACTATGTATCTTGTGAGAGAAGGAATCAATCCGTACATAGTTCTGTATGTTCCATGTATCGATTCGGCTTGGTCCATGTGTAAGGAAATGTGAAAACATATTTTTGGATGATGGTTGGGTCAGGTTGCCAAATTTGGGCATCACTATGTATCTTTCAAGGGTAGGAATCAAGATATATGTAGTTCGGAATGTACCATGTACCGATTCGGATTTCCCATGTTTAGGGTCGTGTGAGGGAATATTATTGCATGATGGCTGGACTGGAATGCCAAATACAGGTTTCACTACGTATCCTGCAAGGGTAGGAATCATGCCATACATAGTTATGAATGTAACCTGTACTGATTCGTCTTGGTCTAGGGGTAGGGGAATTTTCGTTCTATCCATCACGGTTGCCTAACTTATCATTTTACTCAATGGTTTTCTTTTAGAAGAGAATATCTACCATTGATCCTATGCTCACATGAGTTATACTTGATGTGAGAAACAAGAAGTGATAACAGTTTCTATTACGAATATGGGTAGATAGGGGGCATACTGGTGGAATTTTTCTTTATGGGGACTGGACCACGATCAGGGGTCGATGAATCAATATGCATCCTATGAGGGTAGGAATCAAGTTGTACGTAGTTCTGTGAGAGAACCTGCAGTTTATTATTATGCGATTTAGATTCTTTGATCCACTTAGTTTAACATCTTACAGTGAGGAAATGAATCAAAGTTTAAGGTCTTGTTTTAGGGAAAAGTTACTTAGAGTTTAATGTCATGTGGAAAGGACAATGACTTATAGTTTAAGGTCATAGATATCATACCATGACATATGGTTTTTATAACTCATAGATTCAGTTTATAGAGCATGGACCATAACATGGGGTATTTTATAACATTATCACTCATAGTTTATGGACTTTGAGTTTTGACCTTGACATGATGTATTATAACTCACAGTTTAGGGTCATAGAGCTTGGACCATGACATCGCGTATTATGACTCATAGTTTAAGGTCATAGATCATGAACATTGGCTTGGTTGGTTATTACTCATCCTTTAAGGTCTTATAACTTGGACCTTGGAATGGGGGTATTTTTTCTCATAGCATAGGGTTATAGAGATCAAACCATGACACGGGTGAATTTTTACTCATAGTGCAGGGTCATAGAGCTAGTACCATGACATCAGGGCATTTTTACTCATAGTTTAGGGTCATAGTGCTCGAACCCTGATACGAGTCATTTTTTAATCATAGTTTAGGTTCATAGATCTTGGTACATGACATCAGGGCATTGTTACTCATATTTTAGGGTCATAGTGCTCGGACCATGACACCGGGCATTCTTACTCAAAGTTTAGGGTTATAGAGCCCAAACCATGGCATCAAGTAATTTTTACTCATAGTTTAGGGTCATAGAGATCAAACAATGGCATCAAGGCGTTTTTAATCATTGTTTTGGGTAATAGAGCTCAAAAAATGGCATGAGATTTTTTTTTCTATTAGGCGAAGTATTTCTTCAATAACTTCACATTTATGGGAGCTGTGATGAGCTATTCGTCCATCAATATCAGGGAATATGATCCATTGGAATAGACCCTAAGTATGACATATGATCCTTCCATCACTGGTTAAAGATTTGGGGGATTATTTCTGAGTATCATTGGGGTTCTAAGGACTAAAACTATTTCTACATAGATGAATGTTTGAAGGCAAACCTTGTTGTTGAAGGATCATGAAATCTGGTTTTGGTAGATTTACAAAAGGAGTAGAGTGTGTATATTTGTTTCATGTAGCTGCTCTAACTCATCAAAAAGTCTTTGGGATTGCTCTTCCATGGACATTTGACCACAAATGTCCACATAATGTGTTGGAAATTAAATCTCGATAGGCAAAACTGCCTCTTCCCCATATACAAGTGAGTACGGGGTTGCATGTGTGGCAGTGCGAGTCATGGTTTGGAAATCCCACATAGCATGAAGGAGCGTGTCTAGCCACAATTTCTTATCATTATCATCCTTATTTTGGAGTATGTTTGATTGAGTCTTTTCAAAAGACTCTATTTTCCCATTGTTCACACCATGGTAATCAGATGATAAGTTGTCTTTAGTTCTATACTCCTAATATATCTTTTCCAAATCAGTAGAGCAGATTATGGGACCGTTGTCCATCAATATTGTATGAGAGACACCAAATCTGGTAATGATGTTGTCCTTCACGAAGATGAAAATATTTTTCGCCCTAACTTCCTTAAGGGGTATGGATTTGGCCCATTTGGAAAAGATGTCGGTCGTTGTGAGAATGAACATGATTTGTCTGTTTGTAGTAGGGGGATATGGTCCCACAACATCTATTCACTAGATGACGAATTGACAAGATTACTTAGCTATATGAAGTAAATCCAGGGGCATTGTATGAAATTAGCATGAACTTGGAAGGAATGACACTTCTTGGTGAATATGGTATAATCTGGTATCATAGTGGGCTTGTAATACCCATGCCTTTGGATTTGATAACAATTATTGGTTGGATATTATAGCACTCCATAGGCTCTGACATGCACTTATTTCATGAAAACAACAGTCTCTTGTCCATCAATGCACCTGATATGGACTCTGTTAAGGCGTTGTTTGTAGAGAACCTTTTCTGGGTTTACCTCATTGTACAAGTTAAAATTGACTGCCCTTCGTTGGACCTTCTCCCTTCCTGCCCTATCTGCTAGGATTTCTCCTTTCCGAAGGTGATTTTCAATGGGCATCATCCAACTGGTGGCGTGACCATAAGGATTAGAGATGGGGCTAATTTCAACTATTTTCACCACATTTCTCTGGATAAATGGAAATACCATCCAACGGTGAGCAATTCTAATGACTGTTTCATCCCAGTCTAGATCAGAAATGGTGGTGGTAGCATTTTCCAAAGCATCGTCTTAGGAATTTTATCACCAAGGGATAGAATTCAATGATGGTTCTGATAGGAATTTTTCCATCAGTTCTCGAACATGGTTCATCAAGGGAACCAATTCGTATTTAATAATGTCATAATGACCATTGACTAGTTCGATGACTTTCTAAAAATAACCCTTTAATTTTAGGTGTTTGTCTTGCACATGATGTGCCAATTCTAGGCCTACAATGAGGGCCTGATATTATGCTTCATTATTTGCACACCCTTCTGAGAGTATGAAAGAGTAAGGCAAGATGGCATTTTCAGAGGATATATGTATAACTCACGGCCCAACTTTGTTGAGCTTGGGATCCTCCATACTTCTCCATATCAGGATTCTAGAATCCTCATAGAAATACATTTCCTATGTTTGGGGGTTATCCTGAATAGAAAACACCTATTTATATGAATGTTCTGCATCCAATGGTGTCTTTCTTCTGAGGGGTTCTTAGCCAAGAAATATTCTAACAACTACACTTTTATGGCCTCCTCAGGCATGTACCATATGTTAAACTATTATAGGATGAATTCCAATCATGATAGGTGCACATTTACCATGGGAAGGTTGAGGATGTATTTGAGAGGGTTGTAGTAAGAGACCAATTGGACCTCATGGTGCTGCAGGTAATGCCTGAGTTTCTGACCTTTGAAGATTAGAGCAAGGCAGTTCTTCTCATTTTTTGAATACTAGGTCTCAGCATTGATCATTGTTCGGCTGAGGTAATAGTGGTTGTTCTAACTACTGAAAACATTCTTCTACGTGGGGAAGGTGCCTAATGACAATTCCTGGGTGGTTATGTACAAAATGAGTGGACTCCTCTCAAATGGTGGCATCAACACTGGAGAGCTCAGGATGTATCTTTTGAGATTGTGGAATGCTTCTTATAAATCATTATCCCACTCATATATAACTCCTTTCTTCATCATCCTGGTGAAAGGTAAACATTAAATTCCAGGTTGGATATGAAGAGCCTAATGGAAGTGAGGTTCCCATGGAGTCCTCTCAACTCAGTGTGGTTGCGAGGTGGGGATATTCCAAGAATGGATTCTATCTTCTCGGGGTCGAATTTGATGTCGCGATGACATACGATGATGTCAAGGAATTTTTGCAATGTAATTCCAAAGGAATACTTCAGGGGATTCATCTTTAAACTATGTTGTCACAGTTTGTTGATGGCAGTTTCAAGATCAGACTAGTTGTTTGAACGCTGCCATGATTTAACCACCAGATTGTTGACATAACACCCAGTCCACTTTCCCAATAAGGGATTGAATATGTGAATCATGGAATGGTGATATTTGAACATGAAATTCTTTAGATCAAAGTTTATTACCTTGAAATAGAAAAATCCTTTAGGGGCCCTAAAATAAATAGATTTTTCATCTCCTTGGGCCATTTGGATTTTCTTGTATCCAGAATAGGCATCCATGAAAGAGTGAACCTCATATCCAGCTGTTGTATCGATAAAAAATTCTATTATCGAGATTGGGAAATCATCATTTGGGAAATTCCAATTATAGTCCGTGAAATCAATGAATATTTTAATCTGTCCATTCTTTTTTTTTTTGGCATGGACTATGTTTTCCAACCAGATCAGATATTGTACCTCTCGTATGAAGATGGATTTGATCACCTGTCAACTTTAGCCTCTATTTTAGAATCATGTGTCGGGTGGGTCCTTCTAGATACCTTCTTGTAGCCCCAGTGATCTTCTGGTAAGCCAAATGATGACTAGAATCTTTAGGATCATGTCCTGGCATTTCAGTTTAGTTTTAGGAAAACACATCTCAATTCTTCTTTAAGAATGATGTGTATTCCTCCAGCTCCTTTACACGCATAACCACACTAATCAAAGTGGCTTGATGGTCTTTTTTAGTGACCATATTTACCTCAACATGTTCATAGACTGTTGTGGATACACCTTCTTCGAACGCAGGAGGGTCATATTTGAGGTCTTGTTCCTCTTCTTCTTCTTATTCATCATATTCATCACCTTCATCACCTTCCTCCTCTGATAGAGAATGGATTTTTTAGATGACATATCAAATATTGAGAGGGAAATCATATTATACCTTAGTGTGTGAGGATAGGGCAGTTTGATGTTCTGAGGGTGGGTCGAGAGTGTTTTTGATAGGGCTTTTCCTATCATAATGGGAGTTATCCCAGTTTTCTATGTTTTTGGACTTGGCTTCCACGACGGAGATCATGAAGATGATTGAATATGCATCCGGGATTTCAATGATTCATATGACTTGATTGATGGGTAATATATACACTTCCCCAAGCTGCTGGAGGTGGTCAGCGAGAGCCATTTCCAATACATTCAGGGTATTGATCCAATGAATTTCGCTATCCAAAAGAAGTTTTACTTACGATTCATAGAATCCTGCATCGATACAATGTGACTCACTAGACTCAAACAGGGATTTATCAACATGAATTATCCTGTTTTTTCCATTGGCCCTATATTTGATGCACTAATGGTTTGATGAAATAATTGTAGCTTGCTAATGCAGCCAATTCCTCCCAACCAAGACATTAACGACCATAATTTTCTGCACTACTCGGAACACTAAATCTGACATGAGATCTCCAAGCCATGTTTTAATCTTGATTCATCCCAATGGTTTCTACTCGCTTTTTTCATATCCCAGCAGAGTTTTGGTGTAGGGTGTCAAGCTGTCTTCATCATATCTTAGTAGACGAAGTATTCACAGTGGAGGGAGGTTAACTCCCGAGCCGTTGTTAATGAAGATCCTCTGAACATCAATTCCATATATATTTCCAGACATATATAAGGGTTTGATGTTCCCTTTCATAATGTCGTCTTCATCCCAGACCATGAAGGAGATGACGATGTGATATTATTCCTGACTGGTCTCCATTTGGTATACTTTTCTTGCAGCCAATTCAACCTAGAACTCTTCGGGGCTTAGTAAGGCTTCAATAAGTGCCTCCTTAAGATCTACGGACATGGTCAACACATACAGGAATGAAAAATTTACTGGTACTGAATCCAACTGCTTTAGAATATCATTATTATGCTCTAATGGTCAGTGATTCCCGGCTCAAGGTTTCTCATTCCCATACACTTTAGTGGTTTGAGCTTAGATATAGATGGTTTGGCATCTGTAATAGGGGCCGATGGTGTTGTTATCCTTTCCACGTTTGGGCAAACTAGTCTGCCTGTATGCCATGAGATATTTTTTATATGTTCTTCCCATGAGGGATATTCCAAGACAATTGGGCTTGTATTTATTCCAATGGGGGAGGAGGAGAATTATAGTTATTTTTGTGTCTGCTAGAGGGTCCTTATATGAGTTTCCGCGATGTTAACAGTTTGACTTGTGGCATGGCCAGGAATTTGACTCCTGCCATGATCATGCCTTCCAGGAAACCTCCATCCTCTATAGAATCTTCCTCCTTCTCTCTAGTTGAGGATGGGGAATTTAGGTTCGTGTCCATATTATTCATCAGAGAAGGGGTCCATCAAGTAAATGACATTAATAGAACCAAAGTTCAGCTATTTGTCTAACCATTTTTTTATTTGACAAGCTCTTTTTGATGGTGTCGTTGGGCGGGAATGTTCATGTTGTACCATTTGGCAAGAGGGTTCCTGTTGTACCATTTGGTGGGTTGGTGCCCATTGTACCAAGACTATTGGCATGATGTCCAAAAGTGTCAATAATGACTTTGGATATGCCGTTAGCTCATCTTCTTGTTCTTGTTTTCTTTCCTTTTTGCCTTTAGAGGACCACATGGAAGAGGTGGATGGTTGTGTTGTATTGGGATTATTTGGGAGAACATTTGGTTGTTTCAACAATGCCTGGAGGATTCCATGGACTCAGTTGATGGTCTTCTGGGTCATCCAGTTTGTTGAAATTTTTCTCCTTCTTACTGGCGACTATTTTTCACTCCTCTTATTCTCTTGAGTATGAGGTGGAAACACATGCCACCTATACTAGTGGAAGGCCCATCATAAATTACTCAGAATCCAACATCTATTGTAGGAGATCCATGGAAACAAATCACTCTTGGATGGTGTTTCCCAGTATTCAGTGATAGGGACAATAATTTGGATGATCGTCATGACCCACTTCATTTTCTCGTTTTGGCTCTGGTAGCCATGGAAAATTTCAATTCATAGCATCTATGAAATAACCCCTAACCTGGTCATCTCAGAATGAGTAAACTTTATTTCATCATTCTATGAACCAATTTCTTTTTTTTACCCCATCGCTTGTATTTTGGTGGTGCGGGTGGTGTTTGGCATCCAACAGGCCCCACATGGATCGGCAGGGGCCTCATAACTACGATTGGTGTTGGGGGAATCATACATGTGACAGATGCCACATCATCTTTTCCCGTTCTTTTCATAGTGGCCGATGGGGCCACTCGGGACATAATATTGGTCCTTTGGAAGGATTCTTCTATCCTTTGGGGAATGAAAGTGATGTACTTATACCCACTTCAATACTCCACTAGGATAAACGGTGATCACAATTTATCCTGGAGGTTATCAATGCACATGGAAAGCATCTCATCCTGGGGGGCGACCAATTCACTGAATAAGTCAGGCCTTTCCATCTGGCAATGGAGTCTAAGACTCTTTCGTTATCTCCATGTTTTCAATTTATGAGGTCACTAATCATTGTCTTAGGCAGCGTTGAACTGAACTGGAGATCCACCCAACCTGTAATTGAATTGGATAGTAGGATACTATACCATATGAAGGACGTGCCTTTTGGGGTTTTTATCCAGCAACTGAGTTTTAATACTTCTTACTGATCTAGAGAACACATCATGGGGTCACAATAAGAGTAATAGAGTATTAAATGATGTTATGTCTCCCCCAAGCCATTGAACACTGGGAATACGGGGTTCCAAAAATTTGGCGGTGGCAAAAAAATGCTCACCAACATGGGGTAAGATATGCACTTTGGATAAATCAAATAATGACACCCTTCTAGGGATTCTAGTCGAGCTGTTAATTGCTTGACGATGTTTAAGATACCTTGATGCATATCCTGTTAGGCTTGACCTTGATCTAATGTGGTAGTGGCCAAGAATGGGCGTGCTGGTGCTGCAGGAATTTGGGGTGTATACCTAGTCAGGGGTATCATTTGTGGGTTTACCTGAACATATTCTAGATTCCTTCTTAGTAGGGGGGAGTCCTGATGTCCTTCTAGGGCCAGGTTGAACAGACATCCGAGCATGGATTCAATCACTAGGATAAATGCCAGTGGCATTGGCACCTCTTTTGGGAGTATCTACTAACATTATGTGGGGGGAAAACATATCTCAAGGTAGCTTCCTCAGCATAGCTCAATATTAATTCTTCTGACCTCTTTCATTTTGTCCTCCTTCTTGGAGAACCCTTCCTCATGGGTGAGGGACACATTCTCACAGGGAGGAGGAGGTGGGTCATAGATGACCTTGGATTTATTTTTCTACTTGTTAGAGATTCGTAGGGGACGTAGTGACGGATTGGCTGAGGGGGCACCCAAATTTAAGACTACTACCTGGTTCGGACTATTCACACCATCAGGCTTGGTGTGGGATGACTCTAGGAGGGAACCATCTTACTTCATATCCTCTACCTCCATGACATTTTTTGTGAGATCTGTGGGGTTTACATTTACCTCATTTACTGATTCATACCGCATTGGGGGTGATGTACCTTTATCCGAAAGGTAGGAAGGATTTTGGATCTCTTTTTTGGACTGTCTTCTTCCATTATACAGTATTCTTCATGTTTCTTGGTGAATATTGACACGAAGGGAGCCCTAGTTTGACCTAGTAATGCATCTTTGTCTCGAAGGGTGCGAACAACGAGAATGAGTGGAATGGGTAACTCCCTTATCCATCATTCTTCGCAGGTGGGAGAAGACAGACGTCCACTGGGTGGGGACTTGAGGTAAAAATTCCACCAACCCAACATGATGGGGTTTTTCCCATTATCCTATTGATGTGCAATGAACTAGATTTATTGGTTTTATAGGGGCATTTTGATTTAAAATTTCCCCATTCCTTTGGGATGGTGTTTTTTCCATGTTGCGGCAGTAGCCACCACTATTTACACCATTTCAATTGTATGTACTCCCATGTGGGTGTGAGATGAGTATGGAATTGGGCATGAAGGATTTTATGTCCTTTCAAAGACATGGTCACTACTTTCTGGTTGGTTTCCCTCAGGGGAGAATCCTGCTAGACATTTCTGGTTTCCTGACTCAGATGCATTTCGATGGATTGATCTCTTTGATCCTAAAACTTTCAAGACATATTATGGTCTGGTTTTTGTTGAGTATACCATCCTTCTATAGTAGGGGTTTCATTTCATTGATGCCTTTAGGTGATGAAATTGCATATTTTTATTTCTAATGGCGCCTGCTAGACTGGACGTGTGGTGAAGTGTAGGGTTCCATGTTCTCCCCGCCCCCAAATGTGAACTCCAGCTGGGGCGATACCAATGAGACAACACAACTTATTTAGTGCTTAGAGGTTGAAAAGTTCAAGGTTTTTCTTTCACCATTATTATTGTGGCTACCTTACAGATGGGAGAGTGTCCAGGTCACTTAGATGGTGAAGCTCCCCTATCTTGCTGACAAGGTCCTCATACCCTTCATATGTTAGGAATTTTTATTTCAACTGATAAAGAGTCATCCATATATTAAGGAGAATGTCATGTGTGCATTCCCAAGAAATATCTCCTATAATATAGAACTGAAATGTGTCCATAGGAAAATACATCACTGGTATATTTTCCCTATCTAGTTGTCTTCTCACAAGAAACATATCTTGTTGCTGTTCTTCCAGAGGCTCCTCTACATGATATGCTCAACTCAACCACTTCTTAATAATTCTGTTCTAAGAATATAGACTGGTGGGAGCCTTATTGACTTGCATAAGGTGCGGGGGTGGATCAAAAGATGAGAGTGGTCCTGGGCCATCCTAGAATTGAGAAAGAATATCAATCGTTATAGATGGAGTGCCCGATATGTCTAACTCGATCCTTCTAAGCACCTCAGCATAAGATGGATTCCTCTAATTTTTTTGGCAAGGGAGGACCTTCTTGCCATCATAAATTTTTATTGTGGGGAGGAACTTTATTATTAGTTCTAAAATGGAACGAGATACTATAACAACATGATGCCCGACCAAGAGAATTTTCATTACTTCAAATAATATAGGTATGGCCATTATGGTGGTCTGCAATGCAGGGAGGACATTCTTGATGCTTTATGTCATTGTAGGGAGGGTTGCTAAAACAAACATCATTGTGTGGAGGGCTTTCTAAATTAATTTTCGTCAGGGCGAGGAGTACCATCATGACTTGATACCTTGCTTCAAGGAATATTTATGCAGTGTACACCATGGGGAGGACCTTCAGGATGTACTAAAATGAGGGTAGGACCTTCTCATTGCTTGAAATTACTATGGGGAGGATCTTCACAGTGACTGTCATTTTGGGAAGGGCCTTCGCAATGGTTGTCATCGTAGTGAGGACTGCCATCATGAATCAATGTCTGACTGCAGAGAGAAGCATATATGTAGTGTATACCTTGGGGAGGACCATCAGGGTGGATTAAAATAAGGATAGGACCTTCTTGCTTTCTAATTTCTAGGTTGAGTAGAGGTCCAACCCGAAAAGTATTAAGAGATATGCCCTTGTGATAGATCATTTCTTGACCACGAAGTGAGCCCCCATGGGTGCTCTGTGGAGGACCTTCAGAGCTGCTGGTAGTGATATTGTAGGGAGGGCCTTCACAACTTATACTTCCACTTCCATAATTTGGTAATGGAATGATAGGTTCTTGAGATTTCATTGATATATTATTGAGTTCTTCAAGAACCTTAGCTTCTAGCAGAGAAGGATCATGTATGTGCTCTTCATTTTCCAATCTCCCTTGGTGCTTCTCATTGTTGGGTGCTCTTATGCAGATAACTGGGACCATATGATATTGGTAATGGACTTCATACATGATTTCCTATCTTGATCAGTACTGTGATTTTTTTGGGATACACCGACATACATCTTGATTTTTGTCTGTGATATATACCTGCCCTGGAGCAGCCACAATGTTGGAATGACATTCCCCAGTTGGAACAAGTATTTTTTCCAAATCCGGTTGTCTGTGTATCATGAGATATTATTGTCGATCCTCCTAGACTAATGTAGGGATGCATAAATACTTCGTATTGACTAACACATTTTACAGGTGAGTCATTCCATTTGAGGAGATCGGGTCGTGGGCCCAATTTCTCACCTATTCCACAAATGCATTGATATCTTGGAATGTTTTGAAGATATGGTCTAGAATTTATATTTTATCCTATATCATTTTCATGATATTCGTAGATACATATTTTGAGGGAATAGGTATGAAGTAACATTCCAATAATGGTGCAGGAATCGGTGCCTACTTCGCTCATCCATGGGTTGCAATTAGATATTTTTAGTTCATCTATTCCAGGACAGAGGAAGAAGTCTATCGCCTTTTTTATTCTCCAGTTTCCACTATATTTGAATTATGGTATTCATATTCATGAGCAGTGATTTCTATCTGCTCTTTTACTATTGTATTTTTCTCACGAGATTTTTATGCATCGATAGAACTTTGAATCTACTCAAATTTGGTTGTATCCCTATTTGGATGGTGGGATTGAAATGTGTCAGTAGGTATTTTTGTTTGCGTATAGCATGTTGATGCCCTACTTAGATGTTAGGATTGAAGTTCATTCGTGGGTGTTTGGGCCTGCCTGTAGCTGAGCACTGCCCTATTTGGTTGACAGACTTGTTGTGTATTGGAAGATATCTTCATCTGCTAGTAGTTTTTCACTCTGTCTCTAAGGTGGGACCAGTGAGAAATAGCATGAACGTGCATGTTCTCATATTTTCCCACCCAATTTAGATGGTGGTAATGAGTGGAGGGCCAAGAGTCATATATTTTCCCATTGAATTTTGCTGCATTAGGACGGTGGAGCTACTCCTCAGGAACCAGTGTGATAGCATGTTCTTGATTACATATTTTCCACCATTGGCAGGCAGTCTGAGAGGCCTGGGTCTCCTAGACTTTGGCAGGTGCCCTCGACATAAGTTTCTATTTGGCGAGAGGAGGCATGGTTGCCCGACATCGATGGTGGCGCTCTTTGTAAGGGGCCCGGGAGTAGGACCCCAGTGTAGTTGAGATGAAGATGTCATCATTGACTTCATCTTCTTCCCTATGATAAGGGTGGTACTCATGGTTATGATCTAGGGATAGGCTTTTGAAATGATTTGAGATGACCACAGGGGATGCCTGGAGCTAGGGTACCGACAGTAGCTGAAGAGGTGGCAGACAGACCTTTACAGACTAGAGGGATTGTCTCGTAACACCTAGTGTGGGGAGAGTACCATTTTGGTGGTACACCCTGATCAGCATGTTGGATACCCAAAATTGAAGACGCTGGGTAGGTGAGGGTGTATTTTTCTTCATTGAGGCCCACGCTGCCTATGGGAGCGCTGATGTGCATGTCTGTATGGTTTATTGGGAAGTCATTTGGATCGAAGGTTGCTTTTTGGGAACTTTCAATCTACATAAATGACATACAGACCACAAAACTTCATCAAAGTCCCATTATTTTAAACATATGCATATTTTGAGATTCATCTTGGTGCCCTTCCCCTTTTCTTTTATTGCCAGGAGAAGAGGATTAAATGGTGTAAGACTGCCACCATGGTTAAGGATTCAAATTGGGTTCACCATTTTTGTACCGCCTTTGAGGTGGCATGTTTTGTGCCTACTAGGGAAAACAAAATCATCTGATGTGTTGTATCCTTTTGTCATTTATCATTGGGGTAGAACCTCCCCCTTGGTTAAGGATTCACGTCACCTTCACAATTTTTGTACTGCCTTTTAGGTGGCACCTTATACAGGCGGTGCAGAAAAGGTATAGAGAGAATCACCACCCTTACCATTTTCATTAGAGATGGATTCTCATTGAATTAACCATTCCTTTTGTTTCTAACCATTCAACATCATTATCCATTAATGAAGGTTTTATTAAACCTGCCGGAACTGTTGGTTCTAGTGAGAGATTTCCAAGGGGTCAAGAACTTATGAAATCTGTCCTTCTTAGATATAAATACCTCAGATGGTCTCCAACGAGTTTATTCCTGGAGCCAAGAATTCCCAATGGACCAGGTATACATGATTCACTGACCTTCATTCAAAATTCAGGTGCATATTGACTGATGATTCATCCAATGAAATTAAAGGACTCCATTGGTCAAGAGGATGAGAGGTCATGCTCACCGTACCCTTCTGGGGGAGGATTGTTGCATGTTACAGGACTCTCTTATAGATTTAATTTGTGTTAATATGTTTGTGAGTCCTTGGTTCATTTTCGAATAGTGTTTCCACATGCTACCCTTGCTTTTCAAGATATTTGTAAGCATGCATATATTTGATGCTACAAAGGTGATGCTGACATGAGCTATCTTATAAGGCACTCTAGAGTTTGTCGTCTTCCAGGGGGAGAGAAGGTTACTTGATGATGGGGTCTATCCAATAACAAGGCCTTCCTATGTATCCTCGGTAAAGTAATTAGAACCCACATAGTTCAGATGGTGTGTGGCTTACGCATCAGAGCTACCCATTTGAGGGGGCATGTTTGGGTGGACACTTTATGGGTGGGCACCTTTTTGAGATCAGGCCTTCTGGTAGACATCCTACATATTTTGGTTTGACCAGGAATCAGAGTTATCATAGTTCAGATACCCATGGACGTTGTAATTACCGCAAACATCTATGCCCATGTGAGTCATGATCGGTGTGAGAAACAAGATGATGTAAAAGAATCAACAATTCAGACACCTCCTCCCCTATTAGTAGGGGAGGGATATCCTGTGGTAGAAGAGGTCGGGGTGATGGTGGGTGAGGGTGCAGAGAAAATAACCCTTTAATATGAGATAAAATTTATGGTCAAGTGACCCGACCTCATATGATTGGGGACTTACCTCAGAGGGAGGGCCCCAAAATTCACTCTGGGAAAGGGAGGAGTTTATTCCTCATCAAAGTGGGGGGAGAAAACATAACATATTTGACTAATCACTATTCCGAATTGAATGGAAAATCAAGTGATCACCGTTAATACCTAGAATGGGGTGGTTTATGTTGGTGTCCCAAGGTTGGACTCTGGGTTACCTTGGGAATGTAGATCCACATGCATTCTGGAAGAACAAACATTTGCGGGGAGAGGATTCACAACTCCGCTTACCATGCGAATGTAGACACAAAGGGGCATGCCAGTGCACCCGATGGTTGGACCATATGGGTCCGGTGGCATTGGAGGAGGCTTTGGCCTAATGTCAGAGGACTAGTTTGCAGAGGGACCATGGAGGTCTGGATGGTGATGTAGGGGTGAGATCAGAACCGGAGGAAACAATACTAAAAAATACCCCATTACATGTACTTGTTTCTTATGAAGGATGGTGGAGGCTCTATATACCATAGTGGTATGAGGGCAAAGGGGTCATCCGCGTACTGATACGGTACGCATACGTGGGTATATTTTACCGTGTACCATAGTGGTATGTGGCTCATCATGCCACTTTGGGTTCCATTTGTGTACTGATGATGTACATGGAACCATGTTCAGTCCAAGTTGTGGTTCACTATGCATTCCACCATATTGAAGGAGGGTATGGGTGATCATAATTTGTGGGGAGTTCATCCACAAGAATTCTATGTTTCGTGGATCAACCATTTGGTTTGATATTATATTATTATTATTGAATTTACCCATTTTATGGTTTTCAACTGACTGTACCTACAGAGGGTGTGGTTTGAAATTTGGGCTTCACCAATGAACTAAGAATTAAGCCGGAGTCTTCTTCGAACTCTTTCTTCACATGTCTGAGTCTCCCTCAAGCTTTCATCGTATGTCCTGTTTTTGTGTCTCTATATTATGTTCACTATTTTTGAGAATCAAGACAGTTGTATCTATCAGAAAAAGATCTCCATTTTCGGAGGCCCGTGTGGAGATCCTGACCCAGAGAAGACTCGGTCAACTGGGTTTTTCGGGGCCTTGGATCACGATAATGGTTCACTAAACCCTACTGGTTTTATTCATCCACGAATTGATGAGTTCATGGTACGGTACACGGATTGAATTCACATGTATGGGTCTTGTGGAGACATGGTTCGTGGTCTACCTTGCTCACTGGCCAACGCCTCGTGGGCCAGTGGTTCCCAGATTGTTCTGCATACCTGGGGGTTCACAATCCAATTGGTCAGTGTACCTTTCCCGTTGATGGAATGCAGGCACTTGAATTTTATGAACTACTTCAAGTTTCTTCTAAAAATTGCAACACGTTTTGAGTCCATTCACTTTTCCAGACTTGTAGGAGAACTTGCATCCTTATTCAATGTAATTTTGGGAATAATTTCTCCCCTTGGATGAACTTTCAATACCCTTCAACAATCATAGAGAGACTTGAAACATGGAGTCATGAGAGCCGACTGCTGAAATGAGGATCCTATTTATAGGTTAATAATCCCATCGTCATAACCAACATACATGATCTTCCACAATTTAAAACCTATTATTATGATCTATGTGTGAGACTTGAGAAGATGACCTGGTGATATGACCTCAGTGAGCCATCTATCCTTTTCATCACTTTACCTTAGAATAAGACCCTCTACTTTGGATTAGTTCCAATCCCGAGGGTGGATTTTTTATGAAACAATATTTTTCAAATTGATAAAAAGGAGTCATAATAAACCTCTATAATGGAATAAGAAAAATTAATAAAGCTAAAAGTTGAAAATCCTCCCAATGACCATTCTCCCAATTAGGCAAATTTATTTTCAGCTCTCAGAGTACATACAAAAGATCACATGCAGCCTATCTGAGTGAGATCCTATTCGATGATCATACCCTTGATCCAGCATGACTCCATAGAGTGAGATAACTTGTTGAGAACATCCCTTTAAAAAAGGTCCATATTTTCCTATAAATAGAAACCTTATGCCTTCATTTGGACTGATAAAAATCTTGGATGACCTTTAGATGATCTGATTGCCCTAGTCCTTTTCCCAAGCCCCCAAAAAACATATAGGTACTACTCAACAAAATAAGGAGGACATAATTGAAGTGTAATAGTAAACTGAATTTCCTCTTAGGGTTTAAAATAAAACAAAACATGTGTGAGGCCCTCAATCCCATGTGTCATATCAACACTTTCATTAGGTTCTCTAAAATAACTAGGGATTTTCATGAGCCACTTCCAGTAACAACTATGGAGACACATGGAGGTTTGAAAAAAAGCCTGGACTATGTGTTGTTTCCTAGTTGGTATGTCGATCTAATTACCATCACCTTTCCTTGCTCCACCTGAGTGAATCACCCCTATGTGATCCTCCATTGGTTTTCCCTAACATCTACCTTACACGAGCTTCTGATCAATACCTATTCTAAGCTATACTTGTAAGGGACACTCATCCTTTTGTTCATTTTTAGGTAAGGGACCAAGTTGAAACCCTTATCCAAAGCTCTAGACATGAAATACCGTGATAGAGGACACATCAATGTGTCTCCCATTTTGATATTCATTCCTTCAGTCAGAGAATTACCACACATGTCCAACCAAATGGTTTGTGTCCTCACAGTGCAATTGGATTTTCGTTCATTTGGTTGTGAGAAACCTTACCATAGTTATAGTGTTAGAGAGTTTATAATATCAGATACAAGGGATGTGATTATTTACTACCACTTTCACTCTAGGAACTAAAGATAACAGTTCTTATTGGGGAGGATAAGGATTGTGCTTTCATTTCCATCAAACATGGAATGATATCCTCTTCCATTACAACATAATATTTTTTATGGAATCTCTCCTTGAGTAAGCCCCTATAATTTCATACTGAAGGAGTCAACCCTGAACTAATCTTCCTCATATCCAAAGGATCTAAGAGGGGATGGGAACCATAATTCTCTAATCTCTCTCTCTCATAACCTCATCTTATTCCACTAGTTGAGGAGGACAAGTGTTGTTTGTTGGGTATTCTTCTTCATTTTATTTCTCACATTAAATTATGTATAATCATTACTTATGAGATTAGGGGATATCCATGACCTTAGTTTCCACATTGTCATATGCATGTATCAGTAGGGAATAATCCTTTTAATATTCCTCTGGACAACTTTTAGACTCTACCTAAATGGAAATCCTCAAGGACAAGTATCCATCCTTAGGATAATGAATTTTTTTTGGTTTCTCGAAAGTTCAGTTTCCTCTTTTTTATTACATAGAGCACTAATCACATGTTATAAGAGGATTACAATGGTGATAACACTTATATGATTGAAAAATAATCCCCAAGAATCCTCCTGAAAGTAATCCCCAATTATACTTGTCCATGGGAATCCTCCATATTAATAAGACCCATTTAAACTATTCCTTATGCCTCCTTCCAAGTGTAATCCCCAAAAAATTAAGAGAATCATCCTCAGGAGTGAAAACCAATAATAAGCTCCATTTATTTTTGGAAATCATAACATGTAATCTATAATAATTTATTGAACTATGATAACTCTGATTCCTATTATAACGTGAATACATAAGATGCCTACCTATAGACCAATATCAATGAGAATCCTTCTTTGATGTAATCCCCAAACAAGCCTCCAAAACCTCATAAGATAAAATATATATCATGGAAACCTTTTACAAATGGAATAATTTTCAAGATTAAGAAACAACATAATCCTTTCAAAGGGATATACCCCCTGCAAGACCAACTATGTTACATGGGATTTCATTCCCATCCAAATGGGATACATAGGAAACTCTCTAAGGCCCAGAACCTACACCCAATGTCAACCATATTCTGTTTAGGACACATTAACATTAGTGTATAATCCATACTTGATATATATATATATACATGTGTGTGTGTGTGTGTGTGTGTGTGCCTTCCATGTTCCCTAGTCTTCTTTGGTATATGTGCCACACCAAGATATGACTGGGAACCTTCTTCCAATATTTCCATTCCACTTAACGTTAAACTGCACAGTTAGGTCCTTATCATACATCCTTAAAAGGTATGATTTCCCCCGTTAACTATATGGGTTATAATTCCATTAATGAGGATACATATGAATCCTACCGCATGGATTTGTTCCCAACATCAAACCAACTCTCAAATCCTGGGATGATGACACAATGTAGAGCTCCCCATTGTGTGGCTAGAAAACCACTATCAATATAGTGACGAAAAAATAATATATTGTCAGTACATAATGGGATACCATTGATGGAGAACCAAAAATACATACATATGTCTCTATTGATGAAGACCCTAATATACATATAAATTATTGAATGTTTAATAAATGATTATAAAGTATTTTTAACTTTATGGTGACCCACATCGTATTTTCTAATTAATAAAGGATTCATAAACATATCTTTAATCTATGAGAGAGTCCCCTAGTAAACTGTAATTCCCCCCAAAAGGGTGTGATGAACTTGAGATCCCATCCTCAAAACCAATGTGAGTTATTAAGTATAATTTTACAAACATATAAGGTAGTGCCTGCCTTTAGAAAGTAGTTTACCGAGTTAACATGGATATAGACCCATTGGGTGTTTTAGGTTCCATGGACAAAAACCCATTGGATAACGTTTGAAGATATAAATTCGTGTTTTCATAAGAAATAACATTCAATACTACATTATTATAAATATAGATTTACTATAAATTTCATTCTTAACCATATATCAATCATACCATAAATAATTTTTTATGACATCTTATCTCCCATTTATTAATAATTTAAAAGAAATGTTCTGTGGGAAATCTTCAATTTTTTAGACCATGTTTTAGTTCGGCGACCTCGATCCCTATTTATTCATCATGGAACTATAATTTAAATATTCATTATTTTTTATATTTATCATATATATTCATATAATTCCTCATCATTACCATCCTTGTGATATATAAATTAAAAACAAATCACATTTCATCTTGGAGATGTTAAGTCATACATATGCATGAACGACATTATCATTTCCCAATAGATTAGGTGATAAAAGAAATATACGCTATTATAATTATATAAGTATAATTGTTTCATAAATATCAAATATTATCATTAAACAAATAATTTTTACCACTCATAAAATATGGGGATGTGAAATAAATTATATCTCTACGTGGAGATGGTATGTCATACTTAAACACGAGTGATAATCTCACTTCATGTTTGATGGGAAAGGGAATGTATAATGCTGGGTCCATAATAAAAATAAAATTTGAGAATATTGATTATGATGAAGTTATTATTTTATTATATATATAATATATTTAGTCGAGGTATAGAAAACTATAAAAAAGAGGGATTTGTTAGACATATTTCCTCTTCTTCGAGATGGCTCCTTTAGATCTCCTCTAAAAGATTATGAAGTTGTAATTTTGGGAAGAAAATAACCTATACAATGTGTATATGTATTTTTAGATGAGAATTTTATATATTTTGGTTGATCTATGAGACTCTATGTGGTGAAATGAAATGTAGGATGAGGTCTCCTTTTATAATAATGGTGAGAGGCACTTTCAAAATTTTGAAAAATAATATATTATAATAAATTAAATATCAATAAAAATAAAACTAAAGGGAATGATATTCGAATATAATGTTTGATATCTTGGTAATAACATCTACCAATAGATTTTATATAAATTTTGGGGAAATTTTAAACCATGTCATTTAGATAAACTCTTAGTTAACCTATTTTAATTTTAACTATGGTGAGAATGTTTTTGTTATTTAAAGGATGAAAGTTTTACATAAAAAGTGTAAATTGAACCATAAATGGTCAATTAATGATATTTTGAACAATATATTACCCCTTTGTCCTTATTTATATTTTTTATGATTTTTAATTATTTTAATTAAATATTATTTCCATAAAATATTATCAGTGTCAATTTTTACACAGTTCAATATATTGACTTTATGAAAATAAATATAGAAATACAACTTAAATAAAATTCACCTGATACACCCCTAAAATTTCCTATTGAAATTTAAAATTCATAGAGTACCATAATTAATTACAAGAATATTTATTTTAATATTTTCAATATCACGTAATTGAATTTTTTTCATTAGTTGAATAATTATTGCCTCATCATTTTGTAATTATTTATTATAATTATTTATCAAATGGAAAAAAATATAAAGAACCATAATGTAGAAAAATTTATATTTTATAATAATATTTATATATTATAATATATTTCACACAACCTCATATTAAAAATATTACATTTTTCTAAAACCAGAGTTTGACATTTTGTCACTCCCTTTGATTTTAATAGTATTTAAGAAATTTTCATGGAAAAGTTTCCATTAAATAATTAAATTTTAAATTTAAGGTGTTAATGATTGAATTAAAACCATACAATAAAATATGGGCTTGCTTTATGGTAATTTTCTATTCCTTGTCACATTATTTTTATCCAAAAATACCCATTATACCCTTTTGCAAGGTAATAGAAATATTCATTGTTACAATTCATATTTTCCAAAACTAAAACATAAATTTTTAGTAAATATGTATTATATAATTCCAAATATAGAACCAATTTTGGAAAATTCAAAAAATATAATAAGATAAAATTAATTTTAAATTCATCACATTGATGGGGAAAAATTTTTTTAATGTGAAAACATACCAAATTTTGAAATGTGTTTATGTACAAATACAATATGGAATTGATTTTAATGACATAATTTGGATCAATGGATGTAAAATTATACTAAATAAGCTTTTAAAAAAATTGACAACATACTTTATATATATAAATAATTTATAAGAATAAGAAGTTCTCAAAAAAAATTTAGTATTTTTCATAATTCTTCAAAACATGAAACTTATCAGAAAACACAAAAAATGCATCAATATAAATTTTGATATTTAGTTTTAAAAGAAGAATTTTATTTTTTTAAATATAATAAATAAAACTGTCACAATTTGGTTTAGAAAATGTTCTCCATTAAAAGTGTATAAAACTGCTTTTAGAAAAATACATCTTTTAAGCATAAAACTAGATTTATTTTTATATCATGTATAGAATAAAAATTGGATTAATGATTTAAATTATATTGAATATTATATATGTATATAATTAACATATTCCACCAACTGTGGTTTGGTTATTTTTTGGTACATAACTCACTTGTGTGTTTTTAAACAGTTTTCTAGAAAACATTTCATTTCAATTTCAAAAGTGTTTTACATGTGTAAAGAATTATTTAATGATACTATTAAACTTTTTCATACTATCCACTATAAAATACATGTTATTATTTTATTATTTAAATTTTTTTTAAAAAATATTTTGTAGAAACTTGATAGTGTGTGTAACACTAGATAATTCGAGGTTGTGTGCAACACAATACATCAAAAAAATAAAATTATTAAAAAAATTATTTCATAAAATCTTTTGGTGTCAGATTCCACCCCATATAAAATGATTTTTCCATAAAAATTAATCTGGGTAAAAAATGTTCTAATAGATGATATTTACTTTCATATAATCTGACATCATAAAGGAAAATACTAAAAATACCTTAAAAAATACAATGTTAGAAATATCAATATTGGCTAAAGTGACTGAAAATTGGTGTCACTAACCAAATCTGGTCACCACTGAAACCAGTGCCAAACCAGGCCTATGACAAGGCCCGAAGGGCGTTCCCGATCCCCATGGGCTGGAACAAGTGCCTGGGTATCATAAAATGAGAATTGGGAACAATTTACCCGAGTTTATAAACTTAAAACAACAGAAGAATCCAATAAAACGAATCTGGATTTTTCAAACCAAACAATCTTTTACAAAAATTCAGAACTAAATTACATAGCTTAAAACAACTAAAAAAGACTATACCAAAGGTAAAAAACCAAAATTAAATATCCCAAGAACCCTCATGTCATGGGGCACCACCCTCAAGCCATCTCCACAAGACTTCACCACCAAGGACCTGCTAAAAACCCGAACCACTGGAACAAAAAAAATTGTACCCAACCTGCGACAACAAAAATAACCAAGTCTAATTACACCCAAAGGTGTAAGTAGGGTGTGAGCCAATACCCAATAGGATACCACCACTAATAGATTCCATGCGGTAAACATTCAAAGATTAAAAGCATGCAAGTTTTCAAAAACATGTAATTTCTAGTTACAATTTCTAAAAGATGCAACTTAAAAATAATTAGTTTTCAAGTGGGACAATTTAAAGAATAAACACTTTTAAAATAAATACCAAGGATACTGAATTTTCCAGCCACTCATACCGTATTCCGACGATAAGCACAAAATATCTAGTGAGCACAAGCAATGGGAAATAACCCCTAGGCACTAGCTAGTTGTGGGTCCCAGATACCTCGTATCTCGGTGAGAGTAACCATCACAAATATTCATTCTCGTGCACGAGCCAATAGTAGGGTACATACCCATAACCTAGTGGTCCCCAATCATCATCATAATAATTTAGTTATAGTTGTAAGTGTCAATCTTGCTAAGTGAAACTAAGGCCAAACCCCACAGATTCACTAGCATACTAGTACACGCCCACCCACCTAGACACCTGGGTTTTCCCTTTGTGATCAAACAAGTTCAACAAGTCAATGAATATAATATTCACAAGAAAATAATATTTCCATATCATAAATTCACCAAACATCCCACATGTATACAACACAAGTCACAAAAGTCCACTTTTCATTCAAATTGATTTTGAAATCCGACTCACACCAAAATAGCCCACAACACTTTTCACATTTCTTTAACACTTCCAAAAATTCATTAAACAATTTTATAAAACCAATCCAATATATTACAACTCTCATAACAACCCACTCACTTGTTACATAACACCCCTTTTACCTTCAAAATCATTTAATCATTAAACATACACGAAAGAGCCCACAAACATGTTTCGCTCCAACATCACAATTTACTAAAACATTACAGAAATTTAAAAAACATTATAAAAATATTTGAAATCTTAAAACATCAATTCACCTTTCAAAACACTATAATACGTGAAAACATATACCAAACAGTACATATTCACCCTTTTCCCACTTTGTTTAACCAACTAAAACATTTACAATTTTCATAAAAAGAACCCAAGTGGTGAAAATATGTCTTGCACAAAAAACTCATTTCAAAAACCTATTTTTAAGACAAAATCACACCAATCTCTTACCAAAACAGAATTGGCATCCCAATCAACATGTAATAATCAACTTTCAAATGTTATATAATCACCTTGAACAATATCACAAAAGATACCCATGAGAACACACAAATCCATAAAACACTTCCAAAGAGTATAACAAGGTTACACACATAAAACCCATTAAAAGACCCTCATTTTTAGGCCCACATGACACTATATTATTACCCAACCAAAATTGACAGCCCCGTTCAACAACTAAGAAATAACTTCCACGTTTTACAAAACTACTACAAGAGATAACTCAAGAAATACATTTGAAAAATACATACTTCAAACAAAAATGTAACTTTAATACCAAATGCTTTACTATTGCTACCAAAAATGGTTTTCGCATAATAAAAAACATATAAGGAATATGAAAAATTATTTAATCAAGCAAACTAACTCATCATTAAATGGTTACCCACGGAATCACCTACCGAATGTGTCGAAACCCTCAAATATTGGGGCGAAACATCAACCGTACGATCGCCGCACCTCAAGGAAGTTAAAAGAAACATAAAACCTCAATATTTAACCCAAAATACAGTAATTTAGAACCTAGGAACGAACCCTAACTTCTGTAATTTTTATAATTCAAGAATTAGGGAAGAAACCCTAAGCAATTTGAAAGAGGAAAGAAATAGACTCACATACTTAAAGTATCCTGAATTAATCACTCCAAAAACAATAGTTGCTGAAATTTAAAACATCCAAAATTAAGGGATTGTTCAAACAAGATTTAGAAGGTAATTTAGGAACTGTAATGGAGGAAAAAGAGTAATAATTGAGAGAGTTAAGAAGGAATTAAGTTACCTCTTCAATTCTGGCCGATTTGAGACACCCTATGAAGATCAGCCCTAATTCGAGATTTCAAAGAGCTCCAAGGAGGGGGGAAAGGCAATGGTATCTTTCCTGGGTTTCGTAGGGTTGAGAGGGAGGTGGAAGCACCGAAAAAACAAAAATAGTGAAGGAGATTAAAAAAATTAAAAATTATTTTTAATGCTGGAAATGGGAATTCGGGCAGGCCCAAAATCTTAAATAAAAACCCATATCCACCATGATTATGGATTTATAAAGGCTCTAAATTTATATTTTGGTGTTAATAAGTCAGAGGAGACCATTTAGAAATTAGAATGAGGGAAAAATATTAAAAAATGAAAAAGTTATAAAGGAAACAAAATTTATTTTTAAATCTGGAATTGGGCTCACGGTTTGGCCCAATTCATGAAAACTCATATATTTCTCCATAAAACCTTTGGAAACCATCCAAAACAAATAATGAAAAGAAAATAAATGAAATTTAACTTCAAAATAAGTCATGTATGTGACAATTGGGTTTCCACATATGATAGAATATGTTTACAGTGAAAACATGGATGTATAAGAGAAAAATAACTATCATGTTTTTATGGATAGTGATAGATAACAGTCTTGAGGTACTCTTAGTGACCCACAAACCGCAGACTAAATTGGTTTGTAAAGCATCATTCATATCATAAAAATTATGATAACAAGATTAATATTTATTTCAAAATACATTAAGAAAATATAATTTTTTAGTTTCATTTTATAAGTACAATCTCACTCTATGGATATTCTTTGAAAAATCACACTTCATTATCTAACTATAAGAAAATATGAAGTTTAAATTTTAATAAATTAATAACTAGTGGATCATAAGATATGTAAAGGGGATAACAAGTCATTCCTTATACCTCTTGTTATCATAACAACAAAATTAATTGAAACCTTTACCAAATATGAATAAATCTTTATATAATCGATCATTAATCTTTAAAACATCATCTAAATTTCAATGAAAAAAATTTAATAAATGGTTACCATTATGAACATTCAAAAATATTAAAATCCAATACTGTTGAATGATTGTCGCTAAACCTAAAATTTTCACCAATAAAAACTAATGTATCTTTTAATTGTGACTTACAAAACATGTTAACACCATTATACAGTATTATATTGAAACATGATAATAAACAGAGTTATGAAAAAACCATATTGAAAACAAGCATGCTCTCAAAAAAACAACTGTTTCCTCATAGAATAAATCCAAAAATTCTAAAAACGTAATCCATGATGCTATAAAACACCTTTTCCTCTTAGTAAAAATCAGTTCAAAAAGCATTAATACTATTTGATTTATTTTAAAAAAATAAAGAATATATTTATCTCACTATGCCAACATCATGAACATATTAATGGTCATCATTCCCTTCAATATCACCTTACCACCTCAATAAGTTTTCATCATTACCAGTACCATTCAACATATTAATTCAAATAATTAAGGAAAACAATAAGGAACTAATCCTAAATTTTTCATTATTTCTTAATTCCATAGAAGTACTTCTAAAAATTATTCTTTAATTACATGATATTAACACTCAATTATTCCACGTCATCAGTGTCATAGTGCACATCATCATTATTGAACGCATGATATTTCCCATTTTCGTAGGATTTATGAAGTTTTTTATGTATCATAATCATTAACACTATTATTTGGGAACTTGTTTTTATAACTCCCTTTTTCATACACTTGGTGAACATAAGTGTGGGTGGTAAATTATTTGGAATTTACTTTTCCTCCATTTCATTTAACGGACTATTCATCACATTTTGACATTAATATGCTCTATGTAATCCCTTTCCACATTTAAATCATAACCCAATTCTCTTAAAACACTTTCCTTGATGTCTCTTACTACATTTCTAGAATGTAGATGGTTGTAATTCCTTTAGACCATGGGGCTTATTCATTTCGTGAGACATGATATTTCATTTCATAAGCATTGTGTGAGAATAAAACCATACTTTTTAATTCCTACTACAATAACATTTAGTTTCTCAAGAGATTATTCATTTCAATGACCCACATATTCCCCATTAATATGGTTCCTTCGAGTTCCAACCACTTAATAAAACTAGAAATCCTAGTGTGAGAAACACTAATCATAATGGTGGATAAACTTAATGAAGGAAAATTAATTTTAAAATTTCAATCCATGAAACATTTTTTCTAATCCAATGTTATTCACAATCATTATGAGAAATGTAGGTTTGTATCCCATACTTAGAATTATCTTTAGGGATCTTTATATGGTTTTATCATCCTATATTCCCAAGGATGAATAATATTATTTTTGATACGAACTAAAATCACCCTGACATTTCATACATGGATATTACATCCTTTTAAATGAATATTCATTACAATACATAAAAAAATAACCAAGTACTATAATAGTTTATTGCCTCTATAAAAATATAAAATATAATTCTAGTACGATCAATGATCTTCAATTTTTCCCACAAATATCACTCCTTCATTACCCTACTTAAAACCATTATTTATATCCAGTGGAATGGAAACATAAGAAAAGGGAGTGATAAGATGCTCAATAAGGGTAATCATAATAGATATAAATTTATTATTTTATGAAATAATAGGATAATATATATGGGTATGTGATCATGATCATAACATCAAAAGTTCATACCCAACCTATCATGGATCATAAATATGATTCATAGAATAAAAAATTATCATTTCTAACGACATGTACCATCATAATGAAACATTATCAAAATGAAACCATAAACAAATAATTTTAATTCATAAATGTTTGTGGATTCATAGTAAGTGTTTAAAAAATCATATGTAAAAGTTAACTATAAATACTCTCGGATTAGCCAATATCACCAGTTTCCTTTAATGGATCATGCACATTCACTTGTTTCACATTATGTATCAAGCACATCAACATGTTTTTCTTAAATATAAAAAAAGATATAATTCATTACATAAGGAATTGGAAGGAGATATAATTACCACACATAACCTAAAGAAAACTATACATATGTGTTCCATAGATCCAAAAATCATTTATCACATCAGAACCCATGTAAGGAAATGAGATTCAAAAAATCATCATCATAACAAAACTCAGGTAAATGAAATAGGATTCCTAAATTTCATTCCATCATAAACATAAACCATCAATATAAAGGAAATAATCATAAATTTGGATTATTTACATATTAAATCATTTTTAACATCAAATAATTTCATATTAGGGGGAAAATTATTTGTTAAATATTACTTGACTTTGTTTTTGAGAGAAATATCATTTACTATATAAAATAATTTTTTAAAGTGTTAAGAAATTATAAAGGAAATTTTTTTATTTGAAAATAACTTATAATAATGTAAATAAATATTCAAGTAATTAAGGAATCGTAATGGCTGGAAAAGCTTCTCAAGCTATTCAAGTTAAAAAAAATTCCTTCAGTTTTTTTAGAAAGGTCATAAATGGCGTTGTTCATAAAATGACAAAAATATTTTTTTCAAAGTTTTTTTAAAGATTTAAAAATGGGTTAAAATGAATTTAAAAATCCAGTGGAGAATATTAAAAATATTTTATTATCATTTTTTAAAACATATTCAAGGAATATAAATATTTCCTAGCAGTGAAATAAAATCAATCAATATCGAATATTGATGAGATTATGAAATACAACCTTTCCCCTTTGTAATAAATTGAATCATATTCATCGTGAAAGAAATAAAATTATATGGAAATTAAAACAACAAAATATTAAGGATATAACTCTTAAATGAAATTAAAGAACATTATGCACACAAGAATAAATAACCATATAGTGTATAAGGCAAGTGTCTAACAGAAATAAAAGCGAGAGGAAAATACCTTACCTCAAGTATAACCATTACTTGATAATGTTAAATGATAATGAACCTAAATATTTAATTATTACAAATTTATTCTATAACCATATATAAATCAAACCCTATACTATTTTATTACAATATCCTATCACATTTTTTAAAAATTCAAAATCATTGTTCTTGGTCACATCTACTTCATTTTCCAAGAATGTTTCGGTACGACGGCTATATTACATATAATTTGATCGTGGAAACATCATTTATAGAATAATAATTATGTTACATATATCATATATACACATAAAATTCATCCTTATTACCATCCATGTGAAATATAGATGAAAAATGAATCATTTCACACCATGGAGGTGGTATGTCATACGTACATACTTACGACATTATCATTTCCCAATAGATTAGGTGGTAAAACGGTAAATATGATATTATAACTATAGAAGTATTATTATGTAAAAAATATAAAATATAATAATTAAACCACTCATTATTCCCACTCATAAAATATGATGAGGGAAAATGAATTTTATTGCTACGTGGAGATGATAAGTTGTACTTACACACAAGTGATACGTTCACTAATTATTCAATGGGAAGGTGTTTTAAAATGGTGTGTTAATAAAAATAATTAAATATAATAATATTTTAGATAATTAAGTTAATTTTTTATGATATATATCATATATTTATATGAGGTATATAAGAGTATAAAAATACAGTGATCAATTTGAGGAATTACCTCTTCTTTGAGATGGATCATGTAGATCTCCTCTAATAGACTCTAGAGCTGGTGCTTCATGAATAAAAAAACCTATAGAATGTGTTTAGGTAAGTTTAGAAGAAAATATTTTATATTTTTATCTTATATATAATACTTAATGTGGTGAAATGAGATGAGATAAGAGGTGTCCTTTTATAATGAAGACAGGGGGGACTTTTGGAATTTCTCGAAAGATTTATTTATAATAAATTAAATCTCAAATAAAATACCTAAAAATGGAAAGGTATTCAAATATAATTTGTTATAGGATTTTAATTTCATGATCCATTAGATTTTATAGATGTTTCGGTGTAATTTTAAAACATATAATTTTTATTAAGTCTTACTTAACATATTTTAATTTTCACTATAGTATCAAATTTTTCGTTATGAAAATGTTTAGAATTTAATTATAAGTTTAAAATTGAACCATAAATTGTCCATTTATGATATTTTATATCATTAAATATTCCCATTTTCCATAATTTATATTTTCATTATTTTTAAATAAATCTATAAAATGTTATTTTAAGAAAATATCATTTGTTTTAGGTTTTAAACTATTCATAAAATTGACCTTTAAAAAATAAATAGATCTAAATGAATTCTAAAAAATTCAATTAGTAAACCCCGAAAATATCATATCTACCTAAAAAATTAAATTATCAGATTAAATAAATGAAATTATATTTATTTTAATATTTTTAAAATAACTTAATTTATTTTTTCATTAATTCTGTAACTACTGCTTCATCAATTTGTATTTATTTATGATAATTATTTCTTAACCAAAAAGGATAATTAATATAACATGAGGAAAAAACCTTTATTTTTTATAATAATATTTATAATCTATTATATATTTTATTTAACCCCATATAAAAAATTTAACACCAATTAAAATAACGAGTTTCTCATTTTTTTCAGTCCCTTTAGTTTTAATAATATATATGTCATATTCTGTGAAAATTTTATATTAAATAAATAAATTTAAAACCATATGTGTTATGGTTTTAATTAATGTCATCCAATAATGTCTAGTATTGTGTTAGGGTCATTTTAGTGTCATTATCACTTTATTATTAACCTAAATGACCAAATATACCATTTAATACTGTAACAAGAATCACTAATATTACAATTCATATTGTCCATAAATAGAAGGGAACTATTTACTATATTTTTAAAATCTAAATCTGAATATTTAATCCATTTTATAAAATTATTAAAATATAAGTGGTTAAATTAATTTAAAATTATTCTTGTAGATAGGGTGAGAAAACATGTTTTTATAGTGAAAACATTAAGAAAAATGAAATGTTTTCATATCCCAATTCAATATTAAATTGATTCAAATTTCCTCAAGTTCATTTAAAGATGTATAATTTTACTCATTATAATTTAAAACCAATATAAAAAAATAATTTATCAATATAAATATGGTAGGATGAAAAATGGTTTTCAATTAAAATTTATTATTTTTCATTATTCATTGAAACATTAAACTTATTAATAAAATTCTTGAAATTCAATAAAAAATAAAATTTAAAATCATAATACAATAGAACAAGTATATTTTGTAATATATAATTTATAAAAGTGTCAGAATTTTGTATTAAAATATGTATTCCATTAAAAGGTGATAGATTTTTTTTTAAAAAAATACTACTTTTGATCATAAAAATGTATTTATTTTTTTATCATGTATAGAAAAAATAGGGTGAATTTTAAGCATCATATTGAAAATTATATACACACACAAATATATATATATTTCATTAAAATAATCCAAAAAAAATGATTTTTTATATTATTTATATAAAACACACTTATACACATTTAATTATTTTTCAGATAATGATATCATTTTAATTTCAAATGAGTTTTATATATAGAAACCGTACTATCATAATTCCATTAATAATGTTAATAACCACCACTATAACAGATGGTTTATAATTTTCTCCATTAAATATTAACAATAATATTACATTTTTTCATATAATCTCACTTGTGTGTGCAATGCAAGGTCATCCGGTGTTGTGGGTAACACATTATATCAAAGAAATAAAAATATTTAAAAAACATAATAAAAACTAGTTATGTTAAAAAGAATATATAATTAATATATTTAATTCAATTTCATATTCAAACTCTCACCCGCTATTTATGACTCTATCAATTTCCACATCAACTCTTACTCTATTAAATTATTATGAATTATTTATTCCTAAATCCCAAACAGGTTATATGATATATAGATAGAATGATAAGTCACACTTTGTATCTTCTGTTATCATCAATTATATATGGTTAGAATAGGTTATACAATATGAAAAAAATCCTCATATGTAATGATAATACATTGACATCAAAAACATCTTCTCAAGTTTAACATAAACCATCTAATAATATGTTAACCTTGAAACCCTTTTCTAAGGTAAAAAATATGACACTTTAAGAAAAAGGTCACAATATTTCTCAAAATAAGACTAGCACTAATACCACATATACCATAATGTATCCCATGGTTGTTACGCACCAATCTTGTGAATACATTAACCATGTATTCTCTTGATACATTGTAATGACGTGAATTACCATAAATCCAGATTGAAAACATGCATGAATTATTATTCCAAAATATTATTGGATTAATTGATTATCTCCAAAAATCTCCATCCATGATAGATAAACCACTTTTTGAATAAATACTTATTCAATTACATGGTAATAAATATAGAATGTTTACTTTATATATATCAATCATCTCCATATTATATATAAACACCATTTTCTCAACAGTAACAACATATTAAGCATTACCTTCTCAAAATCAAAATATCTTCTTTCAATTAAATCACATTTCTAGGTCATCTACACCATTCAATATATTTTTTCAAAATTTTAATGTAAAACATATACTTCATGATTTATATGACATAATTCTTTAATTACTATAAATATTCTCCTCATTCATCAGACTTTTCTTATAAAACCATTACATAGGATTTATTGTACTATTCCTTAATAAAAATTTTCTATAATATGAATTTTGAATCATTTAATAAGGTTCTAAAACCACATTTTAATCACTATTATTAAATTTAATGTATAATATACTTTTAAAATATCCAATACCTTTCACATGTTGTTTTTAGTCTATTTATGCGCAATAATATAACTGATTATCATACCACCTTCTTAATTTCATTCATGATATTACCAATTTGGACATATATTTGTTTATATCCCATATTTCCACATCTGAGGCATTTAATGTAAACCGAGTTCCTTCTGTTCTCGCTATTTCCTTTGAAACAAAATCATAGTTTGAGAAACATGCATCATAGTAGAAAACCACATAATCATTAAAAATTACATAGAGGATGCCCACATTATTATTTATAAATTTAAATATATAACACTATAGTATTATCCATAGAAACATATATATACAAATTCTTATAAATATAATCAGGTAACTCGCTAAAGTTTTCCAATCATAGTTTTTGATGGTGGATGAAACCATTAAATTTAGGACAACTATTGAGAATTAGGATTAACATAAATTTAAATTACATAATTTTAGATGAAATTTCATAACATTAAAAAAATAAATTCGTAAGAAGCATAATATTTTAGCGTATTCAGAAACATGGATGACAATATCTTCTAACATCATGAGAGATCTCCATAGTCTCCCATAAAGATCTTCCCCTTTAGGACTCCTACCCAAAAAAATTATTCATAACCTTGGAAAAGTAATCATAAGAATGTAGGAGCATAGATTCTCATTAATGGGAAAAAGGATACATTTAATCATAATCATGAGCCTAAGGGTGTCAGAACATGATTATAACATTATAATATCAATCCATGCATATCCAAGATCATAAAATTCAATTCATAAATATTGTTAGTTCATAAGACATGAATCATAAGATAATTTTGAACATGATCCATGTGATCATATAATATGAATAATTAAGAGTATTATGGCATACACCTGATATTATGACATTGTGAACTTAAATAAGTTGAAATAGGTTCACTCATTATGTTATGGACATGAAATCCAGCCCTCTAATAAAATTCTAGACATGTTAAGGGGTTCATGAATAACATTGTGAAAATGTAATCAGGTTCATTAAAAACATCATAGCAGTCTAGGATTACTCCCAATACTATAGTAATAGTTGATCAGGATACACATGTTTCCCATTCTGGATCAGGAAAAACATATTTCTTATTATGGATCAGGACACACCTTTTTCCCATTATGGATTATTATCTTCAACTTTTTTCCATAATTATTTAATGATATATAAATCATTACCCAATTCATTGGAGAGAGATATAGGTCCCACTTGTCATATAATGAAATCATACAAACATGTGTCATAAAACTTTCATCATGACTTGAACCATAAAATGAGATGGGTATCATAAAAATCATATCATAACACATGAAATTAAATGGTTATAATAAAAATTTAGTCATATAATAACTTGTGGAAAATAGATAGGTTTCATAATAATTTTATCATACAATTACCCCAGAATGGAAGTAGGTTTCATAAGAATTTATCATTGTATAACCCATCAAAGAGCAACTGGTTTCATAAACATCCCGCCATCAAAACATAAACCACCATGAAAATTAATATGAATGGAATCCTTGGATCATATCCCTATTAAATAATAATCTATAACCAAGGATGTCATATTCAGTGGTGACAAATTTTGAATGATCACATGGAACATAACTTTTCTTTGAAATAATATTTTTAAAACATATAAAATTTTCAAAATCATTTTCTTTGAAATCACTTTGAAATAATTTAAAGGAATGATGAAAAATAATTTAATATATATCATGAGAAAAAATTCCATTCCTATTTGAAGGGTTTTTTTATTAATAGAAAACATTTTTAAAACACTTTAATTTGAAAATAACCATGAAAATATATAATGTAATTTTGAAAACCATTGAAAACACATTTTTTAAAATATAAAAAAATTAAAAATATTTTATTTGAAAAAAAATTAAAACAAATTGTATTTAGATTATTAAGAAAAAAAAATATTTTAAAATCAACCTTGTAAATATTGAAATGTATATTGAAGGAAATAAATGCTAGGAAGGAGGGTAAATCCGTACATGTCATTCATTCCTTTTTCACTATAAAAAGTTTAGAAAAGTTCCTTAATTAGAAGAATATTAATTTTAAAAAACATTTTCTAAAAAAATTAATCATCAAAATAATATCGATTAAAAAATCACGAAAATATGACTTTTATTTATATAAAATGTCAAAGGGAATTATATAAACCTTTTAGAATAATATAGGTGCATAACGTATCATATGTTTAAAAGAAAGAAAATTGAGAAAAAAATTACCATAACAATTTGGTAAAGTTTGAACCGTAAACCCCATAAAATAGAGAACATAACATTTATATGAGAATACACATTATTTTATTTATATTTATAATATAATAAATTCATTGTATGTATATTCTCAATGAAAATAACAAGTGGTGAATATAGCATTAGTCTTGTAGAAATAAAAGTTACAATAGAAATCCACTTACTACATGAGAAACTATTTAATCACAAGCCACACGAAAGAATATAATCAATTAAAACATTCATTATGATTAAATAAATTAATTTAATGATATAAAATTTCATAGGGAAATATATAAATCACACAATAATAATATGTGGTGAATAAATCATATATTTCACGGAAGTAAAAGTGAGATGAGGAAACCATTGCCATAAGTGTTGACTTCTTTCATACACATTCAAGCCTCATGTATAATAAATATATATTTATTATACACTAACCACAAAACCTTATTATTATATATAATATACCAGATATGATATTATTATGACATTATATTACCCATTTTCCATTAATATCATTTTAATTAAACATTTTGTGTAAAATTTTCTTAGTCTTTTATATATGTTTTGACTAGTTATTCGTGATACTATTCATTGTAACATGATTAAAATATTTCCAAGAATATAAAAAATGATATAAATATCATATATATTCAGTATATGTGTGTTTATTATAATATATTATGCATTTATATGAAATTAAATACATTGTTCATAAGGATGGTTGGCTATATTTAAGCATGCACAATGTTTCTATTTTCATAACTTATTAGAGGAAATAAAGTAAATAACATATATTAATATATATATATATATTATAATTTTAGTAGAATTATTATGTCATAAATATCATATAAATTTATTAAACTCATCCTTAATACATTCCATGTAATGTGTAAACAAATCACATCACTTTGAGGAAGAGGTAGTCCACACATCCACAAACCAAGATATCATATTCCAAAAAAATTTAATGTATGAAGGTCTGTATAAAAAATAAAAAAGTATAAAAACATAAATATTATCACATATATCATTCAAAAATGAAAATTAAATCATTATTTCCAACATTAATACGAGGAAATGTAGTAACAAACGACATCGGTTTGCGAGGCGGTAGTCCGCCCTACACACGAATGACGATTGCCTTACCCATTTGATAGAAGTGTGTGTGATTTTAGGTTATAAACATAGAATAAAAAAAATAATTATATTTAGTTTATTTATGTTTTTGTAAAATCATTTAATATGAATAATTTATGGGGTGTATAATGATATAAAACTAAAGTGCTTGTTGAAGGATGCTACTTTTTCTTTAGGAAATTCCATTTTGTTTGCACCAAAGGACAAACATGGTTTTTTTCTAAGAAAGATGATTCTTCAAGGATGAAGGGAGTGAATTTGGGATCCTAATTTTCTAGTATTCTTAAAATAAATAGATCTTTATTTGTGTGAGATATTGAGGGGGTGAGTGATTTTTTATAGTGTGGGGGGAGTGTCATTATTGAAAATATAAAAAGGTAAACACTATTGAGTGGCCACCCTTAAATCATGTGTCTCAAAGAATGGTAAATGTTCTATAAAATAGAGTATATTGTTTTTATATTTCTATTAAATGTCTTTTTTATAGGTTTATATGAAAATTTCCCTTAATTTAAATTTTAATAACTAAATTAACTTGTTTTACTATAATCGTTGTAAATAATTTTTATTATATTAATTAATATTTTTGGTTGAAAGTAAAGATGACATTTTTAGACAATAAAAATTATTCTAAAATAAAATTTGGAATCAATGTTTTATAATTATAATCCTATTTGTGGTATAAATTAATTTGAAATTAATCATGTAGAAGTGATGTGTCGATGATTTTTTTATGTAGAAAAGTTTAAAAATGTGAAATGTTTTTGTATATAATTTCAATCTCTAATTAGTTCCAATGGACCATATTGGATTTAATAATTTTTAATTTATATAAATATTATTTATAAAAAATATAAAATATAAATAAACAATATTAATAAATTAGATCAAAAGGAACTTTTCAATTAAAACAGAGTATTTTTAACTATTCATTAAAAATTAAACTTCTCATAAAAGTACTAAAAATACAACCAATGTAAATTTTTATATTCTTATTTAAAAATTAAATATTTTTAATATAAAAAATATATAAGTGTTACAAATTTCATTTAAAATAGGTTCTCTATTAAAAGGTGGAAAAATTACAATTTAGAAAAATAATTATTTTTATTCATATAATTGGATTATTCAAATAAATTTTTTATAAAATCTATTGGATGAGTGTAAAAAAGTTTTATTTAATATTTAATATATAAATTGTATTAATAACATTCATTAATAGGTTTTTTCACAATTTATTGAGATAAAATTTTGTTTTTTACAATGACACATAGCTTTATTAGAAAAGGAATTTAATTATTTAAAAAATGTCTTAAATTCAACTCTAGTTAATTGATAACCAAGGGATTCATTTAATATAATGTATCTAAAAAAATTCACTAAAATCAGTTAGTGTAATTTTTAATTTCTATACGAATGGCGAGGTGGTAACTTAAATAATATTTTAATAATGATATTAATATTATATTGTAGTTCGTTTAAACACGATCTAGCATGTAACACAAGATATCGAAGGAACACAACATTTTCTGTAAAAAAGAAAAACATATGTTTTCGTGTATCACAAGATATTATACGTATTTCATATAGAACTAAATATATATTTATTGTTATATGAAACGAAAAATATCAAAAATATTTAATAAATTCAAAAACACTATTTCACAAAATATTATAGTGTTATAGATCCCAAATTAATTATTTGACCCCAAAATGAGAAGATCACATGTTGAATTGCCCAAAATAAATGAGGTTGAATTGATTGAGGCATGTGACCAAGGCATCTAATCCCGAGGTTCCATGTGTGAGCCAGAGGGGATGTCATGAGGGAAGAGGGCTCCGAAAAGGGGTATCTTATATAGGGAGAGGCTAATGGTAGAAGCATATACTATAAGGGGAGGAGTCACTTATGATGAATATGGTGGTCCATGGTGGTATTTCATGCGAGGATATGAAAATGGGTAAGGGGTGCTTATTAATAAGGGATTTTAAAAAATAAATGGAATTATTTTTTTGTAAAAAATTATATCCTATATTTAGAAAAATTTTATAAATGAAATTGTTAGTCTACATAGTTTTATTAACCATGCAACAATCATGTTTAAAGTGTTGTAAAACCCCACTAACACTTCCATAGTTTCTATTAAGTTCAACACTATTGGAGAAATAGTGCCCCAACTTTTCTATGTGGAATTGTTTGATTGACAGTCCGACAAGCATTGTTTCTTTAGGGATAATCCTAACTATGAACAACCCATTGGTTGTAAAAATTAAATATTATGTTTTAAAAACATAGTCTCAATACATGAGAAAATATTAATTACCCCAAATTAAATTTACTTAATATTAAATAAACACTAAACTAACATGATGTGTGTCACATCATAATCTTATTGAAACTATATTTATCCTTATATTATTTGTCAACTCTCCTATCCCATGTCTTATTTCTATATTTCTCTTTCAAGTTATTGGATTTAAATACATTTTTTCCTAATATTCATCTTGTCATTCTCAGAACCCCTATATTCAGCATCATATTTGGGACACCTCTTAAACTAATGTCTTCCCCTATATTGATAACTTTCTCAATTCTCATATTCTCTCACCTCATAATACATTTTTCAATCACACTTAGGAATATATCATGTATTTCCTATTGGAAAGGAAATAGTTTGACCTTTTATGTGTTCTTCCATCATGTATTTTTCATTATACGCTCATCCACATTTCTCACTATTAGAGTGGCCTTCTTAATTTTTTCTTCATATTTATTTTATTTCTTTCCAAGAGGGATGACATGAGTAAAATTATATCGGTTCTCGATTTATCTTATATTTAGATCTGGTATTTTTTTGAAGAATGGTGAATTTATTTTCCATCTTCACAAAAATTTATTTATTGAAATAATTATTTTCGCATGTAATAGGAATGGTGGAATTAATTTTAAAAAATATAGTTTCTCTCTTACTGCATTTTCTGTCTATATGACTAGGGGTAGAACATATTAATAGTCACCCATTAATGTGAAAAATTGTACAATTACTCCTCATTTGAGATATTTTTTTAGGTATATGTCCTCCTCCCATTGATCCCCTTGTATTCTTGGAAAACAATGACGCTATGTATTATTATTGCACAATAGTAGCACATTGTGGATACCTCCCTCCGAGAGTTGTGTCCTTCATTTCTTTTCATGGTCCTTCTACTTACATGCTTACTTTGGATATCTATATATACGGACACCAATTTTTAATGCTCCTATAATAGGAATATTTTTTTATTTAAGTATTTTACCTTTAATTCATGCTACATGATCTTCTTATCCTTCTCCTTTTGTTCGAAAGCCATATCCTGAAGACATAAGGTTGTTTCCTTTTCAGGTTTTATCCACTTATCTAATTTTTTAGAGGGATAATGATAGCTTTTACCTCCTAACCCTTTGCCATTTTCTATATAACTTCAAGTGTAAGATCATCAAATAAGTCACTTTGACTCTTCATTTTCGCAACTATTTACTCTATTTCATCATTTTTGGATAACTTTACATGCCTCATCCTTGGGTTCTCCACAACTAATGTTTACATATATATACCCAATTCATTTTTCTTTTCCTATAGATTTCAAAAATACTATGAGTTAAGGATATTCTTTTTCTAACTAACCGCATACTCATTTACTTTGTTAGAAATAAACTCCTATTCCTTATCATGATTATAATTTTTCATCCCTGCATTTTGGCCAAATCAATTATAATTTATGGAGTCTTTTCAATTTATTAACCTCAATTTTCAACACTTCATCATGCATCCCTTGAGATTCATTCTTCATTCTTAGCTAAATGTTTTATTACATCATTACCTAACTAATATCCTATGACATATGAATCTATTCTATCATTGGATCTCTTGATATCTCATCATCTTATATTTTTCCAAAAACTCTCAGTACATCATTCTCATCAGATAGTCCTATTAGACCATATTATTATCAAATAGATAAAAAATCAGATTCATACATACCTCCCTTTTTCCAATTCTTGGGATCCTTTATCTATATCACACACTTCCAAAATACTATTCCATTATATAGAATTCCTTTATAATGTTACCACATTATATTCTTTATCATTCCAATTTCATACAAGAAGAATAGATTTCAGCACTAAAAAATTCAAATCAATTCAATATATAACAAATAAAAAAAGGTAAAATTACCTTCCATTAGAAATTTATGGAACCCTAAGGTGATTTAGTAAGAGATTACCTTAATTTGGAGTTAGTTGGGGAATGAAACACATTCAAATTTCCCCACATACCAAGGAAACTATTTTTGTACTAACTGATCTTGACCTCACTTTCTATATGGGTCAATCTTATGTTCAAATCTTACCTGAAGATATTATTTACAAGTGTTCATATATTATACTTATTCAGATATGATAATTTATCACACAATCCACATGTATTTATTTTCATCATGTGTTATATTAGAAATGAATGTACATAAGATATAAGAATTTTACATTGTTCGACTACACTAGGCTATTTACAATAATCAAATACAAAAATTTTATTGACGTACCAAAATCCTAAAGAAATATATTATATGGTAATTAGGATAGAAAGGTCCTTTTTATAGGGTCACAACCCTTATATGTTTTATAGTCATCTCATTTTGACTAATGGTGACTCCCATTATCCATCCCCTTTCTCACTAGTTCAAGAGGATAAATTATTTACAATAGAATACACTACATAACTTCACTCACTAAAACATAATGCACATATTATTTCTTTTTGTTCCTCTCACTGCTATTTCACATCTTGGTTATAATCATATGTAATATAGGATTCTCACTCTACCCATTGAACATGTCTTTACTGAATACTGAATTAAATTGGCATGGTCTACAATGAGTTCCAATCACATTCTATATCAATTTCATTGATATACTTCCCAATACACACATTTTGAAAACATTCATTGTTTCAATAAAATCCTAGATTTAATTAATTTTTCTATTTATTTAAATTACACATCATTCAAGATTCATTCAATATTTCATAAAACTATCATTTTCAAACTGGAAAAAGTCTTTTCATTGCATAACTCATTTATGTATTACTGCATCACACCAGAGATACCTTCACATGATTCTTTAGAAAATTCAAAGCCCTCATATATTTAATGAACCATGATTGATCAAATAATGGTTTTATATGAATATTTTTATATGTTTCCACCAATTTATGAACCATCCACTATACCCAAGAACACATTATGTAACAATTTACAATTTTCCTGATGTATTCTATCTTCATGGAACAATCTGTTATATCTTTCATTCACATATTCTTCCAAACCACATGGTTCATTCATGTATAATAAATCCTTTAAAAAAACATACCACATTCAAAAAACATAATTTCATGAATCAACCAATATTTCCACAAACAATAATATTTTGTGAATTCCAATTCATTTCCCCATTTTATAAGGTAGTCAAGAAACCTCATTTTTAAAAAAATTCAGGAAATTTCATGTAACTATTGATTCCTTTTGTATAAAATTGTAACTTATGTGAATAGCACTAGTTTTTTATATTTCCTCAAGATGGCATAGAATCTCCATGTTCGTGGAACTTCTAATTTGTCCAAATCTTCCTCCCTTTCTCCAATTTACTATTCTAAATTCCCGCATGATGTCAAACACTTACAAGATCAATTTCTTCAAGAAAATATCAAATACATGATGATATTGGAACTTAACCCATGAACAATTAATGAATCATCCTTTTCGAGGTGGTCCTCTATATTCGATAGATTTAACTATTCACTATGTATTATCATTATTACAAATTCAGGATCGTATATTACTTCATGAAATCTACTAATTTAACTTTATTATAAAAACCCTAATCTCATGAAGCTGTTTACATGGTGAAAGATCCAAAAATACCCATCACACCGTGATCTTGTAAACACAATATCCAATACACCAACTAACCCTGACTGAAAATGATAAGGGTTGACAACGAATCCGGTACACAATATATGGAAGCATAATTTATCATTGTTTTACAAAAAACACGTAAAAAAATAATAATATCTTATAATTATCCATAACATTTAAAGAATACCATCATTAAACCATAAAATAATAATTTTAATGTTTTTATAAATAATTTATGTGATTTTTAGATTTTCATAACATGAGATACAATGATATTATGTCAATGTTTTAGGTAATTATTCTATCCCTAAAAATAAAAAATAAATTACAATAACTATAAAATTCTCATACCTAACCATGTGAATTAAATTTCATTAACAAAATAATTACATTTATAGCATTTAAATTGTTTAATTTAACTCAACTTAATCCAACTATTGCATAAAAAATCATCAAAAAATATTTAATTATATACATATCAAATAACATTTCGGGTTTAGGGTTATAAAAGTTTTTAAATAAATATTACATAGAAATATACATGTCTTCAAATGAGTATTTTTACCATTATGTCTAACCATATTCATTCAAAATTTTGTTTTAAAAATATACCATAAAATTATTCACACATTAAACATTCACTGAAAAAACAATTTAATATTATTCTTCATAGAGTGGGGAAAAGGAAACATAACAAATGTGAGATGAAATGCTCTGTAAGGTTAAATAAAATAATTAAAATTCTAAATTTAGTCAGAAATCACATTATATGAGGACATTATAAAATTTAACGAGTCTAACATATGACAATTTATACCAATTAAAATTATTTTTTTAAACACATGGCATTGAATATAACATTAATAATAGAAATAGTCATATCAATCAATAGCCATGATCCATATAATGATAATATTAATCAAAGGAAACATTAAAACCCATAGAAAGAATAAAAAATGTGTTGTAATCTTGGCACATCATCTTCATAAAATCCTTACGTGGAAACATATAAGTGGAATAACCAATACAGTTAAATTTCTATATAATTCTCCCAAAAACATGATCATAACATAATGTATTGGCGAGCTATATCAAGGTCACCTATTATTATTAATTAAATCATGATTACCACCATCATGATATATACCATGATCACCCATCAACGTGAGCTATATTGGGCTTATATTTCATCATAAATAATGTCCATGAACCATAAAATAATCATAATTCATGAAATATTTCATTTCTCAACATCAAAAAAACTATTTATCTTTCACACCAAGATTAACAAGTCAAAAAATATGGATTCTAGGAAAATATAATAATCCATACAAAGAATGAATAATTATATTATCATTAAAATATATACATGGTGGATTATATATAATATCATGGGTTTTTACCACTGATGAATATAAATACAACAAAGAGATCATTAAAAACATTCTTGGTGAAAGCACCCTATCCACTTTGAAAATCACTTTAATAAATAAAAAATTCCATAAATATTTTGGAAATAATTTTATGTGAAAATAACATTAGAATAAAACAAAAAAATCTTAAAACAATTATATTTATGGTAAAAAGAAAATCAGTTCATGTCATAAATGTTAATAAAAAATTTTTATTCAATTTTCATTAAGAGATTCCAAAGTGATCTAGGAAAAAATTTATAATAAATTTCATTTTCAAAATTTCCTAAATATGGTCAAAGATAATATAAAATAATTTGTAGTAAATATTGATTTTAAGGAAGGGTCATTCTTTAAATTATTCTAAAAATATGGATATGGAACAAAATGTTACATATCTAATTGAATATACAAGATCAATATCAATTACCAAGAAATTTTTTAATTTTTCTTTAATATATAGTGGTGTAAATTGAAAAAAAACTTCTAAATTAAATTTATAAATATAGGAGAAGAAAATATACTTGGTTTATGAAAATAATATCCCATGTCTTTTTCCTAATGAATCCTTGAATATAAAAAATCTCAAACTAAAAGAATATTGTAACATAAAGCCTTTTCTTCTTTAGTAACTTTTGAATAAGAATTCATTAAATTAAATATGATGTTATGGCTTGGTAAATCTCATTAATTTCATCAATTAATATATAAAAAATAAATCAAGGGTAGTAAGTAAACAATACAAGTATATCACGAGGCATGTCATGATACATGTCTTAGGATAATGAGATTGAGATAAAGAAAACCCTTGCATTGATAATAAATTTTTAAGTGATAGTTAATCCATGAAGATATAATGTTAAAATATGTAAATACACATGAAAAAATATTAAATATAAATTTAAAAATTAGGGATTAATTGGCACATAATCGTGTAATTATTATGCCATTGAATTTGATGTACAACCCAAATATATGGAACATGATTTAAGAATCAATATACCACTTGGGAACATTATTTTCAAATCCATTGGTTTGAAATAATTTATGTTGTAACTTATAATAAAATCCATTATAAATTATTCATGATATAGGTTGTAAAATTTGAAATATATACACCATATAAAGAAATTATGTTTATAACATTAAAACATTGTAGACCCCAGAAAACGCGTCCCCAAAATTTTCCAAATGCTTCCATACATGATCCAAGATCGTAGTCCATTTCGCAAGCTTCGATTCGGTAGGTCGCAGGGCCCGAACGGAGCTATGGAATATGAGTTATGGACGTTTGAAGTTGGGCTGGAAATCTAGTTCGCGAAGCCCATTCGCGAAGCCCCCCCTCCGTGATCGCGGAGCGCCGCCGCGAAGCAATGAGGGAGAGGCTCCGCGAACCCGTTTGACGTTTGCGATGCGCCGCGAAGACCCCTCGCGAAGCACTGATGCGAAGCACCGATGCGAAGCACCCGATCATCGCGGTCCCTTGAAGCTCCGGAGGCGGTAACTCCCCGCGAACGCATTTGACGTTCGCGAGCCCGCCGCGAAGCTCCGGAGGCGGTACCTCCCTGCGAACAAATTTGACATTCGCGAGCGCGCCGCGAAGCTCCTGAGGCAGCGCGGGAGGTCTGCTTCACGGCGCCCCAGCCTATAAATACCTAGGTCACCCCCTTCTCAAGAGGGACGGCCACGACCACTTCGCCCCTTGGGCGGCCGAGCGGAGCTCCACATTGCGGCTCCGCGAAGCCATGCTCCGCGAGCAGCTTCCTTCGCATTGCTGCTCCGCGAGCGGAGGATCCGCGAGTCCATGCTCCGCGAGCCTATGCTCCGCGATGTTTCTCCGTGAGACCGAGCTTCGCGAGAGACCATGCTCCGCGATGCTGCTCTGCGAGACCAAGCTCCGCGAGACCCCTTTGCTCCGCGAGACCCATTTGCTCCGCGAGACCCCTTTGCTCTGCGAGAGATCATTGCTCCGCGAGGCCATGCTTCGCGAAGCTACTTCGTGAAGACCTATGCTTTGCGAGGATCCTACCTTCGTGCCCACTGGTCCGTACCGCGGGGGCTGCGCCCCCGCACCCCCGCTCGGGGTCAGTGCCGGGCTTCGGTCCCGGCCCTCCGGGCCGATCCCTTCACTACCGCAAAAGACCCCCATGAAAAATGGAGAGTCGCACCGTCAACTTTTCGGGCCGGGATGCCATGATTTTCCATTGCTCCCTTATGCGCTCCCACCTTCCACCTATGGAATACCATGATCTGATACACTCCTCTGCACACCGTGGAACACCTAGAGTCGACATATTCCTCTAGGTTTCATTCCATGTCGTGAGTCGAGATTCTCATCATCAATTCCCCGAGTACCTTGAGTCGAACCATTCCTCAGGCAACTCCTCCAAACCCAATCACTTGGCTCCTATGCCAGGTTCAACCAGAAAGGGCCTCCCTTGCGTAAGTCCCAACACCAACCATTTCTAGGCACCTTCTACCCAATAGTCCTTTCTACATGACTCTAAACTGTAGTACTCCCTATCTAACAAACGATAGGATCCCTCTCACCCTATACGAGAGATGCCTCACGCTCCAAGCATGAGATGCCAATAGTCCTATCTACATGACTATAAACTGTAGCACTCCCTATCTAACAAATTATAGGATGCCTCTTGCCCTATACGAGAGATGCCTCATGCTCCTAGCATGAGATGCTAACAGTCCTACCTACAAGACTATAAACTGTAGTACACCCTATCTAACAAATGATAGGATGCCCCTTGCTCCAAGCAAGAGATGCCTTATGCTCCTAGCATGAGATGCCAACAGTCCTACCTACAAGACTATAAACTGTAGTATTCTCCCTATGTTCCTAACGTAGGATGCCTCTTGTTCCAAACATGAGATGCCTTATGCTCCAAGTATAAGATTCCTAATGCCATGATTACAACGGCATAATTCCAAAGCCCTTTGGCATTCTCCCGCTTGTGCACCAGTGCATAGGTGAAAGCCTCAATTCATCAGTAAGTTGGGATGCCCTCATGGCCAGACACGAGGAAGACATTACGGGCAGCTTCCTAGCATAAGCCCCATTCATCAGTGCTGCTCCATAGCGGCACCCGGGCAACTTCCTAGCATAAGCCCCATTCACCAGTGCTGCTCCATAGCGGCACCCGGGCAGCTTCCTAGCGTAAGCCCCATTCACCAGTGCCGCTCCATAGCGGCACCCGGGCAACTTCTTGCATAAGCCCCATTCACCATTGCCGCTCTATAGCAGCACCCGGGCAGCTTCCTAGCGTAAGCCCCATTCACCAGTGCTGCTCCATAGCGGCACCCGAGCAGCTTCTTGCATAAGCCCCATTCACCATTGCCGCTCCATAGCGGCACCCGGGCAGCTTCCTAGCGTAAGCCCCATTCACCGATGCCGCTCCATAGCGGCACCCGGGCAGCTTCCTAGCGTAAGCCCCATTCACCAGTGCCGCTCCATAGCGGCACCCGGGCAGCTTCCTAGCGTAAGCCCCATTCACCAGTGCCGCTCCAAAGCGGCACCTGGGCAGCTTCTTGCATAAGCCCCATTCACCATTGCCGCTCCATAGCGGCACCCGGGCAGCTTCTTGCAAAAGCCCCATTCACCATTGCCGCTCCATAGCGGCACCCGGGAAGCTTCTTGCATAAGCCCCATTCACCAGTGCCGCTCCATAGCGGCACCCGGGCAGCTTCCTAGCGTAAGCCCCATTCACCAGTGCCGCTCCATAGCGGCACCCGGGCAGCTTCTTGCATAAGCCCCATTCACCATTTCCGCTCCATAGCGGCACCCGGGCAGCTTCCTTGCGTATGCCCCATTCACCATTGCCGCTCCATAGAGGCACCCGGGCAGCTTCCTAGCGTAAGCCCCATTCACCAGTGCCGCTCCATAGCGGCACCCGGGTAGCTTCCTTGCGTAAGCCCCATTCACCAGTGCCACTCCATAGTGGCACTCGGGAAGCTTCTTGCATAAGCCCCATTCACCATTGCCGCTCCATAGCGGCACCCGGGCAACTTCCTTGCGTAAGCCCCATTCACCAGTGCCGCTCCATAGCGGCACCCGGGTAGCTTCTTGCATAAGCCCCATTCACCATTGCCGCTCCATAGCGGCACCCGGGCAGCTTCCTTGCATAAGCCCCATTCACCATTGCCGCTCCATAGCGGCACCCGGGCAGCTCCCTAGCGTAAGCCCCATTCACCAGTGCCGCTCTATAGCGGCACCCAGGAAGCTTCCTAGCGTAAGCCCCATCCACTATTGTCACTCCTTTTCAGCGGTAAGCCGTTGACATTCCTACGCAGCGGTAAGACGTTGACAACCCTATCCAGCGGTAAGCCGTTGGGATCCTATTCAGCGGTAAGCCGTTGACATCCTTATCCAGCGGTAAGCCGTTGTGACCCAATCCAGCGGTAAGCCGTTGAAACCCCCAATTGGCGGTAAGCCGTCATCAGAAGAACTATGTGGTCTTTGATCCATGTCAAGGCATGGTACGTAGGAATCCTCTTCAAGGCTCAAGCCCGAAATCATCATCATCTTTTTCTCTGGGCCTCCATCCTGGAGTAAGTCCCAACACCATGGGCCGCTCAACGCGTAAGCCCCTCTTCGCTTCTCACGGACGCACCCTTCGCGACGTGATCGTCAGGTCCTTGCGACCTCTTGTTTCTCAAACCGAGCATGACTCACGTGGGCTTAGAGTGAGCACCGACCCTGACCACCCATTCTTGAACTACGAGGTCTTTGATCCATGTCAAGGCATGGTACGTAGGAAGCCTCTATGAGGTTCAAGCCCACCCGTCTTTCACGTCGGGTTTCACCCCCGTCCAGCACGATGTTAAACTACACTCTGGTCCAGTGGTAAGCCATTGCGACCCAGCCCATCCGAACTATGAGGTCTTTGATCCATGTCAAGGCATGGTACGTAGGAAGCCTTTACGAGGTTCAAGCCCACCAATAGTGGACCCACGGGTCTACTTTCACGTCGGTTCACCGACAAACCCCTTTTGAACTACGAGATCTTTGATCCATGTCAAGGCATGGTACGTAGGAAGCCTCCACGAGGTTCAAGCCCACCCGTCGTCCATTCACGTCGGGTCCCATTCTGGTCCAGTGGTAAGCCATTACAACCCATCATCCCTTTTGAACTACGAGGTCTTTGATCCATGTCAAGGCATGGTACGTCGGAATTATTTACGAGGTTCAGGCCCACCAATAGTGGACCCACGGGTCTACTTTCACGTTGGTTCAATGACAAACCCCTTTTGAACTACGAGGTCTTTGATCCATGTCAAGGCATGGTACGTAGGAAGCCTCTATGAGGTTCAAGCCCACCCATCGTCCATTCACGTCGGGTCCCATTCCGGTCCAGTGGTAAGCCATTGCGACCCATCATCCCTTTTGAACTACGAGGTCTTTGATCCATGTCAAGGCATGGTACGTAGGAAGCCTCCACGAGGTTCAAGCCCACCCATCGTCCATTCACGCCGGGTCCCATTCCGGTCCAGTGGTAAGCCATTGCGACCCATCATCACTTTTGAACTACGAGGTCTTTGATCCATGTTAAGGCATGGTACGTAAGAAGCCTCCACGAGGTTCAAGCCCACCCATCGTCCATTCACGTCGGGTCCCATTCCGGTCCAGTGGTAATCCATTGCGACCCATCATCCCTTTTGAACTAAGAGGTCTTTGATCCATGTCAAGGCATGGTACGTAGGAAGCCTTTACGAGGTTCAAGCCCACCAATAGTGGACCCACGGGTCTACTTTCACATCGGTTCACCGACAAACCCCTTTTGAACTATGAGGTCTTTGATCCATGTCAAGGCATGGTACGTAGGAAGCCTCCACGAGGTTCAAGCCCACCATTCGTCCATTCACGTCGGGTCCCATTCCGGTCCAGTGGTAATCCATTGCGACCCATAACCTCCTTTTGAACTACGAGGTCTTTGATCCATGTCAAGGCATGGTACGTAGGAAGCCTTTCGAGGTTCAAGCCCACCAATAGTGGACCCCCGGGTCTAATTTCACGTCGGTTCACCGACAAACCCCTTTTGAACTATGAGGTCTTTGATCCATGTCAAGGAATGGTATGTAGGAAGCCTCCACGAGGTTCAAGCCCACCCGTCGTCCATTCACGTCGGGTCCCGTTCCGGTCCAGTGGTAAGCCATTGCGACCCATCATCCCTTTTGAACTACGAGGTCTTTGATCCATGTCAAGGCATGGTACGTAGGAAGCCTCCACGAGGTTCAAGCCCACCTGTCGTCCATTCACGTCGGGTCCCATTCTGGTCCAGTGGTAAGCCATTGCGACCCATCATCCCTTTTGAACTACGAGGTCTTTGATCCATGTCAAGGCATGGTACGTAGGAAGCCTTTACAAGGTTCAAGCCCACCAAGAGTGGACCCCCGGGTCTACTTTCACGTCAGTTTACCAACAAACCCCTTTTGAACTACGAGGTCTTTGATCCATGTCAAGGCATGGTACGTAGGAAGCCTCCACGAGGTTCAAGCCCACCCGTCATTTCACGTCGTGTCTCACCCCAGTCCAACATGACATTAAACTGCATTCTGGTCCAGTGGTAAGCTGTTGCGACCCTTTCCCACCTGAACTACGAGGTCTTTGATCCATGTCAAGGCATGGTACATAGGAAGCCTCCATGAGGTTCAAGCCACATTGCTCGGTTGTTCATTCACGTCGAGTTTTGCCCTCGTCCAGCATGACGTTAAACTGTATTCCTCCTTGTCCTGCATGACATTAAACTGCACACCCGTTCCCACCTGAACTACGAGGTCTTTGATCCATGTCAAGGCATGGTATGTAGGAAGCCTTCTAGAGGTTCAAGACCACCACTAATTGGACCAAGGTCCACTTTCACGTCGGTCCACCGACAAAGCCCCATATGAACTACGAGGTCTTTGATCTATGTCAAGGCATGGTACGTAGGAAGCCTCCACGAGGTTCAAGCCACATTGCTCGGTCGTTCATTCACATCGAGTTTCACCCACGTCCAGCACGACGTTAAACTGCAATTCTCGTCCGAAGGCAAGCCGTTGTGACCACCCCGAACTACGAGGTCTTTGATCCATGTCAATGCATGGTACGTAGGAATCCTCCCAGAGGTTCAAGCCCAACTCCCATCGGACCAAGGTCCCTTACTTACGTTGGTTCGCCGACACCCACCGCCCGTCGTTTATTCACGTCAGGGTTCACTATCGTCCCGCATGACGTTAAACTGTATTCCCTGAACTACGAGGTCTTTGATCCATGTCAAGGCATGGTACGTAGGAAACCTTCCCAAGGTTCAAGCCCACCATTAGTGGACCCACGGGTCTACTTTCACGTCGGTATGCTGACGATTCCCATCGGACCAAGGTCCACCTTCACGTCAGTACGCTGTCAATGCTCATCGGACCAAGGTCCACCCTCACATCGGTACGCTGACGATGCCCATCGGACCAAGGTCCACCTTCACATTGGTTCGCCGACGACGTTCATCGGGCCAAGGTCCACATTCACGTCGGTTTACCGGCACCATCCCGAACTACGCAGACTTTGATTCCCTGCCACAGGGATACGTAGGAAGCCTACTCAAAGCTCAAGCCCAACTTCACCGTCGCCCCTGCGATGGTCCCATTTCATCCTCCTCCACTTCACTCATCCATCCATCACCCATCATGATTCTCACCCGGGCCGCCACATCCCGGTGGAATCATGCCATCCACCTCCTCGCTGCTCCTAGCGGCGCATGGGCCGCTTTCCATGTGTAAGCCCCATCATATCTCCGGGTCGCTGTCCTCTGTGTACACCCCGATTCATCACCCTTTTCCCCTATAGGGAGTGCACCACCTTGGATCCGTCCTCATTGGACATTTTGATCACCCTTATTTCATCTTCGCAAGATGTTAAACTCGTGGCCTACCTTGTGATAAACATGAGATACCTGAGGAAAACCTCAGATGGAACGCCTTTGGTGTAACCGTCTCAGCTAGACGTTAATCTTGCAACATACCCTGTGTTAAACACAGGAAGCTAAGGAAAACCTCAGATGTACGCCTCGGGTTCTGCACCCTTGAGATGCCCTCTTATGAGGAAGAATACAGGTTCCCATATGTCCACGCACCCAGAGATGCCCCGACATTCCTGATGTTGCCGTCTACTCCGACCGAAGGTCGCTACCATGTCAAGACCCTATGGAAAGTCTTGAAGGAAGTAGTGTAATTAACCGGCGTCCATGACAATATGGCACCGAGAATGAGATTCACGAACAACGTATTAAATCTATGAGGGAGACCCGGACTAGGTGACGAGTTCCGAGGAGGAATCCACGGAAGGAAGAACCGACATCCCATCATCCCGTTTCGATCAAGGAGCAGACGTACCTGAACAAGGAATGAATGCCGCCCGCCTTTGGAAAGCGGGAATGCGGGGCAACAGCCGCGCGTCCTCACAGACGGATGCGCGCGCCCCGGTGAATGCGTCGGAAACAGAAATGGTGAACCCGACGTGAATCTCTTCTCCTTCAATAGCGAGTACACCAAACGTGTCAGGAAAATTGAGGCATCACCCTTGTGAATCCCCTCTCCATTATATGGGAGAGGATGAGTAACATCCGGTGTTTGAAGACTACGCTCCATCGGCTCCTCGCCGACCCTGCCGCCTCAAGAGGCCGTGCGGGTGGCTCTGCCACCCATCTCCATCGGCTCCTCGCCGACCCCGCCGCCTCAAGAGGCCACGCAGGTGGCTCCGCCACCCGACTCCATCGACTCCTCGCCGACCCCGCCGCCTCAAGAGGCCGCGCAGGTGGCTCTGCCACCCGATTCCATCGGCTCCTCGCCAACTCCGCCGCCACAAGAGGCCGCGCAGGTGGCTCCGCCACCCGTCTCCATCGGCTCCTCGCCGACCCCGCCGCCTCAAGAGGCTGCGCAGGTGGCTCCACCACCCGTCTCCATCGGCTTCTCGCCGACCCCTCCGCCTCAAGAGGCCGCGCAGGTGGCTCCGCCACCCGTCTCCATCGGCTCCTCGCCGACTCCCGCTGCCTCAAGAGGCCGCGCAGGTGGCTCCGCCACCCGTCTCCATCGGCTCCTCGCCGACCCCGCCGCCTCAAGAGGCCGCGCAGGTGGCTCCGCCACCCGAGTCCATCGGCTCCTCGCCGACTCCGCCGCCTCAAGAGGCCACGCAGGTGGCTCCGCCACCCGTCTCCATCGGCTCCTCGCCGACCCCGCCGCCTCAAGAGGCCGCGCAGGTGGCTCCGCCACCCGTCTCCATCGGCTCCTCGCCGACCCCGCCGCCTCAAGAGGCCGCGCAGGTGGCTCCGCCACCCGAATCCATCGGCTCCTCGCCGACCCCTCCGCCTCAAGAGGCCGCGCAGGTGGCTCCGCCACCCGAGTCCATCGGCTCCTCGCCGACTGCGCCGCCTCAAGAGGCCGCGCAGGTGGCTCCGCCACCCGTCTCCATCGGCTCCTCGCCGACTCCGCCGCCTCAAGAGGCCGCGCAGGTGGCTCCCCCACCCGTCTCCATCAGCTCCTCGCCGACCCCGCCGCCTCAAGAGGCCGCGCAGGTGGCTCCGCCACCCGTCTCCATCGGCTCCTCGCCGACCCCGCCGCCTCAAGAGGCCGCGCAGGTGGCTCCGCCACCCGAGTCCATCGGCTCCTCGCCGACTCCCGCTGCCTCAAGAGGCCGCGCAGGTGGCTCCGCCACTCATCTCCATCGGCTCCTCGCCGACCCCGCCGCCTCAAGAGGCCGCGCAGGTGGCTCCGCCACCCGAGTCCATCGGCTCCTCACCGACTCCGCCGCCTCAAGAGGCCGCGCAGGTGGCTCCGCCACCCGTCTCCATCGGCTCCTCGCTGACCCCGCCGCCTCAAGAGGCCGCGCAGGTGGCTCCGCCACCCGTCTCCATCGGCTCCTCGCCGACCCCGCCACCTCAAGAGGCCGCGCAGGTGGCTCCGCCACCCGACTCCATCGGCTCCTCGCCGACCCCGCCGCCTCAAGAGGCCGCGTAGGTGGCTCCGCCACCCGAGTCCATTGGCTCCTCGCTGACTCCGCCGCCTCAAGAGGCCGCGCAGGTGGCTCCGCCACCCGTCTCCATCAGCTCCTCACCGACCCCGCTGCCTCAAGAGGCCGCGCAGGTGGCTCCGCCACCCGTCTCCATCGGCTCCTCGCCGACCCCGCCGCCTCAAGAGGCTGCGCAGGTGGCTCCGCCACCCGACTACATCGGCTCCTCGCCAACCCCGCCGCCTCAAGAGGCCGCGCAGGTGGCTCCGCCACCCGACTCCATCGGCTCCTCACCGACTCCCGCTGCCTCAAGAGGCCATGCAGGTGGCTCCGCCACCCGTCTCCATCGGCTCCTTGCCGACCCCGCTGCCTCAAGAGGCCGCGCAGGTGGCTCCGCCACCCGTCTCCATCGGCTCCTCGCCGACACCGCCGCCTCAAGAGGCCGCGCAGGTGGCTCCGCCACCCGACTCCATTGGCTCCTCGCCGACTCCCGCTGCCTCAAGAGGCCGCGCAGGTGGCTCCGCCACCCGTCTCCATCTGCTCCTCACCGACCCCGCCACCTCAAGAGGCCGCGCAGGTGGCTCCACCACCCATCTCCATCGGCTCCTCGCCGACATCGCCGCCTCAAGAGGCCGCGCAGGTGGCTCCGCCACCCGTCTCCATCGGCTCCTCGCCGACTCCGCCGCCTCAAGAGGCCGCGCAGGTGGATCCGCCACCCGTCTCCATCGGCTCCTCACCGACTCCGCTGCCTCAAGAGGCCGTGCAGGTGGCTCCGCCACCCGTCTCCATCGGCTCCTCGCCGACTCCGCCGCCTCAAGAGGCCGCGCAGGTGGCTCCGCCACCCGACTCCATCGGCTCCTCGCGGACTCTGCCGCCTCAAGAGGCCGTGCAGGTGGATCCGCCACCCGACTCCATCGGCTCCTCGCCGACTCCGCCGCCTCAAGAGGCAGCGCAGGTGGCTCCACCACCCGACTCCATCAGCTCCTCGCCGACCCTGCCGCCTCAAGAGGCCGCGCAGGTGGCTCCGCCACCCGGCATCATCGCCCCGTCGTGCCGACGTCCAGGCTTCCACGCCTTCCAGGATCCATCGCCCCGTCGTGCCGACGTCCAGGCTTCCACGCCTTCCAGGCTCCATCGCCCCTTCGTGCCGACGACCAGGCTCCCACGCCTTCCGGGCTCCATCGCCCCATCGTGCCGACGTCCAGGCTTCCACGCCTTCCGGGCTCCATTGCCCCGTTGTACCGACGCTCCTGGCTTCTTCTCCACTACAGGTTGAGGTAATGTAGTCATCCCTACTACCCTTGTGACACTCTATGTCATCCAAACTACCACGTTGCATCAACCACATATGTCTTCCATGTGGCCTTGAAACCAGCTTGTGGATGGATCTTCATGATCAGGGGATTTTAAGGAATTACCCTCATATAGATCCCCCCTCATCCCAAACAACTAGAATGGGATAGAGATGACCATTCCTCTACCGACACAATTAGTGTGGTTTAACGTCCCAGTTGCATGACGATAAACTGCGAAACAACCATGTCCTAGTTGCACGACATTAAACTGCATAAAAATCATCGTCCTGCATGACGTAAAACTGTTCATCTTCGTCCGTAATGACGTAAAACTGATCATTATCGTCCTGCACGACATTAAACTGCATCATCGTCCTGCATGACATTAAACTGTTCATCTTCGTCCGTCATGACATAAAACTGATCATCATCGTCCTGCATGACGTTAAACTGCTCATCTTCATCCGTCATGACGTAAAACTGATCATCATCGTCCTGCATGACGTTAAACTACTCATCTTCGTCTGTCATGACGTTAAACTGATCATTATCGTCCTGCACGACATTAAACTGCATCATCGTCCTGCATGACGTTAAACTGCTCATCTTCGTCCGTCATGACGTTAAACTGATCATTATCGTCTTGCATGACATTAAACTGCATCATCGTCCTTCATGACGTTAAACTGCTCATCTTCGTCTGTCATGACATAAAACTGCACATTATCGTCCAACAAGACTTTAAACTGCACCTTGGTCTAACATGACCTTAAACTGTATGGTCCAACACGACCTTAAACTGTAGGGTCCTGCACAACCTTAAACTACATCTTCGTCATGCAAGACGATAAACTGCAAAATAGTCCGAGCTCTATGACTTTAAACTATGATATCCCCCCCGTCCTATCTACAAGACGTTAAACTGCAAGCCAGTCAGGCCTTCCTGACCGAGGCTTAGCCTCAAGCCCCTTGGCCTCCTTGGGCCCCGGGCCCCCCATCCTAACTGCAAGACGTTAAACTTCAAGCCAGTCAGGCCTTCCTGACCAAGGCTCAGCCTCAGGCCCCTTGGCCTCCTTGGGCCCCTGGCCCCCTGTCCTTATTGCAAGACGTTAAACTGCAAGCCAGTCAGGCCTTCCTGACCGAGGCTCAGCCTCAGGCCCCTTATCCTCCTTGGGCCCCTGGACCCCCGTCCTTATTGCAAGACGTTAAACTGCAAGCCAGTCAGGCCTTCCTGATCGAGGCTCAGCCTCAGGCCCCTTGGCCTCCTTGGGCCCCTGGCCCCCCCGTCCTTATTGCAAGACATTAAACTGCAAGCCAGTCAGGCCTTCCTGACTGAGGCTCAGCCTCAGGCCCCTTGGCCTCCTTGGGCCCCTGGACCCCCGTCCTAACTGCAAGACGTTAAACTGCAAGCCAGTCAGGCCTTCCTGACCGAGGCTCAGCCTCAGGCCCCTTGGCCTCCTTGGGCCCCTGGCCCCCCATCCTAACTGCAAGACGTTAAACTGCAAGCCAGTCAGGCCTTCCTGACCGAGGCTCAGCCTCAGGTCCTTGGCCTCCTTGGGCCCCTGGCCCCCCGTCCTTATTGCAAGACGTTAAACTGCAAGCCAGTCAGGCCTTCCTGACCGAGTCTCAGCCTCAGGCCCCTTGGCCTCCTTGGGCCCATGGCCCCCCGTCTTCACCACGAGATGTTCAACCACAAGCTGGTCAGGTCTCCCTGACCGCGGTTTGTCCCCAGGCCCCCCTTGGTCTTTCCCCAACTTACCCTCTTGCAGGATTGTACGGTATGGTGTAGGACTATGTCCCCATTCACGTTGGATTACTTGTCGTACCGTACATATCCCCAAATGAGGTGCTTCTCATCGTCCCACATGACGTTAAACTGCATTTCCAGAACTACGTGTGGCTTGATTCCCATCTTCATGGGATACGTAGGAACGCTCGGACGCCTCGTATTGAGCCCAGCCCCAAGTTTTTTTTCTCCCGCTATTCCCCCTGGGAATAGTTTCCTTGGAGGATCTTTGTGTAGCAGGGAGTAGGCTTTCTTGGCCCCGCTCATGCAACCCCGCTCGCACAAGGATTGTAAGGGTCACACCATGTGCCCACTCCCGTTCTTCTATCCTCCCACTTCCTCACCGCATGACGCTAAACTGCATGGCCTTCAAGAACTACGTATGGCTTGATTCTCATCCTTATGAGATACGTAGGAACGCCCAGACATTTCGTCCGTTGGCCCAGCCCAAATGCCAAAATCTTCCCCTCGGGTCGAGACATGGCAGAGTGCACACTTTTGCCCCGACCCACGTCGAGCAAGCCTCGACCCGGCTGCACATTCCCCCTGGTGGTGTTTTCCCCTTTCGTGGATGGATACAACTACGCTTCACCCACTCCTTGACTGGGATCCCGTCATTTTTCACACCCATAGGGACCCCCAAGAACGACCTGGATACTACGCCCAAGGGCTCTCCTACCGATACGGGCCAACGCCCCCGAGGGTTTTCAAGCAACAAATCGATACAAGTCCCGCGTTGCGAATTTGGTCAGTGGTCGACGCTCATTTTTTGCCCCATACAGGTCACCATAGGAACGCTGTGTTTCGAACATGGTCAACAGTGTCCTGGATCTTCGGGTCCACCCCGAGATGTCCCAGGCATCAAGAACAGTGATTCATTCTGCCCCATACTGAGGTGACAAACTTCCCCCTGGTGGTGCTAGCGATCCGGGCCACAACCCAGGATTCCTCATAAGGGTGTACGGTGTAATGTGGGACTACGTCCTCGTTCACGTCGGGATCATGTACCATGCCGTACGCCCTCCCTTTACGAGGCCCAGCCTCCGGCCCCTTGGCCTTCTCGGGTCCCCGACCCTCGTCCTCATGCAAGACGTTAAACTGCAAACCAGTCAGGCCTTTCTGACTGACAAATTTCCCTTTTCTTCGGGCCACGACCCAGGATTCCTCATAAGGGTGTACGGTGTGATGTGGGACTATGTCCTCATTCACGTCGGGATCATGTACCATGCCGTACTCCCTCCCTTTACGAGGCCCAGCCTCAGGCCCCTTGGCCTTCTTGGGTCCCCGACCCTCGTCCTCATGTAAGACATTAAACTACAAACTAGTCAGGCCTTCCTGACTGATGCCTGACCTTAGGCCCCTTGGCCTTTCCGGGCCACAACCCAGGTCCCTTCTTATAGGAGTGTACGATGTGGTGTGGGACTACGACCTCATTCACGTCGGCTTCTTCGCCATACCGCACACCTCCCTTGTTTCGGGGTACATTGCTCCCCCTTCTCATCCAGTATGATGTTAAAACTACGTATAGATAACTACGTGTGGCTTGATTCCCATTCTCATGGGATACGTAGGACCACCTGAATGTCCAAAATTCGGGTCCAGCCCCATCTCTCGAGAATCCTCATCCCATCCCGGCCCCTTGGCCTATCCTTCATCCATGAGAGGATTATATGGTGTGGTGTGGGATTATATCCTCATTAACAATGATCTCGTAATGACCACGCCATGATCCCCCCCCCCCTATTGAGCTATTTCGTCAATCCCTTTTTCGGCGGTTCACCAATGTGCTTAAGAGTACTCTGGTTTATTACCTGGAATGCCAAGCTTTACTCGGACACGTCCGCACCCTCTTTCCAGGCTTTGCGTATCCCCGCATCAGGGCTTTCATCATCTTTCACACCTGGAGTGACCCCCAAGAACGGCCTGGATACTACGCCCAAGGGCTCTCCTACCGATACGGGCCAACGCCCCCGAGGGTTTCAGACAAAAAATCGATAAAATCCCGCATTGCGAATATGGTCAGCGGTCGATGCTCGTTTGTTGTTCCCACCTCAGGATAACGTGATACGGACGCTGTGTTTCCATCATGGTTAACAGTTTTCCTCTATCTCCACGCCAACCCATTAATCCCAAATGCCGGGTACGCGATTCACACCCTTCATCATTTCATCATGTCCGAGTAGAATCTCAGAACTCTCGGTACTTTTCCTCCGTGCACGTCTGCGCGTTGGGAGAACAAGCTGCATCAAAGGTGTCCTTAGAAACTCTCTGCTGACTCCCCTTTGATGGACGCCCAAGTATTGCGATGAGGATACCCCCCTTGTTTCCCACACCGAGTTTATCTCACGTGGGCTTAGGGATTGGGTTGACATCTGTGCTTACTCGGGAGTTGTCACCACCCACGGTCCGAGCTCTAAGACCATAAACTAAGACTCTCATCTGGAACTACGTTCAAGACCCCTTATCTTTGGGTCTAGCTTGAGTTCAGCAAGTTCACCTCTCTCAGGTCCTACCATTGGGACCCCGACCACCGGACCGCGTGGCGTAGTGTAGGATTACGTCCTCATTCACGACAGGTTTGCAATAGCTGCACCACGCGCACCCCGTTCTGAGAGTTGACCCTCCTATTCCTTGTCCTGCATGACATTAAAAGGCACCCTACAGAACTACGTGTGGCTTGATTCCCATCCTCATGGGATACGTAGGACCACCTGGATGTTTAAGATTCGGGTCCAGCCCCACCTCCTAGTGATCTCCTGATCTCCCGGTCACCTAGGCCACTTCGCCTATCCCTCTCCAGAAGGGGGATGTGTAGGTAAGATACAAGGTTTCGGGCACCGTGCCCCCTTCCCCCGGGAACCTACCATCTCTCGATCACCCTCAAAGTTGAGTCCCTTGACTCCTTGCAGTGGTTCACCCATGTATTAAGAGCACTCTAGTCTAGGACCAAGAGTGTCAGATTCAACTTGATCAAGTTCCTTCCACTTGTCAAGCTTCGTGTTCCCCTCTATTCGGACTTCCATCACCTTTCACACCCGGAGGGACCCCCGATAACGGCCTGGATACAATGCCCAAGGGCTCTCCTACCGATACGGGCCAACGCCCCGAGGGTTTTGGACAACAAATCGATAAAATCCCGCGTTGAGAATATGGTCAGCGGTCGATGATCGTTTGTTAGTCCTCATTTCAGGCTAACGTGACAGGATGCTGTGTTGCGAACATGGTCAGCAGTAATCCTCTGTCGTCACACCAGCCCCTTCAGTCCTTGAATGTTGGTTGCATGATTCACATCATTTTCCACCCCATCATGTCCAGGTGGAATCTCGACACTTTTGGCGCTATCCCTCAGTGCACCTTTACATGCTAGGGGGACAAAGCTGCAATCTGGCGTCCTTTGGGGCTCCCGTGGTCCGAGCTCTAAGACCATAAACTAAGATCCATTCGGGACTACGTTCAACTTGATTCCCATCCTCATGGGATACGTAGGACCGCCCAGAAGCCCTGTCTCCGGGTACAACCCATTCAGGAAGCCAGTCTCTCTCCCTGTTTCACCTCTGTATAGCCCCCTCGGCCTAAGGTTTCCCTCTCCAGATGGCGTACAATTTGATGTGGGATCATGTCTCTGTCAATTGTGTTTTATAACACTACGCACATTTCCCGCGTAGCATGTCTCTGCTACGTCCGCGCTACATGACGATAAAATGCATGCTTGGTCCTATCATACGACCCTAAACTGTGACATTATCGTCCTGGCCGCACGACGAAAAACGGCATCGCATTGTGGTGACCTCGTTGTAGAGGAAATCACGTTGGGTATTGGTCACGTGCCATGCCATTTTTCAACGCCCATCATGGCTTGATTCTTGTGGCGACATCACGACCTACTGTTCTAGGCCGGTCACTTCACAAAAAAAAACCCATTCACCTTAAAGAACAAACAAGATACATCAAATTCCGATTCTTTTAGTGCAAGGGCCACGCCCGCACTCCCCTTTTCCCCTGGCAATGGTATCCTACCATGTCACTTCCAGAACTACGTATGTCTTGATTCTCATCCTTATGAGATACGTAGGAGCGCCCGAGCACTTCCCCGCGGGCCCAGCCTAACCTTTGTGTTCGGTCCCTCGACTCGAGCGTTTCCCCAGAGAATGCATGTTAAGTAGGGCTTAGGTCCTCCTTCACGTCGGGTTTTGATGCCATGCGTCCCCTGCTCCCTTCACCCATTTATGGCCTAGGGTCCATCCAGAACTACGTAAGGCTTGATTCTCATCCCTATGAGATACGTAGGAGCGCCTGGGCACTTCCCCGCGGGCCCAGTCTAACTTTTCATGGTCCGAATTCTACGACCCTAAACTAAGATCTCCCCAAGGGAAAGGAATCTGCTCCCTCTCTCTAACACGTTTCGTTGCCGTATTCAGATGTGTTTTGACAAAGAGCCCAAAGTGTGGGATTTTCACAGGGACATTCCCCTCATCCCACGACCAAGCTTCGTGAACTCGCTATTTGGATCCTCATCCTCTTCCACATCCAAAAGGACCCTCGGACGACATGGATACTAAGATTAAGGGCTCTCCATGAATGCTGGACCTAAGGGCCCTTCAATCATTTCGGGCCAACGTCCCCACGGATATTGGGCAACAAATCGATAAAATCCCGCGTTGCGAATATGGTCAGCGGTCGATGCTCATTTGTCTGTCCCCATTCTAGGATAACGCGACAGGGTACTGCGTTGCGAATACGGTCAGCAGTTACCCTCCGTCGTCACGCCGCCATCATTGTGATCTGAATCTCGAGCGTCACGATTCACACATTTCCACTTCCCCATATTCAAGTGGAATTCCATCATACTCAGCTCTTTCTCTTCACGCATCTAGGTGCGCTAAATGATCGTGTTAGTGTCATTGGGCCGGTATTCACCAAGCGTTCCTTTTCCCTAACTAGACCCTCTCTGTGTTGGGAAATTCCCACCACTACTACTTGTTTCCCACACCGAGCACGACTCACGTGGGATTAGTAGTTTTGGCAGGATGTGTACCAACACGGTCAGGCTGCTCCTCGTCCTGCATGACGTTAAAATGCGCTTTCAGAACTATGTATGGCTTGATTCCCATCCTCATGGGGTACGTAGGAATGCCCGGCCACTTTGCTTCGGGCCCATCCCAATCCTCACTCTTGGTCCCTCGACCTGAAGAGTGTCCTCCAGGGGGTATGTGGTGTGATTTGGACTCCAAGTCCTCATTCGCGTCGGTTTCATATCTACCGCGCCACACGCTTCCTTCCCTTTTACTCCACATCCTATCATATGACGTTAAACTACATGAGTCTATGTGTCCTCAACGCATGACAATAAACTGCGGTTCTGCCCTGAACAAGTTCAGGATGCCCCAAGATCCCACCGGGAAGAGAAAAACCCCCTTGCCAGAGAGGCCCTGTCCCAAAAAAGGAATGATCCATGATCAAACCAATGCGCCCATATGGCGTACTCCCACTACGGTGGTGTAATTACATGAGTGTTGGATTCTGTTCAGACAAACCATCACTCCATATTCCACTCTTTGCGTGCCCCTTATTCGGACACTCGTCCTCTTTCATGTCTAAAGGAACCCCCTAACGGCCTGGTCTCATGCCGCATCGGCTCACCTACCGTCCTGGGCCGACGTTCCGGAAGACTGGTCATGTTTGGAAGGACCCCCTAACAGTATGGATGTTTGACCTATGGTCCGCCAACTGTCCTGGGCCAATGTCCCGGAAGATTGATCGACAACAAATTGATAAAATCCCGCGTTGTGAATACGGTCAGCGGTCGACGCTCATTTGTTGTCCCCATTTCAGGCTAACGCAGTAAGGATACCGTTTCTCCGCCACGTATAACGGTTTTCCTTTATTGTCACGCCGCCTCCATAGTGTTCCGGATTTTGGGTATTGTGATTCACACTTCCCACTTCCCTCTGTTTGGATTGATTCTAACGCCCCTGGCGTTACCCCGCTCGTGCACCAGAGCAAGGTGGGAAAAGCAGGTCAGCTGTTCAGAGATCCATGCTCTCCAGTCGTGACCCCTCTCTCTTTTAGGATTCCCCCAAATGGTGATTGATGTCCTATGTCAATCCCCTGGCACCTTCCGTTGTTTTACACTCTCGTACAGGAGCTCCTATTATCTCTTGTTTCCTGCACCGAGCATAGCTCACGCAGGCTTAGAGATTTAGTTGATTTTATCCTCAATGCGATTGAGGTACAGTGGACCCCAATGCACGCGTTTTCCTTAGCCGTTTCCTAAAAACGCGGTCTGCCTCGCCCTTCTCGTCCTCGTGGGACCCCGTTCTTAGGGGTGGATTTTGTAGACCCCGGAAAACGCGTCCCCAAAATTTTCCAAATGCTTCCATACATGATCCTAGATCGTAGTCCATTTCGCAAGCTTCGATTAGGTAGGTCGCAGGGCCCGAACGGTGCTACGGAATAGGAGTTATGGACGTTTGAAGTTGGGCTGGAAATCTGGTTCGCGAAGCCCATTCGCGAAGCCCCCCCTCCGTGATCGCGGAGCGCCGCCGCGAAGCAATGAGGCGAGAGGCTCCGCGAACCCGTTTGACGTTTGCGATGCACTGCGAAGACCCCTCGCGAAGCACTGATACGAAGCACCGATGCGAAGCACCCGATCATCGCGGTCCCGCGAAGCTCTGGAGGCAGTAACTCTCCGCGAACGCATTTGACGTTCGCGAGCCCGCCGCGAAGCTCCGGAGGCGGTACCTCCCCGTGAACAAATTTGACGTTCGCGAGCGCGCCGCGAAGCTCCTGAGGCGGCGCGGGAGGTCTGCTTCGCGGCGCCCCTGCATATAAATACCCAGGTCACCCCCTTCTCAAGAGGGACAGCCACGGCCACTTTTCCCCTTGGGCGGCTGAGCGGAGCTCCGCATTGCGGCTCCGTGAAGCCATGCTCCATGAGCAGCTTCCTTCGCGTTGCTGCTCCGCGAGCAGAGGATCCGTGAGTCCATGCTCCGCGAGCCTATGCTCCGTGATGCTGCTCCGCGATGTTGCTCCGCGAGACCGAGCTTCGCGAGAGACCATGCTCCGCGATGCTGCTCCGCGAGACCAAGCTCCGCGAGACCCCTTTGCTCCACGAGACCCATTTGCTCCGCGAGACCCCTTTGCTCCGCGAGAGATCGTTGCTCCGCGAGGCCATGCTTCGCGAAGCTACTTCGCGAAGACCTATGCTTCGCGAGGATCCTACCTTCGCGCCCACCGGTCCGTACCGCGGGGGCTTCACCCCCGCCCCCCCGCTCGGGGTCAGTGACGGGCTTCGGTCCCGGCCCTCCGGGCCGGTCCCTTCGCTACCCTCACAGACCCCCATGAAAAATGGACAGTCGCACCGTCAACTTTTCGGGCCGGGATGCCGGGATTTCCCATTGCGCCCTTATGCGCTCCCACCTTCCACCTATGGAATACCATGATTTGATACACTCCTCTGCACACAGTGGAACACCTAGAGTCGACATATTCCTCTGGGTTTCATTCCATGTCGTGAGTCGAGATTCTCATCATCAATTCTCCGAGTACCTTGAGTCGAACCATTCCTCAGGCAACTCCTCCAAACACAATCACTTGGCTCCTATGCCAGGTTCAACCAGAAAGGGCCGCCCTTGCGTAAGTCCCAACACCAACCATTTCTAGGCACCTTCTGCCCAATAGTCCTTTCTACATGACTCTAAACTGTAGTACTCCCTATCTAACAAACGATAGGATGCCTCTCACCCTATACGAGAGATGTCTCACGCTCCAAGCATGAGATGACAATAGTCCTATCTACATGACTATAAACTGTAGCACTCCCTATCTAACAAATTATAGGATGCCTCTTTCCCTATACGAGAGATGCCTCATGCTCCTAGCATGAGATGCTAACAGTCCTACCTACAAGACTATAAACCGTAGTACACCCTATCTAACAAATGATAGGATGCCCCTTGCTCCAAGCAAGAGATGCCTTATGCTCCTAGCATGAGATGCCAACAGTCTTACCTACAAGACTATAAACTGTAGTATTCTCCCTATGTTCCTAACGTAGGATACCACTTGTTCCAAACATGAGATACCTTATGCTCCAAGTATAAGATGCCTATTGCCATGATTACAACGACATAATTCCAAAGACCTTTGGCATTCTCCCTCTTGTGCACCAGTGCATAGGTGAAGGCCTCAATTCATCAGTAAGTTGGGATGCCCTCATGGCCAGACACGAGGAAGACATTACGGGCAGCTTCCTAGCATAAGCCCCATTCACCAGTGCTGCTCCATAGCGGCACCCGTGCAGCTTCCTAGCATAATCCCCATTCACCAGAGCGGCTCCATAGCGGCACCCGGGCAGCTTCCTAGCGTAAGCCCCATTCACCAGTGCTGCTCCATAGCAGCACCCGGGCAACTTCTTGCATAAGCCCCATTCACCATTGCCGCTCCATAGCGGCACCCGGGCAGCTTCCTAGCGTAAGCCCCATTCACCAGTGCTGCTCCATAGCGGCACCCGGGCAACTTCTTGCATAAGCCCCATTCACCAGTACCGCTCCATAGCGGCACCCGGGCAGCTTCCTAGCGTAAGCCCCATTCACCGATGCCGCTCCATAGCGGCACCCGGGCAGCTTCCTAGCGTAAGCCCCATTCACCAGTGCCGCTCCATAGCGGCACCCGGGCAGCTTCCTAGCGTAAGACCCATTCACCAGTGCCGCTCCATAGCGGAACCCGGGCAGCTTCTTGCATAAGCCCCATTCACCATTGCCGCTCCATAGCGGCACCCGGGCACCTTCTTGCATAAGCCCCATTCACCAGTGCCGCTCCATAGCGGCACCCGGGCAGCTTCCTAGCGTAAGCCCCATTCACCAGTGCCGCTCCATAGCGGCACCCGGGCAGCTTCCTAGCGTAAGCCCCATTCACCAGTGCCGCTCCATAGCGGCACCCGGGCAGCTTCTTGAATAAGCCCCATTCACCATTGTCACTCCATAGCGGCACCCGGGCACCTTCCTTGCGTATGCCCCATTCACCATTGCCGCTCCATAGAGGCACCCGGGCAGCTTCCTAGCGTAAGCCCCATTCACCAGTGCTGCTCCATAGCGGCACCCGGGCAGCTTCCTAGCGTAAGCCCCATTCACCAGTGCCGCTCCATAGCGGCCCCCGGGCAGCTTCTTGCATAAGCCCCATTCACCATTTCCGCTCCATAGCGGCACCCGAGAAACTTCCTTGCGTAAGCCCCATTCACCAGTGCCGCTCCATAGCGGCACCCGGGCAGCTTCTTGCATAAGCCCCATTCACCATTGCCGCTCCATAGCGGCACCCGAGCAGCTTCCTTGCGTAAGCCCCATTCACCATTGCCGCTCCATAGCGGCACCCGGGCAGCTCCCTAGCGTAAGCCCCATTCACCAGTGCCGCTCCATAGCGGCACCCGGGCAGCTTCCTAGCGTAAGCCCCATCCACTATTGTCACTCCTTTTCAGCGGTAAGCCGTTGACATTCCTACGCAGCGGTAAGACATTGACAACCCTATCCAGCGGTAAGCCATTGTGATCCTATTTAGCAGTAAGCCGTTGATATCCTTATCCAGCGGTAAGCCGTTGTGACCTAATCCAGTGGTAAGCCGTTGAAACCCCCAATTGGAGGTAAGCCATCATCAGAAGAACTACGTGGTCTTTGATCCATGTCAAGGCACGGTACGTAGGATGCCTCTTCAAGGATCAAGCCCGAAATCATCATCATATTTTTCTTTGGGCCTCCATCCTGGAGTAAGTCCCAACACCATGGGCCGCTCAACGCGTAAGCCCCTCTTCGCTTCTCACGGACGCACCCTTCGCGACGTGATCGTCAGGTCCTTGCGACCTCTTGTTTCTCACACCGAGCATGACTCACGTGGGCTTAGAGTGAGCACCGACCCTGACCACCCATTCTTGAACTACGAGGTCTTTGATCCATGTCAAGGCATGGTACGTAGGAAGCCTCTATGAGGTTCAAGCTCACCCGTCTTTCACGTCGGGTTTCACCCCCGTCCAACACGACGTTAAAATACACTCCGGTCTAGTGGTAAGCCATTGCGACCCAGCCCATCCGAACTAAAAGGTCTTTGATCCATGTCAAGGCATGGTACGTAGGAAGCCTTTACAAGGTTCAAGCCCACCAATAGTGGACCCACGGGTTTACTTTCACGTCGGTTCACCGACAAAACCCTTTTTAACTACGAGGTCTTTGATCCATGTCAAGGCATGGTACGTAGGAAGCCTCCACGAGGTTCAAGCCCACCCATCATCCATTCACGTCGGGTCCCATTCCGGTCCAGTGGTAAGCCATTGCGACCCATCATCCCTTTTGAACTACGAGGTCTTTGATCCATGTCAAGGCATTGTACGTAGGAAGCCTTTACGAGGTTCAAGCCCACCAATAGTGGACCCACGGGTCTACTTTCACGTCGGTTCACCGACAAACCCCTTTTGAACTATGAGGTCTTTGATCCATGTCAAGGCATGGTATGTTGGAAGCCTCCACGAGGTTCAAGCCCACCCGTCATCCATTCACGTCGGGTCCCATTCCGCTCCAGTGGTAAGCCATTACGACCCATCATCCCTTTTGAACTACGAGGTCTTTGATCCATGTCATGGCATGGTCCGTAGGAAGCCTCCACGAGGTTCAAGCCCACCCGTCGTCTATTCAAGTCGGGTCCCATTCCGGTCTAGTGGTAAGCCATTGCGACCCATCATCCCTTTTGAACTACGAGGTCTTTGATCCATGTCAAGGCATGGTACGTAGGAAGCCTCCACGAGGTTCAAGCCCACCCGTCGTCCATTCACGTCGGATCCCATTCCAGTCCAGTGGTAAGCCATTGAGACCCATCATCCCTTTTGAACTACAAGGTCTTTGATCCACGTCAAGGCATGGTACGTAGGAAGCCTTTACGAGGTTCAAGCCCACCAATAGTGGACCCACGGGTCTACTTTCACGTCGGTTCACCGACAAACCCCTTTTGAACTACGAGGTCTTTGATCCATGTCAAGGCATGGTATGTAGGAAGCCTCCACGAGGTTCAAGCCCACCCTTCGTCCATTCATGTCGGGTCCCATTCCGGTCCAGTGGTAAGCCATTGCGACCCATCACCCCCTTTTGAACTACGAGGTCTTTGATCCATGTCAAGGAATGGTACGTAGGAAGCCTTTACGAGGTTCAAGCCCACCAATAGTGGACCCCCGGGTCTACTTTCACGTCGGTTCACCGACAAAACCCTTTTGAACTACGAGGTCTTTGATCCATGTCAAGGCATGGTACGTAGGAAGCCTCCACGAGGTTCAAGCCCACCCGTCGTCCATTCACGTCGGGTCCCATTCCGGTCCAGTGGTAAGCCATTGCGACCCATCATCCCTTTTGAACTACGAGGTCTTTGATCCATGTCAAGGCATGGTACGTAGGAAGCCTCCATGAGGTTCAAGCCCACCCGTCATCCATTCACGTCGGGTCCCATTCTGGTCCAGTGGTAAGCCATTGCGACCCATTATCCCTTTTGAACTACGAGGTCTTTGATCCATGTCAAGGCATGGTACGTAGGAAGCCTTTACGAGGTTCAAGCCCACCAATAGTGGACCACCGGGTCTACTTTCACGTCAGTTCTCCGACAAAACCCTTTTGAACTACGACGTCTTTGATCCATGTCAAGGCATGGTACGTAGGAAGCCTCCACGAGGTTCAAGCCCACCCGTCATTTCACGTCGGGTCTCACCCCAGTCCAGCATGATGTTAAACTGCATTCTGGTCCAGTGGTAAGCTGTTGCGACCCTTTCCCACCTGAACTACGAGGTCTTTGATCCATGTCAAGGCATGGTACGTAGGAAGCCTCCATGAGGTTCAAGCCACATTGCTCGGTCGTTCATTCACGTCGAGTTTCTCCCTCGTCCAGCATGACGTTAAACTGTATGCCCCCTTGTCCTGCATGAAATTAAACTTCACACCCGTTCCCACCTGAACTACGAGGTCTTTGATCCATGTCAAGGCATGGTACTTAGGAAGCCTTCCAGAGGTTCAAGACCACCACTCATTGGACCAAGGTCCACTTTCACGTCGGTCCACCGACAAAGCCCCATATGAACTACGAGGTCTTTGATCCATGTCAATGCATGGTACGTAGGAAGCCTCCACGAGGTTCAAGCCACATTGCTCGGTCGTTCATTCACGTCGAGTTTCACCCACGTCCAGCACGACATTAAACTGCAATTCCCGTCCGACGGAAAGCCGTTGTGACCACCCCGAACTACGAGGTCTTTGATCCATGTCAAGGCATGGTACGTAGGAATCCTCCCAGAGGTTCAAGCCCAACTCCCATCGGACCAAGGTCCCTTACTTACGTTGGTTCGTTGACACCCACCTCCCGTCGTTTATTCACGTCAGGGTTCACTATCGTCCTGCATGACGTTAAACTGTATTCCCTGAACTACGAGGTCTTTGATCCATGTCAAGGTATGGTACGTAGGAAACCTTCCCAAGGTTCAAGCACACCATTAGTGGACCCACGGGTCTACTTTCACGTCGGTACGCTGACGATTCCCATCGGACCAAGGTCCACCTTCACGTCAGTACGCTGACAATGCTCATCGGACCAAGGTCCACCCTCACGTCGGTACGCTGACGATGCCCATCGGACCAAGGTCCACCTTCATGTTAGTTCGCCGACGACGTTCATCGGGCCAAGGTCCACATTCACGTCGGTTTACCGGCACCATCCCGAACTACACAGACTTTGATTCCCTGCCACAGGGATACGTAGGAAGCCTCCTCAAGGCTCAAGCCCAACTTCACTGTCGCCCCTGCGATGGTCCCATTTCATCCTCCTCCACTTCACTCATCCATCCATCACCCATCCTGATTCTCACCTGGGCTGCCACATCCCGGTGGAATCATGCCATCCACCTCCTCGCTTCTCCTAGCGGCGCATGGGCCGCTTTCCATGTGTAAGCCCCATCATATCTCCGGGTCGCTATCCTCTGTGTACACCCCGATTCATCACCCTTTTCCCCTATAGGGAGTGCACCACCTTGGATCCGTCCTCATTGGACGTTGTGATCACCCTTATTTCATCTCCGCAAGACGTTAAACTCGCGGCCTACCTTGTGATAAACATGAGATGCCTTAGGAAAACCTCGGATGGAACGCCTTTGGTGTAACCGTCTCTGCTAGACGTTAATCTTGCAACATACCCTGTGTTAAACAGAGGAAACTGAGGAAAACCTCAGATGTACGCCTCAGGTTCTGCACCCTTGAGATGCCCTCTTATGAGGAAGAATACAGGTTCCCATATGTCCACGCACCCAGAGATGCCTCGACATTCCTGATGTTGCCGTCTACTCCGACCGAAGGTCGCTACCATGTCAAGACCCTATGGAAAGTCTTGAAGGAAGTAGTGTAATTAACCGGCGTCCATGACAATATGGCACCGGGAATGAGATTCACGAACAACGTGTTAAATCTATGAGGGAGACCCGGACTAGGTGACGAGTTCTGAGGAGGAATCCACAGAAGGAAGAACTGACATCCCATCATCCCGTTTCGATCAAGGAGCAGACGTACCTGAACAAGGAACGAATGCCGCCCGCCTTTGGAAAGCGGGAATGCGGGGCAACAGCCACACGTCCTCACAGACGGATGCGCGCGCCCCGGCGAAAGCGTCGAAAACAAACATGACACAATGAAGTCAAATTAAAATGAAATCACATAACTCGAGTCCATACATTCCATGTATATCCATTAATTATAAAATAATAATCATTTATAAATTATATGATTTCATAAAAACGATTAAAATATTTAATAATATATCATTGATCCATTTTTTTCATTTTTTTAGTGACATATTTAAATACATAATTAGTTTAGTTCACATTAGGTATTTTCATGATATTCGATTAAAATTATCAAAATTCATTTGGTATTATGACCATGATCAAAGATAAAATTGTTCCATATTATTAAAAACATTTAAAATGAAATAAATATATTTTTAACACATTAATTATATTTTTAAAATAAATCATGATGTATATTTATGAATAATGAATTACATTACAATCACTGAAATGTTAGTTCATACATACAAATTATTAATGTTTCCATTATTCAATGAATATAAATGAAATAAGGTAGGTATTACTATATAATTATAATTTTTTTTCATAAATATAATATTATATACTTAAAAAAATTACATATATATTACATGTGATGTAGTGATGAATAACTAATCACATTACTTCTTGGCGGTGGTAATCAACACGTATACACGAACGACATTATAATTTTTCAATAGATGAAAATGTTAAAAAATAAGGGATATATTATCATTAAATAATTATAAATATTTAATTAATGTACTATATATATATATTAAATATTTATAAATAGCAATGAGAGGAGTTGATGGAAAAATAAATAAATCATTTTGTGGAGGTGGAATCCCATGCATATACATGAACAATGATTTAGTTACTCATAATATAGAAAAGTAAATGAAAATGTGTTGTAACATATTCATAATATATATTTTGTATATATGATAAAATGAAGTTATTATATAACCATGTTTTAAAATGATTTAATGGTGGTTGAAGAAGAAATAAGTTAATAATGTTTAGGTTGGATGATTACCTCTTCTTTGGTAAACAACTTTAGATCCTATCATATAAACCATTGGAATGATGCTATATAAATAAAATAACCTTTAATTTATGGATATGGATATTTAAAATATTATCGGGATGGGGATGGTTTAGCTATATAGGTTTTTTTAATCCCAACCCAACTCGACCTAAATTAACTCGGTGGGGTCTGGTTCAAAAAACTAAATGCATAGGTTCAATTGATTTTTTTTTGACTCGATGTTGAGTTGGGTCCTATCATGGGTTGGAAAATATTGATCCAAACTAACCCAACCAGCATGTATGAATATCCCATACTATGACCATCCCTCTCATGTGCCTAACATGAAACCCATATTATAAGAATTCACTTCCACAGTCTCTCCCTCCTGCCTTCTAACCCAATGTCATCGCCCTGAACATTATTTCCCTCTTTGAGTATTCCATAAAATACTTCATCAGTCGACTTGTTCGATAAATTCTATGAATCTTCAATTTATATAATTTTTCTCCACATATTTCACCTTACTATTCATTGTCTCTTCGCCCACAGCCACCACTCCAACACATCTACCCCAAAGCACTCACCCTCACTGCCATCTTCCTCTTCCACTACCTCCACAAAAATTGTATCCACCCCCTATAACTCTAACACAACCTCCTTATCTACTATGAATATTTAAATATATCTTCTGGGTACTACCCTATTTTTATCTCCACTCTTGGAATTTTCATCAACCTCTTCAACAACTATATGTCAGCAAGCTGATCAAGTCACCAACTGCCACATTGTTAGGGTCAATTCATCATTGGGTTGGGGTTGTTTCCCAGAAATGAGAAGTAGATAAATTGGAGTGGGATAATTATTGTAGGATAATTATTAGGTTGGGGATGAATTTTTTCCCCATGACCTGATCAATCAAACACAACCCAACTCATTTTGAGATAGGTTGTGTCGGGTTGGTTCTGAACTAAAAAACATGTCTAACAAAAACTGACCCAACCCAGCCTAGTAACTTGTGATTTTGTTATGTCGAAAAAATCACAAAACATAAACCACCATGATCCATGGACTACCATAGATATATATGGCTCATGGTGGTGTAATAAGTAGAAAGGAGGGGTGTCCTTTTTTATGGGAGAGAAATAGAATGTTTCAAAATTCATAAAATATGATAATTTCATATGTGTCTAATTCAAGTAAAAGCGCCCCTAAATGACATGAATTATATGATATGTAAGACATGATATTTATATAGCAACCCAAACAAATTTTAACTAGTGTAGATTTGATTTTAAACCTTATCTTTTGTTTTAACAACTTGGTTAACCTATTTTAAACTGAATGGTGGATGCCAATTTGTCAATTTTAATGGAAGCTAATTATAAATATAATAAAATAATTGGATCATATATGAAAATTGGATGAAATTTTAGACCATTTCTCATTTTAATTTTCTCAATTATTTTAAATAATTTTTTTAAATATTATTGAACTTAAAATATCATTAATATCCTTTTTGACACTATTCATTTAGTTTAACATTTATGATATGAAGATAGAAATATATTTCAAATTTAAAACTTGTAAAAAATATCTAATATGATATATTTATCTTTAAAACTCATGGGGAACTATACATCTCCTTAAAAATATTACATTTATATTTTTTAAAATCATTTACATGATTCTTATACTTGTTTTACAAGCACTATATTGGAATTACATAAGAATTTCATGTAATTTTTTCATCACTAAAAAGGTAAAATAAATTAAAATGGTAGAAAAAATATTTTATAAATCAAATAAAAATTTATAGTATATCATAAGTTGTTTTTTCAATTTCAAATATATTAAAAAATTTAAAATCAATAGAGTGAAAATTTTGACTTTATGATGTACATAATTTTTTTTTAAATTTATAAAAAAATGTCATATTTTAAAAGATTGGACGAATATGTATTATTTATACTCATCCCATTAAATTAAGGAACATGTTTTAATGGCCATTAAGCTTTATCACATTTGTTTTAACCTAAATTACCACATTTTACATTTATCATGTTAACAAAAAATTACAAATTTTAATATTAAAATTTTCCAAAACTTAAGTACAATATAAAATTATAATTATGGAATCCATTTTATTAAACTTAAAAAATATAAGTGTTTTAATTTAATTTAAAATTAAAATAGAAAAACATGATGATAGGTGATATTCCAGAAGAGTGAATTTTATGTATAAAAATACTTCTATACGAAATTAAATTATATTTTTAAAGAATATAACATGTAATAGATATTTTTTAAAAACTAATATCAATATACTTTAAAAATAATCAAATATAAAATTCGACATTTCATGAACTAAAAATGAAAAAATATTTTCCTTAAAAAAATCAATATTTCCTAAAACCCATTGAAAAATCATACTTTTCATAAAAGTATTATAATTTAATCCTATGATAATTTTGACATGAACAAAATCAAAAAATGAAATCCATTTTATCAAATAACATTTCTTAATTTTTGAGAAATTAGTTATAATACTTTCAAATAAAATAAAAAGAAATAATTTTTTTAAGAAATTGTATTTTTTAAGTATAAAATGAATTATCAGAAAAACTATTTTCATATATCCTAGGAATTAGTAAATACAATTTTAATGTGTTTTAAATTTGAATATGATTTTTAATTTGTTTAATAATATTTATAGACTCCAATTTAATGTATATCTTACAATGATAACATCTAAATAATAAAATGTTTTGTTTCATTTATGATATGTGTTTTTATTGTATATTAAATCAAACATAGTGTTATTTTAAAATATATAGATATTTAATTATTCCACATTCAATAAAATTTATCTTCACTATATGAAGTTGAACATTAATATAATTTTTTTGAAACTTGAAAGTATTTTTGTTGAAAACCCACACTTAAAAATGGGTTATAAAACTTTCTTCTAAAAATAGAAAAATTAAAATTAGAAGGTCTTCAAGAATAAAATGTAAGTAGGTTTCCAAATATGAGAAAACTATTAGGAAATAAAAATATAGACATATTGGGAAAATGTAATGATTGAATATTAGTGAATAGTGATATAGAACATTGATTGTAATAATGTGAATGATCATGACAAACTAAATTGCCACACAACCAAATTACATTAGGGTGTGAAAAAGACCATCGATTCATTGCTAATGAAAACAATAGGATAATTATTTTCTACAACATACATTCCATATATTTAAGTAATTTTCTCACCTTATATAATAATTAAATAAGGAAATATACATACATAAAATGTTAAATTTTATCCTTTAATCAATTTCCAAAAAAATCTTATCCATTTTTCCAATAGTTGACTGTTCAAGATGAATTTTTCATTCCAGGAGCACTAATAAAAAATATACCACATCACATAATCCAAAAAACATGACAATATATCCCTATTATCATTATATATTAAAATAATTCAAATTTTTAGTATAATTTAACATAATATCGAAAATGTTTAATCCATCGTATGAACAAATAAAACTTTAATATCCCTAATTCAGTAATATCACCGAACGTTTAAATTAAATCATTCGAAAAATAATTAACCCAATTTCCCATATAATATTAATATTAATGAATGTATTAATAACAAATGTTTTCTCTTGCCTTTCAATTTACATACCTAAAAATGTAATTTATTTTTTTTGAAATAATACTTCATGCTAAACCAAATGGATACACATAACTCAACTGATCAAATAATTTTCAAAAATATCATTAATCCCCTCCATTTACCATTAGTTGAAACCTCAAAAAGGATTTATATATCTTTTTACTTATTATTAATCACAAACATATAAACCCATAATGTTATATATAACACTTAAGTTAACCTCACATGAAAATATCTTATTATATAATTATAACTAAACCGTCACTCTAATACAATCTGTAATAGCCATATACCTGCCCTCCTAGATCGGTTCTATAAATATATAACATAAATTTCTGGATTTCATATTGATAAATTTTATCCACTTTTATACTTCCAAAATACATAATATTATAGAATGTTTTTTTGTCACTTACATACCGGATTGCCTTTTAGGTTTAGAGTATTATAAAATTAGAGGAAAATCATACATAACAATGCCCATGCATTCATATGGGTAATTTTCCATTATTCCCAGATTTTATTATTCTACATTAAGTGTTAAATAAATCATATTGCAATTATTGAGACCCAAAAACTTTCTAGACACATAAAATTTAACATTATTCTTCATAACCTAGGAATAAAGAAACAAAATAAGGGTGATATCAAATTATAAGAAGGGTAAACATAAGCATTAACAGTAGAATGTCAATATTGAATATAAAATATGATGACATAATCAGAGTGAATGAACATAACATAACATAATTGAATCCTATAAAAACCGAGATCATTAAACCTATTTTATGTAATAAATCTTAAACAAAGGCTAAAGTCAAATGTATCTATAATTATTTTCCATGTTAGGTCAATAATGTTCATAGGATACAGTAAAACACATAGAAAAAATAAATAAAATTTATCGATATATTAAAAAAATTATCTTTATAAAACCTTTTTAAGAACCATAAAAAGTATAATAACCAATACTATCAACAAACAATATAATTTTCTAGAGGAAAATTTCATTAACTAAATCATTAATGAGCTATATGGGGCTCAATTTTCCTTAAGAACAATACTGGGGAAATCCATCATCATTATATATATTAGGATCACCCATTATCAAAATATATTTATTCTCACAAGTAATCATAAATAATTTACATAAACTAAAACACAATCATAACACATGAATGATTTTATTTGTCAGCAAAATAATAACCATAGTTCTTTCACAGTTTGATTTAAACATGGAAAAGATGGGTTTCATAAAAATATCATAATTAATCCAAATAATTAATAAGGATTGTTTCATGACAATATATCTACTTTTTGTTATATGTAACATTAAGGGTTTCTGTCATTGAAGAATAAAAAATTCAATAACAAGATTATTAAAAATATTGTTGAGGAATATTACATTTTAACTTTGAAAATGAAATTTTAAAACTAAAAAATTGTGAATTTTTATAAAATAATTTTATCTAAAAATAACCTTGAGAAATTAAAATGTAATATAAAAATAAAATAATGGTCACAATGGTTAGAAAATCCATTCATGCTGCAAATGTTTAAAAAAATATTATTTTCATACTTTTGTAAAGAGATTCAAAAGAGACCCACATAGAAACATTAAGAAATTTCCTTTTAAAAATTTTATAGTGGATAAATATTATGAAAAACAAATTAGGAAAACAATTTCCTTAATGAAATAACAGTTTTTATTTTTTTAGAAATCATGCATGTGGAAGATAAATATTCCTGATCTAAACGAAGATGCAAGATCAATTTTGGTTCCAAAAAAAATTCCTGATAATTATTTAAAAAATAAAGGATAAAATAGAAAATAGGTTTGTTAATGACATCCATAAAATTTGGAAAATAAATGATATGAGTTTCATTAAAATAACACCATATGATCTACCCCAATGAAACAATGAATATAAAAAATCCCCAAATGAAATGAGATTGTAAGAAAAATACATTTCTACTTTGGTAAAATTCAAATCACCATATGTTGAATGAAAGATTATGATATGGTTCAATAAATACAATGAATTTCATGAATTAATATGTAAATATTCATTAATGATGAAGTAAGTATAGCATACATGGAAATCATGGTGCATGGCATGAAATATTTCTCAGGAAAATGAAATTTAGATAAAGAAAACCCTTACAATGATAATAAATTTTGATGTGATAATTATTCCATGAAGTGATTATATGAAAATATATAAATAGACATCAAAAAGTTTAATCATTTAATAAATTAGTTTATATATCAATTAACAGATAATAATTTCATAACAAAGTCGGTTATGTAGAAGTATAACGCAATGAATGGAAACTGAGTTAAGAAACCCCTTACAACCTGATAACTTTTAAGTAAAATCCCTTTTGATAAAATAATTTGAGTTATAACTTTAATTTTCATGAATTATAAAAGATTCATTACAAAAAATTTAAAATTGGATATATATTCGCCACATAAATAAGTAGGTGTATAACATTAAAACATACCCGAAAGAAGAGAAATTGAGATGTAATCCCTTACCCCGAGTCCAAACAGTCAATGTATGTCCTTTAATTCATGTATGATAAAATTATATAATTTATATAATTTAATAATAAACTATAAATTTTTTAATCCATTATCATAATAAAATTTATTCCATTTACTTCAATGATATTTTTAAATACATAATCAATTTATTCCCTATCATGTGTTTTGAGGATGTTCGACTCAAAATTTCAAAACATATTCGTTATATTGAACATGGTTAGATATAATTAATAAAAAAATATCCCAAAAAGTAAATATGAAGTAATTATAATTATTGATAATAATTTAAACTTATAAATCCATCATTGAATTTTTTTTATGATAAAAAAATTACATTACATTCATGGGCATGTTAGGTCATACGTAAACATGAGTAACACTTCCATTTTTCAAGGAGCCAAAAATAAAGAAGGTAAGAATTATTATTTTAGTAATAAAATTATTAATATATCATAAATATCTATTTATTTATTTATAAAAATTATATATTTTATATTTTTGACTCTTTGCCAAGAAACAACTCAAATTGCTTGGTGGACATGGTTATCCATAAGTACATTTGAATGACATTGTTATTTTTAATGGACGGAAATGTAATAATAATGACAATATTTTATCCTTAAATAATGATAAAAATGAAATTATTATCTAATAAACTCATAATTCTATCATTATAAACATCAGTGAGAGGAATTGATGGAAAATGAAACATATCAGTTTGTGGAGTTTTTAGTCTCCAAATATGTATGAATGATATTTTTTCCATATAGGATGAAAAAATGAGATGAAAAAGAATTATAAAATAGATATAATATCATTTCATTATATACTATGTAATTAATTTAGTATAATATCAGGGTTTAAAACATTTTAATGAGATAAAATAATAAATAAACTGAAAGTTCTCTAGTTGGTTGATAACTTCTTATTCAAGAGAACTCCTTTAGATCATTTCTATAGGACCCTTGAAATGGACTCATAGGAAGCCCCAAAAATATATTAAATGGACATGGATTTTAAGAATGTAACTGATCCTGTTTTTTTTCAATCCATATGTCTCAAATATTTTTAAATAAGGGAAAGGTGGGTTGTCCTTTTATAATGGAGAAAAGGGGAATTTTTAGATATTCAAGAAATATTATAATATATTATTTATCTTGATCAGGTAAAATGGTTTCAAAAATAAAATTTATTCTAATTAAAGAAGAATATGGAATTATTATATTAACCTAAAAAACTTATGATAAGTTTAGATATCATTTTAAACCTTAGATTTTAGTTTAACCCCCTTGTTAATTAATTATTACCATTAACATGGACATAATGTTTCCAATATTAAAGGGTTATAATTTTTCATATATGGTGAAAATTTCAACATAATTGAAAATGGGTTGAATATTTTTTCAACTTATCTTCCTAATTTTCATCATTCATTTTTTTTATTTTTTAATAGTTTAATAAAATTTAAATTTAAAATAAAATATCACCAATGTAATTTTTTTTTATTCGTCAATTTTGACATTAATAACTACAATAGTGAAATATATTTTCAATAAAAATAATTAAAACATCACTAATATGTTATATTTGTCTATTAAAATCATAGTAATCTATAACTCACTAAAAAATTAACCTTTTTAATTTTAAAAATCATTTACATATTTTTTATACTACATTCACAAGCACTGTGTCAGTGTTAAGTAAGAATTTAAGATAATTATTTCCTCACAAAAATTATAAACTATATTACCAACATAGAAAATTATATTAAAAATAAATATTTATAACTGAAAAAATTTATTTTATTCATTTCACAAAATTTTAAAACTGTTAAATTCTATTGAGTGACATTTTTTCATTATCCATTACATAAGATATTATATATATTATAATTGAAGTTGACTAAAAATGCAATATTTAAGATTTTTGGATGATTATGGAAAAATTCACTAATAAAATGAAATTAATTCAGGTATATGAATGAATTTTATTCCTTATCACATTAGTTTTATCACTAATTAACACATTTTACCTTTATAATGGAAATATAATTTTAATATAGTTACTAACTATATTGAGACAAAATTATGTTTACCTTATTACCTAATATTTATTTTGATAATTTAAAATATTGAATAAATTTTATATAATAATAAAAATTAAATTAAAATAATTTCATTTAATATTAAACATTCAAAATAAGAAGAAAAATGATTTTCAAGAAACATTACATTTTTATGTATAAAAATGTTTTTATGCTAAAATAAATCATAATTTTGAATACAATAAAAATAATTGTATTATTTTTATTTATAATGATCAAAATAAATATTTCAACATTCTAGTATCTAACTAATAACCTATAAATATTTTTATTATTAAATATTACATATTTTTAGATTAATATTCAATTCGTAACTTTTTTATCCACACCATAACTGTAAGGATTTAAATTATTTAGATACAATATGTACAATATTATTATTTAAATAATGATCCTAAAAATAACCAATAAATATCTTCCTAAATATTAATCATCATAGGAATTTCCTACTCAAAACATTATTTGTAACCAATGGAAAGGAAACAAAGTAAAGGGGGATATCTGATTCTCACTAAGTGTAATCATTGATGATACTAATTGATGATCATATAAAATCATATGATTATCATAAGGGTATAATATAAAGTCTATACCAAAAAATTTCATAATCATCTGAAAAATATTATGAACATGAGTAATGGAATTAAACTATAGAACTTCAAATGAAATTAATCATAAAAATGAGAAATCATCATTACTCAATCCTGAACTATAAGTTCATGTTATATTGTGACATTGTCATATGTATATAAACCATTCAATATGTCAAGGATTAAAACATAGACCATTTGATCGAGAATGAAAAACCTATTTCTTGTACTGGATCAAGCGTATCAACTTCTTTTTAATACGAGATCAATCACTTTGACTTGTTTCCAATAACAGAACAAGCACATTTACTTGTTTTAAATTACTATATCTGGAGATATAATATGTTACCTAATATATTGTAGTTATATATTAGTCCTACCTTCCCCAATATTAAAACCATACATATGATTCCCCCAAAATCATAAAAAATCTATCATATCATCATATCATAACCAGTGCAACAAAAATAATTTCCATTTTACATCAATTAAATTTATTACACATAAAAAAGTTTCATAAAATCCTCATTATCATTAACATAAATCATAATGATTAATAAAATTTAAGGTATCATTGTATCTAATCACAAGTAAAATATAATAAACACCACATTTGGTTGACATTGATGAATATAAATATATTTAAAATATCAATAAAAATATTCTTGATAAAAATACAACCATTTTTTAAAAATAAATTTTCAAAAATTATAATTTAAAAAATTTTATAATTTTTTTCCTAAAATAGTAATAGAAAATTTTAAAGGAATATAAAATTTATTGAGAGTTCATGATTTTAGGAAATGTTTTTCATTAAATATATGTAAGAAAACACTTATTTTATATTTTCTTTAAAATTTACATCATTCGAAAAATGTAAAAAATATTTATTGTAAACCATTTAATAAAATATAAAGTAGATTTAAAGATTTATTTAAATAATCATTGGATAATATTAAAATAATTATTGAAAACCTGTTTTTGAAAATATTTATAAGGATTATAATGGATTTTATGTCGAAGAGAGAAATAAAGTTGATTTTCCTCAAAAAAAATATCTTATGATATCTTAAATATTTAATGTGAGGAAAATGAGAGGGTAAAATATATTCATAAGATATAACCATAGGAGAATAAAATTAATTGTATTCATTAGAAAAGTATCATGCAATTTCCTCTATGTAAATTTAGTTATAATTTATCATGATTAAAACAATATTGAAGCATAAATCCCATACCTCAAATCTCACATTTCCTTATTCTAATTAAAAACTACTATATAATAAATATGAATATATTATAAATTTATTAAAATATAATATTCATATCTATCATACCATGTATGATTTATTTATAACATTTATCAAAATCTGTTTTTAAAACCACTGTTCTTGGTGATAATTACTCTGTTTTCCATGAATATTTCTGTTTAGTAGCCCCGATCATTATAAAATGATCATGGTTACATAATGTAAAAAATTCAAATCACAGTATTAAAATAATATAATTTTTGTATATAAATATTCATAATCATTCATAAAATTTTGTGGGAGAAAATTGCATTAAACCATTCAAGTAGATGGTAGGTCGTACGAACTCTGAAACATTGTTTTCATTATTTGATCGATGGAATGAAAGAAAGTTAAATACTAATTCACATTTAAAATATAATTATTATATCATATATCAAAAATAAATTCATTAAATATATCTTCATTACCATCCATGTAAAATGTAAATGAAAAAACAAATCACATTGATTCTTAGTGGTGGTAGTCCAAACATACACACGAGTGACATTATAATTTTCTTACAGTTAGGATGCAAGGAAGATAATTATGATATAATAATTATTTAAAATATTTAAAATATAATATTAAACCCATCATAATAATAATTAATGAAATTTGGTGATGTAAATTATATGTTTCTATATGTAAAGATGCCAAGCCTTTTGTACACACGAGAGATACTTTCACATCCCATTTTATGTATTTAATATTTGAAATAAGTCCTTTATATATCCTCTTAAGGATCCTAAGGTTGGTCTTTTGAGAATACCTGAACCTCTAAAATGTGCATAAAAACATTTATAATCTATTTTTATAGGTTATGGGTTAAATATATGTCTAAAATTGGTTTAAATAGGTTATGGAGGAGGTTCCCTTTCATAATTGAGGAGGCGGACACGTTTGTAATTTCTTAAAATATTAAATTAAAATAAAGTTATTATCATTCCCATATTCCAGCATATGTCTATTTATTATAATATATGATATTATAGTGTATTATTTAAATCATAAAATTATATTTAGACACATTTTGGGGCCATTTTTAACCATATATGTTTGATTACCTACTTGGTTAACCAAATTTAACATTAACAACATTAACATTATTTTGACTCATAAAGTGTTTTAATTTTATATATAAGGTTAAAGTGGCCTCATAAATGGAAAATTAATGATATTTTTTACCATATAATATCCACATAGTAATATTCTATTTTTTTATTTTTAAATATTTTATCAAAATATTATTTTTATAAAAATATTTTTAATGATTATTTTGATAATATGCATTGAATTTAACTTAAAATTCATACATATAAATGTATAATTAGATTATAATTCATAAAAAAATAATTTTTCATATTAATCAATAATTTATGGTACACATAAACTTAGTCAAATTATAAAACTCTTAATATTTTTAAGTTTGTTTTTTTTATTTTTACATTAGATAAATAAATACTATGTCGATGTTGTATAAGAATTTATGGTAATTATTTAACACCTAAAAATAAAAAATAAACATTCATAAAGAAAATAATTATATTATGATATAAATATACATTTTTATTAGTTGATAATTATCTTTTATTACTTTGTGGACACAAAATATATATTTAAATCTAAGAGAGTTACATTTTGTATGTTTATTTGATTGGAAAAACATATTAGTAATTAATAGGGAAAATCATATGTCAAATAAATTAAAATATTTTTATTATATGATAGGGGTCAAGTTTTTCTCAACAAATAAAAATTATTACGAATAATTACATCCTTAGAAATTAGTTTTATCCTAGAGTATCCCAATTTATCTTTTACAGAGGGGATAAATTTTACCACGGTTACTATCAATATTGTAAAAAAATGAAATAGATATATTTACCAAATTTTTTTATTATAACTCTAAATATTAATTTTTTTTATCATACTCAATACATATAACTTGTATAAATTTGTTTAAAACTAATGGGGTGAATCATGGTGAATACAAATATTTAGAAAAAGGTAGTTTTTTAGAATAAAACATATTTTATTAATATCCCATTTCAATAAATCAATTTCTTAAATGTCAAAAAATTTGAATAAATATATAATAAATAAACTTCATTAAAATAATTCACCAATACCTAAAAATTTAATTTATTAATATAATAACAGATTTCTCACATTAAAAATATTTTAGAAAATAAACATCTCTTTTATTTTCAATTAATTTTTATTTTCAATTTTATTCATTTTATAACCAATGAATTCATTTTATTGATTTATTGACTGTATATTTTTCATACTTTATCCACTAATATTTGAATCATCCAATAATATAGATATGTGATATCCCTCACATGACAGTATTTTAATATTAGATCACAAATTGTTTAAATTAGCCATTATTTGTAACACACGGTATTGAGGACATAAAAATATTTAAATCAATATCTTTATCAAAAAACATTGGATGATACATTAAAAATAGCTTAAACAATTATAGTTCCCATGAAATTGATCACTCAAATATTAAAAAATGAGGATATATTTGTTTCATTACATCATTTAGGTTCCCTGTTTTCATCTTCCAATTTATTGTTTCTCTAGAAAACACTAATCAGTTGAGCAGTCTAGTTCCATATCACTTTTCCTATTTGGTGAATGATTTGTTTTAGTTATTCCTGACATGAAAAATATTGATCATGTTATAAAACATCAACGATTAGTACATGTGATGTTTTAGGCATCTACTCCATCAAGAGAGATACATAGAACACATCTTGAATGTGATAAAGGTTTGGTGGAAGCTTTAAGAGATAAGCCGCCAACCCTACTCGATCAAAAATATAAAAGGGAACACTTTACCTAGTTTTTATATTTTTTTTCTTCCCAAATCTCATAACATTATTCTGTTTAGAAATTCATAGAATAACCTTCTCACTAACTTCAAATTTCATGGCAGTTCATTGATTGTAAAGATAATTCTTTTCTTGAATATGAGCTGCCTTGATTTTATGTTGAGTGTTTTTTAGTTTTTCTTGATGTTTTCCAAACCTAACTCCAGTAAAAATATCAATATTTATGCAACATCATCCTATTATGTTGTATTTATACACTTTTATCCATATAGGTATTCATAGGGGGATATCTGAATTCTTATGTAAAATAATTTTTTGTAAGAAAACTCAACTAGAGGAAAGAATATATCCTTACAACCTATTAAATCCATAGAATATAATCTCAAAATATCCTATAGTTTTTGAAGTTTTCACTTAAACTGAATATATGTTGAAATAGGATACTCCATATGGATACTAAAATCGTTATTTAGATCCTCCTAAATATATTTCTAGAACATTGAAGAAGATCTATGATCATGATCAAATACGATGGAATGTGGAATTTCATGCAATCTTACTACATCCTTAATGTTTATTCTGAAATTTTGATTAGGATAGAAATATTCTCTATAAAATAAAGTGTGTTTAATTTGTAACATGATATAATAAAGGTCATATAGTATCATAATCTTTTTATTTTTTGGGATTTCAATGAAAAACATCATGATGATGTTTTACCATTTCTAATATAGTATTTTTAATGGGTGTTAAATTCCCTCAGAATTCTATCTCTTATACTTAACATGATGACATAACAAACACTAAAATACATACTATGAAAAATGACTCTTCAGGTTGTCCCACCAGAAATACTTTTCTGGTCTTCATACATCTTTGTATATCTAGGATGAATAGAGAATGAGGAACTATGAACCTCATACAATTAATCATTATTAAAATATTGTATTGAAATCATAGATACACCATTCATGAACCTTATCATTCCATCATAATTAAGGGGTTTCCCATGAACATTTTTCTACTTCTTTTGTAGCTCCACATCTTCATTTCGTGTCTTCAAAATCCTCACATAGACAGATTGTTGAACATTTATTTGACAATGATAATATGTATCCCCATCCTTAAATATTTACATATACATAATTTAAAAATATATAAACATTGAATATTTTGTTATACCTATCATAGATAATTTATCATGGTATTTTCTACTTAAATAATTAACTACCTTGTTCCCTTCATAGTGTTGTAATGTGTTGAATAGTCATAATACTTCTCCCACATCAACAATCATTTAAATGTAATATTAATTTCATTGTGAGTGGATATATATTTTATTATTATGTGAAATTTAAATATATCACACCATTATTTTTAAATATAATTTATCCATATAATCAATTCAAAAATACCACAGCTAATTGTGCATCATGATTGGGGTATTTTCTCTCATAACCCTTCAATTTATGTGATGAATACTATATCACCATATCTTTTTTCATGAGAACATATCTGAATATCTTATTATGTACATCAATATTGATCAAAATCCTTTCTGAAATATCAGATAGTGTAATCAAATATGAACTTACCAATATTCTATTAATCTATTTGAAATTCCATTCAAATTCCTCCAAACATATGAACTTATCCCATTTCCAAGTATACTAGGATTTTGGATTAGGTAATTGTGAGAAATTTGACATAAAATGTCATTAATATCAATCCAATTCAAGGAAACTATGGATTGATGTTACCATGGTATGTATAGGATATTTATCAATAATATCTATATTTGATGGATCTACTTATATACCATCATTTTATATTATAGGACCAAATAATGAAAATTTCTTAAGCCAGAATGCACAATAAGTAAACATTTCATATTTATCATCCATCCCTAAGGTCTTCAACACAATCCTCATGTGATATTTGTAATCTTAACTTCTCTTTGAATATACAATAATTTCAACTACAAGGACTACTAAAAACTAATCAATATAATCTCTAAAGAATCTGTTATATAAATCTATGAATATAGTTGGGGAATAAGAAAGCTAAAAAGGCTTCACAATAAATTCCTAGTGTCCATACCTTACACAGAAGGTTATCTTGTTTATATCCTATTTATTAAATATCAACTAAATATATTCATAAATTATGTCATCCTTGGAAAGGTATCGATATCTATTTAAGTGATCTAATAAGTCTACAATATGGGGTTAATGACCCATTTTCTTGACATTGATCTTGTTAAGTTCTCAATAATCAATGAAAATGTGCATTGACCCATTTTTATTCCATAAAATATAGACCTATTGAACCCCATGGGGATGCGCAAGGGAATATAAATACCAAATCAACAGTCTCTAGGAGATTCTTCACCAATTTCAAAAACTCAATTTGGTCAATTTTATACGTAGTATTTGAAATAGGCATATCACTAGGTATGAATTCTATTGAATACTCAACATCATGATACAAAGGTAGATTATATAATTATTCATAAAATACATAAACAAATTCACATAAAATAGGTGTATCCTTAATAACATCTTTTCACCAAACATATGAGATATATAACCTTCATTGATAGGAATTAAGACCCAAAATATGGAAAAATAATTATATCAAAATTTCATATTCATAATTGTATTGATAAATAACATTGATTCATTTTGAATATGAAATATTTCTTACATTACTTAGAAATTGAAATGGGATCCATAAAATGAAATCCAATCCCTGAATATAATCAAATAAAAAATCTAAAGAGTGAATTTAAATATTTTTAGGAAGCAATATCCCACAAAATTAATGCAGAGAGAAAAATATAGTTGAAATGAAACCATTATACCATTAAGAGGATTCTCATAAAGCATAAACATCTAATCTTTGTGGTAATAATTTGATACCATTAGAAAATTACTCAAATAAAAAAGAGTTGGTAGTTATAGAATCAAATAATACATTATATGTTCTTGAGTGGATGATAAGTGTACCTTTCCCTACATCATTCTTTCATCCTATATGTATTGTCATGATCCCATGAGATTTCCCTCTCTATGGGATTAAAAGGATTTATATGATGATCACTAAAACCATTGGATTTGTTCACTATTTAGAATAATTCCCATATTCCTTTAATTTGATGCATTGGATCATGGGTGGTGTATTAGTTGGAATAATAGTTTCTTCCAATTCATTTAACATCATATTAATTCCTTTTGGACATGCATGGACATTATGACCCACTTTTACACATTAAAAGAACACATAGTTCTATTGAATCAGTTACCTTGATGTTTCATCCCACATATAGGGAACATAGTTGGATGGAATTTATTCCCACCATATGATTTATTAGAGTTTTCATGGGCCTAATTATTTCATTTCTTTTCAAAACCATGAAAATATTTGGGATATCTGACTTCTATTTCTAATTTGATTACACAACGAATGATCTCTTCATTGCAACTAAAATATATTAATTGAAATTGTTTTCAATTAATTGGATCTTAGACAACAAATAATTCATTAATTTAACTTTTAGTAATGATAATTAAACTTGAGGCATACCACATAAGACTTATGAAATATTCCTCAAATGTTTCTATTGAATTATCATCCTTTTGTTTAAGATCAAAGATTTCATTATCAATATTTTTTATATAATATGATGAAACTAATCACTAAATAATATCCTCTCAAAATCACCCAATTACATAGACTCAATTTTTTATTACTAACTTGTGATCATAATAAGATTCTATAATTGATCTTCTTTGAATTCTAGATGATGAAAATTTGTGACGACTTTTTCATGTCCCCATAATTGAAGTGTAAAAAATATATTCATGATTGTGATTATCCATCACTTAGTCATTATTAGATCATAGTATCTGCTATAATTATGTGGATTTTCCACATGAACTGTTAAATCATATTTTTTTCTCCTTTTATCAATTTTAAACTTAACATGATTCATACAATATGAATGTTATGAGACCATAGTAGCAAGATTATTCATTCTAGCTCCAATAAAATTAATATTCTTGGGTGTAATATAATTACATTTCCCATAACATTTATAAATAACCAAATTACATTGGTTTCTATAAAATTAATAAAACAAAAAAATCATATATTGAGAAATAATAAGCTTATTAAAAATCCACATAATCCTGCAAAATGATTTATAATTTTTTAAAATCATGAAACTGTCTTCTAAAATTCATTGGTTAAATGTAGATCATTAATTATCATTACCCAAACTATTTGATTTTATCCTATACTTAGACCTATACCTATGGTTTTATGAAAACTTTTCTAACCCTAATATGAAAATATTGACTAAACCCAGCTCTAATAAGAAGTATTGCGGCCTGAATTTTTCATAGATGATTATTTAATTCATTATATTTTGATTCATTTCAGAACCATAAAGGATTATAGTCATTGGATTATGGATATAAAATATTTTTATTTCTCAAAAAATCTTAAGAACAACCCATAATGATCTTCCCATGTAGTTCTCTTCAAAGGCATACCCTAGATAAAAAATTATACATAACCTAGTAAACTGAAACATAATAATTTGTGATCACATAAAATTGGTAAGGGTATACATGAGAGATATCAATCGATGATAATATGAAACAACAATACAATCATAAGGATATATGATCATGATCATAACAAATAAAGCTCATGACTAATCTAAAAAGAATCAGAAATATTATTTTTTGAATAAAACCATAACATTTCAAAATATATGAAACATAATAAAGATAACTCATAAAAAATAAAACAAGAACCATAATATCAAGTCATAAGTATGACAACACTACTTTTATTACAAAATTAAACATGATTTATTACATAAAACTTCACTTGATACAACAATGAAGATCGAGAGGGTTAGTGTCTTTAGGTCTTAGGATCATTACATAAAAACATAAAACATGAAATAAAAAATCTTTATTGAAAAATTTCTTTACATGACCACTACATTCCCTCATACTTAGCATTGCATGGGATAACCTGAGGACATGCATAAGAAAAGGGTGAGCTATAAATCCCAGTAAGGGAATACACATGGAATAACATGATAAGTACAATACATGTTAGGCATTAGGCATATCAATAGATCACAAGAGAAAAATGAATATAAAGTCATGATAAAGCATAATAATCATAACATGGAAATGTGGCAACAACACTTAACATGGAATTAGCATGAGCCAAGGCTCATTGAACTTGGAGCATGAGTAAACCCTCATTGCACATGAAGCATGAGTAAACCCTCATTTCACTTGAATTATCATGAGTCAACACTCATTTCACATGACGTATCATGATACTATAATTTACCCAATGCATTGGATCTCTATAAGGTCACACCCTTCTTAAAAATTTCATTTCATGCATAAGTGTGCCACATGGATCATAAAAAATGGATTCAATAAACATAATAATTTATTCCATGATAAAGGAATGTGGAATTAATACATGAAACTTTATAATCAATAAGTAAATGTTCATAAAGGTGAATACCCTTGATGGAGAAATGGGCATGGTATTCACTACACAATGGCATTGGCTTAGAAAATCGGTGCGATTTCGGCAGCATAACGGCGTGACAAAAGAATTCATAAAAACGATTGATGAGAGAGAAAGGGGTTTCTCATCATATTTACATGTAATGGACCGTAAGGAGGTCATATAGATACATGTACCGACAATTTTAATGGAATTTAGATTCATGATACAAAAGTATTGCTTGAATGTAAATTAGGAGAGAGAAGTTCCTTTCGGAATTTCAGCATAGTAACAAGTGTACATGGGAGGAATTTAATGAGAGAGAAAGGGTCTCCCATCATTAAAACATAAATAGGTCAGTATGAGGGAGGTTCTAAACCATACCCCAACATCCATAATTGAAATTAAAAGGAAAAAACAACTTAATGATAATTGGACAAAAATGTGAAAGGAAGAAAAAACCCTTACTCGGAAGTGTGCTTACAAAGGCTAGAGAGAGGCTTGTGAGAGGCTTCTTGGAAGCTTGGGGCACCTTGGGAGGATTTTAGAGAGAGTAGGTCAGAGGTTTGACTAACTCAAAAGGCTATGAGTGAGGAGGAAGTGGGAGATTGGGTGGGGTTATATAGGATAGGTGAGGGAATTTTTTATTATTTCGGTTTGGGACCCATTACATTAAATTAATCCAAACCACAATCCATCCCATGGTTTTTACCCATGTTTTTTGGAAAAGGGAATAGGAGAAAAATATTTTATAGGGCCAAATTCCTAACTTCTTAAAATAATAGGGTTGCTTATGTGGAGGTGAGTCACACTCTCATGGAAAATAATTTAAAAAGACAAGATGTTTAATAAGTCTGGAGGGGTCCATTAATGCTTTGAAAAGTCAGTCAAACAAACCCAAAATCACATTATGTTAATGGTAAAACATATATTGGCCGAAAATAAAGCTTATAGTATTTTATTACATCACTAGTGGGTCATTATGACGTCATAAATCACATTATATATTTAAACGGTATTTAATTTTTACCCAAAAATTTGACTGTCTCAGAAAATTATGAAAAATTCACCGTTGGATAATTTCGACGTCCTGATTCAAAAAATAACATTTATTTTATCTAAATAATTATCTAAATATTTTAATTTTCACTTTTAAAATAAAACCTGACATTTATCGGAAATTCACGGGTTTTGACAAAAATGGCTTTCAAACCTTAATGAAAATTATAATTGCATTCATACAATTATATGATCATTTATATATTATAAATTTAATTTAATGATAATAATAATAATATTTTATTAAAATATTATTTAATTAAAAAATATATTAATTTAATAAAATATATTTCTTAATTAAATAATATCTAAAAACACCATTTGTACTTTAAAAACTATTTACAATGGATCAATAATGACAAGAAATTATATTCATTATTATATACAAAAATAATTTACATGAACTTAGTACTATCGATTAGTTACATAAACCCTTAAAATAGACGCATAAGTCCTAAGGGTAAGGTGTGCGATGGTGACAGACTCTTGGGGTGACTCGGATAACATTGCTCGATTGGTAATCTTTATCAACATCCACTTTTCCCATAGACGGCTCCGTTCGAGCTTGACATGGTGAAGATAAACTTGGGCTTGGTCAAGAGCGAAGCTCAAGGATGCCACCTCTTTCTTGAGCTCTGAAAAATGGGTTTTGTATGGGTCAATTCTACTGGATGAGGCCATCGCTTCCTTTGTTTGAGTAAATTTGGATTTGTTAAAACCCTATATTTATACTAATCATGTGATCACTATTCAATGACTATATTATCAACAGTCAAAATTCTTAACATAAAACCAATGAAGTTGACATTTTATATAAACATAAAGAGAAATTAAATTAGATCAAGAGGGATTTCCATTAATGAAACTTTGGGTCGTTACAATATTCCCCCCTTAATAAAGTTTGTCCTCGAAATTTTACTTTTCCCACACTAAAACAGATGTGGGTAACTCAACTTCATCATTTCCTCTGATTCCCAAGTTGCTTCTTCAAACTTTTGGTTTCGCCACAACACCTTGATGAGGGGAATTGTCTTATTTCTTAGAACATTTTCTCTATGATCTATGATCTTCACTAGTTGCTCCTCATAAGAATGACCATCTTACAATTGTACCACCTCAGAAGAGAGTACATGTGAAGGGTCCGGTATGTACTTCCTTAAGTGGGATACATGAAAGACATCATGTACTTTGGTCATGGTAGGAGGAACTGCTATTCAATAGGCCACAACCCCAACACGATTAAGAATATCGAAGGGGTCGATGTACCTTGAACTTAACTTCTCTTTCTTTCCAAACCTCATGACCTTCTTCTACGGAGATATGCATTGAAAAACCATGTCTCTAGCTTTAAACTCATGGTCTCGTTGACGATTATCTGCACAACTCTTCTGTCGACTCTGGGCTGCCTTGATATGCTGCTGAATGGTTTTCCCCTTCTCCACCATTTCCTAGACCATTTCTGGTCCAAGAAGCTTACGTTAACCAACCTCATCCCAACACGCTAGTGTTCTTCACCTTTTCCCATAAAGGTCTTCATATGGTGCCATTTGGATGCTCAAGTGGAAACTATTATTATAAGAGAACTCAACTAGAGGAAGATGTTGATCCCATCCTCCTTTAATGTCCATTGATCATGCTCTCAACATATCCTCAGGTGTTTGGATAGTCCGCTCGGATTGGTCATCAGTTTGAGGATGATAGTCCGTACTGGAGTTCAATTCAGTATTCAGAGCATTTTGAAGACTCTTCCAAAACATAGAGGTGAATCTAGGATCTCGGTCAGACACAATAGATAGTTGTACTCCATGAAGACTTACTACTTCCCTGATATATATCCGTTCCAGTTGATCCAAAGAGAAATCCTCCCGAATATCAATGAAGTGTGCAGTCTTTGTAAGACGATCCACAACAACCCAGATTGCATTGTTGCCTTTGGATATCCTTGGATGTCTGGGGACAAAGTCCATGGTGATGTTCTCCCATTTCCATTCTAGTATGGGAAATGGTTGCATCATCCCCTTAGACTTCTTCCTATATTCATTCACTTGTTGACACACCAGGAACATTGATGTATATTCAGTGATCTCCTTCTTCATATTATCCCACCAAAAGTTTTCTCAGAGATCTCGATACATCTTTGTGCTTCCTGGGTGAATAGAGAAATTTGAACTATGTGCATCATCCAAAAGTTTCTTCTTCAGCTCCGGACTTGATGGAACACATTTTATTTTCCCAAACCGCACAATTCATTCTTCATTAACTTCGAGGATTTCCCTTTTTTTATAGCTTCCACTTTTTCTTGAATTCCCACATCATCCTTTTGAGCATCCTTTAACCTTTCTAAAAGAGATGATTGAGCAATCATTTGTGAAAGGATTGATGATTTTCACTTCTCTATGATTCCCATGTCCATCTTCATTAAGTCTAAGAAGATTGGATCCCTCTCAATTCTCATCATTGATAGAATCACTAGGTCCTTTCTACTTAGGGCATATGCCACCTTGTTCGCTTTCCCAGGGTGGTAATGTATTGAACAGTCATAATACTTGATGAGATCTATCCATCTTCTATGGTGCATATTAAGCCCTTTCTATGTGAATATATATTTAAGACTCTTGCGGTCAGTATATATCTCACATTTCTCCCCATAGAGATAATTCCACCAGATTTTCAAGGAAAATATTACCGCCGCCTACTCCAGATCATGTGTCGGATAGTTTCGCTCATGGATTTTCAACCGCCTTTAGGCATAGGATATCACTTTATCATTATGGATCATCACACAACCTAAGCCCTTCTTCTAAGAATCACTGAAAACCACAAAAGGTTCCCCACTTGTGGGTAAAGTGAGCACAGGCACAGTGATAAGCCTCATTTTCAACTCCTTGAAGCATTCTTCGCATTCATCACTCCAAGAAAACTTTACTACCTTTGTGGTTATCTTGGTAAGAGGGTTAAACAATCGTTAGAAATTTATCACAAATCGTCGATAATATCCAGCCAACCCCAAGAAGCTACGTATATCCGTTACCAATTTTAGCCTCGGCCATCCCTCAATTGCATCTTTTTTGGAGGGATCCATAGATATCCCATTGCTTGTGATGATATGGCCCAAGAATGAGACCTCCTTCAACCAGAACTCACACTTTCTGTACTTTTCATAGAGCTTCTCCTTGCGCAAAGTCTCTAGTACAGTTCTTAAATGCTCCTCATGATCCTCCTTAGTTTTATAGTATATTAGAATATCATCTATAAATACTACCAAAAATTTGTTGAGGTAATATCTAAAGACTCTATTCATTAAGTCCATGATGATTGATGGAGCATTAGTGAGTCCTAAAGGCATTACTATGAATTCATAGTGCCCGTATCTTGTACGAAAAGCAGTCTTGGGGATATCTTCCTTCTTCACCCTTACTTGATAAAATCCCGACCTCAAGTCCACCTTGGAGAAGTATTGTGCTCCACGCAGCTGATCGAACAAGTCATCAATTCATGGTAGAGGATACTTGTTCTTTATCATGATTTTGATATGTTCACGATGATCGATGCAAAGCTGTATTGACCCATCCTTCTTCTTGACGAAGAGGACTGGTGCACCCCATAGTGAAGCACTTGGGTGTATAAACCCTTTATCTATATTATCTTGTAGTTGTTTATTCAGTTCTTAAAGCTCTACAATAGCCATTCTATATGGAGTCTTGGATATTGATAATGCCCTGTGTATAAGTTCAATTGAGAATTAATCATCTTTTCTAGGTGGAAGACTGGGCAGTTCCTCGGTTAACATTTCAGTGAATTCCCTCACAATAGGCATTTCTTCAAGGATGGTTTCTTCCTTGGACTTAATCATCCGAGCCAAATATGTGTGCTCATAGGGCAGTAATATCCATGCATGAGATGATGGAGCTAAATGAGATTCATCTTCCTCCTTACACTTGAAAAGAATCGGGGGTCGATTCTCCATATGGAGTGTGATTTCCCTCTCCCAACAATTTATGTTGGCTCTATATAAGGAAATCCAATCCATGCCAATAATTGCATCAAATTCCACTAAAGGGAGTATGACGAGGTTCGCCAGGAAATTCAATCCATAGATTATAATAGGGGAGGACTTATATTCATGGGATGAAATGATTACCCCATTTTTCGTACTCACTGACATCTTCACTTCCATGATTTTGGTGGTGCTGGGATTGTTCTACTAAACTTTCGAGATATAAAAGAATGTGTAGAACCTGAATCAAAAATTACATTTTCTATTATTTAATGAATAACTAGCGTACCTGTCACCACTTCGTTTTCGGGGTTCACTTTGGCAGAAGTAATGGCAAAAGCTCTTCCTTGGTGCCTTGGAGGTTGTTGGTTGCCTTCGAAAACCCATGGATTAGGGCACTGATTTGAAAAATGCCCCGGTTCATTGAATTTGTAGCATTGAACAACGCATTGAGGTTCGAACGGAGCATTCCTCTCCTCTATCGTGGCCGCGGGTCTTTCTTGCCGACAGTTAACAGCTATGTTCCCTTCTCTTCCACACCTGAAGCATTTCCTCATCACCTTAAGGCAATTTCCAGGGTACTTCTTTCCACACTTTTGTCAAGTGGGGTGCTGGATATTCTTAGCACCATTGGATTTATCCATCGGGCCACCAGCATTGAAGTCCACCTTATGCTTCTTATCCCCAAGATACCCTAGTGATTCTCCGATCTCCATTTTGACCTTGAGGGAACATCATACAATTTCCTCATAGCTATCGAAGTCACAGATCGCCAATGCTTTCCGTAGGCTAGGCTTCAGCCCACTAAAGAAACAATCAACTTTGCATTCAGGGGTAACGACAAAGCCAGAAGCATATCGTGAAATCCTTGTGAAGTTTTCCTCGTATGCTCCAATATATTATTCATATTTTTACTTGAGGGAAAGGAATTCGCTTTCCATCTTAAGCCGGAGGGTGCTCGGAAAATATTTATTGAAAAAAATCTTCCGGAAATCCTTCCATTCCAATGCCTCGATATCCTCCTCAAGCTTCATATTTTTGATCAATGTCCACCATTGATCAGCTTCACCCTCCATATGATAAACCGCCAGGAGAACCATCTCTTATATAGAAAATTGAAGGATGGAGAAGATCTTTTCAATGGAGTTTATCCATTGTTCAGCGATCGTGGGATCAGATTATCCACTAAAAGTAGGAGGCCTTTGTCTCATGAAGATCTCGATAGCGACTTGTTCTTTCTTGGGGGGGGGGGGGGGGGTTAAACGTTCCTCTTGACCCGTGTTTCTATTCAAAACTTGAGTCAGCTGAGAGAGAAGCATGACAAAGTTCGCGATTCCCGCTCCCATTGGATTTGGCATCTCATTAGTACAGTCATCACACTGATCTTCACAACGGTTGTTAGCCCGAGTCCTCCTATTACCGTCCATTGGCTGGAATAAAATTAAATTTAGGGGTATCACATAAAGGGTAATCCAAAGACAAATGTTTATGACTTATAAATAAACTTTTATTTCCTTAACTTATGAATCTATAGGCTTCAATCTAGGATTTTCATGATCTACTTTCTAACATATATTCATAGGGGAATTTTATTATTTCCTTAACAAGGGTTCATACTAAGCTTGTGAATTTACCAAAGTATATCCCCCGGGAGTGTCATAACCAAGAGTGCAGCAAGGCCCGTTGTCGTGCACCAGTTCTCGTTCGAGTCTACCTCAAAGCTGTGTTTTCAGGTTTTACCCCTAGGATACATCTGTGCCAGAGCCGCTTCTACCTGCTCGTATCCAGACAGGGATGTATTTTCTCGATAACCCACTTACTCAATACTCACCAAAACAAGGGATGTTTTTAATTTACTTTGTCTTGTATCTAAGTCTTTATGGGGGTTTTCTAATCCGAATCCCAAAAATAACTAAACCTATCCTCTGATACCAACTATGACAACCCTGCATTTATTACAAACTTAAACATGATTTATTACATAAAACTTCACTTGATACAAAAAAGAATATTGAGAGGTTTAGTTTATTTGTGGCTTAGTATCATTACATAAAAACTTAAAACATGAAATAAAACATCTTATTGAAAACTTTTTTTACATGACCACTACATTCCCTCGGACTTAGCATTGCATGGGATAACCTGAGGACATGCATAAGAAAATGGTGAGCTATAAAGCCCAGTAAGGGAATACACATGGAATAACATGAGGAGTACAATAAATGTTAGACATTAATCATATCAATAGATCACAACAGAAACATGAACAAAAAGGCATGATAAAGCATAATAATCATAACATGGAAATGTGGCAACAACACATAACATGGAATTAACATGAGCCAAGGCTCATTGCACATGGAGAATGAGTAAACCCTCATTGAAAATGAAGCACGAGTAAACCCTCATTTCACTTGAATTATTATTATTAAACACTCATTGCACATGATGTATCATGATACTATACTTTACCCAATGCACTGGAGTGCTATAAGGTCACACCCTTTTAAACATTTCATTTCATGCATAAGTGTGCCACATGGATCATAAAACATGGATTCAATAAACATAATCATTTATTCCACGATAAAGGAATGTTTAATTTATACATGAATCTTTATAATAAATAATTAAATGTGCATAAAGGTGAATAACCTTGATGGAGAAACCGGCATGGTATTCACTACACAATGGCATTAGCTTAGAAAATTGTTGAGATTTAGGCAGCGTAACGGCGTGACATAAGAATTCATAAAAATGGTTGATGAGATAGAAAGGGTTTCCTCATCATATTTACATTTAATGGACAGTAAGGAGGTTATATATATACATGTCCCAACAATTTTAATGGAATTTAGATTCATGATACAAAAGTATTGCTTGAATGTAAATGAGGAGAGAGAAGTTCCTTTCAGAATTTCGGCATAGTAACGGGTGTACATGGGAGGAATTTAACGAGAGATAAAGGGTATCCCATCATTCAAACATAAATAGGGCAGTATGATGGAGGTGATCAACCATAACCCAACATTCATAATTGAAATTAAAAGGGAAAAACAACTTAAAGAAAATTGGACAAAAATGGGAAAGGAAGAAAAAACCCTTACTTGGAAGTGTGCTTCCAAAGGCTAGAGAGAGGCTTGTGAGAGGCTTCATGGGAGATTGGAGCACCTCGAGAGGATTTTATAGAGAGTAGGGCAGAGGTTGGACGAACTCCAAAGGCTTTGAGTGAGGAGGAAGTGGGAGGTTGGGTGGGTTTATATAGGAAAGGTGAGGGAATTCTTTATTTTTTAGGTTTGGCAAAGGGAATTCTTTAATTAATCCAAACCACAAACCATACCATGGTTTTTGCCCTTGGTTTTTGGAAAAGGGAATAGGAAAAAAATATTTTATAAGGCCAAAGTCAGAACTTCTTAATATAATAGGGTTTCTTATGTGGAGGTGAGTCACACTCCCATGGAAAATAATTTAAAAAGGCAAGATGTTTAATAAGTCTTGAGGGGTCCATTAATGCTTTGAAAATAGGTCAAACAAACCCAAAATCACATTATTTTAATGGTAAAACATATATTGGGCGAACATAAATCTTATAGTATTTTATTACATCACTGTTGGGTCATTATGATGTCATTTATCACATTATATATTTAAACAGTATATAATTTTTACCCAAAAATTTGAATCTTTCAGAAAATTATAAAAAATTCATCGTTGGATAATTTCAACATCCTAATTCCAAAAATATCATTTATTTTATCTAAATAATTTTCTGAATATGTTAATTTTCACTTTTAAAATAAAAGCTGACATTTATTGAAAATTCACGGGTTTTGACAAAAATGGCTTTCAAAGCATAATAAAAATTATAATTGCATTCATAAAATTATATGATCATTTATATATAATATAATTAATTTAATGATAATAATAATAATATTTTATTAAAATATTATTTAATTCAAAAATCCTTTAATTTAATAAAATAGATTTCTTAATTAAATAATAACTAAAAACACCATTTGTACTTTAAAAACTATTTACAATGTATCAATATTGACAAGAAATAATATTCATTATTATATACAAAAATAATGTACATGACCATAGTACTATCGATTAGTTACATAACCCCTTAAAACAGATGCATAAGACCTAAGGGTACGGTGTGCGATGGTGACAGAATCTTGGGGTGGCTCGGATAACATTGCTCGAGTGGTAATCTTTATCAACTTCCAATTTTCCCATAGACGGTCTCGTTCAAGATTGACATGATGAAGCTCAGCTTGGGATTGGTCAAGAGCGAATCCCAAGGACACCACATCTTTCCGAGCTCTGACAAATGGGCTTCGTATGGGGAAATTCTACTGGATGAGGCCATTGATTCATTTGTATGAGTAAATTTGGATTTGTTAGAGCCCTATATTTATACTAATCATGTGATCACTGTTCAACGACTATATTAGCAACGATCAAAATTCTTAACATAAAACCAATGAAGTTGACATTTTATATAAACATAAAGAGACATTTAATTATATCAAGAGGGATTTCCATTAATGAAACTTTGGTTCATTACAATAAGTGTGTTTGGAAACATCATATGTATACAAACTATTTAATATTTCAATTTTTACGACCAATACCATCATACTAGTCATCAATACCTATAGCCTATAGTGGATCAAGTGCACATGACTTGTTTCCCAAAATGAATCATGTACTTTGACCTATTTCCTATATTGGGATGAGAACTTATACATGTTTCCAATAACTATATCATGATATATAATGAATTTCTCTATTTATTTTAGGGATATACATTAACCATACAGTATATCATTAAAACCACACATATGTGTTCCATAATATCATTAAACATCTATTATATTATCTTATCATAACCCATTTCAAGAAAAAATGTTCCATATATTGTAAAATGAATGTATAACCAATAAAAAACAGGTTCCATAAAAATATCATTATCATAAACATAAACATTTAAGTTAAAGAATAGTGACATAATCATTGGATAATATACCTAAAAATACATAAGAAACACCAAAGGATGTTTTCAATGATGAATTAAAATTATATTAAAAGAACATTATAAATATACCTAAGGAAAACAAAAATATTATTTGAAAATCACATCTCAAAAAATAAAAAATTCCATATATTAGGGGAAAAAAATTTCTCTAAAAATATTCATTGAAACATGTAATGACACCTTCAAATTATTGATCAGTCATGATGACCTAAAATTATATTCATGCTATATAAATTTAATTAAAACATTCCTTTCAAATTTTTTACAAAAGTAACTAATTAAAAAAATGAAAAAAATGTTTTCATGGATTTTTTTGTAAAAACTCATCCAAGGTAAAAAAAATCATTAAAAAATTAAGATAAACATTATATCATTTATAATTTTTTAAATAAAATATGGATTAGGAATACATATAATTTTAGTTAAAAAATGGAAATAAAGTTGATTTTTATCCAAGACACTCGTTTGATATCTTTAAAAATTAATGTGAGGAAAATGAAATGAAAAAAAATATATTTTATAGATTACTAGAGGAAAATAAAAATAAATTGATTTATCAGATAATGATTATATAACATTTTTTTGACAAAGTAAGATGATATATAAATCATGATGGCCAGTAGTTACACAGTCATGAAACTGAGAAGGAAAGTGGTCAAGCTAGAGATGAATCACACTGAACGTGCTGAATGAAGCCAGGTGATGGGCTGCTTCATTTACACCCCTTTTAATGAAGGAGAAGGATCAGGTTGTGAATCTTTGACTAAAATACTGGATGTTCTTGATAACGGGGACAAAATAAAACAAGCCACCGTCATTGAACCCAATATCATTGATTATGGTGAGGCAATCAGATTCAATGTGAATAGATTCCCATCCTCGATCTTTTGAAAATGTCAGCCCGACAAGGACAGTGAAGGCTCATGCTACAACGGGCTCCTAGAGAGCGTGGTATGATTCATGTTTGGCCGCAATGATTTAACCATGAAAATCTCATGCCACAAGTCCAATTCTAACAATTCCATTCATGGAGAGAGATGATTCAATGTTAATCTTGAGGATTCCTTCTGGGGGGTGCCATATTGAAGTAGTTGTGTGAGTTCCAGAGAGCCTATGATAGTCAGAGTCCCACTTCCACCCCTAAATCTAGGATGAAGCCTTATAAATCTAGAACCTGGGGGGCTTTGAAATATGATTAATGATGAATTCATTGAGTCACACCCAAACTATCCATGCCATGATGCATAATAAAGCAACTTTGTCCGCAGTGAAAGAAGACGACCACAACATCAGAAGTGTTGGAAGGTCCGGTGCCATATCCAGCATAATCTCCAAATCAGATCCCCAAAATATCCATATCTCTTCCACCCCCGAGCACTGGGTGATCGCATGAAGAGGAGAGTCGAGTGTACCCAAGTAGATGGGACATTTCCTGATCATTCGTGACATGTCAGAGGGCGAGGAAGTCCATAGTAGTATGAATACCTGTGCAAAACTGCCACAAGAAAAAACGGATTTTCGGGTGGACCATAAGTTGCCAATGGGTTTTCCAGAGCCATCCCCTTTCCTCGCTTTGAGTATCGAGAGAAAGCTTGTACCATCAATTCACTATATAAGATCCAGAGAGATCATTGCTCTAGAAGTCACAGTCTGTCCCCGCCTCTCTCACACAAGGGATTCTAAGAATGATCCTTTTATCCCTTTCATTGAACCATGAGTTGATTTTAACCATACACCACTAAGAACCATGATCGTCAAACAAGCATAAAACTGTGGTGTTCTCATAGCCAGGTACGACGAGGGAGGTAGCTTGCAAGTAATATTTATCAATCAGCCAGTGATCAGTCCAAATATTAATTTTCATACCATCGCCGACCCTCAAGCCCAGCCCTTTAAAAGTAAATTTCATGATCCCCAAAGGCTTATCCAAAGAAATCTAGGGCGGGGTCCAAGAGGGGAGTTCTGGAAATCCGATTGGGGAAAGTATTTTTCACAATGAATCGGCGCACAAAGATAAGATGGATGAATCATGAGGCACCAGCCTTGTTTAGCCAAAAGAGCATCATTAAGGAGTCTGAGGTCTTGAAATACCATTCTGTCGCCTATTTTAGGGGTACAAAGTGACTTCCAAGCAATCCAGTGAATTTTTTTCCTTCCATTATTATGACCCCAACAGAAGTTTGCATTTTGGGAGTGGATATTGTCAACAAGTGTGCATAGAATCTTGAACATGGATATAATATAGCAAGGGATGGACTGCAGTGTGGCTTTGATGAGTGATCCCTTACCCGATTTAGAGATTATTTTCGGAGTCCAGCCTTGAATTTTTTTCCCGATTCTATCCACTGTAGATGGGAAGATTTTTTTGAGTTACTAACAATAGTGAGAAGTCCAAGGTATTTATTGTGTTTGTTAACCATTTGAATTTCTGTAGAAAGACAATGCTATGCTCTCTTTGTTGGTGGGATGCCATAACTAAAATAGATTTCTGACTTGGATGGATTGATTGCATGTCCAGATGCCCTCTCATAAAGCTGGATCACCGGGTAGATAGTGAGGCATTCATTATGAGCAGCTCTGGAGAAAAGAAGGAAGTTTTTGGAAAATAAGAGGTGTGAGACAGGTGGGATGGCCAGACAAACCTTTTCCCTATGTATCCCTTTTCAGGTAGCGGCTGAGGAAATGAGGTTAGAGAAGATGTCAGCCACCGGGATGAAGAGAAAGGGGGATATTATATATCCAAGGCGGAGGCCACGGGAAGGTGAGAAGCCTTGGGTGATTCCACCATTAATGTTAATCCGAAAAGAGACGGACGAGACACATTTCATGATCATATCTTTCCATTTGGGGAAGAAACTCATTTTTGTCATGATGTCCTGAAAGAAGTGTCATTCCACTCAATCATAGGCCTTATTCATATCCAGTTTCTCATCCATGATACCAATTTTTTCTACGAATCACATTTTAATAGAATAAAACACTTCATGGTCCATGATGGCATTATCCGTGATAAGCCTCTTTGCTACAAAAGCACTTTGATTTTCAGAGATAATAGCAGGTAACCACATGCATAGAATATTAACCAAGACCTTTGACAAAATCTTCTAGGAGATGTTACAGAGACTGATAGGCTTGAAATCTGAGGCCTCACGGGGTTTCTTGATCTTTGGCATGAGGGTAATAATTGTCTCATTAATAGAGAAGAGGTTAATTTCCCCAGCCCAAATTCCTTTTAGAAGTACGCATATGTTAGGGCCAATAATGTGCCAGTATGGCTTAAAAAAGAGAGCATGGGAGCCATCAGGACCAGGGGATTTTGGGGAGTGGATTTGTTTGAGATCCTGAAGGATCTCATCGTCTGTGAAATCCTTTGTGAGCTGGCAGTTCATCTCATCGGTAATCAACTGTTTGATGCAGGACTCAACCTCCGACGATAAGATGAGATCTCTTGTAGTGTAGAGTTTTTAAAAATAACATGAAATAATACCATGTATACCTTAAATGTTGGACATTATTCCCCCATCAGGGTGGGTGAGGACTGAAATATTGTTTTTAAAATGCTTGGTAGAAGCCTTATGGTGAAAGTAACGGGTGTTTGCATCCCCTCCATTGATGTGGATTTCTCGTGCATGCATAGCAAAAAATCATTCTTTAATGTGAAGAGCCGAATCCAGTTCACTTTGCAGACAAGAAATTTTGGATAGAATATTATCTGTTGGGGGTTGGGAAAGAAGGTCAGTGAGTTGTCATTAAAGGGAGTCACACAACTTGTCGGGTCGGCGAAATGTTTTATTGCTCCATGATTTCAGATTAGCAGCCACCTGCATGAGGTTAAAATTGATGTCTTCACATCCACCTTGCCAACACGATCAGATAACTTCTTCACACTCACAGTCATTGGAAAAGTAGCTTTCAAACTAGAAGGGTTTTCCGAATCTTGAATTGCGGCCACTATGAGAGAAATCGATAATGATAGGGCAGTGGTCTGTACAGTTCGGGGCCAAGTGGGCGATATAAAACATCTTGAAGATATTAGTCCATTCTGTCGATCCCAGAAATCTATCCAGATGCTCAGCAATGTGTGTGCTTTCTGTGTTCCCCTGAAACAAGGTGAAGGGGCTGCCCTCGTGGCCCAGATCAGCCAAGTCCGCCCTAGATATCGCATCACAAAATCTTGACATCGAGGCAAAGGTCCGATGTGCTCCACCTCGTTTTTTCATGCTGGAACAGAATCTTGTTGAAATCACTACCAAAGAGGATATGGCCAGTAATACCTTGTCGTAAAGAACAAAGAAGTTCCCAGGATTTCCATTTATCATTTTGTGAGGGCCAGCCGTAAAAACCCACAAAAGTCCAAGGCGGAAGGAGGTTATCATGGATGGATGCAGACACATGATGTGCTGAGTACGAGAGGATTCTGATGTTGACATTTTCCTTCTAGAGAAGGCTCAATCCCCCTGAGTGGCCTTGGATGGGTACTAGGAGGCAACCCTAAAACCCACATTTGATAATGATGCAATTGTTGTCCTTGTAATCCAACATGGTTTCAGACAAAAAAACCATATCAGGGCGACTTTGTGCGCAATGGTGCTGGAGCATCCGAATAGTTCGTGGGTTTCCAAGCCCCCAACAGTTCCAACATAGGGTCTTCATTGATCTAGTCGAGGCTGGGACATACCCTTCTCCGCCTTTGAAATATCATAGAACTGTCCATCACCTGCCGCTTTCCACATCTTTGGGAGGCGTTCAGTCACTTTACAACCCTCCAGATGTCTTTTATGTTCCCCAGGTATTGCATTAATGGGATCACCACTCCTATCACCATGATTTTCCCTTTTCCATGTCCGTTGAGTAAAGGAACCTGATGGTTAAATCCCAATAGCATTGGATTCATCCATGAGGTTGATCCCTAAAGCAGTAGACACTGTCCTGGGAGCAGACTCTATTGATTCGATGCAATGTTTCTTGGGTTCAAAAGATGGGTCGGGTGGTTCCAGGCATTTTTACCTCGGTCCAAATGGTTGTGAGATGCTATCCTTCAATGGTACAGGGGTCAGACTTGGGAAAATTAATAGGTCTGAACTCTGACTCACATGCTTGTCCCCAGTTCTGGCCTCGTTCATTAAGCTGTTCAAAGACCCTCCTTCTGACCACCGGTCGTCACGATTGTCCCCTGAAAAGTCTGGTGGTCCTAGCATGATGATAGTATTGAGTTCTGGTTCTGTTTTCTTGGAGCAGGCCTTTGATAGTAGTTCACTATCCTTTTGTTTTTTGGCCTAATAAATAGTCAAAAATCCTGCTATTTTTGCGTGGAGCCAAGGGCCGTATTGCAAGATGATGGTGCTTTTGCAATTCACCTTCCTCAAATCACAAACTTTCACGAGGTGTCTAATACACCCACAGAAAAAACAAATAATTGGGAGTTTTTGAAATTCAAAAGAAATCCAAGCATTTGAATCCTCAAGTGATAAGAAAAGACCCCTAAAAAGTGGTTGTGTGACATCGACTAAGGCTCTAATCCTCACCATGAGTCCCTAGTGGATGGGGTCAGATTGGTCCCAGTCCAGAAATTTACCAACATGCTCTCCAATTTCCCGCATAAGATGTTCTGTTCTACCATGAATCAGAATTCCATTGATTCATATCCAGAAGGGTGAGTGAGTCAGTTTAATTTTTTGAATGTCGTCCCCACCTGAAAAGTCATCCATGAGAATGAGTTGATTATCGAAAGACCATGGTCTACCATTTAACACCTTTTCTTTATCTTTATTGTTGAATAATTCAAATACAATGAACCCATCTCCCACTACACGTATGGAAACACCATCCTCCAATATCCATAAATTATACAGATTTTTTTTAAATCCCCCAGGTTGAATGAACGTTTGGCTAAAAATTTCTCTACCACCAGGAGCGACACGCGATGTGACAAAAATGCATCTTCATTTTTCCGTGTGGCGATTGATGCTTTCTCTTTATTAGTCAACGAAATGTTCTTCCACTGATTTACCAATTCAGATTCCAGGACAAGAAAAGTGCACCTCCTCAACATTGCCTCTTAAGCACACCCTTCACGGTCCCAGGACTCTCACGAACAAAACTCCTCACTGCGATCAAAACATTGCAACACAAATCATAGAGGTATTTATTAAAATTGGATTAAAATTGTATTGTAACATAAATACCTTACTTCAATTAACACCTTTAATCATTCAACATAAAACATCATGTATAATACATAGGTATTTATTACCCATGTATTTCATAAAAATATTTATATATATAACAATTTATTATTTATTTATGATATTTTACCACCAATTAATTAACAATTTGTGACTAAAATAACTATTCTTGGTGATAACTACCTTTTCCAAGCATGTTTTGGTTCAGCAGTCCTGATACATAAACATTGATCATGGACCCACAATTTATAGAATATTAGTAATGATATACAAATATTATATTATATATATATAATCATTATCATTAATAAAAAATATATATATAAAAATTAATTACTCAATTCATAGTTATGCTAGGGCATACATACACATGAATGATTTTTTCATTTTTCAAATAAATAATTGACCTAAAGGGAAATATTATTTAACCATTATATAATAAATAAAATATCATATATATCATATAAATAAATTAAACCTTTCATTATTACCATCGAATTACAATATAAATTAAATAATAATCACATCGCTTCGTGGAGGTTATAGTCTACACATACACATGAGAGACATTATCATTTTTTTAATGTTTTGAAGCTAAGAAGATAGTTGTGATGTAATATATATAAAAGTATAATTATTTAATAAATATCATATATAATTTAAACCATTACTAATAAACCTCCATGATATCACTTATTATTTTATTATAAAGAGGGTGGATAATGGTGAATTCACAAATAATAATAACATTTATTTATAATTACTATACTAATGTCATTAATTTATTTTAAAGACCCAGAATTTCCATTTAATATTGTTTAAATATAAGGGAATTTTACGAGTCTGAGAAAATTGACGGTGTGTGATTTCGAGGCCCAGTGTTCCCAGAATGATTTTCTGAACTTTTTTTAGGTACATTTCATAAACATACAAGCAAGCTTTTCTGAAATTTGAACTGGTACTTGGAATTGAAATCTGAGGGAACCGTTGAACTCGCAACATCGGTGTTCACTTAAAGAGACCTTCACCTCGACCACAGTAGGTTGAGGGTGGAAGTCAGTTTTTCACTTTTCGTGGGAAAATAAAAATAAAATAATTTTAACATTTTATTTTTATTCTTGAAACCCCTCAACAAGGGTAACGAAGGTAGGGACCACTAATCCAAAAACCTCCCAATTTTAATTTAAGGATGGGGACCACCCGAACCCCCTAAACACCATCTTTAATATGGAGACAACTCTTGAACTCCCCTTTAATGGTAGATAACCTTTGGTATCCCCCCACTTTAATGGTACCAACCACATCGTAATTATTGACATCAATTTGATTTTCTGCCAACAATTAAATTGGTGAAACACAACATATTGGATACTTTTCTTTTTTGGTGGAATTGGAAGAAATGATTGGAAGAGGAGAACCTTGGAGGAATTATTCTTACCCAATGATGTATGCTTCTCAAACGAAGAATGACGACATTTCCAACGTCTTCAACTTGTTCCTTGGGACATCCTCCAATGTGGGACGTTTTAAATCAACGGCTGTCTTTCCCTCCTCATAGACTTAAAAAATAAAATGAGGTAGGGGGGTGTTTTAAATTGATCAATGTTAATTTTCCCCTCACATTGAATCATCCCCCATGAGTTGCTTGCTACCACTTTAACGCGGAGGGTGCGGGCCAAACAAACATGGCCCGACATCTTCGTCATTCTTCATGAATGGTGTGTTATTCCACATGGAAGAAGCCGAATTTGTGCCACGATGACGAACAAAGAGCGGATGGCTGAACCGGTCATCGGTGAAGGCGCGGTGCACGACCATGCCGCGTAGAGTGGACAGCTGGACCTCCAGCCAGCCGTAGTGAAACACCGCACCACGGATGCCCCACCGCACCACTACTGCCCCACCGCACCGCGGCCTCCACGTCGCCTCACGCTAACTAGCAGCCTCCGTAGCCTCTATGCCACCTCGCGCCGACCAGCGGTCTCCATAGCCCCTGTGGCCTCCACCGCACTGTGGCCCCCACAGCCTCCGCCGCTCTGCGGCCCAGTGTTGCTATGGCCTCAATGACCCCCGCGGCCTCCACGGCCCCCTCGGCCTCCGCCGATCTAAGGTACCCCACGTCCTCCATGACTGGATGGTAATTTTACAAAATGTATGTTTTCGGCGTGCCAAATTATATTTACCCTAACAAGTATAGTACTAGTAAGGGGTCGATCCACAGGGAACTATGAGGTTATTTTATTTTTGCTTAATTTAATTTGTATTTTTATTTTTTGAAATGTCTGCTAAATTAAAAATTGATTTTGGTTGGTTGTTTGGGAATGAAAAGAACAATTGTTTTTAAAGCTTATTTTAACATATTAATTACTAAAATGAAAGTAATGACATGAAGTTGGTTTTGTTTGAAATAAGAGATATAAATGTGTCAGGGTTATGGATTCATGATAAGTTGATTATTAAATCATGTTTCTTATGAGGTTGTGTTGTTCATGATAAATCAAATATATAGGTTTTATTTGTAATAATGTTTCCTTGATCCGGTAAACTTTATATTTAGAACTGAAGAGACTAACTCTTTGGTTTGGTAGTTAGTATTTTAACATCGCTTTATTTGGCTTAGTCCATTTCGAGCATACTATTAATTCCCATGGTCCTGGAGTTGTTTGTTGTTATTCTTTTTTTGAATACTAGAAAATTATTCCCTTGGTCCGATACAGAATTTTGAGTGATATTATGAAATGATTCAAGAAGAATTAAAAGAGATTATTAAAACAAACACTTCGACATCAACATAATTCAAATTACAACTAATCAAATTCCACAACCCCAACACACTGGGTGTTTAGTTACGCATATTGAAAATGATAAATACAGAACAAATGATACCTAATGAAATCATGCTTGGAACTTGAAAAACAGAATGATTATTCGATAGACAGAATCACGATAGTACGATGGTAGAGTGTCTTTCCTTCAGAGCCACAACCCTTTCTCAACAAAAATACTACACACACACCACACACATGGTCCGGAGTCCAAGGCCTCCTTTTATAGAAAATTAAACTACATGACGTGTAGGAATGTACACACTGTGTACATATTTTCAACCCATTTTCCCCCTATTTTCTCCGCTGGTGGGAGGCCTAACACGCTGTCTTTGACTTGGAACAAGGTGCCACCTAGTTGGTGAATATACACGCCGTGAGTCACCGCCATACATGGTGTGTAGTCTCAGTATTCAGCCCCTATCCGCTATTATAAATGACTACACGGCGTGTATAAATGGAACACAACGTGTAATCTTTGGCTGGCCACATGGGCATGTGGAATCTTCTCGGCCACCAAACACTTCTAGAATGGTACACACGGAGTGTAACCATATAACACACCGTGTACTTCCTTTTGGTTACTTGGGCATTTGGTTTTCCTGGTCAACCGATGTTTGATCATGATGATACACAACATTTATATTAGTACACGCTGTGTAGTTGGAAATTTTTGCTCAGTTATCCTCGTTTTTGTGCATTTGGCCAAAAACATTCTGAAAATGAACAAGATCACCAAAATCAAAGAATTTTTCCACTAGATAGTAGATTAATTCTGAAAACTTTTTCTTATTTTACAATAAAGTATATAAAAATGTATGCACAAATCGGGTGCATCAAACTCCCCCATACTTATTCATTTTCTTGCCCTGAAGCAAATCTCAACATCTAATTAACAGAATCTATATTGTAAAAGGAAGAACTTTAGTTAATCATAAATGTAAATATTAATCGACAGGAGAAAATTTCAAAAACAATACAAAGAAATTTTCAATCCAGGAGATAATCTAATCATGCCTCATATATAAGTCAATTAACTACTTTCATCCACTTTTAACACATGTTTCAGCTTTTCAAATATAAGAAATACATTTGATGATTTAAATTACCAAAAAAAAGCTCAACACTCAAGATAATTTTAAACAAAGTTATGCACAACCAAAGATGTATACACTCTATTAATAGGATTGCAAGAATTCTAGTTCTCCGCTTTAGAAAATTTGACATTACAAAAATCATGAGGACTTTTCAAATAGGATCAGATGTTTCTGTGGCTAAAGGTTGGTAGGTAATGATGTGAAAAATAAAGCTGAGGCTTGAAAAAGGAGGATAATTTCTTAAATAAAAATTCATGGTATTCAAAGTAAAACTAATTGTAAAAACGTCTTCAATAAGATTTATATGATCTCATCAACACCATCTCCTTTATGTGAGTAAGACTCACAAACCAAAAAATGTGTATAAGGCCCCTTTTGTTTGTATCATTTTTTTAAGACAAAGGAAACATTTCTTAATTTCCCAAATAGAGGTTTGGAAGTCTTTTTCGCCCCAAATGATCAAGAGGTACTCCCCCATACTTCATTTCATGACAATTTATGAATTTATACCATGTGTTTCTAATACCTTCTTATGAGCACAAATAAATAATCCTGAAAAATCATAAATTAATTAGGGTAGGAAGGGAAATAGGATTGTAATATGGATTTATATAAAGGCAATCCATGGTCTCTACAGGCTTCACGAAGATAAGATGTAGGGTAGGCTCAAGATAAAGGGGTTAACAATCTTATTCCTCAATCATTTTAATGTTATTAATAAATTACTCATGTTTTGAAAAGAAAACTTGCAAATTCCAGTAGTTATGTATATTCTAAGATTCTCTCATGAAAGTGGGTATTAGAAAGAATATGACAATGGAGTTTAGAATAACTCTCGGTAGTGGAAAAAATAAATAAAAGGACAATCAAGTCATGTCTTGAAAAATAATTTATTAGTCTAATAGATGTAATTATCCAAGGATTACATGTTTGTAATTTAAATTATATCAGAAATCATTTTAAAATACCTAAGAATCAAAATAAGCATGAAATTTTTAAAATTCTCCACTTTCAGCTTTATAATTTAAAAATACGATTAACCAAAGATGTCTTCACGTTTTCAAATATATATTCTAATAATGATGTCTCCTAGAATTTGAAAAGGGCAGGGAATAAAGAGGTTAAGAGACACCCCCATACTTAATATCGCACGTGGTCCACCAAGTTCCCAAAAAGAAGAACAAGGGGAGGTGGGGACACAACAGTGGACCCGACCAAGGGGAAGTAAGGAAAGAAGGAAACAAAGAAAGAAAAGAAAACAATGGAAAATGAATACTTCCCTCGTGTATATGCATAGGAAAATGGTATGTGATGTAAAAGCGCAGCCCAAAATGTTCTAGAGTACCTGTGAGGGGGAAAGAAAAAGAACACTAAAAGCAGGCATAACAAACACAGGCACAAGAGATCACAAAAATATATATACAAGGAAAATTATGTGTCCCAAAACCAGTCATGGGGTCACCTCAGAAGAGGCATCATCGAGTACAGAACCAGCCAGAAGAGATGGCTCAAAAGCTTTGGAAGCGGGAGGCTCAGATTCGGCATCAGGATGGGAAGCTGGAGAAGTAGGAGCTGCAGGCATCCAACTCAGTAATGTAAGCTCAGCATCCCCCCTGGACTGGCAACAGTGTCGGCGGTAGTAGTAGTAGTAGGAGAAGGACCCACGGTAGAGAGGAGAACAAAATCCATGGCCAGTGCAGTATAAGGTGGTGGAGCAGTAGTAGAAGAGCTAGGAACTGAGGCAGGTGGTGGGGTAGGGGAATACCAAGATGCTGAACAATAAGTTCCAATATCTTCTTTGGGTCATCCTGGCCGTTGGCGATATGAACTAAGCTCTGCTCCATTTGATCCTGTCAGTTGTCGAGGCGAACCAAGACCTGATCCATCCCAGCAAGGTGGAGGTAAAGGAAAAGACCAACTGACGGTGTGGGGGTAGGTGGGGCTGGTGGTGGTACAGAAGAAATAATGCTATAATAAAAAGGGTCAGTAGGATGTTGGTGGGGTGGAGAAGCTAGAGGGGGTGGGGAAGGAGGAGAAGGAGCATCAGTAGGGGCAGGATGGTCAACAGGTATGTGGGGCCGGGCCTGGGAAATATGTAGGCACCCCCTACTTCCAAACCAATCCCATGAGAATAAGCATGAGATAGTCCATCTAGTGGGGAGAACCTAACATATCATGGGGTAAAGAAGGCTCGAAAACCCCAAGGTGGTGGGTCAGGCGAGTGGCGTAAAACCCGCCATTCAGGTTGCCCTGACTGCCGGTAAACATATAATGAAAATAGGAGGCGGCTAGGTAAAGGAGGTCCGGGTAGTCCTTCCAGATGACACAGTTAAGTAGATCTATATCACGACCGGTCACGACCCCCATATCCTCATGGTGTGGGAAAAGAAGGCACTGAAGCACCGATGGGTAAAACGAAGGATGGGGTTGGTGATAAGGGTGATTTTCTGTGAGGTAGGGGCATAGCGGTGGTCAGGCACAACTATCTCCCTCCATATATCCACGAGCTCAGAATGCTCGGTTCTGGTCAGGGTAGAAATAGGGGGTAGGGTGATGGGATGGGGGTTGAAACTGCACCCTTGACCAAACTCTGTCATGGTGAGGGAAAATCATCGGCCGCCCAGCCGAAACCGAACCATGGGCACTGCATCACCAGTTTTCTCCCAGTACTCGGCTCCAACAAACTCGAAAGAGGTCGTGATCTCCAAAAATAAATCGTGGAAGACAGGAGCTCTAACCTAGAAAATATAGTAGTGGAGTGTGGCCAAGGAGATCATCTAACTCTCCCCAGATGCCGAGCTATTGTGGAATGGTGCTGTTGAGGTAGCGACCGCTCAACAGAATAGGACAGCGAGAAAAGCACCAAACCATGTCATATGCTAGATCGGTGACTGGGAACACCATGCAGGGATAGAGAGAACCATCAGGTCCTGGACTAGGTGAAGGTGTAGTAGTAGGAGCTGGCTCTGTGGGTGGATCAGCTGCAATAGGGGAAGGGTCACTGGATGGGGCGGTCGATGAAGTTCCAGCTACAGAGGAGGAGATCTCAGGTGGAGTGGCAGCTAGGAGAGAAGGAAGGATGGTTCTTGGACTAGCCTTGGTGGAAGGAGTGAGGGGTTGGAGGGCGGCCAATGGCAGGAGTTCGTAGGCCAGAGCGTTTGGGTCTGGCTACGTCAGAGCTCGAAGTCGAATCTACTGAAAAATGGGCCTCTCGCCCTCAGTGGCGGAGGCCGGCCGCTACACCCAGGAAGGAACATGCTCTGCTATAACCTGAAAAATTAAGAAAAAGAAAACAAAAGAAAAATAAAATAAATGAAAACAAAGAAAAAGTGAGAAATATGAAAAATAAAAGTACACGACGTGTATATCCAGAGTACACGATGTGTAGTACAAGATGAGCAGTAGTCCGTGTTCTTTGGGTAAACACGCTGAGGGTGAAGAAGATTGACCATGTAAAGGTACATGGCGTGTACCGAACATACATGTCGTGTGCACAGAAAGTGAATATGGTCGTGTATCACAAACAACATGGCCATGTTTTTATCAGTTCTAAGAATAAAGGACACACCATGTATGGGACATACACGGCGTGTTCATGACTCGAGGATCATGGACGTGGGTGGGAGAGACATGGGTTTGTCGAAAGAAATAAGCTACACAGCGTGTACCGAACATAAACGCCGTGTATGGGAACATGGGGTGAGAGGCCATGTCAAGTGCTACACATGGAGGGGCCAAATGAAACGATATACACAGCGTGTACCAAACACACACGCCATGTACATGAAAATTGTTTGTGAGGTCATGTGAAAAAGGGTACTCGGGCACGATAGGGAAATTACACGGTGTGCACCAAACAAACCCACCATGTAAATTCAAATTGCAAAGCATTTTTGTGTGTGGCAGTGTACAGAAGTACACACCGTGTGTTCTTCAATTCTTGGACGTGTATCACGGAAGCCGAACCGTCGGAAGATTCAGAAACACCCTAAATGCATCTAAAAACTTGAAATAGTGAGTGTAGAAGGGAGTACCTTGATCGAGGAATGCAATTCAAGAGAAACCAGAGCTCAAAACGAACCAAAATGATGGATTTGAGAGTAGGGAGTCTGGGTGGCATTGAGAGAAGAAACGAGAAGAAGGGGAGGAAAGGGGGAGATGCATGACACAACCTGAAGCCAGGTGGACCAAGGCTTATAAAGCAATGGTACAGGACGTGTACTTTGGGACTACACGCCGTGTATCACCATTTTTTTAAAGTTATTATAATACACTATATAATAATTTAGATTAATTAATTAAAATAATAAAAATGGATAAATAGATATATATACACAGAATTTAAAAATAAAACTATACATGTAATGTATTGAGAAAATATACTTCGTGTGTTTAAAAATTGAAAAAAGATAAGTACAACCTTTTGGTCCGGTGCTTGGTGCGAGGTTTGAACCGGTGATCGGCCATTCTGAATGGAAGCCCTCATCCACTGGAGCAATGGTTTTACTGATTCCCGTATTTGTTATTTATATACATTTAATCTATACAGCCTATACACACGGAAAGAAAAAAATTCACTTCGTGTGGTTTTTAATTATAGAAGAATGGGATGAAGGAGGGATATTTGCCAAGTTTGAACCCAGGTCTTTTGGATCTAGGGCTGAGAAGTTTCCAATCTTCCAACTTCATCCCCATGAATTTATTTTATAAGAAAAATTTTTTAAATTAGTAATGAAAAATATGGCACACACAACGTATATCGAAAGACACGTCGTATGGTTTTATTAAAAGGGTAAATGATGGAAATGGGGAAGTTTCCAGGATTCGAACCCGGGTCTTTTGGAACTTAGGTACGATAGTGGCCAAAAAAATCCATCCCCACCAAGGGTTTTCTTATAAGCAAATATATATATATATATATATTACTACACACGCCATGTAAGAAAAGGAGGAACCTCGTGCTGAAGGTAGGTCGAGAGGATTCGAACCAGGGAAGGCTCAGATAAACTCCAGTGACTTTACCATCGGTACTGGCATCATCCCTGGTTATTTATTAGTTACTCTATAGATTTATACTATTAAGATTATAAATTAAAAATATAAGTGCACGCCGTGTAGTATAAGTGGGACACGGCATTTAACCTCTAGGTTTCCTCCCAGGAAGCGCCTTTGTTTTAGGTCGTTTCCTCGACCAACTTACCTTATCATACCTGAGAGGGGTGGTGGAGATTGTTTCCACTGTATCATCCATGTGATGGTAAATATTCAATTATTGGCTGTTCACCTTGAATGGTTGACCATCCTCATTAGAAATTTCCACCCCTCCGTGGGGAAATACACGTATGACATGGACGGTCCCGACCACCTCGAATTTAGTTTTCCTGGGAATAGACGAAGACGAGAGTTGAAGAGAAGTACATGATCACCGGGTTGAAATATCATTCGAGAAATCATCTGGTCGGTGATGGATTTTGTCCTCTCCTTGTACAATTTAGCATTCTCATACTCCTCCCTTCTGATTTCATTGAGTTCCGATAGTTGGAACTTTCGCCTCTCTCCAGCTGCCTTCAGATCAAAATTTAGGGCCTTGACGGCCCAATATGCTTTGTGTTCCAGTTCCACTGGTTGATGGCATGGTTTTCCATAGATGAGGAGGAATGGTGACATCCCCAATGGTGTCTTGAAGGTGGTGTGATAGGCCCAAAAAGTGTCGTCAAGATTTTTGGACCAGTCTTTCCGTGATGTATTCACTTTTTTCTCCAAAATTTGTTTGAGCTCACGGTTGGAGAGATCCACCTTCCCACTTGATTGGGGATGGTATGGTGTACCCATGTGATGCCTCACCCCATATTTCAACCGCAATCATTTCATTAACGTGTTTTCAAAGTGAGTCGCTTCGTCGCTGATCAACACACGAGGAATGCCAAACCTGGTGAAAATGTGTTTCTTTAGAAAGGTCACGACTACCTTGGCTGTGTCGTGGGTCGTCGCAGTGGATTCCAAACATTTGGAGACATAATAAACATAGATTAGTATGTAAGTATCCCTAAAAGAACGGGGAATGGTCCCATGAAGTCGATGCCCCATACGTCAAAGATCTCGACCTCTAGGATGGTGTGCTAGGGAATCTCTACTCTACATCGCATATTACATATACGTTGTCATGGATCAAAATGAAAAATGAAGGCTCGAGTATCATTATGCATGGTGGGCCAGAAAAACCTAGATTGTAGAATCTTCGCTATGGTACGATCCAGCCAAAGATGTCCCCCAACGGGTGAGGCATGACAAAATTACAGGACCCCTTGGACCTCCCTCTCCAGGATGCACCATCGGATCACCCCATCTCCACATTATCGGAATAGGAGTGGGTCATCCCAAAAGTATATCTTAACATTAGAGAGGAATGTTTTCTTATGTTGGAAGGAGATGTTAGGATGGATGGCACCTGTAACAAAATAGTAAGCAATATCAGCAAACCGGAGCCTAGGGGACTTGATAATTGAAAAGAGGTGCTCATCAGGAAAATCATCCCTTATCTCTCGATCCTCTTCCTTCTCCAAGTGTGGCAGCTCCAAATGGGATAAATGATCAGCAACCATGTTCTCACTCCCATTTTTATCTCGGATCTCTAAATCAAATTCTTATAAGAGGAGGACCCATCGGATCAATCAGGGATTTGAAAACGTCTTGTTTAATAGGTAATTTAGTGCTGCATGGTCAGTATAAACAATAATTGTAGACAGAACAAAGTAAGAACAAAACCTGTCAAAGGTGAATACTACTTACAACATCTCATTCTCTGTAGTGGTGTAGTTCAATTGGGCCTCATTGAGTGTCCTGCTGGAATAGTAGATGGGTCAGAAGATTTGGTCCAACTGCTGACCGTGGATAGCTCCCACCGCATAGTCACTGGAATCAAACATGAATTCAAACTGTGTCTCCCAGTTTGGAGAAACCATGACTGGAGCTTCCACTAGGCATTTAATTAGATGCCCAAAAGCTGAAGGGTATTCCTCAGTGAATCCGAAAATGGCATCCTTAGTTAGGAGATTGGTGAGGGGATGGACTATCTTCGAGAAATCGCGGACAAACCGCATGTAAAAACCCACATGGCCTAGGAAGATGCAGATGGGTTGAACAAAATTTGGAATGGGAAGTCATGAAATGACATCTATTTTCTCCTAATCCACCTCTATTCCCTTTTCTAAAATTCTGTGGCCAAGGACTACGCCACTTTGCACCATAAAATGACACTTTTCCCAGTTCAAAACTAGGTTAGTGTTTTCGCATCGCTCTAGTACTAGCTCCAGGTGCCCCAAATAGGTGGTAAATGACATCCCGTAAATGGGAAAATCATCCATGGTGACCTCCAGGATTTGTTCTTCCATATCATGAAAAATAGCGAGCATGCATCGCTGGAATGTGACGTGAGAGTTGCATATCATGAAAGACATCTTGCGGTAGGCAGTTGTTCTATATGGGCAAGTGAAAGTGATCTTCTTCTGATCTTCTGGGGAAATGGAGATCTGATTATAGCCAGAGTAGCCTTTGAGGAAGCAGAAATATTCATGCCCTACTAGCCTTTCTAGCATCTGATTCATGAAGGGCAGTGGAAAATGATCTTTCCTTGTGGCGTCGTTCAACTTCCGGTAATCTAGACAGACTCTCCATCCCATGAATGTGCGAGTGGGAATGATCTCGTTCTTGTCATTTGATACCACAGTGATGCCTCCCTTCTTTAGGGACCACTTGTAGGGGACTCACCCACAGGCTATCTGATATAGGTTAGATGATTCTGACATCTAAAATCTTTATTACCTCCTTCTTTACGGATTCCTTTATGGGAGGGTTCAGATGTCACTGGGGTTGTCTAGATGGCTTTTCTCCTTCTTCTAGAAGCACCTTGTGGGTGAAAATGGTAGGGATGATACCCTTCAAATCTGCAACAGTCCATCCAATTGCCTGCTTTCTCTGGTTCAAAACATGAAGAAGTGAATCCTCCTATTCCTGTGATAGTGATGCACCAAGTATAATGGGAAAAGTATGATGATCTCCCAAATACCTGTACTTTAAGGAAGGTGGGAGAGGCTTCAGTTCTAGTTCTGGTTCCTTAAGAACTGAAGGAACTAGTGGTAGTACTTTTGCCCTCTCTAAGATGTTAGGAATGGTAGCTCGTTGCCAGTAGTGGCTGCCCTGGCTTCAATAAATTTCAGGTCCCCTGGCGCTTCATCAGGGGGTATGTTTGGAAAAATCATATCATCTGAAATAGAATAACATACCAGATCATCTTCTTGTCTGCTCAGTTTTTCATCCATGATAGTCACTGCGTAGCAGCCCTCATGTTCAGATAACGATTCGTGTTTGACGGACTTTAGAACATTGTAGGAGACTCTTTCGTCCCCTACCCGGAAAATCAACTCCCCCCGGTGCACGTCGATCAAGAATTTCCCTGTGGCCAAGAAAGGTCTCCCCAATATAATAGGTGCCTCTTGATCCTCCTCTATGTCTAGGATAATAAATTCTGCTGGGAGGATCAATCATCCCACCTTCACTAGCACATACTCTAAGATCCATTTTGGATATTTAATGGATCTATCAGCAAGTAGAAGGGCGACTCGGGTATGCTTTAGATTGTGAAGTCTGAGCTTTTGTAAAAATATGAATGGCATGATGTTGAAACTGGCTCCTAAGTCACATAGAGCTTTTCAAAATTCATAGGGTCCAATTGTACAAGGGATAGTAAAGCTACCTGGATCCTGGAGTTTCGGGGGAATGGAATGTTGTAAGACTGTGGAGCACTCCTTTGTTAGTGAAATTGTACCTAAATCCTCCATCTTCCTTTTCTTTGAGATGATTTCATTCATGAATTTTTCATATGTCGGCATTTGAGTTAGGGCCTCTGCAAATGGGATATTGATGTGTATATTTTTGAATACCTCCATGAATTTTCCAAACTGGTGATCCAAATTCATTTGCTTCATTCTCTCCAGAAAAGGTAATGCAGGCTTGAATGCTTTGATGACCTGTTCTCCTTTGCCCGGTTGAGCCTCCGGTGATGGATTTTCAGATGAAGATGGGTTTGAAACTATAACTTCATTGTTAGAAGGGATTATAGGTGTAGTTGAATGTGCAGGTTCCTTCATGATGAAGATTCATTCCACTTTGTAAAGTGATGGCATGGGCCTCCTCCCTTGGTTTCTTCTCGGTGTTGCCTGGTTGTGTACCAGGCTATCTCCTTGAGAGATGGTTTGATAACTGTCCGATTTAGTTTTCAAGAATTCAAATAGAAACCTCCTGGTTTTGAAATATGGTCTCAGCAGTTGATATAAATTTCATCAGAAGATCCTCTAACCTTGAGGTATTATCTTGTAACAACCCGATATTTTATGATAAGTATTCTTTTTAATTTATTTGATGTCATGTGTTTTATGCTACAACAAGATTATCTTGTGCTATACGCCACACTGTATTATCTTGAAGTATACGCAACACCATTCTTAGATTGTGTTACACACAATTTCAAGTTCGTTTTATAATAGTCATTCTATGCAACATTGAGTGTATATATATATATATATATATATATTCAATGTATAAATGAAATATGGTTGGATTCTATTATACGAAATAATAAAGGATTCTTGCACAACATGAAACCCTGAATTGGCTTGCATTATATGCAATCGTGACCTTCCTCGATAGCGTGTGTTGTACGCAATACCGGGTTTTACTAAAGAACGATATATTATTATAATATTATTATGAACTAGCCGTTATGAATATTATTAACTAAATTTTGAATTTTATAACATTATTATTCATCTTACACATTTTCTATAACATGGTATAAGAACAAAATAAATTTTTCAGGTAAAATAAGTATTTTTCAAAAAATGCAGTTTTCCTGCCTTTTGATGGCGCACCTACTTTAAATATAGTTTTTGACATGTTTATAAGATAAATATTACAAAATAAAATTATTATTTGGAATCAGGATATAAAATTTTACCTTGGATAAATTTTTCATATTATTCTGATAACTTTCAGATTTTAATGAATAGTAAAAACACGCTATTTTTTAATTAAAAACAACTTTTTTCATCGTAATAACTTATGTGGTTAAATTATAATATTGAATGGTTTTAAAGTATAAATAGAATATATTTTCACCATTTAATATAATGTATGTCATTATCCTTGATTTTACATTGAATTCGTAAGTTAAATAAATTCAATCTTTTGCAATGTTTTAAACAAAAACCCATTTTCTTTCGACAACGAGATTAATTTTAATTTAATTTCTGCAACTTCTATGTATTTAATTTGGAAAAATGTATTCCATATTTGGAATAAGTGGGTCTAAATTTTATTAATAGACTACTTTTTATTTTTGGGCTTTATAAATAGTAACAACGGTAAATTTTATTTATCATAGTAAAAGGTAAATTGGGTGATTAAGGGTAAATATAATATTATAAAATTAACCTAATACTTGTCTTAATACAATTGGATGTTTATAATTTGTCCTATGTCATATTTAGGTCGAAATGGAATCCATTAGAACCCACTTGGAGGTGATTAAGACCTCTAGTTTATTTTATTTAAAGGAAAGTGAAATATGCCTCACTCAACTTTAATAATTAAAGTATATTTAATATAAGTTTATACAGAATATAAATTATGTTATAAATACTCATTTAAAAGATAAAATTTTTTCCTTTGTAATGTTAATTTATTTGTAATTTTTAAGAGTTATTTAATTACCTTATTATCTTATACATTAATGATGCAGAAATTATTTATTTAGTGAAAAATCAATAATATAGTTTTTATTGAAATATTAATACATATCAAAAGGCCCAAAAATCTGCAAAAAACTTATTATTAGTGTATATATAAACCCTAATCATCCAATTTACAAATATTTGACCATTTGGATACTTATTAAGGCGATTATGACACTTATATTATTTTATTTTAAATGATGCCAAAGTTTTCACCTTCATAATTTAATAAATATAACAATTTAAATATTGTGATTTTAAGATGATAAATTATATTAAAAGTATTATTGTGAAAGGTAGTAGATTTATCTTCATCATAAGATTTTATTTTTAATTTTTATGCAACAAATAAATATATTAAATAATTATACAAAAATGTTGTACTAATTATTCTATTAAGAGATAAACCAAATAAATGGTTTTAAAAATCATAAAATAAATATCATATGAACTATTTAATGTTCTCCACTAATTTTATAGATACATATGACCTTTTATGAATCTATTAAAGCTTTAATTTAGAACATATATTCTGTATATATTTTATTTAAATTCAAATAAATGAATAGTGTCAAAATTGACACTATTGTTATTTTATAAAAATAACATATTATAAAATTATTTAAAAATCACAAAAATATTTAAAAATTATAAATTTAAATTTATATGGTCTAAAATGTTATAAAGTATCCAATTATGGAAAATTCCCAACAAATAAGTAATTATTTGTTATAATTTAAAATTTAGAATGTTTTTACCACAAATAAAATTAAATTGATTAAATAAGGATAAATCAAGTTGATAATGTTTAAAATAAATTCCTAACATGTATAAATTTTATTGGTTGATGAGATTAAAACCCTATATAATCTAATATTAGGATATGAGTCATTTGGAAAGTTTTTAAGTGGGATTTGGATTTAATATAAACTAATATTTCTTATATTTCCAAAGGTGCCCCTCTCCTCCCTTATAAAAGGGAACCTCCTCCCTCTCCTACTCACACAAAGTTGAGCCTTAAAGATCGGCCAAACCCTGCCCATTTTACTTACCCACTTCCCTAGAAACATCCTAGAGGTCTTGGTCTTCTTAAAAGACCAATTTTAGTTCCCTAAGAGGAGGTATTAAAGAGGCGCTTCAAAGAAGAGGTAATATCCGTTACCGATTCTTTCGACTTTATTTCTTCTTACAGTTCTTCTTCTTAGGTTGTTTCATTATTAAGTAATAACATCAGTATCACTCATATACTTATATTTTATTATAATTATGAAACAACCCTATTTCACCATCTATCCATCCTACGGAAAACGAAATCACCGCGCGTGCGTACGTACGAAATACCTCTCCACGCTGTGGTGTAATCTATTTTCCACCACCACCTTACTTGGATGGTATAATGGTGTAAATAATAACTATATATGATTATTTTAAAGTGATATTTATTCTGTAATAGTATACATACACTCCAATAAAATTCCATGATCATGGGAATAATATCATCGCTCGTGCGTACGTACGGAATATCGTCTCCACGACACGATGAGATTCATCCTCAATGATTAACCATTCATGAATGATTGTAAAGTATATATAATAAGTAATAATGAAATATATGACATAATAATTATACTGGATTTATGTATATATATATATGTATGTCATCTAATTAATTCCATTCAATTCAATGAGGAAACGAAAACAACGTTCATGCTTACGTACGACATACCGTCTCTATGAACGGTGTATTTCTTTCCATTTATCGATCTATTATATATATGTATATTGTGAATATATATTATATATAAATCATGTTTTATATTCTAGAATTAATTAATCATGATCTAAGTAATCATATGAATAATTACAAGTCAAAACACGGATGAAAAATGAAATGATTTTACCCAAAATGCTCTTTAACATGGAATTTACAAAATAACGGGTAATATAAAGTCATAAGTGAACCATATATGATATAATAACAATGAATATGATTCTTTAATAAGTATATGACATTACTTAAATCATTATACAGGAGGTTCGGATACGTACGAAGCATATAGGACCTAAGGTAAGGGATAATTGTGCAAATCTCATTTTTATCCGAGATTGCTTATTCGTAAGTATTTACTGGGGTTATTGCTATCATCCATGTCTATGTTTTATAAAAGTGTATTCATGTATTTTTAAATTCCTTTTTTCCCATTTTTACTTTTACCCCATGTATGGAAAGAATCTTTCTTTTATTTACTCTACAAGGTACTTTTTGACTTTTCCGACAAAAGTACGAGAAGAATGTTTTTTTAACGTATACGGCATGAAAGGATTTTTACGGTTTTATAAAGCCTTATTTTCATGAATATTCCTCAAAAATATTTCATGACTATTTTCAACAAAACCCTTTTGTTTTAAAATTGCATGACATTTTGTGAAAAGAAAATGATTTTGAAGAAGAAAGAATATTTTCCTCAAGAATTCATTTCAAGTGTTTTATCAAAACCATTTTCTATATAAGATGAAATTATTTCATATGTGTATGTTTAAATTATAATGTCTATATGATTTACATGCTTTTAATTTTCTTATAATGAAATATCCATTTATTTTATATGGATTATGTGTTGATGATATGCTGTTTATGAAACCCATTTTATTCTTTGGGTTATGATGAATGTTTTAAGTTTATGTTGTGGCACAAGTAAGAATTATATCATTATGAGATGGGTGTGACCTATATCTCCCTCCAATGCATTGGGTAAAGATTTATATCTCCTGAGATAGACATGGATGGAACGGTAAGTTAATCTGGTTCAGTATTACAGGACTGGAACGAGGAGTGAACTCGATTCAGAAAAGGACTTTGTCCACTAAGATGGTCTTGGTAGAAATGCCTTGGATACTATGGAAATCATTACATGTTCTCAATGTATTACACAATTACATGTTTTATTCCCATGCTATTTTATCATGATTTATGTTCCATTATGATCTATGCCTTATGTACTTCCATGTTTTATGTCGTTGCTCAAGATTTTGATGTTTAAACATTATGTTCATGTTTTTAAGTTCAAATGTATATGGTTTGTTTTATTTTCTCCATGCTTACCCTTAACGAGTATTTGAGCTCACCCTTTTATGTTTATTTTCCCCTAGGATTAAAAGAAATGTTTTAGGTAAGGAAACAAAAAGTGGAAGATCTTTATGGGAGATGTTGAAGATCTTTCACCACGATTAGAAGTTTATTTTCCAAGTTTCCAAAGACATTAAACTATTATGGTCCTTGTGTGTCTGTTTTTGTTATGTATTAAGTATTCCACAAAAGTAATGTATTTTCCATGTACGTTAAGCTTCGGGTCTCTACATCTCTTGTAGAGGTGGATGTGTAGCTGGTGGAGGTGGTTGCTGCCTTGGCTACTACGGGCGAGGGTTTTGATACCCTTGTTGATGGTAGGATCCCTACTGGTTCTGTTGTAGCTTTGGGTCTGGGTTCTGATATTGTGGCTGACTATAACTGGGTGGTCGCTGGGGCGTAGGGTTTTGCTGCTGTTGGCCCCAACATGTATTCTGGTTATCTCACCATGCCGAGTTCTGGTACTGTGGATACCAGTTCGACCCTTTTTTTTTGAGAAACATAGATGAACTCACTTGTCGAAGGGTCGATTGATGGTCCTGGGCATTCTCCTATGATGTGGTTGTAACCATAGTCACCACATGCTTGATAGTTCACCACATGGACTTGCGATACGCCCTTGAGATTCAGTGCATCGATATTTTTGGATACTGCATCTAATAGGGAATCAAGCATGGTAGTATCATCAATTCTATTCATACCACATTTTGGGTCCCCCACTTGGAATGCCACTGGAAGCTATTGGCAGGCATATCATCCAGCAGTTTGAAAAGTTTTTTGGGGGAATTTCGCATTACCGTACCTCCAGCAGATGCATCCACCACAGACTTTGTATTCATTCTTAGTCCTCCATAGAAGGTTTAGACTAGCATTTGAAGTGGAAGTCTGTGGTGTGGGAATTTATGTAACATCTCCTATAAACGTTCCCAGGATTCGCACAACGACTCTGAGTCGTGCTTCTGAAAGTTGTGGATCTCATTATGAAGGGTTACCATCATTGAAGGTATAAACTATTTGGACATAAATGACTGGGCTAGCTCCTCCCAGGTTAGGATAGATATTTGCGGCAACCCTTTGATCCGGTCTTTCACCTTGTCCCGTAGAGAGAAGGAGAAGTGGTGAAGACGAATGGCGTCCTCAGACACGCCATGGCAACAGAATGTATCACAGATCTCCAGAAAGTTAGAGACATGGGAATTCAGGTCTTCACTAGGAAGGCCTATGAACTGAACAATGTTCTTGATCAACTACATGAGAGCAGGTTTTATCTCGAAGTGTTGGGCCTATACCGGAGGATTAACGATGCCTGTACCAGCTCCATGGATAGATGGAATTCCATACTCTATAAGAGTACGTCGTGGAGGTGGATTCTGAGGAAGGGTAACTGGCATGAATTGTTGGTCCTGAGGGGCGTAGAACGGCTAGTGACCTTGGTTTTAGAATGGAATCAGCTCTGGTAGGAATTGTTGGAGTTGTTGCGGATGGTATTCTGGAGCATGTGGAGCTTGTTGGTTCCAATTGTCATCCGGACACAAATGTTGTCCAAATCCTTGGACAACAGTGGGTTTTCCATCCTCATTCTATGCCAGTGGATTGGTTTGGTTTTGTTCAGCCATGAGTGCTCATTGGCGCCTTGAAAATGTCTGTTCGATCTTTGGGTCAGTTGGGAAAAACTCAAATGACTCAGTGCCCTTGGAACCTGTGAGGTGGCTGCTCATACACCTAAGGATCTGCACAAAACAAAAACCAAGCGTAAATGAGGAAAAAGAAAGATAAAAATAAATATGATTTAGAAAAGATATTTTTGGGATTTTATGGTTTTTTATTTTCACTAAATGTTGATAGAAAATAAATTAAAACTAGAATAAAAATAACTATTGTTTCCTCAGTAATGATGCCAAAATTTGGACGGTCATTTTACTGAATGTATGTTTTCAGTGTGACAAATTATATTAACCCTAACAAGTACTGTACCGGTAAGGGGTCGATCCATAGGGAACTATGAGGTTATTTTATCTTTGCTTAAATTTATTTTTATTATTATTTTTAGGGAAGTCTGCTGAATTAAAAATTGATTTTGGATGGTTGTTTGGGTATAAAAACAACAATTGGTTTTAATTCTTGTTTTAACATATTAATTACTAAAATGAAAGTAAATATGAGAAAGTTGGTTTTGATTCAAATAAGAGATAGAAATGCGTCGAGGTTATGGATTCGTGATAAGTTGATTATTAAATCAAGTTGCTTATGAGGTTTTGTTGTTCATGATAACCCAAAAGTCTGGGTTTAATTTGTAATAATTTTTCCTTGATCCGGTAAAATTTATATTTAGAACTGAAGAGACTAACTCCTTGGTACGATTGTTAGTATTTTAATAGATCTTTATTTGGATTAGTCCATTTTGAGACAACAATTAATTCCAATGGTCATGGAGTTGTTCATTGTTATTCTTCTTTTGAATCCCTAAAAATTCTGCCCTTGGTCCGGTACAAAATTTTCAGTGATATTATGAAATGATTCAAGAAAAATAAGAAGATATTATTAAAACAAACAATTCTAGAGCAACTGAATTCAAATTACAACTCATCAGCTTCCACAACCCCAACACACTGGGTGTTTTGTTAAGAATATTGGAAACGATAAATACATAAATAATGATACCTGATGAAATAATGCTTGGAACTTGAAAAACAGAATTATTCTTCGGTAGACCGAATCATGGTAGTACGATGGTAGAGTGTGTTTCCTTCAGAGCCTCAACCCTTTCTCTACACAAATAATACACACACACAACACACATGGTCTGGAGGCCAAGGCCTCCTTTTATAGAAAATTAAACTACAGGGCCTGTAGAAGAGTACATGTCGTGTACTTATTTTCAACATGTTTTCCCCCTATTTTCTCCATTGGTGGGCAGCCTAACATGTTGTCTTTGACTTGGAACACAGAACTGCCTGGTAGGTAAATTTAAATGGCATGTAGCACCGCCATAAAAGGTGTTTAGTCTCAATATTCGGCCACCAACCACTTTTATAAATGACTACACAACGTGTATAAATGGAACACGACATGTCATCTTCATCCAGCCACATGGGCGTGAAGACTCTTCTCAGCCACCAACCACTTCTAGAATTGTACACACGACGTGTAACCATGGAACACGCTGCGTAATTCTTTTTGGTTACTTGGGAATGTGTTTTTCCTGGTAAACCCATGTCTGAACTTGAATGTACACGGCGTGTATATTAGTACACACCGTGTAGTTGGAAATTTTTTCTTTGTTATACTCATTTTTGTGCATTTTTCCAAAAACCATCTGAAAAAGAAGAAGATCACCAAAATCAATGTATTTATCCAATAGAAAGTAGATTAATGTGGAAAACATGTTCTTATTTTTCAATAAAGTAAATTAAAATTTATTCACAAATTAGGTGTATCAGCGGCCCCGAGACGCCCGTGGCCTCTGTGGCCGCCCCGCCACCCTACAGGCCACTCCCAGGCTGGGCCACATAGCACTGACCGGATACATCGGGTCAGGCCGGGTCGAATCGAACCAGGTCGAACTAGGCTGGGTCGGGTAGGGTCGGTCTGACCGGGTCGAACCAGACCCGAACCATTTTCAACCCTATACTCTCTTTTGGCCATAACTTTGGCACCGTGCATACGTTTGACAAACCATCAGTGGCACTGGAAACCATGGAGCGAGACAGTCCATTTGGTATAACCCATTTGTGTTTTGGATAAAGTTGGGCTATGGTCGGGTTGGATCGATCATGAATCCAACCGGGCCCTTGGGACTAAAATGGATAATAACTTACAGACCAGGCGTCCATAGACGCACCATCTGTTGCATTGAGACCCCTATGACGTGACGATTCTTTGGGTTATGTCTTCATGGTACTTTTTGGATGTTGGAGTATCAACTAGTGGATTGAGGAGAGAAACCTCCCGGAGGCGAACAAGCTTAGTGTGGAAAATAGTAGCTGGATGTGATGTGAAGAATGAATTGCGATCCTGTGTGGGTCAGCACCAAGCAACCCTGTGTGAGTCATCACTGAGAGATCCTATGTGGGTCAGCACTAAGTGATCGTGTGTGGGTCATCACCTAGCGATCCTGTGTGGGTCAGCACCGAGCGATCCTCGGTGGGTCAGCACCAAGAGATCCTGTGTGGGTTAGCACCGAGTGATCCTGTGTGGGTCACCACCTCTAGATCCTATGTGGCTCTGATGATGTACTGACAAGGTTCTAGGATCCTGCATGGGTCTAAAAATGTACTAAAATCTTTTGTGGGTATGCCTCTTAGCAAGGAAAGATGATTTAGTACTTTAATTTAATCATCTCTACTACTGTACCTAACAAATATCTGCTGAGATATGACTCTGTACCTATATGGTACTTACCTTATTGGTATTCTTCTATGTAGCATACATGTGTGGTACTTACCTTCGTGGTATTCCTTCCATTGTGGAACAATTGAGCTCTGGGCTAATGAGTTGGGCCTTTTGTTTCCTCATTATTGAATTGGGTTTACTTGATGACATAGTTATATGTATGGGAGTATACCTAAGTAGGGTTTACAGTTGTTTTCATGCTTTTTGGATTATCCTTTGTGGATTTTGTGAGACATTGAGGGTCTTGGGGTCCCTACTAAGAATCATTATACTCACCCCTGCACGGGCTATGCCTGCACCTTATTGTGTTTGGTGTAGACAACAGACACCGTTGATTGATGACGAGAGTACCTGGACTTGAGGTAGCTCGTAGGTTAACGTTAGATGATGAGTACCACAGAGACGACCGATAGAGATCTGTACCTACCCTTCAGGTAGGATTCTTGGTGGGTGTTCACAGGATCTATTCAAGTTTTCTTGTACTTTAGTTTTCTTTGTACATTCCAGTTTAGCTTTTATTCTGGACCCTTTTTCTTACTTTACTCACACTATTTACTATATAGTTTTATTAATTTCATATCTTGTTGTGTTCTTGGTTGTGTGTGCTTAGAGGTTATAAAGCTAATGCCTTCCCAGTTTTGGGGAATATGCCTTCGGTGGTAGTTTCCAGCCCCTAGCCTATGGAAGGTAGGCATGGGGTAGTCACGACACGGGCCCTGTGGAACGGGTCGTGACATTTATGATAAATACAATGCATTTAGAAGAGGAAAATAATAAGTAAAAAGAAATTTATTTTTTAAGGTGATTACAACTTCCATGAAATAAATACTTTAGATCTCCTCTAATGGATTCTAGAGTTGGTCTTTTTGGAATAAAGAAACCCATAAAATGTGGATAAGGAAGATTATATGGTTTTTAGGTTATGGTGAATCTTTATGGCTTAATGTGGTTTAATGAAGTGAGGTAGGATGTGACTTTTATTATTAATGTGAGGGGGAATTTTGAAATTTATTAAATGATTTAATTTTAATAAAGCCATTCTCTAGTCCAAATTCATCCAAAATAATATGGGTTGAAATATAATGTTGGATAAGGTTATAATCCCATCATAAAATAAAATTTGGTTTTTTTGTTCTTTTTAAACCTTATCTTTTTTTATTAATGACCTATTCAATCACTTATATACTTAACCAATATAATGTATTTGTCACCCTTATGGTTTTATAAGATTATATTTAAGGTGAAAATTGTATCATAAATGGAAATGTTATGAATTATTTGACCATATATTATAATCCTTGTCCTCATTGTGTTTTTTTGATTTTTAAATAATTTACTAAAATATAATTTTCATAAAATGTTATTAATGTATATATTTACATTATTCATTTAGTTTGACATAAAAATCATATACTAAAAGCATGAATTAAAACATAGTCCTTCAAAAAGATACTAATATTTTATATTAATTTATAAAATTCATGGAAAACACTAAATCATTCAAATTATATAACATTTCATATCATTTATTTTATTTTCCCAATAAATGAATAAATGGTGTTTTGACATTATGTAAGAATTTAATTTAATTATTTAATAAATAAAAAGTATAAATAATATAAAAAATTAAAATAAGATTATTATTATAAAAGTAGAAATTTTTATTTGTTTATAACTTATTTTTTCCCAATATGGACACATAATTTATTTTTAAAACTAAGACAGTTTCATTATGAAAATTTTATTATTTTAAATAATATATTTTCCATTTTCATAGAAAACTATCCATTAAAAAATATAATTCTTGGAAAATGTGATTATTACTGAATTAACTTCATCCAATTATCGTTATTATGTATAATTATTATACTCTTACTTATGATTAATCTAGATTAACTATAATTTTCACTCATTGAGTTGATAAATTTTACCATTGTTAATATTAAAATTAGAAAAAAATAAAATGGACTTATTTACCAATTTTGAACTTATTGATTATTAATATAGAACACATTTTATTAAAGAAAATAAATATAAATGAAAAAAATAATTTGAAAATAACTTTTCAAGATGTAAAGAAATCATCATTTTAGAAAAAGACCGTATAAAGCATAAAACATGTTTTATTCTTATCCCATGTCTAGAAATAAATTAAATGAATGTTAAAAAATTTAATTTATTAAATAATATAAAATTTTCATTAAAATAATTGACCAATTTTTAAAAATATATATTAATTAATATTTAATTACATTGAAATCATTAAAAATATTTTTTTTTAAAATAACATGAATTTCCAAAATAATTGTTATTTTTAATTATAATCATTTGATAACCAATGAATTAATTTTATAATATTTTTTACCATATATTTACGTAATTTATTTTGTATTATTCATATCCTCTAATCAAATGGTTAGACAATAACCGTCACATAATAATTTTTAAAAATCTATCATGGTTCATTTAAAATTAGCGATCTTTATAAAGAATTCTATTAGGGAAATAAAATTATTTAGAGGGAATATTTCTCAATAATTGTGGTCTAGTACATACCCAAATAGTTAGAAACGTCCCCATTTAACTATCATTCCTACCACCCTAAATCCTTAGATCCTTTCTTTGCCAACTCTTTGAAAACCCTCTTTAACCTTGAGGCAATTATTGGGTAGGAATGGAAGTTACCTTGGTTGCTACATAACATTTCTACAAATAGATTCAATCCATAGGAATTTCATCCAACCATAAAACATGGGTATTTAAAAATAGACAATATCCTCCCCTGATTATATTTTATTTATGGTCCTCCCTCAAAAAATCTCTTTGTTATGTGGTTGTTCTTGATCTACTATACATCGCTGATAGATGTATACTTTGGTAGTGGTTATGAGGGGATACCAGAATCTACCACTACCATTTCTCGAAAATTAGAGGTGATAAGGATGGATGAAATTGGAGGTGCTTCTTGGTTCATTTCTTTAGTAACAATGGCACTAGTGCAGAAATCGTTTTTTACGTCACCATTTTTTACGTCGGTTATATATAACCGACGTAAAAATGCGGTGAGTAGATTTTTCACGTCGGTTATTTTAATAACCGACGTTACAAATCGCGCCTGTTGGGTTTTTACATCGGTTATCTTAAAACGGACGTAAAAAACCAATGCGCGGGGGTTTTTTACGTCGGTTATTTGGTAACCGACGTAAAAAACCCGATATCGACGCGTTTTTTACGTCGGTTATAAAATAACCGACGTAAAAAACCCCCGGGGCTTTTGTTTTTTATGTCGGTTATAAAATAACCGACGTAAAAAACCCCCGGGGCTTTGGTTTTTTACGTCGGTTATTTGATATCCGACGTAAAAAACGCGTCGATATCGGGTTTTTTTACGTCGGTTATTTGGAAACCGACGTAAAAAACCAAAGCGCGGGAGCTTTTTTACGTCGGTTTTAAGATAACCGACGTAAAAAAGATAAAAAATAGTTTATAACTTCGGTTATATAATAACCGACGTTATAAAACATTTTAAAAAATTAAATCCCGTGTTCTGTCATTTACGATTTTTTGATTGACAGTCGCCGGCTCGTCTCTCTCTCGCGCGATAAACCCTAATCGGCTCGTCGATCGCCTGCATTAAACTCATTTTGGCTTCATTGTTTATCTTCTTCACTCCTCTCGGATCTATCATCTCAACTCGCGACATTCAAGTAAGCCTTCCACGAATTTATTTCGTTCGTTTTTGTTTCGATTCTTGATGTGATTTTCGTTCGTTTTTGAATCTCGTGGAATTTTTTGTCATTGCAAATGGTTATTATGTCCATTCAACTCGCAACATTAAACTCACAACATTCAACTCACAATATTCAACTCGCAACATTCAAGCAGGTGTATTTTGGATAAGACTATTTTTTACTCTTATTCTAGATTTTCATTCTGATATACACTTACGAGCAACCTATTAAGTATCTAAATAAATCAATATCTGATAAAAATATTACTATGACCATGAGAACATAGATATTTGACTTCACAACCATTCAAATTATTCAATCATTTAGAAAGAATAATTAATTTTAAAACATTGAGGATTAGCTTCAGCAAAATCTGAAAAATAATGGGTGGTACTGTAACGTTCCATTCTTCCAGCAACATTATTATTTCCTACTTAGCTGGAATGTGTCTTTCTGGATGAAGATTGGTGGTACTTATTTTCTTAAAATCATATTTTCAATATGATTATCCAGAAAATGATTTTCATGAATGAAATTGGACCAGGTACAATCGGTAATACCTATCCTTAAAATTTCATTCAACATTCTTACATCATAATATTTTTTCAAAAAATTATGATTTTTAGAACTCCTAGATCATAAAACCATCATCTGTTTTCATCTGCATTCATAAAAATATCAATTCATACCTATTACAATCAAATATTTCATTCTGGACTCATGGTGAGTCTGATAATACATTTCGTCTTTCAGTCATCTCCTAAAAATGATGGACCTTTTCATGCAAAGTGTATCTGATTTCTTGAATACGATGGTATGTCCGATTTTCAACAAAACCAAGTGAGGTGATTTCTTTTATTATTAATAATTCATAAAAAAAATATAATACCTAAATATTATTATCATCCTTTTCAGATTTTTCATTATAAAAAAGGTAAAGGGTACTTTCTTTTCGTTCTCAAGTTAAATTATATTTTTTATAAAGGTATTTTCTATCTAGGTAGAAATAATTTAATGATAATTATGATTGAATTAGGTATATTATCTTATCATACCATCCAAACACATTTTTATGTATTAATAATTATTATGTTTTGTAAAAACAATTATGACCCCCATTTCATTTTTGTTAGTTAATTGATCTACGAAAGTGTTATAAATGATTTGTTGATCACGATTCACCCATATATATGGTTAGTCATTATGTGACATTTGGGTCCATAATATCCTTCTAATGCATTCGACAATGCATTATATATCATAGATCAATATGGGATACAGATGGTTATACAATGTCCAATGTGTTATGTGATGTGTCTCGTAAGAAATATTATAATAAATTATAGGAAAGGTGATTAACATATCCCAATATGAGGTGAATGAAACTATGTTTTCCCTTGACATATGTTATGACTTATATGATTATGTTTGTGCCACACTCTTATGTTATTCCACATACCAATGTTGTGATCTTGTGAATAAGGTTTTTTAAATCATGTTCCCACTATCATATAAATCATGTCTTATGTTATGCTAAAATTGTTATACTTGGACTCAGGTTTTATGATCTATGATTATATAGAACTGTTTCACTTATCTTTTTGATCATGTGCTTTGTGTATGCTCTTATACCCCCACGGATATCTTTTTATGAGATTAGATATTATATTTATATATATCATTTTTACCCATAATGAGTATCATAAATCAAAACTTTTATTATTTTCATTCCCTAAGTTATAAAAATAAGTATTATGTAGGATGATTCAAAAATTTAATCTGTGAGATGAGTTGTTTTATGTGTGAAACCCAGGACAAACACATATGTATTTTTTTATTGGTATTACATATATATAGTTTGACATATACTTTTTTTTACATTACCATGATATTAACATTACTTTTTCTAAAGAAATATTAATCCTTAGATTATATATCGGATCAAAAGGATATAGTAATTCTAATATATAATCAGAATGATCAGATAATATGACAATATTATTAAACATAAAACAAATGGTCTATATTCATATTTCTAACATGACACTTATGATGTATAGCTATTTGGTGTTGGGTACTTATGAAAACTACTACTACTTTCAAGATTTTGGCACTTGAACGTGTTGAGTACTTTAGATCATAATGATTGAACAACAAGCATGAATAACACATGTTATATGCTCCATTAGGTATTCCTATATTTTAACATGTTTATTAGTATATTGGCATGAGATTATTATAAATGTGTATCATCTAATCATATTCACTTATTCCGGATAAAAATCATTTTGTTTATGTTTTATTGATGTATATTTTATTTGGAGAATCATTAGACGTCATGGTTTTCTTTGATTCAATGAAATTTTAAACTATTACATCTAACTATATTTTGTTTTAAAATAATATATTCAAGCATATTTTTTTAAATACCTATAGATGTTTTTTATATTTTAAATTGTTTTACATTCAAATTATGATTTTTTTCATATAAACATGTATTTGTCTTATCTTAAAAATATATATATTTTTTTGATATTTGTTATAGGTAATAATGAGTCGAAGTTGGATTACGGAACATCGAATGAGAAATGAATTTGAGGAAGGTGTTGATGCCTTTTTGGAATTTTCAAAACGAAATGTTCCAAGGAGTGACATTTTTTTCTATCCATGCCTGAAATGATTGAATATGAAGAAGTTGAAAAGTAGAGAGATAAAAGATCATCTGATATATCATGGTTTTAATTCAAGTTACAGCCCTTGTATTTGGCATGGTGAAACTGGATGGAATGTCACTGATGATGATGATTCGCAAGATGGTAACTCCGATGGAATTGAAGAAATGATTCGCGATATTGTAGCAGAACAAATTGAGATAGAACCGACAGTTGCACGTCTATATGGTGATGCTGAAAAACCATTATATCTCGGTTGTACAGATTTTACGGTTCTGTCGGCAGTGTTAAGATTGATTAACCTGAAGGCGAAGCATGGATGGAGTGACAGATGTTTTACAGAGCTGCTACAATTGATGAAAGACATTCTTCCAAAAGATAACGATCTTCCAGATTCACATTACAAAGCCAAGAAAATATTATGCTCGATGGGATTGGGATACATGAAAATACATGCCTGTCCGAATGACTGCATTATATATAGGAAGGAATATGAATTTCTGTCAGAGTGTCCAAAATATGGGACATCACGGTATAAGGTGAAAGAAAAATCACAGGGTGATGTAGAGATTACAAAGCTCCCTTCAAAGGTATTTTGGTATCTTCCTATAATTGATCGTTTCAAATGTTTATTTGCTAATTCACATGATGAAAAAAGGATAAGATGGCATGCTGAAGAGCAGGTATGTGATGGAAAAATACGTCATCCAGCTGATTGTCCACAATGGAAAAAAATTGATGCGCAGTATTCTACATTTGGAAATGAAATAAGAAATCTCAGACTGGGGTTGTGCACAGATGGAATGAATCCATACTGAACACTCAGTAGCACACATAGTTCATGGACTGTTTTATTTGTAATTTACAACCTCTCTCCTGAAGTTTGTATGAAGCAAAAATATGTCATGTTGAGTACAATGATCTCTGGTCCAAAGCAACCCGGTAATGATATTGATGTTTACTTGTCACCGTTGATTGATGATTTGAAACTGTTATGGGCTGATGGTATTAGGGTGTATGATTCTTATAAAATGGAATATTTTCAACTGCATGCAGTGCTTCTGTTCACTATAAATGACTTCCCAACATATGGAAATTTGTCTGGATACAGTGTTAAAGGGCATAAAGCATGTCCAATTTGCGAACAACAGACGTCCTATTGTCAATTGCATCATGGTAGGAAAACAGTGTGCATGGGTCATCGAAAGTTTTTTCCTATTGAACACCCTTATAGAAGACTAAGAAAGGCATTTAATGGCTCACAAGAATTTGATACTGCTCCAAAACCTTTATCCCCTGATCTGTATTTTGAGAGGGTGAAAAACCTTGACGTGACATTGGGAAAGACACATAAATATGGTAATGATAGACATATTTGGAAGAAAAGGTCAATTTTTTTTGAGCTACCATATTGGAGGTATAATGAAGTTAAACATAATATTGATGTCATGCACGTGGAGAAGAATATCTGTGATTCTTTGATTGGAACATTGTTAGATATTAAAGGAAAGACTAAATATGGGTTGAATGCAAGATTAGACTTACTATCAATGGGAATACATTTGGAGTTAGCTCCCACTCCTAAAGGAAGACGAACATTTCTTCCCCCGGATTGTCATACATTATCGAAGAGGGAGAAAATTAGCTTCTGTCAGTGTCTTCATGATACCAAAGTGCCTCAAGTTTATTCTTCTAATGTAAAAAATTTTGTCTCATTGAAGGACTTGAAGTTGATAGGTATGAAATCACATGATTGTCACGTCATGATGCAACAAATTCTACCAGTTGCATTGCATGGAATATTGCCCATTCATGCCAGAAAGAATATAATGAAGTTGTGTTATTTTTTCAATTCAATTTGTAACAAGGAGATTGATGTGAATGCTTTGAACATTTTGGAAAAGGATGCAATTTTTATACTTTGTCAATTGGAAATGTATTTTCCTCCAAGTTTTTTTTGATATAATGGTGCATTTAATGATTCATCTGGTTCGAGAAATAAAGCTTTGTGGACCTGTATATCTTCATTGGATGTATCCTTTTGAAAGGTATATGAAAATATTAAAGGGGTATGTTAAAAATCTATATCGACCTAAATCCTCCATTATTGAAAAGTATATTTCTGAGGAGGTAGCAGAGTTTTGTACGAGCTACTTGGCTGCAGCGCAACACATAGGTTTGCCTCCATCTCGCCATGAACGAGTTAATAATGAGGGAAAGGGGATTCGCGGCTTGAAAGTCAAATCATTGTCAGCTAAACAGATGAAGAAGTTAGAATCATACATCTTGAATAACATAGCTGATGCTCAACCATATATGACATTGCATATTAATGAGTTGAAACAATTTCATCCAAAGAAGAAAGAAATGTGGATTTTGAATGAGCACAACAAAACTTTTTTGTCATGGATTAAAAAGACTTTGCTTGGTAGATCAGATGTATCAGAGACATTAAAATGTATAGTGGGTGGTCCATGTTTAAATGTGATAACATGGTCTGGTTATGACTTTAATGGTTATACATTTCATACAAAATCTCAGAACAACAGAAGTGCAGTTCAGAATAGTGGTGTATTGGTGTTTGCAGAAGCAATGCATTTTTCGAGTGCTAAGGACAAAAACCCAATTTCTGCATCAAATGCATATTATGGAGTGATTGAAGACATATGGGAGGTTGATTACTTTAAAATTAAAGTTCCCGTTTTTAACTGTAAATGGTTTAATGGTAAAAACAGTGTCAGACACGATGAATTTGGAATGACACTTGTTAATCTGAATAGATTGGAAGACACAACTGATTCTTTTATAATGGAAACACATGCAAAACAAATTTTTTATGTAGTAGATCAATCAGATATGCAGTGGGCTGTTTTTTTACAAGGGAAAAAACAATATGTTGGTGAGGATGAACTTGATGAATATGCTGATTTATGTGAGACCCCTACTTCAATGGAAATATTAACAGAACATAATGACGATCATGTTGAAGACATAGTTTGTGCCATAAGGAACGATCACGACGAAGGAATTTGGGAAAACAATCCATCTGTACATTCCTAAAATTACAGGTAACATATGATTATTTCTTTTTTACATTTATTTTTTCCATAAATGTTAGATATTGTAAGTTTATTATTTATTAAAACATGTTTTAAAATAAAATAAGTATATGTTTTTGTTTGTTTTAAGTTTGTTTAGTTTACTTTATCATGTTTATAACCATTACATGAATTTTAAAATGCTTATCTTTGTTCACTGACAATTACTTTACCATGTTTAAAATGTTTACCAGGTTTACCATTTTTACCATTTTTACCATCTTGACCATCTTGACCATCTTTGCCATCTTTACCATTGTTTAACATGCTTACCATATTACCAATGTTTACTATTATGTAACTTAGTACTCTTTTCTATTTTCTGATTACAGTAGTATTAAAATATTTGAATTTGTATATTTGTTTACTGACAATTACTTTACCATGTTTACAATGTTTACCAGGTTTACCATTTTTTCCATTTTTTACCATGTTGACCATCTTGACCATCTTGAACATCTTTTCCATCTTTACCATTGTTTAACATGTTTACCATATTACCAATGTTTACTATTATGTAACCTAGTACACTTTTCTATTTTCTGATTACAGTAGTATTAAAATATTTTCATTTGTATATTTGGGAACTGACGTTTGTTTTTTTGATTTGAAGGATAATGACAGATCATTTAGATGATCAACCACATGATTCTGGAGAGGAGCATATTGTTGGTCATACCTCTGGGGATGAACATTCACATGCTCCTATTACGACAAAGAGTTCAAAGGTTGGTAAAAGTGGGTGCACACGTTTACCAAAATTATCACTTGCCCGTACGCAGGATCAGAGGATAGTAGTTGAGTTTGATGATGATGATATTCCTAGAGGTCCGAATGCCAAAGATTTTAAGAGTTTTGTTGCAACTCAGGCTAAGACCAAAGTAAGCATTCTGTATGATGATTGGAGAGGTGTGGATAAAGAGATTATCTCTCAGTTGTGGGAGACGATTTTGGTAAGATCTTTTGTCATTGTTTGACCATTATTTTAATGTTTCTAGTATATATAATATGTTTAACCTCTTCTTTATCAGATGACATTTGATATTCCTGACACTGGAGGAGTCAGGAAGAAATGCTTATCGTTGGCTTCCAGGAGATGGAGGGTTTTCAAATCAACCCTCTCATCTGATTTCATTTATGGTCATAGGAGTAATGAAAATCCATGTCGTATATATCCTTTTATAGATGAAGACACATGGAGACAGTTTTTTGAAAGTAGAAAAAAGAGTCATTTCTAGTAAGGGCAATGTAAACTTTTATAAAATTTCTTATATAAATGATTTTATTAATGTTTTGTTAATGATTTCTTATTCTTAAATTATAGCAAACAAGGAAAGCTCATCAGGAGATCCAATCTAAAAATGTATACCCTCATAGTTTATCTCGGGGAGGGTAACATTATTGGAAGAAAAAATGATAGCGGAAAAATTTCAACAACTAAGAGCTGAGTCTTCAAGCTCTGGAGAGGTGTGCCCTCCATCCCCTCCATCTAGACATGAAAAATGGAAGAGAGCTCGGAAGGAAAAAAAGGGCAATATCTTTCGGAAGAATCGAGAATCGTAGGTGAGGGGATTGTAAGATATCTATTTAATTTATTTAAGTAAACTTTTTTCTTCATATAAGTTTCAATCATTACAGAAATGTTCAATTAATTAATACATGACTCTCTTGAGGAGCAGAGTTCAGAGGGGACATTTACAACTACTGGGAGGGAAGATATTTTATTTGCAGCATTGGGAAGGCCTGAACATCCTGGTCGTGTAAGAGGATATCCGGCAGGTGTATCGGTAAGAAAAGTGTTTCCACGTTCTTCAACTTCTAACATTGAGGGGGTTTATAAAAAAAATAGAATCCTTGGAGGCTGAAGTTCAAAATATTAATGCGACGATGGAAGACAAGATCAGAGATTCGGTGCAGTCTATGTTTACAGAAATGCAAAGACAATTTCAGACTGCAGCTCCCACTCCTCCACCTCCCCCTACAGACCCCATTATTTATCCTCCACCTCCGCCAGTAGCTCCCACTCCCCCACCTCAGCCTGCGGACCCCATTGTTTATCCTACGCCTCCGCCACAGCTTCCTACATATTGCGAGTTGTATGTTGATGATTCTCAACATCATATAGTATCATACGGGTTGGTATATTGTATAGGAGATACAGTTCATCATCAACAGCTAGAGGTAGAGAATCAAAGGGTCACTGTACAGGATATTATAGATAGATCAGCTAGGGTACCAATACCTACAGATGAGGTGGCGAAAGTTGGACAGAGTATCAGCCATTTTTTAGTTTGGCCATCCAGACTTCTTCGACTCATTACCATAGAGGTATGAATGTTATATCTTTTATTTTATTATTTTATTAAAGTTGTTTTATCATTTGAAAACTACTATAATTCTCAATTTTTTTTCACAGGAATACTTCAAAGGTGAAGAAATACTGTATAGACAACAACAAAGACAACATGCTATGACATCAGATACAGATTCCAGTGGTCTTGACAGATTTTCAAGATATTCACATTTGTTGTTGGGTTTTTATGAGTTTCCAATAGAATCTCATGTTTGTGGACGTGAAATAAGTGTGGGGATTACAAAATATGATATCATGGAGATTGTTACTGGAGATAAGATGGGCATCAACGTGGTGCAAATTTTTTCCATATAAGTCTTAACACCTTTTCCCTGCGTTATATTTATTAAAAATGTATACTTATATATGTTTTGTATTAGGTATCTTTATAAAATTTGTGAGAGGAATGAACTGAAAGAAGTATATGGATTCATGGACCCGCAATTGATTTCCCCTGAAGCATGTACATTGACTGAGGAACAAAGAATGGTTTACATTTCTGAAAGATTTGAAAAGAATATAATCCAACAATGTTGGATGATGCCTTTTTGTGAGAGGTATGAAACACATTTCTCTCAAAGAGTTAATTATCTTTTAACATAAAAAACCACTAACATTAAATTTACTTTTATCAGTAATCATTGGATGTTAGGGATTTTTTGCCCAAGGGAGAAAGCTCTTTATTGGATATGCTTTGTTCATGGTGATGTGCGGGCAAGTTTTAAGAATATATTGGAAAAGTAAGTTTCAATTTCTCAATAGTTTTAAATATTATAATGAATTTTAAATTTACCCCATTCGTATTATTTTCTAACAGTGCATGGGTCTACTTTCGAAAAAACACAAAGAAAAGAAATGCAAAGATCAAATATGTAAATGCGAAGGTAAATTTCCATTTATAATTTGTACTTTTTGATTTATTACATAAAAATAATATATTGAATTTACACTCATTCAAAACAGAAATGTCATGAACAACAAGGCCTCATCGAATGCAGATATTATATGTTAAGATTTATGTATGAAATAATAACAACTGGGACAGTTGTGAATTTTGACCTGGTACGATTTCCTCTTAAACTTTGCCATCATATTTTAATTTGATTTATTCATTATACATGTTAACTATCTTCTTTTTCATTTGTAGCTTTTTGATGACCCTCAACCCTATACTGCTGAAGACATCAAACACGTACAAGTGGAGTGGTCAAATTATTTTACAGGTTTGATTGAATTTTAGTTGTTTGTAATGTAAAATGTAATTTTGAATATTGTCGTTTTAATTGTGTATTTGGTAGTTTTTTAGGTTTGATTTAGTTTTTTTTGAAGTTGACAGTGTAAGTATTGAATGTTATATAAGTGAATGTTTAATTTTGCTATAATTCTTGTTTTGGTCTACTTTTGATGGTTCTTCTGGTATGGATTTGGGTCTGTGGGGGAGGGGTTCCAAGGGTGTGGGGGTGTGTTCAGTGGGGTTGGGGGTGTCCAGCGGTCTGGGAGGGCTGTCCGGTGGGGTGGCAGGGATGTTCAGGGGTGTGAGAAGCCGGTCCAGGGGTGTGGGAGTGCTGTCCAGGGGTGGGGGGGGGGGTTGTCCAGGGGTGTGGTGGGGGCTGTCAAGTGGGGTGAGGGGGTGAGGAGGTGCTGTTCAGGTGGGTGGGGGGTTGTCGAGGGGTGTTTGGGGGTGTCCGGGGGTCGGGGGGCATTCCAGGAGTGTGGTGGGGGCTCCAATGGGGTGGGGGAGGGTTGTCCAAGGGGTATTCATGAGGGTGGGAGCTCCAAAGGGGTGGGGGAGGGCTGTCCAGGGGTATACATGAGGGTGAGGGCTCCAACGGGGTGGGGGAGGGCTGTCCATGGGGTATAAATGAGGGTGGATGCTGTCTAGTGGGTAAGTTTTATATGTTATCTATGTACATGTTTAATTTTGATGTACTTCTATTTTTGTGGTACGATTTTTTGATTTATTTTCTAGTTGATTCTGGTGGAGAGAAGATCACTGCATTCTGCTTAAAAAAAATGGGTTTATCACGTCGGTTATTTAATAACCGACGTGATAAAAGGCCTGGAAAATGGTTTATCACGTCGGTTATTTAATAACCGACGTGATAAAAGGCCTGGAGAATGGTTTATCACGTCGGTTATTTAATAATCGACGTGATAAAAGGCCTGGATAATGGTTTATCACATCGGTTATTTAATAACTGACATGATAAAGGGCCTGGAGAATGGTTTAGCGCGTCGGTTATTGAATAACCGACGTGCTAAATGGCCTGGACAATGGTTTATCACGTCGGTTATTGACTAACCGACGTGATAAACCCCCCCCCCCCCCCCCTCCGGTTTATCACGGCGGTTATACAGTAACCGACGTGATAAACCCCCCTCCCCCGGTTTTTCACGTTGGTTATATATGAACCGACGTGATAAACCACGCTCAACCCTGTTTATCACGTCGGTTCTTATAGAACGGACGTGATAAACCACCCTCACCCCAGTTTATCACGTCGGTTCTATATGAACCGACGTGATAAACCCCCTCGCCCCTGTTTATCACGTCGGTTGTTTAAGAACGGACGTGATAAACCATTGTCCAGGCAGTTTATCACGTTGGTTCTTCGATAACCGACATGATAAACCATTCTCCAGGCCCTTTATCACATCGGTTCTAAAATAACTGACGTGATAAACCATTCTCCAGGCCCCTTTATCACGTCGGTTCTAAAATAACCGACGTGATAAACATCGCGATTTTATGTTTTTGACGTCGGTTTTTAAATAACCTACGTGAAAAAACTTATTTATAACGTCGCACGCATTAACGTCGGCTAGAAACCGACGTAAAAAATTAAAAATAACCGACGTAAAAAACGTTTTCTGCACTAGTGTGGTCTTCTACATGGGCTTTGAGTATGCAAGCTAAAAAAATGATCTCACAAGGATGTGGTTATAAAAGGTCCATGATAACCTACATCTGAAATTGTAAATTCTTGTCTAAAATTTTCATCTCCTATTATTCAAAAACATCTATTCCTACTCTAAAAATCTCAATATTATACCTCATACTGTTATCTTCGATGTCAATTTCCAAAATAATTTTCCATATGGATAGATTATCAAATTTCCATTTCCCATCACATCAATAAGATATCTTGTATAATTTTTATTTTCTTGGTAGTGTACCTCATAGTTTTATCTCATTCAACTCTTGAATCACCTCAATGATGTTGGATATAGATTGATATTTCTTATCATGGTGAATTGAAACTGAGAAAATTCAATGTGTCTATTTATGTGGTTATCTTGTGATGGAATGGTAATGCATGTCTCACCTTATCATGCCAAATATGAGTTTGAATGAATTTCACATTCTCTAATTTTTATTTCAAGATTACATTTCCCCTTGTTATCTCTACACTCAACTTCCTCATATTTCATCACGCTATTGTTTTTATCTTTCCATCCAATATGCTTCACCTATTCCTCCAAAAGTTATGATGACATTACCATAATCTCCGATAAAAGGATCTCTCAATGTGGAAAACTAGAACCGATCTCCATGGTAATCAAATTTTTTAACAAAAGTTAACTCTCCAATATTGTGGACTTCTGGCCTCCCAGTTGGTCCTCTATGCACATGGACCATAAGATGCGACATTTAGTTGTGAGGCATTTTACCTCTCTTTTTATCTGTTGTGTTGACTCATCTGCAACCAATATGCTAAAATAGAACTATATATGGACCGAACAATTGTGAATTATTCGCAATGGATAAAAAACCACATTTATTTTTCACCTTCATTTAGTCATTTTTATCGTGTTGTGTAAAATTTAGGTCACCGATCAATAACTAATGTGTCAAACATTAGACCATCCACATAAATTCTAGAACAAGAAAATATTCCTTCAAGATTCTATCTCTCTCTAAATTTTCCATTTGAAAGAAATATATGATAGGTACGAGAGATATAATTAATTTATTTCTATGGGAAAATATATCATAATTGATGAATAATATTAGGGAATATTTTTTCATCAAATGAAACTACATCTTGAGGCATGTTTCCTAACACATAGATACAACCAGGATTCCAAAACCAGATGTATATGTATCCCCATTCCCTACCATTCATTCACTATTTAAAACTCCCTTACACTTCTACCAACTATTACTTATTAACTAATTAATTTATATTAGTAATTATAATACTTCCCCCTCACTGTAGCGAATTGAAACATTTAACAACTGACCCATCTTGCCATCCAACCTACAACCCGATAGCACCAGTTCCTATGAGGTGATCTCTGGCATTAGTTTGATATCAACCTAGTACACCTATGTCAAAAGAAACATATATATTAATATATATCATTTCAATCATTATTGAACTATTCACCGGTGCTTATGAAAATTTCTCCATCCTTTGTCTCTCGTTATGTGTTTATAAACATATTTTCATGGAAAGATAGATTCCTAGTGACATTGGATTCAATCCCCTTTGTGATTATTCTATAATGAATCTTTTTAGTATCTTATCAATGGTTGTACCTTGAATCGGTCCATGATTCCTATTGGATCTTTAACGATGGATCTTGATACTAATAATGTATGCTAGTTCACCCATGTATTTCAAAGAGAAGCATGAATTTAACTAGGTATTAATTTCTTATAATACTAGAATATCAATTCCAATCAGAATTATATCATTAAAATACACTATCAACAAAACTGGTGCAGTCCCACTAAAATGCTTATGGACATAGGCCTCACATATTATATTGATGAAATAACATTATAATATGGCTTAATCAAAACAAATGTTTCAGAACCTGGTTGCTTGCTCTCGTAATTTAATGGATCTCTACAAATCTCATACCTTTTGGAAATATATGGAATTATAAACTTTTTTGGTTGTGTCATATAGTCATTTTACTAAAGGATCTGGTTTAGGAATTATTTTTTGACATGCATCTATGAAATATTATAGTCATTTTAATATTTTATTGAAATTATGATTTTGATGGATTTATGTATAGAATCTGAATAAAATATTTCATTCTGGTATATATCATGACATTTTATACTATATTTTAACTAGTATTACGTTATACATTTTAAAATTTCTATCAATGTCTATTTTATTCTTAAATAAAAAATTTTAACCCAAATTATTTACATAAAGCAAAGGATATACAAAAATACAATCAGGGTTTTATTACATGGAATAAATATATAAATTAATGAATTATTTCCATTATGTAGTTTATCTGCTATATATTCCTTATTTTTGGGTAATGTTATCATTATTATAATCTAATAATAGGTCTCCATATTCAGTTATTAGAGAACCATATATTTTATTTTCTATCTCATACACTCTATTGTTATACTACTGTCTTTGGAATGTAATCTTATATTGGGATTTTTAGAATATTTTCTTGCATCAACTCAGGTGTATATTGATCCAAGACTTCATTAAATTCAGTCCTTCAACCACCATCTCATTCAGATAAATTCTATATCTAAAGAAATATTTGATGTTTATTAACCAAAACCATCTAATCTAATGAGTCTTATAGGTAATATCCTTTAGTTTACATTAAATTTTATATACAGTTACACTCAGTGAATTGGGTTGAAATTTATTTACCGGAGATATCCTAAATAGATTCTTCATACAATCACAATCTTTTGTGTCATAATATGGGTATAATTCCATACCATATATTGTATAGAATACCACTTGTTTTATTAGGTGTATCCTAGTTTAGTATGTCTTCCACTATATTGAATATTTATCCCGAAATGTATAATAGTAGACATGCATGAGTTACCATTGATCTTACCATTTCAAGAATGGTGTGGTTTCTCATTTCACATACACCATTATATTATGGTTTATAATAAAGAGCGAGTTGTGATAATATCCTAAAAAACCAAAGATAATCAATTACCACTTGGTTAAGAATTTTTACACAACAATTTGGGTAGATTTTCTTAATTTTTATTATATTTTGATTCTCAAATTCAATTTTTTATTCTTTGAATTAAAAAAATCAAACTTATATCACATTATGTAAATATTACCACATTTACTAAATTCATCCAAAAAAATCATGATCTGTGGGTATCCACACCTTGATTCAACTAGATACAGTCTGTACAAATTGAAATGAACTAGCATAAGAAGATTTTTGGACCTTTCACATGTAACAATAAATGATATGCTTAGCATTCCACCATTAAAAAGGTGTGATATATGCTAAGTTGTTTTAGTTGAAATGAATCTATATATACATCTTGGTATATTTTGGTAAATCAATTTTATTATACATTACTTAAGAGTTGATTCTATAGTTTTATGTTATATGTGATATGTGAACTAGATTAGTTATTAATTACCATTACATTGTTTGATAATACTTTGGATTTCCTTTACCAATTTTTCTTGAGAAAGTATTATAATCAATTGAGGGATAGAATAAAGATATGATAAGTAATACTCTCCACTATAATCTGAGGAATCCAATGATAGATACTCCACTTCAGTATAAGATGAATACAAACTTATACTACAAACAGAAAACTACCATTCTATATTTATTAATCCACCACCTACTCCTACTTGCCCTACCACTATATAATAGAATTATAAAATTTACCACAACATGTAATAAACCTAGGACCCCACTCAGAGCGACAATCCCACACATCCCTATCAATCCCACACTCTAGAAGATCGACCTTACTTATATGTTTTAATTGTTCCAAATTACCACCTTAATCGTACAACTTATCTTTCTTCAATTCAATTAATGGTTACTATTTCTCATCACTTTGGTAATCCAAAAAACTCAAATACCATCATCTTGTATCCCTTATTCCAAAAATTATACACTAGAATAAATTTATTTCTCGAATCAAAACATAAATCCTTTATAATTGATTCCTCAAATTCGTCCATGGATAGAGTATGAATTAACATCTACAACATTTCTTTTTCCCCTATTTTCCATAGTCTACACTATATCAAGATTTTCTGGTAAAGGCTTAAGAATATTTTCCACTCTATTGATAGTTAATCCATATTCCAATAGGTATTTGGTCCTCCATAATTTATATCCATATATATCTCCATTTATAGTCAACTCTCAATCCACATTCCTTTTTACTGAGATAAGATTCACCTCAGTGATAGGTTCATGAGATGGAATTATGATATCACTTTTAGTATAAAAACATTAGAATAAAATACATATGTACCACAAATCTAAATATTCTGAAATTCATAAGGTTACATTATAATATTTTTAAATGTACTCCTCTAAACTTCATTTCTTTTTTATACCTTTTCGTTTATTCAATGTATCACTTTCTAGAGAATTCCCAAACTATTATAAGATATTTTCTATGAGTTCTTCCAACTCCATGTATTATCTTATCTTTAGTAGTGAATCCATCCAATGTTAGACATTCCCTTCCCTTGACAACTATTCAATCATTTCCCACCAACATTAATGAAAAAATTAGATAAAAAATATGTTACTAATCAATAAATACATGGATTATGATCAGCTCATAAATCTTTTGTAAATTATACTTTCTTTACCAAAGAACACCTCTTCAACCAAAACTCGTCATCTTTTTTATTTATCATGTTTTCTAAAGGTATATATAAACCTACTATGGTGGTATCAAAACATTCCTGATCCTTCCTGAACATGGGTTAGATTTATCCTCCACATTTAGTTTTGTATCTGATTCAATGAGTTATACCCTTGTCCTCTTCTATCTGGATTGATGAACCTATGATGTCTCTAGTTCATATACAACTTATTTTTTCTATTCTGGTTCATCCTTCTCAATCAATAACTCATTGAAAGTCATATTTTTTTCATGAATCTACATAAATAATACTTCATTTTCATATAATACACCTACATTCACACATCTTGGATCTTTTGTATCCCTAACTACTGAAGTGTTTCATCATTTTTCACTTGAACCAATCAATTTTTTGTGTTTCAACTCAGGTTACCCCTCCTTCATCCTATTTACCATTCACAAGATAAACCAACATAAATTTTTTTTTATAGAGGTGAACTATCTCAATTAAAGAAACAAGTAAATAATAATATTGTGTTTTTTTATAAAAAAATTCTAATTATAGTAGAATCAAGATATGGGGGAAGAAGGAGAAGAGAACGATGACCCACTGCTGGAATCCAGTAGATTCAAGTCTAGATCCTCCACTTCAGTAGTATCTAAAACCAATCTTCTTACCTATACATACATCCCCATGACATATTTATTAATAACCATATTACTCCTATATGTTAAAACACTTATTGATAGAATTATAGAACATCCCTCAAGTGGAAATAAACATAGGAACCCACTAAAACATCTAATCCACCACATCCCAATAAATGATTGGGTAATCTAACACATAAGAATTGTTATATAAGTTTATCATACTATAACACATTATATATTAAAAAAATATAAAAAAATTATTTCAAAAATTAAAAATATATTCATCCACATAAATATTGTTCATCTAAATATTTTTTTTGGTTACTAATGTAATATAATAACAATTATTTAAAACCAATATCAATTATGTTGGAAATATTAAGTGGAATCCTATAATATCAATTATGTTGATCTTGGCACCATTAGTAGCACCAAAATCCACCTTACATCGTGAGAATTTTCAAAACCAACTTGGTTATAAAGATTAATATAAATTTGAGCAACACAAAATATTTCTAATTCCAAATATATAGAAATATATGGATTTCACTTGATAATAGACACAGATGAATCTTTCCCATGATTCATTTTCATGTTGAAATTTTTATTCCAATGGACCTTATTGATACAATAAGACAAGATAGTGTCCCTTTCCAAAATATTTATACTCATATTCTTAAAATGGTGTTACAAAGAATATTTATACTTGAAGTTAGTTTTTTTATCTCTTCATATTTAATTTCCACATATTTACCATAACGATTGTATGTCTTGCAAACTTCAAATCCCTATAAACTCTGTTAAGAAAAATGGTGAGATCTTGGAGACACTAATCAATGTTGTTAATGATATAATTAAAATAAATATAGAGAATAATTGAGGCAGTGAGTAAATAAGTATTTTGATATATAATTATTTTTTTAGTGTAAACCATTGAACATTTAGACACTCAATGTGGCTAATGATTTTTACTATGCGTGGTTTAGCGAGTGAAACTTATACAGTTTACTCGTGAAGAGTGAATTGTAGATCTAAACTTTTCCCATTATATCTTGATAATGATGATGTCAAGAGTATACATAAGTATAATATAGGTATCCCTATTCTCATGAGACTTCATGATTTATGTATACATACATGACATCTTCAAACACTAAAAAACAACGGAATTATTGTTGTGTTTTTAACATATAACAAAATATAAAATATTCACCTTGTTATGAGGCAGGTTGTGGATTGGGTATTTTACTATGTATAACATCCTCTCATTTCATAATATAATCCACAATCACTTGTACCATTCCTATAAGTTACTAGTATATGGAAATTTTATTTCTCTATAATTAATCATTGGGATGATTTTTTTGATGAACCTTCTATTTTACTATATCAGTATAAAAGAATATTAATGATACCTTACATGATTACCTATTATTTTAGATAAAATATTTTTAGTTATTTTACTAGTATGGAACTATTGTATAAATTGTTAATAACTATCTATATTGGACTCAAAATTTTATGTTGTCAGAATATTCTTGTGATAAGGATTTATATTTACATTCTCTTAATGCATTATATTACTATGGAAATTATAAGAAGGTTTTTAGGTGATAGGTCATTCCAACTAAAATCTTGATGTTCATAGTTCTATTGATTTGTATCCCCAATCAATAAATCCTAACTACCTATAAATATATATTGAAAAGAAAATTTACCTTAAAATTTATTTAATTTTGGTTATGTTGACCCATTATCCTTGTCAATATTTCCAAATAATTGAAAGAGACCCCAACTATGGCCTAACCAACCAATTAACTATATGAGTATCTTATTTTAGATAATGGATGGCTTAGTATGACTTAATATTTTATAATATATATATTTCTTATGATTAAATTTTCATATTTTATTTTTTACATTTCTTGTTAATATTAATGGTATTTTAATTAAGTGGTCAACCATTTGTGGATAAAATACTTACACACAATACAATTATTCTATTACATATGAGTATCCTTTTAATAATTCATTTATTTTTCTGATTATATTAAAGGATAAAAAATTATTAATATCAATGATTAAGACAAAATAAAATATATTGAAATTTCATGAGCATTATATATTGGTTTTTTAATCATGGATACCTTAAATAAACTATTGAACATCAGGTAAAACTCTTTAATTTGGTCTTGAATCGATTTGTAGCATTCCACCTCTTACATTTATATCACCTAGGTTGATTTCACATTAGGTATATCTTGAACAACCTTCAATCACCTTGGATATCGATCCATACCTATTCTTCACTCACATATATTTTAGGGGAGTTAAATGAATTGCTACAATGTTACATAAAACACTATTAATATGCAAGTCCATTAATAAAAATAGGGGTAATGAGTCGGAATTAATAATATTAGTTTAAAAATTATTATTATAAAATCACACATGAGACAATTATAATAAAATAAATACATATCATTGATAGGTCATCCAATCTCATGATCATTAACATATACAAAATATATATATTTTATAAATTAAAAATAATTTCAATAATAATTAATTAAGATAAAACTTGTTTAAATTAATTAATTATTTTTATTAATTATTTATTTCATTTATCTTAATATCCGTCCATTAATTCCTTGATATTATAAATCATTATAATTTTATATAAATTAAATAATTTTATTTTATTTAAAATTAATTATGTACATAATGTGAACATGGAGGAAACAAGGTGGGTACCATTTTAAACTACCTGACGTGGTTCTTTCTGTGTGATATTCAGTCATAGGTAATCTTTCATTAATGGTATGTTATGTAATTACATAGATTTTAAAATTAAGAAATTTTGTATAGAAACATTTAATCTATATATTATGTAATTCCAATAATTCAGGTGGTGAAAAAGGCAAGTGTCGACCATACTGAATGTGTCGTTCTGAAATTTTCATATAAACTAACTTAACATTAAATATATATATATATATATCCTATCACATGGAATAAACTGTAAACAAATAATACACATAAACATTTTGATTATGTTTAATATAATAATTAATTAATCAATCTTTTCCACTCAATTAGGTTGGACACAGAATAAGTATAGTCCAACTACACACAATGTATATCACATCAACATTTATAAAAAACACACACATATGGACTATGTGTGTCTATTGGACATAGACATTTATTAGGTAAACTATATTTACATGTAATACACATTAGGTGACCTATGAGTTGATAAGATTTTACCCACATGCATCATGTAATAAATATACAAAGCATTATTGATATTTTATTTTTTACTATGAAAATGGATGCACTGCTTGACATTCACATGATTAAAATATTGTGTAGTCCAAATAACCATGTTCACATAGATCTAGTCAACCCATTATATTTAATGATAATGAATTTCCATAAATCCACAATGTCTCTATTTAAAATCTTAATTTATCATAGTACATAGATCATGGGAACACTACATGTAACTTTGGGATACAGATCATGTAATCAAATCATATCCGATCGAAATATTCATAATATAATGATGGGTTCTTTGGATACAAATTATATATTATCAACATGATTAAGTTATATGATAAATAAAAAAGATAAATAATAATAAAAAATTAATTGTTTGGATTTAAATAATGGTTTATTAAATAATGAAAAATAAAATCAACTACATAAAATTACCAACATTTATATAATGATTAAAAAATTTAATGGGAATTATCTCATACCACTTGAAAGTTCCAAACATAGAAGAAACACTTATTGGGCCATGAATTGTTTTTGAAAATATTGGTTTCAAGGAATGATACTCATTAAAAATGATGTTAAATTTCACGAACAATGAATTAAATCCAATGGAAATTGAAAAATATAACTGGGTCCAATAGAGATTATTTTTTAAATTAAATTTATAATTAATTTAATTAAGATAATACCCATGGTTTTGGGAATTATTTATTCAAATAATAAATTTATTGTTTTAATATCTAACTGATTGATGCATTGTTATGTCAGAGGATCCAAATCTGAATCACTGATGTGGATATTTTCTCCTATTATCAAAAAGCATCATTGATGGTACTTTGGGTGCTACTGTGATAGTACCTATCATATTATGACGGTCCCTTTGATATAAAATAAATCCTTTGATAGATTGATTCATTTTATCTCATCATTTAGAGAAGTAATGTGGTATCTCTCAGTTCTTGAGAGTTTTATAGGAGTTTTCTCTCAATGGTTGATACAATGTCTAGTGGGGATGCGTTGTGATAAAAAATTTCTAACACTAGAAAATGATATAACAGGTTATTTATAGAGACAGGTTATAGAAATAATTATTTGCACAATGGAACTTAATTATTCCCATAATCAATTGAAACCCCATGTATAAATAATTATAATATTAATATTTACCTTGCATATGCTAAACCCATTGATAAAATAAATATTATCTATTTAAATAAATAAATTTTTATTTATTTAAGTGATATTTAATATATAATTTCAAATGGACTAGATTACTTGGTCCACATTTCAATATTTTCATTTGCGAAACCTCACATAATAAAATTACTCGTTTGATTAATAAATAAATTTTTATTTTTTTCATGTTCTTACAAATAATATTTTACATAATATTCAACTCACAAATAATTGTGACTAAATATGTGTCATCAAAAAATCACATGACATTCTTATTTCTCATACTAAAGAATACTATTTATTAAAATAATTAAATTTAAATATAATTCAATTGAGATAAATAGAAACATTGTGTGGGTGGACTTCTATGTTTCTTACTAAGTGGAATTTGGAGGATTCCACAAAAATCTAATATCTGCATCTGAGAAAATATACATAAAACTAAGTGAAAAAAGTTAATGTATCATTGTCACATCCAGAAATGAAGGTACGCTATATAATAACATCTCTTTGACTCAATATCTCATCAACATAGTATCATACTCATGTCATTAACTTACATACTTGATGAATCAATCATTTAATTCATGAAATGATATATTCTAAACACCATGGCCATGATTTTGTTTTCGAAAATTTCATTTCAGTCAAAGGGATGAGATATCAAAATCTATAAATAATGAAGGGAGAAATTCTCCAACATCTTATTCATTAATAATTAACCATTTTTTGCACCTAACATACACAACTCCACCATGTAAATATTTCATCATGGTTTCTTATAGTACATATAATATCATTAGTCATAACATTCATTAATAATAATATTAAACTCTAAATATTACTACACATGTTTTAAAAAAGGAATTTCTAATGACATGTAAACTTGTGGATTTCTTACCAGTGGATTACCACCGCACAAAATCATCATCATTGGAGACTACTAAGTGAATACATAAGGAGATTAAGTTTCATAAGATTATGAGTACTCACCCTTAATTGTTTTTATCATATATTTAACAGCAGATGAGTTCATACAACCATAGGTTTATGTTTACATGTTTCTCAATATAATTTTATGGTTCTCTCCATAGTGGGGAACTTATTATGTACTTTCTAATTTGACATATACGAAAATAAATTGTCACATTAATGTTTCATAGAAGATAAATAAATACGTGACATGAAATTTATTAATATTCACACATTTTAATAAATATTAGCAATTTAAATTATAATGTAGTTTGTTCTAAGATAGAAACTCTGATACTCTTTTGTGATACAAATAGTAGAGGAATTATATGAAATCATTCTTCTTGAAATTGTTCTTTTGATAAAATATCATGTGGGTATCTATGATAAATCATGAAATAATGTGAATTCTATTTCAACCATTTAAAACATTTTAATAAATCCGGTAAATCTTGATTCATTATTTTTGGGCTTTTACCCTTTGAGGTAAAAAGATGCATGAGATAAAATTCATTGATTCTTTTGAACTGATTTCACTAATTTCACTAATTTTGTTTTTATGTTTGGATATAATCCATTTTATTTCCATATCCTGAGGATTTTCATGCAGAAAAGGTGGATTATGCTCAATGTAGGGATTAACATATATCGTGGAAAAATCCTTTGTTCACCTGAGTTCTAATTTAAAAAATTCACTCAAAAGGTGTGTTTCAAATATCATAGTACCAGTTTTTGATTTTCAATGATTTTTCAAATTAATAATATCAGTGTAATCTATGATATTTACTGTATCACTATGTCTGTTCATGCAATTTAAATTAAATTTTTCCATCTCTCCCTCTAACATTATTTTTTATTTGACCCAATTGATCATCAAAATTGTAAATGTATGACTATTGGGAGTCCATTTTTATTATCAAATACTTGATAAACCCCTCCATGTTCTAATTTAATCTAGAATTTATATCCCAGTTTTGGTATTACTCCCTAATATAGTTTGAAAAACTATGTTCATTGTTATATTGAATATCTACTTGATCCTTTCGTGAGAAATTTGGATGATTTTTAAATTCAGTTATAATGGTTTTAGAAGGGGTAAGTGTTCCATTGTTCCCCACTATCTACATTAGTAAAATTAACATTTCTTATAGTTTTAGGTGCATGAAAAGGTTGATACAAAATTTATTTTTGTGCATACACATCATAAAATACAAGAATGATTCTCCTATATGATCATTATGTACAGTTAATTGAGACTTGGTCTGTGTTGTTATAAGTAGAATTATTTGGAGGGTGGGAATTACAATTATAATATAAAAATTAATGAATTGAAAATTTCAAATTTAAAATCATATTAGTTTAAAACACATTCCATTCACAAATATAATAGGTATATATAATTTTTAATTTATATTATATTTTCATAGAAAGCATCAATACCTAGAAAAAATAAATGAAATGACATTATGTTTTGAAATTATTCTATACACAAAAATAGTATTAATATATATATATCAACTATAAATTATAACTATCAAATTCAATCATGGAAACAATTTTGTAATACACCAACTAAAAAAAATTAAACAATTTTTTAGATAATCCAAAATAATATGTGAATGTAAATAGACTAAATCATAGAGTGGAATTAAGAAATTTAGAGGTTCATTTCCGAGAGATAACATAATACAATCAACTTGAAAGTAAGCCATATCTAATAATTTTTTTAAAATTAATGAATTAATCAAGAACCTAATAATGGGTATTGATCCCCAACCTACATTGGGGTATGAATAGAAAATTATACACAATTATGTATAGAGTTATCCAAGTCACTTCCATAGTTATTCATAGGATATAGAATGAGAAGTAATAAAATAAAGTGTATCGATTTAATCTATCTTATGTTTACTAAAATTTATGTGGGTGATATGAATATAAATATGCATTTGATGTGTGAATTATATATATACATATATATAATATGATAATATATATATATATATATATATATATATATATATTTCACATTTAATATATGAATGTGATGTATAGATATTATCATTGACATGGTGCATGTGTAATATATATATATATATATATATATATAAGTATATATATATTTTAGTATGCATGAAATTCATATTTCGGTGTGGATTTATTTATCCAAAATGATTTTCATTAATTACAATCAATTATGAATGGAATAAAATCAATTCATTTAACCCATTGAATGAGTTAGATGGATTCATCTAAATGGATAAAAATTAATGAAATGCATTAAGAATTATCAAAACATACAATATTATGGGGAGTCATGTATTACCTATAAAATAGATTTAAACTCTTCACTTGGATTAGGGATGATCAAATATATTCAATTTTTTTCATGATTCACAGTTTCCTTAAATGATTTTAAATATCTACACCTTCACGAATCCCATTTATTATTTCACAAAGGAACTATCACCCCTTCAAGAATCTGAGAATCCTTATTGAACAATTCAGGGATCCCTCAACTATTTTACAACCTCAAAGGTGGTAAGAATTAGTTTTATGTTATCTTGATATTTCTTAAACACTCTCCTTCAAATAAAATAATATGGTCAATAAAACTACTAAAGACATGTACTTTATTATGCCCTTTTTTGATATTTTTCATGTTCGACTTATTAATATTGATAAACCACTATTTTTAATTATTTTTTACTTCAGAAGATATAATAATATTAAAAATTCCCATCAGTGGTATCATATTAACCTTTTTCATGAATTTAATGTTTTTTGATAACTATTTTTAAAAATAAATATAACAGGAAACGACTTACATCATTTTTAGGAACTTTACCACTGATTTTCATTGTATAAATATTATTTTTAATGTAATTTATTAAAATGGTTACATGTAATGGTAAATATCATTTACCCTTCTCTAAACCATCTATGTAAATCTAGACATCATGTTACCCTTATGAATATTGGTTGCATTAAGCTAAAAAATACATTAAATATATATAGAGTAAGTTTCATGAAGTTAATATATGTATTACCTATAAAATTTTTTGTTCCTTAGAGATATATAAATATATATTAGAGTATTTTATTTACAAATCTATTCTAAAAGGCTGGTTTGAAGGTGAATGTGTTTTTCATTTATACAGACAACCACTTTTGTATCATAGTATGCTAAAAATTATATACAAATTATTTTTAAACAATTAAAATGATTTTTATGGTTTATGAAATGTTTATAAAAAATGTTAAATGTAATTTTGTGATATTGTATTTTATGAGTAATTTATAAATTAACTAATTAATAAAAAAGTTTTATACTTAATTAAATGAATTATTTGAAACATTTTACCCATGTATTAATGGTTAATATTAAAATACATTTTACCATAATCATATGGAATTCCATGTGGTATATTTATAAAAGGGTATCTTTAGAAATAATTAAGGGTAATATATAAAATTTAGATGAATATTAAATTTTTATAATCTTGATATTTATAAGAAAATCACAATTATGATTTATTAATTTATTTTTCATAATTTTTTATCACATGTTTTAATATATTAATATTTTATTTACTTTTATTTCATTAATTTATTATTCATGTTTTTAAATTGTTTATGAAATGTGAATATTGTGTACGTTTTATGTTTAACATATGAACTACTTCAAGTTTATTGAGCACTATATTACAACCTAGGAATGGCTCCAAAATTTTTATTTTTAATCAACCATCCACTCCATTTTTTTCTAAAGTTACATTACTGATATATTTAATGGATATAGTTTATGAATATTTGGTAATACTATTATTATAAATTGAATTCAATATTGAGTAATGTATCCTTGGGTAGAGGGACATGGGGATAGACCACCTATAGGTCTATAGGATAATGACATATCTCATAAAATAGGAATTTGGATAGATATCTAACACTCTAGGATTAATCATTTGGTGATTATAAATATCATACAACACTTTGAAATTACATGAATATGCCATATATATTTTTATTAGGATTTATTTGGATAATTATGGATATATTTGGATTCTATTTTTTGGGTAACACAAAATTTTGTGTTGTGTAAAGAGTTAGAAATTAATTTGGTGAAAAAAAAATAAATTTGGTTGAAGGAATATGGATTATAGAACTAATTTATTAGAATAATGAATGCACAAAAGGGAATAAATAATAAGAATAACTTTTTTATCATATTTATTAGTTATCAATTAAATATGATTATGATATATGTTAAGTTGGTGACACTACACAACCACCAAAATTCTATGTATAAAATTTCATCCAAATTGGAACTTTTCTAGACCATGACCATTCATCATTGTAGGTTTTTTCATATAGGATACACATGGATTATCCTGTGGAAAACAATGAAGTGATATATTACACTAGATTATCCTTCTCACTATTCGTCCATAGCAATGATCCATTCAATTGCATTTTTTCCTATTCTATGTGTTTTAATTGGGATAAAAAAACTAACAACCCCTTAGAAAGGATACCAGATATATATATTTGAGTGACTCTATGTGATGGTTTTGGATAAAGAGTTATTCACTCAACTATAAAAGAGGCTCAACTTTGTTTATCATGATAATCTCTAAAAAATAATTAATTCATGAGAGGAATGTCCCAGAGGACTGATTGCTATGTGAAATATGAATCTTGGATCACAAAATGGAAATGATTTCCAGTGTCATAATTTATAGTGGGTGAAAATTCATTTAAATTCCTTAATGAGAATATTCAATACATGATACCCAACCATTGATTTTTCCTTGTTATAGATTATGGTATACTTAACCACAATCATATTGAAATCATTAATAGTTATGAATTATAAATTAGATAATGAATAGTATTTAGGGTGAGAATTTTTATCAAGGATAAACATTTAGTATTCCTAAATGTGAATTATAATTAATATAATTCTAGAAACTATGTCTCATAGTTATTAGATACAATGTGTGGTTTATCCATTTTTACTGATAACCATAGATTCAAATATTTGGGGGATTTTAGAAAAGGTGAGGTAGTTCTCTATGTTAGTAATAGAGAAAAAATTAATGAAATAGACGTCAAAATATATGATATATGTCTACCCAGTGGGGTTGTTATATAATTGAGAAACATTTATTATGTTACATCTACAAATATGAATTTTATTTTTTTAACTTTTCAATACAAGATGGTATTTTTAATCATTATTAAAGAAAATATTATATATATATATATAATGATGGAATATTTTTGGAAATGGGATTATTATAAATGGTTTACATATTATTGATATGGATAATCCTTTTTATATCATTAAAAATAAGAGGTTCATCGTTGATTCTATTCTCATTTACCATTGGCATTGTCATCATGGACATATAAATGAGAAACATGGTCAAAGAATTTATAGGGATGGATTATTGGACTCATTTTATTATGAGGAAACTTATAAAATGAAAATTAGTATTACGAAAAATGAAAAGGTACCCTTTTATGAGAAAATGTGATAGGAACATTGGACTATTGGATATAGTATATCGAACTGTATGTGGAAAAATGTGTACATAAGAAAGTCATGTTTCTTGGTACTTTTTTACATTTACTAACGAATTTAGTAAATATGGATATATTTTTCTCATTAATTACATATATTAAAATTTTAAAAAAATTATATGGTTTCAGATTGGAGAACATGATCAACTATAAATAGTATAAATATTCTTCGATCTGACTAGGTTGGTGGATACTTGATCTAGTAAATCGTAGATCATCTATGAGATTTGGTACGTGTTTCAAAACATAATCTTCAAGAAAAAAATAATGGAATGGTGTGTATGAGGGAAAAAATCATACCTTATTGGAAAATAATTGATTATTTATGAGTCTATGTTACATTTATATTTCATTTTGGGGTTATTCTTTGGAAACTATTCTATTCTTACTAAACTGAATTCTATATAAAGAATTCATAATGTAATTATATGAGATATGGTATGGGAAAAATACCTATTGTTAATTTATGAGAATTTTCCGATGTGAATAATTTATTCTTAGATTTTATTCATACAAACATGTCCCAAAATTTGATAAGTTTTAACATATTATTTATTTCAATGATTCCATTGAATATTATTGTTATAATAATACTAATAAAAAAGTGTTTTTGGCTAAACATTCTACGTTACATGAGAATAAATTCATCAATAAAGAAGTAGGTGGGATAAAATTAGAACTTTTATAAGTTCAACACAAATAAATTTTATGTTATTGAGAGATATATGTGGATATGGTTCGCTAGAGAGTTATGAAAAAAGAATCAACTCATGCTACGAAGGAACCTAGAAGGAATGGTATCATTCATAATGAACCTATGAGATATGAATTTCTAGTATCCAATAATGATGATGTAATTTTTACAACGCATGGTACTACTTCGTATCATGATTCTTCTGAGAATAATGATTCTAAGAAATTTCTGAAAATCATGGAATCTTATATGGATTCCATTTACACTAAATGGATTTAGAACATGGTGGATTCACCTGAAGGGGTGATACCCATATGGATAATGTGGGGTTATTGTATGAAAAATAACATGAAAGGTAATTTTCTGACCTACAAATTAAATATAGTTGAAGTGGGTTATAAAACATTATCATGGAATTGACTATAAAGATAAAGTTTCACCTTTACTAATGATCAAGTACTTTCAAATTTTTATTTCCATTGACAGTCATTAATATTGTGATATATGAAAATTTGATGTCAAATCCTTATTCATTAATGGGGATTTAACAGAGGACATGTATTCAAAAAATCATTAGGGTTTTTAATTTTTGAATTATCCTTTTTAGTTTATTATATTTCAAAAATCCATTTATCGACTTAATAAAGAATCTATAAGTTCCAATATCTGTTTTGGTATTGTGATCAAAGAGTTTTCATTCATTAAAAACATGGATGATTCCTGAGTATATTTAAAGGTTAGTGGGAGTATATTATTATATATATTGTTGTATGTTGATGGAATACTACTGAATGGAAATTATGTCCCATAACATCATTTTATGAATGTGTGTCTGGGTAAATGATTATCAACAAAATTACTATGTGAAGTAGAATATTTATCGTCTATGAATTTCAATAGAGATACATAAAATTGGTCTCTTTGATTGAGTCAAAACATATAGATTTGTAAATTAATAATATGGTATAACAAGAAAATGATCAATAAGGGGTCTTTATTGGTGTTACAAGAACCAAATATTAGGCATATTCAATTCGTTTATAAAGATTTGGAGAGGATGGATAGTATTACTTATGCTTTAGTTATATGATCCATCATGTATGTTATATTATGTAATTGACCCGATGTTTCTTATGCTCTGAATATAACTAGTAGATACCAAATAAAACATTGTTAAAGTCAGTAGATTTTTATGAATAAGATATAAAGTACATGATATGGAAAAAGGATATGTAATTGAATTTTGTAGGATAGGAAGAGCTTGGTGTAAAAGGTTATACATATGCTAGTTTTTCATCAGACAAAGATGATCAAATATCTCAACCTGGATTCGGTTTTTTCCTAAATAGTGGGTCTATTAGATAAAAGAGTTGTATAGAATACACCATAGTTGACATTACAATAATGAAAAAATATGTCACTACATTATATGTTGCAAAGGAATCTACTTTCATAAAGAAGTAGTTTTTTGATCATGGAGTGGTTTCTAGAATTAACATAGAAATTTAGATATATTGTGACAAAATTGGGTATTTTTTCTAGATAAGGACCCCCAAACTCAATAGAGGAAACATCATATCCTTTGGAAGTAATATATCATTTGGGAGATTTTTGATATGGGTGACATAAATATCAGTAGAGAGATTATAGTTAACAATGTAGCAGATCTATTGAATAAACCCATAACATAGAAAAAAATTATTTTCGTGTTAAATTTTTTTGGAACATGAAATTTGAGAGACTGATGAAATAATTTCAATATATATCAGGATACTATAATAATAAAATAACTAATTATCATTCATTCATGTGTGCTAAAAATTAATTATAATGAATGTTTTAATGATTGTATCCCCTCAAAGTGAATCAATTAGTTGCTCCTAATTGATGATCACCGCAGAGTATTAAAAGTTGTGATGATATGTTATTATTAGCGGTAATATGTTATTTTAATAATTTAAAATACTTTCATATTGGTGATTAAAAATGTATTAATGTGGAAATAAGTAAAGACACTTACTTAGACTAACACCCTAAATTATATCTCATGGAATGTCATAAAATAATTAATATACATTGGTGTGTATGTTTATTATAAATCAATATTAAGTGATATTAGCGATATACTTTCCTTGCAGACCTTCATAAGTTTCTAACATAGTTACACTTGTTTGAAAATAAATTAACAAATACATGAGAGGTTGTGTATTTTACTGACAATGTCATCGTGTGGGGCCCAATAAAGTCGTTATTTGTCCACTTGTATAATAAAAAAAGACATCTAGTCCTTAATTGAATTGAATAGCTAGAAAAATTTCATTTAGTATTGTCTCACATTGGCCATGTTAAACTATTTTGATGACGGGGTATTTGAATTTATCATCTATGATATGAATGACATGTGATATATTCATCAATGTGGTCAGTAACATTCATAGAATCAATAAAATATGAGTTGGATATAATAGATAGACATGTTTCATAACTATATTTCACTCGATGTAATGTAAAAAATAATTATATAAGTATAAATATTATGTATTAGATATGTTTTATGGTGGACATATCATTATAGTTATTTGATTATCTTTTATAATGACCACACCAAACCTATTAGTAGTTATACAGTAGTGATACTTTGTTGTAGGCCTCCCTATTCATTCATATATGAAATATAAATTTCATAGTGGTTTACAGAAACATTAAGGATCATTTGTCCACACAGTTAAGACTTTGGTTAAAGATAATATTTTTGGAAAAATGTTTGTTCAGAAATGAATATTGTTTGATAAATCCATATCCAAAATCATTTGGATGGATTCATAAACTGTTTTATAGGTATTTTAGTAAGCCCTTAATGTATTTTAGAAAATGTAGAAGATTTTGGGATGTGTTCATAAATGTACATGTATGAGACTCATATAAGAATGCATGTGATAAATGTATCACACAAACATAGAGAGATATATATGTATATATTGATATAATATATATAATTTACATATAATATATCTATGTGATAAATATAAATTATCATGTATATGATTCATTTATAATATATGAAATATAATATATATATTTTTTATATAATGTATGTATGTGAATAATATTTCGGCATGGATTGATTTCACTAAAATGGTTATCATTTGTTATAATACATTATGACTAGATTAAAATAATTATTTTTACACCCTTTAAAAGTTCAATGGATTTACCCCAATGGACAGTAATTCATGCAATGCAAATTAAATTAATGGAATTTTTATAATTATTAACCATTATGTACGAGCTATAAAAGATAAAGTATCTCTCATATTGGGTTATGTCCGATAATATTCATTTTGTATTTTGAAAATATTCTGTTTCATAAAAAAATGATAAAACTCTCTCCCTTATCAAAGATTGGTGGTCATTTGATAAAGGCACAAGCACATCTTATGACACTCAAGAAACCTCACAAAGAGTTCATGGATCCATCAGTCAGTTTAAACCATTAGAGTAATGAATCATTATTTTACATGTATCACGTTCTTCCTCGAACACTCTTTTTATTAGAGAAGAATATTTCCAATGAAACTACAAAAAATAGGTGCTCTATTCAACCATATTTTTGTGATATTTTTCGAGATAGATCAAGCTACATGAAAATAAATTATTTTTTATGGTTCATTTTTGGAGTGGCCGCATTTCAAATTACTCATTGTTGAAAATGTTGTCAGAAAAAAAACTTATTCGAGACGGGTAGGTATCTAGTTGCAAAAAACCATTCCAAGGTTATAAAAAATAGCTATTCCAATGAGAAAATTGACCTTTGAGAGTAATTATTTCTAATGGTTAATCTTATTGGAAATAAATTTAAAAAATATTAAAAAATTAATAAAAAGTATATATATAATAAATATTTACAAATATATAAAAAACACACTATATAAAATCTTTAATATATAAATTATTAAAAATATTATAAATAATATTATAAATAATATTATAATTAAAATGATTATCAAAATTAATGTGTAAAAAATATACAGTTAACTAAGGCGGAGGGTCATCTGGAGCAGGTGGTGCAGGGAAATCTACCCCTAAACCCTAATCTAGCCATCACATTTATTCAACTATCTTCTCATGATATTACTCATACCATCAATGAATCCCTTTAAGTTGTTGTTGATGATATAGATGGATCTCTTCCCACTCCCTACACATGAACGCTATATTCTCACTCTACACTCACAAATGGTCCTCATAATATGTAGAATATGATTATGATTCTCCACAATCTCTCCTCAAGATATACAATGACTTCACAGTTGTACCATAATAACTCACAAGCATCAATCGTGATCAAAATAAAATAATTCATAATTTCATGAAGTTATAATTAGATTCATGCATCCATGATATATCATAATATCTTACTACACTGGTTATCTAATCATAGGTCCCATATTGACTCTCATCATGTGTTTGAAAATTAATTACGCCATATAAATCCTTGAATTTAATTTAAAATTTAAACAGTTGAAATATTATTTGCTGTTAATTTATCAACTCAAAAAATTATTCTGGCCACAATTTATTGCTGGAGACCACCTGTAATCTCTCCAATGTGATGCTCTCTATAAAACCTCTTATAAACATTGAACACCATAATAACAGTATGTTGAAATGTCTATATAATTATAAAATTAACATTTCACATAGTTATATAAATTATTTAAAAATTGTTCTTACAATTTGTTTTATATTCATACTTAATATATTACTATTAGCTCAATGTGTTACCTCATGCCTCCCTTGGTACTACCAATCATATGATTCACTATTCTAGACACTATCTTCTATAAAGAATGAAAATAATCCATCTCAAACATGAGAAGAGATGTAATCTAGTTTGTGGGCACATTAAGACTGATCAAAATCCACGAGTCCCACATTCCATACAGTTATGATCCCCATATTGTAAAAAAACTGACAACAATGCTCACACATATAGACCTCATAGACCTCCCAAATATAGGTCCATATTCCCTCCTTGATAGGATACAAAAAACCCTATAAATAATTAATAATATTAATTAAATAATTAAATTAATTTCAAAATATGTATTATTTATTTACGTACCATCCAATGTTCGGACATGCAGTTCCAAAAATCAATGGGAATCAGATCCCATATTACCCATGCTTCATAAAAATAATTTGGAAATATAGAACTCCCCATTCCCACAACTATATGAAAAAGTATTTGATGATATAGAAAAAATCATCAAATAATTTGTATAAAATAACATAATATAGATTAATAAAAACTATTTAAAATGAATAAAAGAACATTCTTATGCATGTGTGGATCAAGCTCAATATATGGACATCAGTTGGGGATAGGTTTCAAAATCATAAAAATTTTAAGAAAATGACCCATTCAAGTGAATAGTTAACTGCCATCAACTTGAGGGCATGATAATAAAGTATCAAGCTCATCACCCAGTAGTGCAATATCATCCAACTCCAGAAATAGATCTTACAAAAACTCATCAGTCATGTAAAACATGAAATTAATATTGTCAGAAAATAGTTTAAAATAATTATTATATATATTATATATGATTTAAACTAGTATTTAATCATTTTAATATCCAGTTTCATCCTTATCTTCATACATGACTATTTCAATATCTTTATATTTCTCATTAGTATCATCAATTTCAATATCAGTTAGAGATTCAACATCTCATTCTATTTCAAATTCATTCGTTAGATCAACAAACATAATCTTCTTTATCGATGCATAAATTTGGGTTTTCATCATCAATCTATGTGTATCTTCATGGAAAATATGGATATGGAGTTCTCTCTTGATAAATTTCAATTCCCCTCACTTCAATGGAACCATATTCACATTTGATAAATTGATTATTAAGATATTTCATCTTTATTATCCTCATATAATATATTAACTCTCATGAAGAAACAAAATAATCTACAATATAAATTTGATGTGTGTGACGAGTTAATAATATTGGTTTACTTACTATACAATTGATTTTATATTTAATATCAATGATTACATTTAAAAGTTGAACATGAAATATAGTATTAGTATACAACCAGTGACATGTGAACATTATTATATAATTCTATTATAGATGACATAGTTCAATTATTTTGCTCAAAAATTCCATAAATTTAAAATTCACAATCTCTAGAATGAGATTCTCTAAATAAAAAACACTATTAATTATTATTTGATTCCCCATATGCATGTGTATGAAATAAAAAACCACCAACAATATTTATTTTATAATATTTAACAATTTTGGATTGTGGGTTACTCAATACATACAATCTATTATCATTTTTATCTTCATTTTAATAAACATGAATATTTAAAAATAATTATCAATATAAAAACTCATAAATTGATTTTATATTTTAGAACATAAACTATTTATGTGTACATGTTTTGAAAACATAGGGGAAAAATATTCATCCAACATTCTTCAAGAGAAACTAATATAATTTGTGGAAACCATTTCATGATTTGATTATCATATAATCTACAAATAAAATAATTTTAATTTTAATTTAAAAAAAATTATAGAATAAGTTATTATAAAAATGACATCACAAGTTTTTTTCATTTCTTTATAGTTTTGTAGAAAATATGTATGAGAACTATGATGTTAATCATCTAAAATCCACCATTCATGGACTCCAACAAATCCATGTTTAGTCTAATTAAAAATAAAAAATTGATTGTTCATATACCGCCAATATTTCCATCATTAATGTCCATTCAGTAATGTATTTAGGGGTATTCAGAAGGAAATCAATGAGAGAGAAAAATTAAAATTTCATCCTACAAATAAGATTCTTCAATTTATCCTTGAACCGATGCTTTGTTACATACATTTTTCTTCAATTTTTATATGCATATCTCATATGGGTACTTCCATAAAAACTAAAATGGATCGCCACATTTTTCTTCATGCATTAAATATTAAATCAAATGTTCCATTGAATCAACAAATGATGGAGGAATTATATTTAAATTAACATCAAATTAAAATAATATCTTTTTTCCATTTACTCAGTGCATCGTGGTTTGTTTTCACCACAAAACTATCTTGGAGAAAACAACATATCTATATTAGTTCATCATAAATATTATAATTCACCAAAACTATAATCCATTTAGCAGAAGTCATTCCATTATATCATTACATTCATGAATTTTTAATCTGATAATATAACCATTTCGGATACATCATGCCAACTTGTAAACATAACCATCCAGAAGCCTCAAATCTACAATCAAATTAGTATTAATAAACCATTATCTTTGAAAAATATAAAAACCAATTTTGGATTTATTATCTAATTTGATCTATCATTTTTTAAAATTTCATGTTCTGGTCTCCTACCAATTTGGAAAAGATCTAATTATTCTTTTAAATTTTATTTGGTTATACCAGGTGTGTTTATAACATTATAAATTTTTTTCGAAATAGTTCTTCTCAATATGAAAGACATCCAGTATGTGACATACCAACAAATGTTTCTAATATAAAAGATCCCAGAAAATTATCTATTTATTCCAATAATTTTAATTCTTAAATCAATCATTTATTTCTTATTTTATATTCAATCTAAAGATAGTTAGAGGAAATAAAGACACAATATATTCTATCTCAATACCTATGATCATTATTGGAGTTCCATATCTTTCAATTCCTCTTTTTGTGGAATGATATAAGTTCCACCAAAAAGGATGATCGGTATAATGAAATCATTGATAACAGTCTGAAAAATAAATTTTTCTTCCATCGATAAGAAAAAATTTCTTCCTTCACTAATACAATATAGAAATGATTTTGGACCATGTGTACTCCAACTAGATAACAAGCCATATGATCGAAAGTTAGTAACTGCCCACATTAATGCATCTTTTATTATAAAATTAAATTTCCCAAAAAAATCATACATACTGAAACCATTACCCCATATTAAATTCAATGAAAAAAAATAAATTGGTTCAAATAAAAATTAATATTCTCTTTTGGATGTCTTGGATGTAATAATGTAAAAATGATATATGGATCATTCATCATCATCACAGGAGGTCAGTTTTACAGAGTCAAAAATAGGCCATCATTAATGTTGACCACCATAAAAACTAACTAGAATAAAACCATCAGTAGAAACACCCCATTACATTTGACAAAAATCAAATGAGAAATATGGATGTACCTTTTCACAATGAATTCATGAATCATCATCACAAGGTTGAATTGTATTTTTACTGTATGAAATATTGGTTTTGTACCATAAAATCAATGAATTAGTTCTTTGAGACATAAATAAATGTTTCAATTTGGATGTAAGTATGAAATACCTCAACTATTTGAAAATAAACCAATTCATACTTCACTTATTGAGCCTCCTTATACATCAATTTTATATATGTATAAAAACTACATAATGGAACTTTTTCACCATACTATCATATGAAATCATCTAAACATGAATGAATATTATAAAAACCATGGAAAAAATTATGAACCAATATCTTGTTTTCATTGATACATATTGGTAACACATTTCCTTTACGTAACTGTGATTTAACCAAAGATAATATCTAATCACAATCGCTATTTGAAATTCCATTATCTGATTCAGTAGCCATAAAATTTTCAATGGAATTAAAATTTATTCTCGTACAACCAGAATATACAGAATCCTTAATAAAATTCAACAAATCATAAAATTAATGTGGTTACAAATGAGGAGTTAAATAAAAATTATCCTAGGTTTCATTTTATTGAAAATATAGAAAAATTACATCATATACAAAATTCTGAAAAATTGATGCATCTGGAATCAAATTAATTTTATCTTCTCTGGAACTGCTTTCACCATTTGATACCAGAAAAAAATATTTTTTAAAACCAAAATTCAATAGATAAAACCCAACAACTCCAAATGTGTTAAAAATCGTCATATCATATATCGTACATGCACGCATAATGTTCTCTTATAAAACCAATTATGGTTTTGATGATTAAAATGATTGAAAATATTCAAGGCCTTTAATATATATAATATTTATAGTAGAACCATTAGGATTCATGTGATGTTTTTTCCAACCATGATCCTATAATTAAGACTAATGCATACTACCTTGTTCAATTTTTCTCAAAACAATATTACAAATTATTAATTAGATATAAGGAAAATATGATCCTAAAAAGTTTATAAATTAAAAATTTTAAAAATACTAGTAAAATTTATAATTTATATCTAATTAAAAATTATTTTTTCTAATGCTGTATCTCTATGATTTTCTAATTACATTTAATTACTAGTATGTAAATAGAATCCAAAGAAAGGGTCTTTATGGAAGTATGAAGATGAGGGGATGGAGGAGATGATGGTGGAGGGAATTTTAGTTACCTTATGTTTAGATTGGTTGGAAGAGATTCAACCATCAGAAAACTAACAGATTTACATATTACACCATCTCTTCCCAACCTTATAAACCCAGTGAACTTGAATCCTTTTTTCCAATAAATTCATGCATCCTCTCAACTCCATGCTTGCTTCAAGGGAGGTAGTGAGTGGAGGGGATGAAGTTGACCACAAAAAGATAGAATTTCAGCCCCAATGGGTTCTAGGTCACTTAAATTATTTTACTCTATCGTCACATTCATCCTATCAATTAGATTCATCCCTCAAGACCCTTCTTCAGACTCCTAATGCTTATTGTGGTTTATTATGATCAATTATGGTCAATTGTGGTTAATTTTCACTAATTTACTGATAATATTTACTAATAATTACTATTGAACCATTAATATTTACCAATTATTACTAATTACTACTAAGTTTATATAATTATAGTGGTTTACAATTTTCTTTTACAAATTACTGCTATCTTCACTAATTATAAAAATTTACCTTTGACTTTTTCTAATTACCACTAATTTTCCAAAAATATTTTAAATTACTAATAATGTTTTCTAATTACTTATATTTTTACCTAATTATTATTAGTTATAGAAATTTTTTATTAATAGTTACTAATCAATGCTAATTTTTAATAATTATAATGATTAATCAATAATTTTTACTAATTACCACTAATTTTTATTAATATCCAATAATGGTTATTAATTTTTACTAATTAGAAATAAATTATAAAAATATATTTATTTTCCAATAATTTTTAATGATTACTGCAATTTTTCACAAATTATAGTGATTTAATGTGAACTTTTACTAATTGACCAATAAGTTTTACTAATATTTACTAATTAATAGTATTTTTTTTATTAATTATTGTTATTTATAACAAATATTTACTACATTTCATTAATCTCCACGCATTTATAATAATTATTGTGATTAACCAGAATTTTTACTAATTACCGCTAATTTTCACTATCTATAGGATGTAATTACTAATTTTGACTAATTACAGCTAATTTTTATTAATTATTGTGATTTACCATTAATTTTCTATAATTATTTATAATTTTCCCTAATTATGGTTATTTAACATTAGTGATTACTATTTTAATAGTAATTTACAATAATTACCATTAATGTTTTTAAATTATAATTATTTAACTCTAATTTTAATTAATTTTTTCTATCCACTGTTAATTTTGAATAATTTTAATGATTTATGGCTAATTTTTACTAATTAACTCTAATGTTAACTATTTACCAAAATTTTTATGAATTCAATCTAATTATAGGTAATTTTATTATAACTATACTGATTAAATTCTAATTTTGACTAATGATTTCTATTTTTCAGTTATTATATTGATTTATCCTTATTTTTTACTAATTTACCATTAGTTTTTACTAATGATTACCAATTACCCATAATTTTTACTAATTATAGTGATTTTTTGTAAATTTTTACTAAATACTATACATTTTTACATAATTATTGTAATTTACCATTAATTATTACTAATTTTTATTAATAACGGATAACTTTTACTAATTATAGTTTTTATCATTATTTTTTATGAATTACTACTAATTTATACTAATTACCATTAATGTTTGACTAATTATAGCGATTTAACATAAATTATAACTAATAATAGTGATTTAATGTTAATTCCTAATAACTAACGAGTAATTTTTAATATTTTTTATTAATTCTTATTAAATTATATGTGTTATAGTATTTTACCCATATGTATTAATTATTTTTAACAAATTCTTGCTAATTTTAATCAATTTTAGTGTTTTGACACTAATTTTTACGAAATACGTATATTTTTAATAATTATAATGATTTATTTCTAATGTATATAATTATCTAATTTTTTTAATAATTATAGTGATTTATCGTCATTTTTTGAAAAATAAAACAAATTTTCACTAATCACCATTAAATATTAACAATTATATTGATTATGTATTCTTTTTTTCTAATCATTTCTTATTACCGCAAATTTTTAATAATTTTTAATAATTTTAAATAATTATAGTGATTTATAGAATATATATAATAATTAATGCCAATTGTTAATAATTTGTGTGATTTAATGTTAATTTTTTCTAAATAATTGTACATTACTGGTTACTTCTAATAATGATAAATAATTACAACAAATATTTAATATTTATATTAATTTACTGTTAATTTGTTACTTATTACTAATATTTTTTTCAAATTATACTGGTTTACAAATAATTTTAACTAATTTTTACGAATCACCACGAATATTTATTACTTTTTAGTCATTAACAATAATTTTTAATATTTTTTGCTAATAACCACTAATTTTTACTACTTTTATGTCAATACTACTAATATTTACTAATTATAGTTCTTTAATGATATTTTTTTACTAATTACAGATTATTTTTACTAATTTTTAGGCATTACCACTAATATAGAATTATTATAGTTATTTATCCTTAATTTTTACTGATTTCCGTTAATTTTAACAAATTATGATGAGTTAACATTCCATTATACTAATATTTTAGAATACCTGATATTTTTTTTGCATTTTTTTACTAAATATGCTAATTTTCAAAAACTGTAGTGATTTACTATTAATACATTCCAATTATAGCTAATTTTTACTAATTATTGTGGTGTAACATTCATTTTTACTAATTACACTTCTTTAATTAAAATTAATAAAAATTACTGTTACTTATTACTATGATTTATAAATTATTTATAAATTATATTAATTAATATTTCTTATTTATAAATTGTAAGTAATTACTATTCATAAAATCTACTTAAAGTTAACTAAAACTAAATATTGAAAATAAAAACAATTTACTTATAATTAAAAACCTTACTCAATAAAACAAAATATTTTTAATTTAAAATAATTACTAATAATTACTAATAATTATTTTAATAATAAATAATTACTTATAACCAGCACTAATTACTACTAATTAATAATATAAAATTCGAATAGAAAATAAAATAAATAAAAATAAAAATAAAAATTAAAACATTACATAAATACCATATTAATGAATCATTTGTGAGACGAAAAACTCGAAATATCCTTCAATGTAAAAAAATTAATCTTTTGATTGAATATTTGAAGAAAATAAGAGGAAATTTGATCATAAGAGAGCTAAAATGGTGAATAATCCAAAAAATTTATGGGGGGGGGGGGTTTATATAGGTTTGATTAGTGTCGACAAGACTATTTGCTTTAGGATTCCCATCACAAATACACCTATTTGTGATGTTATCCATCACAAATAGTACCGACTATAATTAAGTGAGGATCCAGAGAAAATGTTATTTGCAATGGTTATTAATAACCTATAACAAATAAATATAAACAACAAAAGTTATTTGTGATGGGAATCTTCTCCTGTATCAAAATAACTTTCAACGATGAAGGGAATTTGCGATGGGAATCTACTCTCATTGAAAATACCCTTTCCTATGTTGTGGCTAGAAGTTGCACCAATAGTATTTGCAATAGGAACCGTTTCGCATCGTAAATAATATTTTCTATATCATTATTTGGGACAAGATTCAAATCCAGGTCGCCAATAGTCCCATGACATATATAATTTGTGACTATCGATATGCCCATTGAAAAAACTATTTTTTTTATCCTTACAATTGATATTTTCTATCTTTTTATGGTCAATAACACTAATCGTGTGGCCAACCTTGGACTTGGTGAAATTTTTTATTGGGAGAAATAGTTCGAAACAGTCAATAGAGTTCCATATTGTGGTCATTGAAGCACTTTGGAAATATGCAACTACTTGTCTTCATTCGGTTGATAGCCTTCCCCATGCTCGATATCCACTAATGCACATTCAATCCAAAACACAGTTTACATTTATAGAAGTCTAATAATATTTGAGATAACATTAATAAGGGTTTTTTTTACCCTTACATAGACTATCAACATTCTACATTACCATTACACTGGAAAAAATTCATCAATTTCACATTTACACATGTCCAAATTCTTTTATTCTACCTTCAAACATGTATTTATTCTTTAATGTAAACATTACATGGGTCCATTATAGATTGATTATTTTGAGTATCTGTATCTATGATTTCTTTTCTATAGAGTTTGGTCAAAGTAGTGGAACTCACAGTTAATCCAATACTTAGTATACTTTTCATCATAAAGAGCAGACAATAATAAAACAAAAAACATATTAGAGTTATAATAAAAAATTTTGGGGATCATTAAAATATGAAATAGATTGACTATCCCAACAACCCCATCCCCCTTGATAATAAAAAATTTTTGAAGGTGAATTTTCAAATTAAATGGCAATTATAAAATACTAAAATAAATTTTCATGGTATATTTAAATTATAAGTTATACATTGCAGAACTATTCACCTCATCATGGGATTATGAAGAAAATATACTAATTAATATATTGGAATTAATTAAGAAGAAATAAGGTATTTAAAATAAGTTATAACAAGGAATTAACAATACATAATTCATTGAAGAAAAAAGAGAGATAGAATGACACAATGAATTTCATTCAAAATGTTTTATTCAAATATACAAGGATTCCCTACTAGTGGATGTAATCTCAAATATAATCAATCTATTGATGGAATTTTCATTCCATTTGAAGGTTTATGTCTATTATTGGGATGATAATAGTATTATTGAATGAAAATTCAATGATCCATATGAATAAGAATTCTCACAGCTGGAGTCTTAGGAATAGAAAAATATGTACATAAATAAAATTTGAATCTATTGTAGTAGGGTTAGAGTCCAGTGAAATTGAAGGTATATTAAATGATGTAGGAATTATAATGTAAAGTTCAATAATTACAAATATGGATATTTTAACTAAGTAAAGTCCATTAAAGTTCCAAAAACATGCTCCATAACTTCTCAAAACACGAATATTTTCTTTATAAAGATGTTTAAAATACATGATCACACCTTAAAATGATATATTTAGTTTTTTGATTCAGAGTTACTTGATAAATATTTATTCCACTGGATTATGAATTATAAAATGAACATCTTTCATTCTTTGTGTAGATATTAATCATGTAAATCATGAAGGCCTTCTTGATGTTCTCTCGGTCCTTAGAAATTTTTTTTGCATCACTTATGATTAAATCAAGGGTATTGGATGTTTGATTCCCAAACTAATAATGTTTTATATTTAGGCTGATTGAAAAAACTATCTAAAAAAACTTTAGTTTCTTCTTATACAATCTATCAAATCAAATTATCATAAAAATATGTAGAAACTAAAGAAGGTGCGGAATAGAATGATTCAACAAGATGTGGTCCTATTGAAGTAAATATTTAAGAAAATAAACTATAGCCTTTATGAAATAAATGTATAATCAAATATTGATAAAATGTTGGAAAATTTCACATTTTATTATTCATCATTACAATATATTTATCTAATATATCCATTTCAAAAAAAATAGTTGTTTGATATACATGAAAATGGATGAAATAGAAAACGATATTCATTCATATGTATAAAACTCAAAACATATTCTAAAGTCCATAAAAAGTATCTATAATGTTCAAAAAATAAATATCAAAATCAATAAATCCATCCATGCTAAAATGGGAAGAAGTAGAAGATGGTGATGAATAGGTCTATTGGTTATGAGGTGATGGAGATAACCTTTTAAGAAGTGACTGTTATATATTCGTGTCAATTTCATCTAAAAGATTTGATGATTTTATTGGTAATGAAGAATAAAAAATTCCACCACATAATGGATTCAGTAATCTCTTTGGGCATATTTCATCAATTGTATCCAGTTCCCATACTTTAATAGCCATTACAATAGTTGGACTAAACTTCTCATCGAATATGTATACTCTAGTTAGGTCTAATAAATCACTTTCAAGACTTCTGGATGTTGGATAAGGTACCTAAATCCTTTGATGTGGGAAATATTAGCGTAAAATTCTAATACAAACAATAGATAGTTGAACCTTGAGTTCAACAGAAAATTATATCCACTGGTAGTTTAATGCGGTTGAAAACCAACTACAATTTTTTTCCTATTGTATTGAAGAACCTAGATTAGAAAGAGTTTATGAAGCCCAATCATTAATTCTAAGAAAAACAAATACAGTCAAACATAAATACAAGTATTCAAATAATACAAAAACAAAGTCAGAAAACTTTTTTTAGGTGGTTCATACTTTTATCATATATCCATGGGAGAAAACTACAACACCATTATAGTACGATAGATAAAAGATTTAGAAAAATTGTAGGTTAGTAATCCAGCATTATAGTTTTCATAATATAGTACAATTTGGTATAGTACTATACCATATACCAAACAACTACATGTCACATCTCTTTTTATAGATATACACGACATGTGAAACAAGATGCACCGCCATTCGACATTTGAGTTTAGTCATTTGTTGAAATCTATTTAAAATTATATCCTCCACCAACTCAACTATATTAACTAGTACACTATTCGTATTACCCAAGGAGTAGCCTGAAGACTTTACATTAGATGTTTGTGGAAATATGGTAAGCTGAACCATATGTTTAAGGGTCACGATTCAAGTAGATGAGAATCATCATGCATGCTCTCAAAATATTTATGCTTTTTTATAATTGAATCCCAAGGGATGACCTAGGATATTCTAGTAAGAATCCATAGTGCCAATAATTCAATATCTAAAGTATATTTTATTGTTGTTGTTCTTTATTATATTTTAAATTCTTCGAATTAATTGGAGTTTGAGAGTGATGAAATTCATGAAATTAAAGTAACAGATTAAAAAATAAATAAATGTTAAAATGAAAGAATTTTCTCTTAGCTTTGAGTTATCATCATCTATCATTTACCATTTATATTGTGTAAATTTTATTGTATGGATCATATGATCATACATGTACCATTATCCCCTACATCAATATTGAAATATAGTATACCAAGGATATCTATTTGGAACACCAAATCTCACCTCCTCTAATACTTATGAATTTTTAACACACATCAATTAATAATGTGACACCTTGAAATACCTTTCTCCATGAAATTTCAATTCAAAACTCATACAAATTGTCTAATTCATCATATAAAGTTATGAATGAGATAAATGAAGGAATTTATTTATGGTATGAAATATAACAAATTTGGGTATAATATCTTAGAATGAAGGTCAATCATTGCATCACCCCTCAATACATCCACTAAAATATTAAAAATTTAAAATAAAATCAATAATTAAATAATAATAATTCAATAAAATAAAGAAAACTTCCCCCAAGGATAAGCCTAGGGTTATTTACTGACCATCATGAATATTATAGTGGTATGGTGGAAGAAAACGTGAGTGAAAAGAAAGAAATAGACATGATAGGAAGTGAAAAAAAACAAATATATATTGAAAATTTTGTATATTATTACATAATAATTCCTCCCAACCTAGTTCTAAAATCGAATAAACATTGTAATGGAGTGGTGATAAATTTTTATAGGAAATAAAAGAGAAATTATTGCATGAATGAAATTTAATTATAATAAAAATTTTGTCAACACATTAAATGTATAAATTAGGGATATTATCCCTCTAGGATGTTTTTTATATCTCTCATATATAGGCTAACGAAATTTGAGCTTATTTAGCCATCTTTAGAGAATCTTATGACATATTTAATCTGGAAAATGATTCTGGCATTGATGGATATTTGAATTCAAATTCACCAAGTTACCAAGACATTATTACCTTGAAACATCCAAAATATATAATTTCCACTATTTTAAAAAATGTCCCTTTTAATTTTCTATATCTCCCACTAAAATTTTAACACCTTTGGGTTGGTATGATGGGTGATATTGGACCATATTTAATATTTATAAAAACTATGCATAGATTTTAGGGTCTAAATTGTGATCAACATTTGGGTCTCTTAAGATTGTATAAAACATTGGCTTTAGTTGAATTAAATGTAACCCAATATAATAGAATCCTAATAATGGATTTCTTTCCCAATTTAGGTAAATGTATAATAATTTATTACCAAAATAAAAAATCTAATTTAAAATAATTTCTATTTAAAAAATTTCCAAATTCTCGCTAATGCTCAAATTATTCCAAAAAAAATATAATAATTACCCTTAAAATATAAAATTTTTGATATTAAAAACATTGAAATTCAAAGTACAATTATGGAAAGAATTGGCTCTGTAAATTACCCCGTAATTATATATTACACTACAGGGAAATTAAATTTATTCAACCAAATTAAATGATGTAATCTACCTAGTATCTAATAGACATAATAGAATCAATGAAAAAACAAAAATTCATTCGTCATTGAAAAAATCATGCTCCTTTAAAAATATCATTCACCTCCCCATTCTAATTCATGTTAATTTTCATGTTCTAAGGTTGACCATCGAATGGAAATTTTGGTATTAACATTTTAACACGTGGCACTATCAATAATTATTCTTTAATAGGATCCTCAAAACAAATATTCATTTTACACTTTCTTTATAAAATATAAATGAAATTATTATAATTGAATTTCACTATTATTTGTAATTTAATTCACCCCACTTAAATCCATTTTTTTTCAATTAGAAATTAAATGCCTTTGTTTTCATTATATTTTCAGTGCAAAAATTTCTCAGAAAATTATGTGAGATCTCAATTAATAATTTTTCATTAGTCTTAATGAAATTTATGAATATCAAATTTTTTGTACCCATGATGTGTTTTTTACAATTGGAATGTAACTTGAGAAAGAGTTTAAAATTTATGTCATTTCTTGTTATAATTCTAATTCCACTAAATTTCAATTTTATTACAAACCTTTTTATAAATCAAAAATAAACATTTCCATGAAACATGTAGATTAATCAAAAATAAATCATATAAATTAATCTTCAATAAAAAACATTAAATCCTAAAAAAGTGCACTATACTTTTCCCGTAAGAGGAAAATAATTAAAGCTAAAAATTTTAACATAATATAATAATAAAAATATAAAACTAGAAAACTAATATTGAATTTTATAGAACAAAATATGAAAAATAAATGGAAAAATAAATAAATTCCATGAAAGAGATTAAAATCCCCCATACAAAAAGATTATCTATCATTTCATTTATAATTAAAAGGAATTTGAAAAGATACTGTTAGAAAAAAAGGGAAATAAATATTCAACATGTATTATTTTACATTTGTAGGGTTGATTTTATCACCTTACCGTTTCCACTTCAGAAATATAAAAAAGAAAAAAATAAAACATAAGAATTTTATTTAAATAAAAACAATATAAAATAATGGGAAATATGAATGTGGATAGAGAATAGTTTAACATTATCTGGTTGTTAGGTGTTTACTTCTCTTGTTAGGTATGTTCCAATGGGTTATCCCCAATAAAAATCTAGATGTGGTTTATTTGAGATAAAAACCAATTTTTTGTTATACCACCTTATTTCTACTTATAATTATTTTTGATGTTCCCTTGAATATAGTATTATAATTCCCACCACAATTAAACCAAGTATAGATTTCATAGTGGGGGAATGATAAATATTGGACCCTCCTCCTATTTTCCTACTGCTTCAAAAAAACATTTCTTCACTTCATAGGAATTCTCAAAATGTATTGAATAAAAATATTTATCAGTTGTAAATTTAGAGGAAAATTAAAATATAATAAATTTAATACATGAGAAATTAATTTTTAAATATTACCCTTTAAATAAAGTACATTTTAGTTTAGTTTCATATGAAATAAGCAAGGTAAATGTTTCATGATCTTTATTTAAAAATGTTATTTGGTACAAGAACATATATTTTCTATAAATCATATGAAAAATAATTTTATTATTCATCCTAAAAGGAATATAATTTTTTATTTAAAAATTAAAAACTAAAAAAATGCGAGTTAACACTAATTTCAATATTTATATGTAATGTCTCAGATTTTCCATACATTATTTTTAAGAATATGGGGGAATTATTTCGAGACCAGTCTTCGAGACGACGTGCAGTTCCGAGGCCCGGTGGGCCCATAACAAAATTTTGAATTTAATTAAATAATTAAATAATGTGCGCATGAGGTTTTCCTTAAAATGTGGGATAACTCCAGAATGGGTGGTCGGATCAACAATCTGAGGGCACCGTTTCATTCAGAACATAGATTTTACCTTAGGCGTGGCCTAACATCGGCTGGCGCAGGTCAGTGGTGAAATCTAGTTTTTTGGATGTAACAGTAATAAAATATTTAATAAAAATATTTTATTCTACAACGAAATATTTTTCAATCTGTTGCAGTGGATATCTTTTATCCTTTTTAAATAAAGGCTTGCATAGGGGTCTAGGGTTACAAACCTCGTAACCCTGAAACCCTTGGCGGCTCTGGAGGATCTGGAGAAAACCTCCCAACGCGGCGACGGCGTTCTTGATGATTTTCATCAGCGACGATGATGCTGCGACCAGATCTTCTCCAATGAACACCGCGGATCCAGGTAGGATGTTTCTTTTTGATTTTCCTTTCCCCGTTTTTGATTCCTATGATGAACACGGACTAATATGCGAACCGATTAGCTCATGGGTCGATCATTTTTTCGAGTGGTTGTGATTTGGGGTTTCATCAGGAAATCAATTACTCGAGATTTTATAATCTGTTGTTTGTTGCGATTTTGATCTAACGGCGATGAACCCGGATCGTCATGAACTACGATCTAAGTTCGTCCCTCTTTTTCTATTCATTGTATTTTTTCCCACATGTTCTCCATTGTGTTCTACGCGTTCTTAGAGGAAATCGATCGTTGCGGATTCCTTTGTTGGCGCAATGATCCGAGATTGTAGATCCAACCCCGGAGCTATGTCACGGAGGTGTGATGACGGTTTCGGCAGACGATTCGGAGTGGATCAAGAGATATGAGTTTTCGGGCATTTTTCATCGGATGAATCGTTCGAGGTTTATGATCCGATTTAACGACCAAAAACACCCGTTTCGGTGTTCATATGCTGAAACGAACCATCCCCTGGAGTATTGGGACAAACATAGGAGAAACCGTGGATCCGGAGGATCAGCCACGACGCGAGGACGGAGATGAAGTTTCTGGAAAAATTCCGACTACACAGCGTGTAGTATGGGCTACACGGAATGTGTTCGTCGGCGGACCACATGGAGTGCACTCCGGGAGTACACGTACACGAGTTGGGTACATGGCCAAGGACACGGCGTGTATACCCCTCCCTGGCCAGACCCGACCAGATAGATGGGATACCCCGTCTTCTGGTACACAGGCATGAGACATGGATAGAGACCGTGTACGGGCACATGGCCAGCGTACATGGAGCGACCCCAGGTGCTCAGACACGACGTGTGATTCTTCTACATTCCATGTAGTTAATTTTTATAAGATGATCCAAATGACACGATCCATTTACAACTATTGGAAATCCATCCTTTCCCAATAGTGCTGAACCGTTGGGAAAGGCTGCAGAACCGTTGGTATATGTTATACCAATGGTTCTGCCAACCGCGGGGAAGTAAGCCTTTGGGAAAGGCTTTTCCCAACGGTTTACAAGGAACCGTTGGGATAGGTTAGGAAAAATCAACCTATCCCAATGGTTGTGCCAAACCGTTGGGAAAAGCCTTTCCCAATGGTTTGGCCCATTGATAATCCCATTAATATTTTCTTTCCCAATGGTTTTCAAACCGTTGGGAAATGTTTTTACCAACGGTTGGTAGAACCGTTGGTAAAAAAACCAATTCCAAAAGCTATGCCAACGGTTTGAACCGTTGGGATAGTCTGTTTTTACCAACGGTTTAATGAACCGTTGGTAAAGACAGTTCCATATGGGCTATGCCAACGGTTTGAAACCGTTGGCATAGGCTTTGCTGTGCAAATTGCACAGCAACCTGCAATTTGCACAGCAGGTCTGTTTTGGGCTCATTTTGGCACAACAGGTCTGTTTTGGGCTCATTTTCAATTCAATTTTCAATCCAATTATTGTAACTGTAACACATATACAATGCATACATATAGAGAACAAACCAACACATTTAAATAATGCAAACCAACCAACCAACACATATAATGCATCCTGGAAATATACTCATCCATAATTAAATTAGAATTCATAACATAATTATCAACATACATAATTCATTTAGAATTCAATTTAAAATTTAGATGACAATCACATGTGGAATCTGGAATTCAATTCATAATTTGATTGGTTTTTTGTACACCATATATTTTTACTCGAAATCATATACATTTTAAAAAAAATACATACACCTGGAATGATACCGGTCACACCGTGCCTTGGATTGAGGTGAGGTTAACTTGCACACGTCACAAATGACTCATTGATCGTTGTCCTAAAGTATCAATATATTCTGAAATCGTTTGGTCAGTTTTCCGTATGCCAGTTGTTGTTTTCACTTAAAATGAAGTGTTTTTTAAATAAAAGAGATACACTTTGAATGGTGCCGGCCACACCGCGCCTTGGATTGATGCGGGGTTGACTCGTACACATCACACATGACCCATGCATTGTTGTGCTAAAATATAAACACAATCAGAATGCGTTTGGTTGGTTTTCCGTATGTATTTAAAATGTAGTCCATTTTAAAGAAAATAGATACACTTAGAGTGGTCTCGGCCAAACCGCGACTCGGATTGAGGCGCGGTTGACTCGTACACGTAACATATGACCCATGGATCGTTGTCCTAAAATTTCAATAGATTCCGAATGTGTTTGGTCGGTTTTTCGTATGTCAGTTGTTTATTTCACTTATAATCTTGTCCCTTTTAAACAATAGAGACGCAGTTAGAGTGGTACCGGCCACATCACGTTTCAGATTTAGATGGGGTTGACTCGTACACGTCTCAAATAACCCATGAATCTTTGTCCTAAAGTATCAACACAATCCGAATGCGTTTGGTCGGTTTTCCGTATGTTAGTTGATGTTTTTCACTTAAAATGACGTCCTTTTGAAACAAAAGACATACACTTTGAGTTGTGTCGGCCACACCACGCCTTGAATTGAGGCGAGGTTGACTCGTACACGTCACATATGACCCATGGATAATTGTGCTAAAGTATCAACACAATCAGAATCCGTTCGGTCGGTTTTCCATATGTCATTTGTTGTTTTCACTAAAAATGAAGTCCATTTTAAACAAAATAGAGACACTTTGAGTGGTGTCGGCCACACCGCGCCTCGGATTGAGGTGGTGTTGACTCGTACACGTCACATATGACCAATGGATCGTTCTCCTAAAGTTTCAACAAAAACCGAATGCGTTTGGTTGGTTTTCCATATGTACTTAAAATACTGTCCATTTTAAACAAAAGAAAGTCACTTAGAGTGGTCCTGACCACACCGCGCTTCGGAATGAGCCCGGGTTGGCTCGTACACGTCATATATGACCCATGGATTGTTGTCCTAAAAGTTCAAAAGATTCTGAATGCGTTTGTTCGGTTTTTCGTCTGTCAGTTGTTTATTTCACTTATAATCTTTTCCGTTTTAAACAAAAGAGACACATTTAGAGTGGTACCAGCCACACCGTGTCTCGGATTTAGGCGGGGTTGACTCATAAACGTCTCAAATGAACCATGGATCGTTTTCCTAAAGTATCAACACAATCCGAATGCATTTGGCCGGTTTTCCGTATGCCAGTTGATGTTTTTCACTTAAAATGGCGTCCTTTTGAAACAAAAGACATACACTTTGAGTTGTTCCGGCCACACCGCGCCACGGATTGAGGAGGGGTTGACTCATACACGTCAAATATGACCCATGGATCATTGTGCTAAAGTATCAACACAATCAGAATCCGTTCGGTCGGTTTTCCGTATGTCATTTTTTGTTTTCACTAGAAATGAAGTCCATTTTAAACAAAATAGAGACACTTTGAGTGGTTTCGGCCACACCGTGCCTCGTATTGAGGTGTCGTTGACTCGTACACGTCACATATGACCCATGGATCATTCTCCTAAAGTTTCAACAGAAACCGAATGCGTTTGGTCAGTTTTCCGTATGTACTTAAAATACTGTCCATTTTAAACAAAAGAAAGTCACTTAGAGTGGTCCCGACCACACCGTGACTCGGATTGAGCCCGGGTTGGTTCGTACACGTCACATATGACCCATGGATTGTTGTCCTAAAATTTCAACAGATTCCGAATGCATTTGGTCGGTTTTTCGTCTACCAGTTGTTTATTTCACTTATAATCTTGTCCGTTTGAAACAAAAGAGACACAATTAGAGTGGTACCGGCCACACTGCATCTCGGATTTAGGCAGGGTTGAATCGTACAGGTCTCAAATGAACCATGGATCGTTTTCCTAAAGTATCAACACAATCCGAATGCGTTTGGCCAGTTTTCCGTATGCCAGTTGATGTTTTTCACTTAAAATGACGTCCTTTTGAAACAAAAGACATACACTTTGAGTTGTGCCGGCCACACCGCCCCTCGGATTGAGGCGGGGTTGACTCGTACACGTCACATATGACCCATGGATAATTGTGCTAAAGTATCAACACAATCAGAATCCGTTCGGTCGGTTTTCCGTATGTCATTTGTTGTTTTCACTAAAAATGAAGTCCATTTTAAACAAAATAGAGACACTTTGAGTGGTGTCAGCCACACCGCACCTCGAATTGAGGTGGCGTTTACTCGTACACATCACAAATGACTCATTGATCGTTTTCCTAAAGTATCAACATATTCTGAAATCGTTTGGTCAGTTTTCCGTATGTCAGTTGTTGTTTTCACTTAAAATGAAGTGTTTTTTAAATAAAAGAGAGACACTTTGAATGGTGCCGGCCACACCGCGCCTCAGATTGACGCGGGGTTGAATCGTACACATCACATGTGACCCATGCATTGTTGTGCTAAAATATAAACACAATCAGAATGCGTTTGGTTGGTTTTCCGTATGTATTTAAAATGTTGTCCATTTTAAAGAAAATAGATACACATAGAGTGGTCTCAGCCAAACCACGACTCGGATTGAGGCGCGGTTGACTCGTACACGTAACATATGACCCATGGATCGTTTTCCTAAAATTTCAACAGATTCCGAATGCGTTTGGTTGGTTTTTCGTATGTCAGTTGTTTATTTCACTTATAATATTGTCCCTTTTAAACAATAGAGACGCAGTTAGAGTGGGACCGGCCACATCACGTTTCAAATTTAGACGGGGTTGACTCATACACGTCTCAAATGACCCATGAATCTTTTTCCTAAAGTATCAAAACAATCCGAATGCGTTTGGTCGGTTTTCCGTATGTTAGTTGATGTTTTTCACTTAAAATGACGTCCTTTTGAAACAAAAGACATACACTTTGAGTTGTGCCGACCACACCGCGCCTCGAATTGAGGTGGGGTTGACTTATACACATCACATATGACCCATGGATAATTGTTATAAAGTATCAACACAATCAGAATCCATTCGGTCGGTTTTCCGTATGTCATTTGTTGTTTTCACTAAAAATGAAGTCCATTTTAAACAAAATAGAGACACTTTGATTGGTGTCGGCCACACCGCGCCTCAGATTGAGGTGGAGTTTACTCTTCCACGTCACAAATGACTCATTGATCTTTTTCCTAAAGTATCAACATATTATGAAATCATTTGGTCAGTTTTCCGTATTCCAGTTGTTGTTTTCACTTAAAATGAAGTGTTTTTTAAATAAAAGAGAGACACTTTGAATGGTTCCGGCCACACCGCACCTCAGATTGATGCGGGGTTGACTCTTACACATCACACATGACCCATGCATTGTTGTTCTAAAATATAAACAGAATCAGAATGCGTTTGGTTGGTTTTCCGTATGTATTTAAAATGTAGTCCATTTTAAAGAAAATAGATACACTTAGAGTGGTCTCAGCCAAACCGCGACTCAGATTGAGGCGCGGTTGACTCGTACCCGTAACATATGACCCATGGATCGTTTTCCTAAAATTTCAACAGATTCCGAATGCGTTTGGTCAGTTTTTCGTATGTCAGTTGTTTATTTCACTTATAATCTTGTCCCTTTTAAACAATAGAGACGGAGTTAGAGTGGGACCAGCCACATCGTGTTTCGGATTTAGACGGGGTTGACTCGTACACGTCTCAAATGACCCATGAATCTTTTTCCTAAAGTATCAACACAATCCGAATGCGTTTGGTCAGTTTTCCGTATGTTAGTTGATGTTTTTCACTTAAAATGACGTCCTTTTGAAACAAAAGACATACACTTTGAGTTTTGTCGGCCACACCGCACCTCGAATTGAGGCGGGGTTGACTCGTACATGTCACATATGACCCATGGATAATTGTGCTAAAGTATCAACACAATCAGAATCCGTTCGGTCGGTTTTCTGTATGTCATTTGTTGTTTTCATTAAAAATGAAGTCCATTTTAAACAAAATAGAGACACTTTGAGTGGTTTCGGCCACAACGCGCCTCAGATTGAGGTGGCGTTGGCTCGTACACATCACAAATGACTCATTGATCGTTTTCCTAAAGTATCAACATATTCTGAAATCGTTTGGTCAGTTTTCTGTATGCCAGTTGTTGTTTTCACTTAAAATGAAGTGTTTTTTAAATAAAAGAGAGACACTTTGAATGGTTCCAGCCACACCGCGCCTCGGATTGATGCGGGGTTGACTCTTACACATCACACATGACCCATGCATTGTTGTGCTAAAATACAAACACAATCAGAATGCGTTTGGTTGGTTTTTCGTATGTATTTAAAATGTAGTCCATTTTAAAGAAAATAGATACACTTAGAGTGGTCTCGGCCAAACCACGACTCGGATTGAGACACGGCTGACTCGTACACATAACATATGACCCATGGATCGTTTTCCTAAAATTTCAACAGATTCCGAATGCGTTTGGTCAGTTTTTCGTATGTCAGTTGTTTATTTCACTTATAATCTTGTCCCTTTTAAACAATAGAGACGCAGTTAGAGTGGGACCGACCACATCACGTTTCGGATTTAGACGGGGTTGACTCGTACACGTCTCAAATGACCCATGAATCTTTGTCCTAAAGTATCAACACAATCCGAATGCGTTTGGTCGGTTTTCCGTATGTTAGTTGATGTTTTTCACTTAAAATGACGTCCTTTTGAAACAAAAGACATACACTTTGAGTTGTGCCGGCCACACCGCGCCTCTAATTGAGGCGGGGTTGACTCATACACATCACATATGACCCATGGATCGTTCTCCTAAATTTTCAACAGAAACTGAATGTGTTTGGTCGGTTTTCTGTATGCCAGTTGATGTTTTTCACTTAAAATGATGTCCTTTTGAAACAAAAGACATACACTTTGAGTTGTGCTGGCCACACCGTGCCTCGGATTGAGGCGGGGTTGACTAGTACACGTCACATATGACTCATGGATCATTGTGCTAAAGTATCAACACAATCATAATCCTTTTGGTCAGTTTTCCGTATGTCATTTGTTGTTTTCACTAAAAATGAAGTCCATTTTAAACAAAATAGAGACACATTGAGTGGTGTCGGTCAAACCGCGCCTCAGATTGAGGCGGCGTTGACTCGTACACGTCACATATGACCCATGGATTGTTATCCTAAAGTTTCAATAGAAACCGAATGCGTTTTGTTGGTTTTCTGTATGTACTTAAAATACAGTCCATTTTAAACAAAATAAAGTCACTTAGAGTGGTCCCGACCACACCGCATCTCGGATTTAGGTGGGGTTGACTCGTATACGTCTCAAATGACCCATGGATCGTTGTCTTAAAGTATCAACACAATCTGAATGCGTTTGGCCAGTTTTTCGTATGCCAGTTGATGTTTTTCACTTAAAATGATGTCCTTTTGAAACAAAAGACATACACTTTGAGTTGTTCCAGCCACACCGTGCCTCGGATTGAGGCGGGGTTGATTCGTACATGTCACATATGACCCATGTATCGTTGTCCTAAAGCATCAACACATTTCGAATGCGTTTGGTCAGTTTTTCATATGTCACTTTTTGTTTTCACTTAAAATATTATGGAAATTCATATAGAATATTTTTATATCATATTTAGTATGGATTAGATTTTTGTTGATCGTGCTATGAAACATTTCAGAGCTAATGAAATTAAGGAAGGTGGAGGGGCTGTCCGGGGGGCTGTCCAGGGGGGCTGTCCGGTGGGTGTCCGGGGGGCTGTCCGGGGACCAAGGAGGAGGGTGGGGGGGCTGTGCGGGGTCTGTCCGGGGGGTGTTTGGGGGTTGTTCAGGGGGATGTCTGGGGTTGTTCAGGGGGCTGTCCGGGGGTTGTTCAGGGGGTTGTTCAGGGGTTGTTCAGGGGTTGTTCAGGGGTTGTCCGGGGTTGTTCAGGGGGCTGTCTGGGGGGCTGTCCGGGGGGTGTTTGGGGGGTTGTCCGGGGTCCAAGGGGGAGGGTGGGGGGGGGGGTTGTCCAGGGGGTTGTCCAGGGGGCTATCCGGGGTCCAGGGTGGAGGGTGGGGGGCTGTACGGGGGGCTGTCCAGGGGGCTATCTGCGGGGCTGTCCGGGGGGTGTTTGGGGGGTGTTCGGGGTCCAAGGGGGAGGGGGTGTCTAGGGTCCAAGAATGAGGGGGGTTGTCCCGGGATTTATCAAACACACAACCACTAAAAGACAACAACATCCATAAAAACAGACAATATATAAAAATAACTCAACCCCAATACTATACTACGAGTATAGATAAAACCAAAAACTAGAATATATTAAACATCAAATCTCAGTAATATAAGTCAAAAATGTAACGGATCAATATGTCCCACATCAGCATCACCATCACCATCATCATCATCATCATCACCCTCGTCATCGTCCTCCTCATCGTCCTCACCCTCCACAGCGGCCTCCTCCTCGCCTTCGCCCTCCTCCTTGCCCTCCTCAACTCCCTACTCTTCCGCATCAGACTCCTCGCCATCATCATCTTCAAGCTGGAAATCAGCCTGACCACCACTGGAACTGCCACCTGGTGCACCATATATAGAATGTATCGACGACATGTATTCATCAATCGCTGGGCTGGCCTCTACTGGAAGTGTTGGACATAGAACTTCAATAAATTTCATAAATGCATTGTTTGCCCTAGCAGACTGTTCTGCCGTCTCTATGGCCCTTTTCTCAGCCTGTTCTGCCTGTGCCCTAACTTGCTGCAGCTCGGTGGCACTACTACTCATACCTGAGGTAGGCCAATACCTCGTCGGGGCTATCCTAGGTCGGCAACGTACTCTGCCAGAATGATCCTCTCCCAACACCTGATGTAAGTGATCAGATGGCCCAAAATTGTCCACTTCTTGGGCATCGAGGGCCTCTAAAGCATCCTGTTACAAATATAAATATATTATTAAGTTACAAAATAGATATTAAAATATAAAATCAACAGATTAAAACTTACAATCTGCTGCTGAGTCGCTTCGTTGACAGCACTTCCATCCTTTTTTCGTCTACTCGAGCAAAACAGTTTTGCTCGAGGCACACGTCCTTCAATATTTTGTACTTGCCTCTACAATGACATTGAAAACAAAAGTTATATAAAAACTTTAGAAAATGATTAAATAATTGAGGAAACAAAAGAAAATGTAAGTCGTAAAGAAAACTTATAAATAATTGTCATACCTGCTGCCTCTCATGATCCGGCATCGTCGTGCGTCCTAGTGTATGGGGGTATTTTTTTTGCATCAATGTTTTTTTATTCTTTCCAGATGATTCCTAAATAAAATTCGATAATGAAAAGGATAATATTAATGCAAAACTTGAAAGTTATTATTTAAATACCTCAAATGTAATTCATACCTTAAACTGGGTACTCGTCCAATGAGTAATCATCTGACGATACTGCTCTATAGGACAATCATCCACGACTGGTACCGCCTCTAACTCAGTGCCAACTCTAGCACGCCAGCCAATATACAACTCATGCCTGTAGGCTCTCTAAAGCTCGCCTAAATCCTTTAGACGTTCCAGTCGTGCACCCTCACCATCAGGAAAATTAAATCGAAGCTGAAATCAAAATATTAATTCATATAAATACAAAAAATAATTCATGGCATTAAATACAACAGATTTTTTTACCCATATCTTTGCCCAAGCTCTATCTTTGACCTCATGTGGCAAATGTTTCCATGACAGAGGGCTGATGGGAATGATGTCAGATTATTTGGCAAGCGTCGCAAGAAAACTCCGACATTGCTGCCCTGTTTTCTCAACCATCTGATTGTCTTCATTATATTCCACCATAACCTGTGTGCGATGGTTCCACACTGAACGCATGCGTGTACGGTCCCGCCCCCGCCTCCTGTCAGTAGATTTATCTGTCATGAAAGAAAAACAAATATTTTATCAAAACATGTTATAATGAAAATAAATATTGCTATAAAAATTTGTTAGAGTTTTATAAATATACATGCGCTAGTCTGATCAATGAGTGGCGCCGGATCCACAGAACCTGATGGAACACCCTCTGGTAGAACAGGAGTCGAAGACGATGGAATATAAAAGCTCGGAGAGACAGAAGTAGAAGGAAAAGAAGATGGAACAGCTGTATGACCTGATGCTGACTGGGGAGTGGGAATCATCATGTGATGTGGAAATGATGGGGCAGAAGATGCATAAGGTAGCGAAAACATGGGAGGCCTAAATAGCCTGTGTGTCCCTAACGACACACCGGGATCAGAATGTGGGAAGGCTGAAATGTCAGTGGGAGGGGCAGGGTCTAGTCGGGCACGCGCAGCTCTATGTCCACCTCTGGTACGAACCCTCCTCGTACCACCGGCCTGAGTACTAGGACCAGTACTAGGCTCCTCGTCGAATAACTGTCGACGTAACGGTGGATCCTACAAAAAAGTTTACAAAAAAATTAATCACATGACATTATATATTCTGTAGATATATATATATATTTGAAATAAATTACTCACTATAGGCACTAATGGTGGAACGCCCAGCTCCTCCATCCGACGATTGTTCTCCGCCATTTTTTTTTCTTCGTCTCTCTTCAATTGGCTGCATTTCCTGCATTTGAAAAAAAATATGTAATTAATTAGAAAAAGGAAATTAATGTGTAAACCAAAAAACTAAATATATGAGGGAATGAGGGGATTCATTGGTAATTTAGCTATCAATTTTTTTAGAAGAGCTTGAATGAATTTAATAAAACATACAAGTTGTAATGTTCACCAAGTTAGAAATATTGTTTGATTTGGTTTGAATACAGTTCAATTCCAAATTAGAAAATGCAATTCAAATAAAACAACAACCAATAAACATTGAAAATTCACATAACGGTCAAGTCAGCTAAAACATATTTGTGATCAATACTAAATAAATATGAATATTACCGACCTTAAAAACCCAACTCGAGGTAAACCAAAAGAATTGAGAACATGGATGAATGATTCTATATATTTCCAACCACAACTTCAGGTTCACAATCAAATCTGACAATTGAGCTATTGGAGTCATCAAAAGAAATAAATGGATTGGTTCCAATGGCAATAGGGACAGTGTCAATTCCATCACCAGCACCATCAAAAATATGTCTTGGAATTACTTCAACTATGACACCAAATTCAGGTTGAAGTTGATCTTTGACATAAAAAACTTGTTTAGCCATTGATGCCAACACATATGGTTCTTCGGTAGCAAGAGTGCGGGTTATATTAATTACTCGAAATCCACAACCATAAATAAATGTTCCATGTCTCATCATCGAATCAAACCAATGGAATTTCATCATTGTGACTCGTCCATGAGAGTAATAGTCCAATATTATTATTTTCTCAACGACTCCATAATAACCCACATTTTCAAGTGGCGGTCTACTATCTGATGCACTGGCATAACAATCTTTTGTGGCAGTAACCATAATACCATCATGTTGTGTTATCATGTTTTTGGCTCGTTCAGTGACAATAAATATGTACCCATTGATAACAATTGATTTACAGTCACGAACCATGGTATTAGGACCAAAAGCCGAAGCTCTTATTTCCTCAGAGACAGAGTCAGCAGACAAACTCAATACCTGCAATATAAATGACAGTTAAACTTAAGTAAATATTGAAATAATTAATTTAAACAGTAATGTTTTTACCTTCAATTTTAACCAAGCAGAAAACTCTTTGCTATGCAAAGTCTCTCTCCTTCTCAAAGATAAAGAACGATGCTTCCTATTTATCATTGTTTTATGTTCCCTGTAGATAAAAAAATATGAATAGTTTAACAGATATATATGTAAGATATACATATTCAATTTTTTTACCTGATATAGTCATCGAACAAATCACAGTTGAACAAAACTGTGCGATGTGCCATCTCCCGCTCTTCATGACTTAATGTCTTCAATGTATATGATCCAGAAATTCCTCCTGTTTGAGGAAGTGATGGAAAACTGGGTTCAATTTGCTCATATTGTTCTTCTTCATTTCTCATTGGTCTGTTCATTCTTGTAGTAAGATCAGACAAATACATCGAACAGAAATCCATACATTCTTGAGCTAAGTAACCGTTCATGATAGAACCTTCGGGATGATTCTTGTTTCGAACATAAGACTTTAATGTGAACATATTTCTTTCAGTTGGATACATCCAACGAAAAGAAACAGGTCCTCCGAGAAGTATTTCAGTTGGAATATGGACAGTCAGAAGCAGCATGCATGTGAAAAATGATGGGGGAAATATTTTCTCCAACCCACACAAAATTAATGGGGTATCTGTCAACATTTTTTGCAAGAAAGACTTGGACAACTTCTTAGCACAAAGATCTCTAAACAAATGGCACAACTGAATAACACCCACCCTTACATTATTGGACAAAAGATGACGGATTGCTATTGGAATCAACTCATGCAGTAGAACGTGATAATCATGAGTCTTCAAAGATTTTTTCTTCAACTCTCTTCTGTTGACCTGTTTAGATATGTTGCTTGAATAGCCATTAGGAACTATAATAGTCTCTAATACTTCCAGAAATTGTTTTTTTCAGTAAGTGTCATCACATAAGAAGCACATGGAAGTTTCCATTTATTTTCACTGATACGCACAGGATGCAATTCTGGTCTGATGCCCCAATCCACCAAGTCACGTCGAGATCGTAAATCATCTTTTGTCTTCCCCTTGACATTTAGAAGAACTGAAAGCAACATTTCACATATATTCTTTTCAATATGCATTATGTCTAAGCAATGACGTAGCAAATTGGTTGACCAATAAGGCAAATCAAAAAAGATACTCCTCTTCCTCCAATTTTAACAGGTTTCTGTGGAAACATTCTTTCTCTTTCCAGATTTCATTTGACCCTTCCCGAACGAAAAACTAAAATCTTTCAATTCATTAAGAACATCAGTTCCAGACATACGCTGAGGTGGATCATCGGTCTCTATAGTATTATCAAATCTTCGACGATTCATTCTATATGGATGATCCTTTGGCAAAAATCGTCGATGTCCCATAAAACTGAAACTACAACGATGTTTCAGTCTTCTGGATTGTGTATTCTTCATACAAACTGGACATGACATTTTTCCCTATGTGCTCCATCCAGACATCATTGCATAAGCCGGAAAATCATTGATCGTCCATATAAGCACAACACGCATATGAAATATGTCTTTCGAACATGCATCGTATGTGCGCACACCCACATCCCAAAGAAGTTTCAACTCTTTTATTAAAGGTTGCATGTATACATCAATATCAATGCTGGGATCAGAAGGACCAGATATGAGTATACTCATGAAAGTGAAAGATTTTTTCATACACAACCGTGGGGGAAGATTATAAATGTGTATAAAAATTGGCCATGTGCTGTGCGAAGTAAGCATCTGCCCAAACGAATTAAAACTGTCGCATGAAAGACCCAGCCTCACATTATGCACATCAGCTGCAAAATCAGGATGTCGAGCATCAAATCTCTGCCATGCAAATCCATCTGCAGGATGAACCAACTCATCATTAGTCTTCTTTCTCTCGGTATCATACCATCTCATTTTTATTGATTTGTCATCAGACATAAAAAGATTCTGGAGTCTAGGGATCAATGGAAAGTGCCACATTACTTTCTGTGGAACGCGGGATGGTGTTCCATCAGATTTTGACTTCTAGAGGGATGTGCCACATTTTATACATTCATTTCATTCAGCGGTTTCTTCCCAGAATAAACTGCAATCTTTCGGGCAAGCATGAATTTTGTTTCTGGAAAATCCAAGTTCTTCAACTAACTTCCATGCCATATAGTAGTTTGAGGGAATATCTGCATCATCTGGAAGTAAATCCTTCAAGAGGGTAAGAATGTAATCGATTGTTGTATTAGAAATCCCATACATAGTTTTTCCATGAAACAATCGGATTAAAAATTCCAGATTTTTCATTTTATCGCATTGTCGATATACTGGAGTCGTGGCAGCATCATTCAATTTTTTCACCCTATCAATATCATCATTTTCACTAGATGCATCAGTTGTCCTCATATCGACGTCTTCTTGAGTCGAAATCCTTTCTTTTTCATGATGACGAATAAACAGAAACCGATCATCTAACAAATTCTCCATTCCAGTCCTTTCATTTTGATCATCACCAATTTGAGATTTCATTTTCTCCCCATTGTGATACCACACAAAGTAGTTTTCTTGAAAACCATTTTTGGTTATGTGGTAGCTGACTTCTTCATGACTCAACCAAGGTCTACCAACACAATTGGAACATGGGCAGTGTATGCGACCACTATCTGAAGCATTGTGAAATGAAAAATCTATAAATCTCTCCAAATTGTTTTGAAAATCACTTGAGATACGATCGGTTTCATACATCCAACTTCTGTCCATTCTGTAAAAAGAATTCATATAATTCATTTTGTCATAAACAATTCAATAGGATTGAACTTTAATAGAAAATACATTTAAGTAAACGATAAAGGAAGAAAATAATCATGGTATCAACTACACATGTGAAAAAAACATACTAATTTGTTATTGAGAAAATGTAAAACCAATAAGAACTTAATGTGTTATCACATCATAGCATGCCTCATCCCATAACCATATTAGTAGGGTATCCTCATATGCGATTTACCTTTTTGAATTAATATGCACTTCCTCACTAGGTACCTGAGTAGATTTCATAGATATAATCATCTCATATCCTGTAAGGCTTCCATTATGTATGATCTGCAAAATAATTTGAGTGATCATGAATCATGCATGGGATCTTCCCATGATCACTATAGATTATGAGAAGGAATTATGATAGGTCATGCGAAGAACATCAAACACATATTTTAGATAATTTGAGACATAATATAATAAAATAATGTATAAATCTATGGAATTTGGGATAAAAGGATGGATGAAATACTAAAATATGGGAGACTAAGGTGAAGGAAATATATGTTGACCCTAATGTTCATAACATGCATCACCTATGAAATTTTATTGCACTAGGAAATTTCATCCTGTTCACAATACATTCCATTGGAAACCTATTTTGATCATTTGATGTCCCCTTGACATGTCAAATAAAATCAGATGGCACCCATGAATATGCCACCCTTGTAATGAAAATCCTTTAATTCTCACCATATAGACTACATGTTTTCCAATAGATATGTATCTCCTTCTATATAGGGGAATCAATACATATTATCTCAGTATCATATTAAATGTCAGGAATGTTAGATGGCTCCCTTAACACCCTCCAGGCACACCAACTAGGTCATGTGATGTCCTCAAATTATGTCACTATGGACATAAATCACCCTTCAAGACATATCACACTGACTCTAGAGTTTCCCTCCCAGTGTGTCAAACATGTATTTTGATGAAAATGGAGAAGATCACCAAAATCAAGAGATTCCCTATAGGAATTACATCCATTATCATGAAATTGCTTCTAGGATCAACTAGTCGGGACTTGTGATGTCCTCCAAACATTCCGTCCTTGATCATTAGAGAAACATCAGACAATCCATCTAGGTTAGGAAAATTCATCAAAATTTTTATAGGATCATGTAATTTCCATTGGAAATTTCCAAAAGAACCCCTCTATCATGCTAAGTAGATAGTCAAGGCATTCCATGTGGAAAACCAACACATATCCATAAGAGAAGAAATCTAAAAATAATAGAATCTATATGCATTATAAAATTGTCCACCATTGGCATGTAAGCTTCTATAAAAATGGAACCATAGTGTTTATGTTTTAATTAATGGAAAAATCAATTCATTAAAACAACTACAACAACTTGATTGGGATCAATTTTTACCTGTTCGGATGGGGGGTGTACCTATTCGGACGGGGGTCAATGATGTTCGGACGGGGGGTTTGCGAGAGCACGGGAGCAGAGGACAGCCCGCCCACCCCTCCTTGACAGCCCGTCCACCCCCGTGGACAGCCCGTCCACCCTTGTGGATAGCCCTCCCACCCCCGTACCCCCCTGGACACCCCGTACCCCCCCTGGATAGCCCCGCCCACCCTCTCAAACAGCCCACACCCCCTCCCCTGCAACCCCACCACCACCACCTAGACATACCAACCCCCCTGGACACCCCACACACCCCTCCCCCACCAGGACACCCCACCCAGACCCCCAGGACAGCCCACACCCCCTGGACAGCCCCTCCCACCCCGATGGACAGCCTTTCCCACCCCCGTGGACAGCCCCGCCCACCCCCGTGGACAACCCACCCACCACCGTGGATGCCCCTACCCCCTAGACAGCCCAACCACCCCCGTGGATAGCCCACCCACCCCCTAACCCCCGTGGCCATCCCACCCACCCCCCTGGACAGCCCGCCCACCCCTCCTTGACATCCTGGCCACCCCCGTGGACAGCCCGTCCACCCTTGTGGACAACCCGCCCACCCCCGTACCCCCCTAGACACCCCGTACCCCCCCTGGATAGCCCCTCCCACCCTCCCAAACAGCCCACACCCCCTCCCCTTCAACCCCACCACCACCACCTAGACATACCACCTCCCCTAGACACCCCACACACCCCTCCCCCACCAGGACACCCCACCCAGACCCCCAGGACAACCCACACCCCCTAGACAGCCCCGCCCACCCCTGTGGACATCCTTTCCCACCCCCGTGGACAGCCCCACCCACCCCCGTGGACAACCCACCCACCCCCGTGGACACCCCCTACCCCCACAATCCATTATCCAAAACATATCAAATTGGTTTGAACACAATCCATAATTCCCACAATCCATTATCCAAAATGTGTAAACGTTCACGATAGCCTCCCCCAACTCTGATTTACATGTTTTGAACGCTCTCCTTCCAAACATAGAATATAAAAACATTAAAGAAGTATTCACAAACACAAACAATATCCTATTTAGATATTAATTTCAATAATCAAGTAAACCAAACACCTGGAAAAAAATCTATTCATTAAAAAAACTACAACAATATGGTTGAGATCAAATTTTACCTATTCATATGGGGGTGTACCTGTTGGGATGGGGGGTGCTGGTGTTCGGATTCATGAGAGCAGTGGAGTTGGATGGGGTTTGCGAGAGCAGCATAGCGAATAGATTAGGGCTCTGTCTGAATGGGGAGAGGAGATCGCGATCTGGAATTTGGTGAAAACCTTTGCCAACGGTTTATAAAAACCGTTGGCAAAGGCACACATTTCCCAATGGTTCCAGTGAACCGTTGGTAAATGTGTGAGTTTAGCACCCATTTCCCAACGGTTCCAGTGAACCATTGGGAAATGGTCCACCGAAATTCCCTTTGCCAATGGTTTTATTAAACCGTTGGCAAAGGCTCACTATACCAACGGTTTAAGTAAACCGTTGGTATACTACCGTTGGGAAAAGACCAAATTCCAGTAGTGTACACTGGCAGTACCCGGATTCAAGGAACACGGCGTGTGATTCTTCTACCATCATGTAGTTGAGTTTTACATAGCTTGAACAGATGACACAGGCTGTTTACACGGGCATTTTTTAGAGTCAAGGAACACTGATTTTAACCATACTAAACGCCGTGTAACCAATTTTACATGGCTTGTTCCAGTTGCCTTCTGTGACATGGGCTAGTGTTTTTAGGGTTCGTCCCCTTGGTCTTTCTCTTGAAGGTTCCCAGTATCATTTCCTACATATAGGAGTATGATCCCTTCAGCAGGACTTCTTGAATAGAGTTTTTGGAATCCCCTCTATGAGACTTAGAGTCAGATCCTTTTTTCATTCCTGGAACCCTAGGTAGAGTTCTTGGTATTAACGTGACCAACTTTACCTGGGCTCCGATCCTCTGCTTAGTGGGTTAGCTCAGACTGAGTTTTTGAAATCACCCCATGACTTGGTTGTGATCCTCATCTGAGAATCATGTTCTCAAAGTACATGTGGAGTGTGTTCTCCCAGAACCAGTACTTCGTATCTCTCTCTTCATACTTAGGAGTGTGTTCTGCCGGTTGCATGCTTAGTGGAATCTTCGAGCTGGATCTTAGTGGTGGTTTCGCAATGGCCACTTGTGTATGAGTATATCTGGATATTCTTGTTGTATGTTCCGTAAACATATACTGTGTAGAGCTGAATGTACCTTTATTTTTTGGTATTTCCCTTGTTGTATTCCTTTGTGGTTTCAGGGTGTCCTACTGGGTATTGTTATACTCACCCCTGTACGGGCGTTTCCTGCACGTGTCGTGTCTTGTGCAGACGAGCGAGCCTTTGACAGGATTCTAGGCGGACTAGGAGCGGAAGAGACTCAGTGAGATCAGACAGGCAAAGGTGTGTTCTTACGGCTACAGACTGCCATCCCAACACCTTTCTTTACTAGTTGTACTTTGTTACAGACTCTCTTTGGGTGAGATTTTACTTTTGGACAAGGGTTTTACATAACTGTACTTTACCTTTCCTGTCGTACTCTGTTGGTTGGGTTTTAGTGTATGCATGCATATCTTTCCTTTTAGTAGTTTTTACTATTCAACCTTGTGGGCTTGGATATGTGTGTTCCTATGTACAGGTTTATAGGCAATGCCTCCCATGTTAGTAGCATGCATACTCAGTGCTAGTCACCAGCCCCTGGCTTATTGGAGGCGGGCTTGGGGAGTTGCGTCTTGGGCCCCACTAGGATGGATCGTGATAGAGTTGTATCAGAGGTGGTCGGTTCTACCTTAGGACCGAGAGTCTCTGAATTGGTTTGGGGAAAAAGTGCTAATTGTTTCGAGTTCAGCTTTTAGGCCAGGGACCCCTATGTTGGTGCGGGTGGCCGACGTATCCATACACTAGGACTCTAATAACTTTATTTTCAACTCGGAACATGAGAACACTAGTTTAAGTGGAAAATAATGTTACATGCATCATATATGAATGGGTTGCTATTTCCCTGTCCTTCTTGAGTCAGCTCTCTGGATGTACTCACTGACTGTGATACATATTGTTTCATTAACAGGATGCATCTGTGTTGCGCACCCTCTAGGATCCAGCAGCTCAATCATGAGGATGAACCCCTCAGTGATGAAGCCTTGATAATGGGACTAGATCCCCCAGTTTTACCTCAGGGTGGTGTGCCAGCTATTCCACCACCAGCGGGATAGTGTTTAGCGCCTGCTGTACCAGTGGAGGAGGAGCGTAGGATGAGTGCACTCCACAAGTTTCAGATACAGAGACCCCTCAGGTTTCGAGGCGAGCCTGACCCTCAGGCAGCAGAGGACTGGACTAAGGTAGTGGCCAGAGTCTCTTATTTGGTTAGGACACCAGCAGACCAGATGGTGATCATGGCAGCGAGCCTTCTGCAGGGCTCGGCCAGGAGATGATTGGGTTTGGTTATCCAGACCCACGACGAGGCGACTCTTGTAGGTTCAAAATTTGAGTGTCTTTCCAGAGAGGATTTTTCACTAGTTACCATTAGAGCAGTACGTATACAGGAGCTTCTTTAGCCCCAGTAGGGAACCATGATGGTGGATGACTATTCATCGAGGTTTACCGACCTCTCGCGGTACTCGATGGATATGGTCATAGATCAGTACTTCAGAGCTCGTACTTTTGAGCGGGGCTTGCATAGAGATATCCGAGCTAGCATCATCCCTATGAGCATTCCTACTTATGTTGGGGTGCTCGATCAGGCTTTGGTGGTTGAGAGATTCTTGGAAGAGCAGAGACAACCGGCAGTTGTTAGTAGTGAGTGATATGGTGCAGAGACCTCGGCAGCAGGGAGCCGACGTCAGGGACCCAGGCGTGGGAGACGTTTTCGGAGGAGATCCCCGGATAGGGGATCTGCTGTACAAGGTTCACAGGGCACATCCAGCCATCCTTGAGAGAGGCAATGCTACTCATGTGATATCAGGGGATATATCGCTCGAGATTGTCCGACCCACCGTACTACTGACATAGGAGCAACAAATGGACCACCAAGGGAGAGGCAACATATGGAGAAGACAGATCCTCGGGGTGGAGGATGTGGTAGAGGATCTGGGAGAGAAGCTAGAGGTGGTCTTCATTTTGAATCTTTACCACCACCACCCCCAGGAGGTCCACCCAAGGCTTAGGGGTCTAGTGGATAGAGGCAGGGATAGCTGCGGGCAGCAGAGTCTTATGGCCCAGGTACTCCCTGAATGATTATAGGTACAATCTGTGTCTTTTATACTTTGGATTCCGTACTGATAGAGAAAGGTTCTAGTAATTCCATCCTGGCTTATTATCTTGTTCAAGACTTTTAGATTCTAGTTGAGTCATTGACTCGAACCTTACGCTTAGAAACACCGACTGGAGAAGATTCAGAGATCACACACCTCTATAGATAGTGTGACCCGACCCTTGGAGGTGAGAGTTTCGGTTGGAACCTCTTGGTGGTAGCATCGAGGCCTTATGATGTCATTCTTGGTATGGATTGTCTATCCACAGTTCATGCCCAGATCGACTGTTTTAGGTGAAGGGTGCGGTGTGTCCGCAGTGATGGAATGGGGTTCTCTTTTGTCAGCGAAAGAGAGACCCAGGCAGCGCAGGATGTACTCTTGCATAGGAAGGTGCAACAGATATCCTATCAGTCAGCTAGCCTATCCCTTGGCGCAGGATATGTTACGAGTTTCCAGTTCCCATAAATAGTGGATGAGTACGAGGATGTCTTTCCATAGGATGTCCCTAGACTACCTCCCCATCGGGAGATAGATTTCTGCATTGAGTTGCAACCCGGGATGACACCGATATCAGCATCAGCATATCATATGGCTCCTGCAGAGCTTCGTGAGCTAAGGGTGCGACTGGAAGACTTGCATAAGAAGGGTTTCGTGAGACCCAACGTTTCACCTTGGGCCACCCCAGTGCTATTTTCCATGAGGCCAGATGGGAGCATGAGGCTATATGTGGATTACCGACACTTGAATCAGGTGACCATGAAGAACCGGTATCCCCTTCCAAGGATCGATGACCTCTTTGACCAGTTGAGAGGGGCACAATGGTTCTCGAAGGTTGATCTACGATCAGGATATCATCAGTTGCGAGTACAGAATGAGGATGTACCGAAGACTACTTTCAGATGTCTCCATGGTTACTATGAGTACTTGGTGATGCCCTTCGGTGTGACGAACACCCCGAGAATGTTCATGGGACTCATGAACCACTTTTAGCAATATCTAGATCAGTTCATAGTGGTCTTCATCGATGATATCCTTATGTACTCTGTGTCCGAGGGGGAGCACGCGAGACACCTAAGGATGGTTATAGACACACTCCGATATCACCAGTTGTATAGGAAACTCTCGAAGTGTCAGTTCTGGATACAGGAGGTCCACTTTCTGGGACACGTTATCTCAACATATGGTGTAGCAATGGACCCAGCCAAGGTGGACGCAGTACTAGAAAGAGAGCCACCCTAAAGCGTGACAGAGGTTTAGAGTTTCCTTGGGTTGGCAGGATAATATCAAAGATTCATTCATGATTTCTTCAGGATTTCAGCTCCCATGACATCTTTGACCAGAAAGGGGAAACCTTTCGTGTGGACCGAGAGATGCCAGCAGGCTTTCCAGCAGTTGAGACAGAGTCTGAAGAGCGCCCCGATCTTGAGATTACTGGAGGAGGGTGTCGAGTACGTAGTGTTATACGACGCATCAGGAACCGGGCTTGGTTGTGTCTTGATGTAGAGGCAAGCAGTGATTGCATATGGCTCATGCCAGTTGAGGCCCCACGAGCAGAACTATGTGACCCATGATCTTGAGTTGGAAGCGGTAGTCTTCGTATTGAAGATGTTGCGACACTACTAGATGGGTGACTATTTTATTGTCTACTCTGATCACAAGAGTCTCAGATATATCTTTTCTCAAAAGTATAGGAATTTCTGACAAATTTGGTGGCTTGAGTTCTTCCAAGATTACGACATTGAGATCATTTATACTCTGGGGAAGGGGAACGTTGTGGCAGATTCTCTCAGCAGGAGATCCAGTTCGCAGAAGCTGGAGGAGGTGATGAGGCAGTTGGCCTCTTTATAGTTATCCTTCATGGATAAATATGAGGGAGATTACCTTCAGTCAATGGTTGGTACCCCTCCACTCTTAAAACGAGTCAGGGAAGCATAGTGCGAGGATTCTAGCTGAGAGACTCTATGTTCTTAGATATCCACAGGTGTTGGGGCTGATTGATATTAATAAGTATGGGAGCACATTGTTATTTTCAGAGGGCGTATAGTATTACCATTGACGTTGAAAGAGGAGGTTCTGAGGGAGTTCCATACATCTCCTTTGGCAGTGCATCCAGACATGGAAAATATGTACAAGGACCTCGGACATCAGTTCTAGTGGTCAGGAATGAAGAAGAGTGTGGAAAAGTTTGTTCTCGGTGCCTTACTTGTCAGCAAGTAAAGGCTTAGCACCAGGTGCCAACAGGTTTGACTCAGACCCTTGAGGTGCTAGAGTGGAAGTGGGACGGGATATCTACGGACTTCGTGATGGGTCTACCAAGTACATCCAGGGGACACGACGCCATATGGGTGATCATTTACCGACTCACCAAGTCAGCCCACTTCCTAGCCATACAGGCGCAGAGTTTAGTAGAGAGCTTGGGACGCCTATACGTGCAGGAGATAGTTAGACTTCATAGAGTTACATCCATGATTTTCTCAGATCATGATGTTCGTTTCATATCCCAGTTGTGGAAAGGGTTGCAAGATGATTTTGGGACTCAGTTACGCTTGAGCACAGCGTTCCATCCTCAGACTGATGGTCAGATGAAGCAGACCATCCAATTTCTTTAAGATATGCTACGGGCTTGCATACTTGACTTCGGTTGAAGCTGGGAGGATCACCTACCACTGGTGGAATTTACTTATAACAATAGTTATCATTCCACTATTAGTATTTCACCATTTGAGGCTCTGTATGGGCGACCTTTCATGTACCACTTTTCTGGACTGATCCAGGGGAGTCAGAACTCATGGGCCCACATATGGTAAGAGATACTATACAGAAGGTTTAGGTTATCTAGGAGTGGATGAAGACTGCATAGAGTCAGCAAAAGTCTTATGCCGATAGGAGGCAGAGGCCTTTGGAGTTTGAGGAGGGAGACCATGTGTTCCTTCGGGTGTCACCTCGACAGGGATTACAGAGATTTTCATGAGGTGGAAAGATATCTCTGAGGTTGGTTGGCCCTTTAAAGATTCTGAGTAGAGTTAGAGAGATGACATATAGCTTGGCTTTACCTACTCAGATGGACCGGGTAGACAACGTCTTCCATGTGTCGCAGTTACAGAGGTATGTGCATGATCCATCGCACGTCATCGATTGGGGTGAGTTGGAAATCGATGATGGAGTGACCTTTACTGAGTACCCAGTGGAGATCAAGGATCAATAGGAAAAGATCCTTCGTGGGTGAGCTATTCCTTTGGTTCTTGTCTGGTGGCAGTAGGGGAACCTCCAGGAGAGCACATGGGAGCAGGAGGATCAGATTCATGTGTAGTACCCACATCTTTTTGAGTAGCCTTGGTTTGGGATTTTTGGGGACGTAAAAGCCCTAAGAAGGGTGTGATGTAATGTCTCAGATTTTCCATACATTTTTTTTAAAAATATTTGGGTATTATTTCGAGACCAGTCTTTGAGACAACATGCAGTTCCGAGGCCAGGTGAGCCTAGAACAAATGTTTGAATTTAATTAAATAATCAAATAATGTGCACATGAGGTTTTCCTGAAAAAGTAGGATAACTCCCGAATGGGTACTCAGATCATAAATCTGAGGGCACCGTTTCGTTCAGAATATAGATTTTACCTTAGGTGAGGCCTAACATCAGCCGACATAGGTCGGTGGTGAAATCTAGTTTTTTGGACGTAACAGTAATAAAATATTTAATAAAAATATTTTATTCTGCAGTGAAATATTTTTAAATCTATTGCAGCAGATATCTTTTATCCTTTTTAAATAAATTCTTGCACAGGGTTCCAGGGTTACAAACCTCATAACCTGAAACCCTTGGAGACTGTAGAGGCTCTGGAGAAAACTTCCCAACACGGCGATGACGTTCTTGACGATTTTCACCGGCGATGATGAAACAATGACCAGATCTTCACCAAATAATACTTCAGATCCAGGTATGATTTTTCTTTTTGATTTTCCTTTCCACGTTCTTGATTCCTATGATGAAAAAAGACTAATATTCGAGAAGATTAGCCTGCTGATCGATCGTTTTGCAGGCGGGTTTGATTTGGGGTTTTATCAGGAAATCAATTACTCGAAAATTTATAATCTGTTGTTTGTTGTGGTTTAGATCTAATGGAAATGAACCCGGATCATCATGAACAACGATCGAGGTTCATCCCTCTTGTTCGATTATTTGTATTTTTCTCCCGTGCATTCTTCATTGCGTTCTACGCGTTTTTGGAGGAAATTGACCATTGCACATTCATTTGTTGGCGAAACGATCCAAGATTGAAGATCAAACTCCAGAGTGATGTCACAGAGGTGCGATGAAAGTTTTGACAGACGATTCAGGACGGATCAAGAGATATCAGTTTTCGGGCATTTTTCTTCAGATGAATCATTTGAGGTTTATGATCCGATTTAAGGAACCAAAAACACCCATTTCAGTGTTTGTATGTTGAACGGAACCAACCCCTAGAGTATCAGGATGAATGGATGAGAAACCATGGATTTGGAGGATCAGCCGTGGTGCGAGGAGGAAGACAGCATTTCTGGAAAAATCCTGACTACACGATGTGTAGTATGGGCTACACGGTGTCTGTTCGTCGGCAGACCACCTGGTGTGCACTCCGGGAGTACACGGACATGGGTTGGGTACACGGCCAAGGACACGACGTGTATACCCATACCTGGCCAGACCTGGCCAGATACACAGGATACCATGTGTGCTGGTACACGGGTAGGTGACACGGACAGAGACTGTGTACGGGCACATGGCTAGCGTACAAGGAGCGAGCCCCAGGTTCTCGAACATGGTGTGTGATTCTTCTACACGTCGTGTAGTTACTTTCTATATTATGAGCCAAATGAAATGGGCCTTTTACATGGGCAGTACCCAGAGTTAAGGAACCTAGCGTGTGATTCTTCTACATGCCATGTAGTTGAGTTTTACACAGCTTGAACGGATGACACAGGTCTTTTACACGGGTAGTACCCAGAGTCAAAGAACATGGCATGTAACCATAATACACACCATGTAACCAATTTTACATGGCTTGAGCCAGTTGCCTTCTGTGACTTGGGATAGTTTCTTTAGGGTTTTCCCGTTGGTCTTTCTCCAGATGGTTCCCGATATCATTTCCTACATATAAGAGTATGATCCTTTCAGTAGGACTTCCTGAATAGAGTTTTTGGAATCCCCTCTGTGAGTTGTAGAGACAGATCCTCTATTCATTCCCGTAACCCTAGGTAGATTTCTTGGTATCGACGTGACAAACATTACCGGGGCTCTGATCCTCTGCTTAGAGTTTTAGCTCAGACTGAGTTGTCAGAATCACCCCATGACTGGGTTGTGATCCTCATCTGAGCATCATGTTTTCAATGTACTTGTGGAGCGTGTTCTCCTGGAACGAGTACTTCGTATCTCTCTCTTCAGACCTAGGAGTGTGTTCTCCCAATTTCATGCTTAGTGGAATCTTCGAGCTGGATCTTAGTGGTGTTTTCGCAATGGTCACTTGTGTATGAGTATATCTGGATATTCTTGTTGTATGTTTCGTAAACATATACTATGTAAAGATTACTATACCTTTCTTTTGTGGTATTTCCCTTGTTTTATTCCTTTGTGGTTTTGGGGTGTCCTACTGGGTATTGTTATACTCACCCCTGCACGGTCTTTGCCCGCATGTGTCTTGTCTTGTGTAGACGAGAGAGCCTTTGACAGGATTCTAAGTGGACCAGCACTGGATGGTACTCAGTGAGATCAGATAGGCCGAGGTGTGTTCCTATGTCTATAGACTGCAGTCCCAACACCTTTCTTTATAGGTTGGACTTTTTTACAGACTCACTTTTGGTGGGCTTGTACATTTGGCCCACAGTTTTACATTACTGCACTTTACCTTTCTTGTCGTACTCTGTTGGTTGGGATTTAGTGCATGCATGCATCTTTTTCCTTTTAATAGTTTTTATTTTTCAGATTTGTGGGCTTGGAGATGTGTTTGAATGTGTATAGGTTTATAGGTAATGCCTTCCATGTTAGTAGCATGCCTAATCGGTGCTAGTCACCATCCCCTAGCCTATTGGTGGCGGGCTTGGGGAGTTTTGGCTCGGGCCCCACTAGTACAGGTCATGACACTATATATTTAAAATAATTATTTTTGTAAATAATTTTATCCCTGAGTTGGTTCAACTTGAAGTGTTTCTTCATTTGAAGGTTCACATAAGAAATTCTTTGTAAAACACGAAGGAAGATTGTAAGGATCCTAATTATTTTAATAAAATTCCACCATTTGGTTACTCTATTCATCCAATTAAAGAGAGAGGTAGATATTTTATGATTTTTCATTATAAAATATAGCGGAATAACATGCCTATTCATATTCTAAAAAGTCTACCTAATAATCACCCAAATCATAATTATATCCCATAAGTATATAATCTATAATATATGATCAATAGAACTCATTATTATATGGCTGATAAAGATGAAATGGATCTTCATGTAACTCCTCCTCATCCTTTTCGTGATAATATTCATGAAAAATTAGTTGGGATACCTTTTCCTCCTTTGGTTCTGATTCTTTACTCTTGTTACTTCTCTTGAAATACACATAAAAATTATGTTATACATTTACCAAAGTTCTATATTTCATCTCTATTTTCTTATAACTAATATTTTATTTTGTGTTGAATTTCTTCTTCTTGTGGCCCATAAGATTTGATAGTTTTTTCATAATAATTGTAATTTGAATACATCATATAAAAAGAAATATTATTATAGATTTTTATAAAAGAATGTTATTTATTAAATTATGAATAAAAATAGTGATTAATTCCACGTGACTCACTGGAAATGGTTCCAATTTATTGAATGTATTAATGTGAACACTTAAAATTTTATGGTTTTTTTACTATGTGATGCATAGGGGTTAAACAAAGTGGTTCTCTTGAGGATCCTTATTGTCAATCACCTTCTATTCAAACCATTTTTTCTTCATATTCTTGGTATTTATTATACATTAAAACAAAGGAATGAAATGGGATTTTAAAATGATGGAATTATAGAAAATAAATCTACATAGTAAAAACTCAAAAAATGTTAGAAATAAAGAATTTAGTCATAAGGTTGACTTATTAGGTTCCATCCTTATCAAATATTAATTTTTTAAATTTTATTTTATTTTCATATTATACACAAACTATTATCAACTAAAATTAGTAAGAAACTTATCATGCATATGATATATCTTTAGAACAACAAATTTCACATCCTCCAATAGTGAGGAACTATTAACACACCCTAATCGATAGAATGGCGCCTTTCGAGACCCAGATATATCATATATATTTTCACCTATTAAAACAATTCAACCCTATAATTGAGAGAGCTTCCTGATATTTAGAAGGTAATTTATGTTTAGTATGGAATAGAGTAAAATAGTGGTCAATATCAAAGAATGATGTAAAATCTCTATATTACCCCAAAATAATTTCTCTGACCAATTAAAAACAAAAAATCAAAATTAATTAATAAATAAATAAAATTTCACAAACATTGGAACCCCCAAGGATATGAATATGGTAACATAGTAAGAATCATGAGTATTATAGAGGTATGATTGAAGGAAAAAATTGTGAAAATAAAACAACTAAAATTAGAGGAATAAAACAAAAATAATATATATCAAATACATTATACTATTAAAGAAGAATTCGAACCAACCTAACCTCTAAAATGGATAAGCACTTAAAATGGAGAGGATATATATTTTTACAGAAAATAAAAGTGTAAAGGTTCACATTAAGAATTCAAATTAATTATGTAATGTGTTTGTCACATTAAACGGATGAATTTGGGAATATAGTCTTCTAGAATGTTTAATTTTATATCCCCTTTATTATCCTAAAATATTTGAGCTTTTTGGACATGTGTAGATATTTTTATGAGTGATTTACTCTGGACGATGATTTTTTCCTAGAAGGCTATATGAAATCCAATGCAGAAATTTTCAATGCCATTATGAAAAAAATTATAGAATATTTATTTTAAACAGTTACAAAAAATGATTCATGGCATGTTGAATATATTAATTTAACATTTCACCACCGTTTGATTTGAATGTTGGGTGATATGGACCAATATTTGAATGTCCCAAAAAATATGAATAGATTTTGAGTTATGAATTGTGAGAAATATTTAAGCCTTTTATTATGGGAATTTGAATTTGACCCAAATGAATAAAATATATCCCAGTGAGCATAAATTCCAGAAAATGAATTTTTCAATTTCAGTTACTATATAATAATTTATTGAAAAAATAAGAAACTGATTTAAAATACATAATAATATACAATTATGAATTTTTTATGAGAAACATAAAATCATTCCAAAAATATATATATAGGATAATTACACTTTAAATATAAAATTTCCACAATTAAAAATTTTGAAATAGAAATTAATATATTTGGAAAAATTTTCTATGACACGGTTTCTCTAACAATACTAAAGTGTACTACTGTACTATGAAATTACAATTAGTGAACATTTAATGACATAATGAAGCTTCCTGATCCCATAAATAGCTCACATGAATATTTCTTCATGGAACCAATTTAGAATACTATTTTTTTGGAAAACTAATTCTTTTAGCATTTATAAAAAGGTTCTCCATCATCCATTTATTTATAAGTGTCCCACTAAGGCAGAATACTACCTATTATTTTTAGGTAAAAAATCCTCTTTTAATATATCAACTTGATTTTAATTTCATGTCATATTATATAGATTTTACTCATTATAATCCATTAAATTATATTTTAAATGTAAATTTAGGTCAATGTGTTTCATTCTATCCTGATAATTTAGATAGCCTTTACATTTTTTAACACTCATACTATCATTGAAAAATAGCTCTTCATTCTAATTCATTACTTGGATAATTTAGTAATAACTATAACATGAAAGAATACTTTTCAAAATCATTAGTCTCTATATAATTTTCATCCATTGTAAAAGAACTAACCTCCATTAGAATCCATTAATTTCATTGAATAGTTATTCTAACAAATATAAACAAAACAAACCATTTTTATTTTTTGTTTGTTGAAATCACCAGAAAAATATGCATCAAAAAATAATTGTGAAGGATATTTTTTCATGAAGAAGGATTTTGTATCTTCCAATCCTTTTCAGTATTGGATAATCTAATTCATAGATTCACAGTTATTCTTTCAGGAGTAATATATTTTCCAACTCAAAACTCCCACTACAAATGAAATATATAGCCATGAATATATCACCTCATACATAATGTTTTTTTAATTGATGTATATGGTATTATTTCATATACCAAACCTAATATTAAATTAATGTTGAATGTTACTTGGATAAATTAAGGTGTTTGACAATAGGAGTTCTTATTGATTTACATATGGTCATCCAATATTAATTAATGATATTCCAAGTGTACTCTTTCTATGATGGAACCATATTGCTAGATTTTTTATTCCTTTCTATCATTGTAACGACCCAAAATTCAATCCATGGGATTTTCCTTGTCATAAAAATTTCATATTGTATAAATGACCTAAAATTACTTATGTAACACAATAGAAATATTATAAATGAAGAATTTATGAAATAAGATTTATTTATAAAAGTTAAAAAAACTATACCAATGAAATTGTAACTTAACCATATGAATAGTAATATGACACTTATGAATAGTAAATTACCCAAATGAATAGTAAATGAACCAATGAATGTCTAAATATAATTTAAGAATCTTATAAAAAATAGTATGATATAATTATATCATAGTATAAGCTAATGAATATTTTAGAAATTATTAATTAATTCTTGCTATTTTTGTGAGTTTAAATTATTTAATTACAATTTTTTAATTAATAAAATGAATTAAAATTAAATTAATTTTCTTAAAATTTATTTATAAACAAATATTTTTTCCTATTATTTTAGGATAATTTAATTATACATTAGTTTATTTTAAGAGTGTTATAAGATTAGTGATAAATATAAAATCTGTATTTTTCGAGTAAATGATGGTTTTAATTAAAAATTATATTTCTAGAATTTATAAAATTATATTAAAAAAATGGAGTTAATTTTTTAATTATAATAATGGATAAAGTTTTAGGGTAATTATTCATATTTTTCTAAAATACTTGTATTTTTAGTGAATAGTAAATTATGAAAGTTTACGATAAATGTTAAATACATGAATTATTTAGTCATAGTTGACTTATTGATGATTTAAGTCCATAATATAGAACAATAATTTATTATTTTAATATATCTAGTGATAATACTAAATCTATTCATAGTCATAAGTCAAAATAATAAACAAATGAATAAAATATTCAAAAAACACCCCTCTCCTCCACTATAAATACCACCCATCACTACCTCTTCTACTCACGCATTCCACGTTTTGAGCCTTGTCAAATTTCTGAACAATATTCTTCCCAAGATCCTCCTCCATGTCCAGGATCTCTTAGTCACATAAAAATAAAAAAACCATTTCCCTAATAAGGTTCCCATAAAGAAGAATTCATGAGGTAAAATCCTCTTCCATTTCATTTTAATTTCATTCCATGCTCTTTTCTATTATTATTATTTCCCCACATTCCCTCATCCAAATAGGATGATAAATCCATATCATAAATATACTATAAATTTTTTATTTTAATTGAATAATCCATCAACATTCCCCTTCTCCTCTCCCTTTTATTCTAAAAATGGAAATGTTATTCGTGAGGTGTTGTGTAATGACCCGGAAATTATACGGAAATTTCATTCTTAAATAGATGGGAATTTTACGAGTCTGCGAAAATTTACAACGCTTGATTTCGAGGCTCAGTGTGCCCAGAATCAATTTCTAATGTTTTTTTCGGGTTTGTTCATTAAACGTAAGATAGGGATTCTATATCATTTGAACCGGTGCTCGAAATTGAAATCTGAGGGCACCGTTGAACTCATAGAGATGATATTTTCTTAAGAAGACATTCACCTCGACTACAGTTGGTCAAGGATGGAAGATAGTTTTATGGTTTTAAAGAATAATGTAAATAGAAATAAGGTGTGATTTTTTTTATTTTGGTTTTTAAAACCTGCAAGTGGAGGTTGGAGGTGGGGGTCACCACACCATAACCTCCCATGAGAGGTTATCGTGGGGGGCCCACCCGAACATAACCTTCCCTTGGGAGGATAAATTTTAGTGGGGACCACCAGAGTTTCTAACCCCTTTAAAACCCCATTTAAGTGGGGAAGACACTTGACCGTCTCCACTAATTAATTGAGCCTACTCCACACTCAATAATTAAATGGGTTGTCTCATTTAATTAATCAAAACCATTTGAATTATTGTTCCAACAAATAATAGGCGACATTTCCATCTATTATTCTGTTGGCATGCTGCTTTTTGGTTGGGAGAATTAAGGATAGGATGGTCTCTTGGATGACTTCATCTTTCAACAAAGAATGCCCCTCTCCACCGAAGAACGACAAACACCTTCTTCCTTCATCAATCAGAACAAAGAAGGGAGCACCATCCTTGAAGAACGCCGCCGAAGCCATACTAAGCATCTTAATTTCTGACGTCAAATAATCAACGTCCGCCCTATTCCCGCGACTTTATCAAAGATCATCGAAAAACGAGGTAGGGTATTTCAGTTGATTTTGTTCCCATTATACGTCGTTCAAATTATGGAATGTGAATTGCTGATTGATATCAACATAACGAAGAGGGTTCAGACTGGACGAACATGACATGACCCTCCCCCTTGTTGATCTCATTTGTTGATGATGGAGGAGGAGCAATGACGGCGGTGTTGGGATGACCGAAAAGGAACCCGGCTGTGAAGAAATCTGGCCACGAAGCAACCACAAGGCTGCTAGGTCGCCAGAAGGGCGCGACACCATCGTGCCACGCGGATGAAAGGGAGGCTCTGGATAGGGTGGGATGTGGTGGAAGGGTGCAACGTCATCGCGTCCTATGGAGTAGGAGAGCTGTGGCCAACGTGGGCTGTGGCGGAGGGGTGTGACGCCATCGCGCCGCGTGGAGGAGCAAACCCGCGGCGCCGTCGCGCCGTGGGGAAGGACCCGAGACGGCCGACATCTGGCCGGTCGCCGGCAGTGTGAAACCAGCACCTAGAGCCAGTTTTTTTTTTTCAGAAGTAAAGGGGCATGACACCCCCCCCCCCACTCGTGGCTAGGGCGGGCCCCATAGGGGGCCGCCGGGAGGCTAGGCCACGCGAGCCGCCAGCAGGGCACATGGACAGCCAGCCAGGCCATGCGGGCTGCCCCCTTGGGTCAGGCCGCCCACGAGACATGACACCCCATCGTGCCGGGCCGCGCTTGGGCCGGGCTGCCCCCTCAGGCTGGGCTGCTCCCACAGGCCAGGCCACCCTCTCGGGCAGGGTTGGACCCACAGACCGGGTTGGACCCCAGTCTGAAACTGTTTGACCCGAACACACCTTTTCGCCCGTAACTTGGGTTACAAATGTCCGATCGATGAACTGTCTATGGCGAAGAAAATAATAGAGTTATTAGGTTCTTTTAGAATACCCCACATGTGGTTTTGACACAGTTGAGATATGGTTGGGTTGGTTTGAACCCAAAAACCAATCAGGCCCCTAGGACGGAAATGCGAATAACTCACAGACCGTGCGGCCGATTGACGCGCTGTATGTTGAGTTGAGACCCCTATGAAGAGGCGGTCCATTGAGATACTACTAATTGGGACTTCGTCATAGTTGGAGTATCAATCAGTAGATCATGGAGCAGATCCTTCCGGAGATGAGCGAGCGGAGTACAGAGACTTAGTAGCTAGCTAAGACCTGATGACTGCTGACCTTTCGACTCGAAATGTTTTGAATAGCACCGTGGGAAGCACCCTTATGTGATGCGGAAGACCCATAGTGGGGAGGACCTCTGTGTGATGCGGAAGACCCATGATACTTGACAGAAGGGGTTCCTCACTTGGATATGAGGGGGAGTTCCTCTATTTGACACGATATACCCATAGTGGGGAGTGCCTCTTTTTGACACAGCAGACCCACGGTACTCGACAGGAGGAGTACCATAGCAGTCCAGGATAGTGGTAAGCGCATCTCTGTGATGTGGTAGGCCCACAATACTCTATAGAGAAGGAGTACACCAGTAGTCGAGGTTTGGACAGTTTGACTGGATGTGTTACATGTTACCACCCCAAGAATAAATTTTTGTTTTGAGCTAAGTCAATGATGTTAGTGTTTTCCTCATGACAAAGATGGGTTACTAGATAACTTAGGTATTTGTATGGGAATATACCTAAGTAATGGTTATACGTTGATTTCAAACCTTGTGGTTTATCTTTGTTGGATTTTTGGAGACCTTGAGGGTCTCAGGGTCCCTACTAAGTACCATTATACTCACCCCGACACAGGCTATGCCCACACCAGGTTGTGTTGGTTGTAGAAGACGGACAACACTGACTGAGGCAGAGAGTAGCAGAACTGGAAGGTACCTGGAGGTGGACCCCTTAGAATGAAGGTGCACGGAGTGGATGGACGGACGTGGAGTGTTGAGGAGGCCTTCTATACCTACACTTTAGGTAGGTACCCCATAGGACGACCCAATAGCTGCTTTACTTTTTCTCCAGTTGCATTTTCTTTCAATTGTACCAGTGCTTTACTGTTGGGATTGTATTTCCATCACCTTTACTTCCAACATTATTTTTTGTATACAGTTTTACATAGTGTCTAACTTCCAGTTGTGTACTCTGATGTGTTTTTTTATAGTTTTAAAGATAATGGCTTCCCTGTTTTGGGATTTACGTCATTGGTGCTAGTCGTCGGCCCCTGGCCTATAGAAGGTGGGCTTGGGGTAGTCACGATACGAGCTCCGGGGGACGGGTCTTGACAAATTGGTATCAATATAGCCAGTTCTACCACAACACTTAAGACTATGATCGTTATTTTCTTTGAAGTAATAGTGTTAATGGTGCAATGTGTTGTTTTCAGTTCAAGAAGTCCAGTGTTGGTGCGGGCGGGTGACGTATCCATACACCATGACCCTGACTACTGATTTTCGACTTAGTGCACAAAACACTAATTCAGTGTGTGTTTTGAAAAGTTTTCTTATGTCAGATCAACAATATAAGCTCATGAGGTATAATATTTTGACTGTGTCACATCTGTTTCTTTCACAATGCCTCCCCGCAGAGCCTCGAGAGTTGTACGCTCTGACAGCCCACCAAGGGATGAGGCCTCGGTGTAGGGCCCTTTACCAGCGGAGGCACCAGTGGTACTACTTCTCATTGGGACATCGATGCCACCGGCCCCAATAAGAGATGATTCACACCGCTTGAGCGAGTTTCATGAGTTCTAGCGTCCGATGCCACCAAGGTTCAGGGGAGAGATGCACCCACAAGAGGATGAGGATTGGCTGAAGGCTATGGTGAGATTCTTCAGGCTAGTAGGGACACCATCAGACTTAATGGTGATCCTTGTCACGAGTCTCCTTCAGGAAGCCGTATGTAGATGGTGGAGCCTAATTCTCCAGGTGCATGACGAGGCAACACTACTATGGGCAGACTTTGAGATCCTATTCCGGGTAGAGTTTGTACCATCCACCCTTCATGCGGTGCAGATACAAGAGCTACATCATCTAAAGTAGGGCAGAATGACAGTAACACAGTACTCAGTGAGGTTCACCGACCTCTCTCACAACCCCACAGATATGGTACGCGACCCATTATTTAGGGCCAGGACCTTCGAGAAGGGGTTCATGCAAGAGATCAGAGCCTCGATGATCTCCCTCAGCATTCTGACGTAGGCGGGGATGTTAGAGAGAGCCCTCTTAGTGGAGTGTTTTCTTGCTGAGTAGTCTCCAGCAGCGAGACCCACTACTAATTGACATGCTAAGGAGTCCTCTATAGCTGGTAGTATACATATGACACAGAGGTCCAATAGGACCAGATCCACGGGTGGACGACCGTAGAAATCAGGATCTGTTGTGCAGGGAACCCTGGGTAGCGACTTACCTGCAAGGAGTAGGAAGTGTTACTCATACGGCGGGTAGGGTCACATGGCTCGTGACTATCCGACCTTCCGTTCAGAAGATCATCAGTCAGTTCAGGGACCACCCAGGTTGAGGTAGAGGTTCGATCGAGGTGGTACGCAGGGAGCAGGCAGACGTGGCAGAGGAACTGGTCGAGCAGTTGGTAGTGGATGATGTTATGAGGTGATACCACCACCACCACCACCAAGAGGTCCACCCCAACCACAGGGAGCAGTTGGATAAGAGGGAGCTCATTTTCAGGCAGCTGAGTCATACGACCACGGTGCTCTGGAGTTGATTCGAGGTACTATTTGTGTCTAATCCACCATAGCTGCAGTTCTTATAGACACAGGTTCCATTCACTCTTTCATTTACACTGCCCTCGTTCGGAGCTCAGAAATTCCGATGGAGTCGTTGTCTCGATCCTTCCTTCTAGAGACTCTTACAAAAGTAGACTTGACGATTATGCAATGGTTCCGACAATGCAATCTTACTCTAGGAGGCGAGACCTTCGGCTGAGATCTCCTAGTAGCGGTGTCTAGGCCTTCTGACGTCATCTTAGATATGGACTAGTTATCTATAGTTCATGCCCAGATTTACTGTATTAGGCACAATGTGTGGTGTGTTCACACAGATGGGACCAGGTTCACTTTCACCGGTGAGATGGGATCCATTGTAGCATAAGAGAGACTTACTAGGAGCAGGGTTTAGCCGATCACTCATCGGTCGACCTGTCTCACCCTTGGAGCAGTTGACGTGGAGAGTCCAAACTATCCTGTAGTGGTGGACCACTACGCGGATGTTTTCCCTGATGATTTTTCGGGACTACCACCTCAAAGATAGGTGGACTTATACATTGACCTATACCCTAGGACGACACCGATATCTACTCCAGCATATTGGATGGATCCCGCTGAGCTTTGTGAGCTACGATTACAGCTAGAGATCTTATAAGGGAAGGGATTCATCCGGCCCAATGTTTCTCCCTGGGCAGCCCCGATTCTATTCTCCAAGAAGGCGGATGGGAGGTTGAGGCTTTGTGTCGACTACCGTCGCCTGAACTAGGTGACTGTGAAGAACAAGTACACACTCATAAGGATTGACAACCTCTTTGACCAGCTGATGGGAGCACGGTGGTTCTGGAAGATAGACCTCAGATGAGGCTATCACTAGCTCAGAGTTTGAGACAAGGATGAGTAGAAGGCTGCCTTCAGATGTCGGGACATCCACTGTGAGTTCTTGGTTATACCCTTCGGCGTAACCAATTCTCCAGCAGTTTTCACGTGTCTCATGAATTGGATCTTCCATCCATACCTCGATCGCTTTGTCATGGTCTTCATCGATGACATTCAGATCTACTTGAATACTGAGGAGGAGAATTACTACCATTTGCAGGTAGTACTGGACACACTCCGAGAGCACCAGATTTATAGTAAGCTCTAGAAGTTCCACTTTTGGATTTGAGAGGTTCACTTCTTGGGACATCTCATCTCGGAGGCAAGAGTTGTATTAGATCCAGCAAAGATTGATGTGGTACTTACTGGGGAGATACCGAGGAGTGTGACGGAGGTACAATGTTTCTTAGTCTTGGCTGGGTACTATCAGAGGTTCATTCCAGACTTCTCCAGAGTTGCAGCACCACTATTATCCTTGATAAAGAAGGGGAAACCATTCATGTGGTCAGAGAGATACCAGCAGTGTTTTCAAGAGCTGAGGCAGAGGATGACTAGTGCCCCCATAATGAGGCTTCCATAGGAAGGTGTTGGATACATAGTCTACTGCATTGCATTAGGGACCAGACACAGGTGTGTCCTGATGCAGGAGCGAGCTATGACCGCATATGGTTCTCGGCAGCTGAGACAACACAAGCAAAACTATGCTACCCATGACCTGGAGTTAGGAGTAGTGGGCTTCACCTTGATATATGTGGAGGCAATATCTGATGGGCGATCATTTCATAGTCTACTCTGATCACAAGAGTCTCAGGTATATCTTCTCCGAGAAGGACCTGAACCTGAGACAACAGCAATGGCTTGAATTCCTCTAGGACTATGACTTCAATATAGTCTATACTCTTGGGAAGTGGAACATTATTGTGGATGATCTCAACATCAGGTCTTGTATACAGCTACTAGGTGAGGCGACATAGCAGTTGGCTACCTTGTAGATATCCTTTGTTGATAGGGATGTACTAGCCTCTCTATAGTCTCTTACAGTCACACCACCACTTCTTAAACGAGTTAGAGAGGCGCAGCATAGAGACGCTGACTGTGAGATGCAGTGTGCTTAGATATCGACAGGGCAGGAACCTGATGGATTTTCTGAAGGTGGAGAGCACGTCATCCACTAAGGAAAACGTACCGTGGTACCCGTTTCTCTTCAAGAGGAAGTGTTGAGGGAGTCCCAAACTTCCCCTCTTTTGGTACATCTAAGAGTGGCGAGGATGTACTAGGACCTCCAATGTCACCACAAGTGGCCAAGTATGAAGAAGGTGGTAGCAGACTTTGTCTCTCGGTGCCTCACTTGCCTGAAAGTGAAGGCAGAGCACCAGTTACAAATAGGCTTGGTTCATCCCTTAGAGGTCCCAGAGTTGAAGTGGGATGTGATATACATAGACTTCGTGATGGGTCTTCCACGTACATCGAGGAGTCATGATTCAATATGGGTGATCATTTACCGAATCACCAAGTCAGCCCACCTCCTACTGATCATAGATTAGGGATCAGTAGGGAGATTGGGATGCCTCTATGTACAAGGGATTGTGCATTTTCATGGAGTACCTTCTTCTCTTGTCTCCGACCGTGACACACGGTTTACTTCTCATCTATGGAAGGGGTTATAGGAGGCTTTCATGACATAGATTCACTTGAGCACCACCTTCCGTCCTCAAACATATGTCCAGACTGAGTGGACCATTCAGACCCTCGAGGACATGATTCGAGCATGTGTCCTCAAATTCAGTCATAGCTGGGAGGATCGCATACCTTTGGCAGAGTTTTCCTACAACAACAGCTATCATTCCAGCATCATTATGGAACCTTTTGAGGCCTTGTATGGTCGACCTTGCAGATCGCCACTATGTTGGATAGACATAAAGGATTCAACACTAGTGGGACCAGAAAGAGTACGGGCTACCACGGAGAAGGTGCAGATCATCCAGGAGCAGATAAAGACTGCAATGAGTAGGCAGAAGTCACATGCTGACAGGAGACAGAGACCTATGGAGTTCAAGGATGTCGACCATGTCTTCTTACGAGCCTCACCTAGATGAGGTCTATAGAGATTTGGTTGAGGCAGAAAGTTCTCTCAATGATTCATCGGACCTTTCCAGGTCCTCCATATAGTATGTGAGGTGGTTTTCCACCTGGATATTCCACCTCCATTGCACCGGGTGGACGATGTTTTCCACGTATCTCATCAAAGGAGATACATGCACGAACCATCCCACATCATCGACCATGGGGATCTGGACATCGATGATGGGGCGACTTTCACAGAGGTTCCAATGGAGATTAAGGATTTACAAGTGAGGTTCCTATGTGGACGGTCGATACCTCTGGTGCGCTTACGCTGGTAGCACGGGAACCTCCAGGATATAACATGGGAGCAGGAGGTTCAGATGCATGCTCAGTACCCCAATTAGTTCCCATAGTTAGAGTTGTAGCTTACAGGGACGTAAATCCATGAGGTAGGGAGAATTTAATGACCTTGAAATTCTGTGGAAAAGTTTTTCTTAAATACCTAGGAATTTTACGAGTCCGTGAAAATTTACGGCGCTTGATTGCGAGGCCCGGTGTGCCTGGAATGAATTTCTAAATTTTTGTTCGGGTACGTTCAGTAAACGTACGAGCGGGATTTTATATCATTTGAACCAGTGCTCGGAATTGAAATTTGAGGGCACCGTTTAACTCACAGTGCTGGTATACGCATAAGAAGACTTTCACCTCGATGATAGTTGATTGAGGATGGAAGTTAGTTTTATGGTTTTAAAGAATAATTTAAATTAAAATAAGGTGTGAAACTTATTTTTATCTTGGTGGTTAAAACCTCCAAGTGTTGGTTGGGGGTGGGGGACACCACACCTTAACCTCCCATGAGATGTTATGGTGGTGGGGCCCACCATAACATAACCTCCCATGGAAGGAGAAAATTCTTGTGGGGACCACCCGAGTTTCTAACCCCTTTAACACCCCATTTAAGTGGAGAAGACTCTTGAACTTTTCCACTAATTAATTGAGCCTACTCCACCCTCTTTAATAAAATGGGTTGTCTCATTTAATTAATCACAATAATTTGAACTGTTGTGCCAATAAATAATAGATGACGTATCCATCTATTATTTTGTTGCATGCTTCTTTTTGGTTGGGAGAATTAAGGAGAGGAGTAGCTCTTGGAGAACTTCATCTTCTAAAGAAAAATGCCCCTCTCTGCTGAAGAATGATGAACACCTTCTTCCTTCTTCAACTGGAACAAAGGAAGAAGCACCATCCTTAAAGAACGGTGACGACGCCATACTCGGAATCTTCATTTCCAATGTCAATGAATTGATGTCCCCCATTTTCCCACGACTTCATCAACGATCATCGACAAATGAGGTAGGGGATTTGAGTTGATTTTGTTCATGTTCTACATCGTTCAAATTATGGAATGTGAATAGTCTATAGATATCACCATAATGAGGAGGGGTTGGAACACATGAACATGGACTGAACCTCCACCTTATTGATCTCTTTTGTTGAAGATGAAGGAAGAGCAACGGCGGCCGTCGTCAGGCCGAACACAAAGGAATCCCGCCATGAAGAAATATGGATGCGAAGCATCCAGCAGAACAAGGCTGTCAGGTCACCAGAAGGGCGCGGAACTGTCATGCCATGCAGATGAAATGGAGGTCGCAGCCGGACCGAGCCACGACGGAAGGGCGCGGCGTCATCACGTTGTACAGAAGAGGAGATCCGCGACCAGGGCGGGCCATGGAGAAGGGGTGTGATGCCGTCATGCTGCATGGAGGAGTAGAACCGCGACACCGTCGCTCCGCGTAATAGGAGGCGAGATGGCCTCTATTGGGCCAGCCACCGGTGGTGCGGAACCGGCTGGACGCTCAACCAGCCAGACAAGGCAGGACCCTCAGGTCCCTCGGGATACGGAACCAGGGCCTAGCATTAGTTCTGTTCGGAAGTCAGGGGGCACCCCCCCCCCCCCCCCCCACTCACGGCTACGACGGGCCTCGCAGGGCACCACCAGCCACTGGCCGGCCAGGGCACGCAGGCCGCCAGCCGGCCACGCGGGCCGCCTGCCGCCCCCTCGGGTTGGGCCTCTCTCAGGCCGAGCCGCCCTCGGGTTGGGCCGCTACCTCGGGCCAGGCCACCCCCTTGGGCCAGGTCGGTCCCATGGACCAGGTTGGACCCACGGACTGGGTCGGACCCCAGTCCAAAACTGTTTGACCCGAACACACCTTTTCGCCCATAACATGGTCTATGGGTGTCCGATCGATGAACTGTCTACGGTGACAGAATTATTAGAGTGACACGGTTCCTTTGGAATACCCCACATTAGGTTTGGACATAGTTGGGATACAGTCGGGTTGGATTGAACCCAAAAACCAACCGTGCCCCTAGGATATAAATGCCAATAACTCAGAGACCGAGCGACGAATTGACGCATCACCTGTTGCTTTGAGACCCCTATGATGAGGTGGACCTTTGAGATACTACTACATGGGACTTTACGATAGTTGGGGTATCAATCAGTAGCTCATGGAGCGGATCCTCCCGGAGATGAGCGAGCGGAGTACGGAGACCTAGTAGCTGGCTGAGAACTGATGACTACTGACCTTTCGACTCAGAGTGTTTCAACTAGCCCAGTGGGAAGTGACTTTGTGTGATGTGGAATACCCACAGTGGGGAGCACCTCTGTGTGATAAGGAAGACCCATGGTACTCGACAGGAGGAGTACCTCAGCAGACTATGAGGGAGAGTGCTTCTATGTAATGCGGCAGACCCATAGTGAGGATCGCCTCTGTATGATGTAGTAGACCCACGATACTCGATAGGAGGAGTTCCACAATAGTCTAGGATAGTGGGAAGCGCCTCTATGTGAAGCGGCATTCCTGATGTACTCTATAGAGGAGGAGTACACTAGCAACTGGGGTTTCGATAGTTTAACTGGGAGTGTTACATGTTACCACCCCTAGAATAAAATCCTGGTTTTGAGCTGAGTCAATGACGTTAGTGTTTTCCTCATGATTGAGATGGGTTACTAGATTACTTAGGTATATTTATGGGAATATACCTAACTAATGGTTATCCATTGATTTCATACCTTGTGGTTTATCCTTGTGGGATTTTTTGAGACCTTGAGGGTCTCGGGGTCCCTAATGAGTATCATTATACTCACCCGTGCACGTGCTATGCCCGCACCTGGTTGTGTTTGTTGCAGACGAAGAAAAACGCTGATTGAGGCAGAGAGTAGCAGGACTAGACAGTACCTGGAGGTGGACCACTCGGCGTGATGGTGCATGGAGCGGACGGACGGATGTGGAGTGCTGAGGAGGCCTTCTGCACCTACCCTTTAGGTAGGAACCCCATAGGACGACCTAGTAGCTACTTTAATTTTCTTCAGTTGTACTTGATTTTAGTTGTACTTGTACTTTACTGTTGGGCTTGTATTTCTGACCCCTTTACTTCCAAAAATCTCTTTTATATACCGTTTTTCTTAGTCTTTTACTTCCAGTTGTGTACTGTGATGTGTTTCTTTACAGTTTTAAAGGCAATGTATTCCCAGTTTAGGGATTTATGACTCCGGTTCTAGTCACCGGCCCCTGGCCTATGGAAGGTGGGCATGGGGTAGTCACGATACAGGCCCTGGGGGACAGTTCGTGACATGTTGTTTCATCGCCTTCAAGAATGAAAAGATTTCATTTTACTTCATTTCCTTCAAGGATGTTAATGAAAAAATTTTAAAGGATGAAACAAATTTTAAAATAAATATTAAAATCCATTTTATGTTTTTGATGTAACCTATTTACAAAATAGTAATGTTAAAACAAAATGAATTTTTTGGAATCTAAAACAAAATAAATTAAGCTAAACGAATATCTTTAACATGTTATAAAATCATTCATCGTAATATCTTGGAATAAAATAATATACACGACCAATTTCACTTATGAATTTTCATTAATAGCATGTAATTCCATTTTTGGATAATTAAACCCATATTACATGAACTTTATTATGTATAAACAGGTGAACCGATCATGAAAACTGAGAAAAAAACACTAATGAATGATGAAATTGAAATATATGACTCATAAAAAGTCATAAAAGTAATTAATAAAACTATAGTGAATTAAATACCAATAGATAAGGTTTGGTATTAATTAATTAATTAATGGATTTCATTTTATTAGATTAAAAATTAATGTCAAGTGTAGAACACATTCCAACATTAGGTTATGGTTTTCTTCCCGAACCTCATTTTTTCATTCGAGTATGTTTTCTCCCTCTTTACACCAATATAATTCTTCATTATTTTTATATAATTCTTCATCATTCTATGTAAATTTTCCAAACTCATGTATACAGATCAACATCTTTATTTTATATAGAATTAAAAGTTTTATATGGTTTCGTTCTAAATTCTCCTCCATACATAATCCTGACGAAATGTTTCTTATCGATTTCTTATCAATTTTATGTACCATTCATAATTTTTTTATGTCAAAATTTTTTTTATAAAATAAATAATTTTTTGATGAAAACTATATTTTTCATCTCTGGAATTATAGAAACAACTATGGAAAATAATTTTTTCCCAAAAGAACTATTCATTGTAAATTAACGAAGGGCATTTCTCTCAAAATTTCTCGATGATTTAATTTGAGTATATTCATCTATTTCATAACCTTTTTTAATATGTTTTGTTATTAATGTTTATCTTCTATTATTATCATCTACCATATTTAATTATATGTTTTATGATTAGTTTTAATGTGAATGTTGCATGTTGAAACTATTCACTATATTACTCAGAATAGTTAATGATTATATTTATTAATTAGTGAATGTTATTTACATGTTTATGTATATGTTATTTTTAACCAAATTAATCTGATGAATTAATTGGACTTATTAAGTGATGTGTTGGGTGCACTATATCCCCTTGATGGATCAGTATATCTCATTAGAAAAAATAGACTGGGTTATTACCCATTATATATAGTGTCTTGGCAGCATCCTTGATGATATATTTATGATGTCTAGAATTATGAATTTCTGGATTATGAAACTATTAATTAATAGTCCATGTATTTATTGGACTAATATAATATCCGTCATTATGTTTTTATGGTATTATTTAATCATATTTTATTCATAACATTTTATTCCCAACAATTTGTGTTAATGGAATGTGTTTTTAGTTATTCATAGTGCCTTATTATTTATGATTATTTTAGCTTACATTGTATTTCATACCCATAATGATCATTTGAGCTCACCCATTTCCTATGTTTTATTTTTTTCCTAGGATGAGAATATGTATATTATGAATGGAATTAAAGTATAATCTATGTGTTATGGTATTTTTTAATTGGTTTGTAATATTGTTTTTCTTTCCCAATTTTATCAAAAAAATTGTATGTATTGTAGCCTCCAAAACTAGTAAACTGGTCATTCCATTGGGAGTTGAGTCTCTTATCAATTCCAATGTAATAATGTAAGGCCTTAAACATGGGATACTAGGGTTGGGGTCTTTAAAGATGGTATTTGTGGATGTTTTGTAGAAACATTGGAAACTAGTTATAGAAAATATAAATTAGGAGACATCGCCCAAAGATATAATTTAATGAAAAGTATAGAAGAACATCCCAATTTTTTTGGTAAAGTAGATATTATGTGGGTCTTACAGTAAATACATCCATTTCTAGATACTACAAGTGGATGTTGTTCTCGCACAAATATACCTAGGGTTATCAACTCTGACTAGGTGTCTCAAGCCAAAATCGGGGTAACCTGGTACACGAAAAAAGGCATTATTACAACTATATTGACCCTCCTGGAGTGTATACTTAGTATAATTCACATTTTAATTACAAAAAAATGACAGATTTAAAAGTAACATGTCCCCAAATAAACATTGATTATGATTATGAGATTATCTATGAATAAAATTTCAATTTATGTTATGTCTTTTTATGACATTAAATTACATATTATGATTCATAACCTCATCTAGTGTATTCTATTTTTTATTAACAACACTGAGTTGAAGGAATATAATATATATCAAAGCATGTATCCCATGTAGGGAATTACCTCCTTTGCATGATAATGATATTGGTATAAGATTTGAGAATGATGATGAAAAACTTATAACTAAACTAGGATAGATAACACATGTTATTATCAATAACCATACTCATATAGAGAATCCTGATCCATAATGTGAATGAGCGATGTTATACCACTTAATGAGGAAGAAACCTCCATCATTCAATGGGTCTACAAACCCATTTGTAGTTTAATAGTGGATATGTTTCTTAGAAAATATTTTCCTCACTTTGGGATGTATTGAAAGTGAGAAGGTTACCATGGATGTTTATCATCTCTCAGGAGATACTAATCAGGGGTTGTTATTGATTCAAGAAAAAAAGGAGGAGGAATAAATTGAGAGTATGGAATAAAATTATTATTAAGAAATATTCCTAGAGAAATATTTTCCTCACTAATAGCTAGTGGATACAGGGAGACAATTCTTGAATCTAAGGATAAAGAAAGATGAGAATGTTTCCATGTATGAACCAAAAATAAAAGGCTATCAAAGAATGACTCATAATACATACATAATCCAAGGAGCAAGATTTGTATATTTTTTTATGGTCTAAAGCCAATCCTCTAAAGTGAATTGGTCCCCAAAATATTTACATCATATGAAGAGATAATCCCATATTCTATGAAGAGAGAAAAATGATTCTCTATTTCTTATGAATTCAAAGGAAAGCAAGATAAGAAGAGGGTTGATGAAAACTTTTGAAAATTAAATAAACAAAATGGAAAGAAGAAAAGTGTTTATTTTTCATCCAATGATATATACGGGAAGAAACAACTAGTTACTAGCAAAATGGGTATGGGTTTTTGTTACAAGTGTGGGGAATAGGGCATAAATCCTATGATTACATGGGAATAAAAGAGTATACCAATTTTCAATGCTAAACTTTCATAGAGATGAAACATTATGCACATTATTATCCAAAGACTCAAGGAAAAATTCCCCAAATAAAGCCAAGGGAGCAAGGCCAACCCTATGCAGTCAAAACTGCCAAGGTTTATGTTTCGAATGACATGGTAGTAGGTACTTTACTTGTTTCCTCAAAAATTTCCAATTCCTTTTTTGATTATGGATCATCACATTCATTTATTTCTTCTTTGTTTTCAAATAAAGATACTCATTTCCAATTTCAATTAATAAAGGATTTGTATGTAAAAACTCTTAAAGAAAGTATCATTGCAATAATGATGTGCCAGTCAATCCCCTTTATGACACATAAAAATGCTTTAGTAGCTGACCTATTCATCAAAACTATGATTTAATTTGACATAATCCTCAATATGGTTTTTATTTCAAATTATGATATGAAAATATATTTCAATTATATAGAAGTTTTAATTTTTGGGAATATTGTAGAATCCCTTATCCTTAGAGAAGAATCCTCATCATTTAAATCTTATCAATACCAACACCCAGTATCTCTACTGAATGAAATCCATGGGGGGAGAGAAAACACCACCAATGGATGGTGAATGAAAGTTTGAAATTTAAGATGTACCGGTTGTTATGGAATACATTGATGCATTTCAAGAGTCTTTACCTCTAAATACCATAGATTTAGAAGTTGAATTATTTATTGATTTGATTCCTAGTGCTACACCTAGATCAAATACTCCATATAGAATGGCCACTATAGATTTAGTGGATATAAATAGACAACTAGATACATTGAGTCATGAGGTGTTTCTCCATGGGGGTCCCCTATAATCTTTGTGAAAAATAAAGTCGGATTCCTGAGGATGTGTATTAACTATTGAGAAACCAATGCTATTATAATAAAGAACAAATAAATTATACCATACATTGTTTATTTATTTGATCAAATTCATGGATATCAATACATTTCAAAGATTGACCTTAGATTTGGATATCATCAATTTCTATATGGAGAAGGAAGATATTACAAAGATACCATTTCAATCTAGGTATAAACATTACCAGTTTATAGTAATGCCTTTTGGACTGAATAATGCACCCTCTGTTTTCATGGATACAATGAATGGAGTTTTCAAGGAATATCTTCTTGTCTTTTTTGTGGTATTTATTGATGATACCTTGGTACAAAAAAATACTATGTCTATGAGAATCACTTGACTATTTTTTATGATGAATATTAGAAGAAATAAATCGCGTGGGATATTTAGAAAGTGTGAATTTTGGCGTCAAACGATTTATTTTCTTATCCATATATTCTCAAAGTGTGTAATATCAGTTGCACCAACATTGATAGTGGTGGTTCAGGGTTATCCTACACCAACAAATATAACCATGATACATAGTTTTATAGTTTTATCAGGTTATTACTGGCATTTTGTTCAGAACATCACCCAATTGGGAAACCCGTAATCCAATCTTTCTCAAAAAGGGGATAATTTTGTATGGAAAAAATAACGAAAACAATGTTTTGAATGATTTAATTGGAGATCAGTGAATAATCAGATCACGACTCTACCATTAGGAAGTGGTGTTTCAAGATTTATTGTGAAGAATCAATGAAAGTACTTGGTTTTGTCCTTATTCAGAATTATTGTGTTATTTCAAAGTCATTAAGGTATTTCAAAATTCATTAAAATACCTATCCAAATCATTATATTTAATTAGAGACTGTAATCACTGATATAAATATATGGAAACACTATCTCAATAGTAAAAAATTTGTGATATATATAGATCAAAAGAGTTTATAATATATATTCTCATAGAATGAACTCAACATGAGGTAAATGTGATGGCTTAAGCTACTCATGGATTATTATTTCTATATATGTTACCACCTCAAAAAGGTGAATAAGGTAGAAAATGCATTGATAAGGAGGGATCATGGAGTGGTAAGAAAAATGTGGATTAGAAAGTATCTTTTGAACATGGATTAAGAAAATATGGATATGGGAATTATCAAGGAAGGTGAAACATGATTACTTTTTCAACTAGTTTCCTAAACATATTTATTGGAAATAATTAAAAGATCTCAGCCTGATGATGAGAATCGTCAAAAGAAAATTAAATCATGGATGAGGGAAAATTGGAAGACTTCATGTATGAAGATGGAATTATGATATTTTTGGAGGAGGATATGTTTTTCCTCTATACCAAAGCTAAAAAAGTATTTATTGGATGATTCCAATAGATCAAATTTCTATATACACTCTAGTATCACTAAGATGTATATATATTCGAAAGATAATTTTCAATGTGAAATTTCTGAATATGTATCAAGATGTGTAGTATATCAATATGTGAAGGCTGAAAGACAACATCATAGAGGAGTCAAGCAACCTCTTTCTATTCTAAAATTGAAAAGGGATGACATCACCATGTACTTTTTAACATGATTACTAAAAAGACCTAGGTAGAATGATGAAATATGGGTAAATGTTGATAAAATTACAAAATCTTTTCATTTACTCACTATAAGTGGGGATTTTAAAATAGATAACGTTGTGCGTATCATTACAAAAGTTGTGGTAAGACTTCATGGAGATCCTCTTTCTACTATTTCTCATATTGATCCTTGATCTACATCGATATTCTAGAAAAGTAATCAGATAGATTTTGAGATTGAGCTTCATTTTAGTATTGATTATCACACACAATTTGATGGGAAGCCTAAAAGGACCACTCATACATTAGATTACATGTTGAGATTAGGATCACATAGAATTCAAGGTGTGTGGTATCAGTATTTTCCTATGGTATAATATTCCTCCAATAATAGTTTCAATTCTTGTATTCAAATGGAACCGTATGGAGCATTGTATGAAAAGATATGTCATGAACCCACATGTTTAGGATGAAATTGGTGATATGAAGCTTGTAGTCCTAGAGCTTGTGGAGTAAACAACAAAATAGATAAAGAATATTCAAACTTGAGTACTTGGAATTTCATATATGAGATAATGTTTTCTTAAAATAATCTCCATGGAAGTGTGTTATAATATTTGGGAAGAAGGGGAAATTGAACCCCATGAGCATTGGACCTCTAGAAATTCTGGAGAGAATTGGAGATGTGGATTATTGTTTAGAAAGACCACCTAACCATTCCAAATTTCACAATATTTTCTACATCTCATCATCATGAAATTATATTCCAGACACAACACATGTTGTCACATATAAAAAATTATAATAGGAACATGATTTATCATACTATAAAGAGCCTATCTGGATTTTTGAAACTACAAATAAGTTTTTGAGGAATCGAATTCATCTTCATGTATAAGTACTTTGGAGAATCAAAGAATAGAAGATGAAACAAGGGAACTAGAAAACGTTATGATGAATAACAACCCAAATATTTTCACACTGTGACATTCTATAAATTTTGCGGATAAAATATTTGTTTGAGGGGAGAATGCAAGGTCCCATAATTCTATCAAAAAAATTTCCATTATTAAAATTATTTATTATATAATAAATCACATAACATCACTTAGAAAACACAATAAAATATTTAAAAATATTTTATTTATGAATGAAGATGTATTTCTAGATATTGAGAAACCAATATCGATGTAATTGTAACATAAAGAAAATAATAGTAATATGACACCATGAATAGTAAATTAGAAAAATGAATAGTAACCACACACATAAAAGTATAAATAAAATTATCTCTTCATATAAATAAGAGTATGATATAATTATATTATAGTATAAGTAAATGAATATTTAGAAAATTATTAAATAGGTGATGATATGTTTGTGTGTCATAAATATCTAATTACTATTTTATAATTAATAAAATGATTTAAAATAAAATTAATTTTTATAAAATGTATTATTAAATCAATATTTTTTTCTTTTTTGGTGAATATTATAATACAATAATTTAAATAAATGTTAAATAATGAATTATTGAGTCATATGTGATGTAGAGCTGATAAAACCCATAATATCAATCTATACTTCATTATTTTAATATATTTCTTTTTAATTATCAAATTATTCCTTGTCTTAATCCAAAATAATAATGAAAATGAATAAAATATTCTAAAAACACCCCTCTCCTCGACTATAAATACCACCCCTCACCACTCATTCTCCTAAAAAATTTAAATATTTTATCGTTGTAAAATTTTTTCCCAATCCACTTCCAAAGTCCCTCCTCTTTGAATAGTATATCCTGGTCTCGTTAAAAGTGAAAAACCAATTCCCTAATGAAGTTCTCAAGGGGGAGAATTAAGGAGGTAAAATACTCTTCTTTTTCCTTTTAATTTCTTTTCTAGTTATTTTATTGTATTATGATCTCATCACCTAACCATATAAAAATACCATGATAACTCCAATACAAAAAATGTAATGAAATCTTATTTGTGATAGTGGAATAATATATAATAAAGAACCTTCTTCACTACCTTTAAATCTAAAAATGGAAACCTTGTTTGTAAGATGTTCTTTCATCGCCTTCAAGGATGACATGTTTTCATTTTCCATCATTATATCTATTAATGTTTCCAAAACGTTTTTAATGGTTGAATCAGATTGTAAAATTTATATTGCAACCCTTTATATTCTCTTTAGGTAACATATTTACGTAATACTAAATTATTAAATAAAATGAGTTCCTTGGGATCTAAAACTGTTTAAATTAAGCTAAACAAATATCATTAACATCTTATATAATGATCTACATCGTATCTAGGAAAAAAAATAAAGAAGAACAATTTTAATTCTATATGTTCATTAATAACATGTAATTAAAAATTAAGTTAATTATACCCATTTTACGTGAACTTTATTACATATAAAAAAGTGAACCAACCTTGAAAACAAAGAAAAAAAACACTCTGGAATGATGAAATTAAACAATATTACTCCTAAAAAAGAACATAAAAGATCTTAATAAAACTATAATGAATCAAATAGATTTATATAAGGTCCATACTTAATTATTTAATGTATGTAATTTTATTATCGAGGATATTAATGTCAAATACAGAAAACATTCATACATGAGGTAAGGGATTTCTTCCCGAACATCATTTTTAATTCGAGTTATGTTTTCTACCAAGTTACACCATTGTAATTGATAATTATTTTTATATAATTATTATAAATTAGATTTACATGTTCCATGATCATTCATCCATATTAGTAAATCATTATTTTATGTGGAATTACATGTTTTATATGGTTTTCTTCTCAATTTTTCATGATATGCAAGCCCGATTAAAGGGGGCCTCTCGGGTTTGTACCCATTTTCAAGTACCATAGTTAATATTTTATAATACAGAATTATTTTTAAAAAATGAAATTATTTTTAATGAATAAATATATTTTTATATTTTTCAATTTATATAATCTATTTTTGAAAATAAAAATTAATTTTCAAAAAGAACTATTCTTTGGAATGTAAAAAAGGTAATTTCTATGGAAATTCCTCAATGATTTTATTACAGTATTTTCATCTACATCAAAACATATATTCTATATTTTTAATTACTAATATATTTCTCCTATGATTATAAATTACCATATTTTATAAATTGTATTATTATTAGTTTTAATTTGAATGTGTTATCTTCATACCATTCACCACATTACTCAGAATGATGAATTAGTTTGTTTGTTGATTAGGGAATATTATTTACATTTTATTTATATATATTTTTTATGTTTATCCTAGTTAATTGGAGTAATTAATTATACATATTAAGTGTAATGTGGGGCCCGATATTTGACCTAGATGCATCAGTATATCTCATGAGACAAAACTAGGTTGGGTTTTTACCTACTATGTATGGTGTTTTGGCGAGGAATTGATGGTATGTTTTTGACATAAGAAAATTTTCAATCCCTCATTATGAAACTTGTAATTTATTATCCATGTTGATATCTAATTTGTATAATATACTTTTTAATTTTTAATTTTATAATTATTTAAAAATATTTTTTTCTTAACATTTTATACTCAAAATCATGTTTTAATGACATATTTTTTTAGTTATTCACCAGGTCTTATTATTGATTTTTATTACATATTTCACTATATTTATTACCCTTAATAAGCATCGGATTTCACCCTTTCCTATGATTTATTTTTTCCTATGATGAGAAAATATATAATTTGAATAACTTTGATGTATAATATTGGAGTTAAGTGAGTTTCTAAGGGATGTTTAATGTTATTTTCCATTTAAGTTGTAACAAAAAATTTATATAAGTATTCTATATTCAATAACTACTAAACTGGTATATCCTTTGGGATTTAAGTCCTTTATCTATTCCAATGTAATAAAATATGGCACTGGATTAGGGAAACATGGGTTGAGGTCTTTAAAAACCTTATCCCAAATATTTTATTTGATTCACCAAAATCATTCAATTCAAATATTCCTGACAAGTTAATTTTTTTATTTAGAATCCAATGAATCTTGAGACCTTCCAGATACATGTCATCTAGAAATAGTAAGAGTTTAATGTGTGTATCATCATTCAATCACATAAAATTAAAAAAATTATTTTATTTTTTCCTCATGTACCCATATTCAAGGTTGAAATAATGAATGTTTTGATTGAACTATCATGTTGTTTATTATAGGCCACAGAGATTTCACATTTGTTTTCAATAAAATTCCCTACAGTCATTGTTTATAAAACCCCTTATGATACATAATATTTATCTCCTCCTATAAATCACAATAAAAAACAAATTTCAAATCCATATCGTCCAAGTGTAAACCATTAAATGAAATAATGATTAACACCATTCATAATATTATATGATTTACTAAAAATAAAAACAAATAAAATAAAGTAGTGCATTAATTATGTTGGAATCCATTGAACACTAATTATTACTTGAATTATCTATGTTAGTTGTAGTATTCTTTAAAATGGTAGAACCTTTTATTTTAGATATATTATTTCCCTTTTGGTGTTTCAATCATCTCCTATGTTCCATTTAAATTTAAGCAATTAATCTCTTAACACATTGATGAATCCCACTAATTTATGTATCTAATATATGTTGTCTCTTCATAATGTTAATGTTACCCAACAACCATTAGAATTAATAAGATTGTGTTGAACCTGTACCACTTGATTCTCATATGAATCATGATATTCATGATAGATAAGTTTATTAATTCAATAGAACATCAGTTTATAGTTCTTGAACATCTAGTGATCCTGGAATTGTTTTTGCTATTAACGTACCTTTTTATACAACTCATACTATTCTAGAGAATTCTGTCACATTAGTTGTTGTTGAAATTATTGGGTCATTCATGTTGAAAGCGTCTATTGTTATAAATTGTGAATTATTAATACTCCCAACCATATCAAATTGTAATTCAGTATTTTACCAATTTTACTCAACTGTTGATTTGTCTAAGTCAATGTATTTTCATATAATATTTTAATTAAATTTTATATTTTGACTTATAATGATTATTCATTGATTATAAATCTATGGTATGTAGACCAACCATTCAATTTTTTAGAATATATGAAAACATGATTTTAATTTTTCATCCATTATTTCTTTTACATTTGAAACAACAATATCATAAGAAATGAAACTAAATATTTTGAGTCTCAAACATCTTGTTGAATACCTAACCATAACTCTTCCAATAGATATTATCTTCTTATAGAAGATGGAATTCAATTGACCAATTATGATAATATTCTAATTTCTTCACTCTATATAGTCTAATGAATAATAGAGTGCACAAACATTAATATATCCTTTACTATAGGTATCTAGTTCATCATATTTGTAATTCCTTTCTATTTTATAGTCCAATTTATTGGTCAATCAACCATGATCCACTTATTAGAAAAATATTTCCATAACATTATATAACATTTATTTACTATGATTATAATATATTATTCACTTTAAATTTTGACCACTTTCCAAAACCACCATGGATTCTCATTTTAAAAATTAATCATACACATTATATTTATTTTAAAAAATATAATCCCATACCTCTCATACCGCATTGTTAATGAATGTGAAAAAATATATTGTTTCCCAATGGGATTGAATGGTTGATGGTGTTTAAAAATCATTATAAAAATGATCTGGATCCTATAATATAGGACTTCATCAATTTAGATTGAATAAAACCCCATTTTTCATATCAAGCACAAAACACTCATAACTTATGATACTTTTATTCTCATGATTAATAATTATATTCCATTCTAAATCCTTCATATTCATCTCACTATAGTGACCTTGTATGTAATGCTACACCTAGGGATTTTTAGTAACTGGAATTACATCCATTTCACGTCTTTATATACTTTTGGTTGGATAAAGGGTTCTATAATTTAGTCATAATAACACATCTATGTATCCATATGTGACTTTCCATAAAATTTTGTTGAATTTAGAACAAATTCATTCCCCATCCAACCACCCTACTAAAATGAGATTCTTCCAGATACTAGTTATTTATCTCATTCTTTTTAACCAAATAATATTATCATTTCTTATATAGATATTTAGATATCATTTTCCAAATAAATCCAAAGATTCATTATATTCCATATTAAATTTCCTATAGCTTCCAAGTATTTAGTTTTTTATGTATCCAAATCCAATGATTGTGTGGTAAGATTCCTAGATTTAACCACCGATGATGCACCAAATTATAAAAAGTGAGTAGTAGACCGCTACCATATTCCATTTAGTTAATAGATATTGAATTCATAGATTTAATTCTTATAGTTCTAGAATATCCTATGATATTTTTTTAATGTTGTTTTATTTATTTATAACACATTTCATAAGTATGGTTTGGTATTTCAGCTATATGTGAGTTTCAACTTATCTGAAGAAGTTTGAGTTACTTCCCTCACTATGAATGATAATGTTTTGTTGATCTTCAATGTTTCTAAAATCATGATTTATAAAATTTATCATGGTTTAACTATATTTAACTCATGAAGTTTATATAAATAAATAGTTATTACAAATATTAATTAATAAAACGGAGAATTTTCAGATTTTAGAATATATGAATAAATAATGACTTTTTGTGTTATATGTATAAGGGTTTACATATTAATTTGTGATTAGACATAGAATAATCAGATAGAGGATTTGTATCACTAGTAAAATAATAGTATGTGAGTCCACGGAATGGATAAATCCATGGATTAATACATGGGGGGGGTAATTTCAAAAGCTATATAGGATAGAGGATAATATGAGTTCACATTAAATTGGGAGATATGAAATATATTAGATGAGGTGGAGTGATGTCCATAAGAAAGAGAATATTAGATATACACTTATAAGATCTATTGGCAAGAGAAAACAATTTCCCTCTAATAAAATTTTTAGAATTTTATCAGAAAAGGATAGATGAAGATCACTGGAGAGGCTACACTGAATAAAAAAATGTACACTATTGTACCTGATGGAGAAGATTATATATCTTACCAGATAATGTATTGTGAATCCACAAAATGAATTTTTTTAGTTTACTAGATGGATGAAACCCACCTAGATAATTAAATGGAGAAATACATAGATCAAAAATTAGGTAAATATGAATAATAATATTTTGTGATATATAAAGATCACCATATAAAGAAAAATCAAGATAACTAGATGGGGTTTCCTTCATGTTTATACACTATAATTATTATGATAATTATGATATGGACGTTCAAAGACATAACATCTACAAATAAAGTTCAAGATTCTCGCAGATATTTGTGGAATATTAGAATAATTTTATGATGCCAATATATGGGGAAACATTGATGATTAATTTTGACTCTGATGTTTTAGATGCTTTAATGGTAGTAAAAAATAAATTTGAGTCAAGAAGGAAATTTTAAACTTGATACCAATTTTTCTTTGAAATTTCATGAGTAATTATTATTATATAATGGAGTTGGGGATTATTAATAATTATTTTTTTGTTGGGTTGAGTGTAATTTCTAATGTTTTTGAGTGCGTGGATCATGAGTATCCGACCCAAAATCCATTTTTTTGAAGGAGAGGACTACTGGACACAATGTATTGGATGGAGATTCATAAGACATTGGGGGTATGCATGGAGTGGAATAGAATAGAGGGGAATAAGATAGAGAATCCTCATATGGAGGTGTTCTATATATATGTGTACTAAATAAAGGTGCACCAAATAGATGTGTTCTAGATAGAGGGACACTAGATGTAGTCGTACAAAATTATTATACATTAGATTTAGTTAATAGTGAGAATATTTAAATGTTTTAATAATGAATTAACTCTAAAAAAGTTTCAAACATTATAACTAGTGGGAACCCATATAGTTTACTATCAAGAGATAGAAGGAGTTTTATCAGTGTTTTCTCATTTTTATTCATCTGCATTAAATATTAGATATCTATGGATTGATGTGAGTCAACCAGACAAAGACTATGTATCCACAATGGGATCAAAAATTGTAAAAATATATGTTTCTTTAGTTATTTACTTATCTTCTAAAATGTGTGATATTGGGTTACAAACTTGAGGGGGTCAAAATATTTTGAATTTGTAGTGGCTAATTACAATAAAAAGAATTTTTTTAAATATCACCACTTATTTACCCCTCCACCCTTCCTAGTTGTTTACTCATTATATTGATCATTAGGTTATATAAAATGTGATTTCCCTATATAATATATCTATATAAATTATCATGGATAATCTCAAAATAGTTAATATAAAAGATATTCTTACAATTGATGAATAAAACTTCATTGATGGAAATAAATAATGATACCCTATCTTATATCTCTTGTCCAGGTGGTAGTTGCTGTAGCTAAATTTGAGTTTTCAAAATTGTTCAAAGATTATCCTATGAAATATTCCCACAAATGTAATCTCAAGGATTATAGAAAAAATCATAATTCTATTCCAACAACCTTTTTTTAAAATGTTAATATGAATGTAATGGAGTATTACCCAGGGTGTTGCAGTACTTATTTTTGAATTGTGTTATATTTTTTTGGAGAATGTTTCAATTATGGTAGTAGTTCGACCAAAAAGTTTATTTATTTTAGTCCTTTTAGCTATATGGTTAGCCTGTATAGTATGTAGTAATTGTGTAGTGCTTGGGTGGGTACCTCTATGAGTTAGTGGTGTTCATCACAGCTAGATCAGGGTCAATTAAACCATGCACCAAGCATTTGGTTGGGTTCTATAAGAAGGAAGTGCCCAACGACATAGTGTGAGCATTGTTTACTCAACCATGCACCTGCCTGCAGGAAACCATGTGAATGTTCCTAGCCTAGGTAGTGGCTAGTGCACAACTAGTACACAGTTAGGTAAACCGTGTATAAATTCACTGTGTTAACCAAAATTTTATGAATTGATTTTTCATATTATATTATATTAATTCTGATTTATTTTATTTCTCCCAAATTATCCTACTCCATGTCCATCGTGTGATGTGCCCTCGTCCACCCTCCATGGCTACATATCTCCCCTCTCTTGCGACTCTATATTCATCTGGTGAAACAACATGATTTCTTCAAGTTTCTTGGTTGAATCCTCTAGGTAAACCCTTATCCCTCTTTTATCCTTTGATTTTGCTAATTTCTTTTCTCTTCTTTAGCCTATTTTGATTGGAAAAACACTAAGGTTATGGTTAAATGAACTTTTGTGTTCTCTTGAGTTATTAGGGTATGTGAAATGCATCTCAGTTCGACCTCATTTGTGTTCCTATATCCTCCACCAATGGTGAAGAAGAATAGTTTGATTAGTCTTTTTTCAATGGTATGAGGTACGGATTTTCATCCACTATTTTGTTTCTATCCCTTAATTTGTGTCCCTTTCATGATTTAGGGTTCCTAGTAATTGTTTATAGAGAATTAGGCGACTCGTTGAAGGATTTCAACCTCATGTATAGGTATGTGTGTTTGTGAGTGTGTCTATATATATATCTTCCTTTAACATATTCCCTCTTCAAGTGGGAAAATTGTAAATTGTATTAAGGTTAAATATATATATATATATATATATATATATATTTGAATGAATGTGTGTGCAAGTGTGGGGAAGTCTCTATTAAAAGCTTCAAGTGATGAACTTTTCCGAATTGATGCTCTTATGTTTGAGGTTGGTGCTACTATGAAATTATTTTCATTGGGAATTATAATATGGATGTGTAATTTTCATTCACTTTTTATGAAAGTATAATTATATGTGATAGCCTTGTGATGAATTTATCCAATTATATTATTCCATAGACTTGGAATAAATGGTTGGTTTCATGTTATACTCATTTTATTATTTAAATTGGAATATATATTTATGCTAAGACTTTCATGGAATACATTTTTGACTTTTTAATGGTTTTAATGATAGAAAACCAATTTTGAACTGGTAGGTCTTCATTGAGTGATAATGGTATTTCAACAAATAAATTATGTCTTAATTTAGGTGTTTTTCTCAAATTACTTCAATGTGGTCTTTCTGTTTTAATTATTGATTGTGGTTTTGAAACATGTTAGTGGTTTATCATTTTGTGGAAGTAACAAGTTGGGTTGTTTGAAGGTGTTTTGAAAGAAATTGGATGCCTTGCACATTGTTTTTCTTTTCAAATAATGAGAGCCACATGTGGAAGGTGGTTTTGTAATGTTTTGAAATATTTTGTGGGTTTTTCCTTAGAGGTAATGGTGGATTTCTTTGTTTAATGGAACAAGTATTTGAAATGGTGTTTTACGCATACTTCATGACTGATAAAAGTTTCAATTAAGGTTTTCATTGTGAAATTCACATTATAATTTGGATTTTTGGAAAAAAACAGGTTTTACAGTGGGTGTCTTTTTTGTTTTAGGGGGTTTCCATGTATTAAAGTAGTGTCTTAGCTTTTTAAAGTTAAATTTATGTTACCTTGACTTATTTGGTTATGTTTAATGTTAATTTATTTAAAAGGGATTTCCAATTGTACTTAATATGAGTGAAGGCATGATTGGAATTTGTGATGTAGTATTGATTTTCCCTTATTGAACTCTCTTGTTGTATATGTTTTTTATGATGTTCATGTTATTGATGGTTGTGCTATGGGTCTCTTCTATTTATAAATTTAGTTTCCCTTGGTTAGAATTGATTTTTTAATTCATTAATTAATTAACTAAAACCCACATGGTCCTCTTGGGATGCATGGAGAATATAGGGGTTGGGTTAAGGCTACCCATGGGGTGTGTCGTGTTTTAGAACCTAAGTTCTGGTTGGAAAATATTAAAATTGTGGCACTTAAGACGTTAACATATGTATATTATGTTTAATAGGTTAACATGGTCTGTTAATATAGACTGAAAATGAGATTAATATCAATTAAGTTTAATTAATATCATGACATAAGGGAGTGTTTGGTATCCGTTTAATGGGTTAACAAGAATTGATTTTCAAATGGTAACTGTATTAATGGGTTAAGTCATAAGATTGATAAATGTTTTAAATGAAATTTGAAATGTGATATTTATGTGTTTTAATTATGTTTGGATTTTGATATAGTATATGGATGGTGGGATTGAGGATAGAGGATCCTCCCATGAGCCAGGATGGACTAATTCTCTTACCCCACCCTAATATATGTGCTGAATAGATATATATAAGCATGTTCACATAGAATGGTAGTCTAGAGTATTGATTAAGGTTCTATGCCCATGGGTCAGGTTATAATGAGGCTATAAACACCACTATATAATGCATGGGTTAGGGAAGGGGTCAAAGCTGTCTTCCACAAAAATTTTCATTCCACACAGACTGAGAGTTAGATGTGGGTATAGTGTATTTTTTACAATGTCTTAATCCCTAGTGAAATAGGTACATAAATTATTTACTTGTGCATAGTGATTTATTTCCTTGGACTCTTATAAAATTATAAAATTTTTCTAATGCATATAACATTTTATGAAATGAAACTAATGAATAAAATGACTAATGTGAGTAGTTTTATGTAATGGAACCTTGTTTATTGTTATTTTACTTTTCATTACTCTAAAACATGCTTAGTTTTTCTAGATAGTGACCTATAGGATGGGATGATGTGAAATATAATTCTTGATTCTCTAATATATTCACTTCATGGTTGGGTTTGTTTGTTTTCTTGATATGATATGATAGTTTAATATTTGGCTTGATTTATGGAGATATCTTATTCCCATTTATTTCATTTAGTATATTTCGATGATTAAATCCTTATTCCAAGCCTTGTTGGATATTTTAGTATGTTGTGCCTATGTGGTATTCAATTTGTATTTGATTCTTGACGTAAAAATGATTTAAAGTGATTATTTTAATTAAATAAAGAGACTGGGTTGTTTTGGAGAAACGATAACTTTTTTCATTGATCATGATAATTTTTAGTCATATGAATTTGTTTCGAAATGTATGTGTTGAATTATTGGAAAGTAAAGGAAAGGATTTAGAAATTTGCTGATAGATTGTATTCTTTTTTCCTATAGATGATTATGTATGTCAAGCCTAATTTCAACAAATATTTTAGAAATTTCATTGATGATTAGACATTGTAAACCTATTTCATAGTTTTGGAGGGGTGTGGTGACCTACCACAATTTTAAATCATGCCAATATATTTTATGTTCTCAGTTGGATTCCTTTTGCCACTATGGTTGGCGTGGAGGAGAGTTGTGTGGCGATGTTGGAGTCTTGTCTTGAGTTGGTTAGTTTTCTATTATTGATTCTTAAAGTTGTTAATTTAATTATTTAGTTATATTATATCTTTCTTGATATTTTTATATATAGTTTTTATTTCATTTAAAACTATTACTATTATTTAACTCTGTTTGGTGTAAAATCATTCCCAAAAGGCTTTTTTTGATTCCCAGGTGCTAGTCACCAACATATGGGGATTAGGAATTCCATTAGGGCCTCATGGAGAATCGTTTCGGGTGATGGGTAAAATGGAATCCCAGGCTGGTTTGTTACAATGTGATATGAGATCCTTTGTTATGAGTGTGACTTAGGATTGGTGTAGCCAATATTATTTTTGTATGGTTAGTTATAAGGGAGAATAATGTCATTAGATCTTTAGAGGTAAGGGCATAGAGATTCTACATAGATCTTACTTGTTCAAAGCCTCAGGATTTCGGTGAAAGATGGGTTTGAAATCGTGCATTTGAGTTTGTTTTGTAGTTTTTGAAGGTTTTTGTGTGATTGTTGCATTGACCCCCTTTGAACATGTGAGTGATATTAGAAGGGTCACACATGGTACAGAAGTGGAAATGAAGGAGGACCTGAGCTACGTGGTTAGCATGCATATCTTGGGAAACTAAGCGGTAACCATGACTCCATGTCTTCCTTTTTATATAGAGTGTGTTACATGGTTGTATTGTGGTCCCCCAATTGTAGGGGCAATGCATGCATAACACTATTACATTTCTGATTGGCTTTCTTGGACTCCTCTTCATTTTGGATTTCACAAGAGGTGGTTTTGACACATTGGAGGTTGATTGGTGAATTTTTTGGTGTATGGTTTTTGTGATTCTTATGTGGGATCTTGTGTGTTTGTTGTGTGTTCTTTGTTTTGGATAACATGGTAGAGAAATAAATAGGGGTTTTGAGAAAAACATATATATTAAAATTTGGATTAAGGAAAATGGGGAGGGTAAATTTATTTATTTTATGAAATAATTTAAAAAATGGATACCTTATTGTGAAATGGAATTTTCAAAAGGGAAGTCAGATTTTAATGGGCATCCTTGGGTGCTTGGTTTTCAAATATAAATGAAATTTCTGATAATATTTTTCATGGTTTTCCTTGTTTTGGAGATGTGTGGGTTCCAAAAATGTTTTTTGGTTTCAAAGTGGTATGAATTGGTTTTCATAAAATACCTTATTGGAGGGTTACGTTTTAATATTCATTAGAGAAAATGGTGTTTTTAATTGAAAATTTCTTTTTCTGGAATTATGTGTTCTAATTTTGAGGTTTGTTGTGCACCTTGTTTAATATTGATGTTTTATTGACTCTCGTATCAGAAGGAATCTTTTTGTTTGTGTTATGAGTTATATATTATAGAGCACCATGTATAGTGTATTATTTATGTCCAATGGATGAGTTGAAAGAGTTTCATTGGATCTAGTGCTTAACCTTACTCTGACTGGAGTAGTGGACAAAAAATGTCCATGTGAGAGAATTTGAGATATGGATTTTCGGTTATAGTCTAGTTGTATAAGTTGAGTTTAATTGGGAAGTGTTTCGTTTAGTGGTCATGATCTATGTTTTGGAGCTTTGATAGTGGTTGTATAGATCTTGTGGATGTTGTGAAAGTTTTCTCTTTGAGTCATTCAGGTGCTCGTAGCATCAGACAAGAGATTGTTTTGTGTTGTATAACCAGGTAAATAGGGTGTTTGATCTAATGGATGAGTTTGGTATACTAATTGGAATTTTAATGTGTCTATTTTGGATTCCCCATGTAAGGGTGATCCATGCTTTGAACCCTTGGTTATATGTGTGGGTTGTGTCCTATGGTGACATCTCTCTTCATAATTTTGAGTATCCATGTGGTGGTTATTTTTTCCATGAGTGTGAAAGTTCATTTATTTGAGAATGTGTCTCCCCTAGATGTTCAATTGTTTTTCAGCTATGTATTATGGGTTCTCTTCTTAGTCCCACTATTTTTAAGAAAATCTAAATAGTGTGGAGAATATTTTAGATGTTTCCTTGTTGAATAATGTTTTTTTTGAGGTTCTTGTTATTGTAGCACATGAAGACATGGATGTGTTATAGTTAATTAGAGCTATCATTTTGAGGAATTCAATAATTTCCATTATATTTAGGTTGTGTTGAGTTCTTCTTTTAGTTAGTCACTCTGGGGACTTTGTTTCCATTACTATTCCTTAAATCATAAATTTATGGGGCTAAAAAGTTTCATGGTGGGGAGATTGTAATATCCTGGGTTTTCCAGTGTTTATTTTTGTATTATGTTACATTTTTTTTCGTGTGGCTTTGATCTCTAATAGTAGACAGGTCTGAAATTTTAATTTTTTGAGGACTTTTAGCTAATGCATGGTATTCCCACATAGTTCGTAGTAATTTCGGTTTTCTAGTGAGGGATACCAGGTGAGTTAGTGGTTTGAAGAACAACTGGTTCACATTATCTTAAAATTTGTCTCAAGCATGTAGTTGGGTTCTATAAGATGGCAATGCTGAGTGGCACAATATGATTGTGGTTTAATCTACTGTGTGCCTAGATACAGAAAACCATTTGAAGGTTCTAGGCTTAGGTAGTGGCTAGAACATGGTCAGGTAAATTGTCCGTGAAAAATGTGTTTTACCCGAAATATTAAAAATTGATTTTTTTTAATTATCTTCTCCTTTGTTTTCATTACCCTATTTTCCCCTCCTCTATGTACATCGCACGGAGAGACTTCTTCCTTTTAACTTGGATGTGTATCTCACCTCCCTCATAACCCACTCTTATTCTAGGGAATCTATAATCTTTCTTCCATTTTCTTTGTTACAACCTCATGGTAAATGCTTCTCATATTTTCTCCATTGAATTGGAAAATTTTCCCCTCCCTGTCACCATATTTGGACTGGTCGAACCAAAAGGATAGGGTTAACCTATTTTTGGAATTCTCCTCCATTATTAGGGTATGAAAATGGTCTCTCGGGTCGACAAAGTTCATGTTCCGACATCGTTCGCCCAAGTTGAAGGGGATTAGTTGGATTAGGCTTGTTTTCACCATATAAGGTAAGGTTTTTCTTTTGCTATTTTGTTTTACAACTTTTATTTTGGTCCCATTGGTGGTTTAGGGTTCTTAACAATTGTATGTAGATCATTTCGTGAATCTTTGAAGGGATTCAATCACATACATAGGTACATTTATGTATATATATATATATATATTCCCAACACACATTCCATCAATTTGTGTGGAATATGTATAATGGAATAAGGGTTTATATATATATGAATGTATGTTTTTGTTATTTTTGGAAGGTCTTCATCAAAAGATACAAGATCAAATGTTTTCTGGCTTGATCCTTTTCTCTTTGAGGTAGGTGTCACTATGAAATTAAATTCCCTTGGAATTTTAATATTCTAGTGTCCTTTTAATTTTTTTATTCAATTAGATTTATATGTGATAGCCTTGTGATTATTTCAACCCATTTTATTATTTCATGGAATTGTCAAAATGGTTTGGTTTCGTGTAATCCTTATTTTGTGATTTAAATTATAATATTTATAGATGATAATCTTTTCATGGAATGCATTTTGTCCATTTGGATATTTTTAAAATATTAAAATGGGGGTTGACTTGGTTTTCCTTAATTTAGTGAAAATGGTATTTAAAAAATCAAATAAGGTCTTAATTTAGTTTTTGGCCTCATATGAATTAAAATAGGTTTCCTTTTTTCTTTTCAGATAGAGGTTTGAAATGTGTGAGTGGTTTACCACATTTTTGTAAATGCCCAGCTGGATCCTTTAAACATGGTTGGATGGAAATGTGTGGCGTTGGGACATATTTTGGTTTCCAAAGAATGACACTCGTACATGTTTAGTGATTTCTTATTGTTTTGAAAGCTTAGGTTGGGGTTTCCTTGGTGGGAATTGTGGATTTCTATGTGCACTGGAACATGATTATAAAATGGGGGTTTACACATACTTTATGTTTAGAAAAAGTTACAATGAAGGGTTTAATTTTGAATTCCACTTGATCATTTGGAATTAGGACAAATGGGTTTTAGAGTGGGCTTATTTTGTTCTTGAAGTGGTTTCCTTATCTTAAAGAGTTGTTTTGGAATTATAATGTGAAAATAATGTTCCCTTGAATTATTTGTTTACTCTTAATGTCAAATTGTTGTAAAAGGAATTTTCGAATGTACTTGATATGAGGGAAGTCTCATTTAGCACTTATTATGTGATATTTATTTTCCCTTACTGAACCCTCTCATTGTATATTATTTTTATATTGTTCACGTGATTCAGGATTATTCTATTGGTATCTTTTTATTGTACCTTTGGGTTCCCTAGGAGAGAAATGATTTTTTGATTAAATAATTAATTAATGTAAACCCGTTATAGTCTCTATGGGATGCATGAAGGATGTGAGGGTTGGATTGAGGCTACCCATGAGGTGTTTCAGGTTCATGAACTCAGCTTCGGGTTGTCAAATATGAAAATTATGTCACTTAATAGGTTGAATGTGGTTTGTTATTTTGAATAGGCTTAAACAAGTTTATGGAAAGAAATTATCAGTATCAGGTTTAATTAGTTAATATGATTTTAAAATGAAATAAATCCTAATTGTGTTTAATTAACAGTAGGGAATAAGGGATTGTTTGGTATAACATTATTTGGTTAATGTGAAATGATTTTAAAATGGTAATTTTATTAATGGGTTAAGGAATAATGGTGATGCATGTGTTAAATTTAATATAAAATGTGGTAGTTATATGTTTGGATTATGTTTGGATAATGATATGGTATGTGTTTTGTGTAATTAAGGATTGAGGTTCCTTTAATCGGTCGAGTAAGACTGATACTGTGACCCCAAATAGATTTATGTAGTGATTTGATATATTAGCACATGTACATGGATTGGTAGTGTGTGGTATTGATGAAGGTTCTATAACCACAGGTCTTGTTAGACAAAGGATCAGAACTACACCACATATTGGGTGGGTTATTAAAGGGTACTGAGCTCTTTTCCCTTAATGGTTTCATTGCACCCAGACTGGGACATTGAGATGAGGATAATGAATTTTTTATCAGTATTTTATCCCTAGTGATATATGGACTTGAATTATTTTCTTATGCATGGCGATTGATTGCCTTAGACTCTTGTATAAATTATGAAAATTCCAAACTCATGGAACATGTGATGAAATATAAATAATAAAGAATAAAGTGATTATTATTAGTTAATGAAACCTTTTTTATTACTATTTACCTTTCCATGCATCTAACACATGCTCTATGTTTTCATTCTTGTGACCTAGAGGTTGAGATAACCAGACATGGCATTCCTGATTCATTGAGATGTTTCCTTTTTGACTGGGTTTGTTTGTTTTCATGATGAATTTTTTAGTTCCATAATTACTATAATATATTGAGATATATTATACCCATTGTTTTCATTTAGTATATGTTTATTATTAAATTATTTTTACAGACCTTTTTGGATATTTAAGTATGATGTTACTATTTTGTCTTGGGTGTTTATTTGAGTCTTTTTGGAAGAATGTTTTAAAGTTGTTATTTTCATTAAATAAATATAATGGGCTATTTTTTGTGAAATGGTAACTGTGTTTGTGGTTCATGATAAGACATAGGCCCATGGATTTTTTTCCAAAAGCATATGATGGGTTCATATAATGTAAAGGAAAAAAGATTTAAAAGTTGTACATGGATTTGATTAATTTTCTCCTAAGGATTATTATGTATGTAATTCTTACTTTATACATTTATTTTCAAACATGGAATAATGATTTTACATAGTAATACTATTTTATGGTTTTAGTGGGTTGTGGTGACCTACTATTCTTTTAGCTCACACCTATATCTTCTTGGTTTTCACATGGATTCCATTTTAATTTGTGGAATACTTGTAGGAGATTTGGGTGGAGATGTTAGTGTCTCTTATTGAGTCGGTTATTTTTCACATCTTGATTTAGTATAGTTGTTTCATTAGTTATTTTGTTTTGTTATAGCATGATTCTTGTTGTTTTATTTAGTTTTGTTATTGGGTTTATACCTTTTGATGTTGCTTAACTCTGTTTTGGGAGAAATCTTTCCCAAAATATTTCTATTTATACCCAGGTGCTAGTTTCCAGCCCATGGGGATCAAGAATTCCCTTTGTTCTTTGTGGTGAATCAGGTTGGGTGACTGGTGGAATTATATCTCAGGCCGGTTCGTTACAAATGGGTCTTAAATTATCCAAGGAAACATGGGACAAAATTGAAATAACCTTAAATGGTAATAGAAATGTAAAGGATGCAAAGCATAAAATTTAGAAGTAATATCAATGATTTAATGGTAGAAAAAGAAAAAAAATTGATGATTACTTTTATTGAGTAAATAAACTTTTTAACCACATCATATGTTTCAGATACGTCATCTAGGATTATAAAATTGTTAAAAAAACTCAGAAGGAAGTTTATGAAAAAATGAGATCCAAAACAGTCTACATAACAAAATACATATAATATATCTCTGGATTAACATCATATCATGCTTGTTACATATTTATTAAGAAAATGTTCAGCAATGAAAAAGATAAATAGGGAGAAGATAACCTTTCACCTTATAAGAATGCTGAAAATAAAATAACTAGAATATGAGGTAATTGGAAAAGGCTAATCGAATGATGAGGAATGTTACGATAGAGAGAATAATAGAATAATGTATCTTACCACTTACAAATTCCAAAAATTAAGAACAATCTTATGTTAATATTACAATTAAATGTTTTTATTTGGGTGTAATTAGACATTTTATAATAAACTATCCAAAGAAAATAGATAGAGAATATGATAATGATGATTCGGAATAAAGACCTCAGTGGAATAAATGGGATAAAACATATATGTATGTTATTTAATCCACAACACAAGTAAAATTTCTTTATAAATAAGTAAATAAATATTTATGAGTAAAAGGGAAGAGTATGAATCTATGAACAATAGTTTATCAGAAGTTGAAGTTCCATATAAGTTCAAAACCATCATGGATTACACGTAAAGGAAGTAATATAATTCAAATATTGAAGAAGAATAAGATGTTGAACAAACTTATATAGAATAATTTGTGAGATTCTTACTTGAGGCTTATATTGAGAAAAAAACAAGAAATAAACTTAAATATTGAATAAGGAAAGTGAAATAATAATAATGTAAATAAAGAATTCATAAAAAAGAGAAGAATAGTACATAAATGAAATTAAAAGTATCAATTTGAAGGTTGTGGTATATGAGAAAATTTTGAATAATATTGAGGAAAAACAATGATAATTTCTATATAGTTTTTTTGGAAAAGGATAAAATATCTCAAACTATTAGAAGAAATCATTCAAATAATATGAAGAAACCTAGATCCAATAAAATAAAAATTTAGTTTTATTATAAAAACTATGTACATTTAATAATAAACAATGAGAGTTATTTTGTAGATAAATTATACGAAAATACATCACATCAATGGATGTTAAAATTATTATTTGGAAGAAAAAATCCCCATACTATGGTATAAATGATGTTATAAAGTATATTTAATCTCAGTAAAAATATCCCAAGGATAATCCATACATATTATTAAGATAAAAAATAAATGGATATTTTTGTTATTGGGGGATATTTAGAAAAAAAATATAATGTTTGGAACAATATGTTTCAACCTGAGAGTATCTAAGGACTGAGGTAGGGAAATAATGGATAAAATTATGAGAATAATTTATTTTCAAAGGATGAAAAAATTTTAAATTATCAGAAGTTGAAAAGATACCAATGATAATCAAATTTGACTTATTGGAAGAATTTTTAGAATGTGTGACCAACCAGGTCACAATAATGATTATTACATTACAATACTTCTATGGAAAATTAATTTCAAAAAAAATTAAAATTAAGATGGGAAATGGAATATTGAAGAAAAATAATTTACTATTAAAATTCTCTTAAAAATATAGAAAAATAATAGACCATGGATTCGTTATATCATTTTTTACTCACTTATTAATTCATAGGTAAAAAAACATGAAAAAACTTAAATAACATGAAGGAGTAGCAGTAAAATTTATAAATGATAATACCTTGGAAATAAGAGGAATCGTCAAGACTGATATTGAATTTCGGAATTTAAAATCAAATTAATTTCTATTTTTTGACAAAATAAATCATAACATAATTATTGTTATATAACTCTTTGATAGTGGTAAAAACTTTATCTTCAGAAAATATTTATATGTCATATGATATAATAATGTTTGAAAAGTTATCATAAAGATAGAACAGACCAATGATAATATATTCTTGATAGAAGATCTAATATATTCATTCTATTTATGTACAAAGGATAAAAATTATTTATGGAAAAGAAGAAAGGGCTCTCTTATTCATTAAATCATGATTAGAATTACAAAAAAAATATGTTGTAGGATACTAACCTCAACTAAACAAGAAAGATGATTTTATTTACAAGACATTCCAAAATAAAATGATATTTTGCATTGGATATAAGAATTTCAATATACTATCAACAAGATCTCTTGAGCTCATATATTCTAATCTATGTGGTATAATGATACACCAATCAACAAAGGATGATTTTTTAATTTATTACTTAATTTTATGACTTTACGCCAATGACTTGTATAATTTTAATGAAACATAAATCCTATGATACACATTTTTTTACAATTTTTATAAGGGGTGTTGTGAAGGAATTGAGTATACACACATATTAAAGTTGAGAACATGAAATAGAAAATAGTAAATATGTAAATATTTTTATTACTACCTAATTAAACAGGGGATTAAATACCAATAGTCCCCCTAACAGTCTTCAATAAAACAGTTTAATGTAAAGGTAAAAATATAATTTTATTTGATATAGGATAAATCATGATCATTTATAATAATATTTAGAAATTCCTTTGGGTAGAATATAAAAATTAAATTATACATTTTTATAATTGACGAAAATTTTAAGTGGAGAATAAAAAGAATCCCTATGGAATTTGGGCCAATAATAGGCTTACATTGAGATATTTTATAGTTTTTGGGGCCCTTTCATAAAAATGATTTAAAATTCTTATATTTCAAATATTTATAAAAAAGTGGAATAAGGTGTTTTCATTTGATATTAATCCATTAGGAGATGATACATGTGATGGAATAAATTATTTCATATATTCATTGATTCATTTGATGAAAACGTCAATGAAATCTAGTCAACTATAACAATAGTTATTGAATATAATCTGAATAATGTATTGAATGTTAAAAATTTCAAATTTAGAGAATGTCATGAGATGGTTTATTAATGTGAGCCTAATCTTATGTATATTTATTTTTATCTGTATAACGATGGTGAAAGTAGGATGATAATAAAAATGAAAATATTATAGTCCTAAAAATATTGAACCAGATAATATTAATAGAAGTCAAGAAGCACCAGTTCATACTAAACACAATTTAGGATTTGGAAATCAAATTTTAACAAAGTCACATGTGGAATTTTTTTTCGGACATAATATACCATAAATAAAGGTTAAATGTAATGAATAAGGATTCGGAAAAAATTGAGAAAAATAACACATGACCATAAATAATTAATGTTATTGTAAAAAACATATTTTCAGAAATTAGATTCGGAAACCAGGAGAAATTTCATGAAATAATGAAAGGATAATTTTAAAAGTTTATTCATAATTAGAAGATATTGGTTTTGGGAAATCCTTTTCCCAAGTTTCATGGATTGAAACTATTATAATATTTTTAGTTGTTCCTAAAAATGAAAACAATAAAGTATATCTAATGGATGAAAAGAATGTATTCTTGAATGGACAAATTGATCAATTGGATTATATTGAATAACCTAAGGGGTTTATACAAGAAAAATATTGAAGAATGGTCGGTAAACTGAAGAAAATGTTGTATGGAATGAGATAATCTCATCATGATCGATATTTATAATGTGATAATTGATTTGAGAAAGTGATTTTTTTAAAGGAACATTTAATAGTAATTTATATATAAAATATATGAGAATAACTAATAGGACATTTATTATTTTCACTAATAATATATTTTATATAGGTGATGAGTGAAAATATGTGATGATTTTTATAAAAAAATGAAGAGGAACATTTCGATTTCTGTACTCGAATAGTTGATTTTCATTTTGATATTACATGTTTAATTGAAATTATGATACATCTTACTCTCATAAGAGAATTATGAAAAGGGGTTATTATAAATGTTTTGCAAGGAATATTAAAAGTATGTCTCCACACCATTTTCAGTTTGTATGAATATGAGTAAAGATGAATTTTTCCAATGTGTAATTCAGAAGAAAAACTAAAGGTGATTTAATGTTTACTCTCTCTTACTGAATCTATAAAAAACATTTCATATGATGTAAATTTGTGTTTTAGATATCACAGTAATCTAATGTATCACACTTAATGTTAGTAAAAATAATCGGTGGGTATGTTAAACTAACATCTGATTATGGTCTGATGTATAACTATGTAATGATTTGAGCTTTGCTGGTTTCACTAATTCCAATTATGTTTTAGATTTCAATGATAAAAAATCAACAGCTAGTGGAACGTTCTTTTTTATATAAATTTGTGTGATCTTTCATACCATGAAACATAGTTCTATTACTTTGATAACTAAAGAAGCTTAATATTTTTCTTCCCCTATCCATTTATTCCAATTATGTGGATGAAATTTCAACTAGAAAATTTGAGTGAAAATATAAACAAATCATTGAATATTTATTTTTATAATTAATTTTCCATTGATATCTATAAATATTCAACGAAACAGTGAAGATCTAAATCCAATGAAATTAAATATCATTTCATCAAGGAAAATGTTACTAGTTAGTATGTAATTTTATAGCATTTTTTTAAAAGTTATTTTTTTGTTTTGATAAATGGAATGAAAAGGTAAATATTTAAGGAGTTAAGGGTCAAGATACATGATAACCATCCACTACTAACTTATGAAACATCTTGTGGTAGCACCCATGTTTCTTTAGATTATGTTGTGAAATGGGGAGAACAAGTAAAACTCTAAACTCAATATTTTTTGAACTTAAAGATGGTGTTATTAAAAAAGGTGGAGTAAATTATCAATATGGTACAATTACATAAGTAGAAATTATTTAAGAGGAGTTATCAATATCATGTCCTCAGAATTGTATATCATTGATGTATTTATTTACTTAAAAAATGATGACTAATCCAATAGGGTGGTGTTCGAAAAATCTCTATCAGAAAGGATGTGGTTTGAAAAAAATGGGATAAGTGTTGTTGATAATTTTTCCAACATACCAAAATTTGGAGATTGGGGATCCGTCAATTTTATTTTTTTAAATCGTTATATTTTTTTAAAAAAAAATCAATGATTTTTTTGGGATTCTGAGGAATGTAATTTTTTAATTATCAGTTGAATTTGGAGCTAATTTTCAATCCAATTATTGTGAATATTTTTTGAATCATGATGTTTATAACAAAAAAAATATCTAATGTTCTCTTGGTTCAAGTCAATTTTACACATTAAGATTCTGGAAAAAATTAGTTTATATAATGTCAATGTTATAAAGTGATGAATCAGTAGACAGTATAAACATTAATGATTTGAGGGCTTGAATATATGGTTGTAGAAAGTTTCATCTATGATGTTGTGATGTGAAATAAGAATTATTATACATAGACATTGCATCTCAAGTAGAGGAATATTTTTTCAGTCTACTATATATATAAATATATGAAGTCATACTAAATATGGGAACATTTAATGTAATAATCAATAGAGGAAAATATAAAGCCATATTAGGTATCGAAATATGTAATATATAATTAAAAAAAGAGATAATTATAATCATCAAATGAAGATAAAACATAAAATTAAAAAATCATTTAGACAAAGAAACTCAATTTTATTAGAAAAACAATTTTGAAGCTCACTAGATTGAGAAAGATGAAGATCCACATAAAACCTACACCATATGGCGATGATGTAAAACATTTTACAATACATAGAACAATATAATGTTTTGGGATGAAATTTTTTGAGACCTGGAGGAAAACATTTGTGAGTCTATCAAATGGAGGAATCCACTCTATAGAATTTTGAGGAGAAATATTACTAGTTCTTAAATTGGGGTTTCATGTGAGATTATCCAAATAGGGGGAGAGGGGGAATTAAGTTGTTAATTTTCTTAACCAATTGAAACACTTGTTCCATTCAATGTATAACTTTCCCAAAAGTATCATTTCCACTCAACCTTAATGGTCACTTGTTGTTAACCATTACTAATTATACATTAGATTTATTGAACTGTTTTAAGGTTGAATGAAAAAAAGTAAATTGGTAGATTATAACTTTCATGGTTTACCCTCACAGGTATATATCTATGGATCATGAATTTGTAATGTTCTAAGGAAAAAATCACTATTAAATTCACCTCTATTCATAGGGACACTGCACTTACAATTTTATGGGATAGCTAACCACTTCCCAAGGGCTACACCATTGAATGTTCTTCAAATTCATACCACCGATGGAAATGATCACCTTGACACCATTTATTGACAGGTCTTCCCATTATCAAACATCATTGGAATGGTTTTAAGACTTAAATATGGATAATTTATCTGTTGTAGTCATTCTAGGATACTCATTCAGATTGAGTGAATTCTCTCCTGACACCATTATCATCCAGAGTGAATGTATGTTTCCACTTATCTTTTTTTGTAAATACATATTTCTATTCTTCTTTGTAAAAGTAATTGATCGATTCAAACTAATTTTTTACCCATCCCCTTTCTTGGTCTTCATTTTCCACTCTTAACTCTAAAAATGATATATTTTTATGTGTTCACTATTCAAATTTTTTGTCCAGTTAACATCCCTACTTAAAATTATGTTTTCATGTTCCTAAAATCCTATTAAACTATAATTAACATTAAGGGATAATAAAAATTCTCATAAGTCCTCCAAAATCTCCCATATTAACTATTAATACATTAACTACTTTACATATATTTTCTCTCCATTAAATATTGAATTAATTCGCTAATTAATCCACCATCAACAATAATTCAAATCACCTTTGATATTGGCTTGGATCATGGTCTCAAATGGAGACACATAATGTTTGAAGAATTGATGATTGGTTCATACATCTTAATTGTAATTTATTTTAAAATACATGCATCACTATCATCATGCCTACCACTATGACATAGTGAAAGTTTTTGTATTTTTTTTACTCTAAAAAATACTATGGGTGTGGTCTTATTCATAAACCATTTTTTGTTTTTCAATCCTCTTAATTACCTAGAATCATTTTAATACCACCATTACCATTTTGGTCATCCCCATGTTTTATGAGGATCTTCCCGGAAAACCAACTCGAGCTCTATAACATGGTACATAATGTTTCAACCTGTTTTGAACTTCAGGTATTCAACGTAGTAAAAAAATTAATCCATGTAATTACCTTAGTCATATTATATTGGGTTATTTTGAAAAGGTAATCCTCCATTTTACAATGATTTTATCTATAGTGTGGTTTAAGATGTTTCACCATTTTACGATTTCCATGACTGTTAAAAATCATGTATATGACTTTGGAATTCCATAATGATTCACAATAAATCCACCATAGGGACCACTATAGTGTGGTCCCTTTCCAGATGACCATTTTGGGCATCATATTCAAATCACAACCTATACAATGGGCATGGACATTCCTGGTTCTTTCTTTAGCTTGAAAATTCCCACTAACTAGGTTTTGATCTTGACTTTGTAGTTAAAATCATTCTCCAAGATGAATTCATACTTCATTGGACATATTGTTGGATATATTGTCTCTTTTAGAATAAAATTAAACATCCATATTTCCTCCAAATACTATTTTCATCATGTGGACAACGAGCCAATGAAAACATCCATCAATATTACTTGTCAACAACTCAAAAAATCATTCAATCAATACAATTTATAATAATCCTCAATGAATCACTACATATCATACACAAATCTAAATCAATACACCATTATTATTAAAAAATCCCCCATTTTTAATTATTTTATTGAGATTCAATTTCACATAAACTCACCATTCAATGAAATGATATTCTATGATATCATATTCTTCCTTAAAATGTTTGTATTTTTCATTATATTTCAAACTCCCATTCGAATGGAATATTTCTTATTTTATTTTTAAACCATTCACCTTTTGATGTGTAACATCCCAGATAAATGAAGAATATGAAATTTTCATATTTATTAATATTTTTGAATAAAATATCAATATTACCTAAAATGGGATGCTATGTTCGATGGCGTACCCAACACACAACAACGAGTTTTTTGAAATCTTACGTTGCACACTAATAATATAATAATATTATTTAAAATGGTAGCTAAAGCCTAGCCATTGTAATGGTGGGAATAAATAGAACTAACTAAAAAATGATTATACATGTTTTTTAACTGTTTTTTATCAAATAAAAGATAAAGGCTTAAAATAAGAAAAGAATTCAATCATAGGCATAAATACTCTAATATTCACTAAAAGGTCGATTTATTGCCTTTTGATAGCGAACCCTCTTTAAAAAATAATAATATATTTGTTCACTCTTATACATTCTATTGGACCAAATAAAATACTTCTTTAGAATCTGGACATCATAATTTATATTGTGTATGTTTTTGTAATTTTTCCGATAAAGTTCAATGTTTAATGAATAGTGAAATATGTTGTATTTTAATACAAAACCTCCTTTTAATCTAATATATTTATATGTTTATATTAAATTTTAATTGGTTTTAAAGTGTAATTGGAATATATTTATACCATTTAATCCAATGGTGGTCATTGGAATTAATTTCACTTTGTAATTGGACATAAACAAGTGTCAATCTTTTGATAGATAATGCTTCTTAAAAACAAGTTATTTATTTTGACTGTGGGAATTAATTATAAAAATAATTAATCCAACATATATATATTAAATTTGGTAAAATGGACATCATTTTTTAATATTTAATATCAAATATAGATTAGGGTGAATTTTTAGTATTTTTCTGAAAAACTTCTTTTTTTGATAAATATTGAAACCACTAAGTGGTAGTTAAAAAACTGAATTTTTTGTTTAACGAAACTACACCACTTCTGTGAATTGAATTTCAAAAATCAGACATACATGGTAATCATTATTAATTAAAATTTGGTTCAATGGGATGGAAATAATTTTTTTTGGTGGATTGTAACTTTTGAGTTTTGTTAACCACAATTAAAGGTAATTAGGGTAATTTAAGTTAAAAATGATATTATAAAAATATAAAAATATCTTGAAACTTTCCCTACCTCTATTGGATGAGTAATGGAAGACCTATACAATCCATGGGTCAATTTTTGGGACCCAATGGAGCCACTTGGGTAAGATAATGACAATAATACCTTTTATTTAAAGTAAAAATAAAAAAGTCAGAAACATGTATTGTTTTACTAAAACAATTATTACAAGGGGTTATATAGGTCATCTTATAAACTATAAATATTACATATAAAGCTAAAAATATTTCCTAAAACATTGCATGTTTGTTATAATTTTTAGACATCAAATAAATAAAAGTATTTATGACACAATGATTATGTAGTGTATACGTCATTAATGAATAAATTAAATAAATAGGAAGATAAAGTTTAAAATAATATCAAAAACTTGTACAATACCTATTGGATGTTTTTATTTATAACATGGGCCACCTAAAAATCTAATTTAATGATTTTTGGAGCTTTATAAACTGAAATCCAATTTATAATAAAATAATTGTTTCAAGATTTCTAAAAGAGCCCCTCCTCTCCCTTATAAAAAGTCCCCACTTCCTACCCCTTTCTTACACATATAAAGCCATTTATATCATCAAAAATCTACTCCAATAAGATCCCAAGATCCCTCTATTAATCTTATAAGCCTTTCCTTAGGCATAAATCTCTTTAAGAAACCTTTTTGGTTTAAACCAAGAACAATTACCCGATTTAAAGGTAATGTATTCTCTTATGTTCTTATGTTTTATTTTCCTTCTCCAACCCCTTAAACTATTTTTATTTATTTATTTTTCAACAACACAAGTATATTCAATATAATATTATGTTTTCATGAGATGTATTCGAGATACACCTACAGGCACCTCCATCTAATGTTTAAATAAGATACTGTTTCTCTAGGTGGCGAATTACGGCCTCACGAAATGATGATTGTTCAATCTTCTTTTAACACATTTAATGGTGGAAATTATGATTCCACTGTATTTATATTTGATATTATACTATAATTATGATGTAACTATGTATCATTTTGTTTTCATTCCATTAAGTTATGAAATAGAAATGAAAGTAGCGTTCATGCGTACATATGGCTTACCGTCTCCATGAAAGGTGCATTTCATTTCTTATCTCCGAATGTTATGTACTATTTTAAGTACATATATATAATGGATATATATGATATATATTACATATAAATTATGAATATAATTATATAATTATAGTATATATCTCTATCATTTAGTATTAATTTCATTAATATGACAAAGAAATGAAAGTTGCGTTCATGCGTTCGTACGACCTACCGTCTCCATGAAAGGTGCATTTCATTTTTTATCTCAAAATGTTATGGAATAGTATAAAATTAATATATACTGGATATATATGATATTTAAATCATTAATAATATTCTGTATGTGATTTAATTATAACTACATGGACAATTATTTTCAAACAAGTTCATTTTTTACTCAAGTACTGAACATCAACAAAAACGTCTGAAATGAAGTCACAAAATTATCTAATTATTATAACATTATAATATGTGATATGAATTGAATAATAAAAATTAGAGGATTTCCTTAAGAAATTATAAATTTTCCAAAGTTTATTATTCAGGAATATAAAGAAACGAACAAGACAAGTTAGACTGGAGTTAAGGGATCCTACCTCTCTCGTTCTTTTCAAGTACTCTCTTTTATGTTATTCCTTTTATGCTCCATGTTCTTATGTTGGAGGATGTTATTTTATATTAAACAGATTTTTTTTATTTTCATGTTATGAGAGATTATCTCTTGCTCTCATCAATTAATTTTAAGAATGTTTAAGTGGCGCCGTTAGGCTGCCGAATTTTTGTAAAGGATTCTTTCACCCTCCTCATTTTCAAAGTTCTGTTTTATGTAAAATCTTTCAAGTTACATTTTATTATGTTGGGGTATGATATCTATATAAATAATAATGTAATATTTATGTTCATGTGATGAGAGACCCTATTTGATCTCATCAATTCATTTTTTTATGTTTTAAGTGGAGCCGTTAGGCTGCCGAATTTTTGTTAGGGGATTTCTTATCTCCCTTTTAATTCTATGAGATTTCCATTGTTTGCCACTTATTTATTGCATGTGGTGTATTGTGTAATTCCATATGATATATATATATTTTCATTATTCTATGTATAATCATGGTATTCTTTTAATCATTTGGTGTTTATTATTGTTTTGGTTATACGACCTGATTGATCACAATGAGGTAAGGGGTTTTTATCTCACTTTTTGTTCCCGTGAGATTCATTCTACATTTACCACTATTACCTTTTGTGTGGGGTATGTACTTCCCATGATTTTATTCTTTGTGTAATATAATTTAATTTATGGGTATTTATGTCTTCATTGTATGACCCTTTTTTCATGCGGTGTATGTTTTGAAAGTTACCGAAATCGGTAAGGGAACCTTTCATCCGTCACTTTTTAAAAGACTTATTTTTTTAGGTTGTGTAATTTATATCTTATTATGTTGGTATATGTTCTTATATATATATCCATATTACTGTAAATATTATGTCCAAGTGATGAGATACACTTATTATCTCACATCAACTCATTTTCTGAATTTTAAAGTGACGCCGTTAGGCAGTCGAATTTCTGTAATGGAACTTCATAACCCAATTTAAATTCTTTGGGTTAAACTTATACTTCTTGATTATGTCATTCTATGAATATGTGTGGATGTACTATAATTTTTTTACACTTAATATCCACTTATATTGGGTTTATTTATATTTTCCACACATAATTATCTAATTAATTTATCCTTAAACTAATGATACCATCTTTGTACGGGACTTCATCTCAATCTCTTTTCATTGAGGAATCTATTGATTTCTACACGACATTATTTTATATGGTGTATAAAACCCTATTGAAATTTAATTTCATTCCAAGGGAATCATTTCTCAATGAAGCATTTTACTAAATGACAAAAAGGAATGTTTCTCTTTTTTAACGTAAGCGGTGACACCGACCTTTTCTACCGCCGCGACTATTATTTGATCTATGGTTTCCTTAACAATACGTAATTTTTTCAAAAGAGAAATAAATACCATTCACTCATTTAATTTATTTTGGTATTGAAAATGTTTTTTAAGAATGGATTTTCAATATCTAAAAATTTTATATTGTTATTGCAATGAGGAAATTTTATCTTTCCTTTATGCTTAAGTTATGTGTTATGATTATGTTATGGTTCATGGCCATTGTAACGTATACGGGTGGTTCCATGATAAACCTTGGGTGGGTGCGCCCAAGATAGCTCTCCAATGCATTGGTTAACATGAAAAAGGTAAACGTGAATGTTTCTGTAAAGAGATTTTGGGAATATACTGTGATGGGTATTGCAAATGTGACTCCCTATGTAGCTATGATAGCTACAATGTAAGTATGTTAGGTATACCTTAAGTTACATTTATGAATTGTGATTACTATTTTTTTATTCATAAATATTATGATTTCAAAAGTTATGTTATGATTGAAAATTATGTTTTCATCGATTTTTAGTTTTGATGGGTTAATGTTTCCTTTCTTTATTTTGTAACCCTTACTGAGATTTTTATGCTCATACCAAGTTTTTGAAATGTTTTCCATAGGACTTAAAGTGGAATACAGTGAAGTATGGGTTCAAGGAAATGAAATGATTTATAAAACATAGAACTAGACATTACTCTTTTGTTCATGAGTTTTTATTTTGTGATAAAAATGGAAACTAAGTAGATGTGTCTACTTTGTAATCATTGAGATGTAACAGTTATGTCCTAATTCTCTAAAAATATTAACCTAAAAAGATCCTAAATGTTAATTATTCATTTAATTCAATATTATGTAATATTTTAAGGCCGGGTCCTTATAGTTGGTATCAGAGGTCGATTTTGATAACTTTAGAGGTTAGAGTGTTCTTTAAGCAGAAGTGAAAAGTTGTATATCACCACAATTCATAGTGTATTAGATGGAGTCATTGTTATTTTTAAAATTTAGAATGAGTTTGAGATAATATGAATAAGTATGTAATAGTGTCTATATTCCTCATTATTATATGATGATTTTGTTGATATACTCACATTGACCTTTTTCCTTTTAGTAAATGGATGGATCTAGCAGGCACCAAAGTGGTAATGGGTTTGAAGGAAACTGTGGTGGTTCTCTGATTAAGAGACTGGATGAAATGGGTGATTCAATGAGAAATCTCGCGGCTTTTCTAACCCAACTACCATGAGTCATGATTTACCACATGAACCTTGGTGAGTTATCTAATGCATCATGAATGAGAGAACCAACTCGATGTGGAAGTTCAGTTAATAATTATAAAGGTAACCATTATGGTTTATATGATCCTTACTTTTGAAGTAATTATGGGTTACTATATGTAATGATGGAAAATGAAAGGCATGAGATAAACATGAGGTTAAATTATGTTATTGTTATTTTTTAAGATTTTATCTATTTTTGGGGAATTTTATAAGAATTATATTGTATTGGAAAAAGGACAACACGTAGACTGTGTGACAACCCGTCTCATTGGATGAAGCTGCGGGAATCAAACCCTCAACCAAAGTGCAACTGAGATTTATCACCTACCACTAGGCTACGTGAAGTCCCTGGTTAGTTTGACTTATTCTATTTAGTTAGATGATTTTTTGAATCATGAATATTTTTATTTTGTGTTATCTATAGAAATTATTAACCTATCCTGGAGGATATGTGATTAGGTTAATTACTTTTCAATATGAGACTTTAAGAGTAACTGATGTTATATGGAGATAAACGTTAAGATTTATCTTGTAAGATTATGTTATTAAATCCTTTGGAAATTTGGGTTTAAATATTAGTTTGAATTACTTTGAAGAATTTTATGGATATATGTTTATTGAATGGTCTTTGATGAACTTTAGATTTTGTTGGAAAAATTTTGGAGATTAAGAGTAGTTTTTCTTTTTGTGAAGGATTATCCTTTTTGGGGATTATCTGATCTTTCACTAACCATTTTGGTCCTGTTTAAGGTCTAAAGACATGGGAAATATATAGTTCATCTTTTATGGATTATGTGATTCTCTCAAAGTTGATTTTAGTGCTTTTAATGCGAACAAGTCAACTTGAATACTCATAGTTTGGAGAAAATATGAGTTTGTGTAAGAAATCTAGTAAGAGATGAAAGTCTACACGACAAGTAAGTATGTTTACTTATGATTTAGTTAAGCTCATAAATAAATTCCTCAATAAAAAGTAACTGAAAACAAAAATGTTTTCTATTAACTTTTCCTATTGGGGAATCAAATACCATTTAACCCATCACAAGTTTGTGATTTTCTGGTGGTTAACTTTCTTCTAAACATGTTTTCTATCACTCTTCATCAAAACACGAACCTTTGTTTTTTCTTAAATATCCATGTTTTCTTACATGGAATCCTAGTATGGGTTAACTTGGGTGACAAATTTAATTCTCTTTCTTTCTTTTAAAGTTATAGTTTTGCTGACTCTTTTTCTGATGTGGGGCTTTCAATGAAGATTCCAAGCCCAATTTTAAAATTGAGAGGATGCAATTCCCAAAAGGGGGGAAGGATGTAACATCCCAGATAAATAAAGAATATGGCATTTTTATATTTAATAATATTTTTGAATAAAATATCAATATTACCTTAAAGGGGATGCTATGTTCGATGGCATACCCAACACGCAACAACGAGTTTCTTTGAAATCTTACGTTGCACACTAATAATATAATAATATTATTTGAAATAGTAGTTAATGTCTAGCCGTTGTAATGGAGGGAACGAATATAACGAACTACAATATGATTATACATGGTTTTTAAATTTTTTTATCCAATAAAAGATATAAGACTTAAAATAAGAAAAGAATTCAATCTTAGGCATACATACTCTAATATTCACTAAAACGTCGATTTATCGCCTTTTGATGGCGAACCCTATTTAAAAAATAATAATAGTTTTGGCCACTCTTATACATTCTAATTGACCAAATTAAATCCTTGTTTAGAATAGGGACATTAAAATTTACTTTGTGTATGTTTTTGTTATTTTTCCGATAAAGTTCAATTTTTAATGAATAGTAAAAAATGTTGTCTTTTAATTCAAAAACTCCTTTTAATCTCATTTATTTATATGGTAAAATTATCTTTTAATTGTTACTAAAGGGTAATTGGAATGTATTTTTACCATTTAATCCAATGGTGGTCATTGTAATTTATTTCACTTTGAAATTGGACATAAACAAGTGTCAATCTTTTGATAGATATTGTTTCTTAAAAACACGTTATTTGTTTTGACAGCGGGAATTAATTATAAAAATAATTAATGCAACATATATGTTTTGAATTTGGTAAAATGGAAATCATTTTTGAATTTTGAATATCAAATATAGCTTAGGGTGAATTTTGGGTATTTTTCTGAAAAACATCATTTTTTGATGAATAGTGAAACCACTAAGTGGTAGTTAAAAAACTGAATTTTTCGTTAGACGAAACATTACCTCTTCTGTGAATTGAATTTAAAAAATATCACATACATGGTTGTAATTATTAAGTAAAATTTGGTTCAATGGGATGGAAATAATTTTTTTGGTGAATAGTAACTTTTGAGTTTTGTTAACTGCGATTAAAGGTAATTAAAGTAATTTAAGGTAAAAATGATATTATAAAAATATAAAAATATCTTGACACATGTAATATCCTTATTTTATGAGTCATGTACGACCAATACAATCCATGGGTAAATTTTTGGGACCCCATGGAGCCACATGGGTAAGATAATGACATTAATACCTTTTATTTAACGTAAAAATAAAAATGTCACAAACACGTATTGTTTTACTAAAACAATTTTTACAAGGGGTTATATAGGTTATCATTTAGAATATAAATATTCCATATAAATATAAAAATATTTCGTACAACATGGTAATTTTTTTATAATTTTTAGACATCAAATAAATAAAATTATTTATGACACAATGATGATGTAGTGTTTACGTCATTAATGAATAAATTAAATAAATAAGAAGATAATGTTTAAAACAATATCCAAATATTTTCCAATACCTATTGTATGATTTTATTTCTAACATGGGCCACCTTATCATCTAATTTAATGATATTTTGAGCTTTATAAACCGAATGTCATTTTATAATAAAATAATAGTTTCAAGATTACCAAAAGAGCCCCTCCACTCCCTTATAAAAAGACCCCACTTCCTACCCCTTTATCACACTTCTCAAGACCTTTGGCTTGACCAAACTCTACTAGAATAAGCTCCCAATATGCCTATATTCATCCTAGAAGCCTTATCTTAGGAATAAAACTCTTCAAGACACCCTTTTGGTTCAATCTATGAGGAGTTAACCAATTTAATGGAAATGTCTTCTCTTATGTTCTTTTGTTTTATTTTGCTTATCCAACCCCTTAAACTCTTTTTATATCATTAATTTGTAAAAAAACTGTTATCTTCAATATAATAGGATATTTTTTTGAGATTTATTCTAGCTACACCTACACACACCTCCATCTAATGGTTAAAGAACATATTGTTTCTGTGGGTGGCGAATTACTGCCTCACGAAACGATGATTGTTCAATCAGTTTTTAACACCTATAATGGTGGAAATTAAGATTTAACTGTATTCATATGTGATATTATACTGTAATTATTATTTAGATATGTGTCATTAAGTTTTAATTCCATTAAAGTATGAAATAGAAATGAAAGTAGTGTTCATACGTACGTACGTCTTACCGTCTCCATGAACGGTGCATTTCATTTCTTATCTCCAAATGATATGTATTATTATAAGTACATATATATATTGGATATATATGAAATATATTACATCTAAATTATGAATATAATTCTGTAATTATAATATATATCTCTCTCATTTAGTTTTAATTTCATTAATATGACAAATAAATGAAAGTAGCCTTCATGAGTACGTACAACCTACCGTCTCCATGAATGGTGCATCTCATTTTTTATCTCCAAATGTTATGTAATAGTATAAAATGAATATATAATGGATATATATGATATATAAATCATTAATAATATTCTAGAGATGATGTACATATAATAACATGGACAATTGTTTTCAAACAAGTTCATTTTTGACTCATATACCGAACATCGACAAAAACGTCTGATATGAAATCACATAAATAACTAATTATTATAAAATTAAAATATGTGATATGTATTGAATAATAAAATTTAAAGGACTTCCTTAATAAATTATAAATTGACCAATGTTTATTATTCAGGAATATAATGAAACGAACAAGACAAGTCGGACTTGAGGTAAGGGATCCTACCTCTCTCTTTCTTTTCAAGTACTCTCGTTTATGTCATTCCTTTTATGATCCATGTTATTATGTTGGAGGATGTTTCTTTATATTAATCCTACTATCCTTTTTATGTTCATATTCTGATAGACCCTCTCTTTCTCTCATCAATTCATTTTAAGAATTTTTAAGTGGCGTCGTTAGGCTGCCGAATTTTTGTAAAGGATTCTTTCACCCTCCTCATTTTCAAAGTTCTATTTTATGTCAAGTCTGTCAAGATTATTTTTCAAATATTGGGGTATGATCTATATATCCATAATATTTTCATATTTATGTTTATATGATGAGAGACCCTATTCTACCTCATTAATTCATTTTTTTGAAGTTTTAAATGGAGCCGTTAGGCTGCCAAATTTTCATAAGGGGATTTCTTATCTCACTTTTAATTCTATGAGATTTCTATTGTTCGCCATTTATTTATTTCATGCGGTGTATTGTGTAATGAAATTTGATATATATATTATCATGATTCTATTTTTTAATCATGATATTATGTGAATCATTTGGTGTTTATTATCTTTTGGTTATACGGCTCGATTGATCACAACGAGGTTAGGAGTTTTTATCTCACTTTTTTGTTCCCGTGAGATTCATGCTAAATTTGACACTATTTCATTTTTTGTGGTGTATGTACTACATATGATTGTATTCATTGTGTAATATAATTTAATTTATGGGTATTTACATCTTCATTTTATGACCCTTCTTTCATGTGGCGTATGTTTCGAAAGTTACCCAAATCGGTAAGGGAACCTTTCACCCTCCTGTTTTTAAAAGACTTCTTTTGTTAGGTCTTTTAATTTAAATATTCATGTGGTGTGATATGTTATTATATATATCCATATTGCTGTAAATGTTATTTAAATGTGATGAGATGCACTTTTTATCTCTCATCAACTCATTTTCTGAATATTAATGTGACGTCGTTAGGCTATTGAATTTCGGTAACGGAACTTCTTAACCCAATTTCAATTCTTTGAGTTAAACTTCTACTTCTTGATTATTTCGTGCTATGAATATGTGTGGATGACCTCTGATTTCTTTGTACTTAATATCCACTTATGTTGTGTGTATTTATATTTTTCACACTTAATTATGTAATTTATTTATCATTAATCTAAGGATACCATCATTGTACGGGACTTCGTCTCAATCTCCTTTCATTGGGGCATATTTTGATTTCTACATGACATTATTTTATACGGTGTATAAAACTATTTTGAAATTTCATTTCATTCAGAGGGAATCTTTTCTCTATGAAGCGTTTACTAAACGAAAAAAAGGAATGTTTCTTTTTTTTAACGTAAGCGGTGACAACGACATTTTCCAGCGCCGTGAGTATTATTTGATCTATGGCTTCCATAACAAGACGTAATGTTTTCAAAAGAAAAATAAATACCATACACTATTTTAATATATTTTGGTATTGAAAATGGTTTTTAAGAATGCATTTTCAATATCTTAAAATGTTATATTGTTATTGCAATGTGGTAATTTTAACCTTTATTTATGCTTATGTTATGTGTTATGATTTTGTTATGGTTCTTGGACCTTATTACGTATACGAGTGTTTCCATGATAAACCTAGGGCGGGTGATCCTGAGATAGCTCTCCAATGCATTGGGTAATGTGAAGGAGGTAAACGTGAATGTTTCTCCGAAGAGATTTAGGGAATATACTGTGATGGGTATTCCAAATGTGACTCCCTATGTAGCTATGATAGCTACAATGTAAGTATGTTATGTAAGACTTAAGTTACATTTATGAATTGTGATTACTATGAATTATTCATAAATATTATGATTTCAAAAGGTATGTTACGATTGAAAATTATGTTTTCATCGATTTGTATTTTTGATGGGTTAATGTTTCATTTCATTATGTTATAACCATTACTTGATCTTTTTATGTGCATCCCATGGTTTTGAAATGTTTCCATAGGACTTAAAGTGGAATACGGTCAAGGATGGGATCAAGGAAATGTCATGATGTCGAAAACATGGAACTAGACATGACTCTTTTGTTCAAGTGTTTTTATTTTGTGAAAAAATGGAAACTGAGTAGATGTGTCTACTTTGTAATCATTGAGATATAATAGTTATGTCCTAATTCTCTAAAACTCTAAACCTGAAAAGATCCTCAATGTCAATTAATCATTTAATTCAATATTATGTAATGTTTTAAGTCCGGGTCCTTATAAGATCTATATGATGGAACTATAAGAAATCCCAACTCCCCCTTTTAATTATAATTCCAAGAGTGGTTCCTAATGGGGTTCAAATATTTTATATTGATATATTGGACATATTAATCTTATGTCATCACCCACAGATTTAAATCACCTTAATTGATTTCAATCAACCACATATTGATTATCCAAATACTTTGATCATAATTTATTGTTTTAATTCCAAAATATAGAGAAATTCTGTAATACAAACATTATCCTTGTTCATTTTCTCCAAAGATTCATTGAGAAAATTTTTAGCATCACATTTTAGATGTAAATGAATCCTCATAGTATAATATTCCTTATCTATGTGTTGGAAAATGAGTTTTTATGGAAAATAACAAGGTTTTTCATATCACTTAAAAATAAAATAATAACATATAATGGATTTCTCTTTTTAACTTCTAAAAAAACCTAGTGATCTCCAATATACTTCACACCAAAAAAATAGTGGATAACATTAAAGAACATTTTTAAGGGTTATTCAACACAATGAATTAATTTGTACCACTTTTTATAAATTTGAACAAGTGAAAACACCAGTACACCGGGATTTTTTGATATTTACTTTCATAAAAATGTACGATACAAATTAATTTCATTTTTAAACCCCCCAATTTTGGATCCTGACAGTAATTTTTATAGATCAATTTGGGGGTAATAGTTGTGGAAAAAAATCTACCTTCTTAGATGATTTTAAATATCATAAAAGTCATACAATACCAAACACAGAACCCGTTTTCATATAAGAAAAAACAATGAAAATTTTATTTTCATGGTTGAAGTTGAGTTCCATTTAATATTATTTAGGTGGATTTAAACCACTCAAATTTGTACCTATATTAGATCTAGTTTAATCTAAAATCATATGTGATTTTTTTATAAAAAACACCCCATGGACAATATATCTACCATAGCACTACAAATATTAACTAACATTTCGAAACAATAAATCATATATGAAGTGGGGTACCTCAAAATTCCTTATATTGAAGAATGGAAATGGCCAGATTAGAACAAACCTTCAACTTGAATATTTTATTTTTTCTTTTTTTATGATTCTGGGATTTGAATGTGATCACCTCTCAAGATCATCATTTTCTACATCTCTAGTGGCCAGAATCCTCTTCCTCTTCCTAGAAGATCTCTCTTGTGGGATACATCTTACACACATCTCTGTATGGATGTGAACAATTTCATCTTACCTTGGATTGTGAATTTCCACATTAGTGGAATCAATCACACTTAAACAAGTAACTTATCTTGTAGAATCATAAGTGGATATCAATTATGGATTTATTTTTCATTTCGTCTTCATCTTTTCCTATAGTTTGTTTTTGTGGAGGAAATTTTAAAAAATTATTCATTGATGACCAAGATTTCTGTGTTGGAATACTTCTTCTTCAAAGGTAGATTCACTATCACTTGGTCTTCTGCATTTTTAACACCTGGAACGACCTCTTTATTTCTTTTTTTAGACACTATTTATTTTATTCTAAGATAGTTTTTATTATTATGGATTTTTTACCCATCCATGAAATATAAAATTGAAATATTATACAACGTGATGGAGGATAGAACAAAAAAAGCATTCACTATAAGGAATCAAACAAAATTTGTTCTCTCAATGATCAAGATGTTAGAACTACTACATTTCTTATCAAATATTTGAGTTCGTTTGTTTTGAAACATATACTAAATATTTTCCCAATTATACACAAATTGTAGATATTTGATGAGTTCTTTTCTTTGGGATACCTATTATAGAATTAACATGGAAGAATTATTTTATTCAATATTATAAAAATTGAATCTTTATTTCTTTAAGGATTAATATAGATTGATTTTCATCTTCTAATTTTAGTTTTTTATCCTCTCATCAATTTACCTAATACCTTCATCTTTAATATCCAGTTAAGTAGACATTTCCTTCATATATAAAGTATTATTAATTACGGTTTGCATTATTTTATAATGTTGAGATTTGAGTGGAATGAATCTTGGATTTAATTACTTATTTATGGGATTTTAATTGATAGTTTATTGTGAAATATCTTCAATCATGTCTCTTTTAACCTTTCTACATGTTCTTGATTTATTAATGCTGAAATTAATGGGCACTTCCCCCCTTTTCATTCTCTTATTTTCCTGGGATAATTCTTCAATAATTTTATAACAATCATCATCCATGTCTTCTTAATGTGCCACCATATAATGTTGAGTTTTTGATATCCTTATGGTCATTCCATGAACACCTCCTTTTTTCAACTTGATTTTAATTCCATTTATTCCTTGCATATGATTTTTTATCTATAACATATTCATAGTTTACTTATTCTTTCACCACACAAGAGGTAGAATCATATATGAAATTGGATTCAGAATTCAATAACATGGTGTGTTAACAAATATTTCAGGAGTAATTGTTATTGACATTAATTGTCTATCATTTTTCATAAGGAAATTATAACATGGAATTACTTCTTTGGAAAAAACACCTAACTACATCCTTATAGAATTAGAAAACATTTAATGCTATTTTTTGTTTTTTCATGTTTTCCTTTAGAGACACCTATAATTACTCCATAGATGATGCATTAATTATGATATTTATTTTATATATTTCATATACAACTCTATCATTACTCAACTAGATAATTCAATATTCAACAGCTTCTTTAAAAATCCAATTGTATCCTCCATGAGCGTGAAAAAACCATTTTACCATTATTTTAAATTATTTATATAAAAAAAATTGGATTCTACATTTTTGAAACAATTTTTTATCAAGAAAAAAACAGATCAAGTTAAATAACTAAAAATACACTAATATTAAACATACCCCTATAATATCACTTGTTGGCCCCTCTATAGTAACTTAATTTGAGATTACCTTAAGAGGGGGCATCCAAGTATGTAATGTCATAAAATATTAAATTAATTGTTCCTTTAAATTTATCACTTTCATTGAAGGATTTTTATATCATAAAGATGAGGATACCTTGTTATTCTATTTAAGTAATATAATTTAGATTTCATAATTTATTTTTGTGTGAATATACTATGTAAACATGGAAATGAGAATTTACCCGGTTCACCCTCACTTTTATTCCTCAAAAGAGAATTCATTGACAATGTGTCATGAACTAAATCACTACTTAGATCACTAATCATCATATAAATGACTCACCGTATTATTAAATAGGGAAATCTCAGTAATTTTCAAGGTTCACACCATCGAACATTCTTTCCAATGGACAATGTTGGTGGAAAGTTTCACCTTCACTGCATTTATGGACATATAATCCCCTTCTCTATTATCACGTAAATGTTGTGTATCCTCAAATATAGTTATATGTTTTTGTAGTTATTTTAGGATGATCCTTCATAATTTTTTGAATCTCTCTCCACAACACCTTCTTCTTCTTATTCTATATTTTATTTATAATTCTTCTTCTTCTTGTTGTATGAAAAAACATAACCAATTTTACTTTAGAGAAGTATTCAAAAAATTACAAATCATTATTTTGTCTATCCCATAATGTAACCCTCCTTTTAATATCCCACATATGAAAAAATATTGATATTTTTTCACATTTTATCATTTAATTCTAGTTAATATACCTTTAAGAAATATGGAGGCCATGCGTGAAATAACATTGATATATTATAGTGTCATTGTTTGCTAAAAAACCTCCCATAACCCCTACATGATATCCAATATTAGTAGCTAAAAAGTATAACCACACTATTGAACATATCTCTCCAACATATCATGGATTAAGTCACCAATTTACCGAACATCATCAATGAGGAAATTCTTTGTTGATCTTGAATTATATCATGTTCTATCCAAGACATATTTTGTATGAAACCTTGATAACTAGTTCATGAATCAATATAATGATTTGTATTTAAATAAATGTGTCACCCATTTATATGACCAACACCATTCCATGATGAAAATATTTAGTCTAATATCCTTCAAAACAGAAAACACCAAAATCATGGTCTCCTAATTATGGTCATTTTGTATTGCTAATCCTCTTGAAAACCACTTCCTCCTCCGAACACCACCCCACAAATTTTCAAGGTCCCCAAGTTACACAATGTTCTTATAAAACATCCATTCCTACCTCTTCATTATTTTATAATCCATGTTACACTTTTTTGAACTGTGGGACTTCAATATCATATATCAATATGACCATGACCTTTACCATAGCCATATTGGATTAAACCACTATAAATATAAACTCCATCATTATACTACGATCATCCCTATGATTAGGAATGATATGTGTAGAAATTGATTTCCCATGATCATAAAAATGGAGAAATTATTTTCTTATAAGTGCATCAGATTTCCACCCTAGGGACCACTATGATTTGGTCCCTTTCTAGAAGCCTATTTTAGTCCTTAGGTATTCACCATTCTCATTGTAATAGATAGGGAAACACCTGGTTCCTTCTTTTGATTCACAATGGACCCAATCCAGGGTATGATCTTACCCATATGGTATATATTATACTACAAGATTCCCTCACACTTCTTTATCCATTTAGTTGATTATATAGGATCCTTAAAGAAAACCTTAACACTTCCAAATAGTCTTAGGATACTATTATAGTTGTGTAAATTTTCATTCCAACAGAAGAAACTTTAAGAGGCCTTTTTAATAAATCTAAACATCTAGAAATCAATACCATTATTAAAAATTCCTGAATAATCCCCATATGTTTTTGAAAATAATCCAATTAATCCTTATGGGGTACATAAAAATATCCACCATTGGATTTTGTTAATAAGATTCCATTTTACATCATCTTCCCCTTCTTGGTAATGAAATTAAACGATGTCATTTTACATCTTCAAATGTGATATTTTCCTATACAAGTCAAAATCCCCCTTGAAAGGAATCCATCTTATTTAATTTTCAAACCTTTGTCCCATGTTATGTTTGTAAAGTAAATCTATAAATTTCAACTCCACATAGTATCATACTTTCAAGAGGTCTTCCTAATAATCTTGAACCCCAAAAAGGGTTTTAAGGAATATTCTTATTTTTTATTATCCATTTATTTTATAAACTTTCATTCTTTTGAATCATTTACATGATTATTAGAAACATACTTTGAAAACTATTTCTTGTGGAAATAGCCACCTTTAAAAATATCCAAAATCCATACACCATCCTTGTGCATTTCCCCCCAAAATTCCTTCAGTGAATTTAAAACAAAAAATATGAGATGTTATTAAAAAATCTAATACCAATGAACCAGACATCATTATATGAAACATGTTTCTTTATATACATCATCAAGACTATCCACAATAATCATGAAAACTATGAAAACTCGATAACATGTATTCCTTTTTCACATCACAAAAATCCTTACATATATAATCCAATTTAGTATAAAACATCCAAAGATAAAATTAAATATCACTATTATGAAGGCCATAAAACATGATGAATTAATTTACACCACTTGTTAAGGATTTTGACATTTGATCCCAATTTTACTCCATGAATTTTTTTTATAGTCTTAACAAACCTCAGATAGGGATTAATAACATTTAATGTTCATCAAAAATACCATTGAGTCATTGTGTTTTGAAACCAATTCTTATAAAAAAAATCTAGGGTATAAATTGAGGGTAAAATATACCTTATATGATTTTTGATATCATAAGAAATAGAAAATTCTACTAAATACAAACCCAATTTTTTAGATAAGAGAATTGGACAATTTTTTTGTAGCTACTTTTGTTTCCCATTTATCTTCTATAAGTTTCCTGAAACCACTCTAATTTTTTGAAATATAGAAATCCATTTTTTATCACCATTAATATGTTTTTATATCACAAAAAACATGGGGTCATATGTCTCCCTTTATTATTGACTTCATCATAGAATTTTTGTATGAAAAATGCATGGGGGGGTGGTGTACATAAAACTTCTTCATGTAATGGAATAGGGATAGCTAAATTGGAAAAACCCATAAACACACATATATCATTCCCCATATTTCAGATTTTGGAAAATTATTGAAATCATATCTTCCAGATCATATTATTATATATCTCAAGTTGTCAGACTTTTGAATCTATTAATTTTTTTGGCCATGTGTGATACATCATACATACCTATCCACGAGGATAAAATAATTTTCATCATTCCTTATCATTGGATTTTAAAATTAGTCAATCAAATTAGTCATGAAAATTAAATTATTATATAGTATAAAAAGTGGATCTCACCATAAAAATTATATTTAATTTCAAATTCAACACTCTCATTTTAGTGGTTTTAGGGACCATTTTTTAATTATTCTTTTATGGTGGAAAAAGTGTCATCTAAAATACTTATTCTTCAATTTTTGATTATCCATCACTTTTTTATTCACTTCTCTCACACATAGTACAATCTATTGATATTCTCTATAAATTATATTTTTCTAATTCCAAGTTAGTTTTTATAAGTATCTGGAGTGTGGATCATAATTTTATATTCCTCAAGAATAATCTCCATTCTACAACAAAATAAAATAGTTTTCAATATAAACAAGATATATCCCAAGATAAAAATTATCCTAGTAATTCATGGGAGTGGTGTTTCTCCATATGGATTCTTTACTCTTCCATTCATTCATATAAATCAAATAATGTTCCATGTGAGCGTGGTCAGAATAAATAAATCATTTATGATAATAATAATACCTCATTTGATCGCTTATTAATGGATATTTTGGAACTTCTAGATCTCTTATCACATATTTGGGATTTTTGTATTCGAAAATAGACTAATGATGTTCTCGTTATTCCTATAATAGTTAAACTTCTATTCCTAATTCATTTTGGTAGTACATATTCACTAATTTTAATAGAAAAACAATTTTGATACATATCCTTAAAATACATTTTTTCATTTTATGAATAAACTAATCTATGTTTATTGGGAACCTAACAAATAAAAATAATCAAATTCCAATATCCAACCCATTTTCAGAAGCATCATACAGATTAAAAAAAATTCATAAGACAATACAGATACAAAAAAAGTGAAAACATCATAACTGCACTGAGCACCAAATAAGATTCCAATTTAAAATTTCGAAAACCCAACCAAGAACTATTACACCACCTTGGTAGAAAATACATTGACCAACATGGGTATATGGGAACTTTAGCCTTGAACCAAACAGAATTTACCTCATGTCACTGCTAGAAAAAAGTACTGACATGAAAAAAATCATCATTTTTTATAAAAACCATTTCTATCAATGTCGAATATCATTGGTATTATTTTCATCAATATTTCACATTTTAAAAATATTTCAATTGATTCTACTTTAATATGGGTTTTTTTCTTATCATTTTGGTTGTTTATCATCTCCTCTATTTCTATGATCTTTTCATTTTTCATCATCAAAACATTATCTATTATTATAATTGTTGAGGTACCATCCATTATTTTTTTTCTTCATACATGAAGGTTATATTTGAGTTGAATGATGATTACCTTCATTTCCTTCATCATAGATATTTGTTTCAAAATGTGTTGGTAAATATCATAAATCATAACAATTTGATACTTCATCTTTAGTTCCATTTTATTTATTATAAATTACAAGGTTCATTCCCCCCTTTCAATATACATATTGTTTAGGGAAATATCATAAATAAATTAAAAAAATTCTATATGAATTACTTCCAATTATTCCATATTCTCTTATAGAATTGGTTTATCCGCTTGGTCATTGAATAAACACCACTATGATTGGAAACTTATTGTTGTTGAAAATTATTCATCACATATAATTTTATACATTGATATAAAATCTAATATTCCACATTATTTATCCACACAAGTGATAGATTCATATATAACACTGAATTATGATTTTTACACCTTGGTTTGAGAATAATCCTTCTGAGAAGAATTAATATTTTTATTCTACATGCCTTTTTTGAAAATGTAATTATCAATTGGATTTTCTTCTTTTATAGAAAAATATTCCAACTAAATCTATATGTATTTATAAAATGAGTAATTATTTTAAATTTTTCTCATTTTCCATGAAAAATCATTCATTTCTTTAATAACTGAAGTATAAATTTTAATGTGCGATTTATATTTTTCAAATATGTTTTTTCACCAATAGAATCATTCCAGCACAAATAATTTATCAGGTTATTCAATGGGAATATTAAATGAATGAAATGATCAAATTTCTCCATTTAATGAAATGATCTTATTCAAATACAGGAGTCTTCATCTCCAATTCCATTTTTATTAAACAAATTTAGATTAATTTAATGAAAATAAATCCAATAGTAATGGATATATCCATTTTACACCACTTTTTTGTCATAAAAAATGGTTTTAATGTAAGGTTTCACAAGGTGGGTGAGTATTTGAAAGTTCTTAAAAAATAAAAACACATAACCATTCAATTTATAACTTTATACTATGGATCTTTCCTTCTTATCCTTCAGGTTTACTAAATATGCTCTTTTACTAAATATACATTAAATTTATTAACCTATGTTGGTGTACATGTATAATGTAAATAGGGACATGATAATATACGTTTTTCACTCTCAGTGGGATACATCCATGGAGAATGCATCAACAATGATTAATGCACTAATTACAATTAATATCACTACACTTCACATGGGTCACTCCCCTTATAATGGTTTAGGGACAATCTATTTCTTCCTAAGGGACAATTATGGAAATATTATTTCAAACAATCATTTTTAATGGAATGGATAACAATCACACAATTTATGTAAATGACATTCCCTATCCTACATCATTTGAATAGTGTTAATCCATCAATATGGATGTATTTTATATTCTAGTCACAGCTGGGTGAACCTTCACAATGTGAAAATTCACTCAATAAAACAACATCTTATTATACTAAAGTGAATGTGAAATTATTATTCTCTTTGTTTTTTTCACATAAATATCCAATTATTATTTGGAAAATTATTCTCTGTATTTTAACTCTATTAACTTTTTTACCCCTCTTCTATACTTTCTATTTCACTCTAACCATTTATAAATAGATAATTCAATGTGTGCACTGTTCAATATTTTCTTATATTAAATCACTCTTTATGAAATAGGGAGGTCAATGTTCTCAATCACATAGACACATGATAACATATTTATGGGATAATAAAAGCACTGATAACTCCTCCATGATCTCTTATATTAGTAGTCAATAAAATAACCACTTGTTGGAACCTCTATCCTTTTTTAGAATTAATTAATTAAACAATTAATCCTCTATTATCAATGATGAAAATAACGTTCTATCATGTCTTAAATAATTAGAATAATACTATGGAAGATTATTTAAGAATAAAATATGACAAGTTACTACCTCATCAAATTAAGTTTTATTAAAATCAACACTTTACCCTTCAACATGCCCAACAATATGGCATGGAGAAAAACATTTATACATTTTCCTCTAAAATATAAAACTCTATGGTTGTAGTCTTCTAATTATGGGTATTTTGGATTTATACTCATCTTGATGAAAATTACCCTATTCAAACCGCACCATTCCCATTTTTGGAATCTACATGTTACATATGAATCATCTCTGTTCACCACTCATACTTTTACAGTGTGGTCCATCCCATGTCAAATTATTTTAATTAATGGATGTCGAGGTACTAAACCACTCCATGCATAGAATATCTCATAGATATACTTCCTTTTATTTTTTATATGCACTCTTGTATTTCACTACATTCTTCACTAAAATGAGGCATAAAATCTATGGTCATTTTTTATATCCCCTGATAATAAAAACACATGCTATTGACTTAGTCATTTATCACAGGTGCACTAGAATTCCTCAAAGTGGACCATTACAAATTTTTCTATTTTCATATTAAAATTTTGGGAATTGTCTTCTCAACATTACCTATTTAATTGTTGTTTCCACACATATTTACATCTTCACATTCACCACACCCACTAACTAGGGTGGGGTCTTTCCAATGTTGGATAACTATTTCTACAAGGTTCCATCACATTTATTTATCCCTTTTATTCACAATATAGGATCCATGCAGAATAAATTTTCATATCTATATTTTCTCCATATACCATTATATTGTTTTTGGATAAATATTATAAGAAAAAAAGCTTCCTGATACCTTTTCAATAATTGCAAACATCAAGCAACAAATCCCATTGTTGGAAATTTTACAAGCATCACTATTTCTTGTCTGATAAATCCAACTAAATCAATTTTTATTACTAATATATACAAGTAGAACAAGATGTAGATATATAATAAACACATGATTTTCAATTATTCAGATCATAATATGGAAAAAAATCACAATTATTGGTTACAGATTACTTTATGTTTACACACTCGAAACATTATGATGATGTTGAGTTGGATGTTTAATGGATTATCATTCATTATGGAAGTTTGGGATTCTCCTCATTATTTTATGAAGATTTTATGATACCAATGATGTTGATATTTGAGAAAAATATGATTAATAATATGTCTATGAGGTTTTTTTCTTTGAAGGTGGTCAAATTAAATATGAGTTGAGCGGGAAATTAAAATTTGAAGCTGATGTTTCCTTGTATATTTTAGGAACATGTATGTCTACATAAAGTGGTGTAGGGTCATTATGAAGCATTTTATTACTGTGTAGAATGAAATTGATTATGTTTTTAATAGATTGAAACATCAGTAATGGGCCATGAATTAGATTGGTGGAAGAAGAGAAGTATTTGAAAAATCATAGTGGATGGTGGTGCATCGAACACAGGTTCATTAAGCCTAGTAGCATCAGAAAAAGGTACATAAGACATAGTTTCATATTATAGAGTTATTTTAAACAAACTGTAGATACCCAAAGCTTGACATATGTGGACATTACATTACTTCTGCGGAATATTTAATACATGGCAAAAATAGACGCCCAAATATAGTATTAGTTTAGTGACTTTGGAAACTCAGAACCTAATCTTCTAATAATGGTGAAAGATCTTCAACATCTCCCATAAAGATCATACCATTTTTGTATTCTTACCTAAAAACTTTATTTATATCCTGGGGAAATAAAAACATAAAAAGGGTGATCTCAAATTCTCAGGAAGGGTAAACATAGAGAACATAAAACAATCCATAAACATTTGAATGTAAAAACATGAACATAAAATATAAACATCAAAATCTTGAGCAAAGACATAAATATTGGAAGTACGTAAGGCATATATCATAATGGATCATCAATCATGATAAAATATTATGTGAATAAAGCATGTAATTGTGGAAACCATTAAGCACATGTTAGGATTTCTATAGTATCCAAGGCATTGTTCCCAATACCATATTAGTGGACAAAGTCCCTTTCTGAATCGAGTTCACTCCTTGTTCCAGTCCTGTATCACTGAACTGGATTAACTTACCATTCCATCCATGTTTATCTCATGAGATATAAATCTTTACCCAATTCATTAAAGGGAGATATAGGTCCTACCCATCTCATAATGAAATCATTCTTACGTGTGCCGCAACATGAACATAAATCATTCATCATTACCCAAAGAATAAAATGGGTTTAATAAACATCATCCCATCATAATATAATCCATATAAAAAGGGATATCATTTCATCATAAGAAATGAAAAACCATGAAAATCATAGAGACATTATACATAAAGCATACCCATATGAAATAATTCCATCTTATATGGAAAATGGTTTTGATAAAACACTTGAAATGAATTCTTGAGGAAAATATCCTTTCGTCTTCAAAATCATGTTATTTTCACAAAATTCCATGAAATATTAAATAAATGGATTTTTTTGAAAATAGTAATTAAATATTGTAGAGTAAGATTCATGAAAATAAGGCGTTATCAAACTGTAAAAATCCATTCATTCCATATAAGTTAAAATAACATTCTTCTCGTACTTTTGTCAGAAATGTCAAAAAAGTACCTCGTAACGTAAACAAGAGAATGATTCCTTACATACCATGTAGTAAATGTCAAAAATGGGTAAAAATGATTTAAAAATACATTAAAACATTTTTAGAAAACAGGTACATGAATGATAAATATAACCCCAATAAATACTTATGAATAAACAATCTTGGATAAAAACGAGATTGGAAAAGTTATCCCTTACCTTATGTCCGATATACTTTGTATGTATCCGAACCTCATGTATAATGATTTAAATAATTTCATTGACTTATTAATGAATCATATTCATTGTTATGATATCATATATGGTTCACTTATGACTTTATATTACCCATTCTTTTGTAAATTCGATGTAGAAGCAGCGATTTGGGTAAAATCGTTTCATTTATTGTACGTTTTTCGACTTGTTGTTTGTGATATTATTACTTATATCCTAATTTACATAATTCCATAATATAAAACATGATTTATATATAATATATAATCATCATATACATATATATATGATAGATCGATAAATGGAATGAAATACACCGTTCATGGAGGCTGTAGGCCGTACGTACGCATGAACACTGTTTTCGTTTCCTTATTAAATTGAATAGAATTAAGAAAATGACATAAATATATATATACATAAATAAAGTATCATTATTATGTCATATATTTCAATATTATTCATTATATATACTTTATAATCATTCATGAATGGTTAACATGGAGAATGAATCTCATCACGTCGTGGAGACGGTAGTCCGTACGTACGCACGAGCGATGATATCATTCTCATGATCATGGAATTGTATTCAAGTGTATGTATAATATTTCAGAATCAATATCTCTTTACAATAATCATATATAGTTATTTATTTACACCATTATACCCATACAATTAAGGTGGTGGGCGAAAACAGATTACACCACGACATGGAGACAGTATTCTGTACGTACGCACGCACGGTGATTTCGTTTTCCGTAGGATGGATAGAAGGTAAAATAGGGTTGTTTCATATTTAAAATATGATATAATTATATAATTAATACTGATGTTATTACTTTATAATGACACAACTAAAGAATAATAAGTAGAAGAATAACGAAACTTGAGAGAATCAGAAGAAGAGATTACCTCTTCGTCAATGCACATCCTTTAAGCTTCCTCTTAAGGAAGTAGAGTTGGTATTTTGAGAAAAAAAACCTCCAGAATGTTTATAGGGAAGTTTATAAGGGAAATGGGCATGTGTTGGACGTGCTTCAAGGCTCTAAATAATGTGAAGAAAATAGGGAAGGGGTTCCCTTTTTATAAGGGAGGAGAGGGGCACCTTTGAAAAAACATCAAATATTATTTTATAAAAACATCATATTCGGTTTATAATAGCTCCAAATTGATCTATTTCGATGATAATGTGAGGATGGCTCGAAATCCTCTCAACAAATAGGTTTTAGACAAGTTTAGGTTTCTATTTTAACCTTATCTTTTAGATTTAACTCAAAGTTAAATAATTTAACTTTTACCGTGTCTTCATGTTTTTTACACTATATGGTTAATACAGATACTATGACTTGACAAAATAACCCCAAGTGGTTAATTATTAATATATATAACTTTATCTATGTCATTTGGCCGAACCTTAGATTTTTATGAATACAATAACAATTAATAATATAATATTTGTTTTAAAAACTATTTTATGTCAATTTTGACACTATTTGGTAATTGATTTTTGTGAAAGTCATAACAATGTGATTAGTTCTAAAACAGTTAATTAAATCAATACTAACATGTCATATTAACCTATAAAATAAGTTTAATTCATAAAAAGTCTCAAATTACATTTATTTGGGTATTTATAATATCAATTATTTTAATATTTCATTATTTAGGTAATTACTGCATCACCATTGTGTCATACATAACATAAATTATTTAAAGTATAAAAATTATAAATAAAATACCATTAGGTAGGAAATATTTTTATCTTTCTAATGAATATTTATAGTCGAATTTATCTTATTTATAACCCCATATTAAAAAAATTTTATTTATTAACTTTGATTTTAACTATTTTAACTCTTCTTTAAATAAAATAATATTAAATGTCCTAGTCTAATCCAAGTGGACCTAAATGGTCATATTTTATTCCTAATGATGTTTTAGGTTCAATTAAACCTATCCAATAGAATTAGGACATGTTTTAGTGTAATAATAAAATCATTTTTACCCTTAATTACCCTATTTACTTTTAACCGTGGTAAATGAAAGTAAAATGTTACTATTCACCAAAAATTATTTTTATCTTATTGAACCACATTTTACTCCTTGATATTAACCGTGTCTCTCAGATTTTTGAAATTCCACTCACAGAAGCGCTAAAATTATGTTTTATGTAAAATTTCAAATTCTCCTAGGAGGTGGGCAAAAGACGGTGAAAAGTTCAATAAAATTTTAATATATATAAAATTATTATAAAATGACTCAAATTAATTACATTGAAGTTATATAGGTATTATGTATCAATTTTGACCTAAAATAAATTTAAATAAAATAATTAATTATTTAAATAAAAAGTCGGTTTTTAAATAGTAACCCAGTGTTTTCACTATTCATCAAAAAATTGAAAGTTTTCAGAAAAATACCAAAAATTCACCCTAGGCTAATTTTGATATTCCTAATCCAAAAATGAAGTCCATTTTGAAAGATAAAATTATAAAAATTTTAAAGAGTGGGTATTACTACTCATAACGGCTAGTTCATAATAATATTATTATAATATCTCGTTTAGTGAAACTTGGTATTGCGTATAACACACGCTATCATGGAAGTTCGCGGTTGCGTGTAATGAAATCCTAGTCAGGGTTGCGTGTAGTGCAATATTATGAAACATAAGGGTTACCCAAATTAACTTATCCCTGAGTTTCCACATAAGAGAACATAGGTGAAAATATGGATATGGAAGAGAAATCTAACCGTCAAGTTCTGATGGAGAGTGGTAGAGAACATGGCTATGAAAAAGCCAACAATCACAAAGCCATAAATTTGTGATGATCTAAGGTACCATCTAATTCATCAGATATGAGAGTACTAGAACAAAATTTTTTGTTTCCAAGATCATTTCCCTAACGTTGATGAACTTTTACATAAGGAGGAATACTTACTTTAATTTAGTGTAATATCATTTTTGGTCATTCTATGAACAATTTACACTTCATCTCTATTTAATGAAATGAAACTGAATTTTTCATTCCTGTAGTGTTAGCAGATCATGCGATGGAACGATAAGTCATCCCATCTGTTTCTATCCCAAAAAGGTTAGCATCAGTTATTAAATATACATAAGTCCATCTATGGTGAGATTAATCATTTATGATTCCAACAATGGACTTATACTTTATCTGTCATAACACATAAGAAAATAAAACTAGTTTCTACAAACCAAGGACTTCCTGTAGGCTAGTGGTATGCGATAAAGGACTGTCGCACTTCAGTTGTGGGTTTGATTCCCACAGCGTTGTCCGACGTGATGGGTTGTCACCCATCCTACAGGTTGTCTTTTTTCTAAAACTACATTATTATAACATTCCATAAATAATATCAAAAAAAGTTCTAGCCTAAAATAGTTCTATTTGATGTCCAACTTAATCTATTTCAACCTTTAAGCTTATCAAAAATACTTTTTTCCAATCTTATAGTATAAAGAATACGATTACTAGAAATTTCATCAACCAAGCATGTGAATACCATCATTTATCCCCCATATAAGATATATCTTGTTGGTCACATTCTAAACTTGTGAATACCTTAATCATGTATTCTCTTGAAAATTGAATACCCATTGAACCTTAGTGAAAACATGAATGTTGTCAAAAGTTAACTCTTTCCACATACCAAAATCCCAAAAATTTTATATACTCAAACCATGATGTCACATTGTACTTATAGCATCCATGAGATCATCAATACTATAAAACATCTCATTATCTCCCAATCCCTTTATTATGTGCATATCATCTACTTTCCAAAAATATATGAATTATCCTTTCATGGTTACTGGTACCATTCAACACATACTTTCAAATACTTCAGAAAAACAATAGTGTAACAATCCTTAGATGTGCCTTTATTCCATAGTACCATTAAATTACCTATACAACATAACTCTTGATAAAAATACAATCATTCCACTACCTTATTAAACCACTGACTAAGATTCCTCATGTCTTTCATCTCATATATCATTTGTAGTCTCTTCATCATCATCAACATAAATACTACCCATATGACCATACTAATTCTGTTCATGAGATTTTCCCTTAGGGAATCGGTTTGCATAATGCCCAGACATTCCACATTTAACCATTGTTGATATCTTAGCAATACCATTATCCTTGTCCATGGTGTAAACTGAACCTTTTACTTTACAATTACTGGCTTCATATCCTTCTATTCCACAACCAAAGCATCTTCCAGTTTCTTTGAAAAATTCTCCCTAATGCATCTTCCCACATGATTTACATGAGGGGAATTGAACATTCTTTCATCTCTGATAATCATGTAACTCCATCTTTCTCTTATTAGCGGAGTCGGGATACATTCCAAAGTTGAGATTGTTAATCATATTATGAGATTTCTAATTAGGAATAATAACGATGTTTGGACTTCCAAATCCAATTTCATTTGGTTTCTCATGAATAATATCATTCCATTGTCCATCATATCCTCCATTATCGTGAATCTTCATGTTTCTAACCATTTTCTAAAACCCAAAGAGAATAGTGTGAGTGGAAAAAATCATGCTAGGAAAACAACATAATTAAGGGGAGTTCCTTCAATATATAACACCTTAGGTTTAATTGTAATATCATTACCATAATTCTAGGACTATAACCTATACGTATACTTAACCTTAGAGACATCCCTAGACATACCTTAGAAATATCTCTAGGGATCTCACAAAAGTTCTCACATCCTAGTTTCCAAAGGTTAACTAAACCTTCGCTCTGATACCAACTTTAGATACCCAAAGCTTGACGTACATGGACATGACATTACTTTTGCGTAATATTTAATACATGACAAAAATAGACGCCCAAAGATCATATTAGTTTAATTTCTTTGGAAACTCGGAATGTAATCTTCTAGTCATGGTGAAAGATCTTCAACATCTCCCATAAAGATCTTCCCCTTTTTGTTTTCATACCTAAAACTTTTCTTTATATCCTGGGGAAATGAAAACATAAAAAGGGTGAGATCAAATACTCAGTAAGGGTAAACATAGAGAACATAAAACAATCCATAAACATTTGAATGAAAAAACATGAATATAAAATCTAAACATAAAAATCATGAGCAAAGACATAAATAATGGAAGTATATATGTCAAATATCATTATGGGTCATCAATCATGATAAAATAGCATGGGAATAAAGCATGTAATTTTCATAACCACTATGCACATGTTATTATTTCCATAGTAGCCAAGGCATTGTTTCCAAGACCATCATAGTGGACAAAGTCTCTTTCTGAATCGAGTTCACTCCTCGTTACTGTCCTGTATCACTGAACCAGATTAACTTACCATTCTAGTCATGTCTATCTCACGAGATATAGATCTTTACCCAATGCATTGGAGGGATATATATGTCCCACCCTTCTCATAAGGAAATAATTCTTACGTGTGCCACAACATGAACATAAATCATTCATCATTACCCAAAGAATAAATTGGGTTTCATAAACATCATCCAATCATAACACAATCCATATAAAAAATGAATATCATTTCATCATAAGAAAAGTGAAACCATTTAAATCATAGAGACATTATACATGACACAAACTCATATGAAATAATTCCATCTTATATGGAAAATGGTTTTGATAAAACACTATAAATGAATTCTTGAGGAAAATATCCTTTCTTCTTCAAAATAATTTTATTTTCACATAATGCCATTAAATTTTAAAAGAAAAGGATTTTTTTGAAAATAGTCATTAAATATTGTAGAGTAAGCATCATGAAAATAAGGCGTTAAGAAAATGTAAAAATCTGTTCATGCCGTATAAGTTAAAAAAACATTCTTCTCGTACTTTTTTCAGAAAAGTAAAAAACTACCTTGTAACGTAAACAAAAGAATGATTACTTACATACCATGTAGTAAAAGTCAAAAATGGGTAAAAGGACATTAAAAATACATGAAACCATTTTTAGAAAACATGGAGATGAATGATAAATATAACCCCAGTAAATACTTACGAATAAAAAATCTCGGATAAAAACGAGATTGGAAAAGTTATCCCTTACCTTATGTCCGATATGCTTCGTATGTATCCGAAACTCCTGTATAATGATTAAAATAATGTCATTGACTTATTAAAGAATCATATTCATTGTTATGATATCATATATGGTTCACTTATGACTTTATATTACCCATTCTTTTGTAAATACGATGTAAAAGCAGCGATTTGGGTAAAATCATTTCATTTATTGTATGTGTTACGACTTGTTGTTCTTTATATTATTACATATATCCTGATTTACTTAATTATAGAATGTAAAACATGATTTATATATAATATATATTCATAATATACATATATATATATGATAGATCGATAAATGGAATGAAATACACAGTTCATGGAGACGGTAGGCCGTACGTACGCATGAATGCTGTTTTTGTTTCCTTATTGAATTGAATGGAATTAAGTAGATGACACACACACATATATATATATATATAAATCCAGTATAATTATTATGTCATATATTTCATTATTATTCATTATATATTCTTTTTAATCATTCATGAATGGTTAACATGGAGAATGAATCTCATCACGTCGTGGAGACGGTAGTCCGTACGTACGCATGAGCGATGATATCATTCTCATGATCATGGAATTGTATTGAAGTGTATGTATAATATTTCAGAATAAATATCACTTTAAAATAATCATATATAGTTATTTATTTTCACCATTATACCCATTCAAGTTCGGTGGTGGACGAAAACAGATTACACCATGGCGTGGAGATAGTATTCCGCACGTACGCACGCGCGGTAATTTCATTTTTCCGTAGGATGGATTAAAGGTGAAATACGATTGTTTAATATTTATAATAACTTATCAGTTTATATTTAATACTGATGTTATTACTTTATAATCAGACAACTAATGAAGAATAAGTAGAAGAAGAAAGAAACATGAGAGAATCAGAAGAAGAGATTACCTCTTCTTCGACACACCTCCTATCAGCTTCCTCTTAAGGAAGTAGTGTTGGTCTTTTGAGAAGAAAAAAACCTCCAGAATGTTTCTAGAGAAGTGGAGAAGAGAAATGGGCAGGGTTTGGACGAGCTTCAAGGCTCAAAAGGGTGTGAAGAGAAGAGGGAAGGGGTGCCATTTTTATAAGGGAGGAGAGGGGCACCTTTGGAAAAACATAAAATATTATTTTATAATAAAGTCATTTTCAGTTTATAATAGCTCCAAATTGATTTATTGAGAATATAAAGTTATTATGGGTCTAAATACTATCAAACAATAGGTTTTAGACAATTTTAGGTTACTATTTTAACTTTATCTTTTAGATTTAACTCTAAGTTAAATAATTTACCTTTTACCATGTCTTCTTGTTTTCTTACACTATATGGTTAATAAACTTACTATAACCAGACAAAAGAACCCCTAGTGGTTCATTATTAATATATATAACATTATCTAAGTCAATTGTCCGAACCATAGATTTTTAGGAATATAATAATAATTAATAATATAATATTTGTTTTAAAAACTATTTTATGTAAATTTGACACTATTTTGTAATTGATTTTTTTGAAATTAATAACAGCATGATTCGTTCGAAAAAAGTAAATTAAATCAATAATAACATGTCATATTAACCTATAAAATTAGTGTAATTTATAAAAAGTCTTAAATTACATTTATTAGGGTATTTATAATAGTAATTAGTTTAATATTTAATTATTTAGGTAATTACTGCACCACAATTGTGTCATAAATAACATATATTATTTAATGTCTAAAAATTATAAATAAAATACCATTTGGTAGGAAATAGTTTTATCTTTCTAATGAATATTTATAGTAGAATTTATCTTATTTATAACCCTATATTAAAAATGATTTAGTTATTAAACATTGATTTTAACAATTTTTACTCTTCTTTAAATAAAATAATGTCAAATGTATTAATCTAATCCAAGTGGACCTAAATGGTTATATTTTATCTCTATGGTTGTTTTTGGTCGAATTAAACTTATCCAATAGAATTATGACACGTGTTAGGGTATTAATAAAATCATTTTTACCCTAAATTATCATATTTACCTTTAACCGTGGTAAATAAAAGTAAAAAGTTATTATTCACCAAAAATTATTTTTATCTTGTTGAACCATATTTTACTCCTTGATATTAACCATGTATCTCTGATTTTTGAAATTATACTCACATAAGTGGTAAAACTATGTTTTATGTAAATTTTCAAATTCTCCTAGGAGGTGGGTAAAAGACGGTGAAAAGTTAAATAAAATTTTAATATATCTAAAATTATTATAAAATGACCAAAATGAATTAAATTGAACTTATATAGTTATTATGTATAGATTTTGACCTAAAATTAATTTAAATAAAATAAGTAATTATTTAAATAAAAAGTTGGTTTTTAAATAGTAACCCAGTGTTTTCACTATTCATAAAAAAATGAAAGTTTTCAGAAAAATACAAAAAATTCACCGTAGTCTAATTTCGATATTCCGAATCAAAAAATGAAGTCCATTTTGAAAGAAAAAATTTATAAAATTTCAAAAAGTGTGTATTACTATTCATAACGGCTAGTTCATAATAATATTATAATAATATCTCGTTTAGTGAAACTTGGTATTGCGTATGGAAAGTCACAGTTGCGTGTAATGAAAGGCAAGTCAGGGTTTCGTGTAGTGAAAGATTCATTTGTTGTTGCGTATAATAGAATCTAACTATATTTCATTTATACATTGAATATATATATATATACACTCAATGTTGCGTATAATAACTTTTATCAAATGAACTTGAAATTATGTGTAACACGATCCAAGATTAGTGTTGTGTATACTGGAAGCTAATACGGTGTTGCGTATAGAACAAGCTAATTTTGGTGTCGCGTACAACACAAGACATCAATGAAATTAAAAATAATAATTCTCATAAAATCTCAGGTTGTTACACAAACACATACCAGATTCTAGCTCAATGGATGGAGCGATACCATATATAAATGTACAATATAGATGAATTGTAGATGGAGTTCATATCTAGATTCTTTCAATGTTTTAATATTTCATTTTATTTAAGTTAGAAGAAAAAATTTTAAATATTGGAAAATACTATAATTTACTATGGGGATTTATAAGGATAAATATGAGACTTATATCATTATATTCACTTAAATTATAATTTACACATTAATGGATCTAACATATTTGACATAGAAAGGAGAAGGTGTCCACATTGGGTCCAAATCTTATAAAACCCAATGTTCCTGAATTTTTGAACTTATCATTGTATACATGTGAGATTATGTGATAAATTTTAGGGGTTTGAAACATTAACAAGTTATTGGGGTTAATTTTAAAGGGGAATGAAATTGTAAGACATGAATTCTAATTTAGCCCTAGTGGTATTTAAATTCCTTGGAAATTCATTTCTATCCTTAATGTTTCATTATTTTCTAAAATGATGTAATCACATCTCATAATGGCATAATGTATGTACTGGACCAATAATATTTCCATGAAATTTTCTCCATATATTTTTCATCTAGTTATCAATAATTATTATAAGGAGGTGTGATTCCCCTTCTATTAGTATTTAGTGCCTAAACAAAAGGTTTTTGAACCTCTATTATCTAAATATCCACATAGAGGATCAAATTTCAAACATCTATAAAAAAAATAGTAGTCTTTTTAATTAAATTATTTAATATTGTACCATTATTATCCAAAAATTCTAGTAATGTTGAATGGAGTAGAATATCATTTACATCATATAAAAAGTTCACTTTAACTAACTCAATCTATCATCTGATAATGTTGTATTTGTTCAATTGATTTACTTCTAACCATAATTCTGAGGGGGCCAAATGAAATAAATGTCTCATCGAGAACACATTTTTTAGTTTTGATAGCCTTTTCTATATGTATTCTCGAGCTGTCATATGTGTAGTTGTGGCCTAAATCTCTTAAAGGATAAAGGAAAAATTTCTTCATAACGTCATAATCAGAATACCTGATGGTTTTATATATAACCATTCACATTCACCATTCATCATATTTTTGAGTTAATCAACTGATTTTTTTATCCTTATGAATGAGATATTCCTCAATCTAAATATTATATAATCCAAATTCAATTATTTTGAACTGGCTCATATGAACATTTTCATAATTTATTTCGATATCTCCTGATGAAAATAAGATCATATGAAATCAAAATTTATTTGACGTAAATGAGAATTATTCTTGAGTTTTTGAGTGTTTCAAACCAAGGACCCTTTTGTAAACGTTTTTGTGGAAATTCAAACTTGAAATTTTGATAAAAATGTTAGATAATTAAACCTATAGTTCACTAAAAAACATATCCAAAGGTAGTTTAACATTACCAAAAATGTACTACCAGTTCTTACCACTTATCTAAATAAATCAAATATTGATGAGTTGATACACCTTAATGGTAACTTTCAATAACAAATCAATACACTCTGGCACACATACAAGTATTGAATGAATGTAAAAAACCAGGACTACATGTTTATGTGGTTCTTCAATTATTTCAAACTCCAGGGTAGAATACTAAAAAACCTTTTCATTTTCATTATTATAATTATTAAAAAAAATTAGAATAGTAAACTACTGTTACACATTTCATTAAATAGTACAATACATTACTGCACATCCAAATATAGTTGTTCCCACCTTGTTTTATAGGGATACATTATCGGTCAAGCAGGTGTCACTGGAATTATACATTCATGTTTTTCTAATCAATTAAAATATCTATTATATTGAAGAATATAGTTAGTCTACCATCTTAAGTAATACATTATTCTTGGTAACCAAAAATCATTTTTCACAACAAGCATCAGATGTTTATGATGTTATGGAAAGTTCACCAATATTCTGATGGTTCTTGATGTTGCTTCTCTGGAAATACCAAACCATAATACTTGATTATGAACCTCTAGTGAGTGATCTTCTAGTTACCTGAATAATCTTCATGATCAGATCATTTTTTACATACCAATTTTATTCCATAAGTATATATTAACCACTATAGTTTGAACTGGAATAACCAATCCAATTGGATTAGGTGGAATGCCACATAATTATGATCACCATCATTAGGGTTAGAATCAGAATAGTTTATACTAATCAAATATCAATGAAACTTATCTTCCTTAGATAGTTGATTATCACAAATATATTTCTCGTATATCTCTTCCACAAGTTGAGTCACTTCTTGACCATAATGCCTTTCATCTGTTGATAGAATACTATACTCCTCAAATCCATATTCTTTTGATTCAGAAACTTGTAATTCTTTATGTTCTATCATATTATTAACAATTTCTTCAAATTAAAAATCATTTTTTCTATAATATTTTATTGTCTCAAGAATCATAGGAAGTCCATATAAATGATTTTTACATCTAGGAGAAGGTCCCAAAAAAACCTCAGAAGAGGAAATCCTCTCAACATCATATTCACTCATAGCTTCATCATTCAAATTAGCTATATCCTCTTATTCATATAATGTAAGGATACTATTCAACTTTATGTCTTCATGTAGACGACGTCATTTCTCAATTTTGATCATCAATAATGTGTGGTCGATCAGACAATTAGAATAAATTTATATTGGTCAGATAATTATTATATTTTCCCTTATGTATGTGTTATTTTACAAGTATATATATTAAAAACATTCCACATTAATTTTATACGAGTAAAAATTTATCAATGTTTCAATCACATTGGCCCAAATTCTTTAATGTTTTTTTTCATAAGTGTTGATAGTTTAATATGACATTTACAGTGGTCCATAGTCGATTGTGTAATTTGAGAATTTTTCACTACTTTCTCTTTTATATATGGTGTGCTCTATCTAGGAGAACACGTGATCGATTTAAAACATAGTATATATTCCATATAAAAATAGTGTGATCTCATAAAATAGAAACATTTATTGTATTACAATAAACATGATTTTATATTCATAAAATAATGGATTGATGGATTGATCCATAGACTCACACTTTGTCACCACAAATCGTATATTTATTTTTTAATTTTAGTGAGGTGTGATTTAGTTATTTGGGATTAAATAGTGGTTTTCATTACTAACCACAATAATCCATCCATAGTTATTGGGTTGGTATTTTAGGGATAGTGTATGATATATATATATAATTTCATCATCATTTTTATATTCATAATTTTAAACTATAGATTAATCCTATAGATTTTAACATGAAATTGTAAGACCCTCGTAAAATGATTCTATCAATAGGTGTGATGAGATTTGTTTGTGGGGAAATTTACTTTGAATGTACCAAAATTGATATCATGCTTCATGAAATACTTACCATAAAACTAGCATGAACTAGGTGATTTTGCTTCAAAACTCTCTTGTCTATCTCCTAGTATAGTAATTTGTAACAAAGGTTTTATATCATTGATCCCAAGTGATGAATTGTTTTTCAACAAATTCTAGAATCCTATTAATAACATAGTTTTTATGATAAAATATAAATAATATCTTCCTATGTTATTATTCTATAAGTCCTTCTATATTAAGCTATTAAAAAATACTAAAAAAATCATAAATTATTCCCACAAAATCTTAATTAGGAGTTCTATTTAATGACTACAAAATTGATAAATTTTTATAATATAATAACTATTTAATATTTGGGTAAAAAAATACAATATTTGTTTTTGAAAATTTTAGAAATTATAACACATGAAGAATGGTCTGTCATGGATTTTCATAAAAGTTTTTTAAATATTCTCAGTGGAATATTCTTTAATGGTTTTCCAATGATTTCTCCAAAGGGAAATGCAATGTCTCTTGATTTTAGGTACTAAAACTTTAAATAAACTCATTCTAACTTCCATGTCTGTATAAACTCTCAAAAAACAAGTTACAGGTGTTGTAAAAAAAAGAAATAGACTAATTTTACCCAAAAACAGCCTGTAGCAACCCTTATACAAACCCAATACAAGAAGATATTTTCAGGCCTATTTTTTTCAAGAGACATTGAAATAATTTTTTTATAAAATCATGTATCTAAATAATTTTATATATTTAAACAATGTTTCTCAAGATGTTTGTGAAAATAAAAGGAACAAAAAAATATATAATGAGTTTTTTTTGGTTTTTCTATTATATATTTAAATTTTTTAATAAAAAAATTTGTCTTTTTAGATGAAATTAAAATAAGGAAAATTATTCGCCCTTTCTAAAAAATGGAAAAAAAAATTCACCATGCATCATAGAAGAAAATAAAAAATTTTAAAATAATATTTTCAATATAATATTTTTTTGAAACCAAGAAACTTGTAATGTTATGAGGAGTGTCACAACCACATCAAAGTTATTAGTTTTCATTTTTATGTGCTTTGTTTTGTGATTTTCAAAACGGTAAATATTATTGAGTTAGATGTTATAATTTATAGACTTTTAATCATTCGTTTTGAAAATCAAACCACACATTATTAAAAATTATATTTTAAAAACATCATATTTCATTATTATTTTAGAATATTTTTTGTAGAAAAATGTATGTTATATCTAATGTAGAAGACTTTCTAAACTAATAAATATTAAATATTTATAGTACTACTTGTCCATTGGACTGACTAAGCCTCTTTCAGATTGAAAATGTCTAGTTCATAATATTGATGATGTATTGTCCATCTTATTGATGAATTTTTGTTCGTTTGAATGACTTAGTTTAGATTATTAGACTAACCATGTCTTGAATATTGTAATTATGTGGTTTTAGATCCATTGTACTTAAAAAAATTTATTACATTAATGTAAGATATTTTATAATCAGATGATAATAATTACTTCTATGTCATAGAATACATTTACATCATTATAATGATGGTATCAAAATGAACATAGATGAAAATATACATTATATCATGAGTTATCAAGATAGATCTCATCTACGTCTTTTTCATCTAACTCTAGGAATCATAGAATATGACATTTAGAGATGCTCCTATAAGTATATTTTCATTTGAGGATGTATGAAATACTATTTTTTCAACTAAACCAATATGAATCTTTCTTGGATATAAAATATTGTTACTTATGATTTGTAAATCATCAGTGTTTTTTTGTTCAAATAAATCAATGTATGGATTATAAATTACTTATAACATTTTTTATTTTTTTTTATTTTTTCTGATATGGGCATTGATCGTGGGATTCTATTGATAGAAATATTTCTTATTTTGATCAGTATTATCGATGGGTTATGAGGCTAGGATGAAAGAGATAATTCAGATCTTTGTGATTGAGGAATTTATTATTTAATAAAGAAAGACCTTACACATTGGATAACATATTTTATATTTTAAGTGAAGGTTATTAAATTTGTTTACTGTGAATATTAATGTGTTCATATTTATTTTATAATGTGTTGATTATATTTTCATTAGGACGTTGTAATGTTTCATCATAAAAATCATCAAGAATTTTATTAGCAAGAAATCTAAAAACAAATACAGTTTATCAAGGATGACTAAATGAGTGAAAGCCAAGGTCATCCCCTCTAAGAAGAATCACCCCCTTAGGAGGTAGTGAATTTAAACAAGAAATCAGAGTGATATCAGTACCATTAGTAGCAGTAGAAGCCAAAATGTCTGCAACTTGATTTCCTGCCCTCCAAATGTGAAGGACCTCGATGTCTCAGATAAGATAAGTCCGACAACGTTTGATAGTATAAATGATAGACTAATACACCTTTCCAATGCCATTTAGTGAGTTATAAAGAACCATTTAATCCATCTCCACATCTGCAATAATGATTCTCTTTTACTGATAGAGCCAAATACCAATGAAAAGAGCCATCACATTTTCTTGGATAGCATGACCTTAACCAAAACATGCGTTGAAATCCAGAATGGAAGAAACACTAGAATCTCAATATAATGAAGAGTGAGGATACCAACGCACCCGTAGCCCTTGTTTGGTTCTAAATGTAATGGATGAGAGCCCCACATTGATAGTCCTTAGTGTGGGGGACTCCTCCCAATAATTGAGAATGCCGATGAAATCCTTGATAAGAAGTTTGGTGCGGATGATTAGTGAGTGATACCAGGTGTCCACCCCTTCAATGAAAGATGAATTTAGAGATTTCCATATGCACCAACATCTACTAAGAAGGAATAATGCTCTCACCATCCTCTCCAGTCCCTTGGAAAGAGTTTTGTGAAAACATGAATAAAAAAACCAAGAGTGAGTCTCATAGAAATGAAATCATGTGAAATCATCAAATGATCTCTAGATTGAACATGACCATTCACATATAATGAAGAGATGTTTATAAATCTTTTACTTGTGAATAGTACAACAAGAGCACCTAGAAACCGAGGAGATCCCATGTGGTGAATATCTTCATCTATGGCCAACATGCGGTTCCTAATCCTCTATAGAAGTAAGTTTATTTTTCCATGAATTTTTTTCCTCCACAGTAACTCCCCCCACACATCTTCCTCCACCCCTATTTTTTTCATCCTGCAAAAATACTTAGACGAGAGAGACCTAGAAGCAGACTCACTGAAAATGCACCTGTCAGGCTTCAGGATGAAGACGATGCTATTGTAAACAAATCTCTGTTCGGAGGTACGCATAACATCAATAAAACTATGAAAGTATCTATCATCTTGGAATGTAATCCCAGGGATGGAGAACCCCTAGAAGCCGATAATCCCGTCCATTTCCACATCATAGAGTAGTAATTGGATGAAATTTTATAATCTCAATTGGAGAGGATATTGATCTATTGCACCTATAGGTACCATGGATTGCTAGAGGGAATATTTTTGTGTGTGGGTTTTTTTAATTTTATAGGAGTAAATTTTCATTATTTGGTCCAACGGAGGAGGGGGTGGAACGTTCAATAAATTTTCAATGGCCAGATGGAATAGAAAAAATACAACATTATTTGGGGATCATGAAAAAATGTTAATCTATAATTTAAATTATTGTTATTGGTTAAAACATTGTGAGAATATTACATGTTCATATGGTTCTATTTGCTTAACACGTACTCCTAAGGGCACAACTTAAAGTGACACGATATGTTATCTTACCTATAAAATGAAATTCCCCCATACAATTCCAAAAATCTTCCAATATATCCATCTATAATCCCTTTTCCTTCCAACAACCTTCATCTCTTGGTTATAATCTCAAACATTTTAAATGTTTTATTCAAATTTCACAAACTTCTAAATTTTGAGGTATTTCTTTTTATATACTATTTTAAAAATACAATTAATTAATTTAATTGTTTTGTGCATAGATTTTTTTAACATTACTTATCAAATTTAGTTATTTATATAATTATATTGTATAATTTATTACAATTTCAAATTAATTATATTTTCAAATTTTATAATAATATTTTAAATATAGATACAAAGTAAAAATTAATTAACAATTAATTAGTAATTAGTTAATTATAATTACTAACTAATTAATTATCAAAAAAATATAATTGATAAGTAAATAATAATGAATTAATAAAAATTACTATTTCATTAATAATAATTTAATAGTTACTTAAAATTATCAATTAATTATAATTAAAAATTCTCTTATTATGGTTAATTAGTGAATAAATATTAATTATTATTTAATTAATATGTTTAGAAAATTATATGATTATCAATATCAATAATAACTACAATGGACGAGTGTTGATGGCGTGATTGGTGTCCATTTTCATCGGGGATGCGATGTTGCAGGTGGGATGCAATGGTGATCATGACTATTAACTCATAATGGGGGTGTTGCATTTGTCTCCTGGACTATAAGGGACTAGGAAATACAGAGGCCACATGATTTATTCTGAAGGGATAAAGATAGGTGGGCTTTAGACACGGGAGAATGGTTGCTTAGGTGGGCAATTTTCCTTCAGGTCAATTAAATAATAGATTTTATTCTATTTTATAACTATTTAATAATGAATTAATAAGTAATTATAATTACTAAATATAATTATATTATTTGTTAGTGAAAAAAATTAACAATGAATTAATAAAATCCTTAATTCAGAGGATTATAATTTTAAATAATAACTAACATGATTAATTGTTAAATAATTAATAATTGATAAATATAGGTAGCAATTAATAGGAATAATAATTAATAATTAATAATTTGAATAATTAATTTTTAAATAAAAGATTAATTTTTTTTTGAAAATTTTAACTAATAATTATTTAATAATGATTTACTAATTAATTATAATTTTAAATTTGTTGTAATTAATAATTTCATAATAATTTATGAATTATAATAAAAAATTAATAATTAACTATTTTTAATTAGTAGTTAATTAATTAGAAAATTAAATATAATTAGTAACTATATAATGACTAATTAATTTCGAATAAATAAATATCTAATTAATAAAAAATTATTATAATTCGTAATAAATTATAATTGGTAATTAATTACTATAAATTTTTATTAATAATTAATAATTACTATTCAAAATTAACTAATAGTACTAATGAATTATAATAATTTTTGAAAATTAAATTTTTTTGACCATAGTTAAGTAAAAGTAATAATTATAGTTAATAACTGATTTTACTAATTAATTTTAATCACTATTTAAATTTAATCACTAATTAATCAATAATAATTTCTTAATAATTACTAATTAAAATTAAAAAGTAATTTTAGTTAAGAATTATTAATAATTAGTTGAAAATAATATTCACAACTATAAATTGTTTACATTATGAATGATCATATTCAATAGTTTGATTGATAAATTTTCTCTATTATACATTCATGTTTAACATGCTAGGTATGATAATGAATTTACTTTTTCATCTCCCATGACTGTAGTTTGTAATTGATGTGATGAACTTTAATTTAGTTGTTATATATATACTTTCATATTAATAATTTAATTATCTCTTGAGTAACATGTCATTAAGTAGATGAACATTGCACTGACCATCTACTTTCCTAGAGGCATGGATTAGCTAGGAATGTTAATGGATTTGGCTATCCATCGCTCTTGTCTTACTCATGTTGAACTTATCAATCTCAAATAACTATAGAATTTTATATTAATTGTTTATATACCACATGGATATGATGTATTTGGATATGTGTGAATATCTTTGACTCCAATTTTTGAGTAAGTATAACAAACTTGTGGGTTATATAAATAGTTACACATCAATATGGTTTGAACAAATTGATTCAGTTATGTTAATAAAATTTAATGCTAAATTACTAAAAGAATGCATACATAAAAAGGAATAACATGGGATAATATGGTTCAATTTATTATTCCTCAACCACAATGTGTGTTATGGCTTCAAAATGTTGTAATATTTGAAATTATTATTATGTTTCCTAGATTTTATCTAATAAATAATTTTTTTATAGTAGATAAAAAACATGGCTTCTAGTATTAACTAATATGATAAAATAATTGACAGTAGACAAGGTTTTAGTTATAGTATATGACTATAAAGAGCTTTCATACTTTGAGAGTTTAAAAATATGGTATCCATTAAAATAAAAATTCGTCAATAATTAAAATAGAATGATAATCAAGTGATAAAGTCCATTATATACAAAAACCTATAATTTAAAAATAGGTTCTGGCATATATCCTCTCTAGTAACAGATTATGTTTAGTAGGTTCATATATTTACATATATTAAGAATCAATATGAAAATAAAATGATAGAGTTTTTTGTCACAATAATTATTATGGAATTTCCATCAACATTTCAATATGGTCCCTCACAACTTCCTGATACAATGTCTTATCTCAAGATATAACATCTCAATAAGTTCCATCAGTAATGATTTTTTTCTGGTCATATTCTCATGTCAAACATTCATATCCTCATGTTTTTACATCTCATAGAGGAAGTGTTGTTTACATGCATAGTTTTCTCCCTAATTTTGGTTTGATGATGGTAAATTTTTATAATGAAGAAGATTTGGAAGAATACGATGATGAGGAATTTGAATAACAATATGATATTCAATAAAATTCCATGCCCACCCATATAAGGGAATAGCGATACTGGAAACATCTTACACCATTGGAAGTATGGTAAACCTGTGTATGTGCATGCTTACCATATTTTGATTGGTCAATTAGTTCACCTAGTACAAAATTTCAAGAAATTATTAGTGTCAAGAATTGAGTTTTGTTTGTAGGTATTATGTATATTCAAAGAGAGTTTGACATTAAATAATAATAAAAACTATCATTAAAAATATCACATTGAAAATCATTATAGTCATATTGTAGAAGAGTCAAAGTGATCTCTCTATATGATTCAGTGTGAAAATTATGAATCAGACTGTGAGATATAGTTGTGCTGTAACGACACGAAATTTTGAATAAATATTGTTTCTTATTTTTGTGTGCTATTTTATACTTAAAAAAACTGTTTCATTTGATAACATGAGTATAATTAAAATGAGAATGTTGGGTTTGGACTGTTATATGATCGTTGGTCAATATGAACGCTAGAAACTAAACGTTTCGATTATTTTCTCTAAATACAAGTAATCTTGGTTAATTAATATAGAAAGAAGATTTGATGGCCTCACCCAGTATTCTTGGACTGATCAAAGCCCATCTAACAGAACTTGGGAAGGAGGTAGCACCACTGAGCTTTTCATTGGACCAAACCCAAGCTGAAATTCATCATGTGAAGCTAGAACGGAATCGCCTTCGTGAGAAGTTCAAACTGATAAAAATTACTACTCGTGCAATGTTGGCCGAGCCTCCCTCAAATTCTCTCACCTTAGCACACCTTACACTTAGGTTCTATGCTGGGGTTATAAGGGGCTATGTAAGGAGACTGTAACTTCCTTGTGTAATCCGTTGTTTTAAATAAAAATTTCGATTTCTTCTTATTATGAAGTTTATTAATTTTTAAATGTCTGGATAAATATAGTATGAATTTTTTTGATTAATTTTATAGAAAATATATTTTAATTTTTTTTATGTAAACCTTAAATAATTGAAAATGTGGAATGATTTTCAAAAAATGGTCTTCTACAATTATGTTCAGTTTGAAATTTAGAGTCTAATAAGATCAACGTAATTTGTGATGAATAGTAAATTATGAATAGTGATTTTATGCTTAGGATTAGTAATATGACCAAATATATTAGTAATCTCACTTAAAGAAAGTATTAATATAATCTAGGCACCTTGATTAAGTAATATGATTCAATAAAATAGGTAAATAATTGTTTCATTAATTATTAGTCAAGTATTAGTTTTTTCGGGTGAATAGTGTTTTTTATTTAAAAATTAAATTAAAAATATTTAGAAAATTATTTTTATAAAATGGAGTTCATTTTTTAAATCAGAGCATTGATATTTGGTTAAGGTAAAATTTTTGGATTTTTCTGAGAAAGTTGAATTTTGGGTGAATAGTAAAAATACAGTTTTAGGGTTTCTATATGTTTAATGACATCATAACTATGTCATGATGATTTCATAATATATTTTAAGGGTTGGCCGACCAAATGTGATGAATTATTGTATGGGGGGACCATGTGGCCTAACTCCATGAGAAATACCGTGGGAGAGCCCATGGTTTTGAGAAAACCACTTGTGAGGTGTCCCTTGGCCATTAATGCCTTGTCCCCTCACTTTCCCTATAAATACCATGCCATCCTCTCATCCATTCGACTCCCAACTCTCCCCCAACGAAGCTATGGTCTCATTACCTCTCATGGAGTCCTCCCAAGGTGCACCCATGCCTTCAAGGTCCCAACCTTTGAGTTTTAAGAGTTACGTTTTTAGGTAAGGGATCCTAGCTCCCTCTTTCTTTTCAAGTAATCTATTTTATGTAATTTATTTTATGATCCATGATCTTATGTTGGAGGATGTTCTTTTATATTAATCCTACTGTATTTTTCATGTTCATATGAAGAGATACCCCCTCTTTCTCTCATCATTTCAATTTAATAATGTTAAAGTGGCGCCGTTAGGCTGCTGAATTTTAAAGGGATTCTTTCACCCTTCTCAAGTTCTATTTTCATGTCAAGTATTTAAAGTGCCTTTTTATTTTGTTGGGGAATGATATATAAATCTATAATACTAATATTTTATGTTCATATGATGAGAGACCCTATTTTATATCTTTAATTCAGTATTTTGAAGTTGTATGTGGCGCCGTTAGGCTTCCAAATTTTTAAGGGATTCATTCACCTTTCTCATTTTTCAAATCTCTACTTTCATGTCATGTATTACAAGTTCCTTTTTATTTTGTTGAGGGTATGATATCTATATCTATCATACTGATCTTTTATGTTTATCTGATGAGAGACCCTATTTGATCTCTTCAATTTAGTATTTCGAAGTTTTAAGTGGCGCCATTAGGCTGCTGAATTTTTAAGGGATTCGTTCACCTTTCTCATCTTTTAAAGTTATAATTTCATGTCAAGTATTCCAAGTTCCTTTTTATTTTGTTGGGGTATGATCTCTATATCTATCATACTGATCTTTTATGTTCATATGATGAGATACCCTATTTGATCTCTTCAATTCAATATTTTGAAGTTTTATGTGGCACCGTTAGCTGCCAAATTTTTAAGGGATTCATTCACCTTTCTCATTTTTCAAAGTTATACTTTCATGTAAAGTATTTCAAGTTCCTTTTTATTATGTTGGGGTATGATATCTATATCTATCATACTGATATTTTATGTTTATATGATGAGAGACCTTATTTGACTCGTCAATTCATTTTTTGATGTTTAAGTGACGTCGTTAGGCTGCCAGATTTTTATAAGAGAAATCTTATTTTTTTCATCCTTTCATGTTCTTCATTTCATATGGTATATCTTTCAAATTTCATTACCATGTTCATATATACTTCATATTCTATCCCTCTACTATTTTATGGGTCATTTATGAATGTTTTTTAACATCCCAAATAAGTAATGAATAATAGATATTCTTATCTATGTCTATTTATGAATTAGATAGTGTTTTAGAGGCTTAAAATGAGAATAAATCCAATCTTAAGCATGGAATACACTAATATTCTTAAAAGATTGTTTTACTGCCTTTTGATGGAAAACCATTTTTAAATCAAACTTTTGAAAATTTTATAAGATATATTTGTAAAAATGAACTTATTATTTATGATTGGGACATTGAAATTTACAATGGATAATTTTTTGGTAAATTTCTGACAATGTTCATTTTTAATGAATAGTGAAAAATACTGCATTTTACATCAAAACTGCTTTTTCATCTAATTTGATTATATGGTTATATTATCTTCTTAAATGGTTTTAAAGTTTAAATAGAATATATTTTTACCATGTAATCCAATGGTGGTCATTTGGATTAATTTAACTTTGGAATTGGGTATAAACAAGTGCCAAACTTTTCATAGATATTGTTTCAAAAAAACCCGTTATTTGTTTGGACAACGAGAATTATTTTTAAATTAATTATTGCAATTTATATGTTTGTAATTTGGTAAAATGGATTCCATATTTGGAATCATAAGGTCCAAATTATGTAATTAACACTCTTTTGTTTTTGGACATTATGAATAGTAACGATGGTAATTATCATTAATTATCTTGATTAATAAGTAATCGGGTAGTTAAGGAAAATAAAATAATATCATAATAATATAAAAATGACACCAAAATTTTTCCTAATGCTAATGGTTGTCTCCTAGATGACCATGGGATTCCTTGTACCAAACATGGGGACCCCATGGAATCACTGTTGTGTGAAAGTGACTTTTTATCTTTTTATTTTTAAAGAAAGTTAAATATAACAAAGAATGTATCACCTGAGTAAAAAAAATTTAATTTTGTCTACATAAATGATATTTTTGACTATAAATAGTCATTTTAAAGATAAAAATATTTCCTACATCATAGTATTTGTTTCATAATTTTTAGACATTAAATAAATTAAATTATTTATGACATCATGATGATGCAGCAATTACCTCATTAATAAACGATTTAAATAAAATGAAAAGATAATGTAAAAACAAAGACTTACACTTGTCCAATACCTATTGGATGAGTGTATTTCTAACCCTTATCACATTATCCTCGAAATAAATCAATGTGAGACCTTTAAAATCCGAAACGCATTTGAAAATAAAGTAACCTTTTATAACATTCCAAAAGTGCCCCTCCTATCCTCTTATATAAGCCCCCCACCTCTACCAACTTACCCACACCTCTCAAGACTTTGGCTCAGCCAAAACCGGCCCATTTTGTCTCTCCACATCCCTATATAACTCTTAGAATCCTCAATTTGGGAAGATGTCTTCCCAAGGAAGCCTTTGAGCTCAAATCAAAAAGAGTTACCCGTTTTAAAGGTAGTGTCTTCTCTTGTGTTCTTATGTTTTATTTTGCTTCTCCAACCCCCTAAAATCTTTTTATTAATTTCTTTTGTAACAACACCAGTATCTTCCATATACTAGGATGTTGTTATAAGAAGGATTCGGGCTACCCTTACACACACCTACATCTAATGGTTAAAGAACGTACTGTTTCTGTGGATGGCAAATTTCTGCCTCACGAAACGATGATTGTTCAATATTCTTTGAACACCTTCAAAGGTGGTCATTAATATGTCACTATATTTATATATGATATATAATATATTTATGTTTTCCTTAAGCTTCTGTATTTTTCATTTATGGCATACTTTTATGGCTTCCATTATGGGTATACGCGATATCTTCATTTTAGGAAGTGCGGACTACTGCCACCTCAAAGTGATTTGATTCGTTAATACCATATGTGGTACATATAAAGGATAGATTTAATGATATTATATATGATACCATACTGTAATTATAATACTATTATGTATCATTATGTTTTAATTCCATTAAAGTATGAGATATAAATGAAAGTAGCGTTCATGCATATGTACGGCTTACCGTCTCCATGAACGGTGCATTTCATTTATTATCCCCAAATGTAATGTACTATTATAAGTACATATATATAATGGATATATATGATTTATGTTACATCGAAATGATGAATATAATTCTGGAATTAAAATATACATATCTCTCATTATGTTTTAATTCCATTAATATGACATTGAAATGAAAGTAGTGTTCATGCGTACGTACGGCTTACCGTCTCCATGAACGGTGAATTTCATTTATTACCTCTAAATGATTATGTAATATTATAAATGAATGTATATACTAGATATATATGATATATATGGCATCTACATCATGAATATCATTCTTGAGATAATGGATATTTCACTACGTGAACAACTTGTAAATATAAGAAGTTCATTTTTGACTCAAGTACAAATAATTGTTAAATCATCCGTTATTAACTTAAATGGTTACATATTGTTAATAACCTAGTAATAAGTGATATAAAAGGAATAATGAACTTGAAAAAGGTTCTTAAGCAAGTTTAAATTAACTCAAGTTTATTATTCAGGAGATTAAAGAATGATCGAGTCAAGTCGGACCCGAGGTATGAGACTTCGCCTCAATCTCCTTTCATTGAGGCATATTTTGTTTCATACACAACCTTCTTTTATATGGTGTATAAAACCCTTTGACTTTTACATTTACCCAAAATGAATCTTTTTTATATGAATTGTTTTACAAAATGTCAAAAGGGAATGTTTTTGTCGTACGTATGCGACGACAATGACTTCTCCGCCACCGTGACCATTATTTGAGTTTCGGATTCCTCTACAAGCCATACCTTTTTTAAAGGAAAAATCAATACCATGTTTTAATTTCATTTTATTTTGGTATTGAAAATGTTTTTCATAATGTTTTTATTATATCAATGTGTTGTATTGATATCTTGTGATTGAAATGTGGAAATCTTAAGTTTTCTTTTATGCATGTTTTATGTGATACGATTATGTTATGGTTCTTGGGAATTGTTATGAAGACGTGTGGTTCCGTGATAAACTAAGGGCAGGTGAGCCCGATATAGCTCTCCAATGCATTGGGTAACGCGAAGGGGTTAAACGTTGAGGTTTCTCCGAAGAGATTTAGGGAATATAGTGTGATGGGTATTCCAAACGTAACCAAGAGGGTTACTCCCTACGTAAGAATGTTATGAATGCCTCAAGTTACCTTTATGTCTTATGATTTCTATGATTTATTCATGATTTGATGAGGTATGTTAAAGTTCTAATGTTTTATGGGTAAAGTATGATTTCATTCTTATGTATATATGTACTCATGTTTCCTTTCCATATTTTTATATCCTTTACTGAGATTTTTATGCTCATCCCAAGTTTTTTTGAAATTTTTTTCACAGGTCAAGGGAAAGGTACATGATATGATGATAGTTTCAAGGAAGTGTCAAGATAGAATCCATGTTTTATTTTAAATATGTTTCCATTGATGGGAAAAATGAATAATTTCTTTTATGTAACCACTTTGTTTAAATGTGGAATGTAATGCATGTTTTATGATCTAACTCTCTAAAACTCTAAACCTGAAAAGATCCTCAATGTTTAATCTTGTAATAACTCAAGATTAAGTATGGTTTAAGGCTGGGGCCTTATAGTTGGTATCAGAGGTTGGTTTAGATAACTTTAGGAGTTAGAATTTTATTAAATGATTATCCAAAAATAATTTTATTTATGGTCAAATGGAAATGATATAGCATTTTAAGATTACCATGTTTCTTCATCTAAGACATGTTTGTTCAGAATGGTTTTCCACAGAGGAAATAGGAAAGCAGTGCTAGGAAGGCATACAAAAGGAAATAACCTTCTGAATCAGCATCCTGAGATGGTTAGAATTGGAACTGAATAGTTTGTTGCAGTAATGGGGAAGTTGACTCAAGAGATAAATGGTGGTGGTATCAATGCTCGAGATCAGCCAGATCAACCGCAGAGGAACATGTTAGTGGTGGAACATTTCATGAGGCAACATCCCCCATCATTCAAAGGATCATCTAACCCTGTGCTAGCTGAAGGGTGGATTATAGCACTGGAGAAGATTTTCGATGTCATGGGGTGTTCAAAAAATCAAAAGGTTAGTCTTGCTATTTACCGTTTGGAGGGTGAAACAGATCAGTGGTGGTCGATGGTTAAAAATATCAGGGACACTGATGAGATTGATGCTCTCGACTGGGATGAATTCAAAGGTATGTTTCTTGAGAAGTATTTTCCTAAGGATGTTCTACTTAGGATGGAAAAACAATTCCTGGAATTGAGGCAAGAGGAAGACTCAGTGGCTGCCTATGAAGAAAGGTTCACTCGATTGGCAATGTATGCTCCAAATTTTATTTGAGACCTTGATAGTAAAATCAATCATTTTTAATCAGGATTAAAGCCAAAATATCTAATGGCATTGGCTTCTCGTGAGTTCAAAAGTTATGAAAAGCTTGTTCGATGTGTGGAGAAGGTGGAAATGGAGTTTTCCGATGATCAAGTGTTCTATAATAGCCCGTAGAAGAAGAGACCGAGGTGGCAGTAGAAAGGAAATAATTCTTTAAAAAATCTAACCGTAAGAAAAATAAGTTTCCAGTTTATGATAAATGTGGTAAAAGTCATGCTGGGGAATGTCTTCTTAATTCTGGAAAGTGCTACTGATGCGGTAAGATGGGACATAAGGCTCGTGATTTCACTGAAAAAGATCAGGGTGATGGTAAGCCCAAATTTGATTTACAGTTAGTGAAATGTTTTAAGTACAATGAGATGGGTCACTATGCAAACGAGTGTCTGACAAAGAGCTTGAGTGATGGGAAGTAGTTAGACTACAAGTAGAAAGGGGTGGTGAAATTTTTTACAACTAATTCAGCAGATGTCAGGCCATAAAATGAAGTTGTATCAAGTACTTTGTTTTTTCATATTATGCCAGTGTGTTGTTTGATTCGGGGTCTACACATTCTTTCATCTCTAAAAAAATTTCTAGTAAAATGGGAATACCATCTCAAGAAATGACTCCTGAACTTGTGGTAAAAACGCCTGGGGGAAATGTTGATGTAAAAAGAATTTGTAAGAATCTTCTTATCCTTATATATGGAAAGAACCTACTAGAAAACCATATTGTTTTACCTCTAGTAGAGTTTGATGTTATCCTGGGTATGGATTGGATCCTTATTTACCATGCTAAGATTGAATGTAGATCTAAATAAGTTTCTTTTCAGAAAGACTTTCAATTTGTGTACAAGAATGAACCCTTACTGTTGATAACATATCAAGAGGCCGAGAAACTTGTAAAAGATGGAAATGAATGTTACCTTGCACACATCGTTGAAAATGAAGGAACTGTTTAGATTAATGATGTGTTAGTGGTAAATGAGTATCCTGATGTTTTTTCATGATTAGTTTCCTGGAATAATACCAGATTGGGAAGTTGAGTTTACTGTTGACTTAGTTCTTGATGCTAAGACAATTTCAAAACCCCCTTATCGAATGGATCAAATTGAACTTTTAGAGTTGAAGGAGCAATTGCAAGATTTATTAGAGAAAGGTTTCATTCGACCTAGCACATCACCATGGGGTGCCCCTGTTTTATTTGTTAAAAAGAAAGATGGTTCAATGAGACTTTTCATTGATTATAGAGCATTGAATAACATCACTGTTAAGAATAAATATCCTTTGCCTCATATCGATGATCTGTTTGATCAGCTCCAGGGAGCTTAGTATTTTTCAAAGATTGACCTGAGATCAGGGTACCATCAGTTGAAGGTAAATGAATAAGATATTCCAAAGACCGCGTTTCGTACAAGATATGTCCATTATGAATTTTTAGTAATGCCTTTTGGGCTAACCAATGAACCTGCTATATTCATGGACTTAATGAATAGAATTTTCCACGAGTTCTTGGATAAGTTTGTGGTGGTTTTCATAGATGGTATTTTAGTGTTTTCTAAAAGTAAAGAGGATCATGAAAGACAATTAATGGTTATTTTTCAAACCTTAAAAGAAAAGAAATTGTATGGGAAATTCAGCAAGTGTGAGTTTTGGATGAAACAAATTTCTTTCCTTGGTCACAATGTTTCTAAAGATGGGATAACTGTTGATCCTGCAAAAACAAAGGTTTTTGAAGAATGTCCAAGACCCAAAAATGTAACTGAGATTCGTAGCTTCCTTGGTTTGGAAGGCTATTATTTAAGGTTTGTTAGAAATTTTTCCTGGTTATCTAGTCCAATGACTAAGATAACTTGGAAGGGTGTTAAGTTTATCTAGACAAAAGAATGTGATGATTGTTTTCAGGATCTGAAAAGAAGATTGGTGAATGCTCCAGTTTTGGCAATACCTTCCAGGAATGGGGAGTTTTTTATCTACAACTATGCTTCATTGAAAGGACTTGGTTGTGTCCTAATGCAGAATGATCAAGTAATTGATTATGCTTCACGACAGTTGAAAACTAATGAGGTAAATTACCCTACACATGATTTGGAATTAGCTGCTGTTGTTTTCGCTTTAAAAATTTGGAGGCATCATTTGTATGGAGTAAAGTGTAAAATATATACTAATCACAAAAGTTTAAAGTATATATTCACTTAGAAAGAATTGAACATGAGACATAGGAGATGGCTGGAATTAATCAAGGATTATGATTGTACAATTCATTACCATCCGGGGAAAGAAAATAAAGTGGATGATGCTTTGAGTCGAAAAAATAATGCGTCATTAACGATGTTGCGTTTGGAACGTGATCCTTTAGTTAAGGATTTGATGAAATTTGGCATAGAAGTTTTTGGTGTAGAATGTTCTTCTGTTTTGTTTCAGGTATCAGTGAAATCTTCTCTATCAGATAGAATCCAGCAAGCACAGAAGCAAGACAGTGAGTTGCAGAAAAAGGTAGAGCTGGTTTAGAAGGGTAAGTTTCCGGAATTCAACATTGATAATGATTGTGTTTTGATATTTGGGAAGAGATTGTGTGTGCCCTGTGATTCACAGTTGAAGAGAGAGTTGTTATGTGAAGCTCATAGTTCTCCGTTTTCAGTTCATCCTGAAAGTACTAAGATGTACAGAGATCTGCGGGAATATTACTGGTGGGACGGAATGAAAACGGATATTGCTGATTTTACTATGAAGTGTTTGACTTGTCAGCAGGTTAAAGCAGAGAGGCAGTTACCGAAAGGGATGCTTCAGCCTTTACCAGTGCCATAGTGGAAATGGGAGGATATATCCATGGACTTTGTTGTGGGATTTCCAAAGACACCTCGGGGTAATAATGCAATCTGGGTTATTGTTGATCGCTTGACTAAATCTTCTCATGTCCTTGCCATACGAGATACTTTTTCCCTAGATCAACTTTCCCATTTGTATCTTAAAGAGATAGTCAGGTTACATGGAGTTTCCCTCTACATTGTATCTGACCGTGATCCCAGGTTTACTTCTAACTTTTGGAAAGGCCTTCAGAAGTGGTTGGGTACTGAATTAAATTTTAGTACAGCTTTTCATCCTCAATCAGATGGGCAGTCAGAACAAAAAATTCATACTTTGGAGGATATGCGATGTGCTTGTTCGATGGATTATCAGGGAAGTTGGGACCAACATCTTTCTTTGTTTGAGTTTTCTTATAATAACAGTTTTCATTCCAGTATACAGATGGCACCATTTAAAGCATTATATGGGAAGCGGTGTCGAACTCCATCTTTCTGGGATGAAGTGGGTGAAAGAAAGCTGATGGGACTAGAATTGGTAGAAGAGATGGCATAAAAAGTTTACTTGATTCAGAAACACATGAGAACATCACAAAACAGGCAGAAGAGTTATGCGGATAACCGGAGGAAGGATCAATCTTTTGAGGTAGGTTATCATGTTTTTTTTCAAAGTTTCACCATGGGGAAGTGTGATACAATTTGGTAGGAAAGGAAAGCTGAGTCCAAGGTTCATTGGACCATATGAAATTATGGAGAAAGTTGGATCAGTTGCATACTGAGTGGCTTTACCTCCATGTTTATCTCAGGTACACAATGTTTTTCATGTTTCGATGTTGATAAAGTATATGCCAGATCCATCTCATGTTTTGAGTCCAGAGGTAGTTCAGTTGGAAGAGAACCTATCTTATGAGGAACAACCAGTCCAGATTCTTGAACACAGGGAGAAAGTGTTACGGAATAAGGTGATTCATCAGGTAAAGGTTTTTTTGAAAAAACCAAATGATTGAAGATGCAACATGGGAATATGAAAATGCAATGATGGCTAAATACCCACACTTATTCGATAAGTAAATAAATTGCGGGGACGAAATTTTCTAAAGGGGGGAAGGATGTAACATCCCAAGTAAGTAATGAATAATATATATTCTTATCTATGTCTATTTATGAATTAGATAGTGTTTTAGAGGCTTAAAATGAGAATAAATCCAATCTTAAGCATGGAATACACTAATATTCTTAAAAGATTGTTTTACTGCCTTTTGATGGAAAACCATTTTTAAATCAAACTTTTGACAATTTTATAAGCTCTACTTGTCAAAATAAACTTATTATTTATTATTGGGACATTGAAATTTACAATGGATAATTTTTTGGTATTTTTCTCACAATGTTCATTTTTAATGAATAGTGAAAAATACTGCATTTTACATCAAAACTACGTTTTCATCTAATTTAATTATATCATTAGATTATCTTTTTAATTGGTTTAAAAGTGTAAATAGAATATATTTTTACCATGTAATCCAATGGTGGTTATTGGGATTACTTTCACTTTGGAATTGGTCATAAACAAGTGCCAAACTTTTCATAGATATTGTTTCAAAAAAACCCGCTATTTGTTTTGACAACGAGAATTATTTTTAAATTAATTATTGAAATTTATATGTTTGGAATTTGGTAAAATGGATTCCATATTTGGAATCAGAAGGTCCAAATTATGTAATTAAGAATCTTTTGTTTTTGGACATTATGAATAGTAATGACGGTAATTATCTTTAATTATCTTGATTATTAAGTAATCGGGTAGTTAAGGAAAATAAAATAATATCATAATAATAAAAAATGACACCAACATGTGTCCTAATGATATTGGTTGTCTCATGGCCGACCATGGGATGCCTTGTGCCAAACTTGGGGACCCTATGGAATCACTTTTGTGTGAAAGTGACTTTTTATCTTTTTACTTTTAAAGAAAGTTAAATATAACAAAGAATGTATCACCTGAGTAATTTTTTTAATTTTCTCTACATAAATGATATGTTGGACTATAAATAGACATTATAAATCTAAAAATATTTCCTACATCATAGTATTTGTTTCATAATTTTTGGACATTAAATAAATTAAATTATTTATGACATCATGACGATGCAGCAATTACCTCATTAATAAACGATTTAAATAAAATGAAACAATAATGTAAAAACTTAACTTACACTTGTAAAATACATATTGTATGAGTGTATTTCGAACCCTTATCACCTTATACTCGAAATACATCAATGTGGGACCTTTAAAATCCAAAACTCATTTGAAAATAAAGTAACCTTCTATAAATTTCCAAAAGTGTCCCTCCTCTCATCTTATATAAGGCCCCCACCTCTACCACCTTAACCACACCTCTCAAACCTTTGTCTCAGCCAACCACTGACCATTTTGTCTCTCCACATACCTATATAACTTTTAGAAGCCTCACTTTGGGCAGAATTCTTCCCATGGAATCCTTGGAGCTCAAATCAAAAAGAGTTACCCGTTTTAAAGGTAGTGTCTTCTCTTGTGTTCTTATGTTTTATTTTGCTTCTACAACCCCCTAAAATATTTTTATTCATTTATTTTTTAACAACACCAGTATATTCCATATACGAGGATGTTTTTATAAGAAGGATTTGAGCTACACTTATACACACCTACATCTAATGGTTAAAGAACATACTGTTTCTGTGGATGTCGAATTTCTGCCTCACAAAACAATGATTGTTCAATATTCTTCTAACAACTTCAAAGGTAGCCATTAAGATGTCACTATATTTATATATGATATATAATATATTTATTTTTTCCTTAATCTTCTGTATTTTTCATTTATGGCATACTTTTATGGCTTCCATTATGGGTATATGCGATATCTTCATTTTAGGAAGTGCGGACTACCGCCCCCTCAAAGTGATTTGATTCATTAATACCATATGTGGTACGTATAAAGGATAGATTTAATGATATTATATATGATACAATACTGAAATTATAATAATATTTTGTATCATTATGTTTTAATTCCATTAAATTATGAGATAGAAATGAAAGTAGCGTTTATGCATACGTACGGCTTACCGTCTCCATGAACGGTGCATTTCCTTTATTATCCCCAAATGTAACGTAGTATTATAAGTACATATATATAATGGATATATATGATTTATGTTACATCTAAATACTGAATATAGTTCTGGAATTAAAATATACATATCTCTCATTTAGTTTTAATTCCATTAATATGACATAGAAATGAAAGTAGCGTCCATGCGTACGTACGGCTTACCGTCTCCATGAACGGTGAATTTCATTTAATACCTCTAAATGATTATATAATATTATAAATGCATGTATATACTAGATATATATTATATATATGGCATCTACATCATGAATATCATTCTTGAGATAATGGATATTTGACTACGTGAACAACTTGTAAATATAAGAAGTTCATTTTTTACTCAAGTACCAATGATCGTTAAAACAACCGTTATTAACTTAAATGATTAAATATTGTTCATAACATGGTAATAAGTGATATAAAAGGAATAATGAACTTGAAAAAGGTTCTTAAGAAAGTATAAATTAACTCAAGTTTATTATTCATGAGATTAAAGAACGATCGAGTCAAGTCGGACCCGAGGTATGGGTCTTCGTCTCAATCTCCTTTAATTGAGGCATATTTTGTTTTATACACAACCTTCTTTTATACGATGTATAAAACCCTTTGACTTTTAAATTTATCCAAAAGGAATATTTTTTATATGAAGCGTTTTACTAAACAACAAAATGGAATGTTTTTGTCGTATGTATGCGGCGACAACGACTTCTCCGCCGCCGTGACCATTTTTTGAGTTTCAACTTCCTCTACAAGCAATACCTTTTTTTAAATGAAAAATAAATACCATGTTTTACTTTCCTTTTATTTTGGAATTGAAGATGGTTTTCATAATGTTTTTATTATATCAATGTGTTTTATTGATATCTTGTGATTGAAATGTGGAAATGTTATGTTTCCTATATGCATGTTTTATGTGATACGATTATGTTATGGTTCTTGGGAATTGTTATGAAGATGGATGGTTCCGTGATAAAATAAGGGTGGGTGAGCCTGATATAGCTCTCCAATTCATTGGGTAATGCGAAGGGGTTAAATGTTGAGGTTTCTTTGAAGAGATTTAGGGAATATACTGTGATTGGTATTCCAAACATAACCAAGAGGGTTACTCCCTACGTAAGAATGTTATGAATGCCTCAAGTTAACTTTATGTCTTATGATTTCGATGATTTATTCATTATTTGATGAGGTATGTTAATGTGCTTATGTTTTATGGGTAAAGTATGATTTCATTCTTATGTATATATGTACTCATGTTTCCTTTCCATATTTTTATATCCCTTACTGAGCTTTTTATGCTCATTCCATGTTTTTTTGAAATGTTTTTCACAGGTCAAGGGAAAGGTACATGATATGATGATAGTATCAAGGAAGTGTCAATTATAATCCATGTTTTATTTTAAATATGTTTCTGTTGATGGGAAAAATGAATACTGTCTTTTATGTAACCACTTTGTTTAAATGTGGAATGTAATGAATGTTTTATGATCTAATTTTCTAAAACTCTAAACCTGAAAAGATCCTCAATGTTTAATCTTGTAATAACTCAAGATTAAGTATGGTTTAAGGCTGGGGCCTTATAGTTTTTCTCATGTCCCCTCTCTTTTCAATGTTTTCTAAAACCCCGAAACATAGTCGTTATGCTGCAGAATTTCCGTCTCAAAATGTCTCTCTCTCTTGTTCTAAAGTTATTTTATTTTATTAAGTTAATACTAAAAGCCTTGTATTATATAGGGGTATTCAGATATATACCAAAATTTTCTATTTTAAATTCTGGGATTTACATACATGAGACCCACCTTCCATTTATGTGGGTTTTAAAGTGACACAAAGATCATGTATTTAAAGTAGTTTTTAAAACGTTATGATTATGAAATGAAACCCATTCCTTTTATGCTATATGGGTTGTTTATGAAATTATTGATGATGATATATGTGGCTCACATGATAATAAAGACATGTCAAGGGTGTGCCCTAATAGTGCTCCAATTCATTGGGTAAAGACTTAATCTCTAGAGATGACCATTTTTAACGACGCCTTGGTGAATAACCTTGGTAATTTTTAATGACACCTTGGGGATGAACCTTGGTGAAATGGAAATGATTGTCAATATTAAATGTTGTAGCCACATCTTTAAGTTATGAAATATGTTATTTTTATTATGATATGCCTCATGATCTCATTATCATGCCTTAAAGTTATTTTTCATGACTTTTGATGTATCTCAAGTTCTCATGTAAAATGTTTCCCTTGTTTCCCTTACTGGGACTTTTTCTCACCCTTTCCTTTTATGTATGCTCCCAGGTTATGAGATGTTGTAATTAACTTAGGATGAACAAATGAAGAAGCCTTTAAAATGTTTAAAAAGAATGTTTTTTTTCTCATGTAATAAGTTCCTGGTTTCCAAGACACTAAACCTTAAAGATCCTCAATTTTGTATAATGTAATGAATGTTTATGTGATAAAAAGGTGGGATGCTATAGTTGGTATCAAAGGAAGGTTTAGTTATTTGTGGAAATTAGGATATGAAAACTTTATGAAGAATCCTATAGAAAAGTTTAAATATATAAAATATTCCTGGTATTTTGGTGAGTATTGAGTAAGGGGTTTCCAAAGAAATACATCCCTATCTCGATATGAGCAGGTAGGGGTGGCTCTGGTGCATATGTACATAGGGGTAAAACACGAAAACACCACTTCGAGCTAGACTCGAACGGGAACTGGTACACTACAACGGGCCTTGATGCACTCTTTGTTACGACACTCCTGGGGGATATACTTTGCAAAATTTATAAGCTTAGTATGAACCATTATTAAAGGAACAAAGATAAAATAAAATAAAGATTCACATAAAAATATATGATCATGGATAACCTAGTTTGGAACCTAGGGGATCACAAGTTAGGGTATAATTTTCTTCTACAAGTTAACCTTATATTCTTTAAGTTCCTTTTCCTGATTATTGGCTATGTATTTAAGCCCCTAATTGTACTTTCTTTTCATAGTTAATGGAAGGAAATGGAAGAACATGTCCCAACAACCAATGTTATATGAAATGTAATGATTTCCTTATTAATATGACAGAGATTATTAGGGGATTAAAAGATGATTATTATTTTGGAAGACGTTCACTTTTCTGGGACCCCTATTTGATCGAGGTAAATAGATTACTACGGTATTTTCTTTGAGGAGTAAAGGGTGACTTATATTTTGAAGAATTGATTAATTTAGGGTAAACTTATGGTAATATAGGTTACTTATGGAAATTATTAACCTATCTTGGGGAAAATATGTTTAGGATAGCTAATTTTGTTATAAGATGTTAGGAGTGGTTGATGTAGTTTGGAGATGAATGATGAAGTTTATTATGGAAGACTATGTTATCAAATCCTTCTTGTATTTGGGTTTCAATCTTAGTTTGGATTATTTTGAGGAAAATTAGGGACATTTATTTATGGAATGGTCTATGATGAACTTTGGGTAGTACCATGGAATTTTGATTATTTAAAGAAGTTTCCCTTCCTATGGGATTCTTTATTTTTGAAGAGTTGGTTTATCTTACCCTTTCTATTTTTAGGATAATGTTTAAAGATAGAAGAAATTTATAGTTAATCATTTGTGGATTACGTAATTCTCTAGAAGACGATTCTTGTGCTTTGATGAGACCAAGTAGATTTTAATTCTCATTATTTGGGGAAAAGATTAGTTTTGGTAGAAACTTATTAAAGGATGAAACTCTACTTGAAGGTAGGTATATTTCCCTGTGTTTTATTCTATGTAGTAAATGAATTACTCAAAACTATGAAGAGGAACGTAAAACAAAAATGGTTTCTGTTAACGTTTCCTAATGGGAAATCAAATACCGTTTAACCCATCATAAGTTTGTGATTTTATTATTGTTAACTTTCTCCTAATCATGTTTTCTATCACTCTCCCTCAGAACGTAACCCTTTGTTTTCTCCTCCACGTCCATGTTTTCCTACATGGAATCCTAGTATGGGTTAACTCAGGTGACCTTTGTACTTTACATTCTTTCTTTTATAGTAATAGTTTTAATGACTCCTTTTCCGATGAGGGACTTTCAATGAAATTTGAAAACCCAATTTTAAAAATTGTAAGGACTCAATTTCTTTAGGGGGGGAAGATTGTAATGACCCAAAATTTTGAATAAATATTGTTTCTTATTTTTTTGTGTTATTTTATACTCAACAAAACGGTTTCATTTGATAGAATGAGTATAATTAAAATGAGAATGTTGAGTTTTGACGGTTATATGATCGTTGGTCAATATGACCACTGGAAACTGAACATTTCGATTATTGTATCTAAATACAAGAAATCTTGGTTAATTAATATAGAAAGAAGATTCGATGGCCTCACCCAGTAGTCTTGGACCGATTGAAGCCCATCTAACAGAACTTGGGAAGGAGGTAGCACCACTGGGCTTTGCTCTGGAACAAACCCAAGCTGAACTTCATCGTGTGAAGCTAGAACGGAATCGCCTTTGCGAGAAGTTCAAACTGAGAGAAATTACTACTCATGAAATGTTGGCCGAGCCTCCCTCGGATTCTCTCACCTTAGCACCCCTTACACTTAGGTCCTATGTTGGGGTTATAAGGGGCTATGTTAGAAGACCGTAACTGCCTTTTGTAATCCTTTTTTTAAAATTAAAATTTTGATTTCTTCTTATGATGATGTTTATGAATTTTCAATTGTCCGGATAAATATAGTATGCAAATTTTTAATGAATTTTAGAGAAAGGATATTTTAAAAATGTTTCTGCAAACCATAAATAATTAAAAATGTGTAATGATTTTCAAAAAATGGTGTTCTACAATTATGTTCAGTACGAAATTTAGAGTCTAATAAGATCAACTTAATTTTTGATGAATAGTAAATTATGAATAGTGATTTTCTGCTTAGGATTAGTAATGTGACCAAATGGATTAGTAATCTCACTTAAAGAAAGTATTAATATAATCTACGCACCTTGATTAAGTAACGTGATTCAATAAAATAGGTAAATAACTATTTCATTAATTATTAGTCAAGTATTAGTTTTTTCGGGTGAATAGTGTTTTTTAATTAAAATTTAAATTAAAAATATTTAGAAAATTATTTTTATAAAATGGTGTTCATTTTTTAAATCAGAGCATTGATATTTGGTTAAGGTGAAATTTTTGGATTTTTCTGACAAAGTTGAATTTTCGGTGAATAGTAAAAATACAGTTTTAGGGTTTTGATATGTTTAATGACATCATAACGGTGTCATGATGATTTCAAGATATATTTTAAGGGTTGGCCAAACAAATGTGATGCATTATTGTATGGGGGGCCCATGTGGCCTAACTCCATGAGAAATACCATGGGAGATCCCATGGTTTTGAGAAAACCACTTGTGAGGTGTCCCTTGGCCATTAATGCATTGTCCCCTCACTTTCCCTATAAATACCATGACATCCTCTCATCCATTCGACTCCCAACTCTCCCCCAACGAAGTTATGGTTTCATTACCTCTCATGGAGTCCTCCCAAGGTGCACCCATGCCCTCAAGGTCCCAACCTTTGAGTTTTAAGAGTTACGTTTATGGTAAGGGATCCTAGCCCCCTCTTTCTTTTCAAGTAATCTCTTTTATGTAATTTAATTTATGATCCATGATATTATGTTGGAGGATGTTCTTTTATATTAATCCTACTGTATTTTTCATTTTCATATGATGAGATACCCCCTCTTTCTCTCATCATTTCATTTTAAGAATGCTAAAGTGGCACCGTTAGGCTAATGAATTTTAAAGGGATTCTTTCACCCTTCTCAAGTTCTATTTTCATGTTATGTATTTCAAGTTCCTTTTTATTTTGTTGGGGTATGATCTCTAAATCTATCATACTAATATTTTATGTTCATATGATGAGAGACCATATTTTATATCTTCAATTCAGTATTTTGAAGTTTTATGTGGCGCCGTTAGGCTGCCAAATTTTTAAGGGATTCGTTCACCTTTCTCATTTTTCAAAGTTCTACTTTCATGTCAAGTATTCCAAGTTCCTTTTTATTTTGTTGGGGTATGATATATATATCTATAATACTGATCTTTTATGTTCATTTGAAGAGAGACCCTATTTGTTCTCTTCAATTCAGTATTTCGAAGTTTTAAGTGGCGCCATTAGGCTGCCGAATTTTTAAGGGATTCGTTCACCTTTCTCATTTTTCAAAGTTCTACTTTCATGTCAAGTATTCCAAGTTCCTTTTTATTTTGTTGGGGGTATGATCTCTATATCTATCATACTGATATTTTATGTTTATATGATGATATACCCTATTTGATCTCTTCAATGCAATATTTTGAAGTTTTATGTGGCGCCGTTAGGCTGTCGAATTTTTAAGGTATTCATTCACCTTTCACATTTTTCAAAGTTCTACTTTCATGTCATGTCTTTCAAGTTCCTTTTTATTATGTTGGGGTATGATATCTATATCTATCATACTGATATTTTATGTTTATATGATGAGAGACCCTATTTGATCTCGTCAATTCATTTTTTGATGTTTAAGTCACTCCGTTAGGCTGCCAGATTTTTATAAGAGAAATCTTATTTTCTATCCTTTAATGTTCTTCATTTCATATGGTATATCTTTCAAATTTCATTACCATGTTCATATATACTTCATATTCTGTCCCTATACTATTTTATGGGTCATCTATGAATGTTTTTGTAACATAACAAGTAATTAATGAATAATATATATTCTTATCTATGTCTACTTATGAATTAGATAGTGTTTTAGAGGCTTAAAATGAGAATAAATCCAATCTTAAGCATGGAATACACTAATATTCTTAAAAGATTGTTTTACTGCCTTTTGATGGAAAACCATTTTTAAATCAAACTTTTGACAATTTTATAAGCTCTATTTGTCAAAATAAACTTATTATTTATGATTGGGACATTGAAATTTACAATGGATAATTTTTTGGTATTTTTCTGACAATGTTCATTTTTTAATGAATAGTGAAAAATACTGCATTTTACATCAAAATTGCTTTTTCATCTAATTTGATTATATGGTTAGATTATCTTTTTAAATGGTTTTAAAGTTTAAATAGAATATATTTTTACCATTTAATCCAATGGTGGTCATTTGGATTAATTTCACTTTGGAACTGGGTATAAACAAGTGCCAAACTTTTCATAGAAATTGTTTCATAAAAACCCGTTATTTGTTTTGACAGCAGGAATTATTTTTAAATTAATTATTGAAATTTATATGTTTGCAATTTGGTAAAATGGATTCCATATTTGGAATAATAAGGTCCAAATTATGTAATTAACACTCTTTTGTTTTTGGACATTATGAATAGTAACAACGGTAATTATCTTTAATTATCTTGATTAATAAGTAATCGGGTAGTTAAAGAAAATAAAATAATATCATAATAATAAAAACAAATGACACCAACATGTGTCCTAATGCTACTTGTTGTCTCATAGATGACCATGGGATTCCTTGTACCAAACTTGGGGACCCCATGGAATCACTTTTGTGTGAAAGTGACTTTTTATCTTTTTATTTTTAAAGAAAGTTAAATATAACAAAGAATGTATCACCTGAGTAATTTTTTTTAATTTTGTCTACATAAATGATATTTTGGACTATAAATAGTTATTGGAAGGATAAAACTATTTCCTACATCATAGTATTTTTTTCATAATTTTTAGACATTAAATAAAGTAAATTATTTATGACATCATGATGATGCAGCAATTACCTCATTAATAAACGATTTAAATAAAATGAAAAGATAATGTAAAAACTAAGACTTACACTTGTCAAATACCTATTGTATGAGTGTATTTAGAACCATTATCACCTTATCCTCTAAATAAATCAATGTGGGACCTTTAAAATCCGAAACGCATTTGAAAATAAAGTAACCTTTTATAACTTTCAAAAAGTACCCCTCTTATCCTCTTATATAAGGCCCCCACCTCTACCACCTTACCCTCACCTCTCAAGCCTTTGGCTCATCCAACCACTGCCAATTTTGTCTCTCCACATCCCTATATAACTCTTATAATCCTCAATTTGGGCATAATTCTTCCCAAGGAAGCCTTTGAGCTCAAATCAAAAAGAGTTACCCGTTTTAAAGGTAGTGTCTTTTCTTGTGTTCTTATATTTTATTTTGCTTCTCCAACCCCCTAAAATCTTTTTATTAATTTCTTTTGTAACAAAACAATTATATTCCATATACTAGGATGTTGTTATAAGAAGTATTCGAGCTACCCCTACACACACCTACATCTAATGGTTAAAGAATGTACTGTTTCTGTGGATGGTGAATTTCTGCCTCACGAAACGACGATTGTTCAATATTCTTTGACCACCTTCAAAGGTGGCCATTAAGATGTCACTATATTTATATATGATATATAATATATTTATGTTTTCCTTAATCTTCTGTATTTTTCATTTATGGCATACCTTTACGGCTTCCATTATGGGTATACGTGATATCTTCATTTTAGGAAGTTCGGAGTACCTCCCCCTCAAAGTGATTTGATTCGTTAATACCATATGTGGTATGTATAAAGGATAGATTTAATGATATTATATATTATACCATACTGTAATTATAATACTATTATGTATCATTATGTTTTAATTCCATTAAAGTATGATATATAAATGAAAGTAGCGTTCATGCATACGTAAGGCTTACCGTGTCCATGAACGGTGCATTTCATTTCTTATCCCCAAATGTAATGTAATATTATAAGTACATATATATAATGGATATATATGATTTATGTTACATCTAAATGATTAATATAATTCTGGAATTAAAATATACATATCTCTCATTTAGTTTTAATTCCATTAATATGACATAGAAATGAAAGTAGCGTTCATGCGTACGTACGGCTTACCGTCTCCATGAACGGTGCATTTCATTTATTACCTCTAAATGATTATGTAATATTATAAATTCATGTATATACTTGATATATATGATATATATGGAATCTACATCATGAATATCATTCTTGAGATAATGGATATTGGACTACGTGAACAACTTGTAAATATAAGAAGTTCATTTTTGACTCAAGTACCAATGATCGTTAAAAAAACTGTTATTAACTTAAATGGTTACATATTATTCATAACCTAGTAATAAGTGATATAAAAGAATAATGAACTTGAAAAAGGTTCTTAAGCAAGTAGAAATTATCTCATGTTTATTTTTCAGGAGATTAGAGAATGATCGAGTCAAGTCAGACCGGAGGTATGGGACTTCGCCTCAATCTCCTTTCAGTGAGGAATATTTTGTTTTATACACAACATTCTTTTATATGGTGTATAAACCCCGTTGACTTTTACGTTTATCCAAAAGGAATCTTTTTTATACGAAGTGTTTTACTAACCGACAAAAGGGAATGTTTTTGTCGTACGTATGCGGCGACAACGACTTCTCTGCCACCGTGACCATTATTTTAGTTTCGGATCCCTCTACAAGCCATACCTTTTTTAAATGAAAAATAAATACCATGTTTTAATTTCCTTTTATTTTGGTATTGAAAATGTTTTTCATAATGTTTTTATTATATCAATGTGTTGTATTGATATCTTGTGATTGAAATGTGGAAATGTTATGTTTCCTTTATGCATGTTTTATGTGATACGATTATGTTATGGTTCTTGGGAATTATTATGAAGACGGGTGGTTCCATGGTAAACTAAGGGCAGGTGAGCCCGATATAGAACTCCAATTCATTGGGTAACGCGAAGGGGTTAAACGTTGAGGTTTCTCCAAAGAGATTTAGGGAATATACTATGATGGGTATTCCAAACATAACCAAGAGGGTTACTCCCTACATAATAATGTTATGAATGCCTGATGTTACCTTTATGTCCTATGATTTCTATGATTTATTCATGATTTGATGATGTATGTTAAAGTGCTAATGTTTTATGTGTAAAGTATGATTTCATTCTTAGGTATATATGTACTCATGTTTCCATTCCATATTTTTATATCCTTTACTGATCTTTTTATGCTCATCCCAAGTTTTTTTGAAATTTTTTTCATAGGTCAAGGGAAAGGTACATGATATTATGATAGTGTCAAGGAAGTGTCAAGATAGAATCCATGTTTTATTTTAAATATGTTTCCGTTGATGGGAAAAATGAATAATTTATTTTATGTAACCACTTTGTTTACATGTGGAATGTAATGCATGTTTTATGATCTAACTCTCTAAAAATCTGAACCTGAAAAGATCCTCAATGTTTAATCTTGTAATAACTCAATATTAAGTATGGTTTAAGGCTGGGGCCTTATAGTTGGTATCAAAGGTTGGTTTAGATAACTTTAGGAGTTAGAATTTTATTAAATGATTATCCAAAAATATTTTTCTTTATGGTAAAATGGAAATGATATAGCATTTTAAGATTACCATGTTGCTTCATCTAAGACATGTTTGTTCAGAATGGTTTTCCACAGAGGAAATAGGAAAGTAGTGCTAGGAAGGCATACAGAAGGAAATAACCTTCTGAATCAGCATCCTGAGATGGTCATGAATTAGAAATGAACAGTTTGTTGCAGTAATGGCGCAGTTGACTCAAGCGATAAATGGTGGTGGTATCAATGCTCGAGATCAGCCAGATAAATAGCAGAGGAACATGTTAGTGGTGGAACATTTAATGAGGCAACATCCCCCATCATTCAGAGGATCATCTGACCCTGTTCTAGCTGAAGTGTGGATTAAAGCACTGGAGAAGATTTTCAATGTCATGGGGTGTTCAAAAAATCAAAAGGTTAGTATTGTTATTTACCGTTTGGAGGGTGAAGCAGATCAGTAGTGGTCAAAGGTTAAAAATAGCATGGACGCTGATGAGATTGATGCTCTCGACTGGGATGAATTCAAAGGTATGTTTCTTGAGAAGTATTTTCTTAAGGCTCTTCGACTTAGGATGTAAAAACAATTCCTGGAATTGAGGAAAGATGAAGACTCAGTGACTGCCTATTAAGAAAGGTTCACTCGATTGGCAAGGTATTCTCCAAATTTTATCTGAGAGCTTGATAGTAAAATCAATCATTTTTACTCAGGATTAAAGCTAAAATATCTAAGGGCATTAGATTTTCGTGAGTTCAAAAGTTATGAAAATCTTGTTCGATGTGCTGAGAAGGTGGAAATGGAGTTTTCTGATGATCAAGTGTACTATAACAGCCAGTAGAATAAGAGAAAGAGGTGGTAGGAGAAAGGAAAGAATTCTTTAAAAAGGTCTAACGGTAAGAAAACTAAGTTTCTAGTTTGTGATAAATGTGGTAAAAGGCATGCTGGGGAAGACCACTTGTGAGGTGTCCCTTGGCCATTAATGCCTGGTCCTCCCACTTTACCTATAAATACCAAGCCATCCTCTCATCCATTCGACTCACAACTCTCCCCCAATGAATATCTGGTCTCATTACCTACCAAGTATTCCTCCCAAGGTTCCCCCAATCCCTCAGGGTCCAAACCTTTTAGTTTTAAGAGTTACGTTTTAAGGTAAGGGATCCTACCTCTCTCTTTCTTTTCAAGTAATCTCTTTTATGTCATTTCTTTTATGCTCCATGATCTTATGTTAGAGTATGTTATTTGATATTCATGATACTATATTTTTTATGTTCATATGATGAGATAACCCGTATTTCTCTCATCATTTCATTTTAAGAATGTTAAAGTGGCGCCGTTAGGCTGCTGAATTTTTAAGGGATTCTTTCACCCTTCTCAAGTTCTATTTTCATGTCAAGTATTTCAAGTTCATTTTTATTTTTTTGGGGTATGGTCTCTAAATATATAATACTGATCTTTTATGTTCATATGATGAGAGACCCTATTTTATTTTTTCAATTCATTATTTTGATGTTTTAAGTGGCGTCGTTAGGCTACAGAATTTTTAAGGGATTCGTTCACCTTTCTCATTTTTCAAAGTTCTAATTTCATGTCATGTTTTCTAAGTTCCTTTTTCTTTTGTTTTAGTATGATATCTATATATATCATACTGATATTTTATGTTCATATGATGAGATACCCTATTTTATCTCTTCAATTCAGTATTCTGAAGTTTTAAGTGGCGTCGTTAGGCTGCCGAATTTTTAAGGGATTCGTTTACCTTTCTCATTTTTCAAAGTTCTACTTTCATGTCAAGTATTCCAAGTTACTTTTTATTTTGTTGGGGTACGATATCTATATCTATCATACTTATCTTTTATGTTCATATGATGAGAGACCCTATTTGATCACTTCAATTCCGTATTTTGAATTTTTAAGTGGCGCCGTTAGGCTGCCAAATTTTTAAGGGATTCGTTCACCTTTCTCATTTTTCAAAGTTATACTTTCATATAAAGTCTTTAAAGTTCCTTTTTATTATGTTGGGGTATTATCACTATATATATGATAATGATATTTTATGTTTATATTATGAGAGACCCTATTTGATCTCTTCAATTCATTTTTTGAAGTTTAAGTGACGCCGTTAGGCTGCCGAATTTTCATAAGAGAAATATTATTTTTGTCTTCCTTTCATATTCTTAATTTCATACGGTATATCTTTAAAATTTCATTACCATGTTCATATATCCTTCATATTCTGTCCCTCTACTATTTTATGGGTCATTTATGAATGTTTGACCCATGTCCCCTCTCTTTTTAATGTTTTCTAAAACCCCGAAACATAGTCGTTATGCTGTAGAATTTTCCATCTCAAAATGTCTCTATCTCTTGTTCTAAAGTTATTTTATTCTATTAAGTGAATACTAAAAGCTCTCTATTATATAGTGGTATTCACATATATACCAAAATGTTCTATTTTAAATTCTGGGATTTACATACATGAGACCCACCTTCTTTTTCTGTGGGTTTTAAAGTGACACAAAGATCATGTCTTTAAAGCAGTTTTTAAAACGTTATGATTATGAAATGAAACCGATTACTTTTATTCTATATGGGTTGTTTATGAAATGATTGATGATGATATATGTGTCTCACATGATAATAAAGACATGTCAAGGGTGCACCCTGATAGCGCTCCAATGCATTGGGTAAAGACTTAATCTCTAGAGATGACCATTTTTAACGACGCCTTGGTGAATAACCTTGGTAATTTTTAATGACACCTTGGGGATGGACCTTGGTAAAATAGAAATGATTGTCAATATTAAATGTTTGATCCACATCTTCAAGTTATGAAATACGTTATTTTTGTTATGGTATGACTCATGATCTCTTTCTCATGCCTTAATGTTATTTTTCATGACTTTTGATGAATCTCAAGTTCTCATGTAAAATTTTTCCCTTCTTTCCCTTACTGGGCCTTTTGCTCACCCTTTACTTTTATGTATGATCCCAGGTTATGAGATGCTATAATGAACTTAGGATGAAAAAATGAAGAAGCCTTTCATGTGTTTAAGAAGAATGTTTTTTTCTCATGTAATAAGTTCCTAGTTTCCAAGACACTAAACCTTAAAGATCATAAATTTTGTATAATGTAATGAAAGTTTATGTGATAAAAAGGCGGGATGCTATATGTGCATTCTAATTTATAAAAAATTTCAATTTTATAATATTACATGATTTACTACACACACATGTGTTCTCCAAATAACATAAAAATATCACTCATAATTTGATTATGAATTTGATAAAAAATTATTTTTCAAATGATTGGATCATGTTAATACATTCCTATCATTATGGTGGTGGATAGAATAAAACATCATTTCATGTATCTAATATTTTACTAGAAGGCATGTGATAGATGACAGAAGGATATTATGAATGCTTATGGTGACTAGGATAACTCTTATTTATTTTAACCAATACCTATAGGGATTTTATTCCATAAATAAACAAGTTATCTAAATTTCACATATAGTTTAATATGTTAACCAACACCACCATGTTGATCGATAAAATGTATGGTTTTATATATTTTTTGTACATTTTTTACAAGTGTGGATTCTATTATACATTTCATGATGTTTATAATGATTTATGGAACATTCTAGTGTAGAAATTATAAGGATATTTTATTTATTTACACAATAATAATGGTAATTGAGCCCATGTTCCTTTGGAATTTTCTATTGTCAATAAGGAGAACATATAATCTTGAATCTAGTTGGTAGTATTCTAAATAGAGTTTGTGACATACACAAATTTAATTTTCCTTACTTTATACTGTCATTGATATATCAAGGTGGAAATAAATTCGGATAATATGTCATGATGACCCCATATGTCTATCATCAATACTATATTCGAAAAATTGAAATTAATGTGCCAAATAAGATCAAGGAAATTTCCATAAAGAAAGAAATAAAATAATTGGTATGAAGATCCTTTTAGATTAAAAAATATTTGTCGTGGTGACTACCATATTATTTTCTGACTAGTTATTATTTTTATCATATGATCCTTGATAAAAAAATGTTAAAGGAATGTCTTTAAGATATTCATATAGCTAATCATAATTTCCTTTACTACATGATGAAAATTAAAAATCATAAATGGTCATTGGTTTTTGATGATGGTATGAGATATAAAAACATAACAACCAACATCATAGATAGTCTAAAAGGATATTTCACTGGAGTTTTAAAATTACCCATCATATCTACTTATGAATATTAGATTTTATATTAATTAGAAGACACACAATATTATATAATATTTATATAATTATTTAAATTTTTATTAAAGGGTTAGAATAAAAGACCATTTAATTAACTATAAACTATGTTTTGGAATGATTAAAGAAGGAGTAAGATGGTCTAAATAGAGGGATATGATATGGTCACCATTTCCAGAGTGATATTTATAGAGTTCTTAAGGATTAATTAAATTTTTTTGATCATTAATTTGAATTTATTGTTGAAATATTTTAGGTTGTTGAGTCCCATGATCCTATAAAAAGTATTTTGGGTCATTTTCATTTTATTTTACCAGAGAAGTGTTATTGTTATTGTGGTAACTTTCAGTTGTTATTTTATTCTTGTGGGTAGGTCATATGAACATGCACTTATTTAAAAATATATTTGGCGTATTTAATTGATCCATTTTATATAATTGATTGTATTAAAGACTATTATAGTTTTTTCTAGATTCTTCTAGGGGGATATTTAAAATTTTATTCTATCTATTGAGAGACTAACACTTCTACTCAAAATGACTAGGCTATGACTAAGTGGGAGTCTTAAAATTACCCATATTCAAAATTGGATTAATTGTCCTAGAGAATGGGAAATTTTATGGATGTGTGCCTTATGAATCTGAAAAAGGTAACACATAGTCATGCATTACTAGGAATATAGGATTATAATCAAATAATTAAAATTATTGATGTGGCCTGTTGATTAATTTAATGGGGTTTTAATGAAATTATTATTTTAAATATAATCATAAAATTCAATTAAGTAAACATTCCTATATAATCTATCGAATACCACATTAATAAAATATTTTTTTTATAATATCATGGAATAAAATAAACTCAACAAAAATTCCATCTCATAAATAAAATATTTCACTTTTATGAAAATTCAAACTGAATCATGAAAAAATTTACCAACTCATTAAGCTAGGTATGAGTTAAATATTTTTCCCCATTATTGTATTACTATTCACAGATTTGTTTGGATTATACTCTATTATATTCATATTAATTGAATGTGTCACATGCTTTTAAGTAACCCTCACTTCACATAAATAGATATTGTATCTCTTTTGAAGAAAAATTAATACATTACACAAATAGACACCCAGGGACCATATTATTTTAGTGGATTTTGAAATAGGGAAACATAAGAACTGGTTGAAATATGAGCTACATTATCCCTCACTAGGTTCTCCATGAATATCACCCTTCTCAGACATATCATACATAATACATATCTCAACAACCTATGGAAGGGAAACAAAAAAGGGGTGATATCTTATGTGAATTAAGTGTAAAAATAGATGTGTGAGGATAATCCCTAGAATAATGGAATGAGAGCATGATCATGACATTAGAATATCATAAGATGCATATCAATGGTCATAATCAATATTCATGGAATAAATATTGTCATTTAGTAAGACATGAATCAAAAGGTAATCACGATCATAATCCATGAAATCATAAATTTAGAATAACACATTGAATTTTGGATGAAACATGATAATATAAAATGATTTATATAGTAGAAAAGGCCTAATTCCAATTCCAACTTAGTGGAATGGGTTCACTCCCCAAACCATTTTGGTAGTCATGGTTCACTCCCATGATTATCATAGTAATAACAGTTCACTCCCCAAACCATATTAGCAGGAAATGGTGACTACTGAACCAATTCACCATTCCATAAATGTATATATAATCATATATAAATAATTAACCAATGCCTTGAAAGGAGATATTTTTACCACCCATATCATAATGAAATCATACACATGTGTTCCACAAGATCCTAAACAATCATCATAACATACCCCAAGAAATGAAATGGGTATCATAAACATGTCATCATATAATAACCTATAAAAAGATATAGGTTTCATAGTCCTTTTATCAAGGCATAAACCATGAAAATAAGTAGCTATCACGAGCATATAATACAAGAAAGAGAACCGAGATCCATGATAGTATTACCAATTAATTTGAAATGGGTTAATTAAATACTATAACTCCAAGAACAGAAATGTGTTCCATAAATATATATCCCATGATTTAAAAATTAATTCCATAATGCATATATCCCATGGAATTGAAAAGGGTTCCATAAACATGATCCCATGAAATAGAAATGGATTCAATAAACCTATATACTGTGAAGAGAGAAATGTTTTCCATATGGAATACAGTTCGTGGAAGGGTAAAGGTTTTCATAAATATAATGACATAAAATATAAACAATATTGATAAGTAATATGAATTTTACCCTTGGACGATATCCCCATAAAAACATGATTAACACAAAAAGATGTAATCTTAGATGGAAAATAATTATGAAATATTATTTTAAAAACATTTCTTTAGGAAAATATCCTTTCCCCTTTGAAAAATGTTTTTTAAAATATAAATCATTTTTGAAAATTCTATTTATTTAAAAGTATATATGAAAAATATAAAGTAATATTTTAAAATAATTTATATAAATTATATTTAAAAATTATATTTAAATATAATTAATAAAATTGACATCATTTTTGAAAAAATGGTTTTTCTAATAAAACAGAATTCTAACCGAAGAGAGAAATAAGGTCATATTTTCTTCAAAACGCATTATTTATTATATTAAGTACCAAAGAGTGAAAAAAATGGTACCATTACATGAAGATAACATGAATAACTATAGGATATTAAAATAAATATAATTATTGACATATAGATCATTAAATTTCATCAATATATACATAATCACAAACAATCCTAATAAACGATGAGATTGTAGAAATAAACATCTATCACATTAGTAACTCTTAATAGAACATCCCATGTAAGGATAAAATTACATGAAAATTAAAATATCATTAAATTAATTAGACTAATTATATAATAGTCATATTGTAGTATATACATCTTGTAAAATAACATAAGTTCCTAATAAAACATGTCTCTCAACAAAGGAAAATTATGACAAAAATACCTTACTGGTTACGTAACTTTTGAACTGTAAAACCCAATGAAATATAGATAATAAAATGGATATTTAATTTAATATATATTTCAGGATAATATTCATAGATAAAATTAATGGGTATTATAAACCCCAAATATAATTAGTTTTGAATACGACATAAGTCTCACCAAAATAATAGAATGACTAAAAATCTTATTTCCATCTATCTGGACTCTCATATTACTTGTTAAAACCTCCTATATACTAATTATATTATTATAAAAGACATATTAAATAACCTTATTCAATAATATCATAAAATATTTTATTTTATAAAGACCATTTATTATTCCTTTATTTACAATTCTATGTTAGTGTTACGTTTTGGGTAATAACTGCTTTTTTATATGTCTTTTGATTTGTTATATTTTTTATCATATATCATGATTCTAGAATCTCCAAATTGATTATAATGACATAAATATCATATAAATTTGGTATATAATTATTTTTACTAATCTATAAATTTTATTAGAATTAAATTAAATACATCGTTAATAGAGACGTTAGGTCATACGTTCCAATGAATGTTGTTTCCATTTTCATGTGTTTTTGAAAGATAGATAATAAGTAAATGATATATATATATATATTATCATTAAATTTAATTATTATGTAATATATATCTAAAATATATAGTAAACCCATCATTTATAAATTTATTGTAAAACCTGAATGAATCACATCGCATTGAGGTGGTAGTAGCCCACCCCTCCACAAACATAGAAATCAGATTCCCAAAAAATGGAAGGAATAAAGTTGTGTGTTATATAATAATTAATAAATCATAAATACATATTTAATATCATATATATCATATAACAATATCATTTCTATCATTATTCTGAACATTTTCTGGTGGTATTGGGGGAATGAACAACAATTGTTTTGTGAGGTGGTAGTCCGTCGTACACAATAACGATGATTGTGTACCCATTTTATGGATGTGTGTGTAAGTTTAGGTCATAAAATTAACATAAAGAAGTATGTATAAGATACTATTTATATTATAAAATCACGGAATAATAATAATTAAGGGATTATAGAATTAAATAAAACAACTGTTTCTTTGGATGGATGTTACCTCTTCTTTAGGAAACTCCTTTTGGTTTGAACCAAAGGGATTGGCAAGGAAGATTTGATCCAAAATAGAATATTATAGTATTATTGAAATAAATTAGGTATATTATTTGGTCTTTCTTTTTACCATACAACGACTTTGAGTGGTCTGAAAATGTGAGGGAGGTAAATGCCCTTTTATAGTAGAGGAGAAGTGGAATTTTTTTAAATATAAAAAGGTAAGAACTATTGAGAGGACTAACATACATCATGTGCATCAAATGATTTTAAATTTTCAAGAAAATAGATTAAGTTTAAAAATATTTATATAAAATGACTTTTATATATGCTTAATGTAATTTTATAACTTCTTTTTTGGTTTAATCTATAAGTAATATTGTTTTTACCCAAATCGATGTAATTAATTTTAATTTATTTTCCAATTATTTTTGGTAAAAAACTAGTTTGAACTTACTATAAATTATATATTATTATTATTAAAAATATGGAATAAAATTTTCCGAATTATAAAAACCTAAGTGGGTGAAATTAATTTAAAATTAATCCCCAACTAGGATGACATGATGGGTTTTTAAAGTGAAAATATTCAAAATATTGAAATGTTATTAAATCCAATTTCAACATGAAATTGTTTCCTATAGCCTATATTGTGATAAATGATTTATAAATTATCTAATTATATTTTATAAAAAAAATAAAATATAATTTAATAATAAAAATAAATTATAAAATAAATAGTTTTGATTAAAATTATTTATTTATTTACTGTTTTTCTAAAAATGAAATATTTAAGAAAAAACTAAAAAATCATCCTATGTTAATTTTGAAATTATGATTTCAAAATATTTTCTTATCAAATCAAACCTCTAAAAATATATAAAATTAATTCTATAATTATTATTCACATAAGGTTATAAAAATGGGTCTTTTTAGAAACAGTATTTTTGAAAGCATATAATCTTTATAGAAAATTATATATTTCATTATCAATATGATTTGTTTATATAAAAAATTATAAATATATTTAGAAATTAGTTATTATTATTCATGTTTTAATGTTTAATTTCTATGTTATTACCATTTTTTAAAATAATAATAATAAAATTTTATTTTGTAGAAACTTGTTTTTATGTGTGAGGAAAGACAATATGATGTTGCATGTAGTTAAATATAATATTAGTATAGTATATAATTAATTTTTAACATGATGTATTATAAAACAATAGAAACAAAATAAATATAAATTATTCAAAAAAAATATAATTACTTGAGGTGTCACATTCTACCCCCATTAAAATGAATTTCTCCATTTAAATTTATTATACTCGAACAAAAAAATATGAATAATTATTTATTTTCATATCCCCTTGTTCACATGTATATTTCCCTAGTTATTTATTTCATGAAAATTAATTCACAATCTTATTAATCGTTTTATTTAGAACTATCTCTGAATTATTCATAATTTAAACATGTTTTTCCTCATAAGAACTATCATGCTCTTGTGGTATAACCTCGGAGTTCAGTACATGTGAAGGGTAGGATATGTAATTCCTGAAGAGGGACACATAGAACATAAAATGGACTTGATAGAGGTTTAACGGAAGTTCAAAATGATGGGATACTATCTTGATATGATCAATAATATCAAAGGGGCTGATATATCTAGCTCTTAGTTTCTCTTTATTTTTGAATATCATCAATTTATTCTTTGGAGAAATTCGTAGAAACAAATATTAACAAACATAAAATCATTGATTAGATCAAAGGTTATCAGAACAAATCTTCTGCTGACTTTTTAGATTTGTGATATGTTGCATAATAGTTAAAACCTTCTCATCCATTTCATTTGCTATCTCAGATCCAAATAGCATTCTTTTTCCAAATTCCTTCCCTCACATAGAGCTATACTTTTCATTATATAGAGGTATTTAAAGGGATTCTCTTGAATTCATGAGTGAAAGATATTGTTTTAAGAAGACTCAATTAGGGTAAGGTGCTGATCCCAACCACCTTTTCGATCCAATGATCATGATCCCATCATATTATCTAGGGTATGTATTTCTATTTCATTCTAAATTTCCATTTGGGTATGATAAGTAGTGTTGAAACTCAATTCCTTATCAATGTATTACTGAAGAGTTCACTAGAACATTGAGGTAGAAATTGGATCTAGATTTGATATAATGGAATGTGGAACTCCATGAAACATTATCACTTCCTTAATTTATATCTTGGAAAGATTATTGAGATAATGGTTTTCACTAATAGAAATAATATGGAATGAATTTCAAATATGTTCAAGTACCACCCAAATAGAATTATAAACATTTGATGTTTTGGGAAGACCAATGAAAAAATACATTGTGATTTTTTCCCTTTTCCATTATAGTATGAGTAATTGATGCAACATACCCCTATAATTTTTTCTGCCATCTTTAAAATATTGGAATAACAACCACGATGATACATACATTATGATTTTTGTCTTCATTCCAACCCACATGAAGTATCCTTTCATGTATATACAAATATTTTTACATTTAAGATGAATATAGAATGACAAACTATGGGCTTCCTTGAGTACATACTTCTTCAAATATGGTATATTTGAGACACATTCATGATTCCTAAACCTTATTATTCCATCATGATCAAGGGTAGATTTACGAAAATTTACAAAATTCTTCTTTAGTTATACATATTCCCCATGTGCCTCTTAAATAATCTCATTGATATTAGGTTGAATCTTCAATTGATAAAAATATTAATTTTCCCATTCCTTCAGTATTTAAAGGTCCATAATTTATAAATAAAAAAATTCCTCTTTTTATATCTTAATCATGGATAAGATAGAATGATACGTTCAACTCAAATCACTGGGAAAGTTTTTCGCTTTCCCATTGTGGTAATGTATTGATTAATCATAGTATTTTATCAAGTATAACCATATTCATTGGCACATGATCAAATATTCCTATGAGAATATATATTTCAAAATTTTATGAGGGGTATATATATCAAACATGTCTATATTTGGATAATTCCTCCATATATATAATGTAAAAAATACCATAGCTATATCAAAATCATGAGTATACTAATATTTCACATAAATATTCAATTTTCTTGAAAAATAGGTTATAACTATGTTGTCATGAATATTATCACATACCAATCCCATCTTGGATGCATCACTATAGATTAAAAACCCTTATCCACTCTAGGGTAATATATGTACAGGTTCACTAAATAACTATTTCTTTATTTCCTTAAAATTTTTCTCACATCCATATATCCATAAGAACTCATCTCCCTTTATAGATAACATTTTCATATGATTGGGTAGTTGTGAGAAATTATCCTTAATACTTCTATAATATATAGATAATCCATGAAAAATACGGATCTCATTCACTAAGGTTAATATACGATAACATTCAATAGCCTCAATATTTGATGGATATACATCTATACACTATATTGAGATTACATGACCTGAAATGAAACCTTTTGAATCCAAAATTCTCAATTTGTAAAATTTTCATACAATTTTTCCTTCCATATTGTTTTTAATATAATTCTCAAGTCGTATTCATTCTCTCAATTTATCTTTGAGTAGATAAGTAAATCATTTATAAAGACAACATTAATATGATCAAGGTAATCTCGAAAGACTCCATTCACTAAATCCATGAAGAAATAGGGGAAATTGTAAGACCAAAAATCATAACTATAAATTAATTATGTATATATCGTGTATGGAATGTCATATTAAGTATATCAGCCTTTTTAAACATCAATTGATGATATCCAGAATGAATTTCAATGTTGGAAAAGTATTGAGGTCATTGTATTTGATCAAATAATTCATCAATATTGGGAATATGATACTTGTTTTTAATTGTGATCTTTTTCATCTCCTGATAAAAAATGAATTGCAGTATTGATCCATAATTATATTTTTCAAAAATAAAAGTTGCACCCTAAGGTGATACACTTGTCTGAATTAATCCCTTTTCAAGGTTTTCATTAAGTTTCTTCTTCAATGCTGACAACTCAACCTAGGCCATTCTATAAGAAATCTTAAAAATTGTTGTGGAACTATATATGATTTATATCTATAAAACATCGTCACATTTAGATTTATGCCTAAGAAAAACATCCATAAAATCATCCTTAAATTCTAGAATAATAGGAATGTCATCGACATTCAGTTTCTCTACAATAATTTAAGATAATCAACCCATCTAAATGTGAATTATGACTCATACACTGGATGTAATATCAATAGCATGTTCATACATAATGAAACATTGATTGAAAATAATATGTTAGTTTAAAATATAATATGTAACTTTACTTCCTCAAAAATTAATGTCGGATTAATGCCGAGAAATCCAATCCTATCATAAGATGACATCAAATTTCACTAAAGGATGAATGAGTTGCTCTGTAGGAAGCACATCCCCATCAATTTAAACCAGATATGAATCATACACTTGAGATGAGATCAACATACTATTAGCGGGTTACAATAAAAATTCTACATCTAATCATTTTGGGGGATCTTAATATTAGATCAAATTGCTTATATATGAATTAGTGGGTAGATTAAGAAATAAAAAATATATGAGATGTTCTAGAGTGGTGGGTAATTGTACCGTTAACTATGATGTTATCCCACCATTCATAAAAAATAGTGATCACTTGGTATTTCACCTTATCCCTTAGCATAATAAGTATTTGATGTCAATCATCATCATTAAACTTCATGTTTGGACACTGGTTAACATAATGCCCATTCTCCCTGCACTTGTAGTACTGATGTGGGTAGGTTCATTATGTGAAACATTCTATCTATTTTAATAATTATCTTTCTTACATCCATCACATAATAAATTAAATTAATTCTGACCTTACTTTCATCACGTATAACATTTATTAGACCCCTTAAGACAATTTATTCTATATTTATCCGCACACTTAGAGAATAGAGTAAGAAACAATAATCATGGTGCGAAACCACATAATCACTAAATAATTTATAGGGTGTCAAAATTATCACACCTTCATTAAAATATTACAACTATGTTTTATGTTAGGTTATTCATATCAACTTTTTATTTAATTCATTTATGATGTTTTGTGAAGAGTTGGTGAATTTCAAATTCATATCCCCTTGGAGTGTCAAATTAGATGTGTAGAAAGGCTTATTATTGTGAACTAGTTCCCGATTGAGTACAGCTCAATATGGTGTTTTGGGGGTTGTTACACCTATGTACATTATTTCCATTGGCACATAAACTTATAGTATATAGACAATAATCTATTCCTCAGAAACCATTCACTATAACCTTTACCAAAATTCGAAGACATTTTTATATACATTGACTCATCATTAGACATATCCATAGAGAAATATTCCTAAGTATATCACTACTATTTTCACATCCTTGTTTCCATATAATAAATAACTTTTTTCTCTTATTCCAAATATATATTCCCTTACTAATCATACATAGACATTAAATCATTTTTTGGAACAATTAATACATTACACAAAAAGGCAGCCAAAGACCATTTTTGTTTAATGGATTTGGAAACATGGAAAAATAAACATTAGTACATATGTGAGATACATTATATCCCACTAGTATATCCATGATTGGAAGTATTCTTATAAGAATCATAAATAATTCATATCTTCTATCCTGCAAAATGGAAGCATAAAAAGGGGTGGGATTAGATGCTTAGTAAGGGTAAGGAAGGGAAATATTAAATAATAGTTCTCAGAATAATGGTATAAGAAAATTTTCATAACATTAGAAGACCATTACATTCATATAAATGATTATAATAAATATTCATGGCATAAATATTAGAATTTCATATGAAATTAATCAAAATGGAATCAAAAAAATAATACATGAAAGAAAAACATATAAATAAGACAAGGAAATGTGGAATTCAAAGAATAATTTAAAATTATTTACATAGTATACAAGACTTTTTTATAGCTATATATTTGTGTAATGGTTTCACATTACAATCCATCATGGCCTCTGAGGTTCTATCCTTTGACAATATTTGTAGTAAAGGTTGACTCCCAAGACCTTCTTAGTAGACAAAATTCTTTACTGAACTGAGTTCACTCTCCATTACCGCGATATATATCTCAAAAGATATAAATATTTACCAAATTAATTGTAGGGAGATATAAGTTCCACACATTAGATATGTATATAGTTAATATGATTTCTACAGGATTAAACAAAACATTATGTCCTAATCTATTAAATAAAATGGGTATCATAAACATATCATTATATAATTACATGTGTAAATATATGGGTTTTAGAATAATTTCATCATAGAATAACCCAAGAAAAGAAAATTCTTTAAAAACCATATATCCCATTAAATATAAAATATCTCCATGTGTATCTAAACCAAAACAGGAATGGTTTCCATAAAGTATATAACTCACGGAATAGAAATGGGTTCCATAATCCTGTAACCCATGAGTGGGAAATTGTTTTCATAAAAAATATAAACTGGGTAATAATAATGGGTTCCATAAACATATAATTTATTAAATAGAAATTTATTTAATAAATATATATACCTTGAAATAGAAACATGTCCCATTAATAATATAACTTGTAAAAGATAAACAATTTCCAAAAATATCTTTCCACCAAAATATAAACCATTCAGAGAATGAATATGAATAGTTTATTAGGATAATATCCATTAAAGGAATGATTAACACCAATAAATTTCATCTTATATATAAAATAATTGTGAAATATATTTTTAAAATCATTTTTTGGGGAAAAATACTTTCTTCCTTAAAAAATGATTTTTAATGCACAAAACAATTTAAAAACATTTTTTCTTTGAAAAAGGTGTTAAAACATATAAAATATAATTAAAATAAGTATATTAATAATATTAAAATTAAAATGATTTTATATACTCATCATAAATGAATATATGTGCATAAAAAACATGTGTCTCTAAGAAGGAAAATTCAGACATAATTACCTTACAGATTTGGTAACTTTTGAACCGTAAAAAGTCATATCAACAAGATCAGAAAATGAATATAAAAGTGCCGATAAATTTAAGTATATTAATAATAAAATATATTTATGGTAATTATATACACAAAAAAAATGAAACATGTTGTAAATAAGGCTCAAGTCTCATAGAAATAAAATTGAGACTAGAAATCAACCTACCTAATGTATTAAATCATATCACACTCACTGAATCCTCTTTTATAATAAATATTAGTTTATTTTAAATATATTAAAGAAAAATATTCATTTATATAATACCATATATAACTTTATTATGTAATTTTTTAACTTTTTATTAAAACATCCCTGTTAATGTTGTGTTTATGGTAATAACCGCTATGTTTTTCATGCGTGTTTTGATTTGGTATATTTTGGGTCCTCTAACAAATATAATGATTTCATAATCTCCTGAAAAATAAACAGGATTTAAAATATTATATAATAATTATATATTAGTTTATAATAATTTATAACATATAGGAAAAGGAATTTATATACACTATTAATGGAGATTGTTGGTCTTCCAGAAACCTACACGATGTTTCCATTTCCTTGGTGTAATGAAAGAATGAATATAAATAAATGATTTATATATATATATATATTATTATTATACTGGGATTATATTATAATATATATCACATATTAATGTTAAAACCATCTTTTATTCATTCAATGTAATGCGTGACGAAATCATATCCCTTTGAGGAGACAGTAGACCTCATGTCCCCAAACGATGCTATCAAATTCACGAAAATTGGAAATAATGAAAGTATGGGTAATATTATAATTATATAATAATATATGCATCATTTATATGATATAAAATAGATATTTAGTAATAATTATTAACCCTGGAGGTGGTAATTGATGAACGAATGACATCGGTTCGTGAGGGGGTAGTCATTTGTTCATAGGAACTGTAATTGTGTATCCCATTTAATGAAAGTGTGTGTGAGTGTAGTTCATGAAAATAACATAAAAACAATTCAGTATATATAGGATAAATAGAGTATTATATAATCATGTAATAAAAATTAATGAGGGGGCAGATAAAGAATTAAAATAAAAGTGGTTATTTAAGGGTGTAACTCTTCATTGGGTTAATCCGTTTGGTTTACACAAAAGGGATTCCTTGGTTGGATTTATAATCCAATAAAAGATTCAAGGTTCAATTGAGTGGAGTTGGGAGATTATTTTGGCAGGGTTTGGATGAGATAAAAGGGATTTATAGGTGTGAATATGTGACAGAGTTGAGTTAACTTTTATAGTGGAGGAGTGACATTCCAATAAATATTTAAAGATAAACACTGTTAACAGGACTACCATACATCCAATGCCCCCAATAATTGTAAATTTTTTATATAAGAGTGTAAATGGTTTAAATAAGTCCATAAAATAGGTTTTAAATTTTTTTTTGTGAAATTTTTAAACATTATTAGTTATGTTTAATCACCGTGTAATCTAGTTTCTACCCTAATCCCCATAATTAATTTTTATTACTTTCACTAATATTTTTTTATGAAACTATATAGAAATTATTAAAAATTAAAAATTATTATGTTTATAAATATTTAATCCATTTTTTACAAACTATAACATCATAAGTGATAGAAATTATTTTAAAATTAATCTCACATACATGATGAGACGTCGGGTTTTTTAAGATAGAAGGTTAGAATGATTAAAATATTTTTATATCCAATTACCATGTGACATTTGTTCCAATGAACTAAATTGTATTATTATATTAATATTTGATATACTTAAAAATTAAATTAAAATGAAAATGTAATTTAACTATATAAATAAATTATATGAAAAGGATGTTTTCAAATAAACACCATTATGACCCACTAATCATAAAAAAATCAAATATTTATGGAAAGTACAAAAAAATGAACCATAATATAATTTTGAAAATATGAATGAATAAAATGAATTTAATTTTATACTATTAAATTTCTAAAATCATTGAAAATTAATTTTATTATTATTCATAGAAGGATATAAAAGGTAGTTATTTTGAGAAAATACCTTTTTAAAAAACAGATACAAATTACAATAAATTATATGTTTTATTTATATGAAAAATTATAAATTATATTTAAAATTTAGTTGTAACTATTTAGATTACTATTTTAATGGCTATTTTACAAGAGTCTTGAATTAATTATATTAATTACAAAATTATTCTTGATAGAAACACTGAGATTTGTTGAAGGAAAGCTGTGAAGATGTTTCATGTACTGAAAGATTAACTTACTATAGCATATAATGAAAGAATAAATTGATTTAGAACACAATGAAAGCCATCCAAAAAATATAATTTATTTAAAAATGGTTCAAAAAATTCATGGTATTTTAGGATGTGTTAATATTTTTACATATTAGATATATTACTATTATAAGAGAACAAAATTTTTACCACGATATATTTCCAGTTGTCATTGTTCCATACCTTAAATGTGGTGGATTTTATAGACTCATTATGTGTAGCTTAATGAATATTGAATAAAGATTAATTTCTGAACTAGTTGAGGGATAAAAACCAAATATGCACACATTTCATCCCCCTAAGGCGGACATTAATATTACTATAGAGAATGTGCCCAATATGCACGGTCAACCTATCCATAGTAGGATATTATGCGTACCACTAGTTGAAACTGTTGTCTGGTCATACATCGTCTACTTGAAATTGACATAGCCGACATAAATTGTATCTTCTAGGGATCTTTATTTACCATGATATTTCTGGATGAGAATTTATCTATCACTCTTGATGATGTAGATGAAGAGATACTTCTTTGACACATACAATCATACATTATGTGACAGATCACAGGAATGTTGTGTGTAAAAAAATCCACCATCTTGGTACACATGATGTACCAGCCATTACGTAAGGATCATAACTATAAGGGTAGATATATATGGGAGTTCACTATATTATCACATTTGTATAGATTCCTCTTTACCAATTGTTGAGAATATGTACATCAGATTGTAGGGAGTTTGGATCTATTAAAGATGTGTGGCTGGGATCATTTTCCATACATCACTCATATAGTTATATAAACACTTATTCAGAACATATTTTAAGAATTTCCTTAGGAATTCGGGTATGTTTACTTCATTAATTTTAGTAATTTTTTAATTTTATTAACATATATTACAATCATATGGTATGTTACTTTTTTAAAAATTTGGATTCAAGCTTGTTGTTATGTATATACTTATAGACGTAGTTTTTATTGTTTTACACATATTTTTCATGAAATAATGTAACAACATGATATTTTAAAATAATAATATTATATTAGACAATATAGAGGACACACAACACTATGTTAACTTATGTTACACACAACAAATGAGTTTTTTCGATAGAATGTGTTACATGTAAGACTGAGTTTACCAAACAAAAAATGTACCATGATGTAATTAACTGTTATAACATAGACATTAAATTATTTTATTTGAATATTTTTAACTAATTTATGATATATATATATATATATATTTCATAATATATGTAATTTTTTAATAAATTTTTAATAAATAATCAATCAATTTTAGTAATGTGATTTAGTTCATCAAAATAATCATAAAAAATGATTTTTTTTATTATTTTTATAAAAATTGTAACATCCCAAGTAAGTAATAAATAATAGATATTTATATATATGTCTATTAATGAATTAGATAGTGTTTTAGAGGCTTAAAATGAAAATAAATCCAATCTTAAGCATGGAATACACTAATATTTTTAAAAGATTGTTTTACTGCCTTTTGATGGAAAACCATTTTTGAATCTATCTTTTGACAATTTTATAAGCTATGTTTGTCAAAATAAACTTATTCTTTATGATTGGGACATCAAAATTTACTTTTTGTGAATTTTTGGTATTTTTCTGACAATGTTCATTTTTTAATGAATAGTGAAAAATACTGCATTCTACATAAAAAATGCTTCTTAATCTAATTTATTTATATGATTATATTATCTTTCGGATTGGTATTAATGTGTAATATGAATATATTTTTACCATTTAATCCAATGTTGGTCGTTGGAATCAATTTCACTTTGAAATTGGACTTAAACTAGTGTCAATCTTTTGATACTTATTGTTTCATAAAAACACGCTATTTGCTCTGATAGCGGGAATTAATTATTAAATTAATTAATGTGACTTATATGTTTTGAATTTTGTAAAATAGACTTCATTTTTTAATTCAGAGTATCAAATATAGCTTATGGTGAATTTTTGCTAAATTTCTGAAAAACTTCAATTTTTGATGAATAGTGAAACCACTAAGTGGTACTTATAAAAACTGATTTTTCGTTTAAATGAAATTTTACCAATTCTGTGTTTTGATTTTAAAAAATACGACATACATGGTTGTCATTAAGAAGTAAAATGTGGTTCAATGAGATGAAAATAATTTTTTGGTGAATAGTAACTTTTTTTCATTAATCGCGATTAGAGGTAATTAGTGTAATTTAAGGTAAAAATGATATTATAAAAATGTGAAAACACCATGACACTTGTCCTACCCCTATTCGATGAGTCATGGACGACCAAGACAACCCATGGGTCGATTTAGGGGACCCTATGGAGCCTCTTGGGTGAGATAATGACTTTAATGCATTTTTTTTAAAATAAAGGTGAAAATGACACTAACATAAATTGTTTTACTAAAACAATTTTTATAAGGGGTTATAATAATCATAATTTTGTCTGTAAATACTCTTTGGAAAGATAAAAAGATTTCCTACATCAGGATATTTTTTTTTTAATTTTTAGAAACTAAATATATTAATTTAATTATGACATCATGATGATGCAACGATGACCTCATTAATGAACAGTTTAAATAAAATGAAACGATAATATAAAATCTAAGACCTACACTTGTCCAAAAACTATTGTATGGGAATATTTCGAAGACTTATCATCTTAGCTTCGAAATACATCAATGTGGGACCTTATAAATTCGAAACGCTTTTGAAAATAAAATAATAGTTTCAAGATTTCCAAAAGTGCCCCTCCTCTCCTCTTATAAAAGGCCCCCACCTCTACCTCATTTCACACACTCCTCAAGACTTTGTCTCGGCCTTCCCCTGCCCATTTACTCTCTCCACATCCCTCTCCTCATCCTAGAGGATTCCCTTTGGGCAGAATCCTTTCAAAGTAAGCCTTTAGGCTCAAATCAAAAAGAGTTACACTTTTAAAGGTAATTCATTCTCTCATGTTCATTTGTTTTATTTTGCTTCTCCAACCCCCTAAACTCTTTTTATTTACTTCTTTTGTAACAACACCAGTATCTTAAATATACTAGGATGTTTTTATAATATTTATTCGAGCTACACTCTCACACAACTACATCAAATGGTTAAAGAACATACGGTTTCCGTGGATGGGGAAATTCTGCCTCCTGAAACGATGATTGTTCAATACTCATTTAACACCTTAAAAGTTGGCCATTATGATGTCACTATTTATATATATGATATATAATATGTTTATTCTTTCCTTAAGCTTCTGTATTTTTCATTTATGGCATACCATTATTGTTTCCATTATTGGTAAACACGATATCTTCATTTTAGGAAGTGCGGACTACCGCCCCCTGAAAGTGATTTGATTCGTTAATACCATATGTGGGATGTGTAAAGGATAAAGTTAATGATATTATATATGTTATTATACTGGAATTATAATATACTCTTATATCATTATGATTCCATTCCAGAAAATACGAAATAGAAATGGAAGTAGCGTTCATGTGTACTTACGGCTTACCGTCTCCATGAACGGTGCATTTCATTTCTTACCTCTAAATGTGATGTAATATTATAAATAAATGTATATGATGAATATATATGATATATATGTTATCAAAATCATTAATATCATTCTGGATATAACGAACCTTTGACCAAATTAACAACATGTAAGTGTAAGAAGTCTATTTTTGACTTAAGAACCAAATACCGACAAAATGAACATTATTAACTTAAATAATTACATAATGTTCATAACATGGTATAAAAGGAATAATGAACTTGAAAAAGGTTCTTAAGCAAGTAGAGATTAACCCATGTTTATTATTCAGGACATTAAAGAACGATCGAGTCAAGTCGGACCCGAGGTATGGGACTTCGTCTCAATCTCCTTTCATTGAGGCATATTTGGTTTTATACACAACCTTCTTTTATACGGTGTATAAACCCCTTTGACTTTTATGTTTATCCAAAGGGAATATTTTTTATACGAAGCGTTTTACAAAATGACAAAAGGGAATGTTTTTTTCGTACGTATGCGGCGACAACGACTTCTCCGCCGTCGTAACCGTTATTTGAGTTTCGGCTTCTTCCACAAGCCATACCTTCTTTTTAAAAGAAAAATAAATACCATGTTTTACTTTTATTTTATTTTGGTATCGAAAATGGTTTTCATAATGCTTTTATATCAATGTGTTGTATTGATATCTTGTGATTGAAAGGTGGGAATGTTATGTTTCCTTTATGCATGTTTTATGTGATATGATTATGTTGAGGTTCTTGGGCATTATTATGAAACGGGTGGTTCCGTGATAAACTAAGGGCGGGTGAGCCTGATATAGCTCTCCAATGCATTGGGTAACGCGAAGGAGTGAAACGTTAAGGTTTATCCGAAGAGATTTAGGGAATATACTGTGATGGGTATTCCAAACTTAACCAAGAGGGTTACTCCCTACGTAAGGATGTTATGAATGCCTCAAGTTACCTTTATGTCTTATGATTTCTATGATTTATTCATGTTTTGATTAGGTATGTTAATGTGCTTATTTTTTATGGGTAAATTATGATCTCATTCTTATGTATATATGTACCTATGTTTCCTTTCCATATTTTTATATCACTTACTGAGCTTTTTATGCTCATCCCAAGTTTTTTTGAAATGTTTTTCACAGGTCAAGGGAAAGGTACATGATATGATGATAGTGTCAAGGAAGTGTCAAGAAAGAATCTATGTTTATTTTAAATATGTTACCATAGATGGGAAAGAAGAATACTATCTTTATTTAACCACTTTTTTTATATGTGGAATGTAATGAAAGTTTTATGATCTAATTCTCTAAAACTCTAAACCTGAAAATATCCTCAAGGTGTAATCTTGTAATAACTCAAGATTAAGTAAGGTTTAAGTCTGGGGCCTTATAGTTGGTATCAGAGGTTAGTTTAGATAACTTTAGGAGTTATAATTCTGTTAAATGATTATCCAAAAATATTTTTTTTGAAATGATATAGCATTTAAAGATTACCATGTTGCTTCATCTAAGACATGTTTGTTCAGAATGATTTTCCGCAGAGGAAACAGGGAAGCAGTGCTAGGAAGGCATACAGAAGGAAATAACCTTCCGAATTAGCATCCTGAGATGGTCGGAATTGGAACTGAACAGTTTGTTGCAGTAATGTCGCAGTTGACTCAGGCTATAAATGGTGGTGGTATCCATGCACGAGATCAGCCAGATCAAGCGCAGAGGAACATGTCAGTGGTGGAACATTTCATGAGGCAACATCCCCCATCATTCAGAGGATCATCTGACCCTGTTCTAGCTGAAGGGTGGATTAAAGCACTGGAGGAGATTTTCGATGTCATGAGGTGTTCAGACAATCAAAAGGTTAGTCTTTCTATTTACCGTTTGGAGGGTGAGGTAGATCGGTGGTGGTCTATGGTTAAAAATATCAGGGACGCCGATGAGATTGATGCTCTTGACTGGGATGAATTCAAAGGTATGTTTCTTGAGAAGTATTTTCCTAAGGCTGTCCGACTTAGGATGGAAAAGCAATTCTTGGAATTGAGGCAATAGGAAGACTCAGTGGCTACTTATGAAGAAAAGTTCACTCGATTGGCAAAGTATGCTCCAAATTTTTTCCGAGACCTTGATAGTAAAATCAATCGTTTTTACTCAGGATTAAAGCCAAAATATCGAAGGGCATTAGCTTCTCGTGAGTTTAAAATTTATGAAAAGCATGTTCGATGTGCTGAGAAGGTGGAAATGGAGTTTGCCGATGATCAAGTGTTCTATAACAACCAACATAAGAAGAGACCGAGGTGGCAGGAGAAAGGTAAGAATTTTTCAAAAAAGTCTGATGGTAAGAAAACTAAGTTTCGAGTTTGTGATAAATGTGGCAAAAGGCATGCTGGGGAATGTCTTCTGAATTCCGGAAAGTGCTACCGATGTGGTAAGATGGGGAATAAGGCTCGTGATTGCACTAAAAGGGATCAAGGTGAAGGTAAGACCAAATTTGATTTACAGTTAGTGAAATGTTTTAAGTACAATGAAATGGGTCACTATGCAAATGAGTGTCCGACAAAGAGCTTGAGTGATGGGAAGCAGTTAGACTACAAGCAGAAAGGGGTGGTGAAATCCTTTGCAACTACTTCAGAAGATGTCAGGCCATCAAATGAAGTTGTATCAGGTACTTTGTTTGTTTTTTCAGATTATGCCAGTGTGTTGTTTGATTCGGGGTCTACACATTCTTTCATCTCTGAAACCTTTTCTAGTAAAATGGGAATACCATCTCAAGAAATGACTCCTGAAATTTTGGTAAAAACACCTGGGGGGAATGTTGAGGCAAAAAGAATTTATAAGAATCTTCCTATCCTTATCTGTGGAAAGAACCTACTTGAAAATCTTATTGTTCTACCTCTAGTAGAGTTTGATGTTATCTTGGGTATGGATTGACTCTCTATTTACCATGTTAAGATTGACTGTAGAGCTAAAGAAGTTTCTTTTCAGAATGAATTTCAGTTTGTGTACAAGAATGAACCCTTATTGTTGATAACTTATCAAGAGGCCGAGAAACTTGTAAAATATGGAAATGAATGTTACCTTGCACACATCATTGAAAATAAAGGAACTATTCAGATTAATGATGTGGCAGTGGTAAATGAGTATCCTGATGTTTTTCCTGATGAGTTTTCTGGAATAATACCAGATCGGGAAGTTGAGTTTACTGTTGACTTAGTTCCTGATGCTAATCCAATTTCAAAACCCCCATATCGAATGGATCAAATTGAACTTTTAGAGTTAAAGGATCAATTGCAATATTTATTAGAGAAAGGTTTCATTCGACCTAGCACATCACCATGGGGTTCTCCTGTCTTGTTTGTTAAAAAGAAATATGGTTCTATGAGACTTTGCATTGATTATAGGGCCTTGAATAATATCACTGTTAAGAACAAATATCCTTTGCCTCATATCGAAGATTTGTTTGATCAGCTCCAGGGAGATCAGTTTTTTTCAAAGATTGACTTGAGATTGGGGTACCATCAGCTGAAGGTAAAGGAGGCAGATATTCCGAAGACCACGTTCCATACAAGATATGGCCATTATGAATTTGTAGTAATTCCTTTTGGGCTAACCAATGCACATGCTATATTCATGGACTTAATGTATAGAATTTTCCATGAGTTCTTGGATAAGTTTTTGGTGGTTTTCATTGATGATATTTTGGTGTTTTCAAAAAGTAAAGAGGAGCATGAAAGACATTTAAGGGTTATCTTGAAAACCTTAAAAGAAAAGAAATTGTATGGGAAATTCAGCAAGTGTGAGTTTTGGTTGCAACAAATTTCCTTCCTTGGTCACATTGTTTCTAAAGATGGGATAACTGTTGATCCTGCAAAAACAATAGTTGTGGAAGACTGGTCAAGACCCAAAAATGTTACAGAGATTAGTAGCTTCCTTGGTTTGGCAGGCTATTACCGAAGGTTTGTTAGAAATTTTTCACGGTTATCTAGTCTAATGACTAAGCTAACTCGGAAGGGTGTTAAGTTTATCTGGACAAAAGAATGTGATGATTGTTTTCAGGAATTAAAAAGAAGATTGGTGAATGCTACAGTTTTGGCACTACCTTCCAAGAATGGTGAGTTTGTTATCTACAGGGATGCTTCATTGAAAGGACTTGGTTGCGTCCATAATGCAGAATGATCAGGTAATTGCTTATGCTTCACGACAGTGGAAAACCCATGAGGTAAATTACCCTACACATGATTTGGAATTAGCTGCTATTGTTTTTGCTTTAAAAATTTGGAGGCATCATTTGTATGGAGTAAAGTGTGAAATATATACCGATCACAAAAGTTTAAAGTATATATTCACTTAGAAAGAATTGAACATGAGAAAAAGGAGATGGCTAGAATTAATCAAGGATTATGATTGTACAATTCATTACCATCCGGGAAAAGCAAATAAAGTGGCTGATTCTTTGAGTCGAAAAAGTAATGCTTTATTAGCAATGTTGCGTTTGGAACGTGATCCTTTGGTTAAGGATTTGATGAACTTTGGCATAGAAGTTGTTGGTGCTAGAAATTCTTCTATTTTGTTTTAGGTATCAGTGAGATCATCTCTATCAGATAGAATCATGCAAGCACAGAGGCAAGACAGTGAGTTGCAGAAAAAGGTAGAGCTGGTTCAAAAAGGTAAGTTGCCTGAATTCAACATTGATAATGATTGTGTTTTGAGATTTGGGAAGAGATTGTGTGTACCTTGTGATTTACAGTTGAAGGAAGAGTTGTTATGTGAAGCTCATAGTTCTCCATTTTCAGTTCATCCTGGCAGTACTAAAATGTACAGAGATCTTCGAGAGTATTACTGGTGGGATGGAATGAAAAGAGATATTGCTAATTTCACTGTGAAGTGTTTGACTTGTCAGCAGGTTAAAGCAGAGCGGCAGTTATCGAAAGGGATGCTTCAGCCTTTACCATTGCCATAGTGGAAATGTGAGAATATATCCATGGACTTTGTTGTGGGATTACCGAAGACATCTCGAGGTAATAATGCAATCTGGGTTATTGTTGATCGCTTGACTAAATCTGCTCATTTCCTTGCTATACGAGATATTTTTTCCCTAGATCAACTTTCCCGTTTGTATCTTAAAGATATAGTCAGGTTACATGGAGTTCCCCTCTCCATTGTATATGATCGTGATCCCAGGTTCACTTCTAACTTTTGGAAAGGCCTTCAAAAGTCGTTGGGTACTGAATTAAATTTTAGTACAGCTTTTCATCCTCAATCAGATGGGCAGTCAGAACGAACAATTCAGACATTGGAGGATATGCTACGAGCTTGTTCTATGGATTATCAGGGAAGTTGGGACCAACATCTTTCTTTGGTTGAATTTTCATATAATAACATTTTTCATTCCAGTATACAGATGGCTCCATTTGAGGCATTATATGGGAAGCGGTGTCGAACTCCAGCTTTCTAGGATGAAGTGGGTGAAAGAAAGTTGATGGGACCAGAATTGGTAGAAGAGATGGTAGAAAAAGTTCAGCTGATTCAGAAGCACATGAGAACAGCTCAGAGCAGGCAGAAGAGTTATGCGGATAACCAGAGGATGGATCTATCTTTCGAGGTAGGTGATCATGTTTTTCTCAAGGTTTCTCCTTGGAAAAGTGTGATGAGATTTGGTAAGAAAGGAAAGCTGAGTCCAAGGTTTATTGGACCATATGAAATTCTGGAGAGAGTTGGATCAGTTTCATACCGAGTGGCTTTACCTCCGAGTTTATCCCAGGTATATAATGTTTTTCACGTTTCGATGTTGAGAAAGTATATGCCAGATCCATCTCATGTTTTGAGTCCAGAGGTAGTTCAACTGGAAGAGAATCTATCTTATGAGGAACAACCGGTCCAGATTCTTGACCACAAGGAGCAAGTGTTACGGAATAAGGTGATTAAGCAGGTAAAGGTTTTGTGAAAAAACCACATGATGGAAGAGGCAACATGGGAATCTGAAAATGCAATGAGGGATAAGTACGCCCATTTATTCGATAAGTAAATAAATTGCGGGGACACAATTTTCCAAAGGGGGGAAGGATGTAACATCCCAAGTAAGTAATAAATAATAGATATTTTTATATATTTCTATTAATGAATTAGATAGTGTCTTAGAGGCTTAAAATGAAAATAAATCCAATCTTAAGCATGGAATACACTAATATTTTTAAAAGATTGTTTTACTGCCTTTTGATGGCAAACCATTTTTGAATCTATCTTTTGACAATTTAATAAGATATTTTTGTCAAAATAAACTTATTCTTTATTATTGGGACATCAAAATTTACATTTTGTGAATTTTTGGTATTTTTCTGACAATGTTCATTTTTTAATGAATAGTGAAAAATACTGCATTTTACATCAAAACTGCTTCTTAATCTAATTTATTTATATGATTAGATTATCTTTAGAATTGGTCTTAATGTGTAATCTGAATATATCTTTACCATTTAATCCAATGGTGGTCGTTGGAATCAATTTCACTTTGAAATTGGACTTAAACTAGTGTCAATCTTTTGATACTTATTGTTTCATAAAAACACGCTATTTGCTCTGACAACGGGAATTAATTATTAAATTAATTAATATGACTTATATGTTTTGAATTTTGTAAAATATACTTCATTTTTGAATTCAAAGTATCAAATATAGCTTATGGTGAATTTTTGGTAATTTTCTGAAAAACATCAATTTTTGATGAATAGTGAAACCACCAAGTGGTACTTATAAAAACTGATTTTTCGTTTAAATGAAATTTTACCACTTCTGTGTTTTGATTTTCAAAAATCCGACATAAATGGTTGTCATTAAGAAGTAAAATGTGGTTCAATGAGATGAAAATAATTTTTTGGTGAATAGTAACTTTTTTTCATTAATCGCGATTAGAGGTAATTAGTGTAATTTAAGGTAAAAATGATATTATAAAAATGTGAAAACACCATGACACTTGTCCTACCTTTATTGGATGAGTCATGGCCTACCAAGACAACCCATGGGTCGATTTAGGGGACCCTATGGAGCCTCTTGGGTGAGATAATGACTTTAATGCCTTTTTTTTAAAATAAAGGTGAAATGACACTAACATAAATTGTTTTACTAAAACAATTTTTAGAAGGGGTTATAATAATCATAATTTTGTCTATAAATACTATTTGGAAGGATAAAAAGATTTCCTACATTAGGATATTTTTTTTATAATTTTTAGAAATTAAATAAATTAATTTAATTATGACATCATGATGATGCAACGATGACCTCATTAATGAACAGTTTAAATAAAATGAAATGATAATATAAAATCTAAGAACTACACTTGTCCAAAAACTATTGGATGGGAATATTTCGAAGCCTTATCATCTTATCTTCAAAATATTTCAATGTGGGACCATATAAATTCGAAACACTTTTGAAAATAAAATAATAGTTTCATGATTTCCAAAAGTGCCCCTCCTCTCCTCTTATAAAAGGCCCCCACCTCTACCTCATTTCACACACTCCTCAAGCCCTTGGCTCGGCCATAACCTGCCCATTTACTCTCTACACATCCCTCTCCTCATCCTAGATTATTACCTTTGGGCATAATCCTTTCAAAGGAAGCCTTTAGTCTCAAATCAAAAGGAGTTACACTTTTAAAGGTAATTCATTCTCTCATGTTCATTTGTTTTATTTTGCTTCTAAAACCCTCTAAACTCTTTTTATTTACTTCTTTTGTAACAACACCAGTATCTTAAATATACTAGGATGTTTTTATAAGATTTATTCTAGCTAAACTCTCACACAACTACATCAAATGGTTAAAGAACATACGGTTTCCATGGATGGCGAAATTCTGCCTCCCGAAACGATGATTGTTCAATACTCATTTAGCACCTTCAAAGGTGGCCATTATGATGTCACTATTTTTATATATGATATATAATATTTTTATAATTTCCTTAAGCTTTTGTATTTTTCATTTATGGCATACCAATATTGTTTCCATTATGGGTAAACACGATATCTTCATTTTAGGAAGTGCGGACTACCGCCCCCTGAAAGTGATTTGATTCGTTAATACCATATGTGGGATGTGTAAAGGATAAAGTTAATGATATTATATATGTTATTATACTGGAATTATAATATACTCTTATATAATTATGATTCCATTCCAGAAAATACGAAATAGAAATGGAAGTAGCGTCCATGCGTACGTACGGCTTACCGTCTCCATGAACGGTGCATTTCATTTCTCATCTCTAAATGTGATGTAATATTATAAATACATGTATATGATGAATATATATGATATATATTTTATCCAAATCATTAATATCATTCTGTATATAACGAAACTTTGACCAAATAAACAACATGTAAGTGCAAGAAGTCTATTTTTGACTTAAGAACCAAATACCGACAAAATGAACATTATTAACTTAAATGATTACATGATGTTCATAACATGGTATAAAAGGAATAATGAAGTTGAAAAAGGTTCTTAAGAAAGTAGAGATTAACTCAAGTTTATTATTCAGGACATTAAAGAACGATCGAGTCAAGTCGGACCCGAGGAATGGGACTTCGTCTCAATCTCCTTTTATTGAGGCATATTTTGTTTTATACACAACCTTCTCTTATACGGTGTATAAACCCCTTTGAATTTTACGTTTATCCAAAAGGAATCTTTTTTATATGAAGCGTTTTACAAAACGACAAAAGAGAATGTTTTGTCGTACATATGCGGCGACAACGACTTCTCCGCCGTCGTAACCGTTATTTGAGTTTCAGCTTCCTCTACAAGCCATACATTCTTTTTAAAAGAAAAATAAATACCATGTTTTACTTTTCTTTTATTTTGGAATCAAAAATGGTTTTCATAATGTTTTTATATCAATGTGTTGTATTGATATCTTGTGATTGAAATGTGGGAATGTTATGTTTCCTTTATGCATGTTTTATGTGATATGATTATGTTGAGGTTCTTGGGCATTATTATGAAACGGGTGGTTCCGTGATAAACTAAGGGCGGGTGAGCCCGATATATCTCTCCAATGCATTGGGTAACGCGAAGGAGTGAAACTTTAAGGTTTCTCCGAAGAGATTTAGGGAATATACTGTGATGGGTATTCCAAACGTAACCAAGAGGGTTACTCCATACGTAAGGATGTTATAAATGCCTCAAGTTACCTTTATGTATTATGATTTCTATGATTTATTCATGTTTTGATGAGGTATGTTAAAGTGCTTATGTTTTATGGGTAAAGTATGATCTCATTCTTATGTATATATGTACCTATGTTTTCTTTCCATATTTTTATATCCCTTACTGAGCTTTTTATGCTCATCCCAAGTTTTTTTGAAATGTTTTTCACAGGTCAAGGGAAAGGTACATGATATGGTGATAGTGTCAAGGAAGTGTCAAGAAAGAATCCATGTTTATTTTAAATATGTTCCCATTGATGGGAAAGAAGAATACTATCTTTATGTAACCACTTTGTTTATATGTGGAATGTAATGTATGTTTTATGATCTAATTCTCTAAAACTCTAAACCCGAAAAGATCCTCAAGGTGCAATCTTGTAATAACTCAATATTAAGTAAGGTTTAAGGCTGGGGCCTTATAAAAATAATATTATATTTTTTTTGTGATCCTATAAAATCATGTTCAAAAAATAATTCTTCTTTCGAGTCAGAATATAAAAATTTATTTGAGTGACTTTTGGATAAGTTTCTAAGAAGATATATTTCTTGAAGATTATGGAAAATATCGGTTTTTGAAATATGTAATATCTTTTAATAAATTATTTAATTTAGAGGTATCAATATTTTTTAAATTAAGATAAATATAATTTATTAATATTTATTAAACTTAATGAAACTTGAATGATGTTAATATTGGTTTTTAGTATATGTTTGTTTTCGGTTTTGAAAAAATGTTTTTTGAAAAATAAAATTTAAGATACATAATGTATATCCATTATAATTATTTAAAATATCCCTTAATAAGGAGAGATTTAATTGTAATTTATAGATTTTATATTAATAAGTTTCAATTTATTATCATAAAATAATAATTATATGAAATTTAATTAAAATAGAATTTAATTTTTCTAAAAGGCACTTTTCTCAAAAAAATATCGCCTCATCACATCAGCGAGATTTATTTTTTAATTAAATTCTACTACTTCTCGGAGTAGAATTTTGAAAAATGGATTTCATATTTTGAATAATAATAATTTATAATATATATTATTTCCAAATTACTTTTTCACTATAATTAATATTGAATGAAATTAAAATTAATTACGTCACTTGACATTAAAACTTAGTTTTTCACAATACATGTGTTTTTATTCAAATTGGTTTTACACACACATATGATTTTTAGTTAACAAATTATATTTCATATTTAAAATAATTAGTTATATATTATCTTATAAATACTAGTTTAATTGTAATTTTAAATGATAAATTACTTAGGTATGTAAAAACATATAAGTTTCCATGGAATAAACTAGAATTTGAAATTGAATAATCATAATGAATAAGGAAAAATATTTTAAAATTTTATTTAATTTTTATAGGTTTTTATTAGAAACATCAATACTAACCACAATTATTATTAAATTTATGAGTCCCATGAGACCTCACAATAGTAAATATTGTAGGTTATTTACATGAATGTCACACCTCAATTATAAAATGGAATTCACTCCCCACAGATTTTCAAACCTTTAAAGACATTATTATTTTCCAAAAACTACCAATTTCACTTCTAAAAAACCATCCTATATTTATAGAAGCATTATTTTGGGATGAAATCTAATCAAGGAAGGAAATTGTTGCGTATAAAATGGAGTTACCCAAAGAAGACACAACGTTCATCAATGAGTGTTTTTATTTTATTTATTACCCCACCCCCTTAAATTATTATTATACATTGATAATATAAATACCTAAGTATATTTAATATAATTATATGGTGATATTTTAATGGTATTACCCTCACCCACACACATATCCATTATATGGGTTAGGAAATCATCATTCTTGTGTACTATATACTACAACCATAGAAAACAATGTCATTCATTTTTCCATTAACACATCTCACGGTTATGTATGGCGATAGATAAAATGTTTATATATATAATTATAAAATAATTTCTTCTATTTATTCATTTAATCAAATATACCCTTTTAGGGCCTAGTTAAAAAGGGATACGATAATGTCTCTCATGTGTACAACAGTCTATCACCTCATGAAGGATGTGATTTATTTTTCACTAACACATTACATGGAAGGTAACGACGGTGAATATAATAATGAAATATAATAAAAACGATATATTTAAGATATTAATTACATATTTAAATCTCTTTAAATATAATATATCATTTTATTTTTACCTTATCACTCACTAAAAATATGATAATTCCCTTCGTGTACATGTTGACTTCCACCTCCTCGAAGGGAAGTGATTCATTGATTCATAACCCCATCAAAATAATGATATATATAAATATAAATAATTAAATAATATGGTATTTATGATATAATTATCATTTTTAGATGATAATATATTACCTAATTTATTTCCATATTGATCATTGAAAAATTTAAACGTTACCCATGCATACTTATGACCTACTGTCTCCATGATCATAACGTTAGTTCATTTTTCATAACCATATTTTAATATTAAGGTTAAAGGTATAATTTATGTATAAATATGATATATAACTCATGATTATTATTCTAGAGATGTTTATATAAGGACCCTTTTTAATATAATTATCCTACCAAATATGATTTTGACACATAAACGAAATATAGGAAAAACATATCACATAAATTAAATTGATAAATTACTTTTCTAAACCCATTTAACAAATGAAATAAAAGTAAAATTTTACGTGAAAAAGGATATAAATAATGTTAATAATTAAAATTTAAATATTATTCTGGAATATAAATAAACGACGTAATGAATCAAACTCCAGGTAATCATTTGCTCGTCCCACTTTTATTTCCGTGAGATATATCTACATTCACCACTTATATTTATGATATATATACAAAAAAAGATTATATTTTCTGATTCGTACAATAAAATTTATGTGTATTTACAAGTCCATTTGGTGATATCTCATTCCATTGGTTTAAAGATTAATTGTTACCCAATCGGTAATGGATTTTATTATAATTTTTTCTTCTTGAGGAGTTTGTAATGTTCTACACCTATCTTATTTTATAAGTTTCATATAACGACCATTTGAAATTTATATCATTAATATCCTTATTTTAATGAGATTATATTTTTCATTTAATTATATTCTTTAATGGAAATTATGTTTTAATTTTACAAAAGTGGGAAGAGTTTTTTGTTACAATCTCATCGTTTATCGGGATTGATTATGACTATAATTACAATGATGAGATGTTATGTTCCATATCTCATGAAACTCATGAAATTAATTATCCTCTAGTTAATTATGATATTTAAAAGTAATAGTATCCTTTTCCAATCTTTTGTATGTAAAATTATTGAGAAAATTTATTTTTAATAAATTCTGACTCCATATCACTATTCTATCAGAAATATGATTTCTTCTTAAACTGAGTTTTTTAAAAACGTTTTTAATAATGTTTTTATTCATTTAAAAATAATCTATCAATTGAAATTTTACCAATTTTTACCATTTAATTTTTTTCAGTGGATCTTTTGTTGTTTTTCTGAAAAATGATAGTTTAGAGTTTACAAAAAATTTGAAAGGAATATTTTTTTCATTTTTAGAAAAAGACAGTTTCATAAATTTTTTCAATGAAAATGGAATGTTATTTTATAGCATGTAAAATATTAACTACCATTATGAACATTATTCAATTGAAAATTAATTTTCATTTTTATGAGTTTATATTTAAAAATAATATTGAGAGTGATTTTCAAGGAAAATTATTTTCAAAATTATTTTTGTTAAAAAATATGTTTTTCAATTTGAAAGGTATATATTCCTCAACATTTTTAATTGTTATTTTAATTATACTACAATTAAATAACATTAAGAACCCTTGTTGTTACATATCATCTACTATGGATATTTTATATTTATACAATCCAAATTATTTCGCTAGATGGATTAATATTGTTTCAAAGAGATTACTACGAAACATGTTTCTCTTCCATGATTTTATAATGCTTCAAAAACATCGTTATGGAACTAGTTTCTTTTCTATGGGTTAAACATGGTTAAAATAGATTTACATGAAACCCAAATCATCTTCGAGGGAAAATAATGTTATACATTCAATAATCGATGCTTATATATTTTTTATGATTAAATGAAAGCTCTATGTACTTTATTAATATAGCAGTTCTTGGACATTATATATGATGGGTTCACCTTGATAGCGTCGGGGGATATCATTATAACATAAATGATGGGTGGACTGATATTGTTATCCAATTGATTAGTTAATTATTATTTTATTCGAATAATAAAAATAGAATTCAATTGAACAATTATTCAAATTGTAAGGGTTTTTAATGGTTATCTAAGGGTTTTGTGAAAATATATTCAAGATACCAACATCTTATATCTTTATTTTATATGGGGTTATGATGTTTCATTTGATCAATATTGATATCACATTACTTATGATTATTTAATTTTATGAAACATTCTTTTTATAATGAATTATTCCATGTTTTCATGTTTGTTGAGAGAGGTTTTTATGTTTATGAATATTCATATGTTATATTTATAAACATTGATTATGTTAGCATACGCTTAAGTTATTCTTATGATCATAAATAAAATTCATTTTATAATTCATATATGATATATAACTGAGTGTTTGAGCTCACCCTTATTCTATTTCATTCTCCAATGGTTATAAAAATGGGATTGAATGAGTTATGTATAAAAGTGATTTCAAATAGATGATGATGATATATTACTGTGAAACAATAAGTTTTTTTAAGTTAGATAAATCATCTTTGAAAGTCATTTGAACTGTTAATGAAGATGTTTTATTAATTATATAATAATTTAATCCTAAAAGGAACTTGAGGTTTTAATTAATCCATTTTTTCATTGGTTATTGAATGGTTTTGATATAAAAATTACTACCACAATTATTGGCATCCAAGATGGAAATGTAATTATTTGGATTTCAACATCAAAGCTAAGAGTGTGGGTTCTATGATGTTATAGTTATTATCAAACGAAAGGTTTATATAAAAGTTAATAATATTATTTTTTCATGTGAGGTTGTCCTAGGAGTTATGAATATCACCCTTGGTCAATAAGATTTATTATGATCATATGTTTAAAGAGATAAAAACCAAATTTTATGGTGTCTTGTATTATAACTTTTGAGGTTATTAATGGTTTTTTTGGATATGTTTTATTGGTGTGGTATACTTGTAACCCATAGGAAAACCATGAATTCTTATTTAGGGAAGAATTATATTTTTCATGTTTAGAGACAAAAAGTATAACCCATATGCTGGGTGAAAACAAATCACATGTAGAAATGTGGTGGGGCTTGAAAGCATAACAAAATGCGGATAAGGGGTTCACTCCTACCACTGGTATACTTTTTTACGGGTTATTATGACATTTTCATAGGTAAGGATTATGTTTATTAGGGAAACATATTATATTTTATTTGAGGAATAACATTTGATGAACTGATGGTAATTTTTATCCTTATATATTTATTTTTTTGAGGCCCTTACATTCCAAATGTCATTAAATTTATTATGATCAATATCCTCAATCAATCTATAAAATTATATATACTCTTATTTAATTCCACAATATGTTCTCCTATTTGGAAACATAGTTATGTGTTATTCCATATGACTTTTTTACTTATTTTTCTCTATTATAAATATTATGTTTTATTAACAATTTTTATATTGTGGGTTTATGATAACAATTGTTTCAAATGCCCAACCTTTAATTAATTAGATAAATTCCAAATTGAGAGGACGTAATTTATTAAAGGGGTAGGATGTAATAGCCCACTATTTTAAACAAATATAGATATATTTTTTAGATTAAATAAAACATAAGACATAATTATATTTTTTTCATGAGTCAAATGAGTTTCTTTGGTAGATTGTGTTACACACAAGACCGAATTTAACAGAACCTAAATGATATATGAAATATATATTTATTGTAACATAGATATAAAATTTGTGGTTTGGAATAGTGTTAACAAATTTATGATACACACACACACACACACACATATATATTAATTATTTACATTATATAAACCATTGATAAATGTTTTTAAGTAATCTATCGATTTTATTATAGTGATTTAATTCCTCATAGATACTTTTTCTTCAAAAATGTATTTTTTTATTATAATGAAAAACTACTGTATTAAATTTTTTTTAATTTTATTAAATTCATTTTATAAATTAAATTCATTTTTTAATACAGTAGAAAAATTTAATTTGGAAAAAAATTTAAGAATAACCAGAAAAATTTAGTTTTTTCGATATTAGTGAAAAATATAAATTTTTATAAAAACTCATTTATTACAATAATATAAGTAATTTAAATGTATAATTATTTATTATAGTAGACTGAGTATTAGTTATTTATATTTAATAATCTTAATTACTTATGAGTCTAATTTATATTTGTTTTTAGTATTAGTTTGTTATAGGTATTGAAAAAGGGTTTTCTAAATTCAGTTTCAAAATTCCTATGTTTTCTCCATTATAAATAAAAAAATACCTAATGGGGAATAAATAATTGAAATATATTTATTATATATAATTAAATATTAACTTATTTTCATATGATGATTATTATTATTTATTGAGTTAATATAGAATAATTGTTTTCTAAAAAATAATCTTCTTAAAAACATCGATCAATTTAATCCTGAAAAATTGAATTCATATTTGGAATTATAGAAATTAATATTATCTATTTTGTATAACATAATTGTTTTCAAAAATAATTAATGGAGAATGTTCAAATTAAATACCTATATTAGGGTTCAAACATAGTTTTGTGTATTTCATGTGTTTGTATTAAAATTAATTTTACACACACATAAGGGTTTTGAAAAAAATTGATTTAATTTCTAGATCAATAAGTATAAATATAAAATAACAATCATATTATTTTAATTATTATATGATAAATTACATTGGTTATAAAAATTATACAAGTTAACATGGTAAAAACCAAAGTGTATAATAGAGTAAAATCAATGTTTGAGGAATAACATTTTAAAAAATGGGTTAATTTTTTTTATGGTAGAGGTGCCTATAGAAAATATAAACCATACCATAAATTGTTATTCTGTTTTGGAGTAGCATGAGGTAATAGATACTTCCCAATAGTAAATACGTTTGGGTATTTACATGAATTCCAATCCACCTCAATTATAAAAAGGATTTCACTCCCCTCACTTATAAACACCTTTCAATACCTTTTTCATGACCAAAAACTACAAAAAAAACTTATAAAAATCTATAATCTTATATAAAATCCATAATTTTTCTTTAATACACCAGTTTAAGGTGTTTTTTTCAAACTAAAAGGAGTTACCCGAAGAAAAGATAACATTCTTCAATGATTATTTTTTATTTATTTATTTCTCTATCCATTAAATTATTATTATTATAAGATAATATAATAACATTAGAATAATCCATGTAATTATATATTTTTATTTTAAGTGTACATCATATACCCACACCCTCTCCAATAAAATTGGTTATAAAAATATTATTTGTGTGTATGGAATAATATCGCTTCAGAAAATGTTATGATTGATTATTTACATTAACAACCCTCATGTTTATACATAATGATGGATATAAATTATATATATATATATAATATTTATAAACTTATTATAAAAAATTAGTTTTTATATCATATATAACCTTTCATATTATATTCTATAATGGATATGACAATGTCACTTGTGTGTGTGGAGGACTATCACCTCAGAAGCGTTGTGAATCATTTTTCACTAACACATTACATGGAAGGTAATAAGGGTAAATATAAAAAATTAATGTGAAATAAAACAAATAATTATGATATTCCTATAATATTTTTCACAATGTAATTATAATATATCATTTTATTATTACATTTTTAATCATTGAAAAAATGATGATGTCATTTGTGGACTTGTGGACAACCGCCTCCTTGAAGCAATGTGAATATTTTCTAATCACCAAATCAAAATAATGATATATATATATATATATATAATATTTAATAATATTGTGTTTATTATATAATTATAATTATATGAATATAAAATAATACTTACTTTATTTCCATAATGTTCATTGAAAAATAGAAATATTACCCTTGCATATATACAACATATCTTCTCTATTATCGTAATGTTAGTTCATTTATCCTAAAAATCATTCATGATTTGTTTTAAAATTATAATTTCTGTATAAATATTATAATAATTTCTGGGTTATTATTCATTGTATTTTTATATAATGACCACCATGACCATTCTCAACCTATCAATGTCGATTTTGGCACATAAGACAAATATTATCAAATTTTCAGAATTAGACTTAATTGATTATGTAATTGTATACAAGTAATAATTAGAATAAAAATAATAATAGACAAGAAATTTTTTATAAATAATATAAATAGCTAATATAATTTTATTATTTAGGAAGATGAAGAACAATCATGATAAATAAAACATGAGGTAAGGGTTTTCACATATTACATGTATTTCTATGAGATATATGTCACATTAACCACTTATTTTTGTTGTGTTATTTAAATAATAAAAATGGATGAATTTTATGATTATTATACATAAATTTACTTGGATTTACATATCAATTTTATGATCTCTCATTCACAGGGTTTATGGTTTCAATGTTACTAAACAATTAACTGAATTTTGTCTAAATTTTCCTTCTTTGAGGTGTTTGTTGTGTTATGCAGCTATATTATTTTATGATGTGTATACTTTCTCTAATTGGAAATTTATATAATATATTCCTTATTTTAATTTTATTATAATTTTAATCAAATTTTATTCTTTCATGGTGATTATGATCCAATTTTATCAATGTGAGAAGAGTCTTTTGTTAAAATCTCATTATTTATCAAGATTTTTATGATTATTCATCCAATGATGACATAATACAATAAATTTATCAATAAACTCATAAATATTACTATCCTATAATTATTAAATTTATATAAATGAAATAATTCCATTTGAAACACTTCAAAAATTAAAATTATTGAGAAAATATGTTTTAAAAAATCACACTTCATTTCTCTATTCAGTTGGAAGTATGTTTTCTTCCAAAACCATGATTCCTAAAAATATTTTTAACCTTTTAAAAATAAATTATAAAATTAATTTTAAGATATTTTTAATCTTTGAAAAAAAATCAAATGAATAATCTATCATTAAAAAAAATGATAATTAGGATTTTACTGAAAATCTAAAAGGGATCTCCTTATCATTTTCTAAACAAGAACTTTCCGAAATTTATATAGTGTAAAAGTAATGTTCCTCCATGGATTATATGAAACTAATAGCCCTTATGACCACCATTTATTTGAACCTTTGAAAATATACATGATTTTTTAAGGAAACGTTCTTAAACAAGATTAGTAGTGAAATTGATTTTGAAAAAGTATTATATATTAAAAAGTGAATTTCAAATAGGAAAGTATAATTTCATCAAGAATGTATTCATTTATATTTTAATTTTATTTTCATTTTAAAATGTCATAATTTTATTAAATAATCCCCCTCTAGGGATATTTGGTATTTATACCATCGGTATTCTTTCTTTGAATGAAATAATATTGTTTCAATGAGATTTTTATGAAAGGTTTTTCTCTTCCACCAGTTTATAATGTTGCAAAGAGATTATTATGGAACTAGTTTATTTTACATGGGTCAATCATGTTTAAAATATAATGGCATGATATCCATTTTTTCCACTTGATATCAAATTATAAAGGGAATAATTATTCATTCAATTAGTTTTATGATTAAATGAAACTGTTATACACTTTATTCATTAAGTCGTTCGCATAAATTATTTAGGATGGGTTCAGCAAAATAGTTTTAGGTGAGAATAGATTACTTCATTGGTTCACCCATATTTCACTCCAATGAATTGGGTAACAATTATCTTCTCCAAATAATAATATTGGAATTCATTTATATGGTTATTACAATTATAAGGTTTTTATAATGATTTTTTTAAGGGTGATATGGGATGATGTTATAAGATACCAAATTTTTTAATCAATTTTTTCTATGGAGTTTGATATTTCATTTCATAAATATTGATATAACTTGGCTCATGAATATTTTTTCTTATTACTCTTTCCATTTATAATTCATTATTCCTTTTTTCGTGTTTAATGATCCAATTATAGATCAATATGAATAATACTATGTTATAATAAATCAATTTTTTAATGTAATCATAACCTTAATGTATTATTATTATGGCTAATGAAATTCATTTGATAATTCTTAATTTTCCCTTAATGATTATTTTAACACCCATCTTATGTTTCCAATTCTATTAGTTATAAAGAATTAGGTTGAATAAATTATCTATTGAAGGGATTTCATATGAAAATTAAAAGTTTGGTTATGTTTAAAAATTGAACATTTAAAAACATGTGAATTGTTCATGTAGAAGTTTATCTTAATTCCATAAAAATCTGAACTAGAAGGGTCCATGAGGATATAAGTGATCCATTTTTTACTTATCATATTATATGGTTTGGAGAGAAAAAATTGGGTCAAAATTACCAATATCAAAGCAAGAAATGTACATTTTATGATTTCAACATTGAATCCAAAAATGTGGGTTCACAGCTATTATAATAAAGACCAATAATTTTATTTAAATAATATTTGTTTTCATAGAAAAATTATTTTTTGTATTAATTCTTTAAGATATTATAACATTAACCTAGTCAAAGAATCATGAAATTTTTTTAATTATTTTACAATTTGGAATTTCAAGACTCATAGACCCAATATATTGGATTTTTCAACACGTCACCTCCACTATACTACACAAATATAGTTAGAAATCGTGGTGTAGTGGATTGAATGATCCACTTCCATATCATTAAGTGGAACCAGTCCGTCTGTGTTATTTGATAATTTACCTGTATACAACATATCCCCAGTTACCCATGATATAATGACAGATAACATTCTATTATGCTTATAGGTAAACAAAATATAGCTTATCCACAGAATCATGCACATTACATTGAGTATTGGGATATGTGTGACCAATCCAATATAATTAATCGTGGAAATACCACAATAAGCTATCGTTTTTATAGTCGAGAGATTGTGAATATTGGTATCATTGACACACAATCTTATACCTTACACAACATAAGATACTAATTTATTAGTTGTTATGTATTATAAAATTTAACATATATTATTCAATCCTTTGTTTCATATAAATTTTAATGTTATTTAATTTTCAATAATATGAACTTGATCAACTTATATATATTCTTAATCCTTATATCAAAAAATTTACCAGATGAGATTTAGGGAATTCAGATCTAGTGTCTCTTATAGTTCCTATCAATTTTATATATGATATTATATTTTATTAATTTTCATAGTTATAACACATTCGACATATATCGATCTAGGTACACAGTGATGATGATGTTCCTATTTTTCCAACTACCGATTATGAATCACCACTACAACTTCTAGCTATAGAAATTAGACGACGAAAAAGGCGAGGGAGGATGTGAGGACAGAGAGAACAATAATTGAGAGAGGCTCCGACAGATGTTGGTGCACCATAAAGAGAGGATCCTATACCATATATAGATGATATTGGACAAATATGACAGATTTATGTTTCATATATTTCTACACATGCATATGATATTCCATCAATACCATCAATGAATTGGGACCTAGAAATGGTATCATAGTTTATGCTGGCCTTGGATTCCAATTCCATCACTGGTGACTTCATTGATATCACATTACTAGCATATTTGTGATCTCTTTTCATGCCCCTCTAATCAGGGCCATATCGATCCACATATGATGTTTGGAAGTCCTCTAACAAGAAGAATTTAGCGACACCTGTAACAACATATATTTTGCTTCTTGCATCGGTAGAGCAGTACAGAAAAGAAACAACACAAAATCTGCTTATGCCCTCTATTAAGGTTGAGGGAACACTTGATGAGGAATGCACACATATAGCTAGAACATAAAAGCAACAAAGACTCCTAACACATAGTGGGTGTGAGGATGATACACAAGCTTGTGGTTCTATGGTTCATTAACATTGATTTATTCATGTGTTACATTATTTATATATATATAAACATATTTATTAAGAACATTTAATGTTGATTTTGATTATATATATATATTTATCAATTTTCCTTTTCCAAAAATAAATATTACTTTTTTTATTTATCCATAAATATATATTTTATATTGTAAAATAAATTTGGTATATTTCTCTAGTAAGAAACCTATTCCAATAGTTTGAATCAACTATTTCTATATAAGGAAATATTCCAACAATTTTTTTGAAAACATTGGAACCATTTCATTGGTATACAAATCTTTTCTAGTAGTGAAATTAATCTAAATAAATTAAAAATAGAAATGTTTTTTTTGAAACAAATTTTTTTTGTCATTTAATAAGGCTCCATGAATTATTTTATAGAAATTCATTATATTTTGAATAAATTTTTATTTTTTTTGTCATTGTGAACGATTTGATTTATATTATATATATATGTTAATATTAATTGGCATCCAAATAAAAAACATAAAATATTATTATATTTTATGTAGGTTATTTTGAAATATTACAAATTTTAATGTTTCAATACAATCGAAATAAATTTTTACACACTAAATAAACATAATAAAAAAATTAAAAAATGCAATTTCATAAATATTGGAAATATAATATAATTTACATGACATAAATTTTATTATTTTACAACATAAAACAATTAATCATTTTAGTTGAGGTTATTTATATAATATTAATTATAAATTTTCTATCATATATATAATTTTATTTATATTATTTTGATGAAATTATTTTTTACAACAATTTTTATTTGTTTATTATATGTTTTATCTTTTTTTAATTTGTATTTATAGTTAAAATTTTAAAAACATTCAATGAATATTACATGAAACATAACTAAAGTTATTATTTTTGAAGTACATAACGTGAATGGTTAAAAAAACTCTATGTATAATATATAGGAATCATAAATCATTCACTAAAAATATAATAAATAATAGAAAATTAAAATCGTTCCATAAAATTAATTGGTACTCAATAATATATATTGTATAAGGCATCTAATTATAATGAATAAACATAATATCAGGTAGATGAAAATATATATGATAAAATAATTACAGTTTTTACGTGGAATTATGTTTATTTTAAGAATTATGTTTATATATATTTTATCATATATATATATATTTTATTTTATGTTTTTAATAAAAATTATTAAATTAATTTTAACATGTTTAGTTTATGTTTTAAGTTACTTTAATTTTTTTTATAGTTTATATTTAATAATAATTTAAAGTCACATGATTGAGAAAAAACATGTTATGTTTCAATAAGGTAACTTTGAAATAGTTAAAAGAGAGGTATGAAGTAAAGCCTCCTACCCAAGAAAACTATCTCGAGAAAAAAAAGTATAGGTTGATGGAGATCATAACCCCATAGAGAAGTGCATAAATAATATCTTGCTCAAGGCATCCCATGAGAGAAATGAGGCTCAAACAGAGGTTACGGAAATGGGCTCGGTGGATGGATAATCATTTGGGCATTTTAAATGAGTAAAACATTAGTGGAGAGTTCTTCACCCAAGAGGTCAAGCACATCTACATGGTCAGATTTACTGTACAGGCTCAACACATTGAGATTATTAATGAATATACTGATGTCATTTAAAATTTTATTTCGTAATTAGTATGCAATTGATGAGGGAAATTATGTATTGTCTTCCCCCATACTCTATTCATTTGTTTTTTAATTAATTAGTTTCATCCATTACATTATTAATATATATATATATATATTTAATTATTTAAAATTTTATTTAAAATTATATAAATATATAAGTATATATAAATTTATTTTTATAATTAAATACATCTATATAGATATATATTTTTATATATTTATATAACAATATATTATTTTATAATTATTAATAAATACATTACTAAATATATTTACAAAAAAGGATATATTTTATTTAAAATTAAAAAAATTAATTTATTGTGATAAATATATATAAAATTTTAATTTTAAATTTAATTTTTGAATATAAATAATTCAAAAAATATTTTGATTTTGGGAACCGTGAAATCGGGTTCAGTATGGCACAATATTTTTAAAATATTACTCAAACATGCCTAGATTAATAACTATGTAATAGTTTTTGAAATAATATATATATATGTATAAATATATATATATTTAATAATACGATTAAATTTAAAAATATATAAATACTTATAAGTAATTATTTATATTTATAAATATAAATGTATATACAATTAATTTTTTATTTAATCATTTTATATAAATAAGTGTAAAATAATTTGGTTCAAGAACCCTGAAATCGAGTTGATATGGGGTTTGAATTTTTTAAATATTACTCAAACATGCCCAAATTAATAATTCAGTAATACATTTAAATAAAACGTACTTCTAAATATTCGTAAATGTATATATACCAGGAAAGTCCATTAGGGGTAGGCCCCTGACTATTTATTAAATAAAAAGAAAAGTACAGAAGCACACAAACCACAAAACAGAAGTCGATTACATATCATAAGCATCATACTCATCACATCCCATATTAGAGGTTCTTTCGATAGTGGTCGTCTCCCATTCCGAGATTTCGTAGTGTCGTATGATCTTGGAATACTTCCTTCTATGGTTTAATTTCTCAAATGAGATCAGCTCATGCAGTGATTGTTTGAGAGAGGATCTAGTGGACAGTGGCTTCAGCAACTCAGAGTAGTCCTTCCTCATCCTTTGATTGGCCACCTACTTTCCAGATTTCCTCTTCGCGTCCTTGAGAACCTCATAATAAGAAGGTATCACCGTCACATTTTCCTTGTCGCTGCCCGAGATATTCCCCCAGTTTCCATTATTCTGAGCATCTTGGAAGCCATCACCAACTCCTCCGGCATGAACATTGCACCTGTTATAGTCAGTCATTGCCAAACATGGTGGTTGCCCTCCATGCTCCTGTCCAGCATCCATCTTCACCAGTGCATCATGCAAGACAAGCTTCAAATTATTATTTACAGTGCCCACCTCCACCTGATCATCATTTTTCCCCTCAATCTCCAACCTAGACTCTATTCCTTTCCCTGCATCAACTGAAACACACTGCATCGCAGTGCCTTTCGGAATGAACTCACCCATTTCCACTTGACCAGCTTTACTAGATGGAAATATGTCGAACCGACTTCCAAATCTAGCAGTACTCCCTAATGCCTCAGATTGAGTTTGCAGGCATGGAATGACATCTAAAATTTTCCCACAGCCATCCGAATTCGAATTCATCCTCACCCCTTCGGACCAGTAGGGTTGTGCCCATCATCATCCACCCACTACTTAGACCCACCAGTCCTCTTCCCAGTATTAACATCGCTCCTTCCTTCAGGACCTGCCCCTGTAGTATCCGCACCACCTCTAGCATGACTCACACCAACCTTGAGATCCTGCTTCAGCCTCCCAATCACCACAGAGACTGTTGGGTTTCTCAAGTCCGAACCATCCACTCCATTTGCAGCCTTTGCAGCAATAACAGTCAGCGACCCCTAACCACTGGTCCGGTTTCGCTTCACTGGAGATGAATTGCTCCCAGTGTTACATTGCTCATATCGGTGACCCAGGTGATTACATATTGAGCAGTAATCGACCCCTGATTCAAAAATCACCGCCTGTTTCCAGCAAAACTCCTCCCCAACCGTAATCCATATCCAATCAACTGGAGGCTTCGAAGCATCCACCTCAACACATAGCCGCGGGTCGATAGGATGAATTACCGACGACATGCGATTATTAGATCACAAAAATTGCCCCACCAGATTCCCTAACATAAGGATAATCGCAGGGTTCTGGAAGGGTAAGGGAAGATGGGGAAAACATACCCAGTTGGCGATGGAGGGTGAGTCCTGATTCATGTAGAAATCAAATGACCATAGGAAGAGGAAGAATCAACAACCACCACAGCACCGAGGAACCCTAGACCAAGCATGGATTAAGTCGTCCTCTGATTAAAATAGTACCATCATATGGCGATTGTCGATCAAACCCACCACCGTGCGATCCTGCAAATCCCATTTTCTGAATATGAATCTGTCGAACTCATCAACCAAGGGTCTTCGATGGTTGAATCGACCCACCAGGGTCAAATTCATGAAATTCAAAGCCTCAATGAACTCCAAATCAGAGATTGTAAGGTGAGGGATCCAGAGATGCAGGTCTGGAACCTTCGGACTCAAGGAAATCGATAGAAAATCGGGAAGATAACAAGGGTTCAAAAAGAGATTCAAAGCCGCCCGTGGAATCGGAGGCCGAGGGAGATCCTCCACCCCTCCCACCTCCAGGAAGGGGGGGAACCCATTCGCGAGCATGGAGTAGGGTTTTCTCCAGAGGTCGTCGCCAATTTCCATCACCAGGAGCCTTCTCCGATCGCCATATCCTTTTATTTTCTACATAAATGTATATATATATATATAATTATATAAATAAATTTATTACATATAAATATATTAATAAATAATTATTTATAATTGTAAATTAATATATATATATATATATATATTAGTTTAAATTTAGTATTATTATATCGATAATTGTAAAATGTTTTTGGTTTTTGGAACCAATATGTTTAGTTCGAACTGGGATTGTGTTTTAAAAATATAAATAGAACCCGTCTAGATTTATTATTAGTCATTTTGTACAAATATAAATTTGTTATATATATAAATATATATTTAGTTTCAAAATTATATATATAATTATATTTCCATAAAAATTAATATATAATTGTATATTTATGAATGTATTTATATATAAATTAATTTCATATAAATATAGAAATTATACATTTATAAATATATGTATATTGAAATATAAAAAATTTATTTATATATTTTAATGTTAAAATGCATTTATATAAATATATTGAGGAATAAATATTTTAAATATGTTTCAGGTTTGGTACATTCATAATCAGGTTTAGACATGTGTCAAATTTTAAAAACATTACATAAACCCATCCCGATTAACAATTAGGTAATAAATTTAAATATAATTTTATATATATCTTATAAATATATTTAAATGTCAAATTATTCACCCCGTATTATTTATTGAATCCATTAATGAAATTTCAATCTGGAAAATATTATTCAAGACCGTGATAATTAAAAACCCCAAAAATAAATTATGTTTCTATTAGAGAATGTAATAATAATTAATACATAGTATAATAAATCACTATCTAACTAAATTCACTTCAATTAATATGTTAAATAATATATTCATAGAAATTAGAACATTTGTCATTGAATCACACAAAAAATTGTTATTTTCTACCATTTCTAAAAAGAATGACCCTCTTGATATGAAACACACACAAACATGAAATTATTTTTCAATGTATGATTTCAACTAAAAATGTAAATGATTTTCTATAAAAATGTATGGGAAAATACAATTATGATGTAGAAATATATATTTCTTTTGGTATAACCTTAGTTGGAATGCAATATATTGAGAAATCATGCTATATTGGTGCCATGTTTTTTAACACTCTTATGAGTCGATAACATATTATGTAGCAACCATATAAATTTTATAGATAACAGAGTCTCAAAAACATATTATTTCAGGATTTTTAACATAATATTCCATAAATCAAAACCTATAAATCAATTGATCTACTGTATTTGGGAATTAGTTAAATAATACAACAGTTTAAAACTAAACTAAATAATTTTTATTTAAATATCGTTAATTTGATCTCAATTCCATTTGTTATGTTTTTTAAATGATACCCTAAATAAATACATTCAATAATATGGTGATCTTATAAACCCCATTTAGGGAATAAGAATTATATTGATGTATACAATATGAGTTGATTGGAATTCCATAATATAACAAAAATTAGGATCATAATTAATCACATGGAATTATCATAAAAAGAAGAATATATCATAAGACCATGTCATCATGATAATGTGGAAACAATATAAAACATGACATCATTGTCATAAGTCTATGATTAAATCAAATACAACATGACATAGTGTGATATGTTTATTGCATGTGATCCATAAATAATATCCCATGAGTTGAAAACAATACTCAATGCATTAGAGGTAAATAAAATTCAAGTTGAACCCCTAAACTTATGATATGTACATGAATATGTGTGCCACATAAAGAAAATGAATATTACATATAACATAATCATTCCAAATGTCATGAGATGGATATATCATAAATAAAAATGTATCATATCATAACCAAATGTTATATCATTAGGATTTATAGAAAAAGAAGGGATAAAATATTTTGTGTGTAAATAATTCAATAAAGAAGCATCATTACATAGTATGTAGTTCAAGTGAAATAAAATTCAAAAGGGTTTCAGATGTAGGTATAGAAATGATCCTCTTAAATAATATTTTATGGAATGAATAATTAACCTGTAAAGATTTAAATAACTACATAATATATTCGATAAAACCATAAATTGGCTAGAATAAATTCCTCTTAAGTGAAAAAGTCCTTTAACAACCAAAAAATATTTAATCCATTAAAGGGGTGATAAAGAAAAGTAATAATAAATCAAAAAACATCTTATTAATCAGGTTCTCTTTAAGAGAGAGAGACTGAGACGGCATCTTGAAAAATATTTATTTCCCTAGATAATAAAGCATAGATCAAATTTTTATATGTGCAAATAATACATATAAAAAATATTGAATAAGTACATGTGAAGTGAGTGCTAGATAGAGAGAGTAATAGATAGAGTTAGAGAAAGAATATCCAAAAATAAAAGGTTGTGGTTGGAGAGTTTTGTTACCATAGCTCCCGAATCACTATGTATGTGCATCTAACAACTCACATAATAAAATTATCTATATTTAATACATGATAAAAAAATCATGTATATTTCATTTATTATTAATATTATATATTCATATGTAATAAATCAAGAAATTATTTTTATTATCACCATCCATGTGATGTTTGTTTCGCAGTTCCATGGTCATAATTGTCTATTAACAATATCTGAAGTTATTCTCATATGAGTCTATAACTATTTTGTTTAATGTAATGATGTTTATTTCATTCTATAATTTAAAATGGTTCCCATTTTTCTATGTTTCTTCACATAATCAGGGTACCTTATGTATAAATCTTATCATTTACTTGTTTTTAGGAGATTTTACTTACCATTATGAACATAATGTATTTCATTTAATTTTATGATTATATACTTGTTCTAGAATACAAATCCTATTTTTATTTTCATTTTATGTCAAACTTTAACCATAAAATCTTTTATCATACCATCCATGAAAGTGATATTATATATTTTAAAATAATGTACATATAGGCGGTTATAATAACTATAAACTGGCGTTTGTTAATAAAAATACTTACTATTATCATATGTATTAAATATTAATAATAAAAAATCCTCATATCATTTTTTTATAAAATGGAATCTATATATATGATTTATGTTGTACTAAAATGATATATAAAGTAATAGAAAATAAAAATAGAGATTAGAAGATCTTACCATACACTTTGGGATAACTCCATTCCGAATTAAATTATGTCATTGAAGGTTTGTTGTTTGATGAGACAAAAATCTATAAAATGTGGATAAAATACAATGATAGATATTTTGAATAATTTAGACATAAAAATAATCTTTTAGTGTCAGGGGATGTTGCGTGGTGAATTATTGTATATATACGGAGAGGAGAGGGTTATTTATGAATAAATTAATTTTTAAAAAATATTATAGCTCCAAGTAGTGAAAAAAATATTATTAAATAGCAAGGTGAGTGTGATTTAATAGTAATTGGCCCATCAAAATATTCATATATCTTCATTAAACATACAATAATTCTTCATGAATACTATTACAAAATATGATACATTTATAGTACTCTTCATGAGTGTGATAATTAAAAGAGACCAAAATGATCCAAATGTATCAATTATAGTTGTTTTATTTTTTTCGTGTAATGTCCCATTATACTATATTCCATTTTAATAAGTATATTTATTCTCTAAATATATTAATATAAATCAATATAGTAAATCATTTTTAGTTTTTATAAATTTTATCATTTGTTTTATACAATATTGCTAACCATGTCACACATATTTATTTAGATGTAAAATTCCAGAACATCCAGAGTTGTTAAATTTTCCACCAATAAAATTACATCCTTTAAATTTCATTTGACACATTCTAAAGACAATACTATTTATGTTTCTTCAGTTCCCTAAGATACCATATCATCTATTCATTGTTTTTGTTTCTCCATGATAATTTTACAAGGCGAGTTTTCTTGATTCGTAGAATTATCTAACTATAGTCTAATATCTTCATAGAATAGTAATCATAAGAAAGATCAGGATCCTACTATTGGTGCCAAGTCTTCAAGAATATTTTTTTGAAGATGGAAGACGATTGTGCTGAAATTATTGTCTTTTTTCATATAATAGACCTCAATTTACATTGAATGCTTTAATGATTGGATGAGAAGTATGAAAATTTAATTCATAATCATAAGGTTGGATGGAAAATTCTTAAGAAAATCCCTCATGTTGGGAAAGATGTATTATGGGAGATAATATTCATTTGACTCACCATGGTTTTGGTAATGAATGTTTGGATCATGTATTAGAAATGTAAATGGATTCAATGCTAATCATAAATTTCATTACTGATCATGGAATTATCATAAATCATATGTTTTTTGGGAAACATGCGATGAATGACTTATGATAGAAAGGGGGAACAAGTGATTCTATTTGGTATGTGGTTTGATTGTAAAGAAATATGATATTGAAAGGATAGAAAGTAATAGAGTATTTATATTGTTAGTCAGAAAATTATATATTTATCTTAATGTTTTCAATTTATTCACTAAATCAATTGGCCCCTCCTGGTTTCCCTCTCCCCATACCACTACCTAAACCATATTCCACACCTCCTCCTTCTCCGATCACCGTGTCTTCTTATCAGGAGGCTGGTAGGCCAAAAACATCCTCCCCTTCAAACTTGCATGTCTAGAGTATGAGGACACATAGTCCCTTGAATGTTACCTTTACTTCACTCCCATATTATCCCTATAGTGTAGGCAGGTGCTTGAGGGATCAAGCTAAAACCTTAATTGATATATCACCCTATGGCTCCACGATTGCTAAGTGTCCTAGGGCTGGTGCTAGGATGATCCTTGATTAATTATTCCTATAATTATGTGTAATGGTTGTGGCCTCAATGATTGGGCTAAAATGAACTTCCTCACATCATAAGTTCTTAAGAATAAGGTCAGTATAGTTATTTTCCTGGACAATAATAAAAACCTATCTATAATTTCTAAATTTACTAGATGGTTAATGATGAATGAGTACATGTATGTGGATCCATCAAATTTAAACATTTGGATATTCTATAATTGGTGTATGTTGGCTGATCTCATATATTTAGGTGATGAACACATTACCACCAAGGTGTCATGTGGAGTAGGATCCCTCTTCACATCCTTCCTCTATTGGATTTTTAACAAACAAAAATCTGATTTCCTATTGCATGACTTATTGATGTTCAATCGTGGAAGTTTCCCATGGATAATAAGACGCTATTTCATTGTGATTGTGAACATAGTGGAAAATAAGGGAAGAGATTACTTCTCCAGGAAGTAATGTCTTCCATTTGATAACTTTAAGGAAAAAAACATGCTCATGGATCTTAGATACACTGGTGATCGATTTCCGTGGTGTAACAATCAGCACAGATAAAGTCGCTCATAATGTCACCTCAAGAACTGTATGGTAAACATGCAGGGCATATCGTCATATCCTAACATCAAATTCATCTACCTAGTCTACAGTATCTATGACCACACCAAGATCATTATCAGTATCATGGTGACGCTAGAAAGACCCAACTCTTTAGACATTACAATCATTAGGATAACCTCCCTTGTTATTAAGAAAGGGTTATTAAATCATGTAATGAACCAACCTAGGGGGGACATGGACCTCCTTTAAAAATAAACATATAAGAATTAGAGATAGTTTTCGAGACAGGGGATAATTATTTCCCCTGAGTGGTAGGGATATAGTCGTTGTCATGTAATATATTTATCAACTCAAATCTATCCTCAAGGGAACCTTGGATGAAGTTGGTTTTAAAGAGATATCTATGAAAAATGATATTTTTGCAGATATGGTACTCTACTAGGATTAGATGTAAAGTGAGAAATAAATGATCTGTTGGATTGACAAAGGTGATGGGAAAACAACATTCTTTCATGTGGGCATCAATGAAAGGAATTGTATGGTTCAACCCAACATCTTGATGGTGGATAGGACATTATTGAATGATATGGATGAGGTGGGGTATCACCTATTCTTACTTAAAGGTACTGTATGAAATACTAAATCCTTGTGTGATTGATGGTTAGTTAGTTCATGGTTCCCAATACTAACAATTTTTCTTCCTCGGACAACGAGCTGAGGGAGGAAATTCTAGTGAAAGATGAAATCCATGATGCAATCTTCCACCTCAAAGCTGATAGTTCCACATGACTGGATGGATTCCAATGTTCATATTATAAGGAAGCATGAGATGTGTTTAAAGGAAACCTCACTAAGTCCATTCAGTATTATTTATGAAGTGATTGCTAGCCAAGAGTGCCTTGGGCCACTTCCTTGGCCCTTCTACCCAAAATCATGTACCCCACCTCCATTCTTCACTACCACCTAGTTAACATGTGTTATTTCCCCTGGAAATTCCTTGAAAGTATCCAAAATTCCAGACTATCGACTTATTTACATTATTGGTTTTTAATAGAGAAGCATGGTTTTGTTATGGTCCACATGATTCACTGTGTGATTTCTTGGCATAAGAAATGATCTAGGATATCAACAACAAGTCCCATGGCTCAAACCTAGAAATTAAAATGGACATGAACAAGGCATATGATCCTGTCGAATGGGGTTTCATCATAATGTACTGCTTAGGTTTGGTCTTGTCCCCTTGGGTTTCCAACATCATTTTTTTATTTAGTTTTGCATGGTTGGATGTTAATTTTATGGTAAAATTCCATGATTTGTTCATGGATTACCATGGATTTTGATAGGGTGGCCCATCTCTAAGAGCCTCTTTATAATATCCTAAGAGATCGTCATCCATATAATTTTTCAAATAATGAACAATGGCATGGTCAATCCTTATAGAAAAAATTTGAATGTCCCATGCATCTCCCATCTCATTTTCACCAATGATACCCTTATTTCATAAATGCCACCATGTGATATATCCAAGACATTATTATGGTTCTGGAAGAATATTATCATTACAGCAGGCAAGTCATCAAAATGATCAAAAGAAGCTTATTTATGTTGAGTAAATGTACCCCCAAATGGGCTACCTCTCTTTGTATACTTCTTTACATACAGAGTTGAAGTTTCCCAAATAATTATTTTGGTGATTTTATTACCTTAGGTAGCCTCTGAAATGAAGATTTTGATCACATTATTAGTCGAATCACGGATATAGTCCTAAACTGAAAAAATTTGTAACTATTTCTTAGGGGTCAGATTGCTCTGGTGAATAGTGTCCTCCTTACAACCAATATCCATACACTATCTTTTGTTAATGTTATAAAGGGAGTGATCTCAATGATATAAAAAATCCTTTCCCGCTTCATTAGGGATGCCTGATAAGATGGAAAATGAATCCGTGTATCATGGGGGAATATGGAGAGTCCCATTCAAGAAGGAAAGATCAATGTCCATAGACTTACAGATAATCTTCTTTGCATGCATACAAAACTGGATTGGGAACTTCACGAACGTTGGATGTTATGGGGTAAGGCCATGGGAAGCACTTTGGGGGATGATGCATTGTTATATGAATGACACATATAACCATTAATGTCCATTTTTCTACACATATTCTATGTTATCCAACTCCATGTTCGGTGGGTTATTATGGAAGGTAAACTTTACTTATTGTAAGTTAGTTAGGTGGGAAGCATTCTCATATTCCAAGGGTGTCCATATTACTACACCACAGATGATGAGGCTATCATATTCCTAGACTTTATCAATCAAATTCTTAAAAATTATCAACAAGAAAAAATTCATAACGTCAACATTAATCAGGAATCTGATTGTTTTTTTTCACCTCCTCATGCTCGGGCACCTTCTCTTCTATGTATTGTCTCTATGCCCCAGTTCCTGAACCATAGGATGATCAATGGAATGAACTCCATTGGATCAAGGAAATTCTACTGAAGTATAACTTCATCACTTGTAGGATCATGAATTATGTGGTTTCCATGAATGATAACATCAAGAAATGATGTATTTATATGGATTCTTATTTCTCATGATGCAAAGAAAACAAATATAAGATCATTTATCACCTATTCTTTGAAGGACAATGGTCTTGAGAGGTCTGTTCCCAATTTGGTGGTTTTACCTTCGTCCACTATCATCCTTCGATCAATTCCTCCTTCTTTATTCGTTGGTTTCATGGTTTCGTTAATAGGGGTGTGGTTCGAATAGCCTGCTCTACAATCTCAAATACAGGTTTTTGGTTTCTTTTGAAAGATAGGAAAAAAGATAGATTGGAGGGGATCAGTTCTAATAGGGGAGTTGTTACTGCTCTAACCTAAATCCAACTTCATAATATAATAATGTGTATCGATAACTAGTAAGATTCTCCCTCCCTATAACTCCTTCAAATGGCCACCCTGGTTAATGTTTTTTCTATCATTTCTCAAGAGCAATGGTTATGTTGTCATCCTCCTCCCTCGGGCTTGAAACACAATACTAATGGATCTTTTATTGCAAGTGACATGAGGGGAGGATGGGTGATATGAAAATCCAAGGGCACCTTTCTATTTGTGTTCAGAGTTTCCCTTTGTAGCAGTTCCACCATTATGGAAGAGGGCCTTGGAATTATCTCAGGACTCATTCTTTATAGTCAAAGTGGAATTGTTTTTGAGGAACATGAAACTGACTCATTGATTCTCTTCAAATCGTTTAATGGAACTGATCATATCTCATGGAGAGTACGCTACCCCATTAGGATGTTCTGAGATGTTATCTCCAATAACATCAAACTGAGACACACATAGATAGAGTTAATCAAGGTGGCAGAGCATCTGGTGTCTCTTATGGTTCTTGATTTAGGTAAATTATGTTTCTACAACTTAATCTTGTTGAAACAAGAGGGGGGTACCCTTGTTAGAGGGGAATCCATTCATTCATCATTATTTCATTCCCCCTATGACACTATCTCTTATTTATCACCTTGTTGTATCTCCATGTTTTTAATAAATAATGAATTATGATGATGATGATGATGATGATATGAGTAGTAGTCTGTGGAAGAAGATAGTTTATGAAGTCAATGATTTCCAGTCTCAGTTTATCAGTGTGTGATAACAAGGTGAATAATTATTTTAATGTTGTGATTTATCTTCAAAACATTAGAAGATGATAATGATGACTTTCTATCATAAAATTAATCCTTAAGATAGAAATATTTAGATAAATAAGTTGTAATGTATCATAATCTAAAAATGAAAGCAGTTTTTATGTCACCAGTGCACCAAACACAATATTCCTCTGATCAATCAGAGGCATATTTATTTTTTTGGAGTTGTTGGGACCAATGGAAAAGGAAATAATTAATTTTTTTGGAACCAAGGCTTGTACTAATGTAATATATTGATCAACCATATGAATATCAACAATGTAGTCAATCATTTTAATAAAGATGATTTTTTTGTCAATTGGATCAAGAATAAAAGAATTAATCTTTTATGTTGTCTTCAGGGTTTACATTCACCAAATAAAATGTGGTTCCATCTCATAAACATATAGGGTATACTGATCTACTTATAATTTCATGAAAATTTGAAGAAAAAATGAAATGCTTTGAATTAGTTCCAAAAGTGTATTCGAGGGGGTCATGAAGCTTGTTTGAAGAGTTTGGTAAATGTATTAGTTCACATTGTTTTGAAGCTAATTATAATGTGATACCAAGAACTGATGATATCATTAGATGTTTTGGATATGTTTATAGAATAATGGATTCAATTTTTTATATATTATAGAATTTCAGAGCATGGGAATGAGTAGTTGTTTTAGTTGGTACCGACAATAGTAATGTTATGTCCTTAGTTCTAATGTATTAACATGTGGCTCTAGAAATTCAGTGTAACTATATATCTTCATTATAATGAAAATATCATAATGGTAATTAAAATGATACTGAAGAATTCTTAGAAAGACTAAATTAGGAAAAATATTAGAGTTGTTGTTAGTAGAAATTAGTAGATTGATTAAGAGCAAAAAAACTCAAAGATGAAGCCAAAAGTCAGTGAAAAGTAATACTTTGAGAAATTATTTTAACTAGGAAAACATTTTAGATTCCTACATTTATCCCTTTTAGAGCACCTATAAAATATGTATAGTACATTGATCATTTTGATGGATCAAAAAACTATTCAAATGAGAATGAAGAGATAGAAGATCTAAAGTTGTGGAGAGAAGGGGATTCCAAATAGATAATTCTTGAAGAAGTTTTCTCTATATAAGAAAAATAACGAAGATCATATTTAGTTATTATTACAACAGGCTGGGTTATCAAATTTGGAAATCAAAATTATAATTCTAGACTAAGGAAAAGTTAGTTAAGAATTTTTTAGTAGTATTATTCCGGATATATATTCCTGGATTGAGTAATTGAACTAAAGAAATAGACTGGGATGTCAGATTGAGTATCAATACGAATTCTATATAAGTTGTTACCTTTTTCATGGTATGAAATCGATTAATTTGTTTATAGTTATATAAATGAAACATGATAAGGCATGATAATAACATTTTTGGATGCAATTTGTAAATGTTTCATAAATTATTACACAAATATGTATAAAATCTTTTATTATATAATAAATGAATAAAATGTTATTTTTCTAATAGTTATATAAAAGTTTAAGGGTATATCCTACTATTTGTATCCTCATTAAAGGATTTTTTAGTGGATTTTGTGGTATTGGATTGTTTTTAAACCATACCAAGGATGTAGCTACTCTTGTTGAGTAGTGATCATAGTAAAAACTTGTGTTCTTATAAATATATGATTGTTTTGTTTTTTGGAAACTAAAAAATCTTTATCATGAGGTGAAGGTTGTTTCCAAAGAGAGGAATCATAAAAGAAAAATATATCAATAATATAAACCTTCCCACACATTGTGATACATTGATTCTGACATGGAAATTTAAATTTTATTAAGGGTGATGGTTCCCTTCATTTTATCCTACTGATGTTTTTGAAAAGATTTATTTATCGAGAAACTGAGTTTTGTGAATAGCAATGGGATTCTAGTGTTTGATGGTAATACTATCATATCTAGAAAGATAGAATATTGCCTTATCTTATGACACTTGGAATGATTTTCTTGAAATTGTAATAGATGGATGTCCTCCTATTGATGGACAATTACATATTACATATGTTGACTAGAAAAATCATGAGAATCATGGAAGTTGTATGAATTATTTACTATCATCACATTAGGAAAGTGAATTTCTACAAGTGAAGAGGTTTTAAATTTCCAATGGTATCTAGGATAAGTTGATCTATATTTATGGAGGAAATACAAAATTAAAGAGGGGGATGATACAAATATGGTGGATAAAGTATAATGATCTAAAAATAGATGAGTATGAATTTTTTGTTGACTTCTTTAACAAGGTGAATGAAATTTTTATCACTATTATATGTCTTGGTGAAAATATGGAAAATTATGTTATTGTATAAAATTTATTGAGAATTCATCCTAAAATATTGATTCCAATTACTCCTCTATGGGTGATAGAGATCCAAAAACATTACCTCTGGATTATTTTCATAGTACTCTCATCACCTATGAAATGATAAGGGAGAAATTTATTAAAAGAAAAAAAGATCATAAATATATGTCATTCAAGGATACCATGAAAATAATGTATATGGATATTATTGAATATTAAGAATGTAGAGATTCTGATTAAAAAAAAGGCATGTAAAAATATTGATGAATAGTTAATCATTTTTTATAATAAATGCGAAATGAGGTACATGAAAGTATAAAGGGAAACTTCCCTTTATTTTTTTGATGTGGAAAAGTTGGGAACTTTTATTAAACCATTTCACCCAAAGAAAGAATGAAAAAATAGTGATGAAGATGATATAAGGTAGAGAATATCATGGAATAATTATGGTGATAAAGCTAAATATTATTCTAAATGAAAAGATAAAAAATCAATACAAATCCAAAATAATACGTTTTTTATCTAAATATTATCATGAAGAGGAAAATGATGTTGAATATGAAATGTATAACGAGAATAATGAACTTAATACCTTCATTACAATTGTTAAAAATGAATATTTTTGAAGCATAAGTTTTGAAGAAGAAGAAATTCATCTATTATTTCATCTAAAAGAATAATGGAATGAAAGTCTGAGAAATATTAGAAGTATTGGGAAAGAAATTATGAAATTTAACAATACAATTTCCTCAATAACATTAAATATTGACTTATTTATGAGAATGTTATGTTTCTAGAGGATAAAAATGACTTTATGAAATCTAATGATAAGGAAATGAATTAGAATGAACATATAGATGTTAAGATAAAAGAAAAAGAAGAGGAATTGGAACTTATTAAATAAAAAAATTATAGATATGAAAATAGAGTTAATGATTCAAGAAATATATCTTTTAGGCTGGTGAATATTCTAGAAAGGGATAACCTAATAAGGATCAATAATTACCTTTAAATTTTATGAAGAATGTCGAAATTGTTTCTGAGAAGAATAAATATAGGAAAGTTCTATATGTGTCCAAAATCAACAAAGGTGAGAATTCAGATGTTTCCAAAAATTATTAGCTATTTTTTTTTCTAAAATCTCTAGTTTAGATAATGATGAAATTAAAAACTTGTTAAAGAATGAGGTTGAAATTGAAAATATAATATTAGGGACTAAACAATGTTTTGATGTTGAAGAAAAGAAGGTTGTAGAGAAACATGCTCACAAATTTGGACATGATGGACGTTTCATAGGTAGATATTATTTCTATGGATACTACTAGTATTGTGGTGGACTTATACTCACATAAAATATGTGTTGGTTTAATCTAAAACACTATAAATATTCATCAATATAAGGAAGGAAAATTTTGAGGTGGAGTCAATCCTTTCATAGGATGAATTATGAGTCAAATGTTTTAAATAGACCATAGAAAGATGGTCTAAAATTTGAAAATAGGTTCCATCATTTGGAAACTAATTTTGAATTATGTGAACAACTGGAGATCTTGAAAAAATATTTGTTGTTTTGTTACCATCATAACAATAGATTTATAAAAAAATTTAGAAGCCGCATGTGATGAAGGATAAATGGAAAGAATAAGTTCTTTTTTTGAAACCTCTCTCAATGCTACAAATATAGAACCACCTAGGAACATGGATAATTATTGTTCTTCTAAAATGTCAGGAGAAATGAAAATTTTGAAGAATATGAAATATTTAATTGTATAAATAATTAAATTTAGCAATGAAGAATCCCTTAGAATTAATGATCTCGGATCATCTATCATTTGGGAATTAAATTACAATCCCAGAAATATATTTCTCTAGGTGGGGTGAAGCACAACATTCAAGGTGTTTCAAAACTTTATGATGATGTTAAATAGTTTCTTTTCATAAATTTGGGTTTAGTGTAAAAAGGTAGGAAGATGGAAGGATAGTTTCTGGAGGCCAATATAAAAAAGAAATTTTTTCCATGATTGTGATGTTCAATGCTCTTGTTACTTAAGTATGATGTAATAGAATCAATTATGAAATAAATTTCTAGGACACAAGTGTTAGAGAATCATGATAATGTTATAAAATATATATAATGTCCATGTAATTCATATAAGTTAATAAGAATAGATTTATGTAGAAAACTTTTTCCGAAAAAAAAGATTACAATCTATGTGTAGTATAATGTTTACTTGTTTTCAAAAGGACCCATAGAACTTATTCATTATATATCTATGGGACTGTGATAAAACATTAGTGTCATGAATATATGTTATACATTTCATTTATTGAATAATTTTTGCAGATTACTTGTGTTATGTACATGAAACGTAAGTTAGATTCTCTGAGTTTTTAAAAAATAATTACTAAAAAAGAAGATAATGAATATGTGTTTTTTAGAGATGTGGAGAATAAAAAATAGTGGTGAATATAAAAATGAATATTTTGAAAGCTATATTGATAATCAAGGAATTCATCATGACTTTAGTACACCATACAGTACTCAAAAAATGTGTTTTCTAAATGTAAGAATAAATTTCTAGTTGAAATGGGATGAACTATATTACTTGAATATAGTCACTGTCTTTACTTTTGGGTGAAAAACTTGAAATATATTGTTTATATTTAGAAATTATTTTTCTACATGAAAAGTTCCAATATAAATCCTTATAAAACGTTTTATGAAAAAATACATGTTTGACTGATTTGAGTGTTTTTGGGAGTCCCTACATCAGAAAGAACTATGGTGGAAACCTTTGAATCTTTGATCTAAGATGTATTGATGGAATCTTTCATGTATATGCTCAAGAAGGAAGAGGATATACATTTTTCAACAAATAGAAAATAATATTAGATTAATATTATTATGTGAATGTTATTGGAAAATATTAGGAACATTATAAATAAACAAAAGATGATGAAGAAGATATACAAGATGAATTAAATCATATTCTGATGGAAAAAATTAGAATCCTACACAATAAGAAGAATCAGACTCAGCTGTTTCAAGTGATGTGTAAGAATCTATAAAATCATGTCCCAGGATGAGAAATAACATGTAAACTATGATCATAGTTTGAGATCGACATAAAATGTTCAAAAAAGGATAACATAAAAATCTATTACACATATTGTTTTATATTCCGAATATGATCCAAAAGATGTGAACCAATCTTTTGGGAATCTGGAATTGGTTCAGGATATGAATGAATATTTAGATAAAATTTTTATGAATGATACATAAAAACTAATACCAATGCCAAATAAAAAAAAGTATTTGTATAATATGGGGTTTACCCAACAAGATGATTGAATATAATGAAGTGATAAGAAAAAAATGAAGATTAGTGTGAAAAGGATACTAAGAGATTGAAAAAATTTAATTTTATTATAATTTTTATCCAGTGGAAATGGTATAAATAATTAGAATCATTCTTTATATTGATTTATATGAAATTTACACACATTTCAAATGGATATAAAATATGAATTTTTGATTGTGGATCTTGATAAAGAAGTGTATATTGAACAAAAATCTGTATTTGATGTTGGGATGGATGAAGATTATGATTAAAAGTTGAATATATCCTTATATTGGTTATAGTAATCTCTGAGGGAATTTTCTTCCAAATTGAATGAATTTTGATGAAAGTTAAATGTTATAAAAGAATGGGTCAATATTAATCTGAACATCAAATAAATTTGATAGATTTCCGTTAGAGACATTTTTTATAGTGATGAAATTATATTTTCTAGGGATGATTAAATAGGTTGTGAAACACTTTATGAAGACATGAAAAAGTTGTTTGATATGTCCAAACTGGGTGAAATGAAATAACTTCCTCACTTAAAAATATAAAAAATTAATAACTACATATTTATTTCCCCATAAATTTATTCTAAAAAATTAATATGATTATTGGCATGGACAATTGGAAACGTATTTCCTTGCCAATATCTGTGGGAACCATGTAGTCTAAATATAGATAAGGTAAACATGTTAACTCTAATGTGTTTTGGAATCGAACTGAATATTTTCTGTATTTTAAATCAACAAGACCCAATATTTTTTATGTTTTTACATTTTATGTTAGATTTTAGAGTCCTCCAAAAGAATCACACCAACTAGATGGAAAATTAATACATAGATATATCGAAAGAATAAAAAAATTTAGTGTCAGGTTGGATAGATTATAACATATTGACATGATTGTGTATTGAAATGATTATTGGGTATGGAATGTTGATTAAATAAGATCCACATATGGTGGAGTTTAATTTCTATTCATAAATTGTGTTAATTGGTACGAAAAGAATAAAAATTCATAAAATCATAACACATATGATGAAGAGTATATTGATTCCACCCAAGAAGCTACACAATATATGTGGATGATGACACCGTTGTAAGACTTACTTGTTGATGTAAAATAACCCTTACACATGGATTATAGTGACAAGCTTTTATCTAATCCTTCGACTCCTCTACGATGACTATTTTTTCATTGTTGTGGCAGGCTCCATTATTATTTCTATGAATTTATATAGCGGTGTGGGTTCTCTTTGAGTGTCTGTGTAATGATTTCGTTGTCCTTAGTCTTTAGATTCTTTGTTGCCACAAGGGTTCTTCTTCATCTAATGGCTTCCTTTTACAGTAGTGTGTGTAGCTGCAGCTTCAATCTTATCTCTCTTCAAAATAAGACAAGTGTATAATTTTCCAAGGATCTTTGGGAATCATGTTTTAGATGGATTCCAGCATCGATCATGGTGGCGAGGGTCAAATCTGGATATTTTATTTCACCATTGAGTAGTGTGTAGCAATTTCATCATTAGCGACTTATATTAAATATCTGATGGTGGATTCTATTATTGAGTTCAAGGTATTCTATGAGGGTTCAATTTTTTTGTGACTTGGGTGATGGAGGGTGTCTTGTGTGATTCTGGTTGCAATAGTGATTTGGAATATATGGTTCTCATTGGGTTGGTTGGATTTTGAAACTCGATATTCGATTCACTAGTTCATTTTTGAGATCCCTAAGGAAGAAACAGACCACTTCCAAGCATTGTTCTGCTCAAGACATCTCTGAGGTCCTTGTTTATTTCTCCCTCCCAGTCATTTTGGTGTGGTTCTCTCTAAGGTGGTTTTGGGATAGTGTGTTTGAGTGTCCAATGGATTCTTGGAGAAGTGTTTCCCAGATGGGCCACTATTTCAGTTTGTTCTTGTTGTTTTTGAGATATATTTGGTTTCATTGGGCTTGGTTTGTTTGATGTTTTATTGATGGAGATGCTTCCTACTCTAGAGTGTTGAATGCTAGTGATCGGGGTCGTCAGTATGATCTTTGTCAAGGGATTTGGATAGACATTATTCTTCTCTAGATCTTGGATTTCTCCACTCTCTCTAAGCCGGATCCGAGTGGTAGTCTCTAGGGTGCATTGGCATGTAAGGTAAAGTGACTTTCGACATCTTAAGGTGGATATATCTCTTTTGCCTCCAAGTGATGTTCCTTGATGTCTCTGAAAGGCTCCAATGAGGTTAACGTGTGGCTCAAGGATGAAAATATAAATCCTACTATTTTTTAATTTTAAATTTTAATCTTTCCCATGTACAAATATTCATGGATTACAACATCATGATTGGCCTTTGGTGATTTTTTTATTCTTGAATGTGAAATATTTTATAAAATCTACATTTAAAATCTTCATAAGAGGTTTTAGAGTAGTAAGCATTCACCAGTTGTTGACCATCTAGATATGGATAAACTAGAGGGTAGGATTTCAGCTATTGGTACGAGGAATATAAATCCCTGAATGAGAAATCTATCTAAATGGTTTTGTAATGGTGGAAAATAAACATATTGATATAGTTGCAGGAGATATGAATTGCATGTATTATTTATCCGGGATGTATTTATTTTTAATGGTTTTTATTAGCTGATATTATTATGGTTAAAAATATATCATGTAAAAGTGCTATTTGAAAATACAAAAAAAATTGATTCTGGATATATTCACAAAAGCTTTATCAGAGGAAGAATTATTGATTATGAGTTTGAATATGGGAACCAAACTCTTTTCCACAAATGTTGAGGTATTGGTTTTTTTCCCTCGCTCTTATCTTCATTAGATATTGTTTCTAAAGGGGAGGATGTTTCATAAATATATCCATTTGTATGTGATAATAATTTATGGAATCATGTATTTAGTTAAAGTTATCTATAAGTTGTGAATGTATAATTTAAGCATAGGAAATATTATAATATTTGTTATTATGGTTGTAGAGAGAATGTTTTAGCATGTTAGATAAACATGTAATGAAAGAATTGAAGAATGATGTGAAGAAAAGTTGAAGATGCTCCCTAAGTCAATAATTTTAGATAACATGGTTTCACTATCAAAGATTCTCCATTCCAAAAATTAGTTATCTCATTTAGGATTAGAATTAATTAATAATTGATTCATTTATATATGTTACAATATTTAGTGATTTATGAACCTTGGTTGATAACAAAATCCAAAGGGGGAGATTGTTGCTACCATCTTATGAAGAATTGGTTTTTTGAATGTGGATGATGTGTTTTCTAAAAGTATTGTGTTTTATTTCTAATGAATAGAAACTAATTACATTGGAATATTTTTATTATTGGATGAAAAAATGAAGATATTCATCTTAATCGAAATATTAGATTCAAAATATTAAATAAAGTGCATTGGGATGTGAAGAATATTTCTAGGAGAAAAGCTTTATTAGGATCACCATTGGTCTAGAATGAATATTTGTATCATATTTAGAAAATGATTCTGAATCATAATGTCTCTAATCAAAAAATTTAATATCCTTTACTAATCATGTAATTAATATAAATAAATTCATTTTAGAAACGTGTTATTCAAGCCTTATGAAAGAAAGGGGGAGAACAGGTGATTCCAATCAGTTTTAGGTTTGATTGGAAAGAAATAATATTTTGTAACGATGGAATAAAATAGAAAAATTACAATTTATATTAGATTATTCCACTATAATATTAATGTTTTCAATATCATAATCAAATAATGATATAAGAAGGAGTTTGTGGAAGAAGAAATCTTGTAAAGGACAATTTTTTTGGTCTTAAATTATTGTTGTGATATCAGAAAATATAGAATTGTTTTAACACTGGGTTGTTTTGTTCTAAATGTGACAGGAGGAATATGCATGTTTTTAGTTTGGCCAATATGTCACAATATACAAATCATTGGAGAAAGAAATTATTTTATATCATAATCAGAAAAGGAAGGAATATACCATTTGATACTAGTCAATCAGACATGGTATATAATCGATCAACTAGAGGAATACTTTTTTGGGTGTTTTTGGGTCCTATGAAATTTGAATGAAGTGATGTTTTTCCGACCATTTAATATTATAAATTCAAAGATTGATAAACTATATTAAGATCAATAATATTGTTAATCATTTTCAACATGTTGAATTTTTTGTAAATTGAGTAATGAATGATAGAAGAACTGTTATATATTGTCAAGTGGGTCAAGAGTCAGAGAAAAATAGGTCGTGTCGACTAATCATAACAGACATGAAACTGATCTAACAGAGTAAGTAAGAGATAGATATATTCGAAAATGGATCATTAGACCTTGGATGTTGTTGAAGAATTGTAGAAAAGGTCAAATGTTTTTAAGTAGTTGAAAACGTTTTTTCAAGGCCATATTAATGTTTATTTCAATAGTTTTGTGGAAGTGTTAGTAAAATGGATTTTAAATATATTGTTAAAGTGATTCCATTAATTAATTATATCTTTAAATGCTTGGACTATGTTTATGATAGAATGGTTTAAATGTTTTATATCTTACAGTTGGTTCAATGTACAAAAATTAACAGTTTTTTAGTTATTACTGATCATTATAATGAGAATACTTCAGTTTTTTTGTATTAGAATGTGGGTCAAGAAAATTTTAGTGACCATATGTCATTGTCTTAGTAATGAAATCTTAATTTCATTTAAAATAAGAATGTGGAATTCTTAGAAATTCTAGATTAGTATGAAAATTGTCAATGTTTTAGGATGAATTAAGAAGAGTAATGATGTGTTGAAGATGTCAAAATGAAGCAGAAATTAAGTAGAAAATGTTGTTATTGAAAAAAAATTTAAGTAGAAAATAATTTTAGAGTCCTGACTGAACTAATATTGGAAAATCTATAAAGGAGGAGACTACATTGTAATTTCTGATGAATTAGAACACTATTCACTTTCAGACAAAGTGATAGAACATTCGATGTTGTAGTGAGAAGTGTATTTCATATAATATAATGATGAGGATGTTTTCTCGGAAAAAGATGAAGAAGCATGATTTTATGTATTTGTTACCAGATCATATTGGGTCATTGTAATTGGAAATAGGGTTGAGTCTTCCAGACTAAGGTAAAAGTAGATTAAAATTGCTTTAATACTATTCTCTATGAATTATTTATCCAAACTGACCAATCAGTCTGATGAAATGTACTTGGAAATTATAATGAATATCATTTCGAAATATTGATAAGTTCTTACATGATTCTAGGTAGGGAAGTGATGGATTATTTCTTAGTTTATAAAAATGATAGTTGATAAGGATGTATTGTAACATGTTTGGAAGAAATTGGTGAATGTTTCTTAAATTTTTATATAATTGTTTTTACATATTTTGTGCTAGGAGAAGCACATAAACTATTGTTTTTATCATTAATGACACATAAGTGTAAGGGTATATTCTAATTTTTTGTATCCACACTGAATTATTGTTTCTAGGGGATTTTGTAGTATGGGATTGATTCCAATCCCTAGAAGGGATGTAGCCTCTCATTTTGGGTAATATATTTTTTAAATACATATGTTTATCGGTTTTTGTGATTTTATTTTCCATAAAATTGATAATTATTTAATAGGAGGTGAAGGTTTCTTAAAAATAGATTAAACTAATATGTTAAAGAAATTTCTGATTAACCCCCCCTCACATTGATACATAGATCATAACTGTGAAATTTCACTATATATAAAACCAATAGATTTAGTACCCATGAGGGATCTGAAATATACCTTTTCAGGAGTGATATTTGGAACCCGCCATCAACATTATATAGAATTAGTGGGAGTTCTAGTCAACAGACCACATACATATTATGATCAAGAATCCAAAAGAGGAAACACATCTTGTTCTTGGATTTCACTCTTCCCAAACCTCAATATTCTCCTCAATTAAGATATAAAAAGAATCCACTTTTCTCCAACCCCAAACTGTATCTGTCATTGATTATCATCAATTTAGCTATTCTATCAACTCTAATGTGTTGTTGGATGACATTAACCTTTACAACAATTTCATTAATGTCATTTAATCCTTATATCCTGAATTATCAATCTTCAGGGAAACATGTAAAAGTTGTATATTTCATTCCATATAGGTATTCACAAGGTTGAATCTGAATGCTTGAGTGAAAGGTATTTATGTACGAGATATCAACTAGATGATGATATTATTTCCCTTATAGTTATAAATATATTGATAAATCTCTCATATTATCTTAAAGTGTGTATATAGTCATTTTTTATTATTCATTATTCTAGGGGTTCCAGGTCAAACTGATGGCTAGCTACATGTTCAAGGAATATTAATGAATTTTTTATAACATTAAGGTGAACCTTAGATCTAGATATTATACAATAAATATTGGTGTTACAACCAACCTCGCCACATCAATAATTTAAATATTTTCATGCTAATCAATTGTGGAGACTTCTTTAATGCCGATGAAGTGAGAATTATTTTTTAAGATAGTCCACTACAACACATATGTAATTATTTCCAATGGATGTATTTAGAAGACCCATGAAAAAAATCTATAGTGATGTCTTATCATTTCTCATATATGTATAGGTAATGGTTTCATCACCCCCTTGGAATGTTTTCTATTCTACCATAACTTGTTGGAATACCAAGAACATTGATAAATACCTAGTAATTTCCTTCTTCTTATTATTGCACTATATGTACCCTCATATATCTCTATATATCATTGTGCTCAAAAAGTTGATAGAGAATGTTGAGCAATCAACATCATCCAATATATCCTCATATATCTCAGGCCCTGGTGGTAGACATATCCACATCCCAAATCTCATAAATCATTTTTATGTTGAATTTTAAATCTTTTTCTATCTCTATAACATCCACATTATTTTATATATATACATATTACCATTTAGCTTTCATAATAATGATCAAAATAGATTGTTGAACAATAATTTTCACAGATTAGAATGGTTTTCCGTCATTTATCACTCTCATCTATACCCTATAAATGATTAATAAGATCAATCCTATCTCCATCCTCACCATGAATAAGGATACAATATGTTTTCTACAGAAATAATCAACTAATTGATTCACCTTTCTCAGATGGTAATAGAATGAGAAATCATAGTCTTGATTATCACTATCCATATTCAATGGTGTCTGTTGATCTCATTTTATTGGAATATATAATTGTATCTCTTATGATATATATATATATATATATATTCGACTCCTTTTTTATAGAGATAATACCTCTAAATCCTCAATGTAATGATAACTATAGTCGATAACCCGATGGCACCCCAATCTCCTGGCTCCCCACTCCTCTCTCGGCTCCCCTCCTAGGATTTCTGGAGGCCTCCTCGCTGGCGATGGAACTCCAATTCGGACTTCCCATTTTCTGATCCCTCATCCGTTCAATCCTTGCTCTAGCCTCAAGTTACTCTGAGCCTATCTTGGTCAGAGTAGGAGGAGTGGTAACAAAGGGGCTTTGGGTTATGTGGATCGACGGTCAGCGTGTCTCCTGGTGCTTCATGATCCTGCATGTTTTTGTTCTACCTCTTCTGGTTTTGTGCTACTTCAATGATGTTGGTGTTCAGAGTATGATACCACTTAAAGCCCTACTCTGGCCTCACGTTCCTTCACACCTCTCCCTGTCAGATATGGAGCGACGATTACATTAAGGCTTTGAAATATGTGGCTCAGAAGCTGTTGATCCTCCAGACGCGACTTTAATTGATTTTCTTCTTCGATTTTGTGTATTTGGTTTCAGTATTTTTTATTTTTTGTGTGGTGTTGTCGAAGGCATAGAGACGATTGTGTGGATGATTTCTGTGATGGTTGGAAGACAATAGATAAGTGATAATGTTTTATGGTGGTTTAATGGTCTTTGACGGTCCTCCAATTGAAGTTCAATGACAAGAATGGTTGAAGGATGCATTTTGTTTTGCTCTAGTAATGGGCTGCAACACCGGTGGTGGTTTCCACTATTTATGATGGAAATGAAAGGAGAAGTACTACTGAAGATAGTGATGTGAAAATAAGTATGGTGTTGACGCATTGGTGCCATGTATTCTTGGGTGGATCACGTGATTTGCGAGATTTTGTGTTTATTTTGTGACATTTGTGGTATTTTGAATTTTGGATATCCTAATTGGTTCCCACTACCCAAAAGTGGCTTCTATTAATATAATAATAATAAAATGATTTGGAGGTAATGATAACTATAGTCAACTTGATGCAACACATCATATAATTTTATCATGTTCCATCAATATTTTTGAATAATAGGTTATCAAATTATATTTTTTTTTCGAACACCCAACCTAACCCATTCTTTGATGCATCAATATATGTCACAAGTCCTACACTTCTTGATGGTTTTTTAGGAAAAGTTCAATAATTCACATCTTATTGAACTCCTTAAAGGACTTATAATGTTTAATAGTTTATTCAATCAATACTCCTTTATGAGTTAGTTTTTTAGTGGGTTTGATAACCATGAAATGTTCCTAAAAATCCTTGATAGTAATTAAGTAATCTGTGGGAACTATAAATCTACATAATTTTTTTTTGTTTATTACATTTATTAATTTCATTTTTCATTCAAGGGCCCATTAATATACACTTTTATTGATATAACATGACCCAATAATGTTAATTTATCCATCGGAAAGTAACATTTACTAATGATTCAAAATAACATCTACTTTCCCAAAGTAATCATCACAACATAGATATATTCATCCAGTACATCCTTTATTTTTTATTATATGAGAATATAATTTTTAAATACCAAAAAAAATATCATGGTAATCTTTAAATAATTTATTTATGATGTCCATAAATATTAGTGGAGTATTTTTTATTTATAATTGCATCACTGTGAACTCACTATGTCTATACCTTGTATAAAAGATCGTTTAGGGAATATCTCCCTTCATTACATTTAATTGAGGATATCCCAACCCAAGATACACTTATAAGATTAATGGGGACCACATAGTTTATCTTATAAGTCATCAATCAATGGAAGAGGATAAAAATTATTTGTCATGGAATTTTTAGTTCACAATAATAAATACATAGATCCATTAACCCATCATTATTCATTATAAATTAGACTATTGTACCCATGTTGAAGCACATGGCCATATAGAACTCTTATCATGATTATAATGTAGCTTCTTTTTAAGTTCTTATAATTCAATAAGATCAATTCTATTGGGAATCATTGATATTTTTAGAAATCATGGTTCAAGATTATTAGAGAACTCAACCACTCAATGATAAGCAGACAAAAATATTCACTTTGGTAATGCATTAATAAATTATTCTATAATGGGGATGTCTTTAAGGATGGTCAAAAATATTCCATAATCATTTTTCAAATATACGATTTCTCATAAGGCACCGAAATATATTCTTCTAATCGATATTTATCACTCTCCTTTTACTTGTATAGAATAAGATGATATTTAGGATATATAAGGTGTTTTTCTTATCCTGGTAGATGATGCAGACCGAATATTTATACAACCAATCCATACCAAATATAACATCAGGTTCTAACATAGAGAGTATTCCAAGGGTTTTAAGAATGGTATTCCATCGAATGTTAATTGTGGAATATTTATATACTTGATCTTAAAAAATGCACCAAATTCTATTTTCATTGATATATAAACTAAAATTTCATGATGATGTGCTTGAATATATTTAAATATTCTTTCATGAAATGAAATTATTCATATACCCATAATCAAATAATTATGTCAGTATTTATGGATGAAAAATAAGTATACCAATCACTAATTATTTTTCAAAAGCTGACTTAGTAGTAGTGATAGTGTAAACATTTCCTTTCTATTGTGAAATTAGAGTTAGATGTCATTGGATATTTTATATGACTGTTGGATTTGTGAAATTTCACACATAGGTTCCATTTTACTTACAGTTTAAACATTATACCATAGGTAGAGGATGGATTAGAACATTCTAAACTTCTATGATATAAATTGTATTCTTTATCTCCCATGGACATTACTTATCTCTATAATCCCTTTTTCTATACTAGATACATTACTTATTCCCATGATTCACTTTATTATACGATTATTCCCACACATATGACATTAGGATAGTTATATTTTCTTCTCTACATTAGATTTATCTATTATTCGTCTTGATTTATATACCATTATTCAATTTTTATCTCCATAAAAATGATAACATTTAAAATAACTAATAATGATTTTATTTAATCATATTTATAAATTAATTTAATTAAAAATTCCTTTTAAACATATGGCTTTAGTCCAATAAATAAAAGGAAAACATTACTTTTCTATTAAATGAAAATGTCAGGGGCATACCTTTCATTCCCAGTGATGTTTTCCACTTTTTTATTGACAAATGCATCATCAATTTTCTTGACTCCAAGAAACAACATCAATATTTTAAGATGAAGAATATGTGGAAAATATTTATTAAAAAGTATTTCTTCAATTCATCCCGCTTCAATAATTTGATTTATTCTTTAGGTTTTCTATACGTGATCACTACCCACCACTGATAATCTTCACCCACTATGTGATATAAGGTTAATATAAAATTTTATAGAAATGATAAATAGAGGATATAAAAAACATTCCCAAGGATATATTTTATTGTTCTATAAATAATTGATTCAACTGTCCACTAAATTTTGAATAATTGTATTTATAAAGATCAGAACTACTAGATTTTCTATCTTGGGAGAAAGTGGGGATTCCACATGACTAAATTTATTATTCAACATATGATTCAAAAAATAATGTACCTAAATGAGGTTCTATACTCCTACTCCCATCAAGTTTGAAAGATTTTTTGGGAAATAATTATATTTCCGAAAGCATTGGTTGTAGAGATGGTTCCTGATATTTCTATAAATTTAATAATAACTTAAAATCATAGATGCTAACAGTTAAACTAAAATTGATCTAAAAAATGAAAATATGAATTTAGATAAAATAACTCCTAAATGACATATTTATCATAGAATATGATTCTTGGAATTTCAATCTAGGTTATTAATGGTATATTTCCTATCAGGTTCCTTTAACCAATACTAAAATATATAATTGCACTTATTTGATACCAAATATTGAAAAATTATTCTTTCAAAAATATTATTACATGAATTTTAAGATAAAAATCCCATCAAAAAAACCTAAAAATCTATTGGATCAGTGTCTTTTGGTGATTTTTTATATAGTACATTAACGTAAAAATAAACTATATTATGTTCTTATCCATAATGATAATATAAATATTTTTGATATTATATATATTTAATGGATGATCTATTATCATAAAAAAATGAAACATAATGCTTATATAACACAATAAGTGAATAAGAATGTTTATGAAGTATAAGAAACAAGTCAAGTGGTGTAACATTATATCATAAAAAAGAGGATAAAAATATTCACATGGAATAATGGAATAAATAACATGATATCATATGACCATGGAATCATAAGAATGCGAGAATAATATTAGACATGACATCATAAACATACATCAATGATCACTACTAAGACACCTTAATGAAGTGTTCCAGGCATATTTCGTATGCACCATCTGTTGTAACTCATGAGATTAAAAAATCACCCAATGAATTGGGGTTTGTATAATTTTAGAGAGACACATCAAATCATAATATGAACATGTATATGCATTACAAATGTAAAAATGAAATCATCCATAATGTATACGATTGAGAAAACCCATTAGAAGGATATGGTTTACATGATCTTATCTCAAATCATGTATAAAAGGAATATCGCCAATATTACCAAGAAAATAAGGGATTAATGATTTTTAGTCCTTAAAAATTTAATATATATTCATAGTCCATGAGTATGGAATTGATGTGAAAAAATTGTAAATAAAAATTGTATAAGTAGGTATGAATATTGATATGTTAAAAGATGTCATAGTGAATGAGTATATAACATTTAAAGAATGGAATAAGTGCATATGGATTTCATCGAAAAAAATAAAGTTATGAAAATAATATTCTTAAATATATATTTTTTATAATTCATTAAGGATTTAAACATTTAAGTAGGTGGTATATAAAACTAAATAATAAATAGAAAAGCTTCATTTAATTGGCTTCACATTAAAGAAAAGAGAGAGAGGGGAATATAAAAAAAATTCCTTAATACTGAAAAGGATGAAAATATTTGTATATATTTATGGAATATATATAAATAATATATAATAATTAAATTTGAATAATTTATATTTAAATATAGGTAATGATATATATAAAATAACCTAAAAGAAATAAACGTGGTTTGGGATTTCCTTTATCTCGGGTCTCGAGTCACTAGGTAGGTTCTTATAACAACCTGAATAATAAAATTAAATTTATCAAATAAAATATTAATAAATTTTTCTAATTTATAGATCATTTTTAATTATTATTTTAATATCATATATAGTAAATGTTTTAATAAAATATGTTTATGGTTAGTATCCTGGGGATGTTTGTTTAATGATTCCATGGTTGCATCTATTTATTTGTAGTAAATGAAGTTTCTATAAAATTAGTCAATAACTATATAAGTATTATTATATGATGGTAATGTAATTATATAGTTTAATTTTTTTACAAATATTCATAATTTTTTTTGTGATATAGAAGTTGTTCATTATGTATTAATGTTATCATTTTATAGTATGTTCATTTGGGCACATTAACTAAACATTATGAACATAATTTTTATTTTTATTTTATTATTTTTACCTCTTAAATAATATGGATCATATAATAATTTCATTATTATGTATATATTTAATATGAAATGTATTTTTATAACCATACATGATGGTGGTTATAGTTTCTTAAAAACCATATCCATATAGGCGATCACACAGATCATACATGGATGTTTGTTTATAAAAACATATATTGTGTCATTATATGGATTTAAAACTAATATTTGTAGAATAATATAACATATTGTTTGTAATAAAATGTGGATAATAAATTTATGTTGTAGAAGAAGAAAATATAGATGAATATAAATGAAATCCATGATTAGTATTTTTAACCTTACTCCATATGATAACCCCTCTAAAAGAATAATGAATTTGAAGGGATGTATTTTAGTTAAAATAGAGCCCTTAGAAAATTTATAATATATTTATTTATGAATTTTTAGATTTTATAAATTTTATGAATATTATGGGGTGATAACAAGTGGAGTGGTGACGGTAAGTATTTATAAATAGAGTACATAAGTGCTTTAGAATAATAGTTTATGTTGTGTCCTGACCTGAGATCCTCTAAAACAGTTCTTAAAGATGGTTGGACACTAGGCCACAAGTGAGACTACCTATATTCGAGAGGATGTCAAATAGAAATGAGGGTATAATGGAGATATATTGTGGAGACTAATCCCTCTAAACTAGTATTAAATATAGTGGAAGAATAATTACTAAAGGGAAAAAATATAATAAAAAGTGTTCTTCAATAATAACTGAAACTGTAATTATACATAAAAATGATTTAAAATAAAATATTTGTAGCTATAAATAGTAAATTTAATATATGAATGTGAATTAATAAAATAAATTAAACAATATATATCTTCATTAGCATCATAAACACATGTTTGGATATTATCCTCTTGTACTCCATCCTAGACCTGAGGGATAACAACAAAAAATCACAAAACACAATATGTGGTCCTAAACCGACTATAATGAGTCATATTAGGTTTCCAATTGATGACCTGCATAGGGTGTGAGATATAATCAATTGGCTACCAGTCATGGTGTTTAAAGGCATATGTCTACATGAACATATAATAGTCAATGTGATGTTATATCATAATAAAGTAGTAAAATATAAATTATAATATGTTGGGCTAAGGTTCCATGGAAACACCTAGCAAACCATACCAAATTTTGAATAAATTTTAAATTATATTCTTACCTTAATTCAAATATATATATATATAAATACAACAGAAAAATATTCACACAGGTATACATGCACTGAGGAGGACAAGAAGATTAATACCAAGCCTTCTACATGAGATGATAAAATTTTAGATATATAATGAAATGCCATGAGTTATATACCCGTAATAAAAATATAGGGATTCCATTCCCAGGGTGAAATACCTATGATCGAAATATAGGGACACTATGCCTAGGATTTCATACCTAATTATCACAATACAAGGGATTCCAGGCCTAGGGTTCCATACCTACGTATAATAATATCAGGGACACCATTCGAAATTATTGTTTAATAAAATAATTTTTATAATATCAATTTCAAGTTCCATGTTGGGTAAAGTGAGATAGACTTTCCATTCAATTTTTCATTAATAAAATTACACAATTGGGTTCATTTCTTAATATTGAAAAAGGCCATGTCCATGAACATTCAATATTATAATAATATTATAAACGATAATGGTGGACCTTCATTTAGACAAACCATATGTCATCGATGTTTATTTATTAAATATTACCTTTTATTATATAATAAGTCACACCTCATGGTGGATTTATTAGAAAGGTGAGGTATGATAATCGTATGTTTTATTTAATTTATTGTATTAATTCCTTCGTTGAAGAAAAATCATCACACCTAAGATCGTGATTTAGACCTGAGTAGTGGAGTATAGACATGTGCATAATAACACACCACAATGAGTGGTATAGTGAAATATGAAGTCACACATTTTCATGGAAAATAATATAAATCACTATAATTTATAGTTCAGTTTGTGGTCATTAACCATGAAACTTGTACAAGGGTGATATAAAAAATTAAAATTAAGTCTAGGTACTAATTCAATGTGTTTCATAATTAAGGATCAAAAAAAGGAAAATTAAGCTTGTGAAACCATGAAAATACATTATAAATGATGACTCAATTAGGGGATATCATATAGACCACCTAACTCATGCTAATGGATGTCCAATATTATTATATCATTCCTTGATTTAATCTAGATTAGGGAAAATCAGAATACTAGATAAAATCCCTAAAAATCAATAGAATTAGATCACAAAAATGTAGTGCAAAAAATGGTGATAGAATATGAAATATGATGTAGGATGAGTTTTATAATCACCAATATTCTTCAAATAAATATAAATGTTCTTGAATTGGGCCAATATCAAGGAAACTTCACCATAGAGGATGTAGGTTAACACTGGAGAGGTCTTGGAGAGATTTGGTAGGAAAATGTGTAATGACCCGTACAATTCAAGGGAAAATTTTTCTTAATTTTCTTTGGAATTTTACAAGAACGCGGTTTCTGACGGCACCTGATTCCGAGGCCCGGTGTGCCCGGAATCAATTTCCGAAGTTTGGCTCGGGTACGTTCAGTGAACGAACGAGCGGGTTTTACTAACTTTTGAACCGGTGCTCAGAATCGAATTCCGAGGGCACCGATGAACTCGCAGCGCCGGTTTTTGCTTAGGAACTCCTGTTCTGGAGTTTCGTTTACACGAGTGTTGATTATAAAAATTGTGGGAGTTTATTTTATAACTACACTACAATTTTTATTAACTTACTCTAAGTGTTAGCTCATGGTGGAAGTTGGGTAACCACCCAACCTCCCTTGGGAGGTTATGAGGGTGGTGGGGCCCACACGAACCCCACCTCTTCGTATCCTCTAAAACCCCTCAACTCCTACTTAAATGAATTTAACTTAGTTATAACTTATGTTTTAAATGAGTTGAATTTAATGTGGTGAGTTGTGTGTGTCTTTTGAATTTCAAACACTTGAATTTCAAAAGCCTTGTGAAGTTAATAAAATAAGCGGAGAACTTATTTTATTTGTTTTGGGGTTTGTTGTTTGGAGAGCTTTTGGAGAAAAGGCTTAGAAGTCTTGAAGTCTCTTCATCCTCTTGACGAAGAACGCGAAGAACAATCGGACATCAACGAAGAATGCCACGTTCTCGGGAACCGTCTACCACGACGCCGTTCTCGCGACACCGACGACATCTTCTTCCGCGACATCTCTTTTCGCGACGCCGAATCTCATCACCTCTTAAATCAAGGTAGGGGTTTTAACTTTTTAAAGTTATGTGGATATCTCCTTCGAACTTGAAGGTTTATATTTGTTGGGCCTTGATTCCAAATCTTTTTATTTAATTTAAAAGATTGTGAAAGATTATCGTTCATTAAAGGCCGATTGTTAGCAAATAACGCGAGGGGGCCGGACCGCACGAACACGGCCGACCCTCCTCTTATTCATGTTGATCCTGTTGTGGATTGAAATGGGTGTGGCGTGGTGCCATCACACCGCGCAGGATCATACGACAAGAAATGCGCGGCGCCGTCGCACCGCGTCGTAAAATAATGCAAGGACGCGACGCCGTCGCGCCGCGTCGAAGAAAGTTGAAGGCGCCGTGGCCGGAGCGGGGCCACGGTGGAGGGGCGCGGTGCCGTCGCACCGCGCTGGACAACAAAGGCCGCGACCGGTTCCGGGCCACGGCGGAACGAGAAAACTGGCGGCCAACCGGGCCGCCGGTGTCGGAAGCCAGAAGGGGGACCGGCCGGCCAGGTCGGGCCGACCGAAAGGGAGAAAATCTGGGGAAATAATTTTCCCCGGCCAGCCATAATGGCCCCCCATTATGAGGGGGTCCGGTTTCACAACGGGGGGCAGGCAACGCCCCCGTTTTCTCGAAGGCAGGCCCCCACGTGAGGGGGGGCCGTTTCTTTTCAAGGCACGGAAGGTTTCCGCGCCGCCAGCTGAGGAAAGGCGGGGGCTTTGCCCCCCGCGCGCGGCGCTAACGCGGCACCCGGACCGTGCCGCCGCGCCGGACCGCGCCGCCGGGCCGGGCCGAGCTTCCAGGCCGGGCCGGGTCATCGGGCTGGGCCGCCGCCCGGGTCGGGTCGACCCGGTTTGGCCGACCCAGGGGGGGGGGGGTCGGGCTGGGTCGGCCCAGGCCAAACCCCCCGGTTTCGGACCAATTTCGGTCAAATGCCCGTAACATGGGCTGCAGGCCTCCAAACGACTCGCCGTCAGCGGCGATGCGATCCTTGGATTGAGACGGTCGTTTCGGTATATCGCACTCAAGGTTTCGGAATACTTTGAGTTCAGCCAGGTTGGTTCGTACACGAAACCAACCGGGCCCTCGGAGCGGAAACGCTCATATCTTGAGCTACGGACGTCCGAATGACGTGCCGTCGACTTTGATGGAATCCACTAAGTGAGACGGAAATTTTGGAATACTACGATTGAGGTTTGGATGCCGTCGGAGTGCGGTCGGGTTGGTTTGCTTACGAAACCAACCGGGCCTCTAGAACGAAAAAGCCAATAACTCTCAGACCGGGCATCCGATTGACGCGCCCTCTATTGCGTTGAGTTCCTGTTCATGATACGGAACTTTTGGCATCCTCCGCCCGAGAATTGGATGCAGATGGATAATGGCCGGGTTGGATCGCACCGAAATCCAACCGGGCCCCTGGAACGGAAAAGCTGATATCTTTCTGACCGGACATCCGTTTGACGAATCGTCAACGACGTTGGTGATCTCTTGAGAACGGTCCCTATGAGTATACCCTATGAGTGTTCGGGGTATAGTTGAGTTACGGCCAGTTTGGTTCGCACACGAAACCAACCGGGCCCCTGGGACGAAAAGGCTAATAACTCACAGACCGGACGTCCGATTGACGCGCCGTCTGTTGCGTTGAGACCCCTATGACGAGGCGGTCCTTTGAGATACTTCTTTGTGGGACTTTGTGATACTTGGAGTATCGACTTGTAGATCATGGAGCGGACCCTCCCAGAGATGAGCGTACGGAGTACGGAGACCGTGTAGCCGGCCGAGACCTGAAGACTGCTTGTCCGATTCGATTCGGAGTGACTTACGTAGCCCAGTGGGGAGCACTACTTTGTGAGGTGGCATACCCATAGTGGAGGAGCACTACTATGTGAGGTGGCAGACCCGCGGTACTCGACAGGAGGAGTACCTCTGTATGCTATGAGGGGGGAGCACTACTATGTTGGGTGGCAGACCCCGGCTGGAAGCACTACTGTGTGAGGTGGCAGGTCCGCGGTACTCGAAAAGGAGGTGTACCTCAGTAGTCTTAGGTTAGTGAGCAGTACCTCGGAGTCGTGACAGGACCACTGTACACTCCAGAGACGGAGCTCTTCAGCAGTTACAGTTTCGATAATGAAAATCCTGGTTTGAGCTGAGACTTTTGACCTTTGTGTTTACCTCATGATTGAGATGGGTCACCTGATAACTTAGGTATATGTATGGGCATATACTTGGGTAGTGGTTATCCGTTGATTTCACAATCCTTGTGTTTCCTCATGATTGAGATGGGTTACTTGATAACTTAGGTATATGTATGGGAATATACCTAAGTAGAGGTTATCTGTTGAGATCTTCTTTGTGGTTATCCTTGTTTGTTTTAGTGAGACCTTGAGGGTCTCAGGGTCCCTACTGAGTATCGTTATACTCAACCCTGCACGGGTTATGCCCGCACCTTGTTGTGTTGGTTGCAGATGACGGACAACATTGATCGTGGTTGAGGCTTGCAGAGCAGGACGGTACCTTGAGGTGGACCACTGCACGGGACGTACTCGGAGCGGACGGAGGGACCCGAGGAGCTGTGGAGCTATCTGTACCCACCCTTCAGGTGGGATTTCCAGAGGACAACTCGGCGTAGCTGCTTTTACTTTTTCAGTTGCTGTTTTCCTTTTCGAGTTGTACTTTACTTTCAGTTCGGGTTTATATACTGGCCCATTTACTTTTCCTCACTTATAGTTGTACTCTGCTTTCACTTAGTGTTTACTTTCCGCTTGCTTACTCTGTGGTGCTTGTTTACTTTTCAAAGGAAATGCCTTCCCTTTTTACCTGGATTTACGCCTTGGTGCTAGTCGCCAGCCCCTGGCCTATGGAAGGCGGGCTTGGGGTAGTCACGGCACGGGCCCCGAGGACGGGTCGTGACAAATTGGTATCAAAGGAGTTCGGTTCTACCGCTGAACTTATAACTCTGATGTTTCTTTCTGTGAATAAATAGTGTTAAGAGTACCGAGTGTGGTTTTCAGTTCAGGGAGTCCAGTGTTGGTGCGGGCGGCCGACGTATCCATACACCAGGACCCTAACAACTGATTTCCGACTTTGTGCACGAAAAAATTGATTGCGTGTGTGTTTTCCAGAAGTTTTATTTAATGTCAGCTCAAACTAGGTCAGCTCACTAGGTAAATCGTTTGACCGTGTCACGTTGTTTCTTTCAGGATGCCTCCCCATGGACGACCATCTAGAGCCCTGAGAGTGGTGCGTACTGACAGACCGCCGAGCGACGAGGCCTCAGTACAGGGCCCTATCCCAGTTGAGGCACCAGCGGAGGCACCAGCGGTAATACTACCCGTTGGGCCACCGATGCCACCATCCCCAAAAGTAGAGGATGCACGTCGCTTGAGCGCACTGCATGAGTTCCATCGCCAGAGGCCACCCAGGTTTCAGGGAGGGACGGACCCGCAGGCGGCTGAGGATTGGCTGGAGGCTATGGTGAGAGTCCTCAGGCTAGTGGGGACGCCAGCAGATTTCATGGTGATCCTTGCTGCCAGCCTTCTTCAGGCAGAAGCAGGCAGATGGTGGAGCCTGATGCTCCAGATGCATGACGAGGCAACACTTTTATGGGCAGAGTTTGTACCAGCCACCCTTCGAGCGGTGCATATATAGGAGCTACTTTAGCTGCGGCAGGGCATCATGTCAGTGGCATAGTTTTCAGCGAGGTTCACAGACCTCTCACGCTACTCCACAGATATGGTACGAGACCCGTTCTTCAGGGCCCGAACCTTCGAGCAGGGGCTCTAGAGGGAGATCAGAGCTTCGGTTGTATCAGAAAACATTCCGACGCAGAAAGGAGTGTTGGAGCGAGCCCTCTTAGTGGAGAGTTTCCTTGCAGAGCAGTCTCCAGCAGCAGGACCCACCACTAGCCGACATGCGACAGAGTCTTCTGTAGCGGGCAGTAGATAGATGACGCAGGGGTCCAAGAGGACCAGACCTACGGGTGGCCGACTGCACGACTCAGGTTCAGTTGTGCGGGGAAACCGGGGTGGAGTCAGAGCCAGACGTGCCGAGAGTGGACAGTGTTACTCCTGCGACGGAGTTGGTCACATAGCACGTGACTGTCCGACCCGCCATGCAGATGACCATCAGTTAAATGAAGAACCTCCGAGGCAGAGGCAGAGGTTCGATCAGGGCGGCCATGGCAGAGGAGGTGGCCAAGCAGTTGGAGGTGGACGACGCTTCGAGGTGTTGCCACCACTACCACCAGGAGGTCCGCCCCGACCGTAGGGAGTTGGTGGACATGCGAGAGATCAGCTTCAGGCAGCTGAGGCCTTCGATCATGGAGCTTTTGGAGCAGATGGACAGGAGCAGAACTAGTAGATACGTCCTTTGTACTTCTAGTTCCTTGTTGCTATTGTGTAGCATCTTCTTATTATGAGCTGCAATAATAAAAGATGCTTACCTTTGTGATGTTTTCAGTCCTGTCCTCTTTTATGTTGTTACTAAGAGGTTCCAGTTAAGACTGTTGACTTGACCCTCACTTTCGAGTTTTCTACTGAAGGAGACCTAGTGACCACACACTGATGCCGACAGTGTGACTCAACCCTTGGAGGCGAGAGTGACAGTTGGATCTCTTGGTAGTTACGTCGAGGCCTTACGACGTCATCCATGGCATGAATGCATCATTCATGTCAGGATTGCCTGTATTAGGAAACGAATGTGGTTCATCCAGGGGATGAGACTAGATTTCTCTTATCGAAAAAGAAGAAATCATAGTAGCTCTTGTGAGACTAGAGAAGGTCCAGGTCATCCAAGAGCAGATGAGGATGGAAAAGGGCTGACAGAAGCCTTATGCTGGCAGGACTTGGAGCCCTCTAGAGTTCGAGGATGACCATCACGTCCTTATACGAGTCTCACCTCGACGAGGTTTATGGAGATGTGGCCAGGGAGGAAAGTTATCTCCGACGTTCAACGGACCTTTCTAGGTCCTCAGCTGGGTAGGCGAGGTGGTTTACCGCTTGGCCCATCCACTTCAGTTGCACTAGGTGCATGACGTTTTCCACGTATCTCAACTGAGGAGATACTCGCTTGACCCTCTGCATATCATCGACCATGAGGAGCTGGACGATGGCGATGGGGTGTCTTTCACGGAGGTTCCAGTGGGGATCGAGGATCGACAGGAGTGGATCCTACGAGGACGATCGATTCCTCGGGTGAGCTTTCTTTGGCAGTACAGGAACCTCCATGTAAGCACATGGGAGCGGAAGACTCAGATTCGTGCTCAGTACCGCCTTTGTTTCCCTAAGTTTGTAGTGAAGATTTACGGGGACATAAAGCCCTGTGGTGGAAGTAATGTAAAGAACCGTAAAATTCAAGGGAAATTTTTTCTTAATTTTCTTTGGAATTTTACAAGAACGCGGTTTATGACGACACCTGATTCCGAGGCCCGGTGTGCCCAGAATCAATTTCCGAAGTTTGGCTCGGGTACGTTCAGTGAACGAACGAGCGGGTTTTACTAACTTTTGAACCAGTGCTCGGAATAAAATTCCGAGGGCACCGATGAACTCACAGCGCCGATTTTTGCTTAGGAACTCTTGTTCCGGAGTTGTGTTTACATGAGTGTTGATTATAAAAATTGTGGGAGTTTATTTTATAACTACACTACAATTTTTATTAACTTACTCTAAGTGTTAGCTCATGGTGGAAGTTGGGTAACCACCCAACCTCCCTTGGGAGGTTATGAGGGTGGTGGGGCCCACACGAACCCCACCACTTCATATCCTCTAAAACCCCTCAACTCCAACTTAAATGAATTTAACTTAGTTATAACTTATGTTTTAAATGAGTTGAATTTAATGTGGTGAGTTCTGTGTGTCTTTTGAATTTCAAACACTTGAATTTCAAAATCCTTGTGAAGTTAATAAAATAAGTGGAGAACTTATTTTATTTGTTTTGGGTTGTGTTGTTTGGAGAGATTTTGGAGAAAAGGCTTAGAAGTCTTGAAGTTTCTTCATCCTCTTGACGAAGAACATGAAGAACAATTAGACATCGAGGAAGAACGCCACGTTCTTGGGAACCGTCTACTGCGACGCCGTTCCCGCGACAACGACGACGTCTTCTTCCGCGACATCTCTTTTCGCGACACTGAATCTCGTCACCTCTTAAATCAAGGTAGGGGTTTTAACGTTTTAAAGTTATGTGGATCTCTCCTTCGAACTTGAAGGTTTATATTTTTCGGGCCTTGATTCCAAATATTTTTATTTAATTTAAACAATTGAGAAAGATTATCGTTCATTAAAGGCCGATTGTTAGCAAATAACGCGAGGGGGCCGGACCGCACGAACACAGCTGACCCTCCTCCTATTCATGTTGATTCTGTTGTGGATTGAAACGGGTGTGGCGCGGTGCCGTCGCACCGCGCAGGATCATATGGCAAGAAATGTGTGGCGCCAATGCACCGCGTCGTAAAATAATGCAAGGACGCAACGCCGTCGCGCCACGTCGAAGAAAGTTGAAGGCGCCGCGGCCGGAGCGGGACCACGACGGAGGGGCACGGTGCCGTCGCACCGCACCGGACAACGAAGGCCACAGCCGGTTCCGGGCCGCGGCGGAACGAGAAAACCGGCGGCCAACTGGGCCACCTGTGTTAGAAGCCGGAAGGGGGACCGGCCTTTCCGGTCCCGTTGCGGAAGAACCGGCCGGCCAGGTCGGGCCGGCCGGAAGGGAGAAAACGGGGGGAAATAATTTCCCCCTGCCAGCCATAATGGCCCCCCATTATGAGGGGGGCCGGTTTCACAAAGGGGGGCAGGCGGCCCCCCCGTTTTCTCGAAGGCAGGCCCCCACGTGAGGGGGGCCGTTTCTTTTCAAGGCGCGACAAGTTTCCGCGCCGCCAGCTGAGGAAAGGCAGGGGCTTTGCCCCCCGCGCACGGCGCTCACGCGGCACCCGGACCGTGCCGCCGCGCCGGACCGCGCCGCCGTGCCGGACCGCGCTGCCGGGCCTGGCCAAGCTTCCGGGCCGGGCCGGGTCTTCGGGCCGGGCCGCGGCCCCGGCCGGGTCGACCCGGTTCGGCCGACCCAGGGTGGGTCGGGCCGAGTCGGCCCGGGCCAGACCCCCCGGTTTCGGACCACTTTCGGTCAAATGCCCGTAACTTGAGCTACGGACCTCCAAACGACTCTCCATCAGCGGAGATGCGATCCTTGGATCGATACGGTCGTTTCGGTATATCGCACTTAAGGTTTCAGAATACTTTGAGTTCGGCTAGGTTGGTTCGTACACGAAACCAACCGGGCCCTCGGAGCAGAAACACTCATATCTTGAGCTACGGACGTCCGAATGACGTGCCGTCGACTTTTATGGAATCCTCTAAGTGAGACGGAACTTTTGGCATACTCCGCTCGAGGTTTGGATGCCGTCGGAGTGCGGTCGGGTTGGTTCGCTTATGAAACCAACCGGGCCCCTGGAACGAAAAAGCCAATAACTCTCAGACCGGGCGCCCGATTAACGCGCCGTCTGTTGCGTTGAGTAACTGTTGATGATACGGAACTTTTGGAACCCTCCGCCCGAGATTTGGATGCAGATGGATAGTGGCCGGGTTGGATCGCACCGAAATCCAACCGGGCCCCTGGAACGGAAAAGCTGATATCTTTCTGACCGGACGTCCGTTTGACGAACCGTCAGCGGCGTTGGTGATCTCTTGAGAACGGTCCCTATGAGTATAACCTATGAGTGTTCGGGGTATAGTAGAGTTACGGCCGGTTTGGTTCGCACACGAAACCAACCGGGCCCCTGGGACGAAAAGGCTAATAACTCAAAGACCGGGCGTCCGATTGACGCGCCGTCTGTTGCGTTGAGACCCCTATGACGAGGAGGTCCTTTGAGATACTTCTTAGTGGGACTTTGTGATACTTGGAGTATCGACTTGTAGCTCATGGAGCGGACCCTCCCAGAGACGAGCATACGGAGTACGGAGACCATGTAGCCGGCCGAGACCTTAAGACTGCTTGTCCGATTCGATTCGGAGTGACTTACGTAGCCCAGTGGGGAGCACTACTTTGTGAGGTGGCAGACCCATAGCAGAGGAGCACTACTATGTGAGGTGGCAGATCCGCGGTACTCGACAGGAGGAGTACCTCTGTAGGATATGAGGGGGGAGCACTACTGTGTTGGGTGGCAGACCCCAGCGGGAAGCACTACTGTGTGAGGTGGCAGGCCCGCGGTACTCGACAGGAGGAGTACCTCATCAGTCTTAGGTTAGTGAGCAGTACCTCGGAGTCGTGACAGGACCACTGTACACTCCAGAGACGGAGCTCTTCAGCAGTTACGGTTTTGATAATGAAAATCCTGGTTTGAGCTGAGACTTTTTACCATTGTGTTTACCTAATGATTGAGATTGGTCACTTGATAACTTAGGTATATGTATGGGCATATACCTGGGTAGTGGTTATCCGTTGATTTCACAATCCTTGTGTTTCCTCATGATTGAGATGGGTTACTTGATAACTTAGGTATATGTATGGGCATATACCTAAGTAGAGGTTATCTGTTGAGATCTTATGTGTGGTTATCCTTGTTGGTTTTAGTGAGACCTTGAGGGTCTCGGGGTCCCTACTGAGTATCGTTATACTCACCCCTGCACGGGCTATGCCCACACCTCGTTGTGTTGGTTGCAGACGACGGACAACGTTGATCGTCGTTGAGGCTTGCAGAGCAGGACGGTACCTTGAGGTGGACCATTGGGCGGGACGTACTCGGAGCGGACGGCGGGACCCGAGGAGCTGTGGAGCTATCTGTACCCACCTTTCAGGTGGGATTTCTAGAGGATGACTCAGCGTAGCTGAATTTACTTTTTCAGTTGCTATTTTCCTTTTCGAGTTGTACATTACTTTCAGTTGGGGTTTGTATACTAGCCCATTTACTTTTCCGCACTTATAGTTGTACTCTGCTTTCACTTAGTGTTTACTTTCCGCTTGCTTACTCTGTGGTGCTTGTTTACTTTTCAAAGGCAATGCCTTCCCTTTTTACCGGTATTGATGCCTTGGTGCTAGTTTCCAGCCCCTGGCCTATGGAAGGCGGGCTTGGGGTAGTCACGACACGGGCCCCGAGGACGGGTCGTGACAAAATGTCGTAAATCTAGGTTCAAGTTAGAGAGGGGAAACAATAATTTTTCCCTTTAAATGAGGAACATGGGTTGATTCATCATTTTGGGTAATAATACATCAACCGTATATATCATATTTTCCAAGGGATATACCCCACATGATTTGGTCACAAATTTCATCTAACACTGCACCATCCATGCAATGATATTGGTTATGTTGTACTAACAAGGTGGTTTGGCACAACGTTTTGAAAATGATGCACAACCCTTAGTTCCATTTCATTAGTTTCTTTTGAAAAAAATATACTTGTTAATGCACCCCTCCTTGTATAGTTTAACAGACCGTGTATCAACTCTTACTGGGATGTGTGGTTTCTCCTAAGGGGACAAATAGTTTAACAAACATTGTTCCATATCAGTGTCTTATAGAAATCGATATTTTAGATAATGGTGCTCCCAAAAGTAATCCAATATTTTAAGAAACCTCTAGGGCCATAAAAAAAGTCAATATGAAAAACAAATTCATGTTTTCTAGTGATTGTATTTATATTTTGAGTATAAGTTAATGATTCTTCCCATCAATTGACATTGAAAACAGAAATTCCATTCAATACCCCCACCCATAAAAAACATGGGACATTATAATCTCCTCAAATTATAACTTCTAATCCCCATTATGTATTGGGGAAAAAATAAAAAGAATAGTTAACCAACTCAGGTAAATAAATCTCACACAAATGGTCGTGTTTCATTTTTAAAAACCCTAAACATACAAATAATAAAAACATTAAATTCCTGGTACTTGAACTACTAAACATGATCCAACAGTCATATCCCAACATGAATCCTAGAGATGGTTCTCATCCATGCTCTTATAACCTGATACTTAAACACTTCATCATATCATACATCATCTATCATTTGGAAATCCCCAACATAGGTTTTAATTTTTATATGGATAATTTTGTGCCATGGTACCCCCACAATCAAGAATTCCTTATAAGAAACATCCACAAAATTATTGAAACTCTCCCAACAGAGTCATCAACTTACACACGAGACACAACCATTGGTCATATATCTGATCAAAATGGTCAAAACCAATCAAAAAAGAACAAAATAGTAGTTCTATATTGGTCTATGAAAATCCCATGTCGACCATTAAAGTTATACATGACTCATCCAGATAGTGTGCATGAAGATGTTTATATATCAATCACATCTTAGTAATTATGAGTGGTCAAGTCAAACTTTTTTTATTTATCCAATTCATTAAAACCTTTGTCTTAAAATACTGGTACATAACTAATGAATATTTCAAATCCTGTATCGAATGGCGCATTGAGATTTTTTTGGGCAAGCTCATTGAATTCTATACTGTGTTTCAGTGATGCCTCATAGTTGAACCATCTCCCAAGAAAAAAACATCACAGTCATATAGTGCCATCATAAATACATTCCCAAATCTAGAATCCATGGATCACCAAATGATGAACCATGCCTAATACCTCAAATTGATTTCACCCAAATCCATAATCAAATCTCATATGTTGATGTTTACTAAGAACTCCATACATATCTTCCATCAATTTTTAATGGTGTATAAGAGAAAAAAATACAGTAACACGAGTAGTCTCAATATTCCTTGACATTTATATCCCAACGGTTTCCCAAAAATGACCAAGGTCACACTCCCCATGTTAGGAGTATAATTTTAGTCACATTAGAAAATGATTTCATATTACTATATCTCATGGTTTGTTATTTCCCGGACCCAACAATTGTAATGGCTAAGCTACCATTCATCCTGATCACTAACCAAAACATCAACTGTCACCCATTACTTATTCCACCTAATGGTTCTTATGGTGAATTTTTAATTTAATCATAATTAGAATCATCACCCTCCAACTGTGAATAATATAATACACAATATCTTAATGATCTTAAAACCATTTCTTGAGTACACTTTCTAATGAGTCCTTTCTTCAAAACATAATTTTTTTTCAATTTGATTGATTTGGGTATAGATAATTCACCCTCAACATAATCACGGTGATGATATGATAGGGGCATCATTCAATATAGACCAGAAGCACAAGGATATTTTTTTTCCAAATGTATGTATATGTTCTCTCGATCCACGATAACATTTTAATTAGGATATCACTACATATTACCCAACACATGACACCATGTTTCCTAGCCATGACTGTCTAAGTCCAAACATGGATCAACTGTCTCATATAACCCAATTGATTTTATTTTGATATCACTTCTTATAGGGAACATCATTTAATTTAGCCCGAATCACAAGGTCACCATTCCCACAACCATCACTTATTTAATACCATTGATCCTAGTCTCAATCATAGCCCCTCACTGGTGAATGGTTTCAAATAGTTTCCACATATATCTAGATTCCACAAATTATCATGAATAAATGATGTACATCCCATATAATCTTGTTTAAGACCCAACTCACTTTCTTTAGAGACATGCATTGACATCGTATAATTGATGTTGTTACAAGTCATGTCAGTATTTGAATACACTGATAGTTATATATGTTTCAACTACTATCCAAAATAGGGTATCTCACATGTTCCATGATTTATCAAATGACTTCCCACCTCTCATTGTAATTTCCATGAAGAAATAGTGAAATGTGAAATCACTACCAGCCAACTCATTGAGGAACAAAAATAGTCATTTCCATTGAAACCAGTTTTAGTGAACAAGATAAGGATCCTTTAAAAAGTAAAGGAATCACTAAAACTAAATAAATATAATGAAGAACCTATCAATATATGAATAAATGTTTGGTAAATCAAACAAAAAAATTAAGAATTATTCCCCAACCAACTTTTTCCACAAGATAGCTTTAACAAAACAACTTTCCTGACCTACTAGGGTCTGAGTGAATGTGAGGTCATCTAGGTTTGTCCAACTATCCAAAAGATAAATAATTTGAAAACCACATCCCATTTATAGTAATTAGTTACATGAAAATAATGCATCGAAAAAAACACATTTTCAACATTTTAAACATAAAAAAATTAAATAAGCATCATCCTATAAGGTTCTAAATTTATTGTCAAAGGCATAATGACATCACCCGCTAAACATTAAGTTACACAAACTAGGTCATTATTGAAAATCCTAATAGGGTACTTATCATTAAAGGGATACTACACAAACATTAAAATGAAATAGATAACACACATAATGTATTTGTATTTGTTAAAATATCATAGAGGTTTATCCTAGAAAACAACCACCCATTTGTCGAGGGTGCTATTTTCTTATAAAATATCCTACTCAGTACAACCGTTACCCGAATTATTCTTCAAATAAAAAACAAAATTAAATAATTTACCAATTATTTGATGTTATAATGAACTATAATAACCATGATATCTCTTTAAGCACACACTTCATTGACCCTAAAACATGGTTACGTTTAAAAATTCATTAGACCATTATACCTAACCTCTTTATCTATCACAACATAGGAATAATTCAAAATCTATGTATGGGAAATGTCAATTATCCTGCTGTAATAAATATAAAAAAACGACCCTTATAAGGGGGATTATGTTAAAAAAATAAATTAATGGTTTTACATTAATTCATTCAAATAATGTTAATTTAAAATTATTTATATACTAATGGTATAAACTTACAGGTGTTAGGGAAGATGGAAAATTTAATTTATTTATTTATCATCATTTATAATTTAGTAATTTTTCTCATAACATAATTTTTAACATATCATTTAATATATACATACATTTTTCTCAAAACTGGATCTTGTTAATGAAAATTTCAATTTCAATTATATATAGGAAAACAATCATTAGTTTGTAATTATAATATTAAATAAAAAAATCCTCATAATAATAATTATCATAAGCATAAAATGATACATTTATCTATTAAGGGAACTATTCAAGTATGATTCTACCATATGTTTATATGTTACCTTATATAATCAGCTATAAATACTTTAAATAACAATCCCATTAGCAATTACATACCCCTCATGTGATATAATTTTCTTATATTTTTTACATAAGATAACCTTGTATTATAATAATTTTTCATTGGTCAGATTACTCTCTCTAATGACCAATTTTAGTATTCCATAAATAAGACTGGTTTTATAATTCCAATAAATAGCACATATAATGACATCATGAGATTCAAATACATAATTTTCATTTGAATAAATATTTTTTTAGTTTCTTATTTTATATAAATCTCTAGAGTGAACCCAAACAATGATACATATAATGAACAAAATATTATAAGTATTAAATGATACCCTTATAGTGTATCTTTATAATAGTTGGGTTTAAATAGAAATAACAAAAATTTTAGATCAATGTAGAAATAAAAATAAATGGTATTTTAATACCAATTCAATGATAAATTTAATTTTTATTTCTAAATAACTAGCAAGATTTTTTTATGATTACCAATGTATTTTCCCAAAATAAATGTTTTTTAGGAATACTATAATTTTATTTTAAGGAACTAAATATTTTATGGTTAATCTTGATTAATTTTTTATATGAATAATATATTAATAGAAATTTCACTAATTATTGTTTTAAAATAAGAATAAGAATATCTAATATCTAAATATCCATTTTCCTAAAAAAAGTCTTTCATTGTATTTTATATTTCAATTTAAAAGATAATCTTCTAAATTTTTTATATAAATATGATGAAAATAAATTATTTTTTATTTATCATTTATGTATTATCATAGGGTGTTTTCTTCACTATATAAAATAATTGATTTTATATTAAATAGTGAAAATGTAGTTTTTTTTAATTCTATAGAATTTATTTCTATATCATGAGGCAGTAATGAAATAAAAAAATAGTAAACATTATTCACAAAAAAATATTTTTTAAACGATTCATTAAAAAACACTATGTATAATTTATAAAACCAATGTTTAACATTCCGAACATTAGTAGAAAATATTTAAATAAAAACAATTTTTGGTTCCTTCATTTTCACTAATATTCAAAAATATCTAATTTAGTTTTGTGTTATTTTAAAATCATCATAAATCTTATTTTGTTAACAATAAATTATTTAATTTCACAAAAATGAACAACATTGAAAATTTTATATAAATCCTAATTTTTATGCAAAAATATTCATTGTTTCTAAAAATGGGTTTTACAAGTTATGGGTTCTAATATTAATAAAACTATCTTTTATCACCTATGAATATTTTATTTTAAAAAAAATAATTTCAATTTTTGGATTCATAAGATTTAATTATTTATTAAGACTTGTTTTATTTTTATTCATTAAAATAATAGAACTTGCGTTAAAATTAGTCATCATGGAAAAAACCAAAATTAATAAAAGTGGAAAATATAAGAGTAAAAGAATAAAAATGTTAAAAAAATTTAAATGCTTGTATAATGATTTCTGAAACATTAAACTAATCCTCTTACATTGTTTTCTATTATTAGATCCATTTTTACCTTGAATATGGACTTTTACGTATGTATTATTATAAAATTGTATCTCCCTCCAATTATGGAAGGATCCTTCACCACGTCACCTCTCGTCACAGTCAAAGAAATATATTTTTACCAAAATATTTCCAAAATTCCTCCTTAAAATTCATACTCTTATAAGAATTGTTTTATTCTTACTAAAATATCAACCATCAAGTGATTAATACTTTTTGTAGAGTGTTCCGAGTAGTATGGTAATACCTAATTACTCCCTTTTCATTTTAATTTATTTATTTCTTAATCCACCTAATTAAGATATATTTTATACATTGTATGAAATTAGTATTATAAATATTCTAATTTTTTATGATTATTGGATAATCACTAACCGCCCTTTACCTTTTACTTAGAAAAATAAAAATGTAATTATGTGTACAAGAAATGTAACACCTTTATAGACGTTTATTTGTTCATAATAACCAACTTTAATTGAAGGAAACAATATTTATTTAATGGAATAATATGATATTTATATCCAAATAAATATTATGAAATTAAAAACCAATGTATATTTTCATTTTGTTCTATAGAATATAAATGCATCTCTCATGCGTACATGCAGACTCCCACCTCCCCTGTGTATTTTTTTCTTTTAGTGTTATATTATTTGTCATTATATATTTATATTTTCATGAAATAAATTAAAAATATAAATAATATCATTATTATTATTTAATATTTCTATTTTTCTAGAATAATAACTCTCATTACCATACTGACCCAAAGAATATATATTGTTATTATTTGGGTTACTTTAACAATCTATATGAGCAATGTAATATATTTCTATCATGGATGAACATGGAAACATAAATACTAGAATAAAAATAAATTAATTATAAAAATATATTTTTATTTGAATGTATGTAAATGTTAAAATAATATTTAACTTATCATTAATGTTCCACCCTTATATTTGTCAATAATTTTGAAATCAAGCTCATCACCTTCATTGTCATCACAAATCAAAAATAAAAGATTTATTAAATATAATAATAAAATTTTAATTACAAGAACATATATTTCATTTCCTATAGTAATATAATATGGATAAAAATTGAATCTATAAACAATAATTGATACCAACATTCCAAAACTAGTACTAACCTAAAAATCAAAACTATTAACATTTGATAATGAGAATAAAATATAAATAAATAACATATTTGTAATAAATGATTATAAATAAAGTTACTTAAATATTATATATAATAATAAGGCTCATAAATAGGATATTATGATAATTATTTGTTAATTAAGGATGATAGAACATGTTCGGAAATGTAGGATTAAAGGTAAGGGTTTTTGTATATAAATTATTCCTTATTGAGATATAATGTCTATTCACCACTTGTTTACTTCTCTTGGCATATATATTGGTAGTTTATTTATTTTATTATAACAATTAATTAAATATTAGGTATTTACAAATTCATATAACATTTTACCTTTAATGGGGTTTTAATTCAAATGATAATGATGATGTAAGGTTTTTTTATTAAATGATTTTTCATTCATTGATTTCTAATTGTTATTTTATAATGTCATTAAGAAAAAAATTACTTTATTTCATATACTATACATTTTTTAAATTAATAATTCTTTTCATGGGATTTACGTGTTCAATCATGAACCCCCTTTTCCAATTCATATGATTCAACTGTTACAAAATCTATATGGCTTTCTCATAACATAATTTTCTTTCTTCAAATGGTAATTTTTGAGATTCATTCTTCTAAAATTATTTATTTTATCAAATAATTGAATAAAATAGTATTTACACTTTATATTATATGGATGTACAAATATTTATCCTATATCCTTTATGAATAATTATTAAATAAATATATATGATATCCGTAAGGGGTTTTATTAACTCAACTTTATTTCATTAGGTAATAATTCTATGTCGAATATATAATATACCAATTACCATTTCATATGATAATACTCCTTCTCACACTATGCAATTTGGTCTTTCAATATTATAAAACCTTCCCTAATGAATTTCTTTCTTATAATAGTATAATATTGTTAAGAATAATTTCAATTCGTTCTAAAGGTCCTTTATCATACATGTTGATATTTTAATTTCATATTTATTTCTATTTTATATTTCTAATATTTATTATATGTTTTATCATTTTAAATTCATATTTCCTATTTATTCTCTTTAAAATGAAATTTAATTTCCATTTTTAAAATATGGGATTAATAAATGTATTTTCAAAATATAAAAAAAGAATTATCTTTAATATCCATATTTTTGTCATCCAACCAATATTTTATCAAGATAAACATTATGTATTTTACAGGGATCAATTGTTCAATATTATTATTAAAAGTAATGGTTTTCAAATCACCTTAATGGAAATGAATTTTGAATGTGACTTACATCTTCATTGATTTCGAATATGATAAAAAACATTTTCACAAAATATTTTTTTATTTGGATTCATTTTTTTATTTATCTATAAAATATTAGTATCCTTTTGGGTAATGTTTCATATATTACACACTAAATTTTATTATTAAATATTCCATTTTTTTGTTGAGTTTTGGTTATTAATCGATAAAATTCTTGAACATTTCTTTTGTGATACCATTCATAATGATCTTCTTATGAATGTTTTTCCATTGATGACAACATCGATTAAATATTTTATTTTTTAATAGCGTTATTCCCAAATTCAACTATCAATATTATTTCTCTAGATTAATTATGATTATATAATTTTCTGTATCAATTGGGTGAATATTAAAATTTTGTATGATTTTAATTTTAATATGGGATAAATTAATTTATAAAGAATGTTTGTTATGGGTTGTATAATATATTCACTAATTAATTTTATGAATTAATTAAACAAAATTAGTAATGGTTGAGTCTCACAATATCCAACTAATATATCGATAGGTCTTTTGAACTAAACTAACATGGGCATTTGGGGAATACTTTCCCAATTATTGATGTTGTCTTGGAATGGTGCCTTGATGGTAAATATGATGTATTGTATGAGGAGATGATGGTAATATTATGATGTTTTCTATTATGTATTATGTAATTATAAAGTAATTTATTTCTATCCAGGTTATTATTTATATTGTTATGTCATCTATGGATTTATTTATAGCTCTTGTGATCATTTATAGGAAATTATTTGATTATCATTTACTTCTTATCATATTTTTTATTACATGTTTGTTCTATTATGGATTTTATTACATCCATTTCCAAAACAATATTTTTATCACACTATTATTATATTTTCATTTCCCATGTTACAATGAAAAGTGTTACACATGATACGTATAAAAGAATATATTGCATGGGGAATTAATGGGAGATGTTGAAGAATTCTTAATGATATAGTATTTTGTAATATAGTGGAAACATTATCTATATTATATTGAATACATGATATATATTAGGTAATTATTTTTAATAATTTTATAAAACAATAAACCAAAAATTTTGTGTGAACATATTAAAGAAATATTTTTTATAAGTCATGTAATTTTGTGTAAGTTACTTCTAGACTATCACTCTTTGTATTAGAAAATAGTTCATATGACTTTATAGACCCTGATATTATTGTTTGAGGATAATTTAAATGTTATAATTTCTATTTTTGGTTATTAATTTATGTTTGATCATTTTTTCCAAGGCATAGGTAGCTTTTTGTGTTTTTTTGTGGTAATAGTGAATATTTTATTTATTGTTAATTATGATGTGAGATATTTAGTTAAATTCTTAAGAATGAGTGAATTTATAGGAAATATCAAAAAATTATTGAAGAATATAGATTGTAAATGTAACACCCCAAGATTCCACGGTACGCTTTTCTTTTAATAATACAGTAGCATGCGTTGTACACAACTTCGAGTTCTATCACACACCAAAACCAATCAAACTAGCCGTTATGAATAGTAATACCCACTTTTTGAAAATTTATAAATTTTATCTTTCAAAATGGACTTTATTTTTGGATTTGGATTATTGAAATTAGCTTAGGGTGAATTTTTGTTATTTTTCTGAAACATTTCAATTTTTGATGAATAGTGAAAAACACTGAGTTAATGTTTTAAAACCAATTTTTTAGTTTAATAATTATCTATTTTATATAAGTTTATTTTTGGTCACAATAGATATATAATACCTATATAAGTTCAATGTAATTAATTGTAATTGTTTTATAATAATTTTAGATATATAAAAATTTTATTTAACTTTTCACCGTATTTTACCCATCTTCAAGGAGAATTTGAAAATTTACATAAAACATAATTTTGCCGCTTCTATAAGTGGGATTTTGAAAATACGAGAGACACAATTAATATCAAATAGTAAAATGCGGTTCAATAATATAAATATAATTTTTGGTGAATCGTAACTTTTTTCTTTTAGTTACCACGATTAAAAATAAATAGGGTAATTAATGGTAAAAATGATATTATTTTTACCCTAACACATGTCATAATTGTATTTTATAAGTATAATTCGACATAAAACAACCTTAGGAATAAAATATGAACCTCTTTGGTCAACATTGATTAGATTAGGACATTTATTATTATTTAATTTAAAGAATAGTTAAAAGAGTTAAAATCAATGTCCAATAACTAAAACATTTTTAATATAGGGCTATCCATTAGATAAATTATATTATAAATATTCCTTAGAAAGCTAAAACTATTTCCCACATAATGGTAATTTACATAAATATTTATTCTTTAAATAATTTAATTTTTGTATGAAACAATAGTGATCCGGTAATTACCTAATTAATGAAATATTAAAATAATTGAAATTATAAATATCCAAATAAATGTAATTTGAACCTTTTTATGAATTAAACAAAATTTCTAGGTTAATAGGTTATATTAAGGTTTTTTAGATGAATTATTTTGAAGTAATAATGCTGTTATGTATTTAGAAAAAACAAAATAGCAAATAGTGTCAAAATTGACATAAAAGAGTTTTTAAAACAAATATTATATTAATAATTGATATTCTATTCCTAAAAATATAAGGTTCGGCCAAAGGACATATATAATGATAGGTGTGTCATTAATTAACCACTTTAGCTTCTCTTGGATGTATATATTACGTTTATTAACCATATAATATAAAAATACAAAGAGACATGGTAAATGTCAAACTATTTAACTAAGAGTTAAATCTAAAAGATAATGTTAATATAGTGACCCAAACATATCTAAAACCAATTGTTTGAGTGGTTTTCGACCCATCCCTACCTTATCCTTTAAATAATCCATTTTGGAGCCATTTTAAAACGAAAATTAGTTTATTATAAAATAATATTTCTAGATTTTCTTAAGGTGCCCCTCACCCCTCTTATAAAAGGACACTCCCCCTTCTCTCTAATTAACACCTTAAAATCTCTTTAGATCGGCAATCCTATACCCAAATACACTTTCAAATGTCCTCCCTTTATCCTAGAATCCTTCCTTTAGTCAAAAATCCAACCTAAAGAGCCCTTTTGATCAAATCAAATAGAAGAACCCCAAGAAGAGGTAAATATCTCACCACCTCATTAATGTTACTTTCCTCTTCCATTTTCGTTTTCTTTATTGTTTCCATTATAAAAAAACTACAGTATCTTATATATACAATTATTTTATTATAAATATGGTACAACCAACTTCATTATTATATCCATCCTTTGAATTACATGTCGCCATTCTTGTGTACGTACGGCTTACCGTCTCCATGTCATGGTGTAATTGTTATTCAATACATTATTATTTGGATTGGTATAATAATGATGTGTAATTGATGTATATAATAAATATAAAATGATAATTACTCTACATATATGATATAACATCCAATTATATATTATTTTAATATCAAAATAATGATATTGTCGCTCGTGCGTACGTACAGATTACCGTCTCCACGAACGCGATGAGATTCATTCCCCATCGTATAAATTCAAGACTAAATTTCATTTAATGATTAAAAATAATTTTTAGAGACATAATATAATTCTGGATATTAATAAGATACATCCCATCGAAAACAAATATGACTCACATAATAAATAATATAATGGAAAACGAATCTTCTAACCCCCGAAACGACGATAATATTAAGATATTATTAACAAAGCAATGATAAAAGATCAGAAATGATATCATATTAATGTATATGATTCGTGTATAATTTAATAAAAATTATTTTGACATTATAAAGGATGTTAACCTACCCTTGACCAAGGAAAAATTACAATGTAAGGAGTTTATTATATCACTTTTAATTCTGTGAGATTTCCATTGTTCACCACTTATTTATTGTCTGTAGTGTACTGCCCATTATTGTATTCATTGTGTAATATATTTTATTTATGGATATTTACATCATCATTGTATGATCCTACTTTCATGGGTGTATGTTTCATCAGTTACCAAATTTATAAGGGAATTTGAAATTTCAATATCCACTCATTCGGCTTTATGCATACTTCATGGATTATTTTACTCCAAGATTATGTGTGGAATTACATTTCATTTGATTATGTCATAATTTCCACTCTCCATTCTGTGGATATACTTTTGATACACATAATCACTCCATTAGTAAAATTTTATGTCATCGATATGATCTTGATAAGAGTAATTTTAACTCAATCTCCATTTGTTGAGTTAAATATCCAATTCATTGGTGTTGTTTTTACAAGAATATGTGTTAATGTCCTCTGATTGATTTACAGTGAATATCCAATAATATTGAGTGTATTTATATTTGTCACAAATAATAATGTCATTGATTTATCCCTAACTTAAGGATATAACCTTTATAAGAGATTTCATCTCAATTTACATTCCATTGAGACTTCTTTGTTGTTATACACCAAATCACTTTTATATGGTGTATATAATGTACATTGACATAGTATATCATGAATCCATTTATTCTCATTATATTAAAATGTTTTTATTACCTCAATTATTTTTATTCAAGTGTCTCTCTTTTGGTTAGGAACTCTAACTAAAATATCATTTTAAATGTTTTAAAGATTTATTATTCTAAATATTTCTCATTAATTTCCATTTTTTAAAAACTATTTTAAGGATTTATTTATATGTTCATTAATGTTTTAAAATTAAAATTTCTTTTAAATGTTTAAATGTTTTATGGGACACATTGATTGAAAAATCTATTTTAAATGGATTCTTGACAAACAGTGTGACTTTTAAATGATTTCAAGAAAAATGGGGATATTTCTCTCTAATAGTTTTAATGATTATTTTCATCTGTGTCAATATCCTTAATTATTCTCATTTGAGGTTAATTTGATACAATTAAATCTTCATATTGTATCTAATGAGTTATGTTTGACTATGAATGTGCTATTTTTATACAATTCATGGTTTATGGATAAATTATTGGCATTTTGTATGCTAGTTTTAATACGAATGTTTATGTTATGATTCAAACTTTTCATATGAGGAATGCATTGGACTTAGTATGTGAGGGGTGGAGCCTACTATAGCTCCTCGATGTATCGGTAGGTCTCATGAGAAAAACCAGTGTCTTGGCATAAGTCCTTGATAAATTCTTATTTGTATTCTTGGAACAAGGCCTTGACTATGTGGTTATAATAGTTTGGCATTATGCATTCAATCATTATGAAAGTGGATATTCATATTGCATGTGATTATTCGACTACTACTATATCCATGTAAATAAGTAAATGACATTATTTCATTTTATTTTTTCCATATTATGCGGTAGTTCAAGTTTAAAAGACTATTGTATTAGTTATACATTGCCTTAAATGTTTATGCTTATTTATAAAAGTTTCTTCTATATTGTTATCCTTTCTAAGCATCCAAGCTCATCCCATTCTATGTTTTATTTTTCCCATGATGTGAAGAATTATTTTATGACTGACCTACATGGATAGTCTGAGGGGATATGAGTGTGGACTATTAAGACTATGTTGTTGTAGTTTTTCACTATATGAATTAATGTAATACCTATGAATGTATCTAGTGTTTCCAAGGATACTAAACTAATCGGTCTTTCGAGAAATGATCTTTTGTGATCATGACAATGTTATTTAATAATGAACCGACTATGGGTAACTAGGTTTAGGGCGTTATATTTGGTATCAAAGGAAGTATAGTGCAAACCTTGGAAACTATATTTAGATAAAATCTAATTAGAGCACATACCCCTAGGATAGACTTGAGGATTGGTATAGAGGAACTTCCTAAAATTGTGGTATTATAGTAATTTTGTGAGTTTTCCATGAAATACATCTCTGTCTGGATACGAGCAGATAGAAGCTGCTCTGGTACAGATATACCTATTGGTAAAACTCTAAAACACTGCTTTGAGCTAGAATCGAATGGGAACTGGTGCATGACAACGGGCCTTGCTACACTCTTGGTTACGACACTACCCAAGGATATGCTTAGGATAATTTAAAATTTATTTAAAAACTTATTTGAAGTATTTTAATATAACATGATAATAAATGACCTTGGTTAATCATAATGGGGTTCAAATTGAAAATATGGTGTCATGATATTCTCTAAATTATTTTATGACTACTGTTACTCACACAATGCATTCTAGTTTTAGTCAATGGCTGGATTCCAAGGAAGGCATAATAACTTTGAGAATGATGTACAATGTGGGAATGATGGTGGAAATGAGAAAAAATGTAATGTTGATAGGAATAAAAGATATCATGTTCATGCCAAATTAGTTTTCCAAAAATATGATCAACAACATATATATTAACTAACTCCCGGACTCAACAAAGAAGAGAAAGGTGATGAATGATAATACCTCTAGTAGTGGAGACCATAGAGAAAAGAATCCTCAATTTCCATCATGCAGGAAATATGGAAGGAGACACCCAGGAAAGTGTCTCAATGGAACAATGAAATGCTTTACATGTGGGAATGAAGGACATAATGTAACGAATTGCAGAGGAAAATTGAAGAGTACCATGGAAGAAAATAAATATGGTCCCATGAATCCATTTACAATCATTTTCCATAATTGTAGGGGACCTGGCCATTACCCGAGTGAATGCCCTATTCTATAGGATATTTTCTTGGTCAATGAAGAAGCTATGTGGAAATAAATGGTTGGAGAATTGATAAAAGTACTAGTGCTCTTTTTTGATGGGATTACATTTGAATAATTTTCTCTTGTATTTGTAACCCTACAGTTGTCATTTGAAAATGATATTTAAGGAAGAATTTTCTTTTCTATTGTGGATATAGTTATCAATAACCATTTGGTTTTATGTGATCATTGGGTTTGAGGCAATTACATGTTATTATATTTTGGGATGAAAATGCAAGGTATGAGATAAAATTTGTGGTTAAATTATGTTATGGTTATTTTAAAGAATTTATCTCATTTTGGTGATGTTATAAAATATAGTTTTTGAAATAGGAAAACATGAAGACCGTGTGACAACCTGTAACGTCGGAAAAAGCTGTGGGAATCAAACCCACAACCAGAGTGCGATTGGGATTTATCACCTACCACTGGACTAGGTGAATCCCCAGGTTAGTGTGGCTAATTATTTTTAGTTAAATGATTTTATTGATCAATAATAAGTTGATTTGGCATCTTATGTCTTATCAAATGAATACCCTCAGTAAAGGAAAATGATTTGGTGATTACGTTATAAATGTTATTTTGGAAGATGTTGCTTTGTTGGGAACACTATAAGTCCACGGAAAATAGAATACAATGGGATTTCATTTGAAGAGTAATGGTGGATTTTTATCTATGTTTTTATTTTGGATTTATAGTGATTTGGTTTATTTATGGAAATGATTAACCTATATTAGAGAATATGATATTTGCTTTACTACTTTTAATTATGTGACTATAAGAGTAGTTGATGTCATTTGGAGATACAATTTAACGTGGAAGACTACATAACAAAATTCTTTTAGGTTTTGGGTTTCAATATTAGTTTGGATTATATTGAATGATTTTAATGACAATTTTTTATTGAATAGTATTTATTTAAATTTGGGATATTGTTGGTTTAATTTTATAAATTAAGATTAGTGTTTGTTTATCTAAAAGAATATCCTTTTGGGGGATCATCATATCTTTTACTAACCATTTTGTATTTGATTAATCTCTAAAGACAAGGTAAATATAGAGTTTATGCCTTGTGGATCATGTGATTCTCTAGAAGTTTATTCTAGCTCTTCCGGTGTGACCAAGTCTTCTTGAATACTCATCATTTAAGAAAAATGAGTTTTTGCTATAAATTTATTAAATAATGAAACTCTACTTAAAAAGTAAGTATATATCTTTATGTTATTAGTCAATCTTATGACTAAATTCTTCATCTTTATTAAATGTAACTTCAAAAAATGTTATCTATTTACTTTTCCTAAAAAGAAAATATTGACTGTTTGTCCCATCACAAGTTTGTGGTTTTCTTATTGTTAACATTCTCCTGATCATGTTTTCTATCCCTCTCTATCAGAACATTACACTAATTTTACCTACCATATCCATGTTTTCCTACATGGAATTCTAGTATGGGTTATCTTGGGTGTCCTTTGTACTTATCTTTCTTTCTTTTAATGTGATAGTTTTATTGACTCTTTTTCTGATGTGGGACTTTCAATTATATTCCCAAGCCCAATTTTAAAAATTGTGAGGACTCAATTTATTGAATGAGGGAATAATGTAACACACCAAGCTTCCATAGTACGCTTCTCTTTGAATAATATAGTAGTGATTTTTGTATGAAACATTGAGTTCTAACACACACCACAACCAATCAAACTAGCTGTTATGAATAGTAATATCCACTTTTTGAAATTTTATAAATTTTATCATTCAAAATGGTCTTCATTTTATGATTCATAATGTTATTTCTTTACTAAAATTTGAAGATTATTTAATGTTTTATGGTCAATTATTTATAAAAATGAAAAATTAACTCATTTGTATGTTTTGGAATATCTTCTACATAAAATGGGCATATTGTTTTCATATATTATTTTAATATTTATCAAAATCTCATAAAATATAAATTCTCAGCATATAAATATATAAATAATATCATTATTCTTCGCCATTAATGATATTATACCAAAAAAATACTTTATTAACCATATTCACCTAGAAATTATAGCTTATTCTTTTTTGAGAAGATATAACATCTAACATGAAAAATGATATAAAAATTTATAATTGAAGGATGTAGAGACATATCAAATTATGTAATTATAATTTAATTATCAAATAATTTTAGTTTTATTTTTTTAGAAAGGTTATATTAATATCGATCATATTATTAATCTACCACTATTTTTTACATTAAAAACTAAAGAAGGATGCTCATCTCTGCCTTCTTCATAATGAATCATAACTAAAATAATTATTCAATGAAATTATAAAATTATAAAAAAAATATAAATCAACTATTTAAATACCTATATTGATTTTTTTAATTATGAAATTTGAATATATAAGCAAAAAATCACACCACCATTATGGAAGTAGTTATAAATAAACAATTGAAACTAATAACATATAATTATGAAATGAAAATATAACCAAAAAATATATCTATAATAAAATTTAATATATGATGATGATAAAATTTTATGTGTAGCAACCATTTACTTATAAAATAATATTTTTCCATTCTGGAAATAAATAGTTAAATTCATTATATATGAATAAATAAGTGGAATTTATAAAAATTAAGAAATCTAATCTAATAGAATAGTAATAATTCATATTATATTATAAATGAACTTTATGCATTTTACAAGAAGAAAAAGATATATTTGTATCATGAATTAAGAAAATAAATATTTTTAAAATGGAAAATTAAGTGTTGGTGTTTCTTATGAAATTGAAATGATTATGTACAATTTTATAATTAATATAATGAAATAAATGATAATTTATTTTCATAAAATAGATTCATAAATTAATATATTTCTCTATGATGATAATAATATAATTTTATGGGATTATAATTAACATTTAAATGTGTCATAAATTGAGTAATAATTTTAAAATTTGTATTTTTTGAATAAATGATAATTTTAATTAAAAATTAAATTTCTCATATTTATAAAATTATTTTAATAAAATGGTGTATGTTTTTATAATTATTGATGTTTAATTATTGTTAGAGTTATTTATTTTGTTCTAGAATACATGATTATTTTATGAATAGTAAAATATGTTAATTTAAGAAATATATAACTTATAACATAAATACACCATTACATAAGTCAATTATATTGTAATAACCATGATATAGATATCCCATTATTTATTCAAATATATGTTTTTCATAATTATCAATATATTCATAGTCATGATCCAAAATAAAAAACTAATTAACAATATAATTAGAAAGCACCACTCTCACGCCTATAAATACCACCTCTCACCACATATTCTCCTCAAACCTCAAAATCCATGAATCATGTAAAAATTATTCCCAATAATATTTAAAAGCCTCTCTCTAAATTCTAGGAGCCCTTAGTCTCAATAGTCAACAAAATCCAATATTTATAAGTAGGTTCTCATTGAGAATAATTTCAGAGGTAAAATCCACTTTCATTTTCTTTTATTTTTTGTTCAATTTTATTTATTTTATTATTCTCTACTAAAATCATATCATCTAAGTAATATATTGATTCTAGTATCTTATATATATTATAATGTAGTTATTTTATTTTAATATCAATCATCATACCTCTCCACTTCTCCTATATTTCTAAAAAATGAAAACATCATCCTTGACGTGTCGATTTACCACCTTAATGGAGAACGAATGTTATTTTTTTTATTTATGACCTTCATGGATCGTCATAAAAATATTATTATAGTTAAAACTTATTGTGATATTTATATTATACACTTCGTAATTTCTTATAACTATTTCATAGAAAAAAATTAAATAGAAAGAAACCAGTTTTTGGTGTTAGAAAAACCCTCTAAATATAAACCAAATAATCATCAATGATGATTTATCTAATTATTAATCTTCATATAAACAAAATTATACATGGTATCATTTAAAATTTTGTAAATATATTATTACCATAACATTACACTTTTATATTTTTTCATCAATTTAACAATAAAATCCATAAAAACCCGACCATGAAAATGATGAAATAAACAAACCCAAAACATTGAAAATAATAAAATAATATTAATAAATGGGTGGGAATATTTTTAAAAAATTTCATATAAAGTATTTTAAATATTAATATATTTATGTTAAAAATTTATAAAACTCTTTAAATAATTATAAAGAATTATTCAACATGTCATAAGTAAGTCAAACCTTAGGAAATGTACATTTTTTTAGAAATATTATTTTATTTTCTTATAGAATTCATAATGAATGATTTTATGACGAAATTATTCATGTTTTCAGATTATGTTTCAGTTCTTGTGATTTTTAAATTTTTTTGGGTGGTTCTGTGATATCACTCCAATGCATTGGGTTTGATAATGTTGGATGTTCACTGTAATGGTTATTCCAAGAATAACAGTGATAGTTACAACATAAGGTAGACACGATGGTCACATTATAAGGTAGTTGTGAGAGTTATAAATCCTATGTTTATTGAAAGGGTTACAATACCATGTAAATAAGGTGAGAAAATGTTTCCCCAAGTAACCTAAATTGTTTAATTATATTTTCTATGTCTTATGGAAATATAATGTTTTCACAATGTAATAATATTATACACTAATTGTGAGAAGTATATCTGTGTGAAAATGATTTCATATGTTTATATGTATTTAAGGAGTAACATATTCATTCATTAATTCTATGTCCCTTGTATTTTTTTTTCTCATCCTGAGTTTCAAAGTGTTTTTAAAAATGACTAAGGATTGGTAATAGAAAAAAATCCATGCTGAATGTTGTGAATAGTTTTCTTGGAAAGAATTTTGGTTTTATTAAAACCTTTTTTATTATTGAAGAAATGGAAACTGTAGAGTAGAATACACATTGTATTCTTCTGGGTTTTTATGAATTAATAATGATATAATTCATTAAAACTCTAAATCGAAAACATATTTAAGAATGTAATAAGATTATTATTGATTAACAAACTATATTCGTCAATGCTTAATGTCAGGTATTTATAGTTTGTATCGAAGCATGGATTATATTATTTTATGGGTTAAGATCATGTTAATACAATACCATGACTGATATTTACTTTATGGTCAATTATATATGATATAAAATTTAAAGAAAATATTGTTTATTCATCTATTATATGTTTGTTCAAAATGTGTTTCTACAGATTAAATAGGGAAGCGTAAGTAGGAAGGTTCCAAGAGGATGATATCTTTCTAAATCCATAACCTGGAATGGTGGGAGTTAGAACCATGTAGTTTGTGATAGTAATTTCTCAGTTGAAGAAGTTCATAAATGGTAGTGTAATACATGCAATAGATCATCCATAACTACAAAAAAGTAACATGATTATAGTTGAATATTTTTTGTGGAAATGACCACTTTCTTTTCGTGGATCTTTTGACCCTGTGGTGGATTAATGTTGGGTTAAATCCATTTAAATGATATTCAATATCATTGTGTGTTTATATATTCAAGTGTTTAGCCTTTCAATTTTTAGTTTTTATGAAGAAACCAACTAGTGGTTGTCAATGGTCAAGAATAATATGGAAAATTAAGATATTGATGCCTTTGAATGGGATGACTTTATGATATTTTTCCTTTAAATATTTTTATTAATGAGGTTTGACATAGGATAAAAAAATTACATGAATTTAAATAAACAAAAACACATTAAGTGGTTTTGTATGATGAAAACATCAGTTGATTGGAAAGGTACACTTCAAATATTGTTTAGGATCTTGATAGTAAAATTAATCATTTTTTACTCAGGATTTATTCTAATAAAATGAAGGGAATTGGATTCCCATGAATTCGAAATTTATGATAAATGTGTAAGACGTAGTTAAAGGGTAGTGGGGGATTTTTTTGATGATCAAGTGTACATTGAAAACAATATTATTAATATTTACATATGTAAAGAAATGGGTAAGAATCAATCAAATAAATATAAAGGTAAGAAATTATAGTTTACCTTTTGTGGAAAGTGTGGTTAAAAGATTCTTGGGGAATTCCTTAACATATATAGGAAGTGTTTATGATGTCGTAAGGTTGTACATATAGCCCGAGATTATAATAAAAATGTTTTTATAGGCATTTTTAATCATACTATGCATACTATAAAGTTTTCTAAATGTGGTTATATAAGTTATTATGAACATACCTTCCCAATGAAGGATATGAATGATTGGAAACCAACAAATTATAGGCATAAAGGTGTATTGAAATACACTGTGAATAATTCAGTAGATGTGGGGCTATCCAACGATGTGGAATCAGGTATATTGTTTTTTTAATCAGATTTTTATGAATTCTTGATTGAAACGAGGTCTACACATTCCATTATTTCTGAGAAATATTCTTATAAATTGAAAATTTCACCTTAATAAATGAAACTATAGAATATTGTAAGAACCCCATGGGGAAATATTATGAGAAAAATTCAATATGAGAACCTTCATATTATTTTATATGGAAATACATTACATAAAATTCCTATTGTATTGACCTTAGTGTAGTTTGATGTTATTCAGGGTATGGACTGGCATTATGTTTATCATGATTTAATTTATTGTAGAACTAATGAATTTTTTTCACATAAATATTTTCAGTTTGTATACAATAATGAACAAAACCCATTGATAACATATTAGGAAGCTAAAAGCTATTAGAAGATAGAAATTAATGTTAAATTATATATATATATATATATTTTAATATAAGGTAACTTCTCAAATAAATTATGTCCTAGTGGAAAATGAATACCATGATTTTACCCAATTATTTTCCATTTTTATACAAGCTAACATCTCATATTTTTTGTGTATTATTTTTAAATATTATTTGGATTATTTTTGAGACCAGAAGCTGATATGGAAAATGATTTTGAGGCCCAGTGTACCCAAAATAAATGTTTTAAAAATATTAAAATATAAAATAGAACTCATGTGCGATTATCCTAAAAAGTGTAAAAAATCCTAAATAGGTGCCCTAATTAGATATCTGTGTGCACTATTCAGAATAGAATCTATTCCATAGGTGAGACTTAACATTGGTCGGTATGGGTCTTTATTGAATGGGTTATCATGGAAGTAAAGTGTATAATATTATTTGATAGAAATTATTTTAATTTATTATGTTGTCATAGTGAATTATTTTTACATAAATTTATCTATATTTTAAAATTCAAGGGCTAATCTCATAACCATATAATCTATGGGAATCCCTTGAAGAGAACCTATGAATAATTCTCTTCAACAAATGGTGACAAATCCTTGAATTATTATCAATGAGAACTAATTCAATAGATATCTCTAATGATGGAGATGAAAAAAACATACTTCCATAATGATTAAAACCAATTAAGGTAGGTCATGTGTTTTATTTAGGATTATCCCTGTTATGGATTTGTATAATGTATGTGGTCCAATTAATGAATACATTGATATGCAGTTTGATGGACTTGTGGGATATGTTTATTACGATGTGATTTTCGAGAATTAGTTTTAATATATTAATTTTTTATATTCTGTAAACAAATCAAGACTGACAAGAACATTAATTGAGGTGCATTCCTTTATTTTATTCTTGTTCTTTTCTCCCTCAATCCATCGTTCTTCGTGGGTGTTCTTTATTTGTTATTCATATCAATACATCTTGATCAATATATCGTTACACAAATGTTATATGTAAAAATAATATGATATCATATTATTGGGGTCGGTACATCATGATGGATGTATTAAGATATAGGCGGAAGAATTCAGATCATTGATGATTCCATATTTCACATTCTTCTGCAGTCTTTTGAACAGAATAAAGAACATTAATTCGATCCATATTGTGAAGAAGATATAATTATGAAACATGTTTATTCAGTGATGGCATAAAAAAGGATGTTGGATCATAAATTTCATGGAATGGTGGTCGATAGACCAGTGGTTGGAAGATCAACTAAGGTGTATGAAGGAAGATCTAGGATTTTGGAAAATCCAGAAGCACATGTGTGTATTCTTGGATTACACTATGCGTAGGGCCCCTTGAGTGGAATCTAGTGTTTAAGGATGAATAGAAAGACCAGACAACATTTTCCCTTATCATAGGGCATTTGACCCCTTCCGGTTCACTCGAAATGTTCATCAAAAGTATACAGACATGGTTTGGACTACATAGGCACGTATACACCATGTAATCCCAAACAAAAATATCTTGACATACATAGATCGGTACAAAGACTCGTCCTAGCATACAGAGACTGGTACATGAACACAGATTCAAAACACAAGCATGTCTAAAAGATAAGAGCCAAAACTGTGTTTCTCTACCTGCAATATAGTCATTCTATATGCCATGTAAATGTATACTCAATTCCATTTGAGTCACTTCTACACATGAAGGTCTTGGAATATATTAACATGTTGTTTACCCCTAGTACATGCCTTGAGGGCCCTTCAAGAGTGTATAAGGCTATACATTTTCATAGTTTGGGGAAGTATATAGTTGTTATGTTCCCTTGGTCCTATTCCTCATAGGTAAAGGGAATTATTACATCCACATCACTGAATTGTGATCCCTTATAGAGATGGATTCTAAGATCGAGTTGTGGAGTCCCTTCATGAGACTTGAGTGTGATCCTCTATCACCATTGTCCCCCAGTTAGTGATTTTGGAATCAACATGGCCTCTACAAGGTGGGCGTTATCATCCATATTTTAGGATGTATGGGTAGAGTTTGTGGAATCATTAGTGTATGATCTCCTATGTAGTGGGTTGATCTGTAATAGGTTCATGGTGTCCCTATCAGTCCTCCTTGTGACCCCGTCTCTACGTATCATGGTCTGTATAGCCTAGTGAGCTTCATTGGGTTGGGCCTAATGAATCAAACTTCGTAGTATCGTTTCTTTGATGCTAGATTGTCTCATGCAGTATGTTCTCATGTAATAAGTGTTTCTTCGAAACGAATCGAAAGGGTGATAGTCGGTTATGACAACCTGGTGGTGTGGTGTTTTTCCTGAGTTTATCTTGGATTATTTATTGTATCTATTATACATTGTTACATCATTTATTGAGATGACTATACATGGTGTTTTCTTTCTAGTGATTTTAGGGTGCCCTACTGGATATTATTTTACTCATCCCTATAAGAAATTTTCCCTAAGTTGTCTTTTCTTGTGCTGACGATGACCCTTTCTGACCTTAACCTGGGAGGATAGGGAGCTGTTTGAGTTTAGCTGGATCTGGATAGACCAAGGGGTTTATCATGAGAGTTTATTTGACTTATTCCTTAAACATGGAGTAGGTATGAAACTATACAATTTTGGTTGGGCTTGTTTTTCCTCCTACACAATTTACAATATATTCACTATCATACATTGTTGGATCTTAGATGTATGCATGCATTCATTAGGTTTTGTCAAATTTCATCATTATTTTGTCTTGGATATTTGTGTGTATGTATATGTACTTCATCCTAATTCTTCTCATTTTTGGTATATTCCAACTTGTTGTTGGTCTCCAACCACCCACATATCAGAGTTGGGCTTGGGGTAGTCATGGGTCAGACCCTGTTGGGCTAGGTCAAGAACAAGTGGCATCAGAGCTGGTCAGTTCTACATTAGGATGCAAGTCAATGATATTGGTTTTAGGAAATGGTGTTATGTGTTTTATGTATGGATTTCATGTAATGGACTCTAGTGTCTGTGAAGGTGGATGATGTATCCATACACTAGAACTTTGATCTCTTTCTTTTTCACTTGGTATATGAAAACACTAGTTATAAGGGAAGCAACGACAAATGCATCATATATGAATGGTTTTTCTTTCCATGTCCATATTGAGTCATCTTCTCAAATATACACTTTTAACCTAGGTACATCTTAAATTATTTACGTATACCTCCATGTAAATAGACAACAAGGATTCTACCGCATGATCATGAGGAAGATCCTCCAAGTCAAGAGGTATCAGTACATGGGCTTGTACTCTAGATATCACCTATAGGTGACTTATCAGGTACATTACCACCCATTGAGAATCACTTAGAAGAAACACTATAAGTTGAGGATTCACAAACGATGACTGTGTAGCATGAGTTTTAGAGGTAGCGACTTCCTTGGTTTCATGGTGAGCCAGACCCCCAGGTGACAAGTGATTGGATAAAGGCATTCACTCATACTTTATTCCTTGTGAGTACTTCTACAGACCACAATTAAATATTCATGACATGTCATCTTTAGGGATCTCTTGGGAAATAGTGGATCTTGGTGAGTTAGTGAAAAGACAAGATAGCTCTCTATTAGACAGACTTCGAGTGTCTCTATATATTGGAGTTCTATCTGGCCACATTTCAATAAGTACTCATACAATAGCTTCTCAATTTTCAATATGGATTTATAACCATAGTGGAGTCTTCCGTGAGGTTTATAGGTATCTCATGTTACTAATTAGATATGGAATGAGACTTCTTTTTTAGGGCTTTGACCTCTTAGTAGGGCATGGGCTGGGACATCAGAGTGTTAGTGGAGTCTCTTAACATTTCCACCAATGATGGATTTCTTGTGTGAGACTTACAGGTTGAATACTTTTTGGCATAGAAGACACCGGTAGTGGGACATAGAAGTGGAGACCTAGTAGCTAAAACCTTAGCTACAGGTATCTTCTTGTAGTAACATGGATCCAGGAGGGACAAACGCTTAAGTATGTGATACCAGGACTCAGTTTAAGGGGTTCAATGCTGTTAGGGTGTCTTGAATCATCCAATTGATATGTGGTGTTTCTCGATTGACAGTCAGGGACATCTGTCATGATATTTTGCCAACCCATCATATAATTTATCGATATATAGTTTAGGGACCGTTGATATAGATACATAGGTAGGATAAGGGTGATAAATAGGGAGGATGATATGGGAGATAGGACAACAGAGTATAAATTGGTGGTTGGAGGTTCAAACTATGACTACCACCACCCCTTGGTTGTCCCATCCTAGCCCAAACAGCTTGTGGGAAGGGATGAGGCGAGCTACAGGCTATGTAGTCCTATGTCCCCGAGGCTGTAGGGGTGATATGAGGTATGATATTTGTGTTTTCAACCATATATACAATATTGATATACATAGGTTATCGTTAACCTTTTTGTTTAAAAAATCTTGTTCGAGACATGTAGATTTCAGTTTACCCATTGACTCGACCCTTAATCATAAAGACTCCTATTAGAGGAGAATCTATGATCACACACTAGTTCTGATAGTATGGCCCGACTCTTGGATTCGAGAGTTTTGGTTGAGATATATTGGATTTGGCATTGAGCCCTTATAACAAAATTTTGGGCATGGGATGGTTATACATAGTTCATGCCCAGATAAAATATTTTTTGGAAAAGTGTGTTGTTTGTCTGCAATGATGGAACCATGTATTCCATTACCTAGGAAACAGAAACCCTTGTAGTGGAATATAGACTCACTCAAAGGATTTTGTTACCGATTACTCATAGACTAGATAACATGACCCACAATGTAGAGGATGTTATGAATGGTTAGTTCCTTGTAGTGGTGACAGAGTATGAGGACATCTTCAAAATGATGTTCCAAGATTACCTCTCCGATGAGAGTTAGAATTTTTCATTGATCTGATTATTTGTATGAAATTGGATTCGATGACTTCATATCATATGGCTCCCACGGAGCTTCGTAAGATGAGGGTGATGTGGGAGGACTTGTAGACAAAGCGATTCATGAGACCAAGTGATTCACCATGTGTGGCCCAATTTTTGTTTTTCAAGAGGGAATACATCGTGTTGAGGTTATGTGTAGATTACCAATTCTTGATCCTGGTGACTGTGATGAACGAGTATCCACTATTAAGGATTGATGACCTATTTTATCAGTTAATAGGGGAGCGATGGTCCATAAATATTGACCTCATATCAGGCAATCAACATCTTTTAGTACGAGAGAATGCTATACCAAAGATGACATTCAGATGTATTTACGGTCAATATGAGTACTTGTGACATTGTTTAAAAGCACTAATTTCCTATCAATGTTTATAGGACTCAAGAACTCCATCATTCATCCATTCTTATATAGGTCCATGGTAGTCTTAATCGATGACATCCTATTGTACTAAGTATACGAGGAGGAGCACTTGAGCAACATAAAGATGGTCACTCTGAGGGCAGAAACTTTTTTTGAAGCTTCTGAAGTGACAGTTTTGGTTTTTTTGGGTCCATTTTCAAGGGCATTCCATGTTAATGTATGTAGATGTAGTGGATCCACTGAAAGATGAGGTATTTCTTTTTTGGGAGCCACTAAAGAATGTTACCGAATTATGATGTTTCCTTGACCAGGCTGGGTAATATCTGAGGTTTTTACCCAAATTCCCACGAGTTGTAGCACCCTTGAAATCTTTGACTAGGAATGGGAAGAATTTTGTGTTAAAATAATGGGCCAGTTGTGATTTCATGAGTAGAGGTAGAGATTAACGAGAACTCTTATCATGAGGATACTAGAGGATGACATCGATGAGGTAGTGTTCTGTGATTCAACAGGGAGAAGACATGGTACGTTATGATTTAGAGGAAAGATGTTATTTCCTATAATTTCCACTAGTTGGTAACAAATTAGTTGAAATACATGACCCATGTCCTTGAGTTTGTAGTGGTTGTTTTCACATTGATGATGTGGTGACACTACTGGATGGGAGAGTGATTCATCATGTACTATGACAACAAAACTCTAAAGTATATTTTCTCTTAGAATAATATTAACATGATCCTGGGTTGATGGATAGAATTCCTCCATGAAAATGACTTTAATGATATCTATACTCCTATAATGGGGAGAATGATATTGGATTATCTCAACTTGAAATCTAGTTTTCAGTTACTAAATGAGGAATCCAAGATATTAGAATTTTTGATGATATCTATTATGGATAAAGATGGAGAAGCTTACCTTCAGTCGATGGTTTTATCCCCTCAACTGTTACATTAAGTTAAGGAGGAACAAATTTGGGATACCAACTGTGATACCCAATGTTCTTTGATATCCATAGGGTAGTCTTTTGATTTATTTTATAAATATAGGGACCACTTCATTGTTTTAAATGGACGGAAGATGGTACCTGTTATGTTGAAGGAGGATTCTTTAATAATGCTTCATACATCTCCCATGGAGGTACATCTAGGTGTAAAAATGTTGTATTAGGACCTTCGATGCCATTTTTTGGCTATATATAAATAAAGAAGTTGCATAGATCATCTCTCAATGCCTTACTTGTCAGTAGGTAAAGTCTAAGCACCATGTTCCAGTAGGTTTAGCTTAACCCCTTGAAGTGCTAATGTGTAAGTAGGACAAGAAATCTGTGGACATTATGATAGGATTACCACATAAATAGAGGGGACATGACACCATTTGGATAATTGTATATAGACTCCCCATCTTGGCACACTTCATATCTATCCAAGAGTAAGTTTAAGTTGAGATATTGGGACGTCTCTACATTTATGAGATAGTTCGACTCCTTGCAGTTCCATCAAAGATTTTTTCTGATTGTGATGCTCTCATTCCATCCCAGTTGTGGAAGGAATGATAAGAGTCATTTTGGAGCCAGTTATGATTGAGCATAGCATTTCACCAAATAAATGTCAACCAGACTAAACAGGCCATTCAGGTTATGGAGTAAAAGATTTGATATTTCATGTTAGACAGTGACCGTTGATGGGTGGACCACCACATTGCTGGTCCAACGAAGGGGAGTTGGAACTCCTGGGTATAGTGTTGGTGTGAGATACTTTAGGGATGGGGTGGATCATCTAGGAGAAAATGAAGACTACATAAAGAAATAATATGTCTAATACTAATAGGCGGTGAAGGAAATTTGAGTTTGATGAAGGATAAAAAGTGTTCCTACAAGTTTCACCACGATATCGATTATAGAGATTTGGCCAAGGTGAAAGGTTATCTTAAAGGTTCATCAGCCCTTTCTAGATATTGAATAGTGTTTATGAGGTGATGTATTACATGGATCTACCTCTATAGTAAAACTGGTTACATGACCTATTCTACATTTTACGGGTAATGAGGTACATGCATGGCCCATCACACTTTATCATCTTGGATGAGTAGGACATAGTGGATGTATAAATATTTTTTGAGTACCCCATGGAGATCGAGGTTCAAAAAGGGAGGGTCCTTAGTTTGGGATCAATTGATTTGGTACATTTTCAATGGAAGCACAAGAATCTTTCAGTGAGCACATGGGATTGGGAGGCTCATTTTCATGCTCATTACCCTAATTTTATTTAGTATCCCATGTTTTGGAGTTTCAAAATGTATTTCCCAAAAGTGGGGAGAATGTACTGTATCAGATATTCCATATAATATTTTTAAATATTATATAGATTAAATTTGAGGACATATACTGACAGAGTTTATGATTTCGAGGCCTTGTGTTCCCAGAGTAAATTTATGAAAAATATTAGAATATTAAATAGAATGCTCATTTAGTATTATAGAAAATGTGGAATAACTCAGAAATGTATTCCCAAATCTAAAATATGAGGGAATAGTTTGGTTCATAATGGCAGGTTGATCACTGTAGAAACATAACATTTGTTTGTGTTGGTCATTTGAGAAAAAATTATCACAGTCATAACATAAATAAAATTATTTGATAAAAATTATTTTAATTTATTTTTTCTATGGAACAAAATGATTTTACTTAAATTTATCCATATATAAAAGTTATGGGACTATCCAAACAACACTGGAATCTATTGAGAGCCAATGGAGAGGTCCTCAGAATAATTATCTTGATGAAATGTCGACAGATTATTGATCGACCATCAATGCGCAACTAATTCAACAGATCTCACCAATGATGAAGAAATGATCATTATTCCTTAGTGATTGAACTAAATCATGTTAGGGAATGTGTTTTAATTTTATTTATTCTAGTTTTTTATTCCTATAATTAATGTGGACCAGTAAAAGAATAGAATGATCGACATTTTGATTGTCTTGCGGGACGGGTTTATTACTGGTTAATTTAGGAGAATTAACATTAATCTCTTCATATTATATCTTACAGGAACGAATAAATTTAAAACCAAATATAGATCTAGGAACATTCCTATATTTTTTCCTAGTTATTTTCTTCAATGATTCGTCATTCATCATGGGTTGTATTCATTTGTCCCACAACTTGACACTTACCAATAAATCGATTATTGCATATCCATTTCTCAACGCAATGATCTAATATTGTAAACCTAGTATTGGCACAACACGAAGAAGGTGAGATGATGGAGACAAACTGATTAAAACGATGGATGATTCCTAATTTTTCATTCTTCATCATTCTTTGGCATATAATGATGAACATCGATTCAATCCATCTTGAGAGTAGACCTTGTGATGAAACTTGATGATTTTGTTATGGAAATGAAAAAATATAATTAAAATTATGTTTCATGTCCTGTTAGTCAATGTATCAGTTGATGGAAGAACAATCAAGGCATATGAAGAAAGATAATGTATTTTAGAAGATATGATAACACATAATGTGTAATTAGGGATTACATAGCGTGTGGGGCCCCTTCAACTGTGTCAAGAAATTTGGGATGAATTTAAGGATCACATGGCATGTGACCTCTATCACATGACATGTGACCCCTTCCATTTGACTCACCATGTACTTTGGAAGTACATTGATATGGGTTGGTGTACACTAGCACAGACACATCTACTCCCACTTGGACACAACTTGGCATACACCGACCGATACACAAACACAGCTTCAGTATAAGGACCCAACCTGGTGACACGGGCATGGAACCATGTGTCTATACACAAAACACAATCATTATATATGCCATGAATATATATATTACATGTTTTGTGAGGATCTTCCGCTTGGAAATTACTTGGGATATCTGGACACATCATGTATCCATTATGATATGTCATGTATTCCCTTTAATAGTGATCGAGGCTCTTTATTTTCACAGTTAGGTCAATTATAGGTTTAGTATGTTCCCTTGGACCTTTTCATCAAGGATAATGTGTGGAATTACATCCAAATTACTGGATTGTGATCCCATATAGAGTACGAGTCTATGAAATAATTGTGGTGTCCCACTGTGAGACTTGAGTACGACCGACTATCTCCTTTTTTACATAGTTTAGGTATGTGGAATTAGCATGAACTACAAAAGTAGGATGTTAATACACCAAAAATTAGGTCATATCATATGTTTTGGTGGAATTGTTGGCATATGATCCCTAACATATTTTGTTGATCAAAACTCGGTTCATGGTGTCCCATAGCGTGTCTCGGTGTGACCAAATGTCTTAGTATCATGGTCACCTTAGACTAGTGAGCATAATTGGGTAAGTCCCAATAACCTAGAACACTTCTTCAAATATATCCTATGGTATCATAGACTATGGAGTGTGTTATCTATGAAAGAGGGTTTCTTCGTATAGAATCCTATGGCTGATTGTTATGACCGCCTGGTGGTGTGGTGTCTTTCTTGAGTATATTTAGGTTACATTATTGTATCTATTGTACATGGTTACATATTTAATTTATCTATATATACATTGTTCTTCATATTTAGTGTTTTTGGGGTGTCCTATTGAGTATTATTAAACTCACCCATGTACATGCTTTCCTCGCATGTGTCATGTCTTGTGCAACTGATAACGCTTTTTGATTTTATCCTAGTAGTATAGGGAGAGAGTGGAGCGTAGAAATAGTTTGAAAGACCACTGTGTTTTCTAGGAGCATTATTTTTTCTTATTCCTTTCCCTATTGAGTATGTTGGACACTTTATAGTAATTTGGGAATGTTTTTGGGCCCTTTACTATTTTCAGTACATTCAGAATATTAATCATTCATGGGATCTTAGATGTTTTCATGCATTCTTTCAGTTTGTTTACATTTTACCATTGTGTGGTCTTGGATATGTGTTCATGTGTGCATGTACATTAGGATAATGCCTACTATTTATGGGATATACCAACATGAAATTGGTCTCCAGACCCTGGAATATTATTGGTAGGCTTGGGGTAGTCATGTGATGGACCCTAGTATGTCAGGCCACAACATACCATATCAGGATGTTGAATTTACTATTGACATAATTTATAATGCTAAGACACTTTCAAAAAAAATTATGAAATGGATAATTTATAACATCTAAAATTGAAAAAAGGTGAAGGATTTTCATGAGAAAGGCTTCATTCATCCTTGTAATTCACCTTGGGATAATCTTGTTTTGTTCATTAAATAGAATGACAGTTTCATGAAACATTGAATCGATTCTAGTGCTTTTAATAACATTAATGTTAAGAATATCTATCTATTATGTCATATCAATGATATTTTTGATCAAATATTGAGAGATAAGTAATTTTATAAGATTTACTTGAGATTCAGGTACCACCACCTAAAGGTGAGGTGGCTGAAATTACAAAAATAGCACTTTGAACTTCATAATGACATTATGATATTGTTATTATTATATTTTTGATAAAACTTGTCCATATATATTTATGGATTGTATAAATAGAATATTCTATGAATATTTGGATTTTTTTTTTCATTTTAGATATTTTGTTTTGTTAACCAGGTTATAAGGAACATTTAAAAATTCAAGGTATTACTCTAAAAATAGTTAATAAAAAGAAAATATATGGTATATTTAGAGGTTTTTATTTTTTATTACAAAAGATTTCTTTTATTGGGTGCATTGTGGATAATAATGGAATAATAGTTGATAATGACAAAAAAAGTGGTTGATGAATGGATAAGACATACAAATGATGTTGAGATTCATAATGTTCTGGATTACCAGGATATTACGGAGGGTTTCTTAAAAACAGTTCATGGTTATTTAGACTGGTAATTATGTTAACATGAAAAGGGGTTATATTTATTTAGAAATAATATTTTGATGTTATTTTTTAGGAAATGAAATGAAAATTGGTCAATGATATGGATTTGGATCTTCCTTCAAGAAATAGAGTGTTTTCACCTACAGTGATGCTTTATTGAAGTGACTTGGTTTTATTCTGATGAAGAATGATCAGAAAATTTATTAAGAATGAATAAATCTAAAAAATAATGATTTAAATTGTCTTACACGTGATATGGGATTAGCAGCTGTGGTTTTCAATTTAAAATCTAGAGGAATCATTTATATAGAGCCAAATGATAAATATATACTAACCATTAATGTTTAAAGTATATATTCATTCAGTTGGAGTTGAACAAGAAGCATAGAAGATGGATTGAACTAATAAAATATTATGATATCACAATTAATTACCATCCAGATTTTTTTGGCCAAAACCTTTAGTCAAAAATATCATGATACATTAACCATTTAACATTTGGAACATGACCCCCCAAGTGGATAAATTGTTAAATTTTTGAATAAAAGATGCAGAAGTAGGAAATTTATTGGTTTTCCTAGCTGTTAGTAGAGTCATATCTAATAAACAGAATTAAGGAAGTGCTGAAGAAATATCATGAGTTGCCAAATATGGTATAATTAGTCAAAAAATGTATGTTTCCATAATTTTACACTGATAACGATTGTTTTATTATATCTGGTAAGATATTATGTTTTCATTATTATTCAATGTTTAATAAAGAGTAATTACATGAACCTACTAGTTGTCCAATGTTAGTTCATCTTGGATGAAATATGATGTACATAGACCATTGGTTGTATTACTGGTCAGGTAGAATGAAAAAAGATATTTCTGATATTACCATGAAATGTTTGACTTGTCAGCTGGTTATATAATAATGAAAACTAGCATAGGTGATGCTTCTAGAATTTCTAGTTTTAGTATAGAAATGGGAAAATGCATATGTGGATTTTTTTGTGGAACTACCACACATTTTTTTTATAACAATGCGACTTGAGTTATTGTGGATCAACTGATTAAATCAGCACATTTTCTTCCAATATGAGATATTGTGTATTTGTATCAGCTTTCTCAACTATACCTCAAAAAGATTGTTAGGTTACATGGAGTTACTCCTTCCATTTTATCAGATCAAGATATTTTGTTCACTTTTAGCTTTTAAAAAGGCCTTAAATAGTATTTTTTCACATAATTATATTTTTGTACTTCCTTTCATCTATAATATAATGGATTTAATGAGCAAACAATTTACAAATTTTATGAAATGATGTGTTATTGTTCAATAGATTACCAAGGTTTTTGGGGTCCTCATCTTTATTAATTTGAGTTTTCTTATAAAAAAAAGTTTGTATTCTTGTATATAGTTGGAACCTTTTGAGGTATTAATATGAAAATAGGTGTCTAAATCCATCATTTTGGGATAAATTCGTTGAAAGGATGTTCATTGGAACAAAATTAGTAGAAGAGGTGGATGTGAAATTAATGATGGTCCAACAACATATGTGGATAGATTAGGGTAGTCAAAAAAAGTTATGTGGATGACTATAGGAGGGATCTTTCATTCAAGGTACGCTGTCATGTCTTCCAAAATGATTCTCCATGGAAAATTGTTATACATATTGTTATGAAAGGGAATCTATGTCAGAGGTTTATTAGACTATATGAAATCCAATGTAATGTTGAATTATTTTCCTAGAGAGTATCATTGCCTCTGTCATTGTCCTAGGTAGATAATGTTTTTTATGATTCAATATTAAGAAAGATTGTGTATAATTCCCCTCATATTTTGACCCAAGAAATAGTTCAATTGGAATATAACCATTAAAATGAAGATAAACTTATTCATATTGATGATCATGTTGAAAAAGTGTTGAAAAATAAGGTATTTCACCAGGTTATGGTTTTGTGGGGAAACAACATGGTTGAAAATGAAACTTGAGAATCTAAAAATCATATGTTGGAAGGGTATAATCAAATGGATAATAAGTAAATAATAATTTTGTGGATGAAATTTCTCTAAGGATGTGATAATTAAATAACCTATGTACTTATAAAATATTTTATTTACATTCTGAAATTAAATATTTAATTAAATAATAAATGTATAATTAAATAAGTGTATTTATAGAAATGAAGATATATATACTTAAAAATATTAACCTCACCTATGATATCAAAAATAAAATTTATGTATCCTATAATTTAAAATATGATAAGTTTATATATTTAGAAAATTAAATAAATATATTGAAAATGATAAACTAATTGTTGGTATATTTGTGAAACAAAAATATTTTGTTAAAAATTTTATAATTAATGACAATAATTAAAATAGAATTTAACATTATGAAATAGATTCATAAATTACTATTTTGTTGTCTTATAATAATAAAATAATTTTATGTGACCTTAATTAATTTTTCAAAATGTCATAAAAGTAGTTGTAATTTTAAAAATGGTATTTTTTGATTAAATTATAATTTTAATTAAGAATTATATTTCTCATATTTAGAAACTTATTTTCATTAAATGGTATTCATTTATGAATTATATAATTAAAATATTATTTATGCTGAATTTTTTTGATTTTTCTAAAATACATTATTTTCTCGTGAATATTAAAATACAGTAAATTACAGTATATATGCATTATATGTTAAATACACTATTCAATGAGTAATTGATGATTTTATTACCATAATATCGAACATACCTTAATTATTTTAATATATTTAGTGATAATTCTCATATTATTGGAGGACTTTATCCAAAATAACAAACTAATTAATAAAATATTGAGAAACATATGCTTTTCGCCCCAATTAATACCACCCTTATCCACCTCTTCTCCTCACACATCCAAATCCATAAAGGTTGTACAAATTATTCTCAATAATATTCCAAATCCTATCCCCCATGTTTATCATACCTCGGTCTCAAAAAATACCAAATCCAATATTCTAGAGGAGGTTCTCAAGGAAAAGGATTGAAGAGGTTAAATCGTCTTTCATTTTCCTTTATTCTCTTTTCAATTTATTTTCTTTTATTACTATTTCCTCATATACCCTCATGCAAGTGAAATTATAAATCTACTATCATACAAATAATTTAATTTTATTATGTTAATGTAATTTATATCATTAAACCTCTTTTCTTCTTCGAATATTATCGAAAATAAAAGCATCATCCGTGAATTGTCGATTCCCAGCCTTTATGAATGATGAATTTTAATTTTTTTCATTAAAAACTTTATGGTTTGTCATAAAATAGGTATTATGGTTAAAAAATATTTTAAGAAATATATTATATATTTTTATTGTTTTGGAATAAATTTATAGACTTGTTATTAAATAAAACAAAAGTAGTTTGTGGTTGTAAGAAAAACCCACCAAAAATAAACAAAACATTCATCATTAATGTTTTATATAATGAATAATACTCATATCTAAAAAATGGTATATGGTATAATTATAAATTTTACAAAATTATTAATACCATTTCATTCCACTCCTTTATTTTTTCTCCTAGTTGACCTTAAAATCCATAATGTACCAACCATGGAAACAATGAAATGAATGCACTAGAAACAATAAAAGTTACAAAATATTATTAACAAATGTTTGGAAAGATGACATAAATATATAATATATTTTTTTATAAATATAAATATTTTTTGTGAAATAGATTTATAACACACTTTAATCCATTATATAGAAGGTTTCCATTTGTTTGGATGAAGTCAAACCTGTTGTATGGGAAATTCCATAAAAATCCACTTCTAAATATCAATTTTAACAAAATTATAAATGAATATTTTTATTATGATATAATTTATTATTTATTATTATTTTCAGGTTTTTAGTAATTTATTATGATTAATGATGGTCCAAGATAGTCCTTGATATCATTTTGTATGTTTATGATGGATTTTTACCGTAATTCTTATTCAATGTGTAACTAAAATGGTTACATCATAAGGTACCCATCAGGGTTACATTGTATGGTAGCCAAAAGGGTTACAGATCACTATATATCCATGATGGATACAATCCTATGTAATTATGTTATAAAAATGATCCCCAAGTTTCTTAGATGGTTTATTTATTAGTTCTTAGTTTTTTGTAAATTTCAAGCTTTCAAAATGTATGTCTATTATACATTAAGGGTGAAAAGTATATATTGGTAAAAATGATTTCATATTTTTTTAAATATTAATGGAATAATAGTTTACCTATTACTTTTTAGGTCCCTTATTTTTCTTTTTGGGATCATCAAATCTTTAGGAATGTTTTTAATATTGTATAAGGATTGGTATGGTAAAAGAAGAACCCACAATAAATGTTGTGAATAATATTCATTAAAAAATAAAGTTTTATTAAAAAAAAATTTATTATGGAAGAAATGTAAACTATTTTGTATTATGGAATTTTTATTCTCATGGGTTGTTATGTATGAATTATGAACTCAATATCTAAAACTATAAACAAGAAACATATTGGGGAATGTAATAAGCGTAGTCTAGTTTAATTAACTATATTATGCAATGTTTAAGGTTGGGTTATTATAATATAAATATGAATACAGTTTTAATCTTGGTTTTTGGAATAGTTATTTTTTTAAATAATATTAGAACATTTTTGTGTAATAGGGGTTAATGGTAATGGGTTTTGTATATCAAATTTGATTCATTGATGTAGGATATATTCTCACAACTTGTTTTAATTTTTTTGGTGTATATATTAGAAAATGATTTCTTAATCTTATTTTTTCATGAAATATTTTTGTCTTATAAGTCTATATTATGTTCTACCCATAATGATATTTCAAATAAAATGATAATTTCAATGTAAGAGTTTTTTAAACCTAATATTCATTCATTGAGTTATTATAATTATTATTATTGAACTTTATTCTTATAATTGGTGTATTTTATTCCCTATGAACATATTCTATTGATAATAACATTCATTTTAAAGATATTTACAATTTATTTCATAGATAGCTTCTTCTTATTCTTTTTATTAAACTCTTACAATATCTGTATGTTTTTTTTCATAACTCAAGTTCTATTCATCGAATTGCAATTCATGAACCCCATTCATCTATGTTAAATGATTTTATCAGATTCTTATTTCAAACTACATTGATAATTTTATTTTTATGGATTTAACTTTATTTTTCATGAACAATTTTCTGATGGATTGTTATTTTAATGAATATGTTATTCATATGGGGTTTTTTTAAATCAAACATTACTTCTTTGCGATATTAATATTTATTAATTATATTATTCCATTTTATATTTCATATAATATTATCTTTTTTATCTCCGGTTAATGTGATATTTATTCAAAACCCATTCCCCAATGATTTTAATGGTCTTGAAAGTATAACATTGTTATAAATAATTACTATTATTTATAATGTTAATATCCTTTAAATATTCATATTTTATATTATCGCCAATGTATCATATATATTTGGAAGGATAATTATTTATTATCTGATTAGACTGTAATATTTACCCATTAATCCATTCAAAATTAAGCTTCAATATCCTTTTTACGATGTGGTTTTAAAACTGTATTTTCAAAATATTAAAATTGTATTTTTCTTTTAATGTTCATATTTATATCTTCTAATAAATATTTCATCGGGATAACACTTATATCTTTTTTAAAGGATACATTATTAAATTATTTGTTTAAATAAAAAATATTTCAAAAAAAAATATATTCACCATTATATAAATGACTTAATCAAGATACCCATTTCTTCACCTTTTAAAATTATAGTAAAAATGTTTCTTAAAAAACACTATTAATATTTGGAGTCTATTTACCTATTCATCATTATAATACCTATCTTATTTGGAATAATTTTTTATATATCATCCTATAAATTATTTTATTAAATATTCCATTTGGTGATTGAATATTGGGTATCAACCGATCCAATTCTAGACACTTTCTTATGTGATAATGTTTGAAGAGTTCTTTATATAATTATGTTTCCAAATATGTCAACATCCTTTCAGGGTTTTAAGTGTCACCTGTTGTATGATCCAATGATACCATCCAAATTCTTACTCTAGATGGATTATGTTCATATAGTTCTATTTATTGATTAGGGGAATATTAAAAATATGTATTCAGGTCACATTATTAGGGATTTTTTATTACTAAAGAATTTTGGATTTGTATTATATAATTTGATAATTACTTTATGTTTCGAAAGTATTGGGAATAATTAATAATGTGTGGGTCCTATAATATTACATTGATTTCTTGTAATGAATCATAAGGGAAACTAGATATAGTATTTATGGTTAATGTAGAATAATTTTTATCCATTAATTTATTCCAAATGTAGTGGGGAAAAGTTATATTTTAGGAGAAATAAACGATCTATATAAATTAATTTCTTGTCTTAAGTTTCTTAAAAAATAAACCTAAGTTGTTAAAGTAATGTATGTAATTAAATATTTGTCATTAATCATGTAATTTTAATGATATTAATGTGTGTCTTATCTTGGGTATTTTCTATATAAACCATTTAACTCAATTCCACTCATGGTTATATATTATTAATTTTCATGATTATGAATAAATTACTAATGTTTTTCTTTTTAATAATATTTATTGAAAGTGTCATAAGTCATGTTGACTAGAACATTTTAAATTTTATTAATATTATTTATTAATTTTTTATGTTTATTGTCACATTATAATATTTTCAATTTTATGTATTGTTTTTTCCCCAATTGTAAATTTTCAAATTAATATAATAATGTTTTTTATAATATGGTATATGTGTTTTATACTGTATTATTACATATGGTACACATATTTAGTTTGAATCAAAATTCCATAAAATTCAAGGAAGTTCAAAATTGGCATTACTTCATTGTTTTAGATAAACACATTATTTGATTCACATATCTCGTATTTGTAAGAAAATAACATTTTCCGTAATATATCATTAGTTACTATAAAGTTTATTTTAAGGGAATGATTCAATCATGGAATGAGTAATAAATATTTTATACTAAAGTATGAAGAAATTGTGAGAAAATATATACTCACTAATTTTGGTGTTCTAGAAAATAGACTAGTTTTAGGAGGACACGAAGGTATAAGAAGCTAAAATATTCTCTCAATGGTTTTATTTATTCAGTGGAGATGTTAGATGAATCTTGTTGGTTTTGGAAATTACTATATATAATAGTCTTTAAAAACTAATAATTTCAAATATATTTTAATTTTATATATATTTTTAATTTCATTAAATGTTCTTTTTCTGGATTGGGATGAATTTTGGGATCCAAGGGGAATAGAGTAGGTTTTCTAGATATATAGGTATTTTGGTTCCGATTTCTGACAACAATAGATCACTAAAACTTTGGAATAGATGTTGAAGATTTATTTATTCTTGTTAAAGTTATTAAATTTATTTTTCATATACCGAATGTTTTGTAAAAATTAATTGGGACATAAATGGTCTGAGAAGAACTATATATAATTTCTTTTTTACCATTAATATTTCAATGGTATGATATTTAGAATTTGTTTGGAACCAAATGTTCAAAAACTAGGTAGAAGAACACTAATGTTGTGTTTGGTAATTTTTTTAAATGTAAATACTATTGTCAATTCTAAATCATTATTTTTTTAAAATCCTATATTGTTTTCATTTTAGGTGGATGATAAATGGAACCATATTCACATTTTGACTCTTGAATCTTTTAAATTTTCATATATTGAAATATTAAAATTCCGGATGGATTTTTGACCCATTAGTGGAATTTTATTTATATGGTTTATAATAAGAAAATATATATATTACATTACCTGAATTGTTCCCTTTTAGTGGAAATATTTATGGATAACCCTTATTTATTCTATTTTAATGGTTTGATGAAAATTTACTTATATATTGGAAAATTTAAATTCATTAAATTCATTAGCCTTTGTTTCCATTTGTGTAAGTGATAAGAACATATCCTAGGGTTTAATTAATGTTTCATTAATAAATATTTTTTATTTTGAAGTTGATATAGTGAACATAAACGTATAACTAAGGAGTTTATATTTTATAAAAATTAAATATATAAATATATAATATTTTTTCGTGCATATTATAGTTATTTTAGAGTGATAAAAGAATTTTAAAATTTTATTTTTAGTAAATTAATGATAGTTTTGTATTTTTTTATATTTTATATCGATAATTCATGATATATGAAAACTCATATTTTATTTATAACTGATCAATAAATACTTTTGTATATTTTTACATCATTTTTGAATTAATCGAATGTTTACCTAACATATAAGATTAAACTATTATAAACAATTATTAAATTCAATTATTATAGATGATTTGTGATATGTACTTTATTTTGTGATCTATTGATGATTAGACTCCCAATCAAGTCTAATATTGTTAGGATTCTTTTAGTTTTTCTTATTTTTATCGAATTTTACAGGAGAGGATACATGTTTATCACTCCCTATGATTTCTTACACATAAGAGAATACTGGCTATCATTAAAAGATGAAAAGGAAGTCATATTGGACATTCCACTTCATAACTAATAGAAATGTTGAGGTATGATAATAAAATATTTTTTTCACTATCAGTGACCTTATCTGTAAGAATGATTTAAAAGAACTATAATCTATGGTTGATATATCCATTACAACATACCTATATTTTTTGGAAATATAACTATAATTATGTTTGAAGAACACATAATATTGAACAAAAATGAATATTTTTTTTATCATGTGTTGATCATCAGTTACACACATGTTTATCATTAGATATGATTTTATATTATTAACGAGAAGTGTAAAAAAATAGTTAATTAAAATTAAGATAATGGGGATTATATTGAATAAAATAAATGTTAATGAATAAAGAAAATATGTAAATAATTTTAATGTAGATCTTTTGTAAATAATATCTAATCTATTACACTTAATAACCAGAAATCATATCATACCACTAAGCAAAATTGTAGACAGAGATAGACTAGTGAACAAAATTAAAATTTATGGTTAACTGTGACATTATTATAATATAACAATAGGAATCCAGTCATTAAAAAAAATTGAATCATAATATAATAAATAATTTGGATAATATCGATGTGATGTCATTATTGACTACAAATGAAGAAAGCTGTTATTTCTAAAAACTTATGTAGAGTTAATCAATTTTATGAAATTGATCACAACTCAATATTTATTACATGAATTTTCATTCTTTCCTATTTATGAAAACAATTATGTGGATAAGTTTTAGGGAAGGATAAGTGTTGATAATTTATGTAATGTCACATGGGATTGAGCTGGATTTGTTTTAAGAGAATGAGGATGATAATGAAAGCCACCCATAAATTTTAGAAAGAATATGGATATTTCCCAAGGAGAATAATTAAAAAAACAAATTCCCTACCGACTAATTTAGACAACGATGAATTAATGATTGAGAGGATATTAAAATGACATACAACGATTTCTATAAATATGATATGAGGGATTCATGATGATGATTCCCCACTTTATAGAATTTTGTGACAGGAGTATGGGAGGGAAATATATTCGAAGAGAGATGGGAGGCTATCTTTTAAGTCTTTTCAAGAGAGTGACTCTTTTTTTATTAAAAAAATGTTTTAGGTATTATATATATTTTTTACTCTAATTATATTCTTTGAATTCACTTATTAACAAATGTTTTTAGTGGCTACAATTTCCATTATAAAGGAATGTCTTATTTATTATTTTTAATCACTAATATCTGGCATTAGTATTATTATATATAAGTTTCAATAATTTTATATTCATGTTATGTGATTCACAATCATTTTACTTTGAAGATATTAATTATTATAACAAATAATTCAATGTGTAATTTGATAGTGGTATAAGGAATGTGTTTTTATGGTTAAATTAAAACTCATGGCATGTTCTAGGGAATTAAAATTGCCCCTAAAAAACACACATATGAGGACTCAGTGTTTTTTTCCCATCTTTTAAATTACATGAGTTAAAGAGACTAGGGTTATGGATATTTTCATTTAATTGATGAATAGAAAGAATACATTTTTATAGACACTAAATGATAAATGAAATATAAGATCAATATAAAATAATATATATTTAAATTTTTACCATTTTTAATTTAATATATACTTATATCCATCATAGAATTTTGCATGATTTCATATTATAATTCTTTAAATAAAAAAAACCAAAAAGTTAAAATTAAAAAAAAATTAAAAATTGAGTATAAGTTTAGAAACCATACCTTGTGAGTTGACCTAGTTTATACATTTTAATGATTTTATAGTGAATATATATACTATTATAAGGATATCATGACATGATCTAAACAAATGTTTACACCACTATTTGGGGAGGATATTTTACTCAATGATTATTCTTTATATCTTTTCATTGTCTTTATTTTATTTTTATCTATTTTTAAAAACATTTCAATGGTGAAATTTTCAAATTAAAATTTATATCATGAATTCATTAACCACTCTATGGTTCTTGAGAATGTTTCTGATATATATTATATTATATTTTAGTAACATTCAGAACATGTATATGAGGGATATTCTTTTGAATTTTTAAAGAAATAACATCCTTTCTTGGATGAAGTTTATAAAAAATTAATAAAATGTTTCTATTGTTTAAGAATATATATATAATATAATGGATAAAAAAATAAATGAATAATAAATATGTAATTCCAACTATATTTGAATATTAATTAGTGAAGGTGGAAAAATAATTAGAAAATCCTCTATAAAATTACACAGTTGATTTATTATTGGAAATTCATGTATACATGTAAGAAATATATGAGAAATTTATAAGATATTAATCAATTGTAAATATATAATAGTGTGATTTTTTATAATTATAAATTCTAATAAATTTTGAATGATTTAATTTTATTACCTCAAAACAATTTTAACTTAATCTGGTGGATAAGGATACCACCAAGGAGGTTCCCTATTATGAAAAATGATTGGAGGAAGAAATTTTATACCTATTATGATAAAAACAATTTATCAATAATATTACTAAATTGAAAAAAGATTAAATCTAATTCCACACAAATAGATAGTTTTAATTTTGATTAAATATTTTTAACTTTATTATAAAATTAATTTCATATTAACCTCCATTATTATTATATCATTGAACCTACCCAGTATTTTCTTTCCCTGGTGGATGAATAATAAGGATATTCCACTATTGATTTGGTAATTTTATAATATATATCATTTCCAATTTAGTATTTTGAATATACATGCGTTATATATGACTAGTTTGTATTTATTGATGTTATTTTTTCAATGATCTGAATAGGGGAAAAAATTAACATAAGCTCATTTGATTTAGAAAATGTTTATTATAATTTCATGAAAAAACATTTAGAATAATAATATTAACAAGAATTTTATTATGAAAAGTGTTTAATATGATATGAATGGGTTAGTTATGAATGGTTTTCTAGAAGATTTGGATATGTTAGGATAGTGTTAAAGGATGTTTTGATGAAGAGTGAAAATGAAAATATAAATCTATAAACTAAATACTGCTTAAAAGGCCACCCTTGATGTTCCTGGGTTTTTGGAGATAATATATTTTAATTGATGGAGTTCAAGAAACATAATATCAAACCATCCCAACATTTTTTAATCCACATCTCATTCATGAGCCCACTAATATAGTGGTCACTATTTTTAGTGAATTGTTCATAAAAACCAATAGACACCATGGGATGAATTAACCAAATTGTGGCCGTCAACATGATTTATGAAACATGGTGAAATATTTTTTCTATGGTGGACCATATGTTATTTTATAAGGATTTTAAATTTTAGAATTTTAGGATAAATAACATAATAATATTGATGATGGATTTGGTAGAATAGTAAAAAATATAGAATAAATGGGAATAATAATTTTTTTAAGTTTCATTTTAAAATATAATTTAAAAATATTGATTTTGAGTGAAAAAATTCTATAATATTTTACATTTTATATATTGTATTGTTATTAATTTTTTTATTAATGATTAATAAAAGAAATGTTGGTCATAATTGAAGGTAATTTTGAAAAAATGGGAAACAAGATCATGGTGGAGGCCATGGTGTATATAGTTTTTCTAGAGATTGTTTTATGATGCTCCTATGTTAATAAAATAAAAAACAAACATTGTTTTATAGGATTTCTCACCTTGGTATTCAAAAGATACATTATTTTAAACAAGGAAATGGTATTATATTTGGGATATTTTTGGTATGGATCACATATTTTTCAAAGTTCAAGTGTTTAAAACAAAAAATGTTTTAGTTAGGTAAATAAATACATGGTGTATATATAAACAACAAAATTATACATTTTTTATGAATTTTAATATTTAGATGGATATGTTTTAGTATTTGAGAAATCGACTTGAAATTCTTGGATAATTTTGACCAAACATAACTACTTATGGGGCATTGAGTTATTATGATAGATCATGGAAACTAAAAAAATCATAACCTTAAAAGGATGATATTATATACTTTGAATGTATATATATATAATTATATAAAGAAAATAAATGAATATTAATAAATATTGATAGATCACATTAATTAAAAGAGAGCTTATGGTGAATAACTTGTTTGAATATTTTGTTTATTATAATGGAGTATTTATATATATATAGGTTCATTGACATATTTTTATGATTATAGAATAAGATTGTGAATTACAAATATTATTCCCCTAATAATAAATTAATATAATTATTTTCATTGGAGCATAATTTCCTTCTGTTATGATCGCTTTTAGGATATCGATCAACTCTCTTAATAACAAGTTGTATTTATCGTTCTTTGAGAGTAAAGATGTAAAAAAATTTATTTATATGAATCATAACAACCATTAATTATTGGTAGAGATGCATAACCTTTTCTGTTAATAATATTGAATAAATATACATGTTTATATATTATATAAACCTCTAAGAATTAGTTCATAGAAATGTAGAAAATTGGTCTAGAATATGGGTTTGAAGTGAGTGTTCACTGAGCATTATTGTAATAGAAATTCAAATTTTCCTAGAGTGGTCATTGTTTAAAGATTACAACTACCAAAATATTGAATCATTAGATATTTTTTATACTAAAACATATACATGTTTATTATACATGGATATTTTCCAGTGTGATTGAACCAAATAATTCATCATTCTCTTATTTTATTTATATTCTATATATGGATTGATTTTTTAGTTTGGATGAATTTAAAGGACTAATATGTTGGATTCTATTCCTGATAATATGGAAAATTTACCACGTTATGGGTGTTGTTTAAAAGAAAAGTTTATTTTTATCATTACCATGATATACCCCCTCCCCCTGTACATGTATAACTTCCAAGGTAAATAAAGAATATGAAATTTTTATATTTATTAACATTTTATAATAAAATTCTAATATTACCTTAAATTTAATTCTATGTTCGATGGCGTACCTAAAATGCAACAACGCGTTTCATTAAAATCTTAAGTTGCACACTAATAATATAATAATATTTTTTTAAAATGGTATTTAATGCACAACCATTTTAATAGCAGCAATGAATAGAACTAACTACATAATGATTATATATGTTTGTTAAATATTTTAACAACTACCCAATAAATGATAGAGGCTTACAATGCAAATGAATCCAATTTTAAGCATAAATATTCTAATATTCTTTTAAATGTAGATTAACCGCCTTTTGATGGAAAATCCATTTTAAAAATAAATTTTGTCAATATTATATGTTATATTTGACAAAATAAAATCCTTCTTTATAATTGGGACATCAAAATTTACTTTGTGAAAATTTTTGTTATTTTTCCGATAAAGTTCTTTTTTTAATGAATAGTGAAAATGTTGTATTTTAATTCAAAACCTCTTTTTAATATAATTTATTTATATGGATAGATAATTTTTTAATTGGGTTTAAATTTTTGTTAAAATTTATTTTTACCATTTAATCTAGTGGTGGTCATTGGAATTAATTTCACTTTGAAATTGGACATAAACAAGTGTCAATCATTTGATAGATATTGTTTCTTAGAAACACGCTATTTGTTTTGACAGCGGGAATTAATCATAAAATAAATTATTGAAACTTATATGTTTTGAATTTGGTAAAATGGAAATCATTTTTGAATTTATAATACCAAATTTACTTTGGATAAATTTTTCGTATTTTTCTGAAAAATGTTCATTTTTAATAAATAGTGAAAAATACTGCATTTTACATCAAAACTCCTTTTAATCTAATTTAATTATATAGTTATATTGTTTTTTAATTGGTTTTAAAGTGTAATTGAATTATGTTTTTATCACATAATACAATTTTGTTCATTGGAACTAATTTTAATTTATAATTGGATGTAAAAACATGTCAATATTTTGATAAATTTTAATTCCTAAAAACCCGTCTTTGGTTGTGACAATGGGAATTATTTTCAAATTAACTACTAAAATTTCTGTGTTTGGAATTTGGTAAAATTTATTCCATATTTGGAATAATAAGGTCCAAATTATTTAATTAAGACTCTTGTTTTTTGACATTATGAATAGTAACGACGATAATTGTCTTTAATTATAGGAGATTAATTAGTAATCAGGTAGTTATGGGTAATAAAATAAAATCATAATAATATAAAATGACACCAAAATGTTTCCAAATCCTCTTGTTTGAGTCAGGGAAAACCATGGAAAGCGTTTTACTAAACTTGAGGGCCCATAAAGTCACATGGGTTTGATAGTGACATTTATCACATTATTTTTCAAAAAGAAGAGAAATATAACAATGGTTGGAATATCCTCAGTAAAAAATTTTTAATTTTGTTTAAATAAATTATCTATTAGATTATAAATATTCATTTGATGTCTAAAAATATTTCCTACATCATGGTATCTTTTTATAATTTTTAGACATTAAATAAATAAATTTATTTATGACACCATGATGAGGCAATGATTACCTCATTAATGAATGATTTAAGTAAAATGAAAAGATAACGTAAAATATAATACTTAAACCTGTCAAAAACCTATAGGATGGGTTGATTTATAACCCTTATCACCTTATCCGAAATATATATCATTGTGGGACCTTTAAAATCCAAAAATCATTTTATAATGATGTAACATTTCAAGACTTTCCAAAAGTGACCCTCCTCCCTCATATAAAAGGCCCCCACATCTACCCCCTTACCCACACCTCTCAAGCCCTTTTAATGTCCAAAATCTGCACATATTATCTCTCCATATCCATATCCTACTCCTAGATTCCTCACTGTGGGCAGAAGTCTTTCTAAGGAAGGCTTTGGCTCAAATCAAAAAGAGCTACCCGATTTAGAGGTAATGTCTTCTCTCGAGTTTCTTTCTTTTTTTCCCTTCTTCACTCACAACTATGTTCTTATTATTTGATCCCATATTAACACCAGTATCCTCAATATACTAGGATTTTGTTATTATAAGGACTCTACCTACACTTACACACACCTTCATCTAATAGTTAAAGAACATACTGTTTCTGTGGGTGGTGAATTACTGCCTCCCAAAACGATGTTTGTTCAATCGTTTTTTAACTCTTCTCATGGTGGCCATTATTATGGGATGATATTTATATATGATATATATTATATTTATGTCCTCTCAATGATTCTATATTTTTTATTTAAAACAAATCTTTATGCTTTTCATGTTGTGAAAATGCAATAATTTCATATGAGGAAGTGTGGACAACCGCCCCCTCAAGTGATGTGACTCGTTCATGAAAAACATGAAATTTATAAATAATTTAATTAATGAACTTATGTTACCTATTTAACATATATATTATACTGGAATTATAATATATCTATGTTTAATTTAGTTTTAAAGTCCATTAATATGACAAAAAAATGTAAGTAGCGTTCGTTGGTACGTACGGCCTACCGTCACCATGAACGGTCCATTTCATTGATTATCTCCAAACAATATGGAATATTATTAAATACATATATAATTGATATATATGATATTTAAATCATGAAAAACATTCTGGAGATGATGTAATTATAACTAGATGAACAATTCTCTTCAAGTAATTTCATTGTTGACACATGTACCGAACATCGACAAAAAGTATGATATGAACTCACGTAATTAACTAATTATTATAACATGATAATATGTGATATGAATTGAATAATAAACTTTAAAGGAATTCCTTATGAAATTATAAAAATTCCAAGGTTTGTTATTCCATAATATAAAGAAATGAACAAGACAAGTCAAACTTGAGGTAAGGGGATTTATTGTCTCGCTTTTAATTCCTTGAGATTTCCATTGTTCGCCACATATTTGTTGCAAGTGATGTATTTTGTAATGCCATTTCAAATATATTATCATGATTATATTTATATTCAAGTTATTATGTGATTCATTTGGTGTTTATTATCTTTTGGTCATACAACTCGATTGATTAGAACAAGTTAAGGGGTTTTAATCTCACTTTTTATTCCTATGAGATTCATTCTATATTTTCCCCTATTTACTTTTTTGAGGTGTATGTACTGACCATGATTTTATTATTTGTGTAATACACTTTAATTTATGGGTATTTACATCTTCATTGTATGAACCTTCTTTCATGGGGTGTACATTTCGAAAGTTACCCAAATCTGCCAGGGAACCTTTTCCCCTCCTCTTTTTTAAAGACTTCATTTTGTTAGGTCTTTTAATTTACATCTTCTTATGTTGGGAAATGTTATTATATATCCTTATTTCTGAAAATTTTATGTCCAAGTGATGAGATAACCATTTTATCTCTCATAAACTCATTTTCTTAAATTCAAAGTGACATAATTAGGCAGTCGAATTTCTATAAGGGAACTTCCTAAGGCAATTTCCATTATTTGTGTTAAAACTCTATGTCACGAACCGAATCTGGTCGCCGCCAAAACTGGCACCAAACCTAGCCTGTGACATGACCCGAAGGGCGTTCCCTATCCCCACGGGCTGGCACAAGTGCTCGGGTATCATTTATTTTTTTTGGGAACGATTTACCCGAATATGAAGGCATAAAACATTAAAAACAATCAATAAACTGAATCTGAAAAATGTAAACAAAACTATGTTTAAAAAAAACCATAACTGAATAAATATTTTTAAAGACACTACAAGTGGTCTAAAAACAAATAATTACAACATATAGACATCCCCATGGACTCCACATGACAATGGGGTCATCACCTGCAAGCCTTCTCCGCAACTCCGCCCCAACGATGGGGACTAACACCCTGCACCGCCATCACCCTTAGCCTTCCCTTTACCTGAGTCAAGAATAATCAGGTATATTTACACCCAAGGAGTGTAAGTATGGTGTGAGCCTAATCCCAATAGGATACCACCAGATGATTCCAAAGAGCATGCAATACAATGTGAACAAAACAAGCAATTTTAATACACAAGGTGAAATAGTGGTAAAATTCAAAGAAATGAAACTTTCAAATGAAAACAGTTTTCAATCCAAGAATTCCAGTATGTTAACAAATTAAATAGACATGTTATCTACTGTAAAGTACTTCCAAAACACCCCACAACAAGGTTAAATACCACAAATCCAATGAGCATCAAAATCGGGAACACCCCTAAGCACAAGGTTGTCTCGGGCCCTATGTACCTCGTACCTCAGTGTAGAGTAACCATAGATAAATCCGTTCTCATGCACGAGACACTAGTAGGGAACATACCCATAACCTAGTGGTCCCAAATCATAATCCACATATTTTATTTAGAGTTGTCGTTATACAAATACTAAGTGGAATAGGGACAAAACCCATCTGATCCACTAGCTGTACTAGTACAAATCCGCCCCACCTAGGTACCCGGGCTTCCCCTTTTGTGCTCAAAAAATTTCAGAAAACAACACACATACTTTTGAATATAAAATTTCACTACTGATCACAAACAAATATTACAGTAGCTACACACATTCTATACCATTTAAAACACACAATAAAATAATTTTATTTTCAATAAAACAATCTCTCAAAACATCACATTGTTTTGCACCCAAAGCTCTTTAAGGTATCCACTTTGCACACTATGTGAACACTTTTAAGTCATTAAAACAAAATTTCAGTTTAATACCCTTTAATGAAACCAACAATTCTGTTATGGGGCATCCCAATGTGAACCAAGAAGTTAGATCTTTTAAAAACCACCATTTCCAAAAAAACATGGCACTTAAAACCCATTTGCTTCCCAAACACCATTTAAGCAAACTTTCACAGAAATAACAAAAAATAATAAACATTAAAAACATGATTTTCAGTCATAATAAAGTTCAATAAAATCAACTAAGTAATTATAGGTCAGCCCAAAATGAACCAATGAATGATTTGAATGAAAAACCCCCCAATTTCACCAAAAATTGGAACTTAAAATTCATTTTCATTATAAATGCAACTAAAACCAATTTTTACAGAGACATTAAAGGGAAATAAACAATAAGGTACCATGAACACAGCAAGATAATTCACAAAAATTGCACACAAAATGGAATCACCTACCAAAACCAAGGAAACCCTTGAACCCTTTGTGCGAAAACTCAAACGCACCACCGCCACACCTCAAGGAAGGTAAAACAGACCTAAAACCAGAATTTCAGACCATGAAACACAAGATAAAACCCTATTTTTTAAACCCAAATCCCTGTACATTATAAACCTCAATGATAAGGGAATAAACCTTATGTAAATTGGATGTAACCCTAAACAAATTGAAAGAAGAAAGAAGGAGAACAACATACTTAAAATATCTTGTAGAAATATCCCCCAAAAATACCAGTATCTGACTTTAAAAATACTCAAACATTTAAGGGAGGTTAGAAAAATGATATGGAGATTATTTAGTAATTTTAATGGGGGAAAAAGAGTAAAAATTGAGAGATATATGAAGGAATGAACTTACCTCTTCAAATCTGGACGATTTGAGGAAGCCTATGAAGTTCGGAACCAAATCGCGATTAACCAGAGCTCCAAAGAGGGGGGAGAGAGAAGGGTCGTGCGGATGGGTTCAGTGGTCTTGGGCTCCACTTGGAATCACCGAAAAATCCCAAAAAATTAATAAGATATAACATAATCGATATTTTTTTTAGAACATGAATTGGGCTTTCGATCAGGCCCAACACCTTAGATAAAACCCCAAATAAACCCTGGTTATGGATTTATAAAAGCTCCAAATTACCTTGGTGGTGTTAATGGGTTAAGGGAGGTCAAGTAGGAATTTGAATGGATGAAAAATGTTGAAAAATGAAAAAGTTATAGAAGATACAAAATTTATTTTTTAATCTGAAATTGGGCTCACGGTTTAGCCCAATTCATGAATACTCATCTATTCCTCCCTAAAACCTAGGTAAACCCCCAAAACAAAGCAAGGATGTAAATTAAATTAAAAAAGTACCTTTAAAATATGTCATGGATGTGACACTCTACATATTTATTATGTCATGCTATGAATATGTGTTGATGACCTTTGATTATTTTACACTTAATATCCACTTATATTGAGTGTATTTATATTTTTCACACATAATTATTTTGTTGATTTATCCTTAATCTAAGGATACTTTCTTTGTAAGGGACTTCGTCTCAATATTTTTTCATTGAGGCATCATTTTATTTCTACACGACTTTATTTTATACGGTGTATAAAACCATTTTATCATTTAATTTCATTCAAAAAGAATATTTTTTACACGAATCATTTTACTAAATGAGAAAATAAATGTTTTTGTCTTATGTATGCGGCAAAAATGACTTCTCTGCAACCATGACTATTATTTGAGTTTCAACATCCTATACAAGCCATAACTTTTATAAATGAAAAATAATTACCATGTTTTACTTTTCTTTTATTTTGGTTTTGAAAATGGTTCTGATAATGTTTTTATTATATCAATGTATTGTATTGATATCTTATGATTGAAATGTGGAAATGTTATGTTTTATTTATAAATGTTTTATGTGATACGATTATGTTATGTTTCATGGGAATTGTTTATGAAGTCGGGTGGTTCCATGATAAACTAAGGCGGGTGAGCCCGAGGTAGCTCTCCAATGCATTTGGTAACGTGAAGGAGTTAAATTCTAAGGATTCTCCGAAAAGATTTAGGGAATATACTGCTATGGGTATTCTAAATGTAACCATGAGGGTTACTCCCTACTTAAGAATGTTATGAATGACTCAATATACCTTTATGTCATATTATTTCTATCAGTTATTTATAAATCTTATGATTTCATGAGCTATGTTAAATTGCTTCTGTTTTATGAGTAATGTATGATTTCATTGATTCTTATGTATACATGGACTAATGTTTTCTTTCTGTATTTTTATATCCCTCACTGAGGTTTTTATACTCATCCAAAGTATTTGAAATGTTTTACACATGACATAAAGATGAATAGGGTCAAGGATTGGATAAAGGAAAGGCATGCTATCTAAATCCTAGAACTAGACATGTTTATTTTTTAAGAGTTTTTATTTTATAAAAAATGGAAACTGAGTAGAAGTGTCTACTTTACAATCTTTTGAGATGTAATAGTTATTTCCTAATTCTCTAAAACTATAAACCTGAAAAGATCCTCAATTTTAATTATTCATTTTATTCATGATTATGAAATGTTTTAATTCTGGGTCCTTATAGTTGGTATCCGAGGGAGGTTTAGATAAATTTTGAGGTTTGGGTATTCTTTTAGAACACGTAACATTACCATAATGGTTAGGATTTTATAAAGAGTCATAGTTATTTTTTTTAAAGTTAATGAGTTTAGGATAACATGAAAAAGTATATCTTAGTATTTACCCTCCTCATAAGATATTATATGATGATTTTATGGATATAATCACACTGACCTTTTTGGTTTTTGTAAATGGATGGATCTAGCAGGCACCAAAGTAACAGTGGATGTGAAGAAAACATTAACGGTTTTCTGAATGAGCAATTGAATGATATGGGAGCAACAATGAGAACTTTTGTGGTTATTCTCCACTAACTATCTGGAGTCATGATTGGCCACCTAAACCTTAGTGATTTATATAAGACATCATATATGAAAGAAACAAATCCCTATATATGTTCAGGTAATATTCATAAAGGAAAGTCTATTAAAAAACCTATGTGTCAAAGATGTTGTATGAAACACATAGGAAAAAGTTTCAAACGGATAGAAAGATGATATAGATGTGGAAATGAAGTTCATAAATCAAGAACCTTCCATGTTAAAATAAGCATCTAGGTGACTATAGAAAAGGGAAATAAGTTCTTTCTGAAGGATAAATTGAATGTTTTAAATGTGGTGTGCATGGTCATTATGAAAACACATGTCCAACAAAAAAGTTTCGGGAATGGGATCCCCATGATCGTACAAATATTCATTTACCAATTACTAATGCCATTCCGATTGAGGATGAAGAAAATGACAATGAATAATGAAAGGTATGAATTATTTCTTAACATATGTTTTCTTATTATTGAATCTTAGGATATTATTCATGATTTTGTTTGTAGGGAGGTATTATTTTAGAATAAGTTAGAAAAGAATGGTTAATGGATCATGAAGAATGTTTAATGAGTAAGAAGTAAACATATAATGGATTCAAGAATTATGGTAGATTTTAGAATGGTGAAATTATTAAAAGTATTAAGTCTCTTTTTATGATGGGATTACATTAGAATACTTTTTATAGTATGTGTAACCCTGAATTTTGATATATGAAAATTTTATTCATGGAATAATTATCTTTTATTTTGTGGATATAGTTATATTGAACCATTTGGGTTTATATGATCCTTGAATTTGAGGTAATTACCTATTAATACATTTTAGGATGCAAAATGAAAGTTATTAGATAACCATCATGGTTAAAATATGTTATGGTTATTTTTGATGAATTTATCTCTTTTCTTGGGAACGCTATAAAAATATGTATTTTTTGAAAAGGGACAACAAGAAAACAATGTGGAAACCTGTCACATCAGATAAAGCTGCGGGAATCGAACTCACAACGAAAGAGAGACTTGTATTTATCGACTACCACTGGACTATGTGAAGTCCCTGGTTTGTATGACTAATTATTTTTAGTTATATGATCTTATGAATCAGTAATAAGTTGATTTTGGGTTTTCTATGGAAATGATTAACCTATCATGGAGGATATGTGATTAGGTTAATTAATTTTCAATATGATACTATAAGAGTAACTGATGTTATTTGGAGATAAATTTTAAGATTTACCATGAAAGACGATGTGATTAAATCCTTCAGCTATTTGGGTTTCAATTTTAGTTTGGATTACATTGAAGAATTTTATGGATAGATTTTTATTTAATGGTCTATCTTGAACCTTGGGTTCTTTTTGTTGAATTTTGGAGATTAAGAGCAGTATTTATTTTTATAAAGGATTATACTTTTGGGGATTATTTAATATTTTACTAAAAATGTTGGTTTTGTTTAAGGTATAAAGACATGGGAAATATATAGTTAATAATTTATGGATTAGGTGATTCTCAAGAATTTGATTATAGCACTCTTAATGTGAACAAGTCATCCTAAATAATCACCTTTTAGAGAATATATGAGTTTGTGTAAGAAATTTAGTAAGAGATGAAAGTCTACATGACAAGTATGTATGTTTCCTTATAATTTAGTTAAGATCATAAATAAATTATTCAATTAAAAGTAACTTAAAACAAAAATGTTGTATGTTAACTTTTCCTACTGGGGAATAAATTACCGTTTAACCCATCACAAGTTTGTGATTTTCTGGTGGTTAACTTTATCCTAGACATATTTTCTATCACTCTCATCAGAACATGATTGTTTGTTTTCACCTCTATATCCATGGTTTCATGGAATCCTAATATCTGTTGTCTCAGGTGACCTTTGTACTTTTTTTAAGTGATAGTTTAGTTCACTCTTTTCTGATGTGGGGCTTTCAAGGAAGTTTCCGATCCCAATTTTGAAATTACGAGGATGCAATTCCCAAAAGTGGGGAAGGATGTAACATCCTTGGTAAATAAATAATATGACATTTTCATATTTATTAATATTGGTGAAAAAATGTTAATATTAAATTAAAATGAATTCTATGTTCGATGGTGTACCCAATACACAACAACGATTTTCTTTGTAATCTTACGTTGCACACTAATAATATAATAATATTATTTTAAATGGTAGTCAATGCCTTGCTGTTGTAATGGCATGAATGAATAGAACTAACTACAAAATGATTATATATGTTTTTTAGATATTTTAACAAATTACCCAATAAATGATAGAGGATTAAAATAAAAATTAATCCAATTTTAAGCATAAATATTTTACTATTAATTAAATAGTAAATTAACCACCTTTTGATGGGGACCCCTTTTTAAAACTACTTTTTGTCAATTTTATATGTTATATTTGAAAAAAATAAAATCCTTCTTTATAATCGGGACATCAAAATTTACTTTGTGTAAATTTTTGTTATTTTTCCAATGAAGTTCCTTTTTAATGAGTAGTGAAAGTGGTGAATTTTAATTCAAAACCTCCTTTTAATTGAATTTATTTATATGGTTAGATTATCTTTTTAATTTTGTTTAATGTTTAGTTAAAATATAATTTTACCATTTAATACAATGATGATCATTGGAATTAATTTCACTTTGAAATTGGACATTAACAAGTGTCAATCTTTTGATAGATATTGTTTCTTAAAAAACACTATTTGTTTTGACAGTGGGAATTAATCGTAAAATTAATTAATGAAACTTATATGTTTTTAATTTGATAAAATGGACTTCATTTTTGAATTTGGAATATCAAATTTACATTGGAGAAATGTTTGTTAATTTTCTGACAAATGTTCATTTTTAATGATTAACGAAAAATACTACATTTTACTTCAAAACTACTTTTTCATGTAATTCAATTATATAGATAGATTGTCCTTTTAATTTGTTTTAAAGGTTAATTGAATTACTTTTTATCACTTAATACAATTTTTTTCATTGGAAGTAATTTGACGTTTTAATTGGATGTAAAAACGTGTCAATATTTTGATAAATTTTACTTCTTAAAAACCCGTCTTTGGTTGTGACAACTAAAATTATTTTTAAATTACTTACTAAAGATTATGTGTTTTTAATTTGGTATAATGGATTTCATATTTGGAATAATAAGGTCCAAATTATGTAATTATTTCTCTTTTGTTTTTGGAAATTATGAATAGTAATGATAATAATTTTCTTTAATTATCGTGATTAATTAGTAATCGGGTAGTTAAGGGTAACAAAATAATATCATAATAATATAAAATGACCCCAACATGAGTGAAAATATTATTTTTTGAGTCATGTCTGACCATGTTAAGCTTTTTACCAAACTTGAGGTTCCCTGGAGTCACATGGGAGTGATAGTGACATTTATGACAATATTTTTTAAAAAGAAAAGAAATATAACAAAGGTTTGTATATAAAAAGTAAAACAATTTTAATTTTATTTGTATAAATAATATCTTATAATATAAATAGTCATTTGAATTAAAATTTTTTTTCCTGAATCATGGTATTTGTTTTATAATTTTTAGACTTTAAATAAATAATTTTTTAATGACACCATGATGATGCAGTGATTACCTCATTAATGAACGATTTAAATAAAATTAAAAGATAAGGTAAAATAAAACACTTATACTTGTATAAAACCTATTTTATGGGTGGATTTAGAACCATTATCAACTTATCCTTAAAGTATATCATTTTGGGAACTTTAAAATCCGAAAATAATTTTATAATAAAGTAACATTTTGAGACATTCCAAAAGTGACCCTCCCCCCTCTTACAAAAGGCCCCTAGATCTACCCCCTTACCCACACCTCTCAAGCCCTTGGATCTTCCATACTCTAATCATATTATCTCTCCACATCCCACTTTTACTCACAGAAACCTCACTTCTAGTATAAGTCTTTCCAAGTAATCCTTTGGCTCAAATCAAAAAGAGCTACCCGATTTAGAGGTAATGTCTTCTCTCGAGTTTCTTTATTTTATTTTCCTTATTCACTCACAACTATCTTCTTATTATTTTATCCCATAATAAATTTAGTATCCTTAATAAACTATGATGTTGTTATGATATGTATTCTACCTACACTTACACACACCTCCGACTAATGGTTAAAGAACATACTGTTTCTGTGGGTGGCGAATTACTGACTCATGAAACGATGATTATTCAATATTAATTTAACACCTCTCATGGTGGCCATTATTATGGAAATATATTTATATATGATATATATTATATTTATTTCCTCTCAATTCTTATGTATTTTATATTTAAAACAAACTTTTATGCTTTTTATGTTGTGCAAATGCGATAATTTTATATGAGGAAGTGTGGACAACGCCCCCCCCCCCCCAAGTGATGTGACTCGTTCATGAAAAACATGGAATTTATAAATAATGTAATTAATGAACTTTTGGTACCTATATAACATATATATTATACTGTAATTATAATATATCTATGTCAAATTTAGTTTTAAAGTCTATTAATATGACAAAAAAATGAAAGTAGTGTTCATGCGTACGTACGACCTAACATCTCCATGAACGATACATTTAATTTATTATCTCCAAACATTGTTGAATATTATTAAATATATATATACTGGATATATATGATATTTAAATAATTAACACCATTCCGGAGATTATGTACTTATAACTACATGGAAAATTCTCTTCAAGCAAGTTCATTGTTCACTCGTTTACCGAACATCGACAAAACGTAAGATATGAACTCACATAATTAACTAATTATTATAACAAGATAATATGTGATATGAATTGAATAATAAAATTTAAATTAATTACTTAAAAATTATAAATTGACCAAGGTTTATTATTCAAGAATATAATGAAATGAACAAGACAAGTTGGACTTGAGGTAAGGGGATTTCTTATCTCAGTTTTAATTACGCGAGATTTCCATTGTTCGCCACTTATTTGTTGAATGTGGTGTATTTTGTAATTAAATTTCATATATGTTATCATGATTCTATTTATATTTGTGGTATTATGTGATTCATTTGGCGTTTATTATATTTTGGTCATACGACTCGATTGATTACAATGAGGTAAGGGGGGTTTATCCCATTTTTTATTTCCGTGAGATTCATGCTACATTTTCCACTATTTCCTTTTTTGAGGCGTATGTACTTCCCATTATTGTATTATTTTAGTAATATACTTTAATTTATGGGTATTTACATCTTCATTGTATGAACCATCTTTCATGTTGTGTACGTTTCGAAAGTTACCCGAATCGGTAAGAGAACCTTTCACCCTCATCTTTTTAAAAGACTTATTTTTATTAGGTCTTTTAAGTAACATAATATTATCTTGGGATATGTTATTATATATCATTATTGATTTAAATTTTATGTCCAAGTGATGAGATACCATTTTTATCTCCCATAAACTCCTTTTTTGAATTTTAAAGTGACGTCGTTAGGCTGTCGAATTTCAGTAAGGGAACTTCTTAACCCAATTTCGATTCGTTGGGTTAGACCTCTATTTCTTGATTATGTCGTGATATGAATATGTGAGGATGACCTATGATTATTTTACAATTAATAGCCACTTATATTTATAATATTTATATTTTTCACACATAATAATGAAATTGATTTATCCTTAATCTAAGGATACCGCCTTTGTACGGGATATCGTCTCAATCTACTTTCATTCAGGCATATTTTGATTTCTACTTGACATTATTTTATATGGTGAATAAAACCCTTTTGACTTGTAATTTCATTCAAAAGGAATATTTTTATAAGAAGTGTTTTACTAAAATACAAAAGGAATTTTTTTGTCTTACGTATGCTGCGACAACAGATTCTCTACCATTGTGACCATTATTTGAGTTTGAATATCCTCTATATGCCATAACTTTTTTAAATGAAAATTAAATACCTTCTTTTAATTTTCTTTTATTTTGGTATTGAAAATGTTTCTAAAAATGTTTTGATTATATCAATGTGTTGTATTGATATCTTGTGAATGATATGTAGAAATGTTATGTTTCCATTTTTCATGTTTTATGTGATACGACTATGTTATGGTTTTTGGGAATTGTTTATGAATTCAGGTGGTTCTGTGATAAACTAAGGGTTGGTGAGACTGAGATAGATCTCTAATTAAATGGGTTACGCGAAGGAGTTAAACTATAAGGTTTCTCTGAAGATATTTTTTGAATATACTATGATGTGTATTCCATATGTAACCACGAGGGTTACTCCCTAGGTAAGAATGTTATGAATGCCTCAGGTTACCTTTTTGGCTTATGATTTCTATGCGTTTTTCATAAATCTTATGATTTCATGAGGTATGTTAAATTGATTATGTTTTATGAGTAAGGTATTATTTCATTGATTCTTATGTATACGTGGAATAATGTTTTCTTTCGGTATTTTTATATCCCTTACTGAGCTTTTTATGCTCATCCCAAGTTTTTGAAATGTTTTCCACATGACTTAAATATGAATAGGGACAAGGATGGTAGAATTGAAAGGCATTCTATCTAAAACATGGAAGTATACAAGTTTCTTTTTTAAGAATTTTTATTTTATGAAAAAAATGGAAATTTAGTAGAAGTGTCTACATTATAATCTTTTGTGATGTAATAGTTATGTCCTAATTCTCAAAAACTCTACACCTGAAAAGATCCTCAATGTGAATAATTCATTTAATTCAAGATTATGTAATGTTTTATGGTTGGTTCCTTATAACATGTGTATTTTTTCTCACATCATAACTAGGTGATACTAATAAGTGATATCAACTCCTAAAGGTTTTAACTTTAATATCAACAAATCAATTCTTTTTTTGAGTTTTTATATACATGGATTCATTTATAAATATTAGATTATGTTTTTAAATGTAATTAATGGTTTGAAAAGGATATTATTTATTATCTATAGACCTTTTATGAAAATTTTATGGATTATAAAAATAATTATACAGATTTGAGAATTCAGAGTGACAATGTTTTTTTTGGAAGTGCATAATGGATCTATGCTAGTGTTGGTATTGACATGAAGTTTAGGAAAAATATTTTTTTCCATAACTTATAAAAAAGTTAATATGTTATATAGCACCAAAGGTATAAGTACCTAGCCTTAAAACACACAATAACCTAGAATTAAATGAATAATTCAGATTGAGGATCTTTTCAAGATTAGAGTTTTAGAGACTTTGGCCACAACTATTACATTAAATCACAAAAATTAAAAAGTATAAACTTATACTCAGTTTCCGTTTTTTTCCATAAAATAAAAACACCTGAAAAAAAGAGTCCTGTAATGTTCGATGTTTTAGATAGCATGAATTTTTCTTGATCCCATCCTTGGCCATATTCATCTTTATGTCTTTTGAAAGACATTTCAAAAACTTCAGATGCACATAAAAATCTTAGTAATGTTTATTAGATAAATAAAGAAAACATTAGTTCATAAGAACATAATATTTTTAACATAACTCAGAAAATCATAACATTTACGAATAAAAAATATAAAACCTAAATCATGAAGGTAACTTGTGGAATCCGTAACATACTTATGTTGTAGCTTTCACAACTACGTAGGGAGTTATATTTAGAATACTATCACAACATATTCCATAAATCTATTAGAAAAAACATTATCATTTACCACCATCAGGTTAACCAATGTATTGGAGTGCTATCTCGGGCTCACCCGCCCTAGGTTTATCATGGAACTACCCATATACATAAACAATGCCCAAGAACCAAAACATATTCATAACAACCAAAACAAACATAAAGGAAAGATATCATTTCCCCATTTCAATAACAATATTTCATTTAAATGTATTGACATAACAAATACATAATCAAAACCATTTTCAATACCAAATTATGTAAAAGATTATATGGTATTTATTTTACTTTTAAAAACACTATGACTTGTTAATGAATCCAAATATCAAATAATACTCGTTACGGAAGAAAAGGTCATTGTCACTGATTACATTAAAAAGAACCATTAATATTTTTTCATTTAGTAAAATGATATATAGAAATAATATTTCCTTTGAAATAAATGAAATGTCAAGGGTGTTTTTACATGGTATAATAGAATGTTCTGTATAAATCAAAATATGCCTCAATGAAATGAGACTGAGACGAAGTCCCTTACATCGTGTCTTACTTGACCCGTTCTTTATTTAATCTCTTGAATAATAAACTAATGATACTTTATAATTTATTAAGAACATATTTCAATTTTATTATTCCCTTTTAAATTACTTACTACCATGTTAGAAACATTATGTAATCATTTATGTTATTAATGGTCGTTTTGTAGATATTTTGTACTTGAGTAAAAAATTAACTTCTTATAATTACATGTTGTTCATGTGGTCAAAATTACAATATATCTAGAATGATATTAATTTTTTAGATATAATATATATCATATATATATACATTATATATATTTATTTATAATAGTACATAACATCGGGTGATAAGAAATGAAATGCACCATTCATTGGGACGGTAAGTCGTACGTACACATGAACGATACTTCCATTTCTATTTAATATTTTAATGAATAAAAACATAATGATACATAGGTATATTATAATTACAATATAATATAATATATTATTTTAGTAACTCCATTTTTTATATGTTCCACAAATTTTATGAACGAGTCATATTACTTTGAGGGGAGGTAGTCTGTACTTTTTTCAATTGAAATTATCTTATTTATCCATTATGGAAACCATAAAGGTATTATATAAATAAAAAATAAAAAATAATGGAAAAAATATAAATATAATATATATTAAATATAAATACAGTTCCATCATAATGGCCTCCATAAGAGGTTGTAGGAGAAGATTGACCAATCATCGTTTCGTGGGGCAGTAGTTCACAGTCCATAGAAACATCAGGTTCTTTACCCATTAGACGGAGATGTGTGTGTAAGTGTTGTTTGAATAATTCTACAAATAAAAACCTATTATACTTAAGATACTAGTGTTGTTATTATTGAAAATAAAAAAAAATGATTTTAGGGGGCTGGATAAGTAAAATGAAAGAAAAGAACATAAGAGAATATGTTACCTTTAAATCTGGAAACCCCCTTTGTTTTGACCAAAAAGATTTCTTGTAGTGACTTATGCCTATGGTAAGGATTTTAGGTGGAAGAGAGGGATATTTAGAGATTATTTGGGCAGAGTTTGGATAATCCAAGTGGCATGAGAGGTGAGATTAATGGGAAATAAGTGAGGGATTTTTATAAAGGGGAGGAGGGGCTCTTTAGGAAAGTTTGAAAATATTATTTTATTATATAATGAATTTAAGTTCCTAAAGGTCCAAAACTTATTAATGTTGAAATAAGATGACAAATGTTCGAAATAAAATCATCCAATAATAATTGGATCGGTTTTGGATACTATTTTAATTTTTATAATCTTATTTAAATCATTTATTAATGAGGTAAACAATACATCATTATTTTGTCATAAATAATTTTATTTATTTGTTGTATAAAAAATATAAATAAAATAACATGATGTAGTAATTATTTTTAAATTTTTAATTAAAATTTAAAGTCAATGTGATAACTTATATAACCCCATGTGTAAATTCATTTACTAAACAATACATTTTTAAGTCATTTTGACTTTAATTTAAATTAATTAATATAATGTTTCGTTATCACTCATTACTGGATCCATGAGCTCCCAAAATAGACCTATGGATTTCCATGGTCGTAAATGTATCAACCAATAGGATTAGGACACATGTTAGTGTAATTTAATATTATTATAATATTATTTTTTTTATCCAAATTTACAAAATTTACCATTTTTACTATGGTAAATAAAATATTTACTGAAGTGAATATTTACAATGTCTAAAAATAAAAGTTTCCTATTTAAAAAAATTTGATCTCCAGATTCCAAATATGGAATCCATTTTTCCAAATTTAAAATACAGAATTGGCATAAATTAATTTAAAATTAATTCACGTTGTCAATTCAAAATAGTGTTTTTAAGAAAAAATAACTATCAAAATATTGGCATTTGTGATTGTCCAATTTCAATGTGAAATTACATCCAATGACCAAAATTGGATTAAATGGTTAAAAAATAATCTAATTTCAATTTAAAATCAATTATAAAGACAATATTACCATATAATTAAGTTAGATTAAAATGAAGTTTTGAATTAAAATAAAATATTTTTCACAATTCATTAAAAAATGAACATTATCAGAAAAATACAAAAAAATCATCCAATATAAATATTGATGTCCATATTCAGAAGAAGTGTTTTATTTTATCTAATAGGACATATAAAAGTTAAAAAATGTAATTTAAAAAGGGATCACCATCAAAAGGTGGTCAATCGACCCATTAAGTAATATTATAGTATTTATGCTTAAAATTGGATTCATTCACATTTTAAGCCTCTAAATTTTTTCGGATAAGAGTTAAAAAATTTAAAAAACATGTATAATCATATTTTAATTAGTTCTATTCATTCCTGCCATTACAATGGTTAGGAATTATCTACCATTTAAAATAAAAATATTATATTAATATTTTTCAGTATAACTCAATGTTTTGTGCAACGTAAATTTTCAAAGAAACCCATTGTAGTTTATTAGTTACTCCATAGAACATTGAATCCCATTTAAATAAATATTAATATTTAATTCCAAAATATTAATAAATGTTAAAATGTCATGTTCTTAATTTAACTAGGATGATACATCCTTCCCACCTTTTTGGAACTGTGTCCCCACAATTTTATTCTCTTATCAAATAAGTGGGGGTATTTATCCCTAATTGAATTTTCAGATTCCCACATTGCCTCTTCATCCATATAGGTTTTCCAAAAAACTATTACATGATGAATTACCTTATTACGCAACACTTACTCTCTCTGGTCAAGAATCTGGACTGGTTGTTCCTCATAAGAGAGATTCTATTCCAAATGTACTATCTATAGGCTCAAAACATGAGATGGATCTGGCTTATAATTTCTTAACATTGAAAAATGAAAAACATTATGTGCCTGGGATAAACTTGTTGGTAAATACACACTTTACACATTTGATCTAGCTTTCCCCAGGATTTAATATGGTCCAATGAACCTCTGAATCAACTTCCCCTTCTTACCAAAATGCATCACACTTTTACATTAAGATACATTAAGAAAGACATGATCACCTACCTCGAAATAAATATCCTTCCTCATGTTATCAACATAACTTTTCATCCTACTCTGTGTTGTTCACATGTTCTTATGAATCTACTAAACCTTTTCTTCCATCTCTTCTACCAATTATGGTCCCATCAACTTCCTTTCTCCTACATCATCCCAAAAAGATGTAGTTCGACACCGCTTCCCATATATTGCATCAAATAGAGCCATCTGTATACTAGAATGAAAACTGTTATTATAAGAAAATTCAACAAAATAAAGATGTTGGTCCCAACATCTCTGGTAATCAATCAAAAAAGAAAGTAACATATTCTCTAAGGTCTGAATTGTTCGTACTAACTACCCATCTGATTATGGATGAAAAGCTGTACTAAAATTTAATTCGGTACCCAACGACTTCTGGAGGTCTTTTCATAAATTTAGAAGTGAACCTCGGATCACGATCATTTACAATGGGGATGGAAACATCATGAAACGTGACTATATAATTATCATTCAACTGAGAAATTTGATCTAGAGGAAAAGTATCTCGAATATAAAGGAAATGAGAAGATTTAGTCAATCAATCAACAATAACCATGATTTCATTATTACCTTGAGATGTATTTGCCAATCCCACAACGAAGTCCATGGATATATTTTCAAATTTCTACCCTGGCACTGGTAATGACTAAAGCACCCATTTTAATAATTTCCACTATGATTTAACCTATTGAAAAGTAAAACACTTCATTGAAAAATCAACAATATATCATTCCATTCCATCCCACAAATAATACTCACAGAGATCTCTTTACATCTTAGTACTCCCAGGATGAACTAAAAATGGAGTACTATGTGCTTCACATAAAAAATAATTCCTCAACTGTTAATCACAAGGCATACATAATATCTTCCCAAGACTCAATACAAAATCATTATCAATGTTAAAGTCACAGAACTTACACTTCTAGATCAACTCTACCTTTTTCTGCATCTCAATGTCTTCCTTCGATGCTTTCTTGATTCTGTCTTATAGATACGATTTCACTGATACCTGAAACAAAACAGAGGAATATCTTGCACCAAAAACTTCTATGAAAATGTTCATCAAATTATTAATAAAAGGATATTGTTATAAATTTAACATCGTTAATGTATCACTACTTTTCCGACTCAAAGCATCATCCAATTTATTTGCCTTTCCTAGATAGTAATGAATCGGGAAATCATAATCTATGATTAATTCCAGCCATCTCCTGTTTCTCATGTCTATTTATTTTTGAGTAATTATATAATTTAAACATTTTTTGTTAGTATATATTTCACATTTTACTCCATACAAATGATGCCTCAAAATTTTTAAATCAATAACAACAGCAGATAATTAAAAATATTGTTTAGGGTAATTTAACTCATGAGGTATCAACTAACCAGAAGTATAAGAAATTACCTGATCATTTTGAATTACGACATGACCAAGTACATTCATTGAAGAATCACTATAGATAAAAAAACTCATCATTTCTGGAAGGTAGTGCCAAAATGGGAGCATTCCCCAATCTTCTTTTCAATTCCTGAAAACAATCAACACATTCATTTGTTCAGATGAGCTTAATGCCTTTTCGAGTTAACTAAGTCATTGGAGTAGATAACCATGAAAAATTCTCAAAAAACATCCGGTAATAACATGATAAACTAAGAAAATTATGAATATCAGTTATATTTCATGGTATTTTCAATTCTTCAACAACTTTTATTTTAGCATGATCAACAGTTATGCCATTTTTTGAAGTAATGAGACCAAGGAATAGATTTTTTTGTATGAAAAACTCACTCTTTTGGAATTTCCCAAATAGTTTCTTTTATTTTATGGTTTGAAAGATAACCATTAAATTACTTTCATGATCCTCTATACTTTTATAATAAACCAAAATATCATCTGTAAACATGACCACAATCATATCCAAAAACTCACAAAAATTCTATTAATAAGATCCATGAATACAGCAGGTGCATTGATTAAAAAAAAAGGCATCACTAAAAATTCATAATGGCCATATATTGTACAAAACACATTATTCAGAATGTCTACTTCCTTTACCTTCAACTGATGATACCCAAAACTCAAATCAATCTTCGAAAAATACTGAGCTCCACGGATCTGATCAAACAAATCATCATTATGAGAAAAAGGACACTTCTTCTTAAAAGTGATGTAATTAAATGCTCTATAATCATTATAAAGTCTCATTGAACTATCCTTCTTTTTAGCTTAATAGTCAAGAGCACCCCATGTTGATGTTCTAGGTCGAATTAAACCTTTATCTAATAACTCCTATAGTTGCTTCTTTAACTCTAAAAATTCAATTTGATCCATTCGATAAGGGGGTTTTGAAATTTGATTAGCACCAGGAACTACGTCTACATTAAATTCAACATCCCGACCATGTATAATACTATGAAACTCATCAGAAAAAACATAAAGGTACTCATTTTTCACTGGAACATCATTAATCTGAACACTTCCTTTGTTTTCGACAATATGTGCAAGGTAACTTGAATTTCAATATTTTACTAGTTTCTTAGCTTTGTGATATTTTATCCAAAGTAAGGGTTTATTATTATAAAAAACTAAAAATATTTCATAAAAGTAACCTATTTATATCTATAGATAATCTTAGCATAATAAACAGAAATCCATCCATACCCAAAAAAACATCAAACACTACTAGAGGCAAAAAATAAGGTCTCTATATAGATTATTTTTGTACACAAGGACATGAAGGTTCTTGTAATTTATTTTTGACCCAAAATTTCCCCTGTTGTTTTTACCATAATATCAGGATTCATATATTGAGAGGGAATTCCCAATTTAATAGAAAACTTCTCAGAAATAAATGAATGTGTAGACCCTGAATCAAACAATGAATTGGCATAATCTTAACAAAAAAATAGTGTACCTGATAATAGTTTATTTGATGGCCTGATATCTGCTGGTGTAGTTGCAAAGGATTTCACCACCCCTTTTTTGCTTGTAGTATGCCTACTTTCCAATTCTGGAGTTCTTTGATGGACGATCATTTATATAATGACCAATTTTATTTCACTTAAAACATTTTAGTGAATGTAAATAAGATTTTTTTCTTACCATCATACTTTTTTGAAGAGTTATTCCCTTTCATCTACCACCTTGACCTCTTATACTGTTTTTTTCCAAAGAATAAATAATCATTTGAAAACTCCATATCGACCTTCTCTGCTCATAGAAAAAGTTTTTCAAAACTTTTAAACTCATGAGAATCTATATAATTTTGATACTTTGGCTTTAATACTGAGTAAAAACGGGTGATTTTACTATCAAGACATTGTATGAAATTGGGAGAATACCTTGATAGTCGAGTGAATTTTTCTGTATAAGTAGCCACTGAGTCATCCTCCGGCCTCAATTCGAGGAATTGTTTTTCTAACCTAAGACAAACCTCCTTAGGATAATATTTCTAGAGAAATGAGCCTTTGAATTCTTCCCAATCAAGAGAATCAATCTCCTCACTATCCTTAATATTTTTCACCATCCTAAAACACTGATCAACTTCACCTTCAAAATGTTAAATAGTGAGACTAACCTTTTATGGTTCTGAACACCCCATGACATCAATAATATTATCCAATGCTTTAATCCACCCTTCAGAAAGCACAAGGTTAGATGATCTTCTGAATGATGGGGGATGTTGCCTCATTAAATGATACAATACTGACATGTTCCTCTATGGTTGATCTAGATGATAATGTTCATGGATACCACCCCCATTTAATGCCTAAATCAACTGTGCCATCACAGCAAAAAATTGTTCTATTCCGATTCTGACCATGTCAAGTTGCTAATTTTGAAGTGTGTATTCCTCCTGATGTCTTCCCATCACAACTGCATAGTTTCCTCTATGGAAAACCATTCAGAACACAAAAAATATCTTAGGCAAAGCAATATAGTAATCTATAAATGCTATATAATTTCAATCTTACCATAGACTAAAAATAATTTATAGATATTAATTTAAAAATATCCTAACTTCTAAAGTTGTCTAAACTGACCATTGATCCAACTATAATGACCCATCCATAAAACACTACATAATCATGAATTAAATTAATAATTCACATTTAGGATCATTTCAGGTTTAGAGTTTTATATAATTAGGCCATAACTATTACATTACATCTTAAAAATTACAAAATAGACACTTATACTCAGTTTCCATTTTATTCATAAAATACAAACTCTTGAAAAAAAGTTTCTTTTCTACTTCCATGTTTTAGAGAGCATGAATTTTCCATAATCCCATCCATGACCCTATTCATCTTTATGTCATATGAAAAACATTTAAAAAACACGGAATCCACAAAAAAATATCAGTAAGGGTTATAAGAAAAATAACGAAAACATTAGTCCATCAAAACATAAGAATTTTAACATACCTCATGATATCATAAGATTTATGATTCACACATGGAAAACATAAACCATAAAGGTAACTTGTGGAATCCATAACATACTTATGTTGTAGATTTCACAGCTACATAGGGAGTTATAGTTTGAATACCCATCATAGTATATTACATAAATCCCTTAGTAGAAACATTATCATTGACCTCTGTCAAATTACCAAAAAAATTGGAGAGATATCTCAGGATCACCCCTAGGTTTATCATGGAACTACCTGTATACGAAGGCAATTCCCAATAACCATAACATAATTTTAACACATAAAACAACCATAATGGAAATATAAAGTATCCATATTTCAATCGCAATACAAAATTTAAATATATTGACATAACAAATAAATAATAAAAACCACTTTGAATACCAAAATACATAATAGTGTGTGTGGTATTTATTTTCCTTTTAAAAACACTACGACTTTTTATGGAATTCAATGATCAAATAATACTCACAACGGCCGAAAAGGTCATTGTTAGTTCTTACGTTAAAATGAAACATTCTTTTTTGGTTATTTACTAAAATTATATGTACAAAAAATATTCCCTTTGAACAAAATGACAGTTCCAAATGTTTTATACACTGTATAAATGAAATTTGTGCATAAGTAAAAATATGCCTCAATGAATGGATATTGAGATGATGTCCCTTACCTCATGTCTGACTTGACCCGTTCATTCTTTAATCAATAGAGTAATAATCTAAAGTTAATTTATAATTTCTTAAGAACCTTTATCAAGCTTATTATTATATTTTATATCACTTAATACTATGTTATAAACATTATGTAGTTATTTAAGTCAATAATGGTCGTTTTGGTGATATTTTGTAATTAAGTCAAAAATGAACTTATTATAATTACAAGTTGATCATGTTGTCAAAATTATAGTATATCCAAAAATATATTCATGATTTAGATATCAAATATACCATATATATCCATTATATAAATGTATTTATAATATTACATAACATTTGCAGATAAGAAATGAAATGCATCGTTCATGGAGATGGTAAGCCGTACGTACGCATGAACGCTACTTCCATTTCTATTTTTTATTTTAATGGAATGAAAACGTAATGATACATAGGTATATTATAATTCCAGTATAATATAATATATAGTTTCTATAACACCATTTTTTATATGTTCCACATATGGCATGAACGAGTTATTTCACTTTGAGGGGGTGGTAGTTCACGCTTCCTCAAATGATATTATCGTATATACCCATTATGGAAACCATAAAAATTTATTATAAATGAAAAATAAAGAAGAATAGAAAAAACTTAAATATAAGGTATATTAAATATAAACACAATGTCATCATAACTTCTACCATAAGAGGTGTTTGGATAAGATTGAACAATCATCGTTTCATGAGGTAGTAGTTCGCCGTCCACATAAACAGTATGTTCTTTACCCATTAAACAAAGGTGTGTGTAAGTGTAGTTAGAATAAAACTCATAAAAACAAGTTAGTTTATTTATGATACTATTTTTTTAATAATAGAATGTAATTAAAATAATTTAGGGGTTGGAGAAGTAAAATAATTGAAAATAACATAAGAGAAGACATTACATTTAAATCAGCTAACTCCCTTTTGTTTGAACCAGAAGGATCTCTTGAAGTGACTTATGACTAAGGTAAGGCTTCTAGGTGGAAGATATGGATCTTGATAGATTATTTTGGAAGAGGTTGGAGGATCCAAAGGGCTTGAGAGCTGTGATTAATGTGTTATAGGTGACGACTTTTTATAAAGGGGGTATGGTCTCTTTAGGAAATTTTGAAAATATTATTTTATTATATAATGATTTTCGGTTTCTAAACGTCCAAAACATTATAAAGAAGAAGATAAGATAATTATTGTTAGAAATAAAATCATCTAACATGAATTGGAATGGTTTTGGATATTTTTTATGTTTTATAATCATATTTATTTAAATCATTCAAAAATGAGGTAAACACTCCATCATTATTGTGTCATAAATAATTTTATTTATTTGATTTCTATAAATTATAAATAAAATACCATTATGTAGGAAATATTTTTATCTATATAATGAAATTTTATAGTCGAAGGTATAACTTATATAATCCCATGTAAAAGATAATTTACTCAAAGATATATGTTTAAGACATTTTTTTTCTATACTTTAAATTAATTAATATAAAGTGTAATTATCACTTTTATGGGGCTCCATGGGGTCCCAAAATATACCCAAAGATGCCAATTGTTGGGAATTTATCAAAATATTTGACTTATCACACATTTTATGGTAATTTAATATTATTATAATATTATTTTTTTAACCTTTTTACCAGATTTACCCTTTTTACCAGGGTAAATATGATATTTACTGAAGTTAATATTCCTAATGTCTAAAAATAAAACACACCTATATACACAATATAAAAATCCTAATTAAAAATATGAAATTCATTTTTTCTAAATTCAAAACACAGATTTTCATGAAATTTATTTAAAATTAATTCTCGTTGTAAATCAAAAATCGTGTTTTTATGAAATAATAACTATCAAAAGATTGACACTTGTTATTGTCCAATTTCAAAGTGAAATTACATAAAATGACCACAATTGTATTAAATGGTAAAAATATAATCTAATTACAAATTAAAACCAATTAAAAAGATAATCTATCCCTAAATATCATTTATATTAATAAGTAGTTTGGAATTAAAATATTGTATTTTCACTATTCATTAAAAAAATTAACATTATAAAAAAAATACCAAAATTTAAACCAAAGTAAATTTTGATATCTAGATTATGAAGAATAATTTATTTTATCATATAGAACATATAAAAGTGAAAAACTAGATTTAAAAATAGTTCGCAATAAAATGGTGGTAAATCGACCCTTTGAGGAATATTAGAGTTATTATGTTTAAAATTTGATTCATTCACATTTTAGGCCCATGAATTTTATTGGATAAATTTAAAATGAATTAAAAAACATTTATAATCACATTTTAGTTAGTTATATTCATTCTTTCCACTACAACGACTAGGCGTTAACGACCATTTAAAATAATAATATTATATTAATATTTTTCAGTATAACTCAATATTTTGTGCAATGTATGTTTCCAAAGAAATGGGGTGTTGTGTATCAGGCACTACATCAAACACAGAATCCCTTTAAAGATAATTTAATATTTAATTAAAAAATATTAATAAATATGAAAATTTCATATTCTTTATTTACCTGCGATGTAACCTATTGAGAGATCAGAAATAGTTTGTGTTTGAAAAATAAGAATAAGAATAAGTAAATATTTAATGAATATAGCCACTCCAGTAATTTTGAAAGATTTTAATTCTTATGATATAGCTATACATAACACTTTTTATATATGTTACTTATAAATGCAGAATTCTATATTCTTCACTAGTAATAAAAAATAATAATTACTCTAAACAATAAGTGGAAACAACATCTTGTTATAAATCTAAATGATTCTCTTATAATAATCAAAAAATGATCTAATTATTACATTAAAATGCGAAGAATATAAAAATCAAGTATGAAGCAAATTCTATAACAATAGTAGTGTTAAGTTTATAAAATAAAAGGAATAATATGTTTTTTTGATGATTATATCATGACCATCTAGTATTAATGAAAATATTTATGAACAATGTTTTTTATATTCGAACATAGTCAATATATTGAGGAGCATATGGATGAGGAAAAGGAACTCCAATATCGGAAGATATATCTCCAGACATTGGAAAAATAGATAATGGATTGTAGTCATGTTGATTATCATATAATGGTGAATATGGTATGACAATTAATGTAAAAAAGATTTAAAATCATGGATTTTAAAATGATAGAAAAATCTTGAATAGAAAATAAGATACTAGAGACCCCTAACATGAAGGATTCAACAAGTGAACTACACAATGATTAGAATATAGAATCATTGAAATAAATAGTTTTTACTAATAAGTTGGTATATAATAATTACCCAATGGAAAGTAACAAAGTTGTACCGCCATTGTGGAAGTATATAATAATATGGATGTATAAAGAGAGGTTATGGATCTAAATAATTAAAGTGATATTATTCCAACATATCATCCAAATAAGAAGTACATGTGTTATCATTTTACAAGAATATGTTTTGTTATTGTTAACCACATAAATATGCCTTTATATTATGTGAAAGAGAATTTAAAAGGGTTGATGATAAAGGTGATATTTTGATGACACTAGTAAATGTTGGTTATAACAAGGAAAAATCTTTTATGCTAGGAAATAGATTCAAAGAAATATAGAAAATATATGATTAAAGATAATAGGGTACGCACTGAGACCCGATGATTTATTACTCACAACATCCAACATGGAATGATAGAAAATATATCCACTTATTAAAGAAGGAAAGTTTATCCATTTTTATAAAAAAATGAATTAATGCTCAAAAAAAGATTTAATATAGATGAAAACAGAAATGATTTCCTTTATCTATTTCATGTATGAGAAAATGATTCATGTATAAGTGGACTAAAAAATTCTCATACAATAAGAGTTATGAAAAAAAGTTGTTTGATTATCATAATGGTAGAATGATGAATAATGATTCAAATATAATGTAGAAAATGTAGGAAAATGCTTGATTTTAATTATCCTCACAAAGCAGGTGGACACAAAGATAAACAAATATGGAATAGAAAATTCAAATATCTTGAAATGGTTTTGTATATGTGGTATTACAATGAGGATAATATCAATGAAATCCCAAGAAGTAAATGAGAAGAAAAGGGCTGGTTCACAAAGGCAAACCACACTCCTCTACATGGAAACAATAAGAGCGTACAAAACTACACATGTATTTTATATCAATAATTATTGAACAAATATAGTATGGTTAATGGGGAGATATGACCCACATGATATTATATTCCCAGGAATAAATCTGAATATTCTTACCAAAATTGATATGGATGGAATCACTAAATATTAATATATAAATTAAGAAGGAATCTGACATAGAAATGTTTGTGTTTTCAAATAATTATTTATAATTCACGTGGTATTAGATATATATTTAGAAAAATTCAAGTTAAGAGGTTGGGTATTCTGAAAAGATAAATCTATCAAAGAGACACATACACTTTCTATAACTATTATCCAAGGAAGGAACCAATAACATGGTATTAAAACAAAAGGATATAATAGTTTAACTCAAACTTCATTATTTTGTTATAAAATTCTAGTTAGAATCAATGATTTAACTATCGTCAAACAAAACCATTTTATTATCTATTTTTTTGTAAACATCTCACTAATAATGAAGATAAAGTATAATAAAAATTATTATATCAAAAAGTAACATATAATTTTATCTAAGGGGATGTCAGAGTTGAGGATTAAAAGGGTAATAGACTCACATAAAAAAGGATACATAGCCCATGAATGAACATTAAATCATTAAATATGACATATAACTCACACAACTTTAAATTTCATTTTTATTTCTAATAGTCATGTGGAATTGTGATTGAGTTCACATAAATATTTTCAAAAGAAGTAATAGATTATGTTATAGGGTTTTTGGTATCTACTGATATAATGAATTAAAATAATTACATTTAAATATTGTATTGTTTGTTAAACTATGTTATGAATTAATTGTAATTTTAAATGGAAATGTATAAAAACGTAAATATGGTTTAAAAAAAGGTTTTCATTTTTACCACATAGAACACAATAATGTTTTTCAAACATAAAGTCAAGGAGTATCAGTTGAGTGTATAAGGAACCAACCTTATTACATTAAAAAATCTTGAATTTTAGTCAAGAAGTTAAATCGGTTCATTTTGAGGATCCTTTGATGTTTAATTTTTTTTTAAATTCGAGATAATACATACAAAAACATTGGACATTCATGTAGAGAATATACCACAATAATAGTATCTATATCATCCAAAATATAAGACTTTTTAAATAAAACATGTATTCATGGTCAAATATTCATAATGTTTATATTGGATTCCTTATTGGTCTTACACATACTTATTACCTGTGAAAATATTTATAAAACTTGTGTTAAGAACAAAAATCTCATAAAGGGATATAAAATTGTCCCTGAATACTTGTAACGTGTGAAATCATTTGAAAAACATACTTATTACCCATATAAACATAATTTGTGGAACTTGATATTTTGATTATATTTCCACAAAACATATAGATCACAAGTGTAACCGTAATGTTATCATGTGGAATTAATTACTTAGTTTTCTAACCATTATGGCTATATTATGATTTGTAACCCTCAAGGCTACATTAAAATGTAACCCTCACAGCTACCTTATAGTGTTTCTATCATAGTTATACATGGTTTAACCATATGAACAACCTATAAAATACACATACCTAATTAATTGAAGGGATATATTGGTCCCACCATTCATCATAAACAATTCCCAAGAACCAGTACGTAATCATACATCATGAATAATTGCATTAAAACATTGCTTTTTAATTTTCCCAAATAGTATTTTAAAAGGTGATATTAAAAATAAATCCCCTTACGAATATCATATAACTAAATTGAGACACAATAGAATGGTTGGGATATGTATATACAGTATAAATAAACCTAATTAAACATAATATAATCAAAACACAACACACAAATAATGTTAATACCACATAAATGATGCTTGAATGGCCTGAAGGCCTTCATTTTTATTGATTTTTGATAAACCCCCATTCAAGGGATGAGGGGGAACCTTTATAAGGCCCGTAGGCTCAGATATTACATGTCTTGTGGGCTTAAGAGATTACATGACCTGAAGGTCTTAGAGAATTCAACCAGACTATCTACAAGGAACTGCCCCCCCCCTTACATCGGGTTTCTCTTAATTCAATCATGTTTAAACCTTATGTATACTAAATTAAAAAGAGTTATTAATATCTTATAGAAATAGTTTCATGTCTATACAATTTAATATGATCATTTTATAAGATAATTTCACCCTTTAGTTATTAGTATTTTGTTCCTTCCATTGTTTTAGGTGCGTTCTGTACATCAATTCCATGGTCGGTTTGTATTTGATTTTCATGTCTTTTGGAAATTAAATTCCTGAGAAGGAATGAAATGGTATTAATATTTTTCCAGAATATATAATGATACAATAAATCATTTTTATCATATATGATGATGAATATTTAAATAAAACATTAACGATGTTTGTTTAGATCATTTTTGGCGGTTCCTCCTTAATCATGAACCTGTTTCATTAATTAATTTAATTTCATGCATATAAGCTCATTATAGAACATAAAATAGTATAAAAATAACCATTAAATTCGTATTCAACCATTAAAAGTGTTTTATGAACATCATTTGTGTATGTAATAGAAATTTTAAACACATCCTCCACGATTTTGGTAAATCAGGTCATCACGAACAGTGTTTATATTTTTAAAATAAGTCGGAGAGGAGAGGAAGAAAGAATATGATTGTTTTAAATGAAAATGATAACATACAGAATATATAATATTTTTTAGATTTCATACGTCTTGGATTAGTGTAGGGGGTATATTATATGAAAAGAATGGAATTAAAAAGAAAACACATGAAATATGAGGATTCCTAACTCTTGATCTCTTCTCCTTGAGATCCTCCTTAAGGACATTGGTTTTGGACTATTGATAAGACCAGAAGGTTTTGGATGCATGAAAGAGTACTAAAGGGGGGATGTTTTTGAGCATAGACAATTATCAAGTCTTGAAAGGAGGTTGAGGAAGAGGGGAATGAGGGTGGTATTTATTGTGGATGAGAGGAGTGATTTTACATTATTTTAATCATTATTATAATATTTTCTCATGACTATGATTAGTCTTGATTCATGGGACCCCAAATAGTAGAAATTTCATGTTATTTAGAACCATGCTGAAATACATCAGCCTTTCATCACGTATGATGTCGTAAAAAAAGTATTTATCATTTATCATACTTTATCATATTTTACTATTCACAAAAAATCAAGAATATCAAAAAAATCTCAAATATTCACCCTAACTATATTTCAATGCTTAGAATTAAAAAATAAACTCAATTTTTTTTAAAATACTTTTCTAAATATTATTATTTTAATTTTTAAACAAATTCATAATTAATTCAAAATTAACAATTTTAAATCTATAACTCATTTTTTTTGAAACCCAAAAAATTAATCAACATATCATTATCTATGAAAAATAAAAAGAAAAAAAAATATGATTTACTATTCACAAGGGACATATTACTATTTATATTTCTATTCATAAGGGTATGCTACTATTCACTATAAAAACAATTTGGTTCTTTCTAGCTCCAAATAACTTATTGATCACAACTGTAGAAAACCATTTTCTGAAATTGAAATCTTAGAAGTAGAGAAATTATATTTAATGTCTAGTTATAATTATATAAATAAAACAAAGATTGTTGAATTTCAATTTATTTCTTTAAAACGATAGGGTATTACATTATCCCCAGCTTCTGGAAATTTTCCCTCACAATTTTATTTACTTATTAAACAAGTGAGAGAACCTTTCCCTCATATCATTTTCAAATTCCCATGATGCTTCTTCAACAAAGTCGTTTCTCCATAAAACCATTACATGGTCAATTATCATATTCCACAATACATGTTCCCATTATTCTAGAATATGAACCAGTTTATCTTCATAAGAAAGGTTCTCCTCTAGCTAAACTACTTCTGGACTCAAAGCATGAGAAAAATCTTACACATAGCTTCCCAACATCGAAACATTAAAAACATCATGTGCCTCAGAAAAAAACATAGGCAATGCTACTCGGTTGGTGATTGGTCCAACATTATCTAGAATTTCATAATGTCCCATGAACTGTGGTAATAGATTTCATGTATAACTAAAATGACTAACACTTTTCCAAGGTGAGATTCAGTGAAAAACAAGATCACATACCTTAAAAGAAGATGCATTCCTCCTATTGGTTGTATGACTTTTGTGCCTTCTTTGAGTTGTCCTCATGTGTTGTTGGATCATCTTCAATTTCTCATCCACTTCCTCTACTAATTCCGGTGACTCAACATCAATCCCCTTACATTAACTCAAAAAAATTTAGTTCTACACCACTTCCCATACAATTTCCCAAAAGGTACCATCATTATATTAGAATGAAAACTGTTATTATAAGAAAACTCAAATAAAGAAAGATTCTAATCCCAAATTCCCTAGTAGTCCATTGAACTTGATCGAAGAATATCCTCCACTATCTGAATTGTTCTTTCTGACTGCCCATTTGAGTGAGGATGAAAGGATATAATGAAATTTAATTTTGTGCCTAATGACATTGAATGTCCCTTCCAAATGTTAGTAGTAAACCTGGGATCCCTTTCAGATACAACGGAAATAGGAACTCCATATAACCATAAAATCGCTTTATGGTACAATCAATAATGTTGATCCAAGGTCATTGTATCAGGAATAGTTCTAAAATGTGTCGATTTAGTCAATCGATAAACAATAACTGATATTGCATTGTTACCACTATAAGTCTTTGGTAGTACCACAATGAATTACATGGATATATTCTTCCATTTCCACTCTGGCATTAAAAAATGGTGAAGCATCCCCTTTAGTAACTACTTCTCTACTTTAAAATTTTAACCTGTCAAACATTTCATAGTAAATTTTGAAATATCCATTTTTATTCCATCCCAATAGTAATACTCCTGAAGGTCTTCATACATCATAGTACTGTTAGGATGAACTGAAAATTGAGAACTTTGAGCTTCACACAATAATTAATTAATCTACTCAGAATCACAAGTCACACATACACTTTTACCAAATCATAAAACATAATATTTATTAGGGTTAAATTATTATAATATACCCATTTTAATATATTATACTTTTTTCAATGCTGACATCCTTCCTTCTACACTATCATAATTATGTGTGATAAAGGAGACTACGATGAATACAAAAACTAATAAGATGTATTTTATACTCCAATAACATCTAATCCAAAATTCATCAAATAGTTTATCATGGGATCACGCCTCAAACATAACATGGTTAGTGATACATGATGTTTTCAACTCAAGGAATCCTACACATTTTTTTCTTTTCCCAGATGGTAATTTATCATGAAAGCATAATTCATTATCAATTCAAGCCATCTTATGTGCCTCATGTTTTATTCCTTCAATGTCAATATATACTTTAGACTTTTATATTTAATATATATTTTACATTTGGTATCATATAAATGATGCTTCCAAATTTTCAAAGGAAAAAACCACAGTTTCCAAATTCCAAATAATGTGTAAGATAATTTGACTCACGGGGTTTTAGTTTTCTTGAAGCACAAGAAATTACCTGATCGTTCTGCATCAAAACACAACAATGTCCCTTCAATGAAGAATCATTATAGATGAAAAACTCAACATTTCATGAATCTATGGCCAAAAAAAGAGCATTCACTAATATATTCTTCAGTTCCAAAAAACTAATATTACATTCTTCTATCCAAATAAATTTAACCCCTTTTCACTAACATAGTTAGAGGGATAGATAACCGAGAAAGGTTTTTAATAAATCATTAGTAATAACATGATAATAAAGAAAACTACTAATCTATGTAACATTTATTGTTCTTGGCCATTCATCCACAACTTTTTTTGTAGTATCAACTGTTATTCCATCCTTATTTATAATGGTCCCATGAAAAGAAAACGGTTGTAAATAAAAATAAAACTTTCTAAATTTTATATACAGTTTATTTTCCCATTGGGTTTGAAAAACTACCCTTAGATGTTTTTCATGATCAACATTACTCTAAGAAAATGATATAATGGAATCAATAAACAAAACCTCAATCTTATCCTATAACTCATGAAATATTATATTCATTAGATCCATAAATACATCAGGTGCATTATTTAATGAAAACGAGATGACAAAAAAATTCATAATGCTAATATCTAGTACGAAAAGTTTGTATTGGGATGTCATCCTCCTTCACCTTCAGCTTATGGTGTTCAGATCTCATGTTAATCTTGGAAGAGTACATAGCTCCAAATAAAAGACCAAAAAAGTCATTGATATGAAGAAAATGATAATTTTTTTTAATTGTGATTTTATTCGAGGATCTATAGTCAATGAAAATACTCATAGAACCATACATATTTTTAAGGAACAAATATGGTGCACCCCATGGTGAAGTTCTTGGATGAAGGAATCCTTTATCAAGAAACTCCTGAAACTAATTTTTCAATTCAATAACTTCCATTTGATCAATTCTATATAGGGTTTTTGAAATGGGTATAACAACAAGAATTGAGTTAATTGTGAATTCGACTTCCCGATCAGGCATGACACTAGGTAACTAATTAATTAAAACACTAAGGTATTAATTTACGATTGACACATTATTAATCTGAAAAGGTACACTATTATCAATAATATGATCAAGATAACAATCATTTCCATATTTCAATAGTTTCTCAACTTTCGGACTTATTATAAATATTATGGGTACATTCTTGTATAAAAACTCAAACTCTTTCTGAAAAACATCTTCTTTAGCTCAATAATCAATATTAGCATGAAAATTAGAAAGCGATTCCATTCCCAAAATGACATCAAAATAAAATAAGGAAAAAACAAGGTTTTATAGAAAATTCTTTCCACATACCATAAAAATATTCTAATAATTCCTATTTCCAAAAACATTTCCCCTTTGTGTCTAAGAAACAAGTTCATGTCTCATTTGTTGAGGTGATATTTCTAGTTTACCAAAATAAATTTTAAAAATAATGGAATGTGTAGACCCCGTATCGAATAATACATTAATAAAAATTAGTAAAAAAACAAGGTGCCTAATAAAACATCCTTGGATGGCCCAACATCTATTGACGTAGTCATAATGAATCTCACTAAACTATTATACTTATAGTGTGGAATATTTGCATCATTCAGATCTCTCTTTGGGATGAAATTTTCATAATAAACCATATCTCTACATTTAAAACACATAATAGTTTTATTAGTTGGAATATTCTTAGGATCAATTTCATTACAATATCAAGACATATGTCTAAAATTACCAACTTTAAAACACATCCCAGTTTTGTTAAGGCATTATCTAGTGTTTTTTCATCATTTGTTAGAAACTAGATACTGGAATTTCTTACTATCATATTTCATTGATGGTTTTTTACCCATCTCATCCCATATAGACCTATTATTATCCTCATTTTCATAGTGCATGTGATCATTAGAGAACTCTATCTCTACCCTCTTAGCACATCGAAGAAGTTTATAATAACTTTTAAATTAATAGGAGTCCAATTTCGTTCAGTAACATGGATTCAATCCCACTTACAAACTTAGGATTTTTCTATCATATTCCAAAATCATAATTAGAGCATTCCATGATAGTCGGCTGAAGTTAACTTTATACACATTCATTTATTCTGTCTCTATATTCCTCAAATCAAGGAATTGTTTCTCTGTACCATGTTTCACCATCATTGGAAAATATTTTTCAAAGAAAATACTTTTAAATTCATCCCACTCTAAGGCAACAATCTCTTATCTATAACTGATATTCTAGACCATTGACCACCACTGATGAGCTTCACCTTAAAAATGATAAATGGAAGGACTTAAATTTCGATTATTTGATCATCCTAAAACATCAAATATCTTTTTGAGCGCTTCAATCCATCCTTCAATATCTACTGTGTTAGAAGATCCACTGAAATCATGAGGGTGTTGCCTCATAAAATCTTCCACTATCATCACGTTTCTTTGCAACACCTATCATTGTTCTCTTTCATGGATTCCAAAATAATTTATTTCCAACATCAGATGATCCATTACTATAACAAACTGCTTGGTTCCAATCCCAACCATTTCAAGCAGTAGATTCGGAATGATATCATTCTATCATTGCCTCTCCACTACAACTTCCCTGTTTCTTCTATATAAAACCATTATGTACAAACATATCTTAGTCAAATAAATGTGTTAATATATAAATTCTATTTCATTCCAAATTAACTATATTGTAAAAATTATTTATTTTAATCTATTATCATCATCCTAACCCCTAATGTTATCTAAACTATGATCTGATACAAACTATAACGACCCGACTATATTAAATTACATAATCTTGAATTTTTGTCAAGAACATACATCCGTAATGCTGATGATATTATAAAGTTTATTATTTTAGAGAATTCGGATATAATACATAAAAAAATTCCACATCCATATAGAGAGGATACCACAAACACAGTATCTATTTCTTCTAAAATATAAATCTTTTTAAATAAAACATATTTTCATTGAAAAATATTCATAACATTTAACATGGAATCAAAATTTTACTGAAACATCATTATAACCTATGAAAATAATTTAAAAACATGGGATTGCCAAATCACCACAACAAGAGACATAAAATAAACAAATGACAAAATTATTCCAGGAATACTTGTAATATATGAAATCATTTAAAAAACTCATAATTGTTACCCATATAAACTTCCTTTGTAAAAATTGTGATTTCCATAAAATTTCCACAAATAATATAGATCATAAATAGAAATGTAAAGGTATGATGGCGAATTAATAACCTAGTTTTTTAACCATCATGGATACCTTATTATTTTTAACCCTCGCAGATACTTTATAATGTAACCCTCACAGCTACCTTATTGTGTTTCCATTGTAGTTACACTTGGAGTAACCAAACAGCCGACCACCAACATACACATAACCAATGAATTGGATGGAGATATAGGTCCCATAACTCATCATATAAAATTCCCATGAACCAAAACATATTCACACAACCCGAATAAATGCATAAAACAGTGCTTTTGAATTTTTTAAAACTGAATTTTAGAAGAGGATTTTAAAAAAGCCCTTACACATATCATATAATTAAAGTGAGACTTAATAGATTGGTTGGAATATGTATGTACACTATAAATACAAATCATTAAACATAATATAATCAATATCCATTATATAATCAAATTAAATAGCTCATAAATAATGAAGTAGAAGGTAACCCAAAGAAAGGAAACTGGGTTAAGAATTCTCTTACCTTAGGTTTTTCTTATGTAAAACTTGTTTAATGTTCTTTTATAATGGTTTAAAAGGTGTTACTAATGTCTTAAATAAACATGTTAATGTTTATAACACCTTTAGGATCATTTTATTACGGAATTTAACCCTTGAGGTTTTATTATTTTGTTCCTTCCACTATTTCTGGTCTGTTCTATACATGATTTACATGGCCGGTTTTTATTTGATTTTCGTGTCGCATGGAAATAAAATTCTAGAAGTGAAATTAAATGGTTTTAAATTTTTTAAAAAACATATAATTATAAAATAGATCATTTTTATCATATATGATGATTAATTATTAGATAAAATATTTCTGATATTTGTTTAGATCATTTTTTGTTCTTCCTCAATAATCATGAACTTGTTTAATTAGATAAATTAATGTCATGAATAGAAGTTCATTAAACACATAATATAGGTTAAAAAATTTAATTTAAATTTTTATTAATCCAATAAATGGGTTTTATGATCATCTTTGATGGATGTAATGGAAAATAGAAACACATTGTCACGATATTGGTAAATTTGCACATCGTGGATGGTGTTTTTATTTTTAGAATAAATGGGAGAGGAGAGGAATAAAGATGATGAATAATTTATATAAACCTGATAAAATTAAAAATATATATGATTATATAGATTTAATACCTCCTAGATAAGGGGAGGGGAAGAGAGTATTAGAAAATAATGGAATTGAAAAGAAAACACATGAAAAAGGAAGAAGATTCTTACCTCTTAATCTCATCTCATTGAGATCCTCCTTAAGTCCTTTGGTTTTGGACTTTTGATGAGACCAGAAGGTCTTGAATCTATTGAATATTCCAATGGAGGGGATTTTTTAGAAAATAGATTGTGCTAAAGGCTTGAGAGGTGTGTGTGGAAGAGGGGAATGATTGTGGTATTTATAGTGGAGGAGAGGTGAGATTTTACATTATTTTAATCATTATTTTAATATTTTTTCTCAATTCTAAGATTTTTCTTAATTCATGGTCCCCAAATAGTTATAATTTCATGTGACTTCAAACCATTTGGGCTTACATAATCCTTTCAACGCCTATGATGCAGTCAAACAAGTATTTAACATTTTTGTAATTTATCGTATTTTACTAATTATCAAAAATTCAAGATTTACTAAAAAAACCCAATACATCTACCCTAAAAAATTTTCAATATGTAAAATAAAAAAATTAACTCCATTTTTTGGAAAACAGTTTCTAAATATTATTAATTTAATTTCTAAATAAATTCACAATATATTGAAAAATAACAATTTTAAATCTATAACTCATTTTTTTAACAACTTGAAAAATTATTCACCATCTCATTATCTATTATCATTTAGAAATTAAAATAATAATATGATTTACTACTCATAATAGACATATTTCTATTCATATTACTATTTATATGGTTGTGTTACTATTCAAAAAAACATGATTGTTCTATAAGACTCCAAATAACTTACTGATCACAACTATAGATAATCATTTTTTGAAATTGAAATCATAGAAGAAAAAAAAAATTATTTAGAGGAATGTTATAAATATATACTTAAAAAAAGGTCCTTTAATTCCAATTTTTTAAACCTTGGGTTGTTAAATAGTGTTACCTATGGGCATATGTAGTAGATAAAAAATATTTTAGAGTAGATTTAATTTTAAGTTGTAAATAGATTATGGAGAAGTTGTATATAATAATAGGTAGTAGATATATGGTATGATTTATTCATTTAAATGGTAGTTAGGATATTTCAATGTGAGTGTATGAGAATGAAGAGTTTTTCATTACATATAAAATGGAGAGTGTGAATATTTCATACCTAGACTTTGTATTATTAATCAAAGGAACATAAGATAAAATCATGTACATAATTTGAAACACCTTAACCTAATGACGTGTTTATGAAATTTCAGGTGTTTTGGATTGAGTATCCAAAGTGTAATTTAATTACTAAATGTTTGGATTCTAAGAAGTGGTTTAGAATTGGTGAAGATATCCTTTTATTTTTTCTCTAAACAGTGGAGAAGGAAATTGAATATATATCAATATTTGGTTAACACTTTATGGAGATAAATAACATCTCTTATTATTATATTATTACTATAATATATGAAGATAAATTATATTTATTAAATAATTGACTAATAAAAATGAAAAATATTTCAACCAGTGATTCTATATAAAATTTATAGCTAGTTAATTGTCTATTATTATTAATAATAAAAATTTATAAGTTTTTCAATAGGAAGTTGTGAAATTTATAATTTGTTTTTTGGATATTATGGAATTATATATAGTAAAAAATGTGAGAAATTGGAAATAAAATATGCTAATAGTTAATGAAAATAGAAGATACATTTAATGAGAAATGTATTTATGAGACTAGTTATCTTCTATCCAATTTTGAAAAGTTTTTTTATATCATTTATAAAATAATTGATGTAAAGGCCAATTTATATCTTTCATTGATACTATAACTAATGTAAAACATCATTAGAAAAAAAATTAAGTTGTTGACCTTCAGATTTTGTTTTAGTTTAGTTTCTTAATAATAATAAATTTTTCTCACAAACCAAACTATAACCCCTTTATGACCAATCCTATCAACCCCTAATAATAGTCATCTACCACTGTTAGCCTCTCTCTATTGTCTTCTTCCACAAATTTTTTTTATTTTCCACTAATTATAATGCTAATTTTCTTTTTCGTTGTATTCCTACTTGATTGATTATCACTAGTTGGTTTAAATTAATTTTTATTGTCCATTATCATAATTATATGGTTTTAATATTATTTTAGATTCTTTGGGGTTTAGAATTAAAAATTTATGGTTTTGGATTGTTTGTCTTATGTGGTAGAGTCTATTTCTATATATATATTTTACTCCATGATATATTTTTCAAATTTTCATTATTTGTTTTTGAAATAGTTTATCATTATGTAATTTGTGAAATGTATTTTTATTGTTTTTTCTATAATTATTTATATTTTTTAAATTTTCATTTTATTTTATGTTTGGAATATTTTAATTTTATTATAAACAAATTATAGTGTGACCGATAAAATATAACTTCTGTTTTGTATTTTAATTTAATATATTTTACATTTAAATTATATTTTTTAATTCACTATGAATATTGTTATTTATTTTTTATAAAAATTATTATTTTGAATTATTATTTTTAAATGTAAATTTGAATTTAAATCTGAAAATGTGGTAACTGATATTAAAAAAATAAATTTTTTTATTGTCGATAATGAATTGTAGTTGGAGTACATTACCATCAAGAAGTAATGAATTTGAGGAATATGTTTATTTATTTCAACGTTCCAAATGAAATGTTTCAAAGAGCAACATGTTTTTCTACGAATGCATGAATTTTTTAGTCTGGGAACATCTAAAATAATAAAAAACCAAGATAATTTAATTTAAAATAATTTTAAAATGGGTTATATTCTTTTTATTAAGAATCGTAATATTGGGAAAAATTATAGATCTAAGGATGATAGATATTTTTGGGATGGTAATTCTAATAAAATTAAATCAATGATTCTTCTTAATGAAGTAATAGTTATTGAAAAAACAATAATGATTGAGATCCTATATGGTGATGATAAAAAATATATACAAATGTCACAAAGAAAATTTAGTTTTATATACTATGTTTATAAAGGATAACATGACATTTAGGAATATATGGTGTTATATAAGTTTATAGAGTTTTTATTGATGTTGAAATACACACTTCCTAAAGAAAAGGATATGATAGATTCACATTATAATATGAAGAAAAATATTATGCTTGATGTGATTAGGGTAGAAGAAGATATATTCCAATCTAAATGATTGTGTTTTATATAATAAGGAATATAAATTTCCTTCAAATTATTCTAAATGTGGGAGATAATTATTAAGTTGGAAGAAAAATCCTATGTTTATTTATCTACTATTCCATGTACCAAGAGTCATACTAATGAAATTTTGTATATTCTTATAATTTCTCAAATAAAAATATGAATTTTGAAATACAATAATGAAAAATTGATAATATGTGCCACATAATTTTTTTTATATTTTTGAATTTTTTCTCTTATGATTTATGGATTTTCTCCTCGAGTTTTTGTGTCAGTTTCTATGTAAATCTCAAAATTTGGAGTTTCAATTAAATATGTGAGGCTACCCACATAGTTGATACTAAGACATTAATAATAATTATAATGTATATATCTATAATCAAAAAATTGTTTTCATTGTTTTAGAATAATTTTCCAAACCATGTGGCCAAATTGCGTGTCTTTCGATTTCATTTAAGTGAGGGGTGTATGGTTGGAACAACATTTTGTAAAATATGTGGCCAAAACATATATAATACCATGTTTTTCTCAATAATTTCTTTTAAAATATATCATCCCTATAAATAAATAACACTTTATCTCCCATGATCCTTATACAGAATTGGATCCCTATGGGATCCCTAGGTATACCCCCATACTCTGTCCTTGGATTTTGAGGCCCCCTACTCATTTTTCAATGGGTTTTTCCTAAAAAACTGATCTTTCCGCATATCCAAATCATTATTATTTTGTTTATCCTTAATCTATTTCATTGGATTCATTATTAAAAAACCCTAATATGGGGTTTTGACCAAAATATAATGTTACATTTATTGTTGGGGTTTGTGTTTAGTTTGGTGGTCCTTGTTCCATGTTTCATTTGAGAGTTTCTCCGTATCCACTCATGGTAAATGTAGGTGCAACCATTATTTACCTATACATAACAATCCTTGATAGTAATAGTGAATCCTATATTTACATTCAATAAAAAGTATCATATTTTAATTTATCAATTGATTATGAAATATTTATGGATTATTGGTTTAATAAAAATGTGGTTTACAAGAATCCTAAAATTATCTTCCATATTATTTAATGTATATTCATGTTATTTATTTCATAAAAAATATTGGAGTCCATTTTAAATAATTAATGTTTATAAAATCATGATGGAACATTTATATTTTAAATATTTTATATCTTGATAATGAATTGTAATTTTTTGGTATCATTTACTCATTTTTAATTTTGGTAGTGTTACTGGGAGGTTATTATATCTTCGTGAGTGATTTTAAATGTGTATCATTATTTTCTCCCTTGTAATTTTATATTAATGACTATATATATATATTTAGATACATTAATATATATATTCATGAGTATATGTAAATTTATATGTTCATGTGTGTGTGTGGGTATATAGTGAGTTCATAGGATGTATTTATTGAAAAATTGGTTTTTAAACTTTCAATTGGTATCATTAATGATTTCAAAAAATGGATTAAAATGTTTGTTTTTGAAAGCATGAATTTTAGGACCACATAATTATTTAAGAAAATAGTTTGATATTTCATTTGTGTTTTAAATTGTCTTTGAATGAAGGAATATTTTCTTGAACAATTATTACAAGTTTTAAATGAAAAAGACCAATTGGTAAATTGAGATAGTTTTAAATGAATTTTTGAACCTCCATTGAATACCATTCCCTTATAGTCATGTTTATATGTTGTTGTTTTAAATTATATAGTGGTTTCGCATGTTTGAGTGTATGGAGGTGGTCTGAGTTGATGCATTTAACAAGTTTTTATCGTAGATAGATATGTTTAATATAGAGACTACGTCACCTTACATTACTATTATCATCATGGGGATCCTTGGTGTATTTGTGAGCTGTGAGATAGAATTAAAATCTAGTGAAAATATGATACACTATATCCTCAATGTTGTTGGATTATAAAGGGGAGTTCCACTGATGAGGTTGGTTTATATTATTCGGTTGGTTATAAACATACGAATTCATTGACTTGTATGGTAGGTGGTTCCAACCATAGTAAATAAAGAGTTTTCTCAATGATTTATTAATAATTTTATTGATTACCTATCATATAATAATTAATTTGTACCACACATAGTATATTTCATCCCATTCATATTTTGTTTTATTGTTTTAGTATTACTCTAGTCATTGAGCGGTTATGCATTTTTCTATTTCCATATTGGTTAGAATCATTTATCTAGTTTTTTTTCACTTTTGTTTTTTTCATATATATTTGAAAAGGGTGTTTCAAAATAGTATTTGTAAAGGTGAAATTAAAATTAAAATAGATTAAATGTTACTTTAAATCTTGATTTGATTTTTAAATACCAGATTATTAGAAAGAAAATAGTTAGTTTTTTTTTCAAATATGAAAACCTATTTTCTACCTATAATTTCAACTACCATCATTGGGTTTATTTATGAAATAAAATTCATGGATTATATAGTTCTTATGTACTGGGTTATTTTATTCTAACACCCTACTTATGAAACTCAGTGTTGGTAGACATGAGTGGGTTTCTGGATTATGCTTCAGTTTGTATTGTTCATGAAGTGAGTTGATATTATAGATTTATGGTGACCAGTAGGTTACATGGAAAATGGCACTGGAATTTTTGGTTTCATTTTATATGTAGGATGTAGAATTTGATCCCTTTCTGTTGTATATTTTATTTTTATTTTTTATTTAATTTTTTTACACATCTCATTGTTATTATTTTGTATATTTTTATCATACTACACATATATATCTGATGAATTAAGTGGTCATAGTTGGAAAGATTAGAAGAAAATATATTAAAAAATAATATAATTCTATAGTGGGAATGATTATAATAATTTATTTATAATATTTTTAAACACTGTATTCTTTAATTCAAAAATAAAATTTTCTAATATTTTTTATAAGAGTAACTTAAGGATAATATAACATAGGGAACCATTATATATCCCATAAGGAAGGATTTTTGGAACACTACATTATGAATGGTAGAACATATGGGTAATGTGTGAGGAGGCAATATAGGTGTATTTATTAAAAAATTGATCGGTTGTTTTGGAAATTCTTCATGGGAGGAAGTGTCGAATGAAAAAAATGAATCTTTAGAAACAAAATTTAAATAAATGGGAAATATTAATGGGGATTATTAGATAATTTATACAATAAATTATTATATAAAAGAACATAATGTTTCAGCCTTCATATCCCACTCCTCCACCTCCACCTCAAATGTTTCTAATGTACCATGAGAAATATGTTGAGGATCCCCAAAACCATATTTTAGGGTATGAGATCATATTTTATACTTGGTATAACATATTTAATCAATATATGGAGACAGTTCATCCTAGGTTAATGGTAACATATATTATAGATGAATCAACTAGAGTACTGATACCTACTGACGAAGTCTCTATACTTGGGAGAAGAGACATAAATTTTTTATACTGGCTATCTAGACATGTCTCATAACATACAACATATATATTAATAATTATATTATATGCATAATATTGGTGTCATATTTTTTATTCTATTATAATATATATATTCATGAGAAACATTAATGTTGAAGACATTTTGTATAGAAATAAATAACATTTTGAGGCCCCTTCAACATCACATTTGATTTTTTCTAATGAAATTTTAAATTATCATTGTATGCATTTATGTTGTAAGGATTTTTGTTATATTACAATGAAAACTGAAGTTTTTTGTTTTTTTATATACTTATTATTTGTAACAATAATATATTAGATCTTATATCAATATATATATATATATATAATTATTGGGATTCCCAGTGATGCAAGACTTTTCTATCGAAGGTGGTTATCATGTTTCATTAAATTATATCAATTTTATCTATCATGACAAATATGTTTGTTTTTATTAGGAATGTATATTAAAATATTATTTGTACTGATATAATAATAGTGTAAGGATTATTGCACTCAAAATTTATTTATATAATACTGACAAAATTGCAGTACGAAGATAAAACCAAATATGTTTCAAAACAATTTCATAATGTAGTAAATTAGTATTAAATGATTCCATATCATGATATGTGTGAAGCCTATATTTCATATAGTTAAATTTATCTTAATTTAATAGACACTAAAAATATATTTTTATATCAATGTTCATTGTATTCCATGTGTTTTTTTGTCTACAAGAAATGATTGCGTACTTGTTATGCTTCAAATATGGCGACATGTGAGAAATCCTTAAATTAGTGATAGAGAAATAATTTTAGTTATTTTAATTAATATATTTTCTAGTAACATTTTATTTTATTGGAAAATTATTACTTTTATAACAGTTCATGGAATCACTATAACTGATCAACAAAACAGAGGGGAAAAATAACAATGTGTGCACAAAAGTTACTTCTTAATATTGAAAACAATTTAAAAGACACATAAAATTTTATTTTCAACTGATTACTTATATTGAAATATAATTCTCATCAAAAATATCGAATATATTAATGTGAGTATTATGTTATGAAGTTTATATATGATTTAATTACAATTGTAAAAGGTATGTATTCTAAAAGGTTATATTTTATTATAACATTTCAATTTTTATATAATCATTATATTAAAAATAAATTTTCAATATTTTATTTTTAATTTTTTTTCTATTTTTAGGATCTTATATATTATAATATATATAATCTATATCCCATAACGGGATAAAATTTTGATTATGTTACCAGTTTGATAGGTTTTATTTTATCTCTTTATATTTATAATGTATATTTTAAAATTTAATTTTCAAAATTGTAAATTTATTGATATTCTAACTTAGTTGTGATATAAATAGTTAATATCAAATTTTATATGATGTTATACTATTATTTACAACATTTATATTCTACTATAGGTTTGGGTATATTATTTTTGATATCTGAAAAATTATTTTTAATCTTCTCTATTTTTATAAGTATCATCCTAAAATAGATTCCACATAAGTTATACAATAATTTATGACTATGTAAGTTTTCAAATCTTTTATATAAATTATGAAATTTAAAAAAAAACTTCAATATATATTATTTTATAACTATCCTATAAGTTTTACCAATTTTCTATTCTAGTAAGATTTTCAACATTAGTTCATATTATAGCTCAAATGGAAGTTGTTTTCTACAATGTTTAAAAGAATCATTATAAAAAACAGAATTTGAATATTTATTAAAAATAAATGTATTATAATTGATTTTACAAATAAAAATCAATGTGACATACCATATTCTATACTTTTAAGGTATATGCTTGCATCATATAATGCTGAACTTGTAAAATAGATGGATATATATGGATATTGTTGGATACAGTTTTGGTAATGTAGGGAAACTGACACTATAAATCAGTAAATCATGTCGTGGTTATGAAACCAAAAAATTTTCATGTAAAAATTTTGAGGTTAATATATTTAAATAATGGACATGGGAGAAAAAAATATCAAACATATTCATTGTTTTATAAGCCACATTTTAATCATGAAACCATCATTATTGTGGAAACTATTTTGAAGAAGTTTGTATTAATGAATCCATGGACACCATAGTATGTGTAAAATCCCATGGTTTTAAATGTAAATTGAAATGAATGAAACATTGTTTTATATAGATAGTTATAATTAGAACTAAACATAATTTTTCCATAACTTTGTTATTAATTTCAAAAAACGGACATACATGTTTGCAATTAGTAAGTTAAATATAGTCTTATATGACCAACATAATTTTTGGAGAATAGTAACAAATCCTTATGAATAGTAATATTACCCTTATGAATAGTAACATATTCTTTTGAATATTATCATCACCTATGCTAGAATACATATAAAAATAATTAATGTCATTATATTCCCATATCTTGGAATATGTAAATTAATGTTTTAAATTTTTTGTTTTTGGAATAATTTTTTTAATTAAAATTAAAATATTAATATATATATAATTATTTTATAAAAATTTACATCACTTTTGAATTAAACATGTCAAATAATGGTTAGGGTGAATTTTATGGATTTTTTTAAAATTCATGAATTTTTGGGGAATAGTGAAATACAGAAATTACTATTTAAATACATTATGAGATAAATACACTATCCCTTGTATCATGGATGATGTTAGAAAACATTAGTTTCGAATACCAATAAATTTTGAATATTTTTTTCTCGGAATAATAACTATTTTTTTTCTGGTGTAAAAAAATAAAATAATGATTCAAATAATGTAAAACATCTCCACTCCTCCACAATAAATACCACCCACTACCACATCTTCCTCCAAATCCAATCATGCATTGAGGATAGCCTATTTTATACCCAATTATCCTCCCAATACCCATTCACACTTCCAGGAAATTTTGGTCTAACCAAGAGGCCAAAACCAAGGGCCTTAAGAAGTATCGAAAGGAGACGAGATCAAGAGGTAATCATCCACTTTTATTTTCATTCTTTTCTTTTATTTTCTTTTCTATTCTTATTTTTTACACACATTACCTTATCCCAGAAGAATGATGATCCGATATCTTAAATATTATGTATTTTATCATGTTTATGGATTATTCACCAATATAGTTCTTCTTCTCTCCCACTTATTCATGAAATTAAAACAGTCTGTGTTGTTTCGATATATGGACATCGTGGATGATGTGATTTCAATATCATTTACTTCCTTCAATACTGATCATGAATCAATTATAATGGTTTAATTACATTAAAATTTATTTATTATATCTTATAAAATGTTCTGAAATCATTTTTTATATATGCTATTAATTTATAAATAAATATGAGTTCATTATGATCGAAGAATCTCTAAAATGGACTAAAAAAGTATAAATAATGTTTGAACTTCGGAATTATCCTCATGATAGAATTCAAAATGATAAATATTATAATTAAGGGATTTAAAAATATTCAAATTCCCTTACTTTACAATTTTTGAGTTTCACATCAAATCAATAATTATATCCTTTACGAAACGCTTATGGAAACCATTTAATGCACACCCCCAAAACAATGGAATTAACAAAATATTATTAACGAATTGGTAGAATGATGTTATAAAATGATCATAAAAGGTGTTATAAACATGAATATGTTTCTGAAAAATATTAATAACACTATTTTGACTCACATATAGAATGTTTAAACATGTTTTAGGGAAGTCTAACCAGAGGTATGGGATCCTCTCTTTCTCACATTTTTTCAAGTCTCACCCATATGTTATGTTGTTTAATTCCTAATGATTGTTTTTGTTTCTACAGCTTCCCAATACCACCCTTATGATATATTAATGACAATATAAACCATTTCTATCATCCTTCCCTTGTATACACTTTACCATGCTGAAATTTTGTAAGAGAATTTTGAACCCAATTTCCATTCTTTGAGTTATCCATCAACTTCATTGGTATTATTATGACAAGAGGATTTGTGAAATTTAATTTGATTATATTATGTTGTATTGTGTGTATTTACATTTTATGTACATATTACCATCTTTTGATAAACTCTCATTTAAATTTTATGGAATTTGTGAAGGAATTTCCCCTTAAAATCATTTTAGATGTCTACTTTATGAAATCCAAAGAGATGGTTCCTTTTTTATGTCATGACTGTTCTCTTATAATTTCACGATGTTTTAATAAAACAGTGTCTCTGTTATTTGTTTTATAGTTATTTTCTAGTAATAATTTTTTAATTACATTGTGTGAGCAATGTTTATGTTCTTTGAGTTATTTTTAAAAAAAATGTGTTTTTGAAATGTGAATATGTTTTTCTCAATGTTGTAAATGAGTAATAAAGTGATTTATTAATGATCTTTTCATTAGAAATTATTTATGGATGTTTTATCCAATTATAGCTCATGATTTGATGGGTAATCCCCATTATAGCTCAGGATATTTTTGGTTGAGCCTATTATAGCTCAATATATGATAGGTGAGAACTATTATAGCTCTCCAATGCATTGGGTACTCCAAAGGTGGAGGTTGACCAAAAGGTTCTTCCCTGTGTAAGGGTAAATGTAAGAATGATATAGTATATATTTCCAAAAAAGATAGCTGATTTTTATATGCACATGAGATTTTTTATATGGGTTTTTTTGGTTTTTTGTGTTATCACTTGAATAATGACTTCTTTAATTATATCCCACATTGAGTTTTATACTAATCCCATGATTTAAAATTTTTTTTCGTTGGAAATAAGTATGGGAAATATATATAAGGGAGTCTTGATGAATGATATAGAGGTTTGTCAATGAAACCATGTTCTTTGTTTTAATGTTTTATATTTTGTAAAAAATAGATAATTTTTTTAGTAGTATCCTTTTTGTATTAATGTGGAATGTTATGTTTGTAAGATATCATAATTCTATAAAAATCTAAACCTAAAAGATCCTCAATGTTCAGAAATGTATGTTCTTTAATATGATTCGAGAATAAGTAATGTATAATGGCTAAGTCCTTATAGTTTGTATTAGAGGATGGTTTAGATAAATTTTGGGGTTAAGATGATGTTATGAAAATACCATAAAGGATTTTTACTGTATGGTTAATTTTAAATGTTATATAATTTAAATATACCATGTCGATATGTCTATTTAAAATGGTTTTCCATAAAATAAATAATGATGCTGAAGTAGGAAGGCACCAAGAGTTTGATGAATGTCCGAATCTGTAGCCTAGAATGGTTGGAATCAGAATTGATCATTTTTGGATAGCAATGCATTAGTTGACTCCAGAAATAAATAGTGGTGGTATCCATTCAAGAGAGTAACATGATCTACCACGAAGAAACTTGTCTTTTGTGTAAGATTTTATGAGGAAACATCCACTAGAATTCAGTGGAACCACAGATATTGTGATATCCAATGAGTGGATTAATGATTTAGAAAATATATTTGATGTCATGGGATATTCGGAATGTCAATATTGTATTCTATAAATTTATCGTTTAGAAGGTGAAGCTGATGAATAGTGTTATATAGTTAAGAATACAAGAAAAATTGACGATCTGGCAGTCTGGAATGGGGGGATTTCAATAGTTTTTTTGGAAAAATATTTTCCTAAAATTGTTTGACTCAAAATAGAGAAACAATTCATGGAATTGATGAAAAAATATGATAATTTTGTTGAATCAAATGAATAAATTTTTAAATGACTAGACAGGTATGTACCAAATTTTTATCAGGACATTGATTTAAAAATTATTAGATTAACACTTGTTTGAAAATTGTTTTACAAATATATTTGGCCTTATGAGAGTTTAAAAGTAAGGTGAAATAGGTTCATTGTGCTGAAAAAGTAGAGATTATGTTTTATGAAATGTATATTCTTCGTGATGACAAAAATAAGAAGTGGTCAGTTTGGAATGCGTTGGGGAAGAATTCATCAAAGATATCTGGATGTAAGAAAATCAATTTCCCTTCTTGGGAAAAGTGTGGTAAAACGAATCTGGGTGAATTTCTTTTAAATTTTTGGAAGTGCTCCAAAAGTGGAAATTTTAGAATCATGACTTGTCATTGTATAGAAAATTATCCACAAATTAATGAGAAGCCTATGTTGAGATTCTTTAACTGTAAGGAATTGGGTTATTTTTCTAATGCTTGTCTGAATCTAGTCACTCAGGTTGGAAATTAGTATGATTGGAAGATGAAGTGTGTGTAGAAATCCATTGCGACCACTTCAGTATATTTTGAACCATCAAATGGTGTTATATCAGGTAAATTTCTTGTTTTTACAGATTTCGCAAATGTATTTTTTGATTCATGGTCTACACATTCCTTTATTTCTGATAATATTTTTGGAAATATTGGGAATTGAACCTCTTGAAATGAAACCTAAACTCATGGTAAAAACAACTGGAGGAAATATTGTTGTAAAAATAAATTATATGAATCTTTCTATCTTTGAATATAGAAAGAGTTTACCTATAAACCCTTTTATTTTTCCTCGAGTCGATTTTGATTCTATTTTTGCTATAGACTGGATGTCTTTTTATCAGCAAATGATATATTGTAAAGGAAAACATGTTTTTTAGAATTAATTTCAGTTTTTGTACAAGAATGAACCCATACCATTTAAAACATATATGGAAACTAATAAAGTAATAAAATATAGAAAAGAAAGTTATCTTGCACATATTTTTGAAGATGAGGGAATTATCTAGATTAATTATGTGCCATTGTTAAATGAATTCCTAGATGTTCTTCCAAATGATTTTCCTATTGTTAATCTAGATCAATAAGTTGAGTTATCAATTGAATTAGTTCATAATTCTCAGCCAATTTCTAAACCCCCTTATTGAATGGAACAAATGGTACTTCTCCAATTAAAAAAAGTAGTTTCATGAATTTTTAGATTAAGGCTTCATCTAACATATCACTTCACCATGGGGTGATACTATCTTATTTGTTTAGAAGAAAGGTGGAACAATGAGAATTTTAATTTAATATAGATCCTTGAATAAAATTAGTGTTAAAAATAGTATCATTTTCTACATATCGATGATTTATTTGATCATATACATGGTGATAACGATTTTTTGAAGGTTGGCCTGAGGTCAGGGTACCCATAGTTGAATGTAAAGTATGCATACATCCTAATGACTATGTTCCATATGGGATATGGTCATTATGAATTTGTATTTATGCCTTTTGGGTTAACTAAGGCACATTTTTTATTATTGGATCTTATGAATAGAATATTATATGAGATCTTGGATAGGTTTTTTTTGGGTTTATTGAAGATATTATACTATATTCTAGATGTAAAGAGAAGCATGAAAAACATATAAGGGTTGTTTTTTATACCATAAAAGAAATAAAATGTATGGAGAATTCCTAAACTCTGATTTTTGGTTGCAAAAAATTCCTTTTCATGGAAATATTGTAAATAAGTATGGAATAATAGTTAATCCAGAAAAAAAAGTGGTCGATAAATTTCCATGACCTAAAAATGTTACTGATATTTTTATTTGTCATGGACTTATAGGTTATTACAAAATGTTTGTTAAAAACATTTAATGGTTATCTATCCCACTAACTATGTTAACACAAAAAAGGCTTAAATTTAGTTGGATATAATAATGTGATGTCTATTTTTAGGAACTGAATATGATATTGCTGAATTTTCTAGTTTTGGATTTTCCTTCCCAAAATGGTGAGTCTTTCATCTAGAGTGATGCTTCATTAAAGGGACTTGGTTTTTTTCTGATGCAGAATGATTAGGTAATTTCTTATGATTCAATAAAACTAAAACCTCCTGATTTAAATTATCCCACACATGATTTGCAATTGTCAGCTGTGTTTTTTGTATTTAAGATTTGGAGGCATCATCTGTATGGAGTAAAATATGAAATATATACTAACCATAAAAGTTTGAAGTGTATATTAACTGAGAATGAATTAAAAATTAGATAGATAAGATTCCTGGAACTAATTAATCATTATGATAGCATGATTAATTTCCATCAAGGGAAAGAAAATAGAGTAACTGATGCATTGATAATGAAAATTAACACTACATTAATAATGATACATTTGGAACGTGATCCTTGATTATGTGGTTTTATAATCATTGGCTTGAAATTTGATGGTGCAAGAAATTGATATGTTTTATTTATGTTTTAGTGTATCCATCATTGTCATATAATATAATGAAATCATTGAAGCCCAACATTGAGCTACAGAAAAATGAAGAATTGGTTAAAATGGGTATGTTTTCAGAATTTAACCTTGATAGATATTGTGTTTTATGATTTGTAAAAATGTTGTGTTTGCCTTGTGATTCTCAGTTAGGGAAAAAATTGTTATGTGAAGATCATATTTCTCCATTTTAAGTTCATCTTGGATGCACTATGATATACGTAGACCTTCGAGAGTATTACTGATGGGATGCTTAAAAAGGGATATTGCTGATTTTACCATGAAATATTTGACATGTCAACAAGTTATGGAAGATCAGCAATTACTGAAGTGGAATTTTCATCATTTTTCATTTATAGAGTGTAAATGGGAGAATATATCCATGGATTTAATTATAGGACTACCAACAACTTCTCTAGGTAACAATGCAATCTTGGTTTTTATTGATCGACTGACTAAATCTACACATTTTAATTCTATTCATGATACAATATCTATGGATCATCTCTCTCGATTGTACTATAATTATATTTTCAAGTTACAAGTATTTTTACATTCCATTATATCTGACTGAGATCCCAGGTTCACATCTAATTTTTTGAAGGGCCTTCAGAAGTCATTTAGCATAGAATTAAATATCAGTACAACTTTTCATCCTCAATCAGATGGGATGTTTGAACGAACGATTCAGAATTTGGAGGATATGCTTCGAGCTTGTTCAATGGTTTACGATGGAAGTTGGTATCAGCACCATTATTTACTTGAGTTATCTTACAATAATAGTTTTCATTCCAGTATATAGATGACCCCTTCAAATACATTGTAAGGGAATAGGTATTAGACTCTATCGTTTTTGGATGATATCAGTGAAAGAAAGTTAATGTGGCCATAATTTGTATGGGAAGTGGATGTGAATGTAAATATGATCCAGTGGAACATGAGGATAGCTCAGAGCAGGCAGAAAAGTTATACAAATAATAGAAGGAAAGACTTTTCATTCGAGGTAGGCATCCATGTTTTCCTTAAAATATCTCTTAGGATAAGTGTAATGCATTTTTTTTATGAATGGGAAGCTGAGTTCATGGTTCATTGGACATTATGAGATCCTGTAGAAAGTTGGAAGGGTTACCTACCAAGTAGTATTGCCTCCTAGTTTATTACAGGTACAGAATGTTTTGCATGTTTTGATATAGAGAAAGTAAGTTCCAGATTCATCTCATGTTTTGATCCCAAAATCAGTTCTTCTTGAAGTGAAACTAAATTATGAAGAGTTACCAGTTCAAATTCATGATCATTCAAAGAATTTATTTTGGACTATTGTAATCCAAAAGGTAAATGTTTTTTTGGAGAAACCACATGGTAAAGGATGTAAAATGGGAATCTAAAAATGCTACGGGGGAAAGGAAACACCCCTTTTTTAAGAAGAAAATAAATTTTTCAGGGAGAAATTTCCAGAAGGTGGGGATAATGAAACACCCCAAGGATTTATAATAAAATTGAAATGCATGAAACATTGTTTTACATAGATATTTATAATAATAATGAAACATAATTTTCCAACTTCTGTGTTTTAAATTTTGGAAAATGGATATACATGGCTGCAATTAGAAATTTATTTAGAGTTTTATAAGGAAAACATATATTTTGATAAATAGTAACATTCCCTAATGAATTGTAATGCTACCCTTATAAATAGTAACATACCCTTATGAATAGTTACCTAAAATATTATAGTATACATATAAGAATCAATTGATGTTATGATATTATCATATCTTGGAATAGGTAAATAATTTTTTTAAAAATGTTGTTTTTGGAATAAAATATTATTTTAGTTAAAAATAAGATTATTCATATTTAATAAAGAAGTTAAAAAATATTGAGTGCATTATTAAGTTACAGACATTTAAAAATTGTTATGGTGAATTTTTGGGATTTTTTTGAAATACTTCAATTTTTGGTGGATAGTAAAAAACGGTAATTACAATATTAATATATTATGAGATAAATAAAATATTCCCTACATCATGGACGATGTAAGAAACCATTAGGTCTAAATAAAATTCACTTATTACTATTTTTTTCTTGGAATCATAACTATTTATTTTTTTGTGGAAAAATAATAAAATAATGGTTAAAATAATGTAAAACTATCCTCCCTCCAATAAAAATACCACCCACTCCCCCTCTTCCTCCCACACCTCACAAGCCTCGAGACATCCCTATGTTATTCCCAATAATCCTACCAAGACCCCTTCCCATGTACAAGACCTACTATTCTCACCATGAAGCCAAAACCATGGACCTTAAGAAGGATCTCAAGGAGAAGAGATGAAGAGGTAAACACCCTCTTTTGTTTTCCTTCATTTTTTTCATTTTATTTTCTCTTTTTTCCTCATCTCCCATTATCCAAGAGGCATGAATGATCTAGTATCTTACATATTCTGTATTTCATCATGTTTATGGAAGATTCATTATTATACTTCTTCTCTTATCCCACTTATTCAATAAATAAAAACACCATCTGTGATGTGTTGATTTACCGACGTTATAAATGATGTGATTTCAATTTCATTTAATTTTAACTAGAATAGTCATGAAACATATTTTATAGTCGAAATAGATTATAATTTTTTTATTATATCTTATATAATGTTCTGGTTTAATTTGTTACATATGTTATTAATTTGTAAAACAAAATGAGTTCATCATGATTTAAGAATCGCAAAAATAACAAAAAACAATATCAATAATATTTTCACTTATGAATCATATTCATGTAATAATTCAATGTGATAAATAGAATAATTTATATATCGGGAAATATAAAAATAAAATTAATTTCCAATTATTGAGTTTCACATCCAATTGACAAAATTATCCTTTACGAACTGCTCATGGAAACCATGTAATGCATGCATCCGAAACAATGGAATTAACAAAATATTATTAATGAATGGGTTGAATGATTCTATAAAATGATCACAAAATGTGTTATTAACTTGAATATGTTTCTGTGAAATATTATTAAACCTATATTAACATTCATACATGAGGTTTAAACATGTTTGGGGGAAGTCAAACCCGAAGTAAGGGATCCTCTATTTCTCAATTTTGTTAAAGAATCACCAATATGTTATGCTCTTTAATTCCTAATGATGGTGTATGTTTTCTCTCCAACCCTCTAGTACCCTTATGATATATTAATGATGAAATACCCAATTTATATCCCATTAATCCCACCCTTGTACACTAGATACCCTGATAGTGTTTCATAAGTAAATTCTAAACCCAATTTCTATTCTTTGGGTTAACCTTCAACTTAAATGGTATTATCATGATAAGATAATTAGTGAAATGTAATATGATTATATTATGTATTATTATGTTTATTTACAGTATATATACATATTACCTTCATTTAATAAATATCTCTTAAATATTATGTATTTGTGAAGGAAATTACCCTTATAATATTTTTAGATGTCTCCTTTATGAAATCCAAAGAGATTGTTATTTTTTTATATCATGAGTGTTCTATTCTGATTTTAGGATGTTTTAGTACTATAGTGTCTCCTTTATATGTTATATATATATTTTTAAATATGAAGTTTGTTTTATTATGTGTGTGTAGTGTTTGTGTTCTAAGAGTGATTTTTATGAAAAAATGCGATTTTGAAATGTGAATGTGTTTTGCTAAAGTAGGTAAATGAGTTATGAAGTTCATTATACATGATATGTTCCTTGGACATTATTTATGTTGGGTTATTCCAATTATATCTCAATATATGATAGTTGATACCCATTATAGCTCACGATTTTTTGGGTTGAGCCCATTATTTCTCAAGATATGACGGGTGAGCCCCATTATAGCTCTCTAATGAATTGGGCACTCTGGAGGTGGAGGTTGACCAAAAGGTTATTCCCTGTGTAAGGGTAATTGTAAGAGTGATATGTTAAATATGAACCAAGGAAAATACATCCTGATTTTATTTTTGGAAGAAAATAAGAAGACATGTCGAAAAGGGAAATATTTAAAATTTTATTAAACATCATTCTAGAAGGTGATTGAAAAATGTGCATCTTTTTTTAAACTACATCGTAGTAGTTTTCGAACATAATACTTGTGTTTAATTATTTTTTTAATTAAATGGGGAATGAATAAATTATATCCATATTTTAATTTTTTATAAATGGGAAAATTGATCATTATAGAGACCGTTGTGCGGGGTATTGTTTTGGAGTGTTTTTATAATCTACGGGAGTAATTTAAAATAAACTACATCGAAACCATTTCCTTGTGTTCCCAATATAGGAAATTTTAAATAAGTAATCAACTAATGTTTTAATAGTAATATAATATAGATCTTGTGGTTCTTGGAGTTAATGTGTTTATCGAACAGACCAATTTATGGTTATGTGAAATATATCATGGTTAACATAGAAATTTTTGAATTATAGATTATGAAAATTTTTTAAATTTAAAAATATATGAATCAATATTTCAGTATATTACTCAGCATTATTGAATGGTTTTGACTATAATTATATATGATAGTCGAGCATAATGATTTCTTATGTTATTTAAAAAACTAATCAATCCCACAACTTGAATACATATAATGGATACTAGAATTATAATAATATTATGTTATGTTATACCTAGAGGAAAGAGAGATGAATGTTATAAGAATTGATTAAATAGAGATATTATATAGAGAAGAACATACTTTACATATCTAATATAATAATATAGTATATTACGATTCATCAATGTTAATTGACATATCTAACTAATCTTTGAAGAATACTAAAATATCCTAAATTTGGTTAACCTCCACCATGATTGAACTAGGATATTATGTTACTCTAGTGTTCCTCCCCATATACTAGAGGCTTATTACTATTAAAATGGGTTAACATAAATAGGTGGGGATACTAAACCATCAGGTATCAATAACCATCAAAATATAATGGAAATGATATTTAGATGTTTCCCTCATAGTATAAAAATATTTTAATAATATACATCCCAACTAAATTACATATAAATTAAATATCAACCATTGTTATTTATCAAAATTAGATACTATACATTTCCTGAAAGACATACAACATAAACAGATTCTCTAATTAGAAGATCATATACAACTAGGTCCAAAATAACACAAAATTAATTGAGACATCTGCGAAACTAGTCTTATATCCTGGTCTGGACTCATATCCTTACTCCAACCATGATCTACCATGTTAACCATATATAGAATATGAACCCTTTCCATATCCTAGGTCAAAAATTATGAATTCCACTTTGGAAACAAGGCTCCCAAGAAGGGCATTAGTATAACATAGTACACATCGACCAATGGTTCTCCTAACAAGATTGATATATACATGTCCATTTTCCATGAAAAGTTGCATTAAAACAATTATGTTAATAAACAAACATTCATGTCATGGAATGCTCAATAACCTTAACACATGTTACAATACCTCATTTTCCTATTACTATAATATGATGGTATATCCATAGTCTGAACACACATCATTGATGAACATGGTATCACACCCAATGTAATTGTTTGGCTGATGAATAAATTCCCATCAAGAATCACTAGGTGAACGATTTGTCACCAATTAAATCTATCAGAGTGAATATTTCATCATCAACCAAATATAAATGGAGGCTGACATATCACCATGTTAATGAGGTATTAAAAATACAATGAGGACCATATATGACCATCATTAATCCTTAGGTGTAAAATATAACATTGTTACATAACTCATGTGGATGATTGAACATCAATAAAACACATTATGTGTGAATGATGAACCACCAAAAGAAACTCTTTGTAGGGAAAAAAATAAATCTCTAGGTGGATGATTCACTTCTAACATCAATCATTGGGATGACAATGTACCATTGGTACTAGTTCCTATGTAGAAGATTCATCATTGGACCCCTTTTACAGGTGGAAGGTATACCGTGAACATGAACTTATATATGATCAACAAAAATTGACAATATCAAAGTAGATTTTTCATCACCAATGAAACATTTCAAGTGGATAATGTAACACTGACATAACATAACAAATGGATGGGGTACAACAAACTCACAAGATCTAGGTGTATGAGGTAAACCCCACCTTTCTCACAAGGTGGATGAGTTTCCACTACCACATCAAGGGTAAACAATCCACCAATAAGCAGTCATCCTAGTAAGAAATTAAAAAATATAAGCATTCAAATAGATTTTTAATCATTTAATTTATAAAGGGTTAATCCTATATTCTAATATCATGCATAAAGGCCCACCTATATGGTATCCCACCACTAGACTACAGATTTAAATGTAATTTCATACTGATAAATATCATAAAACACCCCATGTGTTTTCTAGATGAAAATATCATGAAAAATAACCAACTCTAGTTTTAAATTTTTGGTTTCACATTCCAACTCAAAAGGGAGATTTTTCATTAATGAATTAGGTGTATACAAACACCTCTCACAATACACTAATGATCTTTTTATATTTCACATTCACTATAGGAATTTTAGGAAACCAGTTGATATCATTTTGAAGACAGACATAAAAAGTTCAGTATTCAAACATTTCATACGTCACACGCCACACATGATAATACCAATAGGGAAAAAGTTAATATATAACTTATCTTAGAATATCCCTATTGCTTAATAACCTCAAAAATATTTATCTTTAATCATTGTAAATCAAAAATCTTGTAGAAGGCATTAAATAAATCCTAATAAATGGGAAAAATAGATAAAACCCAATAATAAACAAAATAAAAGTGACATACTTACCATAAAAACTAGAGAGAGATGACATGAAAAAAACCAAGAATGGAGAATATCCGAATATATGGGGAACATAATAAGTTGAATCTTCATATATTTCATATAGCACATGTGACACTATAAAATATCAATATTAAAGGAAGTTACCATATACATTATATTAGAATAACCTTTCCCTTAAAAACCACCAATAGATTAATCTTTAATCAGTGTAAATCAAATGTCTTGGTGATAACTTAAAATAATGAATAACCAATGGGAAAAAACAATGAGAGGGAACCAAAAAATTGGTAGGTCGTGAGATTATCCCTCATGGGTCTTCAATACAATAAGATCAGATGGATCTATCCCCTCTTTAAAGAGGGATGACTGATAACATCCTTCTAGAAGGAACTATGGAAGAAAGGGGACACCGAGTAATTCTATCGAGTTGGTTACTAGTCCTGATAATGAAGGTTCCCAGATAACTGATGAAATTAATAAGAAGTGGAGACTAAAAAAAATTGGGGGATCCTGGGAAAACATAGAGAATTAAGAATCACCTATGAAAGGCTTGTATCAAGATGATGTTGAAAAGGGTAAAGTAGTTGACACAAAATTCTTCTCATTCGCACATTTGAAGAAGACAATCCCAAGGTAGGATTACTCTCACTTGAATCCTTCTTTGAGAACAAGATTTATCCCAAGAGTGGAATAGACACAAGGTAATTTTTTCAGTCTATTTGATTAATCTAACTGGGATTATAATGATTATAATACCCTTGGTTTTGATTACTGAAACTCTTAATCTTGAATGAGGGTAGATTGTCTTGTTTGATCCCATTCCTCTCCATTCATGTTGTGTTTTCCCATTTAATAAAGCGGATTTTCATCAAATTGTTCTAAAAAAATCCAATAAATAAATAGTATACGTGTGATATTCAAGTCTTTAAAAAAAGTGTCAAGATTGAAGACATGATAAATAAACCATGAATGGAGGAGATCCTAACATAAGAGGAAAATGAACAAATGGATGAGGATTTAATTATAACTAATATATAATTAAGGGATTCTTTATTGTTGATTAATATTTAATTATTTAAACGGACATTATAATTAACCTAAAAAAAGTAAAGTGGGTGAATTTTGGCATAACTATTGTGGTCATTGTAACAACTGAGTTTTAGTGACACAAACACCCCTCCATAACGTTCATGTCTAGTATTGGTCCACAAGGTTCTACCAGTTGCCCCATAGACAGGTGGTCCCCAACCTGGGGCCCACCCCCATTCCTAAATGGGTCATCTGATTAATGAATATCCCCATAGTCCAACACATTCTTTCCAGTATTCTTTGTCCTCACTCACACAAATCTTGAAAACCTTCCCATAAGGTCACCCATACTAATCACTACTCCATGACAATAATGCTTAACTGTGGAGTTCTAATCATGTAGGCTCCCTAAATGGAAGGTGAACCTTGTTGAAATTAGTCATGTCATTTAGTCATTTAACCCTTTTATCATTATGGGGTGTTACATTCACCCTCCCCCCCTTAGATAACACCGTCCTCGTTATGGACCCTACATCTCAACCCCGGTACTGCACGACACATAAGGTCTTGTACCCTCTCTGATACCTAATGTAGAGACTTGGTCTCAATGACAGTGCATACTCCTCACCTTAACATGGTTTTTGGTTTTTGGCCCACCAATTACCCCGAAGACACGTGGTCCCCTCTCTAGGGCCCAGCCACATTCTTGAATAGGACATATGACTAATGACTATACACATTGGTCAACACATGACCTATCTAGTATAATTTCTCCTCACTCATACACATACTAGGAAACTGCCAAGAATGCCACCCATCCTGATCACTACTCAAGACCACGCACAAATAACTGTGGAGTTATAATCAGGTATGATTTGAAAAGTAAGGTGCACCATTCTAACATGAGTCATATCATTTAGTCATTTAACCTTTTATCATTATTTGGTGTAACATTTATTGTGAAATTTTCCATGGACACCCCTATGGAGTTATCGTTTAGGCTATAGTGCAACACCATGATTTAGATTTGAACTAGAATCTATGCCTTGAGTTCCTCATCGAAGAACCACCCATGTTATTTTACAACTCCCTCAATAAGAGTTCCTCCCAAAGAAAATTACCTATTTATTGTGATATATATAGGTGTTTCATGATACTTCCCACTTTTTTTTAGTATGATTCCAATCTCTCAATTGTCCCTTTATGAATCAATATATTAGTTTTTATGTGAACGTCTACTCAATAAAATATGTAATGATACATTACATGAATTTTATTTTTATTCAACCCTCTTAACTATGAAATTGATCTACATTATCTCATGGAGATCCACCTAAAATAAAATATCACCTTTTTGAAATTTCCATGATTTAACATCACTCATAACATTGGGACTTTAATTCCACATAGTGTCATCTCACATTAATCCAATAATAAAAATTATCACTATATTATTAAAAATTATTACTATTGATCTACATTATAAATGTTGATCACATGGGAAGAATTGAGATGATATATAAGAATCTAAGATTAAAGAAATAAATAATAAATAAAAAAATATATCGTAGGATGAACTAAAAGATATTCCACGATATTCATTATCTTGAAAACCATAAATGACTCTATGAATAAGAAATATTACGTCCCCTATCTTTAAATATTATAGTGTTCCAACTATGTTAAAATTTTCATGAATTACTAGTCATCACCTTGAACCCCACTAGAAGAAGTATCTGGTGTGTGTGGGTGTGATATATAGAAGATTTGAGAGTTCTCTAACCAACTCATAATAAAAATAATTATATTTTGAAATACGTTGTTTGAGACTTGACATGATCATAATTGACAACCATACCTACAACCAGTAGAGAGGTGATTGGAACATTTTACTATACAAAGCCTCAAAATGGACATCTGAATAGTTGTTTGTTAATTTTTAGTTTAACAACACACTTTATGTGAAAGATTATTCTCATGAAAACAGCTAAAATTAAAGACACATGACATCAAGATATCCTCCAACACCCATATAGTATGATCAAATTGTCCTCGGTCAGAGGCTGGAAGGTAGTACTTAATATTACCTGTGTAAAAAAAATTCTATTGGACTATCATTAAGAATAATTTAAAGTGGACATCCTGAGTAGAAATTATCCTTATAATCCCAATTATAGATACACTATCTCCTAAGAATATATCATTCCGAACTAATCTATGTAAAAAGACACTTGTATTGGTTGGAAATTCATGACCTCAATAAATTTGTCCATGAAAACAAATTTCAAATAACTACAATGAGACAATTTTAAATATATTGTCATGATACTCATGGTGACATCATCCAAATTATACTAAGGAATGGGTGATGACTGAAGAATACCTCTAGGATATTTTAATTTTATAGTCATCTCATGGTAGTGATCTGATAGTCATCCATCACATGATGGAATGTGAACCAATATAAAATAAACCCCATCATGCACTTATTCATCCTAGTGTTCCAATACTATCTCTACATGTAATGATCATTATAGTAGTACCCAACTGAAAAACTCAGATCAATTCCTATGGATCCCATATAATATTATCTTGTATCCTTGTAGGGATAACCACATGACCCTTTACATAATGGTTCTCATCCTCATCTTGTGACCAATCATGTAGAGACTGCCCACTATATATATTTCCCCCTATCACTTGGAATTTTGACTTTGATAATTGTGTTTTGTTCCACCTATCAAATATTAAATACCTAATAAATAAGGAAATCAAGGTCCCTCAACCCTGATATTTCTGAACATCATGATATAACTTAGTGAAGAGGCTCATCTCATTCCACTCACTACCAAAAACCAATACTGCATACTTTTTTTATCATTCTAATTATTCCATCATAAATGAAATCCCTTTTACCAAGTGTTTGTTAAATATAAAAATACAAATACATTTTGAACTCAAATGACCATCTCAATTATTGGTTTAGAATCCTTTAAGAAAATATATACTTCAGGCTCGTATGGTCAATATTCACCAAAAATGTATCACGTTAAATGTGTTAAATTAAACATCAATACTCATGAAATACATTCACTAGATACAAATTTTTAGTTTTTTGGTTCTATTCATTCATCCTTATCTACCTATAACCATAAGAGACAACTCACCATCCCGACATCAAAACATTTTTAATTCAATATCATAAATCATAAAAATAAAATAAATATCCCGTCTTTAAATTAGTTAATACTAGGATCACTTTAGATTCAAATATTAATTTTAAATACAAAAAATATCTCACATAAGAGTCTAAAAACATGATAATCACTCACTTCTCTATTAGGGACATCAAAAAATCTACCAGATTAGAGAAGTCACAGTTGATCATTTAGCAGTATCCATTGAATTCTAAGAAACTATAAAATTTAAGGTGTTATTAGGATATTCCCAAGAAATAATTTCCAAGATCTTATCAATATATATTGGTATTCCTACCTTAATATCACATACCCCTTGATGTTAAACTCATTAATATATAAAAAAAATTTGAGAGAATCACAGGCATCTAATTCTATATCTGATTACTAAAAATTATCATTAGACAGAGAGCATGATCTTCCCTTGACATGATGTTTACCAAAATATTATCAATGAATATAACAATGAAAATTTCAAATAAATATGCAATCCCAGATTCAAAAATTCAATAAAAAACCATCATGTTAGTCAAAATATTCAACATCATGTGATACTCATATAGGTAATGGATATTTTAAAATGAAGTATGTGTAACACACCATGATTTTAGTATATATTTTGCTTCATAATTAATTCAAAGTATGTGACAGCTTATGATGCACGCGACATAAACGTAATCTGAATAACTTTTTTATTCAGCAAGAAATAAAATAAATATATATTTTGTTAAATATAAATTATAAAGTAAATGAATTTTTAAGATAAAATGGTTTTAATTTACTTATGAAAAAACAATTGATTCAATATGAATTGTTTTGAAATATTCTACGAATGATATATTATGATAGAATTAATATATTTCATTAAATAAATAAATTAAATTCCATGAAAAATAATCCATTTATAATTAGGAAAATAAATAAATAAAATCCATTGAATAATTTATTAATTATAAGGAATATCAATCAAATAATTCTTCACTAATTATAAATATTTTTTTTAAAAAAATATTTTCATTCTATTATATAATATAAATTTCTATAATTTAGGTTTTTAAATTTATTTTAAAAGAGTCATTTTTTATTTAAAAAAAGAATAATCCATCATACATTGATATTAAATTTGTTATAAATTAAGATAAAATCAATTGATGGTTAAAGATGATATTTATTACAAAATTATTTTTTATGTGTAAACTATATTTTCCACTGAATAAATTCAATTAATCACTATTTATGAATGAAATTAATGAAATTTATTGACAATGTAAACAATATAATAAATTAAATATCATCAAAGGGTTGTTACTATATATGTAATGGGAATAAATTCATTTTTGTCAATTAAAGTATTTTTTTCTAAATAATGTTTTTATGAGTTGTGTGTTCCAATATTAATGATAATTTTTAATAACATTAATAATTGAATATAAAAAATATATTTGGAATAATGATATTCAAAATATCGAATTATTCCAATTTTATATTTGGCCATAAAAATAACTTACCATGGTAAAATGTTATCAACATGATAGAGGGTAGAAGCATTAAAAATGGGGTTAAATTAATGAATAATAAAAAAACATCCAAAAGGCATATATATGAACAACTGGATGAGAATAATATTGAACTTAATTATCCTATATTGAAAATTACATTAATTTTGAGCCAATTTAATTATGTATAAATTTAGTTATATATTATGAAAATATGTATTTAAAAGAATTCCACCCATCTCACTTATAAAAGGAGATATTCTTCCCAATGATTATACCCACACCTAAATATTCATACCTCAAAAAAGTTTAAAAACATCCCCAAACTCTCATTATAACATTATAGACGTTCATGGACCACCAAAAGACAATTATTGTTACACTAAAGGTGTGACATAAAAGAGGATATTTGTGGACAGGGTGATTATTTTTACGAAGTTCTATCATGTTTATTTCTTCTTTAACATCCTCAAATTATATTATTCACATTCCAAAATATATAAATTAATATAAGTATTCAATTTAAATTTTATAATTTTCATTTAATAACAATTTTTTAAATTCCCTCTATTCTATTAAAAATTAAAATGTCCCCCATGTTATGTGTGGATACCACTTCTCTAAATGACGTACTTCAATTTTCATCAACTATTTACAATGATCGTTATAATAATATTTTAAGGAATAATAATGATATTAATAACATAATTAAGGTTATAGAAATAATGTTTTTATATTTTATTAATAAATTTAATAATAAATGTTCATCAAAAAATTTAATATCCTTAAACATGAATTCAATGAATCTTTTCATAATTTGTCAATATTTTTGAAACCCTAATGAAAAATAAAATATTTTTATGTAATTTCATGATAAAAAAATTATATATATAAAATTATATAGATGGTTGAACATTGAATATCTTGGGAGGACCAGAAACAATGAACAAAGACATTCCTGAAAAAATGAATAGTTTAGAAAAATAAATTAACAAATAATTCTCACCAAATGAGTAATAATAAATAATATTTTAATATTATATATTAATATAAAAAAATATGGTTGTTATATATATTTATAATAAAAATAATTCTATTGTTTGGGATGTTATAGTCTGTTTGACCAAGTAGAAGTATGAGGTAATGGGTTTTCATTATAATTTTATTTCATTGAGACATGTTTCATATTATGTAACTAAAGTATTTTATTTGTTTTATGTGAAATATATTTGATATAATATGTCCTTAAACTATTTATAATAAATTTATTTGTGGTTCCCCCAATGTCCTTTCTTCCATGGGGGTTTTTATTTTAAATGTTATATGTTAGTTTATTTTAAATCATTGCTTCAATTGTTTTGATTACTTTATTCGAGGTCTTTTTCATCCAGATCTATATTATATTTAATAATTCATTAATATTTTTTTTTATTTAACATATTAATTAATTTCATTTTTCAATATCATTTAATTTACTGGAAAATTTTTAAAAGTCAATCTTCTTAATAGTGTCCATAGGGGAAATTTTTCTACATTCTTTGAAAAAATGCAGAAAGAATGTTTTTATAGCATTTCCCAATAAATAAAATTATATGTCCTTCATTTACATTATTTTTAATTAATATTTATTCACATTATTTAATGTTCAAATTAAAATTAATTCATATTCCTATTGTTTTGGGAAATTTTAATTTGTATAAATGTTTTTAAGAGAAAAGGTTTTTTATTTTTTTCATTGCACATTTCTAATCATTTTAAACAAATCAATATCATCTATGTGGAAAAAAATTATTATTGTTATAATTTAATTGGTATATTATCTAATGATACTGCCCCATTTTTTTAATGATTATGATGATGTTTCTATGAATGTTTCATGAAACCCATTTAGTTCCCGTAAGTTAATTGTGTTATAAAGTAATGATGAATGCTCTTATGTTCTTATGGAATACATTTGTATGATCAATCATTATATGATGTATGGGTCTATCATATCCCTAAAATACATTGATTAATGATTTATATATCATTGCTTGATTTGGGTACATGGACTGATAACCCATGATCAAGAGGTTACATCAACAATTTTCTCAATCTCAAAAATGAACTCAGGTGGTATTCTAAAGCCAACTATGTGATAAATGTCACGATGTATATATTTTTCAAATTATTTCTATGAATATGTTTCATCCAATTTCTTATTCTAATTTTATTCTCACAAGGATCAGGATTATTCACTTTTTATTTATTTTTCATGATTCATGAATTATGATCTTTATGTTATTGGGTATGATATTTTTCTATTATAATAATCACATTAATTATGATATCATACCCATAAAATTATCTTAACATCACTTATGATCATCAATTGATATATCTTATGATTCAATATAATAGGAATATTGGGTAAACCTTTTCTTATGTTTTCATTACCCATGTTATAATGATGGATATGAAGTATGGTATGTTTAATATAGCTGTCTTAGATAAAATATAGTTATGGAAAATGATATAGACCTTGGAAAATATGTTCATTTAATATCTAATAACTGAGTTCACTAATCCTTTTGGTTATATGGTCTGAATAATTGTAAAATATATATAATTTTAGTCTTAAATGAATTAATTTTCATGTATGTTATGCTTAGATCTAGTCACCTGTTATTAGAGTATGGTTTTTTTTATTTTTGGGGATTTGGGAATGAAAGAAAACAATAATTTCCCAAAAAACATATTTGATATAGGATGATAACAAAATTTTATAGGTTCAAATAAATGTTTCATAATATTATATATCTTGTATTTTATTTTCCATATCATATAATTGATTACTCTGAATATTTATTGATCCTCTCATATACATTTTTGTTTTTGTTTGAGGGGTAGCACTTGGAATAATCAAAGACATAATAAATGGGAAAAAATCTAATAAAAATAATTATGTAAAAGAAAATTAATTAGTAGTTTTGATATTAAATTTTATGGATATTTTCACCCAACTCTATTAATATATGAATAAAAATTATAACTATATATAACATAAAAATGAAAAAAGGAAGGAACAAATCACCGTTGAGTATTTAATATTTTATTGTCCACTCTCCTTTAGTGGGCCTTCGCATCCACTAATTTATAATGAGTATAAATAAATTTTTACTTACGAATGAAATATCAAAATACATGAATGATTAAATTCTTGATTTATCATTGAGCCTGAATTAAAAAGACATTGTTTCATTAGTTTCATAAGAAATGTATCTTAAAGGAACATTCTATAAGAGTGTTAGGTAGCAATAAATAAATTGTTTAATGTGATATCAAAGAAAAATAGAAATTATAGACTTCCATTATTCATTTTTTGGTGGGAAAAGAATGAAAAAATGGTGTTTTATAGTATTTATAATAATAATTAATCCTATAGATGGAGAAGAATTTTACTTCTAGAATATAAAAACTATGGGATGAAGTGTGGGTGGGGGGAACTATCACTTAGGAATAGATAAATTCATCAAGTTTTGTATAGAAGGTTATAAATAACATCAATGTTAATGGTATATATATTGACCAATTAATTAAATGGATGAAACAAATCTCAAACCAATGCACCACCAACAATATAAATTTTCAATTTAAATTAGTATAATCATTATTCCAATCACTACACCATACCTAGGATTAACGATTATAATCATCATAAACAACCTCCAATGTCTAGTTCGAAGGGTAATTCTTATACAATAAAAAACACTAAAATGGTCTTGAAAACATTCCAGTTAAATGTAAACATATAAACCACTCAATAACTAAAAATGTTTTGATTGATTTCGGTTCAACTAAATATTTAATTCATGGATAATGTTTTGTGATTATAATATCAATAAATCAATGATTAGATATTTAATTATGAATGAAAACTATTATTGGAAGGACATTTCATCTCAATACTCTTTCCCTTCTATGATAGAATTCAATGATAATTTCCTTCCTAAAAATACTATTATTCCTCCTATAATTGAATGTCATATAATTTTCGGAATTTATCAACTCACTTAATATAGTTACCATTTCAATTGTTATTGTAAGAAAGTCATAGTCTGTATCTTTGTTTAACATATGATCACCTAGTAGTGAATGGATTGATATGAACTCCCGATGAAAAATAATTCAATCATATGGATCTCAATACCTTATATTGAAGGATATCTATCTCAAATAGATGTGGAGAATGTAAACAATAAAGATATTCATATTATTGGGGGGGGGGGGGTTATATCAATGTATTTTGAGAATATTCCAATTGTACTCCCCGTGATTATGAGGATGGGTTCACTATAGAAATCATACATTATGATACTCCTATTTCAAACACTCCTTATATAATATCCATTATTGAGTTGAAATAATTAATCCAGAAACACCATGTGAATATTAATAATGGCTTTATTTGATCTAGTGTTTCAGCATGAGTTTAATGGTTATTTTTTCAATAAGAAAGATGAGTCAATATATAATTTTATTTATTATCATGAACATAACAAGCCCACATAGAAGAAAAAGTATCACATATCGTGTATTGATGAAATGTTTCACCAACTATGAGGGGTTCAACACTACACAAATATTAACTTTTAATATGATATCATTAATTAGGGAACTAAATTAAGGATATACCCAAGAAAACCTTTCGATCAATGTATGGATACTATGAATTTATGGTGATTTCCTTCATATTTAAAAATTATCTTTGTATCTTCATTGATATAATAGATATAGAATTTACGAAGTTCCTTAATAAATTTTTCATGTCATTATAAATGATATTATTATACATTGGAAGAATAAATAAGAGTATAGAGTTTATTTTAGGATTGTGTTGAAGATCTTTTGGAAGGAAAAACTATATTCCACAAATTCATAGTGTGAATTCTGCATACAAAACTTCTCATTATTAGGTCATGTTATCATAGGAAAGGATATATATATGTGGATCCCCCAAATATATAGTTTTTTTAAATGGTATAGACAAAAAATTGTGGCCGAGATCCTTATTTTTATTGGTTTAAGTGTATACTTTCAATTATTTTTGATAAATTTAACATGGATATAAATTATATTAACCAGATTAACTATAGTGGGATCTAAGATCCTTTAAACACATTAATGTTAATCAAAATTCATGTTTCTAAAGAGATGGTTAATCAATGCACATATACAAACATTTCTGTAAATTAGAGGATGATCTGTGATATATGGTGATGTATTATAGAACGTATTGTGAGATATACACAAGAAAAATGACATAGTGGAAGAATATATGACTCTTTAAATTAATGTTAATAATAAAAATTATCTAGATTAGTACGTGTATCTAACAACGATAGTTTTTTGATTTAAAAATATAATGGTGTAATGTAAATGGTAAATTTATATATATATATATATCATAAAATATGAATGTATTTATCCACATATATATATTTTTTTTATAAAATAATGAATATGGTTGTAGTTAATCAAATATTGTAATTTCATAATACATCTCTACACTGGGAGGCAAACATGGTAATTGATTCTTTAAAGAGAAAAATCAAGAAACCTTTTATATAATGAGAATTTAAAAAGTTGTAATACTCTCATATTATTAGTGTATGGTTATTAAGATAATAATGAAAGGTGATATGTCCAATATTTCTATTATTTAATCTATTAAATCCATCCAATTAAAATAATTTTAATAGAATGAGGATATTGATATATAAAAGAAGATAATGAATGTTTTAGAGATCAACCTGGACCATGATGGAATGATAAGGTTCAGAACGTGAATATGTTTTCAATCAATACTTTTTTGGAGGAAGGAACTATTGGAGGAATAACATATCACACCATTTCCTATCCTTCCATGAATTATAAATATGAATTGATTTTCTTAATTTTTAATTATGATATTACAATATAAAAATGAAGATTTTATATTATGTGTCCAGATTCTTGGTATTCTATAAAGTTAAGGATGAATAATATAATTATATGGGGATGATTTAACTATTACTCATACATGTATGTAAATGGAAAAATGACCATGTATTTTATTTATACACCTACCAAATAATTTAAAATTTCATAATTCTATTATGGTTATAGTTGATAACATTATCGATTCAATGAAATCCATTATTCATGAGGAATGTTCCTCTCTTTGAAAATTTTCTACAATATACAAAAATGAAGTGGTAATAATTCATTGATTACCAAATAAAAATATATTTGTTTGGGATCCAAGGATTACCTCAATGTTAAGGAGACGTATTCCAAAAAAATTAATACAGAGTTAAGATTTAACATTGCATATTATACATATATAGATAGATAGTTTGGTAGGACCATTAGAACCATGGATGATATAATAGGATATTATACATTGAATTTTACAGGTTATAAGGACAAATACCATCCCCTGATAGTGTTCTAATATAAAAATAGATGTCATTATTTCAATCATATGGCACCATATGAGGATTTGTATAGGATGGGGTGCATAACATAGATATGATGGGATGAAGTCGGAGAGAATAACCTATAGGTACTAGGTCTTGCCCATGGTATTTTAAAAAATATTGAAACCATTCAACTATGAATTAAAATAATAAAAATTAAATAAAAAATATTTATTTATAATCATCAAATAAATTTAGTAGTATGATGTTGTAGAATAAATATTCCATTGAATAAATCCATGTAAGAAGGTTATGAGATTGGATAATATGGAAAAGTTGACCCCTAGGTACATTGGCCCTTTGAAATCCTCAATCATTATGGAGTTGTAGATTATGATCATTCACATCCCCAAAAACTCTCACATTTCCATGATTTAATTCATGCATGAATTTTGAGAAATTACATATCATAACTTTTACATGCACTTAACTCTACGGTTACTAAACTACATAATGAAATTTCTTATGTGAAAAAACAAGTTGAAATCATGTATCATAGAGGTAAGGTAATAAAAAATAGGAACATTCACCTGGTGAAGGATCTATAGAGGACCCATATGTTCAATTAAGAAACATGGGCTCCTATAAATGTAATTTGGTAGTGGTGTAATAATTGTTTAGATCAAATAAATGGAATATAGATGGTAAAATTATATTAAAAGTAGTGGAATGTAACACCCCATGATTTTAGTATGCATTTTATTTTGAAGAGATTCAATCTTTTTGAGATCTTATGACGAAAAAAAGATAAATTATTTGAATAATGGTTTGTACAATAACAGATTAATGTCGTCACTGGATATTTAAATGAAATTGATAAAAAATTCTATAAAATAAAAGGGGAATAACGTACATCAAAATATCATTGTTTATATAACAACATTACAATTAATTACGTATTTTGTATGATTAAATAAATATTTTGAATTATATGAACAAAATTTCTGAATAATTATTATAATAATAAAAATAAAATAATAAATTATGAAAAACTATTAAATAATTAAGTAATTTTATGGAATTCTATTGTAGTAAATCTTCACTAAATAATATTTTGTTATTTGAAAAAATTGTTTTTATTTATAAATTTAAAATAACAATTTTTCATATTTAGAGTGATAAATATATATCTCAGTATAATTTATCAATGTTAAAAATGGTAATGACCTTGAATTTTCCTTATAATTTTTTTAAATATATGTGATTTTTACGTGTCCGCAAAAATTGAAAGCGCGTTATTCCCAGGCCCGGAGTGCCAAGAATTAATTTCTGAACTTTTCTTTGGATACGTTCAATAAAAATATGAGTAGGTTTTTATAACACTTGAAATGGTTCTCGGAATTGAAATCTGAGGGCACCGTTGAACTCACAACGCCAGTATTCGCATAAAGATACATTCACCACAACGACAATTGGTCAAGGATGAAATTTAGTTTTTGGGGTTTTGTGAAAGAATAAAATAAAAATAAAACTGTGTTAAAATTTATTTTTATTTTAAACAACCATGTGGATGTTGGGAGGTTGGGACCACCAGAACTAAACCACCCTTTGAAAGTTAAGAGGTGGGGTCCACCAAAACTAAAAATCCCTTGTGAGGTTATGGTGGTGAGAACCACCCGAGCCCAATCCTCGAATTTGAATTTTTGAGGTGGGGACCACCCGACCCCACTTAATGGTAAGAAACCTCCCAAATCACCAATATTCCAGCCCTCCCATTAAATTGAGCCAATAATTCGCCCAATTAATTGAGATAATTTAATTGTGCCAATGCGGTACATTAAATATGCCAACTTGGTTGTGACAACAAAATTAATACATTATGTTAGTCATATTGGGCCCTTTTTCTTTTTTGGGTGGAGTTGTGAGAACCCTTAGAGGATTACACTTCTTCCACGGAGAACATTCGTCCAATGAAGAACACATACTTTGAATTCATCTAGAGTACACCTTCCAATGAGTAATGTCTTCAACTACGAAAGAACCGATGGAGGAGACCAGGAAGGAAGGTTTGTGGCGGATGAGATGAATGATGGTAACATCAACCTCTTCTCCCACCAATGTCAAAAACACAATCCAAGGTAGGGGGTTACTACAATATGATTATAACTTTCCATATTCTCCCCTTTTAATTCTTTTGTGGGATTTGGGAATAGTGATTGGCGAGGATTGTCGGGAGGGTGTTTGATTATTGTTTTCATTACCTATCCTTGATATTCTTGTGCCTGTTGACCTAATTGCTTCCTCTCTAATGAGGAGAGTGTGGGAAAAATAACATGTCTTGTCCTTTCCGTAATTTTTGTGATGAATTGTTTTGTTCTTCGTGATGGAGGAGGATGGTGAACAACCACGAAGCGGCTTGAGAACGGAGGACGACACCATCACCGACCGTGCCAAAGGTGACAGTGCAAAGATGTCGTTCCACGACCACCGCCACTGTGGCCTCGCCATTCTGCCCCAGCCAAACTACCGTCGCGACCTCGCCACCCCGCCCCACCCGAGCCATCGCCGCCTTCCGCACTACCGTCACCGTCCGTCCCGAGCTGTCACCGCCGAGCCAAGTTGTGTCGCTGCTGCCTTGGCGAGGCAAGCCACCGCTTGAGTTGTCGTTGGCATCTCGGTCACCACCGCTATATGGGCTGAGCCATTGCCCGATCCATTGCCGCCGTTCAGGTCGATCTTCCCCTATCCTTTTGGTCGAATCGCCCCGATCGAGCCGCCCCATTTCCATGCACCCTCCGTGGCCTGACGTCCCCCCATGGCCCTCTACGGCCCCTTGGGGAATACATGGAAACCCAGCAGGCTGGGCCTGACCCAGCGGGTCATGCCGGGCCGACCCAATCTGGGTCATCCTGGACCATGTCGGACCTGGTCAGTCTCACTGGGTCGGACCGGACCCAGGCCCACTATGACCCATTTACGCTATTTTAGCCATTACTTTGGCACCAGACATCCGTTTAACGAACCTTCAGTGGTGATAGAAATCTTGGAGCGAGACTGTCTCTTTGAGTATACCCCACTAGAGTTTTGGGTAATGTTGATGTACGGTAGGGTTGGATCGAGTATTAATCCAACCATGCCCTAGGTCTAAAAGGCGAATAACTCACAGACCGAGAATCTGATTGACACATAGTCCATTGTGTTGAGACCCTTATGATGTGGAAAACCTTTTAGATACATTTTCGTGGGACATCATGACAGTTGGAAAATCGACCGGTGGCATGGGGAGCAAACTCTCTCGGAGACTAGCAAGCCTAGTGTGGAAACCGAGTAGCTGGTTGTGATGAGAAGAGTGCTCCTAGCTATTCTATGTGGGTCAGATCCTACCGATCCTGTGCGGGTTAGATCCTATCGATCCTTTGTGGGTCATCTCCTAGCGATCTTATGTGGGTCATCTCTAGCGATCCTCTGTGGGTCAGCTCTGAGAAATCCTATGTGCATCAACTCCTAGCAATCCTATGTGGGTTTTCTCCAGCGATCATCGGTGGGTCAACAACCTGAGATCTTGTGTGGGTCAGCACCTAGTGATATTGTGCGGCTTAGCTCTAGTTATCTTGTGTGGGTTGGATCCTATCGATCTTTTGTGGGTCAGCTCCTAGCAATCCGGTGTGGGTCAAATACTAGCGACCCTATGTGTTGGTCGGAGTGGATACTCAAGAGGGGGGTGAATTGAGTTCCAATTAATATTTCTGTGTTAAAAAATTTGTCTGAAAACCCCCAAATAAAATACTGAATTAAACTGTAGTGAATTTATATCAAAGTAAGGGTTCAGTTGGGTTCTCGAGGGATTGATTATTTCCCAGTTAATCAAAACAGAAAGGTTGATTAACTTTTGAAACCATCTTACTGATTTACAACTGATATAAACACTTGCGAATTTAATTATCAAAGTGACTTTAAAACAGTTTTGGTTTTAAAGAGATTAGCAGCAGAATAAAAGAATAACTTTAAAAGATATAGCACAGTATATATAACAAAGAGGTTCAGTATCAAGATGAGACTTAATCCTCTCAAAAGTTTTTATAAAAAGATGATCCACACCCTGGATCGGGGATAACAACATCAACCAGCTGTCCAGGTCCAAGACCTCTACCACAGTTATTCGTGGGAACAAACACAACAGCAACCAGCTGTTCAGGTCACACAACCTCTACCACTATCCCAGTGGGAAATAAAAGATGTAAGAGTATTGAGTGAGGATTTAAAAATCCTCTAGTTAGAGTACATGAGACAGTGTGTGTGTAAAACATATAGCACACACTGCTCAATATGTAAAAGGATAAATCACAGAGAAAATATTTAGAGTTTCTAAATGGCTCTAGTGATTTGTCGTGCAGTTCTGGACTCCATTGATTGATCAGAATTCACTCTGAGTCCTCTTCTGGTTTTTGTCTAGAAAATAGAGTGTCGTCTGTTTCCTTGACTTCTAGGTTCAGAGATAGAGAAGAAGTAGTTGATGAAGATCTTGTTTTATGATCTCGTTCTCATCTCTTCACTGGTTTGCATTGATGAAAGAGTTCCTCGTGTAAGTTCAGTCATCTCTTTGCATTCACACCCGGTTGTTCTTTCAACACTCCTCGTGGTCTGTCTATTTTTCTATGTATGTCTCATTTCTTCTTGTATTTATCCTCGTTTTGCAGTAGCACATCCTTCCTTTATTTAAAGAACGTGCTCCGGTAAAGGAAATGATTTCTTTTTGTAGGTACGAGGTACGACTCCCTGACATCCAACAACACACATTAAAAAAATGACAGAGCATTTAAAATATTTATAATATGATCGTTGGTTAGATTAAATAAAGATAAATAAATTCAAACAACTATTTATGACTATCAGTGGGTCAAGTGATCGGTGGGTCATCAGCATCGGTGAGACATCTTCGGTGACTCATTTAATCAGCATCGGTGAGACATCTTCGGTGACTCATTCGATCAGCATCAGTGAGACATCTTCGGTGACTCATTTGATCAGCATCGGTGAGACATCTTCGGTAACTCATTTAATCAGCATCGATGAGACATCTTCGGTGACTCATTCGATTAGCATCGGTGAGACATCTTCGGTGACTCATTCGATCAGCATCGGTGAGACATCTTCAGTGACTCATTCGATCAGCATCGGTGAGACATCTTCGGCGACTCATTCGATCAACATCGGTGAGACATCTTCATTGACTCATTCGATCAGCATCAGTGAGACATCTTCGGTGACTCATTCGATGAGCATCGGTGAGACATCTTCGGTGACTCATTCGATCAGCATCGGTGAGACATCTTGGGTGACTCATTCGATCAGCATCGGTGAGACATCTTCGGTGACTCATTCAATCAGCATCGGTGAGACCGTTTTCCTTTGATATGGATCAGTGCGACTGTTGTCCTTTGATTTGGATCGGTGTGACTGTTTTCCTTTGATATGGATCGGTGGGACCATTGTCCTTTGATATGGATCGGTGCGACCATTTTCCTTTGATCCAGAGGACTTCCAGAATACTTGTTAATCAGTAACAAAGAGATAAAACATGATCCAACCAATATACACAGATTCATTAAGAGATTGTGATTATGTATATGAGAAATCCGACCGGATTAAGTAATTGATGATTTGTGATTATTAAAACAGCAATCATAGGATGAATTCAACAATCTTCCAGAGGGCTCAACAATCTCCCCCTTTTTGATAATCACAAATCTTAGCCAATCACAAAACTTAGCCATTAATAAATATGAGACATCATTAATAATAAGGCATAATAAGAATAAAAACATAATGAGATATAAATCTCCCCCTGAAATTAGGCCTTTAAATACTTATGCAAGCATTTCCATAAAAAGATATAAATCTCCACCTTTAGAGATGAATCTCCCCCATATCTCCCATAGATCCATATATATACAGAGATCTCCCATCTCCCCCATATCTCCCATGGATCTATAGATATACAGATTTCTCCCCCTTTGGGATAATCAAAAAGGAGGGAAAATAGATAAAGAAGAGATTAAAAGAAGGCAGTAGTGAGAATAAAAAGAAAAGAGAATAAAGTTCATAATACATCATAGTACAATCATAACAGGGTTCACCATATCAAAAACAATGCACAACTATTTCTGTGGGTGTAACGGGGCTTTGCCCTTGGCAGAAGGATCAATGGTGGGTACGTTGGAAGTCTTGGAGGCAGGTTGAACTGGGTGAATTTGAAACGGTGGTAAAATGACTCTGGAGGTTGGAGGAGAAGATGCCACCGGGATTTTCTGTGGAGCTGTAGGAGCTGGTTTAGAAGATTGCTGAGGAACTAGTCAGAGTTGAGAGAGAGCTTGAGCAACAGAGAGCTGATGTGGAGCAACATCAGAGGCACCAAGAGGGTCAGCAGTAGGAAGCACAATGGCAGTGGCTTGTGCATTCAGATAAGGCTTCAAAAGATTTATGAAATTCTAAATAACTTCTGCACCATACTGCATAGCCTTCTCAAAATCATCCTTATTTTCCATGAACCGTTCCAAGGTTGGAGTAAAATCTTGCAACTGTCGAACTTGAGTCTTGAAAGCTTGAGTGACTGGAGGTAGTCTCAGATTTTCAGCTAACACATTGAAATTCACTGTCATCTCATGCTTGGTATAGATTTTTGAAAAGTAGTGATCAACCTATTCCTTGATCTCTTTCTGAGCTTTAGTGGCATCTGCTGAATATACTGTTTCCATCTTATGAATGTGATTACTATGCTCCTTCATCTTCCTCAACGAGTCCAAATCAAGAACTTTCCTAATGGCGGCCAATTCATCATGCACATACTGCTTTAGAGCCTCTAGCTCATGAGTAGTGATCTTGGTTACTTTGGATGTACTAGCTTGAGCAACTATCTGAGTTATCTCAGCTTTCAACTTTCTCAGATCAGACTTCTTAAGATGTTCAATCAGATTTCTCAACACTTCCATCATACCAGAGACGGTGGATCTAAATTCGTTGGATAAAGAGACTAACCCAAATTGTAGATCCTTCAGAATATGATTTAGAGAGGCTATGTGCCTTCCAATAAACTCACCAGTATTGGCTAGGTCCAGTTTAATAGCCTTTGAAATTTCTTCTCTGACTGTGTCTCTCACAGCAGTAAGCAACTCCCTTTTTAACTTGTCAAAATCAGACTGAGAGACAGTAGAACTAGGTAGATGAGCACCAGCAGCATCAACAACATGAGCAGACCTTTCCCCAACTGGTTGGCTTTCCATCATAACTGCAGTAGATTCTGATTCTTCTTCTTTTGCTTCAAAATACTCTAAACCCAAGACAGCAAAACCAGGGTAATCATCCCAGACAGCAGCACACAAAGTATATTTCGGTTTATCATAACTTGCTTTTCCACTGTTTTCAAGAGATTCTCTCTTGTCATTGGAATCTTTTTCTAGTACAGTGTGATGTGTTTCTGTTGGAGGTACAACAAAACCATCCACTGGTCAGTTATCACCATCATCATCATTATCATCATCATCATCATCTCCATTCTCATTTCCATTCTTCACAGAAACGTCACTGTCAGATACTTCAGTGTCACTAGCTTCTTCATCACCATGAACTGGTTCTGATTCAGGTAAGGGTAAAGGTGGACTGGCAGATCCAAAGTCTATTCTTCTCTTAGGACTCACAGTATCAGGAATACACCTATAATCAGGAGGTGACATACTTCCTTCTACTGTTTCAGCGTCTTCCATCCCTTTTTTACCAGACTCTTCAGTGTCTTTATTCCTTTCAACATTTACTTCTTCTTCGTCATCAGAATAAATTGGTTCCTCATCCGATTTCAATCCAGGGTCTCTCAAACCCTTCGGCCTCTTTCCATGATCAGTGGGATTGTAGGATTCATACAACTTGTCCTCATCAACAACCCAACATTTTTTCCATGGGTTCCAATTTATTTTCATCAGTTTACAAATTTCTTTGGTAATACAAAAATCATTATCAGATTCAGCTATCTCATCAGCTTCATCAACACATTCCAGACTTTTTAACATAACAGAGATCATTTTGGGATTCAACAGGGTAGTGGCTTTCTTAGAAGGTTTCACCATTCTAGCTATGTGCACCATTAGATATAAACACAAATTGATCTTCTCATGGGTCTTTAGTAAAAACAATAGAAAACATCCTGGTATCTTACAGCAGCAAAATCTTCTTTCCTGGAGAAAATTTGGTGCTGAATAAACTTAATGAGAAGTCTACATTCACCATACAGCTCTGATGCTATGATTCTCCTTGACTCTCTGTTTCCAGTCAAAAGCTCTAATGCTAACTCATAAGTGAAATATTCAGTGGTTGGAGGAATGTTTCCAGCATAATCCTCATACCGACCCTCGTGGGGTACATTCAAACATTCAGCTCATTGTTTAGACGAAAAAGATATTTTCTTTCCTTTCACTACCGAAGAAATTCTGGCAGCCTCGACACCATCTAGAGTATCTTGCATATTTATATAAAACTCATGCACTAGCTTTAGGTAGTATACACGAGTGTTGTCTGAGAACCAGGCTTTCCATCCTTGCGAATCTAAAACTTGTAACAATAGCGACTTACCTGTCAAAAGCCAGGCGGTGCTGACTTCCTTTTTGTACAGCAACAATCCGATTTTCCAGGTTTGGATGTACTAATCTTTGAGTGGTACTACTCGACTCGCCTCGAGCATGCTTTGAAGGTTCAAGACTTTCTGATCCTTTTCTCGGTCTCTTCTGCTTGGCCATTTGATGATTCTGGGGAAAGCATGAGTTCGAAGGTTCGAAGTGGAGGAGAAGAGAGAAAATAAGTTTTGGCGGGAAAGAAATGAAAGGTCGACGGTTTGGGGAATAGGAATATTCGCGTATCATTTATTTCATTATTTAGGGTTCCCATAATAAAGATAAAAGTAGTTAATTAATCACAAAATAGAAAGTAATATAAAGAAAGATCGGTTTCACAGATCGGTTTCACAGATCAGTTTCACAGATCGGTTTCACAGATCAGTTTCACAGATGAGTTTTATAGATCAGTTTCATAGATCGGTTTCACATATCAGTTTCACAGATCGGTTTCACAGATCAGTTTCACAGATTGGTTTCACAGATCAGTTTAACAGATCTGTTTCACAGATCGGTTTCACAGATCAGTTTCACAGATTGGTTTCACAGATCGATCATACAAAATTCATGTTTAATAAAATTCATTCTTTCAGAGCATAAAGGCTTTGTAAAAATATCAGCTAATTGATGTTCAGAACTAATAAATTCAAGAGAAATATCACCTTTTTGATAATGATCTCTTAGAAAGTGATGTCTGATATGAATGTGCTTAGTCCTAGAGTGAGACACATGGTTCTTAGATATGTTGATCGCACTATTATTTTCACAGTTAATTGAAACTTGTTTAAAATCAAATCCATAGTCCAATAAGGTGTGTTTCATCCACAGAATCTATACACAACAACTACCAGTAGCGATGTATTCTGCTTCAGCAGTAGACAATGCAACTGAGTTCTGTTTCTTACTACACCATGATACTAGCGATTTTCCAAGTAAATGACATGTTCCAGATGTGCTTTTCCTATATAACTTGCATCCAGCAAAGTCAGCATCTGAATAACTAGTTAGGTCAAATGATTGTCCTTTTGGATAAAACAAAATTAAATTCACGGTATACTTATGATATTTAAAAATCCTTTTAACATCCTGTAAGTGTGATTCTTTAGGATTAGCTTGAAATCTAGCACACATACACACACTAAACATAATATCCAGTCAACTAGCAGTAAGATAAAGTAAACTCCCAATCATACCTCTGTAATTAGTTTGATCAACTGGTTTACCAGTTTCATCAATATCCAATTCACAGGTAATACTCATAGGTATATCACTTTCCTTAATACTATCCAAACCAAAATGTTTTAATAAATCCTTAGTATATTTACTTTGATTTAGAATAATTCCATCTTTAGTTTGAAAGTTTTGAAATCCAAGAAAATACATAATCTCTCCCATTAAGCTCATTTCAAACTCATTTTGCATAACCTGTGAAAATTCAGTACATAAAGAATTTTTAGAAGATCCAAAAATAATATCATCAACATAGATTTGTACTATTAACACATCTTTTGAAATCCTTTTTATAAAAAGAGTGGGATCAACTATTCCTTTTGTAAATCCTTTTGAAATAAGAAAGTTTGAAAGTCTTTCATACCAAGCTATTGGAGCTTGTTTTAAACCATATAATGCTTTAGAAAGTTTAAAAACAAAATTTTAAAAATGAGGATTTGAAAAATCAGGTGGTTGTTCTACAAAAACATCTTCAACAATAAAACCATTTAGAAAATCACTTTTCACATCCATTTGATATAACATGAAATTCAGATGTGATGCATAAGCAAGTAAGATCCTAATAGCCTCTAATCTAGCTAAAGGTGCAAAGGTTTCGTCATAGTCAATTTCTTCTTCTTGATTGTAAACTTGTGCAACTAGCCTAGCTTTGTTTCTAATGATGTTTCCAGATTCATCAAATTTGTTTCTAAACACCCATTTTGTGCCTATGATGATAGTATCCTTAGGTCTTTCTACTAATTTCCAGACTTTGTTTCATTAAAATTTATTTAGTTCCTCTTGCATAACCATTACCCAAAATTCATCATTGATAGCATCATTGATATTTTTAGGTTCTAGCTGTGACAAGAAGGCTTGAGGTTCAACCTGATTTCTAAGAGAAGCTATAGTCTGTGTCCCTCTATCAGGATTTACTACAACATCATCTAAAGGATGATTCTTCAGAATTCTAGTTGATCTAGAAAAGGTAGGGCTCGAGATTTCAGGTTCATCTACAGGTTGAGGTTCAACACAAGCAGGGTCTGGAAAATTTCCAGAACTGGATGTTTTAACTACATGTCCACTGTTTTTATCAATAAGGATCAAACCAGATAGATCATCTTCAAGATTTTCAAGAGAGGTCTTAGGTTCATGTGGATCAGTTTCATCAAATTTGATGTGAACATATTATTCCACACATTTGGTTCTCTTATTGAAAACTCTATAGGTTTTACTGGAAGTTTAGTAACCTAGAAAAATTCCTTCATAACTCTTGGATGCAAACTTATCAAGAATTTCTTTAGTGTTAAGAATAAAGACTTTTCAGCCAATAACATTGAAGTAGTTAACCTTAGGTTTCCTATGGTTCCATAACTCATAAGGGGTCCTCTTAAGAACACGTCTGATCAAGACTCTATTAATAACATAACAAGCTGTATTTACAGCTTCAGCCCAAAAGTAAACGGGTAGGTCATACTCATTAAGCATAGTTCTAGAAATTTCTTGCGGGGTTCTATTCCTCCTTTCTACTACACCATTCTGTTGAGGTGTCCTAGGGGCAGAGAAATTGTGACTATAGCCACTATGTGAGCAGTAATATTCAAACTCATGATTTTCAAACTCACGACCATGATCACTTCTCAGGGTTCTAATCTTAAGTCCACTAAGGTTCTCTACAGACTTGGAATATTTAACAAATTAAGAACAAGATTCACTTTTGTGAGCTAGAAAGTATACCCAAGTATATCTTGAAAAGTCATCTACAAAAACATAGACATAATGCTTCCCATTTAAACTAGAAACTCTAGAAGGTCCAAATAAATCCATGTGAACCAACTCGAGAGGTTGAAAAGATGACACTTCTTTCTTTGATTTAAAAGAAACTTTATGTTGCTTTCCCTTTTGACAGGGATTACAAACTTTGTCTGCTGGAAATTCAAGTTTGGGTAGGTCTCTAACTAAGTTCTTCCTAGCAAGTTTTCTAAGTGAATGCATATTGCAGTGTCCTAATCTTCTATGCCAAAGCCAAGACTCTTTATGAAAAGCATTTAAACAAGTAATATTTTTCTTAGCTAAAGAATTTAAATTGACAGCATAAATGTTTTCATTTCTTAAAGCAGAAAACACTAAAACATTTTTATAATTAAAAACATTGCAAGAATCATTTTCAAATTTAACATAAAAACCATCATCACATAACTGAGAAATACTTAACAAATTGTATTTATGTCCATCAACAAATAAAACTTTATAAATTAGTACTGATTCAGTGTTACCAATCTGGCCTAAGCCGATGATTTTCCATTTAGAATTATCACCAAAGGTGACAAAACCTCCATCGAATTTGACTAAGATTTTAAAGCATGAGAAGTATCCTGAAATATGTCTTGAACATCCACTGTCCAAGTACCAGGTCTTTTTACAAGAGCTCTTTAAGCAGGTTTCCTACAAAACAAATTTAGATAGGAAATGATTTAGGTACCCTGATCTTCTTGGGTCCAGACAGGTTAGCCAATAATACTTTAGGTACCCAGATTTGTCTAATGGGTCTCATAGAATTTCTAGAATCAACAGATTTGTAAAGATAAATATTATTAGATCTATAACTATGAATATAACTCGTTGAAGCATATGAAGTTCCGGAGCTAGCTACATTCTGTCCATATTTAGGAATGAATCTAGTTTTGGTAATCTTCCTTTGTCCATGATGGTATCCTATACCAGTAGTGTATCTAGGTGCTATTTGCTTACCTAGCATCTGAGTAAGAGTATCTTTACCATTTGTAAATTTCTCTAAGTCTTTCTTGAGTTGCTCATTGTATAATTTTAGTTCAGTGTTCTCTTTAATAAACTGAGCATTCTTTTCCATTTCAATATCAAGATCAGATTTATGTTTAATAGTTAAAGCATACTGTTTCTTTAAACCTTTGTATTTGTCTTTCATCTCATTACAGGTTTCTTATAACATATCACAATATTCAAACAGTTCAGATTTAGACATGTTATCACATTCAGAATCATCTCCAGAATAATATGAATTAGAAGTAGGAGTTTCTGAAGTTACCTCATAAGCGTTTGTCATAAAACACATGTTTGCCTTTTTTCTGTGTTCAGTTTTAGAAACTTCAGATTCACTAGAACTGTCCTCAGAAGCACTCCAAGTAGCCTTCATGGATTTCTTATACTTGTTATCCTTGTATTCATACTTCTTCTTGTATTTCAGTTTTGGACAGTCTGCTTTTATGTGTCCCTTCCTTTTGCACTCATAGCAGACAACTTCATCTGATTTGTCAGATTTCTTCCAATCCTTTTTCCAATGTCCCTTGTTGTCATACTTACCTTTGTAGTATGTCTTTCTGAAAAAAATTCTTCTTCCTATAAAATTTCTTAAACCTTCTAGCAATGTGATCCATCTCCACATCACTGTCAGATTCACTCTCACTGTCTTCACAGCTTGAACATTCATTGATAGCTTGAAGCTTTTCCTTATCCTTATTCTTTGAGGTTGTAGTTTTGAAGGCAATAGACTTCCTTCTAGGTTCATTATATTCTTCTTTGTTCAATTTGAGTTCTTCTTCATACATCATCAACTTTCCAATTAGTTCCTTGACTGGTAGTTCACCAATGTCACATGATTCTCTAATGGAGACAGAGGTTCCTCTCCCTCTTTCAGGTAGACATCTCAAAATTCTCATGATTTGTTCCTTTGCTGGAACATCCTTTCCCAGAGAAGTCATTGTGTTGAAAATTTCATTGAACCTGAGATACATATCAGAAATGGGTTCATCAGGCTTTATCTTAAAATTATCATACTTAATAGTATAAGTATTCAATCTCACCTCCTTAACATTAGTTTTTCCTTCATGAGAAACAGCTAGGGTATCCCAAATCTCATATGTAGTTTTACCGGCAGATATTCTATTAAATTCCCCATCTCCAAGAGCACAGTATAAGGCATTCATAGCTTTACAATTATTATTGTAGGCTGTCTTAGTAGCTTCATTCCAAGTAGTTCTAATAGTAGTAGGAATTTTATATTCAGATTCTATAGCAGTCCAAATTTCAAAACCCATGCTTTCTAAATGAATTTTCATCTTGATTTTCCACTGAGCATAGTTAGTGCCATTGAAAAATGGTGGTCTATTGGTAGCAACACCTTCAACTCTATTATCCATGATAACTAAATTAAAGCAAATATTTTAAAGAGATAAAAATTTAGAAATAACAGAAATTTTAAGAAATTTAAAATACAACTAAAATCACAGTTGAAAAAAAAAATTTAGAAAATATTTAAACCAACCTTTGATACCAATTTTTGGTCAGAGTGGATACTCAAGAGGGGGGTGAATTGAGTTCCAATTAATATTTCTGTTTTAAAAACTCTATCTGAAAACCCCCAAATAAAATACTGAATTAAACTGTAGTGAATTTATATCAAAGTAAGGGTTCGGTTGGGTTCTCGAGGGATTTATTATTTCCCAGTTAGTCAAAACAGAAAGGTTGATTAAATTTTGAATCCAACTTACTGATTTAAAACTGATATAAACACTTGCGAGTTTAATTATCAAAGTGACTTTAAAACAATTTTGGTTTTAAAGAGATTAGCAGCGGAATAAAAGAATAACATTGAAAGATATAGCACAACAGATATAACCAAGAGGTTCAGTCTCAAGACGAGACTTAGTCCTCTCAAAAGATATTATAAAAATATGATCCACACCCTAGATCGGAGATAACAACAGCAACCAGCTGTCCAGGTCCAAGACCTCTACCACAGTTATTCGTGGGAACAAACACAACAACAACCAGCTGTTCAGGTCACACGACCTCTTCCACTATCCTAGTGGGAAATAAAAGATGTAAGAGTATTGAGTGAGGATTTACAAATCCTCCAGTTAGAGTACAGGAGACAGTGTGTGTGTAAAAAAGATAACACACACTGCTCAATATGTAAAAGGATAAATCACAGAGCAAATATTTAGAGTTTAGAAATGGCTCTAGTGATTTTTCGTGCAGTTCTGGACTCCTTTTATTGATCAGAATTCACTCTGAGTCCTCTTCTGGTTTTTGTCTGGAAAACAGAGTGTCGTCTGTTTCCTTGACTTCCAGGTTCATAGATAGAGAAGAAGTAGTCGATGATGTTCTTGTTTTATAATCTCGTTCTTAGCTCTTCACTGGTTTGCATTGACGAAAGAGTTCCTTGTGTATGTTCAGTCGTCTCTATGCATTCACACCTGGTTATTCTTTCAGCACACCATGTGGTCTGTCTATTTTTCTATGTATGTCTCACTTCTTGTATTTCTCCTCGTTTTTCAGTAGCACATCCTTCCTTTATTTAAAGCACGTGCTCTGGAAAAGGAAATGATTTCTTTTTGTAGGTACGAGGTATGGTTTCCTGAAATCCAACAACACACGTTAAATAAATGACAGAGCATTTAAAATATTCATAATATGACCATTGGTTAGATTAAATAAAGATAAAGAAATTCAAACAGTTTTTTATGACTATCAGTGTTTCAAGTGATCGGTGGGTCATCAGCATTGGTGAGACATCTTCGGTGACTCATTTAATCAGCATCGGTGAGACATCATCAGTGACTCATTCGATCAGCATCGGTGATACATCTTCGGTGACTCATTCGATCAGCATCGATGAGACATCTTTAGTGACTCATTTAATCAGCATCGGTGAGACATCTTCAGTGACTCATTTGATCAGCATCGGTGAGACATCTTTGATGACTCATTTGATCAGCATCGGTGAGACATCTTCGGTGACTCATTCAATCAACATCGGTGAGACATCTTCGGTGACTCATTCGATTAGCATCGGTGAGACATCTTCGGTGACTCATTCGATTTGCATTGGTGAGACAACTTCAGTGACTCATTCGATCAGCATCGGTGAGACCGTTGTCCTTTGATATGGATCGGTGCGACCGTTGTCCTTTGATATGGATCGGTGAGACTGTTGTCCTTTGATCCAGAGGACTTCCAGAATACTTGTAAATCAATAAAAAAGAGATAAAAACATGATCCAACCAATATAAACAGATTCATTAAGATATTGTGATTATGTATATGAGAAATCCAACCAGATTAAGTAATTGATGATTTGTGATTATTAAAACAACAATCATAGGAAGAATTCAACAATCTTCCAGAGGGCTCAACACTATGTGGGTCAGCTCCAGCGATCCTACGTGGGTTAGCTCCTTTTGATTTTGTGTAGGTCAGAAGCAGAGCTTCTTAACAGAGTATGATGATTTAGTATTTACATCTAATCATCTCTACTACTGTACCTAATTATATACCTGGTGTGAGATGAGTCCGAACCCTTGTGTTCCTTCATCATTGAGATTGATTACTTGATAACTTATATATATGTATAGGAATATACCTATGTAGGTTTATCTGTTGATTTAATACTTTTTGGTTTATCCTTGGTGGATTTTGTGAGACCTTGAGGGTCTCGGGGACCCTACCGAGTATCGTTATACTCACCCCTACACAGTCTATGCCCACACCTTGTTGTGTTGTATGCAGATGACGAACAACACTGACTGAGGATGAAGTTACCAGGAATAGAGGTAGCTCGGAGGTGGAACTAGATGAGGCATACCACATAGACGACCGATCGAGAGCTATACCTACCCTTATGGTAGGATCCTTAGCGGGTGATCATAGGAGCAGTTTCAGTTGCTTGTACTTTCTGTTGTCTTGTACTTTCCAGTTTTCAATGTACTTTCTAGTTGGGCTTGTATTCTGGCCCCTTTTTACTTATTGAACTCACTCTATTTATTATTCAGTTTAATTGAGTTTGTATCTTACTGTGTGCTTTATTTTTTGTTTTATAGGTTATAAAGGCAATTCCTTCCCAGTTTTAGGGATTAAGTCTTCGGTGCAAGACTCCAGCCCTTGTCCTATGGAAGGCTGGCTTGGTGTATTCATGGCATGGGCCCCAGGGGACGGGTGGTAACAAATTGGTATTAGAGGAGTCTATTCTACCACAAAACATAGGACTCTGATCATTATTTTAATAGAAATATTATTAATTGTATTGAGTGTGGTTATAAGTTTATGGAATCCGGCATTGGCGTGACAACTGACATATCCACACACAAGGACCCTGACTTCTGATTTCTAACTCATTGCATGAAAACACTAATTGGGTGTGTGTTTTAAAGAGTATTCTTTGTGAACTCTTTGAGTCATATCACCAGGTATAACTTATTAACCGTGGTTCACATATTTCTTTTCTGGATGCCTCCACGCAGACAGCCAGTTAGGGTTCCTAGAGTTTTATACACTGATAGCCCATAGAGCGATGAGGCCTTGGTGCAGTGCCCCTTTCTAGTAGAGGCACCAGCGGTACCTTTCCCCATTAAGCCACTGATGCCACCAGCCCCAGTAACAGATGGTGCACGCTGCATGAGATCGTTGCAGGAGTTATAGTGCCAGTGGCCACCAAGGATTAGGGGAGAGACAGACCCACATGCGGCTAAGGTTTGGATGGTGGCTGTGGTGAGAGTCTTCCGACTGGTAGGGACACCAGCAGATCTCATGGTGATCTTTACCGCCAGCCTTCTACTGGCAGCATTAGCCAGATGGTGGTGCTTGATGCTCCATGTTCATGACGAGGTGACGCTTCTTTGGGCCAACTTCAAGAGCCTGTTTCGAGCAGAGTTTGTTCTAGTGACACTTCGCATAGTGCACATATAGGATCTAATTAATTTGTCATAGGGCAGTATGACTGTGGCTCAGTACTCAGTGAGGTTCACTGACCTCTCATGCTACTCTACATATATGGTGTAGGACCCATTCTTCAAGGCCCAAACCTTCAAGCAGGGGATCAAGCAAGAGATTAGGGATTCCCTGATTTCACTCAGCATCTCAACATAGGAGGGGGTGTAAAAAGGAGCCCTCTTAGTAGAGAGTTTCCAAGCTAAGAAGTCACCCACATTGAGAACCACTACCAGTAATCAGGTAATGATGTCTTCTGCAACTGGCAGCATATAGATGTTGTAGTGGTCCAAGAGGAATAGACCTACAAGTGGATGACCCCAAGACTCAGGATCGGTTGTGTGGGGCACCTGAGGCAGAGCCAGTCATTCGAGGATCCGGTGGTGTTACACATGCGGCGGGTAGGGTCACATGGCTCATGACTATCTGACCCGTTGTACGGATGATCATCAGACAGTCGAAGGACTGAACAGGCAGAGAGAGAGGATCAACCAAGGAGGTCCATAGGGAGCAAGCGAACATAGAAGAGGAGCTGGTCATGCAGATCGCAGTGGGAGACAATTCGAGATGTTACCACCACCACCACTAGGAGGTCAACCCCGACTGCAAGGAGTAGGTGGAAAGTGGTGATCTTAGCTCCAGGTAGCTGAGGCCTACGATCACGGTACTTCAGAGATGATACGAGGTACAATTTTCATCTAGTCTACCTTAGTTGCAGTACTTATAGACACAGGTTCTAGTCATTCTTTTGTTGTCAATACCCTCATTTGTAGCTCTAAGATTTCGACGGAGCTGTTCACTCGATCCTTACAAACAGTGACTCTTACGGGATCAGATTCGACGATTACGCACTGGTGACGGTAGTACGAGCTTACTAAAGGAGGTGGGAGCTTCGACTGGGATCTCCTAGTAGCGGCATCATGGCCTTAAGACTTAATCTTGTGTATGGACTGGTTATCTAGAGTCCATGCTCTGATTGACTGTATTAGGCACAAAGTTTGGTGTTTTCACATGGATGGGACCGAGTTTACCTTCACTTGCGAGAAGGGATACCTTGCAGCACATGATAGATTTACCTGGATGAGAGTGCAATTGATCACTCATCAGTTGGCTAGCCATACCCTCGGAGTGGTTGATGTGGAGAGTTTGATTTATACTATAGTGGTGGACCAGTACATGGATGTTTCCCATGATGACGTTCTAGGTCTACCAGCTCGTAGATAGGTGGAATTTTACAAGGAATTGTGCCCTGGGACGACAATAATGTCTACACCAGCGTATCGGATGGCTCTTGCAGAGCTTCATGAGCTACATGTACAACTAGAGGATTTGCAGGGGAAGGGATTCATCTGACCCAGTGTTTCTCCCTGTGCAGCCCTGATTTTGTTTTCCAAGAATGCGGAAGAGAGCTTGAGAAATTGTTTCCACTATTGGCGCCTGAACTAAGTGACCATGAAGAATAAGTAACCACTTCTGAGGATTTATGAACTCTTTGATCAGCTGAAGGGAGCACAATGGTTCTAAAAAATAGACCTCAGATCAGGCTATCACTAGCTCAGAGTGCGAGGCGAGGATGTGTGGAATATGGATTTCAGATGTCGGTATGGCCATTACGAGTTCTTGGTTATGCCATTTGGTAAAACCAATGATCTAGTGGTGTTATTGGGACCCATGAATAGGATCTTTCATCCATACCTTGATCGCATTGTAGTAGTCTTCATCAACGACATTATAATCATCCCGACTACTGAGGAGGAGCATCCCTATCATTTTAAGGTATTACTGGACATACTCTGAGAGAACCAGCTTTATGGTAAGCTCTCGAAATTCCAGTTTTGGATCTGAGAGGTTCACTTTCTGGGACATCTCATATCGATGGATATATTTGTAATGGATCCAGAAAACATTGCGGCGGTACTAGCATGGTAGCCACCCAAGAGAGTGATGGAGGTACGGAGTTTGCAAGATTTGGATGGATGCTACCATAGTTTTGTGTTAGATTTCTCTAGAGGGGTTAGCACCACTATCAACGTTGACGATGATTGGGAAACCCGTTTTGTGGTCAGAGATATTCCATCAGAGTTTTTAGGAGCTAATACATGAGATCACTAGTGCCCCCATCTCGAGGCTTCTAGAAGAGGGCATAGGGTATGTAGTCTACTACGACGCATCAGGGACCCAACTCGGATGTGTCCTGATGCAGGAGTGAGCGGTGATCAGATATGGTTCTCAATAGATGAGACATCCTGAGCAGAACTATGCTATACTTGACATGGAGTTAGCTGTAGTGGTCTTAGTTGTGAAGATGTGGTGATAGTATCTGATTGGCGAGTGCTTTACATTATACTCGGATCACAAGTGTATCAAGTATACCTTCTCTCAGAAGGACCTGAACTTGAGACAGCGACGTAGGCATGAGTTCCACAAGGAAAAAGACTTTGAGATAGTATATACTCCAGGGAAGGAGAGCGTCATAGCAGATGCACTCAGTAGAAGATCTGGTATATATATTCTATGCGAGGCGATGGATTAGTTGGACGCTTTGTAGATATTCTTTGTGGATATAGATGGTGCAGATTTTCTACAGTCCCTTATAGTCACTCCCCCACTTCTTCAGTGAGTCAAGGAGGCTCAACGAGGGGACACTGATTGCGAGACACAACGTGCTTAGATATCCACAGGACATGCACCTGATGGATTTTATAATGGTGGGGAGCATGTCATCCTCTATAGAAGATGTACCATGGTACCATTGTCTCTTCGATAGATGTGATGAGGGAGTTCCACACATCCCCTCTATCGGTACATATAGGATTTTTGAAGGTGTACTAGGATCTCTGATGACAACACTGGTGGCTGGGAATGAAGAATGTTTTAGTAGAGTTTGTCTCTCGGTGCCTCAGTTTTCAGCAAGTGATGGTGGAGCATCAGGTACCAGCATTGTTGGTTCAGCCTTTAGAGGTTCCAGAGTGGAAGTTGGATGGGATATCCATGGACTTCATTACATGACTTCCACATACATCCAGGGGACATTACTCAATTTGGGTGATTGTAGATCAACTCATGAAGTCGGCCCACTTTATACCGATCATAGAGCAGGGTTCAGTAGAGAGAATGGGACGCCTCTATGTGCAAGAGATTGTGTAGATAAATAAAGTACCCTCAACTATTGTCTTAGATTGTGATACAAGTTTCACTACCTATCTATGGAAGGGTTTGCAGTAGGATTTCAGGATGCCGCTTTGTTTGAGCACTGCCTTCCATCCTCAAATGGATAGCCAGAATAAGCAGACCATTCACACTCTCAAGGACATATTGTGTGCTTTCATCCTCGACTTCAGTCGTAGCTGGGAGGATAACTTTCCTTTGGAGGAGTTTTCATACTACAACAGCTATCACTACACCATTAGGATGGAACATTTTGAGGCATTGTACGGGCGACCTTGAAAATAACCTTTTTGCTGGACCATCCCAGGGGATTCATCACTAGTGGGACTAGAGATGGTACATGCGACCATAGAGAATGTTTAGATCATCCAGGAGCAGATAAAGATTGAATAGAGTAGGCAGAAGTCGTATGCCGACAGGAGATGGAGACCTATAGAGTTTGAGGATGGCATCCACGTCTTTCTACGGGTCTCACCACGACGAGGTTTGCAGAGATTTGGCCGATGTAGAAAGTTATCTATAAGATTCGTTGGACCTTTTCCGTTCCTCAATAGAGTCGGTAAGGTGTCATACCACTTAGATCTTCCACTTCTGTGGCACCAGGTGCACGACATCTTCCAAGTATTCCAGCTGAGGAGATACGTGCATGACCCATCTCACATAATTTACCATGGAGAGCTGGACATAAACAATGGGTAGACTTTTACGGATGTTCCATTAGAGATTGAGGAATGACATGAGGGGGTCCTTTGTGGATGGTTGAGACCTCTGGTGCACGTTCAATGGCAACATGGGAACCTCGAGGAGAGAAAATGGTAGTGGGAGGCTCAGTGGCGTGCTTAGTACCCCCACTGGTTTACCAAGTTTGAGTTTTAGCTTATGGGGACATAGAGCCCGGAGATGGGGAGAATGTAAAGACCCATAATTTTACTTGTAATTTTTTTTATATATATAGGATTTTTACGAGTTCGCGAAAATTGACGGTGTGTGATTCAGAGGCATGACGTTCTTTTAATGAATTTATGAACATTTCCTAAGGTACATTCAGTAAACGTATGAGCATAATTTTATAAATATTAACTGGTTCTTGGAATTGAAATCCAAGGGAACCATTGAACTCGCAGTGCCGATATTCAATTAAAGAGGCTTTCACCTCGACGATAGTTGGTCGAGGGAAAATGTTTGTTTTTGGGTTCTTCATGAAAGCATAAAATAAAAATAAATTTGTGAAACAATTGATTTTTATTTGAAACACTCAAGTAGATATTGGGAGGTGGGGACCACCAGAAATAAATAACCCTTTGAATGTTAATAGGTGGGGTCCCCCAAAACTAAACCACCCTTGTGAGGTTATGGTGGTGGGGACCACCCGAGCCTAAACCCTCCCAAGTTGAATTTTAGTGGCCAGGACCACCCAACCCCTCTTATTGGGAGAAACCTCCCAACTCCCCAATATTCCACCCCTCCCATTAAATTGAGCCATTAAATTGGGCCAAATAATTGAGCTAATATAATTGTGCCAACACGGAACATTAATTATACCAACTTGGTTGTCCCAACATAATTAATCCTTTAAGTTAATCTTATTGGAACATTTTTTTTGGGTGGAATTGTGAGAACCCTTGAAGGATTACACTTCTTCCACGAAGAACGCTCCTCCAATGAAGAACACCGACTTCTAATTATTCCTCAGGACACCCTCAAACAAGGAATGTATTTGACTATGAAGAACTGATGCACAAGCCAGGGATTGGAGGTGTGTGGAGGACGAGACGAACGATGACATCTTCAAATTCTTCTCACGCCAATGTCAATGAACAATACAAGGTAGGGGTTTACTACAATATAATTATAACTTTTCATGTTCTCCCCATATAATTCTTTTGCTGGATTTGGGAGTAGTGATTGATGAGGATTATAAGGAGGGTGTTTGATTATTGTTTTCTTTACTTGTTCTTGATACTCAAGTTCTTGTTGATCCACTTGATACCGCTCTAATGTGGAGAGTGTGGGCCAAAGTAACATGGCTCGTCCTCTCCATAATTATTGTGTTTAATTGTGATTTTCTTCGCGATGGTGGAGGACAACGACCAACCACGAAGGGGCATGAGAATGGCCACCAGCACCACCATCGACCGTGATGAAGGCGACAACGCCATTCCGCGACCACCATCGCCGTGACCTCACCGCCCCACTCCAGTTGAACCGCCGCCGCGACCTCACTATGCAGCCCCAGTTGAACCACTGTCGTGGCCTCAACATGCCACCCCGCATGAGCTGCGGCCACCGTCCGAGCCATCCCCGCCGTCCAGGCTGAGCCGTCACCCGAGCCGATGCTGCCAAGAAGAGCCGCCGAGATGAGACAATGTTGCATTCACGAGATGAGAAACCACCTACGCTATTGACACCGTCTGATCCACCACTTCCATCCAGACCATGTCGCTGCCTGATCTGCCACCGCCGTCCGGGTCGAAGCACCACCGCCTTTCCTTCCAAACTGCCCCGGCCGAGTAGCCTCGCGGCCTCATGCCCTCCATGGCCCTCTGCGGCCTCGCTGCCACTCGCAGCCCCTCACAGCCTACCGGGCCATACCCAGTGGGCCCGACCACCCAGCAGGTCAGGCCGGGTCGGTCCGGGTCGGCCCGACCGAGTCGGACATGACCCACGCCCACTACGACCCATTTACGGTCTTGTGGCCATAACTTTGGCACCAGATGTCCATTTGACAAACCATCAGTGGCGCTGGAAATCATGGATCAAAATGGCCCTTATGAGAATACCACACTAGATATTTGGGTAAATATGAGTTACGGTTGGGTTTGATCGAGCACGAATCCAACTGGGCCCCTAAGACTAAAAAGAAAATTACTCACAAAATGGGCGTCTGTTGGACGCACTGTCTGTTGCATTGAGACCCCTATGACGTGGAAAACCATTTAGATACTTCATAATTGGACATTGTGGAAGTTAGAGAATTGGACAGGGGCTTGCGGAGCAGACTCTCTTGGAGACGAGCAAGCCTAGTGCGGAAACCCAGTAACTGGTTGTGATGAGAATGGTGCTCCTAGCTATCCTGGGTGGGTCATCTCCTAGCGATCCTGTGTGGGTCAGATCTCAGCAATCCTGAGCGGGTCAGCACCAAGTGATCCTTTATGGGTCAGCTCCAGTAATCCTGTGTGGGTAATATCATAGGGATCTTGTGTGGGTTAGCTCCAGGGATCCTGTGTGGGTTAGCGCCTAGAGATCCTCTATGGGTCAGCTCCTAGCGATCTTGTGTGGGTCAGCTCCTAGCGATCCACTATGGGTTAGCTCATAGTGATCCTCTATGGGTCAGCTCCAATGATCCTGTGTGGGTCTGCTCCTAGAAATTATATGCAAGTTAGCAGTGAAGCCTCTTAACGGAGTAAGATAATTTTGTAGTTAAATCTAATCATCTCTACTATTGTAACTAAAGATATACCTGGTGTGAGCAGATTCAGAACCTCTGGGTTCCTTCATGAATGATATGGATTACTTTATAACATAGAAATATGTATGGGAATATACCTAAGTCAGGTTATCTGTTGATTTATTACTTTTTGGATTACCCTTGGTGGATTTTTTGAGACCTTGAGGGTCTCAGGGTCCATACTAATTATTGTTATACTCACCCCTACACGGGTTGCCCGCACCATGTTGTGTCGGATGCAGACGAAGGACAACGCTGACTAAGGATGAGGGTACCAGAACTGGAGGTAGCTCGGAGGTGGACCTAGACGAGGCATATAATAGAGACAACCGATCAAGAGCTATACCTACCCATAAGGTAAGATCCCTTGTGGGTGATCATAGGAGCAGTTCCAGTTACTTATACATTAAACTATCTTGTACATTCAAGTTTTCCTTGTACTTTATATTTGGGCTTGTATTCTGGACCCTTTATACTTATTGTACTCTCTCTTTTTATTATTCAGTTTACTTGATTTCGAATCTTATTGTGTGATTGGTTGTGTGTATTTCAGGTTATAAAGGAAATGCCTTCCCAGTTTTAGGGATTACGCCTTCGGTGCTCGTCGCCAGCCCCTGACCTATGGAAAGTGGGATTGGTGTAGTCACGACACAGGCCCCAGGGGACAGGTCATGACAATATATATTAATATTTATTCATAAATTGATTTATAAATGATTTTAAGTGATGATATAATAATTTTAAGCTAGAAGTGATATTTTTTATAAAACTATATTTTATATGCGAAATGAATTTTTATCATAAAAAATTAAATTATACACTAATTATGATTTATTTTAAAGATAATAAATGAAAAAATAATCAATAAAATAAATTAATAATCCTTTAATTGTTCTTATTAGGCCCTAATTATAATTAATTCTCTTTAATTATCAATGATTTTTTTTTTCTAAAAATAGTTTTTATGTATTTTGTAGACTATGATTAAAATTAACTTTATCCACATTTAGAAATTAAATATAATAAAATGATATAATTTTTTTAAGGAGGCATGATGTGTGACATAAAGGGGGATATCCAATAATTTTTTAAATATTTTATCCTAATTCTTTTAAGTTCATTTATTCTTTCAAATCCTAAAAATATAATATACACAACCTAATATAATCAAATAAATATCATTATTAAAAATAAATTTTATTATTTTAATTGAATAACTATATCTACCTTACCACCATTCAATTAGAAATTTAATAATCACTTTTGTTATGTGTAGACAACCACCTCAATGAGTTGTATATTTCATTTTTTAACACCAACATACATATATGGTTCTAATGAGATGTTTATTGAATAAATGTGAAATTTATAACATGATTAATGTTTTGGAAAGAAATTTTTTTCTTACTACTAATAATATTAACAAAAAATTGTAACATCCAAATATTTTATGATGTTTTTAAAAAAAATATAATTTAAATTTCATGATGACATTCATTATACAGAAACACTAGGATTGTCATTCGTTATACGCATCAATGAGATCATTGATATTTTTCAGGAAATATTACGCCAAGTTTCAAAGAACCATGATATAATGTTATTTTAAATACGTCTCTTATAAGCTATTCACTAAATTGGTCGGTATGAATAAGTATTAACAACTTTATGAAATATTAAAAAATTAATAATTTATTTATTAATTTTTTGTAAATAGTTTATTAATTATTAGTAATTTAATTATATTCATAAAAAATATGTTCTGTTCAAAAATATTCATTGTTTTTTTTCTAATAAAATAAAATAATTAATTTATTGATAGTTTGAATTTTTTTATTAAAGAATTATCATTTTTGAATAAATTATATCACAATTAACTAGTACTAAAATATTAGGATTTTTTAGTGAATATAGAAATTATTTATTTTTTATAAAACATTTATTTATATTAAATAAATTAAGTAATTTAAATTCCCCATTAATTTTTAATGTAAAATAATTATTCACTAGTTAAATTTAGTCCACTTAAATTACATTTGAACCAAAATTATATTTGATATTGGTATATGTTAATTTTAAATTTTTAAAGAGGGTTTTTTCAAAAAACATTTTTACGGTGAATAATGTTTCTCCATTAATTAATTTAAATTGCATATAAAGAAGAATTATTAAATGAAAATTATATATTATATATCAAAAAAGTATTATTATATTCATACACTTGTAATTATTGTAATTATATTTAATAGAAAATAATATTATTCATGAAAAATGAACTTCTTAGAAACCCTATTTTTTTATCGTGTTTCTCAGTTTTGTTATAATTTTAATATTTTATAATTTTATAAAATTTAATTTAAAAAATTAAACTATTTTTTTAAAATAATCATTTAGAAATTATATTAGGGTTTTTTTGATACTTTTTTATAAGATTAATTTTTTGATTAATAGTGAAAATACTAATTTTTAGTTGCAAGCTTCTTATATTGTTTAAATTATTTATACTGTTAGATTATATAATAAGTTAGATTTTAAGTGTAAATAGTTCAATTATATATATATATATATATCTAATTTATGTAATTAAGGTCAATTTCATTTTGAAATTAGATATTGTAATGGCCCGGACCTCTCTGGTCCATTACTTTGTGAAATGTTGGTGTTGCAGGTGTTCTGGGAGGTCAAGGGAACTTATCCCCAACACTTTGCCAATTTTCCAGTTCTGTGAACAGTGTTTCCAGTTTTATGAACAGTAACAGATCGGTCTCACAGATCAATTTCACAGATCGGTGTGATAGATCGGTTTCACAGATCGGTGTGACAGATCGGTTCCACAGATCGGTCTGACAGATCAGTTTCACAGATCTGTGTGACAGATTGGTCTCACAGATCCGTTTCATAGATTGGTGTGACAGATCGGTTTCACAGATCGGTCTGACAGATCGGTTTCACAGATCGGTGTGACAGATCGGTTTCACAGATTGGTCTGACAGATCGGTTTCATAGATCGATGTTACAGATCAATTTCACAGATCGGTCTGAGAGATCAGTTTCACAGATCGGTGTGACAAATCGGTTTCAGAGATTGGTGTGACGGATCAGTTTCACAGATTGGTGTGACAGATCGGTTTCAAAGATCGGTCTGACAGATCGGTTTCACAGATCGGTGTGACAGATCGGTTTCACAGATCGGTCTGACAGATCTGTTTCACAGATCGGTGTGACAGATCAGATTCACAGATTGGTGTGACAAATTGGTTTCACAGATCGGTTTCACAGATCGGTTTCATGTACAGTAACAGTGTGTGGACAGTGTTTCTAGACTCCTACAGTTTTTCCCCTTATGACGTTTCCTTTGACGTAAAATACATTTAAAGCCTTATTTTAAGGGCTCTTAAGGCCGTTTAAAATGCCATAAATCCTATATCAATTATTCCTAAGGCTTGGAATGTTTTACTTGGTCAAACCGTGTTGGTTAATGCGATCTGTTTTTAATGGATAATTAACCGGATCTTAAACCGTCGCCCCATTTAATCTTCAAAAAGGGGCGAGATATCATTCTTCCTTGTTCTTTCCCTTTGTTCTCGATTAAGGGGCACTAGAACCTTTCAATCCTTTTCGTAGGAGTTGCATAATCAATCTTGACTCCTAGGATTGGTTCTGCTCTGTTTTGGATGCAACTGAGCCGTGTCGATCAATCTTCGATATAAGGTATATTGTATCATCGTTCTTTTGGGGTTCATCTTCTCCTATCCTCTTTTCTATAATTATACCATGTAATTTCCAAGATTCTAATGGGTTTTCTTGGGGTTGGTTGGTACTGTCGTACCGCAGCATCCTCCGGTGGATGCAGTTGTCGCGAGGGGAGGATCGTGACCTATTGTGTGGATAAAGAACGTGAGGAACTGTTTGAGGTAGGGGATTCATGGCTTCTCTAATTGTATATGTGCAATCGTAGAATTAGCATGATTTATCCCTTTGGATCACAATGAAATTGACCTAATTAAATACTTGAACCAGATTAAAAGATTTGGTTGATCGCATGTTGTTTCTTTATACCGTGATAACGACTTGCCTCATGTTTTCCTAGATATAGTGATATCTATATTTCTTTGATTTGTTTTTCGTTCATGATAGAAATTGATAATGAACGTAAAGCCGGAATTAATTGTTAATTAATTGGCTAAAGATAAAGAGGCATGTAAATTAATCTGGTTATTTCCATTGTTGTAGTTGTTCTAATTTGAGGATAATCTAATTACAGAAGCAAGCATGGTTATTTAATTGTGATAGCTTGCGGATTAGGTATTCGTGATTGGAACCTACAAATAACAAATCGTCCAATTCAATATGGATTAAAGAACAGATTATGTGGGAATTTCTAAAAGGGTTCTGAGTTACCCTCTTGTTTACTAAAGGGTCAAGATCCCATGGTTGTGATTGTTGTTTTTATGCTGCTTGTGCTGTGATGTGAGCCTGGATGGCTGTTGTCATATGTGGAGGCGTGGAGGCCTTGTGGTTGTGGCAGTGGATGGCGCCTAGAGTGGCGATATGCATCAGTTATGCATGTGGGTGTCGGGGAGGACACCAGGGGTGATGGAATGGGATGGATGTAGTTGCTGGATGCTTGTGGTTTTCTTTGAATGTTAATCTGCTTTGCTTTTCCCCACCGCTCAAGGCAGCTGGTCTTGCTACCCTTCTTCCTAAGGAGGCAAAGACGCGCGGGGTATGCCACGTGCTTTCCGTGTTTAGCCACTCGAGGGAAAATGGGTCTATGCTCTTTCAATAGGCGGAAAAGACTCGACGGGTAGTATATCTACTCACCGTGTTGAGCCTCCTTTGTGTTTAGAAGCATAGGATGCTTTTTCTAGAATGCCTGGGAATGTGGAAAAGTAATTTTGTAATGAATGTTTTATTAAATAGTGAGAATCCACGGGGATGGAGATGCTGGAATTTTAAAGGTGATGTGAATCTTAAAAAGGAGCAGTTGTTTTTGAAGGTGATGCCAATTCAGTTTAATGTGGAATTGTTCATTCTTAATTAATGTTTAAATAATTAATTAATGTACAGTGGAACTGATAAAATGAGAATGGAGTAATCTAATAAATCTCTTCAAATGTTTGTGTGCTTATAGGATACATAGTCTTAGAAGTAGCAGCTTGGAGTCTGAGAGACGTTAGCTGCAGTTGTATCTAAGACTAGGTTATGCCCATAGTGTGGATGTGAGTTACTTATATATTCTGTACTTTTTGTGTTTCTATACGCTACTCCACCATTTCGGTAAGGGCAACTGACACCCCGGGGATTCTGAGCCCTGGGGGGGGGGGGGGGGTGTTTTCCCCAACATTCTGATGGGAGGTTGAATGACTGACTACCCCCTTTGGCCCCGCTCTCTTCTCTTGGTAGATACTTGTGCCATGAGGCACAACGGTTAGTACCCCATATATGTGTGTATAGGGCTGTAATGTCTTGTGGTTATTCACACACATATATTCTGGATATAGTATCCTATGGACTACTATAGGTGTAACGTGTATAGGCTATGATGGCTTGAGGATCCTTACTCGGCGTATGGGCTGTAATGGCTTGAGGTATTATACGTGACATATGATACACGTTATGTGAGCTGTGGTGGCTCCTGTAAATTACCTGGTTACTTTTGGTTGTGAGGACGGTGTGGTGATTCGCCCAGGTGTCTGCGGGCAAGACTTTGTGGTGCACGAGGTGCAGATTGTGGAGCTTAGCCCAGGTGTCTGCGGGCAAGCCTTTGGAGAGAGATGCACAAGACGTATGTTGTTGGGGCAAAGCGGCAAACTAGTGGGGAAGTAGTAGCGGGGTACCCTTGATATTCTTTACTATATGCTATATTCTTGTATGCGTTACTTGGTGAGAGTAGCCATGGTGAGGTTGGGAACATAGTATACCTGTTTAGGTGACGAGTTAGTTTCACTTGTTGTTCACTGGGCTTTAGCATGCTTTCTTTACTTTTTCACGAGAGGCTTGGGGAGGATCCTACTGAGTATACTGTTATACTCACCCTATGTACATATAAACTATTTTTCAGGTCACTTGGAGCAGGTTGGAGATCAAGCTGGTTACTACTAGCTTGCGGTTGGAGGAGGAGCTGTTCGGGCTTGTGGTCGCTGTCGTATTACTTTCTTTTGGGTACTTTCAGTTTCCCCTTTCAGTTGTAGTACTTTTGCATGACATTTCATATATGTACTTGGTTTCCTTTTATATCTCAGTTCTATGTTGGAGTTGATTGGAGTCTATTCTATCTCTCTCTTCCGCATGTGTTCTCTTAGAGGGTAATGCCTCCCATTTGTATGTTATTATACCCTCGATGCTAGTCACCAACCCGGGGCCTACTGGAGGCAGGACTCAGGGGTCATTATCTCCCTTTTCACATTTCCGGCCCAGGAGGGGTACACTTTATGGGGAGGGGGTCATGATAGAGTGGTATCAAAGGTCTAGTTGAGGGATATGATGGAGTTTGGAGTTAGGCACAGGTGAGGATGCATGGGATGGTAGGGCAACAATGTCATTCATGTTTAGCAAGTGGGGTAAACACTGGAGACCGGCAGAGACATAGGCGTTCAGGGCCCCCTATGATCTGTTGCACGGACCTTTAAGTTTACGATGGCTACTAAACAAAGTGATACTGGTTGCAGGGTAGAGACCTAGGAAAGGATCATGCATCATTATTTTTTTGTGCCTCTATTTGAATGGGTAGACCTTGGGATAGGTAACCTAAAATTAATAAAACAAAATAATTAATTAATTAATGTTGAGTCTTCCATATTCCAGGATTAGGAGCTCTAACGGTTGTTATTTTACAGGTATAGCTCCAGGTCGATGTCCTCGTCAGGTCTGCGCAGAAGGTGCCTAGCAGGTTGTTCCAGCAGATCACCGCCGAGTAGATGTTGACAAAGATGAAACTTGGAGGAAGACACTTCGAGAGTTTCAGTGCCAGAGTCTACGGAAGTACGAGGGCTTCGTTTCAGATGCAGTCACAGAAGACTGGTTGGAGGAGATTGAGATAGGCTTCAGTTCGATTCGTGCTCAGAAGGAACACTGGGTGTCCTTGGTTGTGACGATGCTGCGTGGAACAGCGAGGCAGTGGTGGTTCTTGTTCCTCGGTGATCGTGAGGAGTCAGCCATCACATGGGAGGAGTTTCGAGACAGGTTTAGAGTCGAGTTTCTTTCATCGACTGCGAAGGTGTCCAGTCGCCAGGAGCTTCTCGCCCTTCGACAGGGGAGATCCAGTGTTCGAGAGTTTGGGATCTGTTTCAGGAACATTCTACGATATGCTTCAGACCTATTACTAGATGAGGAGGCCAGGGCGAGGCATTTCAAGGAGGCTTTGCGTCCAGATATCCAGCGCCAGGTCACCCCATTTATGCTGAAGACATATCTTGAGGTGCTGGCGAGGGAAGAGGTTGTTGAGAGGACTTTTTCTAGGACAGGATCGTCACGAGAGGGGAATCGTCATGATTCCTCACGAAGCAGAGCTGTGGTCCAGGGTTCCCGGTTTTCAGGATAGAAGAGTTTCCGTTCACCTGGGGGTAGGTCCCAGCCCTTCCCATCTCGTTTCTCCGGAGGCAGCAACTCTCAGGCCTATGCCAAGGGATCAGGCGCTTTTTTTTCTTGTGGTGGTCGTGGTCATCAGCAGCGGGAGTGCCAGACTTTTCAGAGCAGTCATCGTGCACCAGGCGCTCCACTCCAGGTTCCTCCGTTGAGGCAGTTCCAGCCGAGGCAGCAGCAGCAGGTTGCACCAGCTTTAGATCACCAGAGGGTAGATGGAGCAGGCATAGGACAGCCCCATGACGCTCCCCGTCCTCAGAGAGCAGAGCGCGGCCGTGGTGGTTGTCGTCATCAGGGTCAGAGAGGCCGTGGAGGTGGTCATGGTCAGCTTCATGCTCTAGCGTTGCCAGCTCTAGGCGAGCCAGACGTCGTCCGAGGTACCCTTTGCTTGTTTTCTACCTTGGTGTATGCCTTGTTTGATTCAGGAGAGACACACTCCTTTATATCCCCTACCCTTGTCCACACTTTGGGACTTGTGGTAGAGAGGATTCCAGTGCCCTTGGCATTGACTACGCCAGTTGGAGGTCGAGCTGACTTGTTTGAATTATGTAGAGACTGTGAGCTAGTGTTGGGGAAACACCGCTTTTGGGGAGATTTCCTATGTTTATGAATACAACCATATGATGTCATACTCGGCATAGATTGGTTGTATTCGGTGCAGGGTATTGTGGATTGCTACAGGAAGAAGGTCGTTTTCTTTGATGAAGATGGAGAGGAAGTGGTGTTTGTTGGTTAGAGAGATCCTCGAATGAGTCATAGACGAGTTCCTACCTTATCATCCATGATGGCTGGGATGATGTTATCTTCTTCAGAGGTTGAGCAGTTGGCATTTCCTAGGGTTGTGGAGGAGTACCCTGATGTTTTTCCCGAAGAGGTTGTAGCATTACCCCCTCGACGAGAGATCGAGTTTGGGATCGAGCTACAGCCAGGAGCGTCTCCTATCTCTAAGTCTCCATATAGGATGACCCCTTCTGAGTTATGAGAGCTATGTATTCAGCTTGATGGTCTGTTGTAGTGTGGTTTTGTTCGGCCAAGCGTGTCACCGTGGGGTGCACCAGTTTTGTTTGTGAAAAAGGCTGACGACAATTTGTGGTTGTGCGTCGATTATCGTCGATTAAACAAAGTGACAATAAAGAATCGCTATCCTCTTCCACGGATTGATGACCTATTCGATCAACTGAAGGGTGCAAGTTGGTTCTCAAAGATCGACTTGTGGTCAGGATATCACCAAATGCGTGTAAAGGATAAGGATATCCCAAAGGCTGCTTTCCGTTGTCGTCATGGGCATTATGAGTTTGTTGTAATGCCATTCAGCATGACGAATGCTCCAGCTGTTTTCATGGGGTTGATGAATGCTGTGTTCCGTGAATTCCTGGACAAGTTTGTTGTGGTTTTCATCGATGACATCCTTGTGTACTCCACATCTGAAGAAGAGCATGCAGAGCATCTACGAGCCGTTTTGGGAGTTCTTCACCAACATCAGTTGTTTGGGAAGTTGTCCAAGTGTGAGTTCTAGGCTCGAGAAGTTCGTTTCTTAGGGCATGTTGTGTCCCAATAGGGAGTAGTTGTGGATCCATCGAAGATAGAAGCAGTAGTGTCTTGGGCATCCCCCAAGACCGTGTCAGAGGTGCGAAGTTTCCTTGGTATCGTAGGCTATTATAGGAGGTTTGTAGCCAATTTCTCCCGAGTTGCGACTCATCTGAAAGCTTTTACCAAGAAGGATCAAGCATTCATATGGACTGATCAGTGTCAGGCAGCTTTCGAGTATCTAAAGGAGAAGTTGGTAAGTGCTCCTGTTCTTTGTCTTCCAGCTGAGGGAGTCCAGTTTGACGTCTTCTGCGATGCGTCACATCTGGGTCTAGGCTGTTTTCTCATGCAGCAGAGGTCAGTTGTTTCTTATGGGTCCCGAAAATTGCGTCCCCATGAATGCAACTATTCCACCCATGATCTTGAGTTGGCAGCCGTGGTGTTTGCGTTGAAGTTGTGGAGACATTACCTCATTGGCAAGCGCTTTGTGGTTTTCACCGATCATTGGCAAGCGTTGAAGTTGTGGAGACATGATTGAATTCAAACCATGTTTTTTTCACCAATCATATAAGTGAGGTGAGTGGCACATTACCTCATTGGCAAGTGCTTTGTGGAGTTCTTACAGGAATACGACTTCGAAATATCGTATACAGACTTGTAAACTTTTGAACATTGTCTTTTTGAAAACTCTCTTTCTTATCACATCTATGAGATTAATTTATATACTATTTTTCCAATTTTGTAAATTAAATATGAAATAATATATTATTCACTCTAAATAATCATAATTTAGATTGTCTAATAACTTCAACTTAATTTCTGACCAAAATGAATAGTAAAAATAGTAAAAACTATTTACCATGATTAAGATAAAAATTTGTTTACCAGGGGTTAATCTAAAAAGGGTAGGGTTTAAAATAATGAAAAAAGAAACTAAAACCAATTTTATAGAAAATATGTAGACCTTATCTATTATTAGATCGATAATGGTCAATTATTGGAACCTTTTTACATGAAAAAAACATGGTTTGAATTCTTTCTTTCAAAACATTTTAAGTGTGCCACTCACCTCACTTATATAAGCCCACCCATTATCCGCTCATATGAACCCCATAAAACTATTTTTATTAAAAAATACCTTCCCAAATCACATCAAAAATTCAATCATGTATTCCTAGAATTATAATTTTCGATATATATTTATCCTATGAGGGATATTGTTTAAAACCTAAGGAGAATATCTAAAGATGTGGGGACATTCATCAATAAGCAGTTTTTGTTTTATTTCTTTCCCCATCACCTTAAATTTTTATTATACATATATGATATAACTATATAAGTATCATCCATATAATTATATTTTTTATGTTAATTTCATGTCCTATAACTCTATCAAATTTTTTCAAATAGGTAATGAAATCATCGTTCGTGCGTATGATAGACTACCACCTTGTGAACATATTTCATTTAATTCCATTACCACCTCTCACAGTTGGTCATAATGATGTATTATATATTATTTTTATGATATATTTTTTATTTTTTAATAATTATATCTAAAATAAAATTATCTTTTCCATTTTTTGGTAATACATAACGTTACTCGTTGGTATGGTAGACTACCGACTCACGAATCGATGGGATTTATCTATGATTTACAAGAAATGTAATGAGGATCGGTTTAATGAAAAATAAAATATATATAACATAAAAATGATTACATAATCAAAATATATCATTTTACATTATTTATTATATTATTAAATAAAAGGAAATAACATTCATTCATACGCACAATTTATCATCTCCATTAACCGTTGATATCATTTTTGATGAATAAATTTTTTGGAATACAATAAATACATATGTACTGAATATATATGATATTTATATCATTTATAAAATTAAGAATATTAATAAAACATGACCACATTGAGTATAAATAATTCAATTAAAAATTTACATGAAAAACAATATAGTTATTTTCTTGAAATATGACGCTAACGTGGAATTATTAATTAAAATGTAATAAAATGTCATATGTAAATCATATATGGTATAATATAAATAAATATGTATTGTTATTTAAATGATTTATAAAAAACACATATTTTTAATATGTGAGGTTTTAATTTGTAAAATGGATGTCAATACTTACGGTAATGGATATGTAGTATCTCTTTTTTTCTCGAATACATATGAAAATTCAGAACTCATTTTATTTTAATGGTGAATATAATTCCATTTTCAAATATTGTAACATGAATAATTTTTTTCATGATATTTAATTTTTCATTTTATGTCATTATTTATATTTTTTTATGATTCAGATAGTTACAAAAATAATATTGATTTGTTTTCTCAATCATTCTTTCATTAATATTTTTGTATTGTTACGAACCAATATTATTAAGAGGTGTTTATATGATTTCCATTTGGCATGTAATTTAATGAATTTATTTATCCTTATGAAATTTTATGTTCCATTACATGTTATTCCTCCTTGTGGATCATGATTCAATGATACCAACATGGTAATAATTTTATGCTACAATCTCATTTTTTGTCATAATTTTTTATGATTTTGTTTCCTATAATAAACATTTATGATCCATCTTTGAATGAAAAAAATTAATTTTATTATATTATGTTTAGTTATTTTAATTTGAATTAATACTACTATTTTATACTAGTTGGTACATAAAAAATAGTGTATTTTAATAGAATTCAACATTATATCACATTGAGTCCAAAAACAATTTTTTTCCAAAATAATAATTTCCAAAAACAATTTCCATAAATGTGTAATTTATCTCCAATTATTTATAAAATAAATATTTAATCATTTTTAAGTTTTTACATCAAAAAAATTTAAATTAATCTTCATGTTTCGTTCCAAACAATGCCCATTTATATTTTACTAAAAACATGGAAGGGATTTTATTTAATGTGTATGACATGAATGAGTCTTCTTGTCATCATGACAATTATTTTCATTGAAGTTACATTTTATGTTTTCAAGGTTATTTATAATGAAAAAATATTTCAAAATTTTTATTCTTTAATAAATAATTTTCAATGTAGAAAAGATATCTTCCTAAATAAATGTATTAAATGATCATTAAAATTCATTTTACATATAAGAAAAAAATCCATTGATGTTATTTATTATTTACTACAGATATTACCCAATGGTTCTGTTTTAATTTTTCCACAAAATGTATTATGTTTATGTTGAAAATATTTTTATGAAACCCAATGATCTTCCATGTGTGGAAATATAATAAAATTATTAAGAAACCAAATTATTTTTCCCTGACTTATTCTTTGATGAAATAATAAAATGATTCTGAAACCTGTCCATTTTCCACATGCTATTATATGATTAAATGTATATGAAGATATTTTCTTTTCATAGTTTATGATATAATTAATTTTATATGATATTTCGGAACTTATATGTATGATTTCAATTATGTGAGATGTGGGACCATTATATCACTAAAACACAATGGTTAAAAGGAAATGTTCTATGAGATCATAGGGTACATGGGCGGTTCTCCCAAGACCTAAATGGAGGGTATTCATGTGGTTCTCTGAATCCAAAAAATGGGGTACACGTGTTGTGTACAGAAGCCCGCAATAGCTACACATGTATGAATCCCAAGCCTAACATGTTATGAATCTCTTAGTGGGTTTTCTTAACATAATAATTTATATTATTCTATTTATACTACACAATTATGTCTTATTATCATGTTATGTTATCATAGATATTATTATTTTATTTCCATAAGATGTATGTCTATGGAAGTGACAATCATTATCCCATGAATCATGATTATTATCTCTATTTTTAGGGTATAGTTATAATATGTTATTCTCACATTAGTGTACCCTTATTCTGACAATATATTTGTATATTTCCCTTGTTTACTCTTATATAACGTCTGAGCTCACTCTTCCCAATGTTTCTTCTCCCCATGTTATCAAAAAACGATCTATGTAGGTAATTTATATGAGAAGTACTTAATGGAAATATCATCATGGAAAACATTGAATATCCTTCAACAGATTAAAATATCTTATTCCATGATTCCAATGTCACTGAACTATTATGGTCAACATGAGTCTATTGGTTTAATTTATTTAATACTCATCTAAAGATTTGTAATATTAGTGTATGAAAATCATGGGTCACTGTATTTGGAATCCAACTAAATTTAATGTTATCCTTTGGAATATAATATGTGGAAACCTTAGTGATACCCTTAGAAATATTTCTAATCGTATTCCAAGGGAGGTCTTTATGTGAATGACAATGGAGGTGTCAATGTGTGTAAACAATATCATGAGTTTTGGTAAAGGATTGAGCATTTGGATTCTAAGAAATTATATCCCTACAAGTACAATATATGTTTATGTGCTTTTGGAACAATGTTAACTAGGAGTAATAACATTGAAAAGTGCATATTGAGGCAGACTTGATCATCCCATGGTGCATAATAATCGGCCTTACTACATACCTATTTTGAAACTACTAGTGTATATTTTCTTGAAATTCACATACTATTTACCAAAATTCATGACGGTTTATATAATTAGAATAAATGAACTATGTTAATCCCTTGTTTTCATTGATTAAAATGAATGTGTCATGATTTAGACAATTTAATGGTGATTATCAAGGTAATGTGGTTTCCCAAAATACGTATTATTACTCACACTACGTTTTTTGTTTTTATTTCATGTGTAGAACAAAAAGGAATTATATTAACATTTAATATGATTTAAAATTCAGTGAAAATTAGAATCCAAATTGGTTGATGAATGTAGAGAAGGATATTGTGATTTAGAATAATATTCTATTGAGATATGTGATTAAAATTTTGAACTTCGGTGAGATTACTAGACCATCAAATAAGTGGGAGATGAACATTTGTGAATGTTAATGTGGTAATTAACACAGAGTAAGGAATATTTTTCATTATAAATTTCAAAAAGGTGGGATGATGAACTTGGTGGAATATATCAAATATGGAGGAAGATATCATCTGTTTGGATTGGATGGTCACTGAGTGAAAAATTGTCGATGAGATCAATGAATTTTGTGTAGGTATCATTGGTATTACCCAAATAAATGACATGACTCATAAATTATCTTCATTTATAAGGGAATTAAATTCCCCAGAAAATCATCGAGGTTGAAGGATTGATCTATTTTTTATGATTCTAGAATTATTTTTCCTGTAATGTGAAATATACGAGGATTGTTCACTATATGTTTTTAATTAAGGATTTGAAATAATATGTTAAAAGTTCATGATTTCATAGAAATTTTATTAAATAGAAATTTGATATTCATTGAAAACACATTATTAAGTGAATTATAATCCTTAGAATGTTCCTAATTTTAGGTAATGAAATTGGGATAAAGGGGTGGTAGACTTGGATAACAAAAATAGGATAGTATTGAAGACCTTACAACTGATTAACAATTTATGGAAATGTGGTTTATATTAATATTGATATAGATTATTGTATTATTTGAATTATCAAATATATTCAATAACTTTTGGATTTATTCAAATAATTAGGAAGTGAATATGTTTTCATTAAGGTAAATTGTAATTCTATTAATCACTATGATAAAGAATATATATAACTATTATATTCAAATATTTGTTATTTCTATATCATGAAATAATTTTTGATAATTTGGGGATTAATTGTATGTTGATTTTGAAAATTTATTGACCATTATTCAAATGTTTTTTTAAACATATTCATTTTCATTATGGATGTTTGTTTATTTAAATTATCGTGTGTTTTAATTAGGTTAAAATATGATATTTTAACTTTTTCATTTAATGACTTGGTCAGTTTTAAAACCAGGCCTTTGGATGATTTTCCTCGAGTTGGTTTTGTCTAAATTGATGATATTAGGCTTAAGTAAAGGCTCTAGGAGTATAAATGGTTCCTTGATGGGTTTAGGGATCACTGAACCTAGAAATATTATTTTAAAATGGAATGACATAGACGTTCGCAGAGTCTTCACATGATTTGTTAGACTGTGCGAGTTAAACTGTGCGGCTTACCCAGTGTTGAGTTTAATGTTCATTTAACTTAATTAAATTCATGGTTGAATATAATTTTATTAAATAGATTGTTGGGGGATTCATTTAATTAAAATAATGTAGATGGAATTTAATTAAATGATGTTGAGATTGGGAAGTTATTTAGTTATATTAAGATAAAAAGAATTAAATTTATTTTAAATGATGATGATATAAAGTATTTATTTAATTAAATTTATATGAGTTGAATTTAATAAAATGACTTATAAATTAGGATATTGGGGTTATCAATGAAGGATAATATTAAATGGTAAAATTTAAATGATGTGTAAATGAATAATTGGGGTTTTATTTAATTAAATTCAAGGTAAATATGAATCTAATTAATTGATACAAATTTGAGGTTTTATTTAATTAAATTCAAGGTTAAGATGAATTTAATTAATAATTGGGAAATGGGGGTTATTATTTAATAAAACTGAGGTTTAGAGAATTTAACTAAAAAATATTTATGAGTGAAGTATTTAATTTAATTAAATTGTGTTCAGAGAATTTAATTAAATAACATTTATTAGAGAAATTATTTAATAAAACTTAGTTGGAATGAATTTAATTAAGCGATGATTAATGAGGTGTCGATGGTTTTTATAATTAAATTATGTTGAGATATTTTAATTAAATAATAATGTCTTGGATAATTTATTTAATTAAATTTTTTTGGAATGGAATTTCATTAAATTATTTGTTAAAAGGGGAGTTTGGGGTTTGTCTAAGAGGTGTGAAAATCGATTGATAATAATTATAATATATTAAGGATTATTATTATTATTATTAATAAAATAATCCATATTTTAATTTGGTATTATTTGTGGGAGAAAAGAAATAGGGTGAGGTGCACCATAGGTGAGGTGTTGCCCCCTCCCCTCGACTCTCCCATGGTGAGGCACACCACCACCCCTCATCTTTCTCATCTTCACAAGCCTAGTTCATTCTATTTACTTCATGAAAGTTTTCAATCATGGAAAGGTATGTCCTTAGACATACATTTTATTCTTCACATTGGATACTTCGTCTCGCTGTCGTCTGATCTTTATTAGACCAAAATCCTAACGTTTAAGATTTATTATGTTTCTTATTTTATTTTGACATTAGGTCATGGGAATGATGTCTTGGGACCCGATGGTATGTATTCCAATGATCCCGACCAAAAGCAAAGCATTTATGTTGGATTTTTTTCACCGCTATCATATTCGGTTAAGTATATACACCCAATAATTCATTTTTCTCCCCTTGAATTAGGTGCTTATAGTGTAATTGAATTGTAGGTTCTTATTTTGATGTGCGTCATTCCTTGTCGTAGTAATTATGAGTGCCATTTTGTTTTGTTAGTTGTTGCTATTAATTCCAAGTATGCGTACGCATTAGTGTGTAAGTGCATTTGCATGAATGAGTTGCGGTTTAAGTTAGAATGATTTGGCTTAGCCAAATTCATTGACATAGGGTTATAAACATTCTCTTATTAATAAAATGCAGTTCTTGGATATATTTATTCTCATAAATTTGACTAAATTTTTGGATTAATTTTTTTTGATATTTTTAATAATGAATTAATTTTATTCTTTGAGGTTTTAAAATAGAAAATTAATCATGCGATTAATTATGAGTAATGAATTTGGTTACATTGGGATAATTAGTAATGAATTAATTGTGTTCTTTTAGATGATATATAATCAAGGGATTAATTATGAGTAATAAATTGGTTATGTTGAGATAATTAATTATTAATAAATTATGTTCCTTGAGATGATAATTAATCAAGGAATAAATTATGAGATATTAATTTTGTTAAGTTGAAATAATTAATTATGAATTAATTATGTTCTTTGAGATGATAACTAATCAAGGAATTAATTATGTGATATTAAGTTTTATATGTTAAAATAATTAATTATGAATTAATTATGTTCTTTGAAATAATAATTAATTTGGGGATTAATTCTGAGATATTAATTTGGTTTAGTTGAGATAATTAATTGTGAGTTAATTATGTTCTTTGAGATTATAATTATTCGAGGAAGTAATTATGATATATTAATTTGGTTATGTTGAAATAATTAATATTGAATTATTTATGCACTCTTAAATGAAAATTAATCACGGGATATCTTATGAGATACTAATTTGGTTAGGTTGGGATAAAAAATAATGAATTAACTATGCGCTTTGAGATGAATCGAGGGTAAAATTATGAAAAATTAAACACGTTATGTTGTGATAATTAATTGTGAATTAATTTTGTGTTATGAGATTAAAATATACATTATTAATCTGTGGGTTAATTATGAGATATTAATTAGGGCTTTGATTAGAAAATTAACTTGGGAGTTAATTATGTTATATTGAAATGGATTCCTTGAGATAATTAATTTGTGAAGTAATTACATGACATTGAAACAATTTCTTAAGAGATAATTAATTTCTGAATTAATAAGGTGATATTAGAATGGTTTCCTTGTGATAATTATTTTGTTAATTAATTACTTAATTTTAATATTGTTGTCGTGTGATAATTAATTGTGCAATTATTTATATTATTTTGAGAGGGTTTCCTTTGGATTAGTTAATTGTTAAATAAACTAGGGTAATTGATGACATTAATTAATGGTAAAATTAATTAATGTTATAGTAATGATTAGTTAATTGTCATGTTAACAAATGGAATTGTTGTTTTTAACTAACTGTTGAGTTAGTAGTGAATGTGCTGATGGTAATTAGTTATTGAATTAATTAACAGACTCAATTACATAATATATGAATTAATTAATGGACTTGTTATTTGGGTAACTAACATGAATTTTTACACCCATGATAAATATATATGTATGATTTATAAATGTCTGGTGAGATAGGGATTGATGCTTCAAATACTCATGGGGCACTATACATCGATTTTCACACACAACATGGATGCAAATTATTTTATACAAGGACTGATGCTCCAAATACCCATGTGTTGTGAGACAAAGACTTATGCTCCAAATACTCATGGGGGTGCTAAACATGATGTTCTACAACCATATTGACCTTGGACTGTGGGCCCAATTGTTTGTAAATGTATTTAATTAATTTGTTAAATATATCAAATGTGATATAATGTTTTCTGAATTGAATATGATAAAATGTTTAGACATCGACATAACTGAGATAGGTTTTGAGATACGGGTGTCCAGGGGAACCTTGGGATTTTTTCGGTTAAAATTAATATTAAATAATGAGGTAAATAGTTTATCTATGCATTATATATATATATATATTCATATTTCCTCTTCAAAATATTATGTCCGGCTACGATCCTAAGTATGTATCTTTGTCAGGTGTCCCTTGGGAACCTTGATGGGTTGTATATTATATATTTAGTTCTATTATAACTTCAATATACTTACACACTATTTAATTATATTTAATTTACTAGATTGAGTTTGACACCAGTGGTCACAACATATTGAGATTTATATCTCACACCCTACTCAGGCTCTTATTCAACAAGGGTACTTGAGTAGACTCTACCTATTTGTTGGTAAATGGATCAAGATTCTAGATCTTTGTTCGTACATGGGATTTAAGAGAAATGGACTGAGTGGGAGGTTGAGGTACTCATGGAGATATCCCTTGGTGATATGAGTGTTTTCCTTGTTTATGTTATTGATATGTAAATTTTGTTGTTTTGTTTATTTTTTTCAGATATATATCACCATGACAAGATTGAATTGTATAAACACGTGTTGGACAAATATTTATTCAGCTGACTATTGCATTATATGTATTTCTATTGTTGTATAAGTTCATTATCTATTTAAATTGTGAACTCTAAATATGAGGGTATAGTCTCCCCACTGACTATCCAAACACTCTCTTTGCTAGTCGATAGCCTCATTCATACGGGGATATTCACTTGAGGTCATGTGATGACCGGTCCATCTACCTATTTGAGGGTAAGCCGAGCCAGGATTTTACAAAGTGTTATTAGATGTCTGGTTTTCTTTTTTTTCCTTTGTCTTTCTATTTTGTGATCGTAGACAAGATACGAGGAAAGTGTTGGTGCAAGGATAACAGTCGTGTCTGAGAATGGTCACCCAATGTACCCGAAATGACCAAATGGTAAGGGTTGGGAATTGATGATGAAACTGTTTTTTGTTATAGTTGGCATGATTTCACCTAAGGTGACTAGTATAAATTATGATGCTTATTGATTTTTTGAATTTTGTAAACATTACTTGACCTGATATAGAATGGAGGTGGCATTACATGCATCATCGTAATCATAATGATATTCACATTTTATGCGTATTAAATTCAATATAGTTTCATTATTAGTATTCCTGTTAATTTTGATTCTGTTCCTTGGGGTGTAATTCCATGTTTTGATCTACTTTAGCATGCCCCTTTAGATATCATGTTTTGGTGATAGATTTAACATTATTGAGTGTTTATATAATTTTTTTCCCTCTAAGATTAACATGATTTGTTTTTATTAATTTCTTGTGTGTTATATCATAATAACTTTTTACCGATTGTGATAGCATTCTATAAGTGTTTTAATGTGTAAATGGCTACATTGGTGAAAATTCATTGTTTGCGTTTAAGACGAGAGCCAATTTCAATTGTAAGGTGTATGGGCCCCTTATAACATAAAAAAGGGAAACATGTGTATTTGAATTATTGAAAAAGGGCTACTGATGTTAAATTCTAAATGAACATTGATTATGACGAATGGGAGCCAAATACAAGTGGTAATGTGCATGGTCACCTTATTAATTGGTAGATTAAAACAATGTATTTGAGCCTTGTATAACTATATTGTGTATACATATGGTTTTAAATTTAAAATTGTTGAATTTTTAATGAATGAAATGTTTTGGGTTTATTTTTGAAGAACATGGATTAGAATAAATGGGACCCTCATAGGATTACTCTATGTTAAAAAGGAATTTAGAAGCTAAATTTCCTATTTAAAATGAAATGACACTAAATGAAAACTCATTAATGGGGGAGTTTTCTTTGTTTCCACTTTTAGATTTTATATGTTGGTACCATTTATGTATCGTTGGCCCTAGTAGGACTTATGATTTTTAAAGAAATAAACCCATTTTTGAGGGTTTGTCGTCATATCTTGACTCGTGGTTTGGGAATAAGAATTGAATAATTCTTGATTTAGTTGGTTAGACATGCCTTAGACATGGTCAGTTTCTACAAACGTTTTTGGGTTATCTATGGAGTAGAGAGATAGGGGAATAAAGGTAATATCATGCCACTACTCATGAGGACTTTTTGGGACTCTTGTGTTTTGACATGCCAGTAAGTTTAAAATTTTGGATTTTATGCGAGATGTTGATGTGGTGACCATGGTTCATGATATGTCACACATGAATTTAAGGTGATTCTGAAATAGCATGCTTCGGTGCATCTAGTATTTTCATTCCATGACATGGACACTCCAATGGTGGATAGTTTCACATTAGTTATGGGAAATGTGTTGGTTTTTTCTTAGAAATATGACATGATAAGGTTGGAGGATTGAAAAAAATTGAAACTACATTTGTTTTTGGAAGAGTTTCATTTGTATGATTTGAATGAACATAGAATCCTCCGGTGAAAAAGGCATCAGGTTGTATTTGATGATGCATAGGCAGGTGAAGCCAAGATTTTCATAAATTGTTGACTAGTAATAGTTCAATTGACTATCATGGTGACCTGTGTTTACATTTAGTGTGACAATTGGTGTGAGCGAGCATGACCCATATATTTAACTCATCATGGAGCCATAGAGATAGGGTCTATCTTACTATGTGATGATGTTTTAAAATTCATTGGGCTTGATAAGTGGTTGTTATGTTGGTCGTACATGGTAAGCATGGTTCTTTGGGTTACATCTTTATTCGTGCTAGGGAATGAAAGCTTTAATGTTTCCTTATAATAGAAAGACTTGGAGAGGTCATCGAAAGTCATGTAAGTACATTTTCCTACTTGCAAATAGTGTTGAAATGGTTTTAATTGCATGTCACTAGTTTAACGATGGGTATTAGATTCATGGGTCAAAAATGGATTTCAAGGAATTAGCTGTGGATTGGGTTTTTAAAATTGGTTAAAGGTGTGTTAGGTGTTTGGTAATGTAACATGATCATTGAAACGAGAATTCCAAACCTTGGGGGGGGGGTATGGCCGGTGCTGTAGTATCTCATGATGTATTTTCTAGGACTAAGTGTTTTTACGGAGGAAAGATTGTAATGTATCGTGTTCTTAAACTAGGTTAAAATATGATTTCTTGAAATTTTTTATGTAATGCTTGAGTTGTTTTTAAAATGATTCTTTGGGATGATGTTTTGCGAGTTGGGTCCATTTTAATTGTTGATATCAGGCTTGAGTAAAGTCTTTATGAGTTTCTCTACTGGCTCGATGGGTTTCAGGAGCACCAAACCTAGAAAATCAATTTTAAAAAGGTAAGTCATATTCATTTCACACATGTTGTGCATGTTTTTTCAAATTGAACAGTTCAACCATGTAGGATACTCTAGGTATCTGGTATCAGACACATGGTCTACTCACGATCTATCAAACCGTGCGAGTTAAACCATACAACATGATTAGGTTTGAGTTAATTTAATTTAGTTAAATTCATGGTTGAAAATAAGTTGATTAAATGAGTTGTTTGGGGTTTCATTTAATTAAATTAGTTTTGATATAATTTAATTAAATTAAATTGATCTGCAGAATATATTTAATAAAATTTAGATGAGAAAAATTAAATTTATTTTAAATGATGATATGTTGGAGTCTTTATTTAATTAATTTGAGTTGAGTGGTATTTAATTAAATGAATTATAAAATAGGAGTTGGCGATTATGAAAAAGTTTAATATTAAATAATACAATTTAAATGATGTGTAAATGAGGAGTTGTGGTTTAATTTAATTAAATTCAAGGTAAAGAGAAATGTAATTTATTAATGAAAAATGGTGGTGTTATTTAATTAAATTCAAGGTTATTTATAATTTAATTAGTCATTAAAAAATGGTCTTTATTATTTAATTAAACTGATGTTGAGAAAATTTAATTTAATATTGTTTATGAGTTGGTGTTTTTAATTTAATTAATTCATGTTTACAGAATATATTAGAATAACTTGAATTTGATAAATTGTTTAATTAAATTTAGATGGTATGAATCTAATTAAATTGTTATTAATGATTTTTCTGGGTTTTTTAATTAAATTATGTTAACAAAATTTAATTAAATGAAAATTTGTTTGAAAATGTATATAACTAAATTTGGTTGGAAAGTAATTTAATTAAATGTTGTTTTAAATGGTTATTTTGGTGTTTGTCTAAGAGGTGAGAAAATTTATTTAAAATAATAATAATATAATGGGGATTATTATTATTATTATTATTATTATTATATTAATACTTATTTTAATTTTGGGTTATTTGATGGAGAAAAGAAAGAGGGTGAGGGGCACAACAGGTGAGGTGTGACACCCTCCCCTAATCTCTCTTGTGGTGAGCCGCACAATAACCCCTCCTCCAGCTCCCCTTCACACACCCAGTTCCTTCTACTTCATTAATAAAGGTTGTCCGTCTTGCTGCGGTAAGTCATTCTCTAAGTGTTTCGTTCTTCGCATTGGCTATATTGACCCTCCATTGCTCGGTCTCTGTTAGGATGAAATTCTATGGTCTGAGAATAATTTAATCTCTTCTTTTGTCGACTTTAGGCTGTGTAGAAGATGTCTTGTGACCTATTGTTCTATATTCTGATGATAGCTGCCAAAGGCGAAGTGATTCAGCTTGATTTGGTTCCCCACCATCATTTTGCGTAAGTCTATATATTAGATAATTGTGTTTTCACTCCTTGAATTAGGTGCTTACAGTGTAATTGGTTGAGGTTCATTGTTTTTATGTTAGCTGGTCCCCGCTGCACTAATTTTGGGTGTTTGTTGTTGTTTTTAGGTGTTACAATCAATTCCAAGTATGTTCCCTCATTAGTGTGGAAATGAATATGTGCTAGCAGGTTGCGATTTGTGTTAGGAAGATTTAGCTCAGTCAAATTCGTTAATGCAGGATTATAAACGTTTCTTAATTAATAAAATATAGTTTTTTTGATTTATTTAATTTGATAATGTCGACTAAAATGTTGGATTAAATTGTTTTTTGATATGATTAATTATAAATTAATTTTATGCATTGAGGTTGTAAAATAAATAGATAATTTGGCTGTTAATTATAATCAATTAAATTAGTTAGGTTAAGACAATTATTTATGAATTAATTATTTTATTTGAGATGATAATTAATCGATGGATTAATTAAGAGTAATTAATTCAGTTAATTTTATATAATTAATTATGAATCAATTATGTACTTTGAGATGATAATTTATCCGTAAATTAATTAAAAAATATTAATTTGGTTAAGTTGAAAGAATTAATTATGAATTAATTATGTTCTTTGAGATTATAATTAATTGAGTAATTAATTATGAGATATTAATTTGGTTAATTTTAAATAAATAATTATGAATTAATTATGTTCTTTAAAATGATAAGTAATCAGTTGATTAAATATGATATCTTAATTTGGATAAAATTAAGAATTAATTATGTTCTTTGAGATGATAAGTAATCAAGTAGTTAATTATGATATATTAATTTGGTTAGGATGAAATAATAAAATGTGAATTGATTATGTGCTATGAGATGAAAATTAATGAAGGGATTAATTATGAGATATTAACATGGATAATTTAAGATAATTAATTATGAATAAATAATGTTCTTTGAGATGATAATTCATTAGGGGATTAATTATGAGATTTTAAACTGGTTAAGTTGAGATAATTAAGTGTGAATTAATTAAGTGTTATGAGAATATCAAATTCATAATTAATATGGGGGTTAAATATGATATTTTTATTTGGCCTAACTTGAGATAAATAATTATCGAATTAACTATGTCATATTTGAACAACTACCTTGAGATAATTAATTTGTGAATTAATTATGTGATATTGAAATGGTTTCTTTAGATATTATTAAATTGTGAATTAATTCTGTTATATTGTGATGGTTTCATTGAGATAATTATTTTTTGAATTAATAATATAATTTTGATATGGTTTCTGTGTGATAATTAATTATAAAATTATTTATTCGATTTTGAGAGGGTTGTCCTTCATATTAGTTAACTATTGAATTATGTGTAGAAATATATGAGATTAATTAATGGTTTAATTAATTAATATTATAGTTATGATTAGTTAATTTTCATGTTAATAAATGGAATTGTTGTGTTTATCAAATTATTGAGTTAGTACTGAATTCGATGTTTTTAATTAGTTATTAAATTGATTAAGAGACTTGATTAATTAATTTTTAATTAATTAAAGGAAAAGATCTTGGGAATCTATAAATGAAATTATATACCCATTATAAATATATATTTTTAATTGATAATCGAGTCATGAGATAGGGACTTATGGTCCAAATACTCAGGTGGTGCAAGGCAAGGCGTTCTGTACCCAGTATGGAAGTAAATTTTCATTTATGGGAAATATGCTGATTCTCCAAAAACCTCGGGGTTATGAGACATGGGATGATGATAAAAAATACTCATGTGTGTGGTAGACATGATGTTAAACACTCAATAATTGACATTAGACTATGGGTCCAATTGGTTGTATATGAATTGAATTAAATGGTAAATGAAAGCCTATGTGATGAAATGATTTTTGAATTGAATATGAGATATGGTTTAGACTCTAGCATAACAAAGAAAGGTGTTGAGTTAAATTTTCCCAGGGGAAATCATGGATTTATGTAGTTAAAAAATAATATTAAATAATGTGTTAAACAGTTTATTTTTGAATTCGAGCTATACATTTGCATTTCAGACTCTTATTTATGGATGTTAGCTGAAGCAGGTATCTACGTCAGGTGTCCCTTGGGAACCCGGATGGGTTGTAGTTTATTTATTCAATTCTATTATTACATCATTATACCTCCATACTATTTAATTTTATTGAATTCCTTAGATTGAGTTAGACACCGATGGTCTTGGCCTTATAAGATTTATATCTCACACCCTAGTCGAGTTTCTATTTCACTGGGGTACCTAAGTAGACACTATTTTTTTGCAAGACCTCAGATAATTATTGATTATGTATTCTTTTACTTGATAATTAGGAAAAAAGGACTAGGACAGAGCTCATGATGCTCATGGAGATCACCCTTTGAAATTTGAGAATTTTCTATGATTATGTACAAAGAGGTAATGCATGTTGTGTGGTTTAGAACATTAAAATATGTATCACCATGGCATTGATGCATATTTTAAACTGGTGTTAGCCTATTTATTTATTCAGTTGACTATTTCATTATATCTGCATCTGTTTTATTCTGAGTTTATTATCTATTTCTGATTAGCACTCTGAATATGAGGGTATAGTCTCACCACAAACTATCTATAGACCCTTTCTAATATTCACAACCTCGGGCATATGTGTATAATCACACGAGGTCCTGTGGTGACCAGTCCGGCTATCGGTTTGAGAGTAATCTGGTCCTAGATGTTACAATTTATGAAATAGTTTTAGATGAAATTTGGATGAGGCTTTACATGTTAATATCTTACCTCTCCATATAACGATTTATGAATCAATATAAGAAACAAATTTTTTTTTCTATTGATTACTAATATATGACATAATGAATTATAATTATATTTATGGATTTTGGATTTGGTAGTTATTTATTCATGACTAATTCACCCACATTTCATAGAGTATGAGATGAAATAGAAATTGATCATGTCAATAATGAACGATGAGATTATTCGTATGAAATTCAAGAAATATGGTAAGTATATTTTCACATGAAAATTATTTAACTTTAGGAAAAGTAAATTGAAACTAAATTTAGATTAGTTATCATTATTTTTTGATGTTATCAATAACATTTTTTATACATCTATTGTATTTGATTTTTTTTTCGTTGACCTTATCTGGACCACACACATTTTTATGATCAATAATATCTCTTACTCTATGTAATTATTTATCCTTTTCATCTATTTCAATATATTCCCATCACACATATTCTAACCTATTTAGAATTAAAGTTCTGAGTTACATTAGCTAATGTTTATTTTTCTAATTTTTAATTTTTAAAAATGTTTAATATTTAATTTGTAATATATGGGTTTCTGTGATGGAATTTTCAAATGTTAAACCTTTGATGACCAAGGGAAAATTTCCATGTCTAAATTTATTTTAATGGGGTAGAGTATACAGTACTACTATTTTATGAAATATTTTTTTTCACATAAATTTAAATTTTAATATATTTTTAATTATGCGTAATTTCCATGTTTCACTTGTTCTATATGAAAAACTTGCACTTTGATATTGTGGATGGCATGAGACACTGAGCTTCAATGAACCATAAAATATTATTATCTAAAATATGACCATTTTAAACATAGCATTAATTAATTTTACATGAATAGTGTCAACTAATTTATAAAATATACATATAAATAATCATTTATTTATAAAAGTTTCGTAAATAACTAATCAATTTTTAGTAAAGTAATTTTTCAATAAAAAAAATAGTCAAAAAATATTAAATATTATTTATGTCGAAATCATATTATTAAATTCTAGAGACGTTAGGAACATTATTTAATAAAAATAACTACATTTTTGAATTCATCACATCAAAATCTAATCATGGTGAAAATTTGGTTTTTTTTGAAAAATATTGAAATTTGAATTAATGGTGAAAATTAATGAATTTTATAAGATAGTTATTAAATTTTAATAAATAAATTAATTTTAATTAAAATTTATTTTTTTGAAGTAAAATAATTACTATTTATTTATATTGAATCCACTTAATTACTTTGGAATAATCTTTATATTTGATTTTTGTATAAGATTTTATTATTGCTTAAAAGGGGTTTTCCAGAAAACTAATTTTAAATTCCATTACTTTTTTCAATTTTAATTAATTAAAATTATTCCTTATGAAGAATTATTTAAATTAAATTTATATATCATATATAAAAAACATTATTTGATATTAATACATTGAGTATTATTAGACATAAAGGTAATATTAAATCATATTGTTTATTAAAAATAAACTCCATGATAACTCACATTTCCATCTCATCTACATGTTTTTTAATTTAAATAGTTTCATTGATATAAATTTTATTTTTAAAAAATATTATTTTTGAAATAATGTTGTAAAAAATATATTTTGGTGATTTTTTTCAAATTGTGTGAAAATATTAATGTTTTGATGGATAGAGAAAACTATCAAATTTTAATTGATAACTTCATTTTCATTTAAATTATTTATAATGATAAAGTATATATTTAACTAGTTTTAATATAAAAATAAATCATATATATATATTAATATAATATATGATATTTTAATAAATTTAAAATATTAATTGGATACAAAAATATTGTAAACATTTGATCATTTTTCATTAAAAAAATTAATTCACGTCGCTCTTTTGTGATTAATTTTAAATCCAAATTTAAAACTTCTAGGAATTTAATTTGGAAAAAAGGTTTCCATTTTTATTATTTAAAAAATTTATATTATCCAATAAGGTTAACTAAATTTTTCATCACGACCCATACTAGTAGAGCTCGCTCCGAAAATCCCAAAGCCTGCCTCAAATAGGGTAGGGGCTAGAGACTAGAACCAAGTAGGCATACTAATGACAAGGGAGAATTTCTTGTGAACCTATATGCACAAAAAAATCACCAAGCCCATAAATTATGTAATGGAAAAATCCCCATTATGGAACAGATGTATGGATACACTATAACCAAACCAACAGAGTACAACAAAAAGAAATTTGAGGAACGAAAACTGGGCCAGAATAAAATCCTAGTGATAAAAAGTATTTTCAAACTATAAAGTCCAACATGTATGAAAAAAAGGTACTAGGACTGCTTATCATAGCGATATAGACACCTCATCCTATAAGGAAGCTCACAAAGCTCGACATCATCTTGGTCCACTACGAACTCCATCCAAAGGTCGCTCATCTGCACAAGACACGATACATGGAGGAAAAGCCCACGCATGGGTGAGTATAAAAATACTCAGTAGAGAACCCTAAAAAATAAATAAAAAGAGTAAAGGTACGGTTAGATCAACATAGTAAATGTCTACAAAACATATTTTATGAAAAACCATCAGATATACAAGAAACACATACTCTTACTATAGAGGTAAGTCACAACGATTTCATACCCCTGCTAGGAATTTAGTATGAAGGTTTCAAGAAACACAGATCTGAGTGAAATCAATCCATGAGTCTCATAGCTGTGATGAAACCCATTCGAGCAGTATTTTTTTCGTAAGTGTCATTAGAGAGATAGATGCACTGATAGATCTGAAGAGATAACATATACACTCATTTTGTTAGAACATAATCCTGAGTGGGGAAAAGTTTATGATACACATATGAGGATCACTTCCAAGGCCATGGTGTATTCCATGACTCATCACAATTTTCCACCAATGTGGAGGATCGAAGACTTATAGGATTTCTCAAGTCGATACCTGACTATACCTAAGGCCAAGAATGGGTAAATGATCTCACTCCATACCTCTCGGAGGGACTCTAACTCTACCCAAAATGTCATACTGAAGGGATAATACTCAAGTGGATGGAAATGATACCTGGCCTTATGGGGAACATGAAATGGTGGAACCAACCCAAGTGAAACATTTCCATGGTACGATGGTCATGGAGATCTATCCATGTATAAGGGAGTATACTATGTGTAGTATTTTCACATGCCTTGTCCCTTGACCTCGTATACTGCTTGTGTGAAAGAAAATATTTTAGAAGACATGACATATTAAAATTGATATAAAATTCATGTAGAAGAGTAAAAAGACGTGTCCTACTATTCGGGGTCCACTTAGTGTATGTTTTCCATGTGACAGTACATGAAATCAACCTGCATCATCCAACCTGTGTATCAGTACATAGGGTAAACTGCATAATAGGTCTCGTATGTCCATGTAGTGGAGTACGTGCCATGTATTCCACACCATTTCCATGTATAGTCCTTGATACAGACCATTTACCATGTGGGTACACACACACTATGTGATAGGGTTGAAAATTTGTGTCATCACTACTTGAATTACATAACCATAGTTGTTGCTGAGTCGGCCCCACATGCCATGTTCTTAAAAAAACACATAATATTCGTCATGTATTTCCAAAAATGAAGTTCTTCATCACCGTGGCTTGGATGATCTTATAATTCTCTATCCCACCATTTTTTTCTTGAAACTCAAAATCAGATTTCACATCTCCATTCCAATAATGTTTCGGGAGGTTTTGGGTGTTCGATTGGCCTCGAAAACACTTTCCCATCATCAGTGCAATGAACGGTTGATGATTGATTTCATCAGAACAATGTAGATTAATTTTCCACCATCTTCATCACATCTCCATTGGGTTTTCATGATGTTGGATCTATGATTTGGAATCATTGCATTGCGAGATGTATGCACAATGATCCATTGTTAATAACCCCATAAAGAACGTGAAGAACAAATGGGGTCAGGAGTAGAAAATTAATAAACAAATGAGGACCAATCCTCCATCATTTTTCATTATGGAAATTGATATTCTCTCATTTGAATGATCAAGATAACACTCAATGATAATCATAACCATGAAGTTAATTATCCCCAAATTACAGCAACATGAAACCCTCGAGCATTAACGATTAAAATGTGGGACAACAAGTTCATAGGGTGATATGAATTTATCATCAAATAAAAGAATGAGGAAAATAAAGAATATTATATAACAATCCCTACCTGGATCATCTATGAAGGGTAGAATTTTTGTTGTCATCGATGCGATCATATAACCTTGTTGCACAATGATCCACGAGTTGAACGTTTGTAATCATTTGTTGAGAATTTCCCAAAGGGAAAACTCCTCTCTAATGCTCGAGAGGGTTTTAGGGTGTTTTCTAAGGTTATGATCCAACCCCTAGTCTCCTGGTAATTTTAAACCATTAACACATCACTGGATCATCTAAACATTGAAAATAAAATAAATTATTATTCTATTTTATTTTCTTGAAAATGACAAAAAATTTACTTTTGCGGTCGACCTGCGTTGGCCAATGTTAGGACACTCCAAAGGTAAATTTGCTGCTCTAAATTTAGTGGTTCTATCCAATTTTTGATTTAGGAACCTGTTTAAATGAGATTCAACAATTTCTGTAAAAATGCTCACACACTATTATTTAAATGTTTAATTTATTGCAAACATTTATTTTGGGGCACTCTTGTCCTCCGAAGCGCACGACATCAAATATAATGGTATTGAAATAATACCCTATAAATTTTAAAAATAATACACAGAAAATCAGAGATATTACATTCTCCACACATTAGGGATTTATGCCCTTGAGAAGCTCAAACAAAGGCTACTCAAACTGATGCTAGTATTCGGCAAGAATCTGATCCTCTCGCTCCCACATGATCTTCTAATGATTTTTTTCTTCCACTGAACACAAAATAAAAGAAATATCACACCCACAATCGATCCTATACTGATGATCCTCGATTTCCACTTGGAACTATATAGTGGTCTCCCTATCTTTGATGTCCATCTCTCCCCAGTCAATGAAGTGTGACATATCATGCATGTACCTACTTAGTATAAATACATGGAAAACATCATGTAACTAGTGCAACTGCAGTGGTAGAGATAGGAAGTACACCACCTCAACAACTCTACTCATTATATGGAAATGGTCGATGAACATTGGAGAAAACTTGCCGCCTCGGTAAAATATGAGCAACCATCAACTAGGTGAGACCCGGAGAAATACATGACCTCCCTTCTCGTACTCCATATCTCTCTGTCGTCTATTAACATAAGACTTTTGTAGGCTCAAGGAAATCTTCATACCCTCCTGGATGATCAGAATGTTCTTTGTTGTAGCTCATAACATCTATGGACTCATGGGTACAAACTCTCCTAGGTCGGTCCAGTAATGTTGTGATTGGAAGGGTCACCTATATGAATCCTCTAATGGTTCCCTACTAATGGTGTAGTGGTAGTTTTCACTGTACCCAAACTGCAGCATAGGTAGATGGTCCTCCCAATTAAAACCAAATTCGAAGATACAAGCCTACAACATATCCTCCAGATACTGAATTTTTCTCTTCAATTGACTAACTGTTTGGGTATGGAACATTGTTCTTAAGCATAACTCAGACTAAAGATCCTTCTATAATCCCCTACACAACTGAGATGTGAAACAAGAATCATAATATTTTACTATTGTCGATTGGACTCCATGATGCCAAAATTTCTCTCACACATGGAGGCGTCCCATGTTCTCTACTGAACTGATCTCCCTAATAGTTAGGAAGTGGGACGACATGGTGAGTCAGTCTATGATCAACCAGATGTAATCATGTCCCATGGATGTTCACGTTAATCCCATCAATATTTACATTGATATTCCTCCCCACATACAATAGGTACTTCCAGAGGGTGAGCAAATCCTTCTAGAACATGCTGCATAGTCGTCACCTCCTTTCACCTATGGTATTGATAAATGAACTATGTCACTTTCTTCTTCATTACGGTCCACAAAAACTAAAGTTAGAGGTGCTGGTACATTTTTACCATCCTGGATATACGATAAAAATGGATGTGTGAAACTCCCTCCAAACCACCATCTATAACACCACTGGTACAACTGTGGGACCTCAGAAAAGAACTATGACCTCCCCAACTGGAGTATCAATCCAGATCATGTCTTATGCATAACTAAGGACATGAAGTCTCATAGTAGATGTCCCCCAGTAGTGTCTCCCTGACATGATAAAAGATTATCATGATAAAAAACATCGACTGAAGGTATGATGCATTATCTCCATCCATGAAGGATAACTTTATTGAGGCCAACTGCTCTGATGTCTCACTCATCAGTTGCAAACTCGACCTCTTACTGAGAGTATATTCCCCCACGTTCCCCAACCCAAAAGTATAAACGATCTCAATGTCAAAATTATAGATGAACTCTAGCCATCACCTATACCTCATATTCAGATCCTTATGCAAGAAGATTTACTTAAGGCTCTTGATATTAGAGTATATTATAATATTCTCTCCCATCAGGTAGTTCTGCTACATATTCAACATGAAGACTACCACTGATAAATCAAGATCATGGGTCTCGTAGTATGTCTCATGTAGCCTCAAATGGTGAAAACCATATGCAATCACCACCTTTATCTACATACAAACACATCCAAGCCTAATACCTTATTCATCATAGAAAGCTATGTACTTGACACCATCCTCTAGAAAAACCTGTATTGGGTGCTCCTAAAACTCTACATCAAATGATGGATAGCCCACTGGAACTTCTCCATACATAAGAAATGATTACTCTTTTGGGTCAAATATGTCATCTATGCTGACATCTTAGAGAAATTAGGAATGAATCGTCAGTAGTATACTACTAGCCCATGGAAGTTCCAAACCACTGTAATTCTCTTAGATCATTTTATACTAACCCAAACTCAACCTTTGATGGGTCTACTACTACACCATTAGCTGATTTGACATGTCCCCATAAGTGGAACTCTTTTATCTAGAACTAGAACTTCAAGAGCTTCCAAAAATGTTGGTTACCCTAGTGTATGTCTAGAACCATCCACAGGTGTATCACGTGCTCCTCATCTGATGCGGAGTAAAGAATGATGTCATCGATGAAGATTACTACATATCTCTCTATGTTTGGATGGATGATACATTCCATGAGTTCCATGAACATTTTGGGGGAATTCTTCACGACTAAGGGAATCACCAAGTTCTTATAGTTAGTGTAGTAGAATCTGAAATCAATCTTCAGAATATCCTCATCTCGTACTTACAATTGTTGATAACCCGATAGAAGGTAAAACTTCGAGAACAACTCTTATTCTATAAGCTTATCGAAGTGGTCCTCGATCCTCAGTAGTGGATACGTTTTCATCACCACTAATTCGTTCAGGCACCAGCTATCAACTTACAACCTATAACTCCCATCTATATTTTTGGAAATGAACATTGGGTCTGCCCAGGGTGAAATATTGGGTCTTACAAAGCCCTTTCAATTCAAATACTCCTAATTCACCCTCATCTCAGGATGATTTTATGGATCCATTCAATATGATGGTGTGGATATCGGTGTCGTCCCGAGGTTCATGTCGATGTAGATGTTGATTTCCTAATGGGTACATAGTCTTTGAACATCTTCTAGAATGATATCCTTGTACTATACCACTAATTATAGGAAGTGGAACTCATAAAATCTGATGCACCAAGGGTATGGATGACATTGCATTATTGATCAGCTACACCCTCTTGTTCATGAACCCATTCTATGATGTTTGTGTTTCCTTTTCACCATCAATGGAAAACCTCATCCCATTGCTGCAGACACACCACACACTTCACCTAAAGCAGTCGGTCTAGGCTTGGACCAAGGATAACTAATCCATTTCGAGAATGATTCCATAAGTCCTCGATGTTGCCACCAATAGGTTCCAACTGAAACTGTCACCTCCATGGGTTTCATCACACTGTCGACAATGAGTTGTCATCATTGAGTCTCTTCCTGTATGTGTCTCGAAGCGTAAGGGTCGATTCAATGTATCTACCCAAATCTCACATTATTATAGATTACATGTGGAGAAGAAATAAATACTAGAACATATATTCATAAGTAAAAAATATATGGTAGACAAGACACAATTTGTACTTCAGATCATCCCTCGAGTCCCTTGGTCATACTCCCTCACAACATGTAGATTCATGCGCCCATATCCCATAGATCCATTAGCCGGGTGCAGAATTACATGGGGTGGTGGTGTAAGTATGTCAATACTTATGCCACCTCATGCAGCTCTCACTACTCCTCTTCCACCTCATCCTCCTGGAGGGTCTTCTTGCTCCACTCTCTTCCTCTACCTCAGTGGTACATCCCTCACCTCCCTATCAGTAGCTCGACGGGGTGGACATTCTCAACCGAGATGTCCTCTGTCATTGAATTAGTAGCATCACCTCTCCCTAGGTTGACTAGATCCATCAAGAGAGCTTTGGTCTATAGATCCCATAGCTTGGGTCATACCGTGACATCTCCCACATGTCGATCCCTATGGTTTACGTCAGCTACCTACTTCTGTGGTCTCTTCAGCTGTCTTCCCACTGCTGACAGCCACTAGCTATCTCTGCTCAGTTAAGAATATCTCAACCACTAAGGCTTTCTCCAACACTCTAACATATGTATGAATGCATAGAGTCATAATTCTATCTCAGATGTCTCATCATAAACCTTGATTGAAGGTCAGAGCTGTGAAGTACTAAATCTTGGGAATATCAATTGAGTATCTATTGAAGATGGAGAACATTCACGAATAGAATTCCACCATCATACCACCTAGATAGAGATGATGAAGAACCTAGATATGAACTTCTATCAGCATAATTGGAGAGAAATCCACCCTAAAGAGTCAGTTGATCTCCTTCCACGAAATATTCTCATCATCGCAACTCTCTGTGGAAAAACTCCACCATTGCCCTAACAAAAAATGATGATGGATTACTCCTAGGATCACCATATAGTTTTCTAGGGTCCTCACATGACCGAAGACTCTTCTCACCACCCCATGCAAGTACTCAACCACCCGAGGGTTGGGATCTCCCCGAAACATGAGGGGTATCAATCTCTGGAACTCATTGAGTATGCATAGACTATGATCCTCATATTCTGGTATTATGGGTACCATGTGCTTCTCCCTTGGGAGAGGTATAGTAGGGGAACCACTTGGAGGTAATTCCTACAGAACTAGCCCATGAATCAATGCATCACCACTAAAGGAGTCATCCCCATGATCGAGCTACTGAATCCTAGAAGGTGTGCATCAGGGAGGCATAGTGTAAGAAAACAAGATGTACCACATAAAAGGTTATGTCATGATAGCTAACACAAATGGACCTAAAAAACCATTCCTATATGATTCATATACAATTATTTTTCCCTACAAATAGTGTTCTCATGTACCGAGTTGAAAGACATGTTATCAGAGTCATGGTGGATAGATATGTCAGTTGCCTGCAACAACACTGGAGTCCCTATCCTGAAGAGACGAAATATAAATGGTAAAAAATGTTTCCCCAAACAAATCACAATGAATCATAGTCCATAGATAGAACCGACCTTATCTGATACCACATTTCCATGATCTATCCTAGTGGGACCCATCACATGAGTCCCCATGCCCACCTCTAATAGGCTAGGGGATAGATACTAGCACTGAGTTGGAATATTACTTTAATTTGAGGAATTTCCAAATACCTATATGCATATAAAAATCTCATGGACCAAAAATTATAAAATGTAAAAAACACTAAGTCACAAATGAATTCATATGCTATAACCAAACCAACATAGTACAATGGAATGTATAGTGTGGAATATAAACTAGGAAAGAATACAAGCACACCAAAATAATGAGTCAGTAAACTACAATGTCCATCCTTTAAGAAGGAAATAGGTTTTGAGACTATTTCTTGTAGACATAGGAACACCTCGGCCTTTATGGAAGCTCACAAATCTCGTTCTAGTCTGAGACCGCCCTGAACTCTGTAAAAAGTCTGGTCATCTGCACAAGACACGACATGTATAGGAAAAGCTTGTGTAGTGGAGAGTATAAAAATACTCAATAGAGGAACTCAAAGTCCATAACGAAATACACAATGAAAAGGTATAGTCATCTCTACACAGTATATGTCCACCAAAATTATAATAATAGAATCATCCAGATATTCCTAAAACTGGTATCCTTAGTTCAGAGGTATGTCACAATGACTTCATACCCATGCTAGGGATTTAGTGTTAATTTTTCAAGAAGCACTCATCTTGAAGAACTCACTCCATGATTCTGATAGCTCTGATGACATCCATCCAAGATGTATTTTTTTTATGAGAGAGATCTATGAACTAATAGATATGAAGAGAGAAAATATACAATTATTTTGGTGGAACTCACTACTGATGGGAGAAATGACCACGATACACATATGAGGGTCACTTACAAGGCCTTGGAATATACCAAGAATCATTAGGATTAACCTTATATGTTGAGGATTGACATCCTATAGGATTGTTCATGTCGATACCCACTCAACCTATGGGGAATAATGGGTAGAGGATCTCGTTTCGGGCCTCTCGAATGGAATGTGAATCTATCTAGAATGTCCTGCTAAAGGGATAATATTCCTATGGATGGAAAAGATACATGATCTTCAGTGGAACGACCCAAAAGGTAACAAACCCAAATGAAACTTTTCAAAGGTACGATGGACAAGAAGATCAACCCTTGTAGAAGGGAGTACATGGCATGTTGCTTTTTCAAACATCATGTCCAATTATCGCGGGTACTGCCCATGTGCAATGGTCTGTGTTAGAATATATGTCATATAGAAACCTATATACACTGAATTAGAAGAGTAATATCCTATTTTCTTCTATCTGGGGGCCGCTCCGTGTTTGCTGGTCATGTTCTCGTACATAGCTTCAACCCGTGTACTCGTACACTGTGTAACCGATGTAACTGCCCTGGCCTAGCTGTGTAGTGGAGTACATGCCATGTACTCCACCCTGTGTTTGTTTATCATCCATGATATATGCCCTGTCATGTGTATAGACCCACATGTCTTGTGATAGGTTCATCATGTCATTATATATCTTCTTGTACCATAGAACCCTACCTGCCACTATTTCTTCCCCACACATTGTGATCTTTGGAGAACACGCCGTGTTTGTTGTGTTTTTCAAGAAAAAACATCCTTCATCACCACACCACATATGCCCTTCTGATTCTCAGTCCAACCATTCTTGTTCTTTTAAACTCAATATATGAGGTCACCCCATCATTCCAGCAACGTTCTAGGAGGTTTTAGGTGTTCAATCAACCCCAAAAACTCTTTTCAATCAACTGTGCAAAGAAATAGTGAAAGAATGATTTCATCATAACAATGTCGATTCATTTGTCTCTATTTTCATCATAGCTCCACTATTTCAATATGATGTTAGATCTATGATATGGGATCATTGTTTTTTGGGATAGAAGTGTAACAATCTATTGTTCATAACCCCTCCTCCATGAATAATATGAAGAACACACAGGGTCAGGAGAAGAAAATTCATAATCAAAATAGGGAAAATCCTCCTCTATAGTTTATTATGGGGTTGATCCGTTGTTGTTATATAGATTATGGTAATAAAAAATGATAATCATATCAATAAACAAAATTATCCTCAAATTCCCGCAACATGAAACCCTTCAACATGAATGATCATACCATGGGTCAACCTTTTCTTTGGATAATCTACGTTTGACATCAAATAAAATAATGAAGAAAATAAGGAATTTGAAATAACAACCCCAATCTTGATCATCGTTGAAGGGTGTATTTTCTTCCATCATTGATGAGATCCACCAACCTTGCTGGGCAACGACCCATGAGTTGACCATTTGTCACCATTCATTGAGAATTCTCCAATGGCATAACTCCTCTCCAATGATCCAGTGGATTATAAAGTGTTTTCCATGGATATGAGGCTAACATTGGGATCTTGGTTATTTAAAATTATAAATTCATCACTTATTCATTAAAAAATTAAAAATAAAATAAATTATTAATTAATTTGTTTTATTTAAAATGTCCAAAAAATTAACATTTGCAGCAGACCAATGACGACCAATATTAGACCTCACCTAACATGAGTCGCTTCTCTAAACGTAATGGTGCCCTCATATTTTGGATCTAGGAAACTGTTTAAAAGATATTCCATTATTTCACAAAAACATCCCTTGAACATTTTTATAAGATTATTTCATTTTAAACAATTTTTCGAGCACTATGGACCTCAAAATCACACGCAATAATAATGACTATTCTAAAAATAATTCCCTATAATTTTTAAAATAATAAATGGAAAATATGAGACATTACATTTTTTCTAAAATTAATTGTGAAAATAGTAATACTTTATTTACTGTGATTAATGTAAACTGGGTTTACATGGGGTTAAACTAAAAATACCATGGTTAAAAATAATGAGAAACTTTTCAAAAACACATTTTAATGAATTATCTCAATAATTTACCTTATATTATCTTGAGTGGTAAATTATTGGTTCCTTTTTACATGAAGAAAACATCATTTGAAATCTTTCGTTCATAACATTACAAGTGTACCACTCACACACTTATAAAAGAAAACCCATTATACTCCCCAATTAACACCATTAAACCCTTTTAATTCTTCCTATAATGACAGAAATAACATCCCAAACTCAATAATATTACCATTAGATCCTTACTATCTAAGTAAACAGATCCATGGAAGGATTTTGGTGCACACCTATATAGGATTTTTGAAGAAGAGGTGGCATTCACCATCACGATTTTTTCCTTCCATATCCTTTAATTATTATTATTACATGGTGATATAAAAATATAAATATATTCTAGTGAAAAATATTTTTTAGTTAATTTCATGTCAAAAAACCATCTCAGATTCTATAAAATGGGTAATGAAATCATCATTTGTGTGTACGATGGACTACCACCTCACAAATTGATGTCATTATTTTTTTCCATTACCACCTCTCACAGTTAGAAATAATGATGTATTTGTGGTAAATATATGATATTTATAATATTTTATTTATTTTTGAATTATTATATCACACATACTTTTAATATATTAATTGTTTTGGAATATGATAACATCGCTCATTTGTACGATAAACTACCATCTCACCAAGCAATGTGATTATTTTACATTTTACATAGAAGGTAATGAATGTGGATTTAATGAAAAAATGTGTTTTGTATAAAATGAAAATTATTTTTTAATAATAATATATCATTAAAAATTATTTCTTTTAATCTGACAAGAAAATTAAAAAAAATTCATTCGTACGTATGGAATACAATCTCTATGAATGATGTATTTCATTTTTTATCACTATTTTTTTGGATTATTATAAATATATATAGAGTTAATATATATGATATTTATATCATGGTTAAAATTATGAATATTATAAAACCATGATTAAATTAAGATGAACAAAAATAAAAAACCCAACCTTACAAGAATAAAAAATAATTTGTTTCCCTAAACAAGACTAAAATGTAATTTTTAGTAAACTACTAATAAAATGACAGATACAAATTATATATGGAATAATATATGTGTTAATGGTTCTATAATGGATTTATAATAAATGAATATTTTTATAAAGAAGTTTTAGACATATAATAATGAATTTAAAACTTATGTTTAGGGATTTCCATTCTTCTTTTTATTTTTTGGGGAAAAATAAACATTTCCCACTAATTTATTTTATGTTGCATATACACTTCCCCTAACAAATTATGAAATGAGATTTGTTTGAATATTACATATGTGATATGTATGTTATGTTGTGATACTATATTCCTTCTCGGGGAGTATATACATCCTATTAGAAAAGTAATATCATAAATATATTTACCGTAATGATATTTTATTTTCTTTTTTATGTTATTCCTTTATTGGTCTTACAATTCAATGTTACTAGCATTGTAATGATTTTATGTTACAATCTCATCATTTTTATGGAATGATTATTATTATTTTTTGGATGATAAAATACTATGAACAATCTCTAGATAAACTCCTTATATTTCATCGCCTCAGGTTATCTTTTTTTTTATTCTAAATTATAGAACCATTTTTAAATTAATTTGGTCTGAAAATAGTTTAGAATATGTTTCTAATAATTTCATACACTAATTATCTCTTTGGTGGGAAATAAAATTTCTTACAAAACAATGTTTTCCAAAAACGTTTAAAAAAAAAATAGTATTCAACTATGATAATAACTATTCATTTTTAACCATGTATTACATTTTACCATTATTATTTTGAAATGAATGTTCATGGTAATTTCCAAAAAATGTACGTTTAGAATTTAATGAAATTGTGAAAGGAATAATTTTTTAACTTGTTTGACAGGAACAAAAATTCTTGATTTCATAGCCACTATTTTTTTGAATAATAATATAAGTTTATTAAGGCATAACTTAAAAGGAACATATTTAATTTTTTTTATATATTAAAAATAGTTTCTAAAAAATTTCATTATATTTTCGTCAAGAAATTTTTTTAAGGATATTTCAAAATAATTTTTGTTATTGGAATAACTTCACAATTGTTTACTATAACTTACTATTCATATGATCCAATGATGAAATTCTTATTATTTATGAGAATGGTAAATGTTTATGAAGACAATATGTTCATGAAACCAATTTCACATCCATGTGTTATACCATGATAAAAGTATTATGTAACCCAATACATTTTCCATGATGTATAAGATGATAAAATAATGAAATTATTATTAAACCTATCTCTTTTCCATAGGTTATGAAAATATTAATTATCTATATAATCCATTACGTATCATGGGATATGATATTGTGAATATTTTATGATCTTATGGAATACATACATGTGATTTTCATTATATGATGGGTTGAAAATATATCACTCTACAATGCAATGGAAAATTATAAATGTTATATCGGCTTAGTGGGTAAATTGATGGTTATCCAAAGACTAAAAAGAAGGGTATATGGGTGGTTCTCCCATGGCTAAAAATAGTGTGTGTGGAGGTTATCCCAAGTTGAATGCTGGTACATGATTGCTTATTCCACAAAAAATATGTTATTAATGTATTGGTGGGTATCCATGACATAATATTAACTATTAATAAATTTTCCACATATATATTTCTAATTCAATTATTTTAATGTCAAATATCATGGTCATTAGTTTTATTATGATTCATTTCTTATGAACTACCAATATTTATGTCATGACTAAGGATTAAGATCTTTGATATGTAAGATATCATTTTATTGGATATACTCACATTCTCATTCCCTTATACTCAAATTATTTTTACATATTTTCCTTGTATACACTTACTATGAATATTTGATCACTATTTATTATATTTCAATTTACATGGTTATGAAGAATGTTTGTATGGAGGAAATGTATATGAAGAGTACTGAATGTGAAGTGCAATGTGGGAAACATTGAAGATCATTCACCACATTATTGTATTGTATCATTAGATTCCAGAGAAACTAAAACAATACATTACTTATGAATTTGTTTTTTAATATATATAATTCATATAAAATGTTTCAGTATCCATGTATGCGAAACCTAGGTCTTTATATAAATGGTAATCATAAAATTTATTCACTTAAAATGAGAATACAAAGCCACTTGTCTCAACATTAATTTTTTTAACTTAATAAACAAAAAAAATCATTTTTTTGAAATTATAAAGAAATTAAATCTATAAAATTATATATATGATGAAACTAAGACTATGTTTCATCAATATGAACCACTAAACAAAAACATGCACGGTAAATTGAATTGTTACTTAAAAATAAATTATTATTAAATGGGTAATATGAAATTATAAGTGAATATTATATAATGAGATAAACATAAATATGGTTCAGATATAGATATATAATAAATTTAAATATTCTCTAAATGAGGTTATATTATGTCCATCCATGTTAATGACTAAGGTAAGGGTTTTTCTACACAATTTTACTTTATTGGGACATTTTTCATATTATGAACACATATTCATTTATATAATCCCTATATTACCTTCATGGCATATAATATTGTAAGTCCCTAACCGTAAACATTACATAATATTTAATTATATTAATATTTCACATTGGGTACCTTTTCAGGATTAGATATTTAGAGAATTAGGTCATAACTTACACATTACTACTTGAATATTAAAAGTAGACACAAATTTTCACTATCCATTTTTCAATAAAAAAATCATAAAAAAAGAAACATGTCCAGTTCCATGTTTTAGAAAACATGACTTTTCTTTGATACCATCTTTGACCATATTCATCTTTAAGTCATGTGAATAACATTTCAAAACATTAGATGATCATAAAAATCTCAGTAAAGGATAAAAAAAGAAGGAGAACTGTTATTTTTTCAAAACGATAATTAAACCATGAATACATTATCATAATTTAATACCATTCACCTTTAAGAAGTAGAAAAAACACTTCACTGATTATAAGCTCATTACTTACCCTTTTTAAAACCAAAAGTGTAATATAAAGCCCATTGAAAGAAACATATAACATATAATGGTCAATTGGGTCATAAAAATACCTAAAAAGAATAACTATAAGGTAAAAATCCACACATATCACAAAGTGGAATATCCATATGGCTGACTTCCATACATTATACTAAATAGAATAGCCATACAGATGAATTACATACCCAATTCATTTGAGGTTATAATGTAACCACCCATCTGTGGTTTATCAGGGAACCACTCGTCATGTGGTTTATCACGTCAACACTCATCTAATGTCTAAGTACCATAATATAACAATAACACATAAAAGATTTAAAATATCAACATTTCACTAATAAACATTAATTTTAAATCACAAAAAATCAATTCATGATATTTAAATAATCAATTTATTTCTGAAACCATTTTTCAATACCAAAACACCAAAAACAGAATAAGGGGTTTCTTTTTTCCTTTTAAATACATTATGGCTTATAGTGGAAACCAAATTACGATTATAGTAGCGGAGAGGTAATTATTATCAATTATGATAAAAACAACCCTCTTTTCATTTTGTAAAACACATTGTAGATATAATATTCCCTTTGAATGAAACAAAAAGTCAATGGGGATTATTATACACCGTGTAAAGATGCAGGTGTATATTTTCAAAACATGCCTCAATGAATGGAGATTGAGATGAATTCCCTTACCTCGAGTCTTTCTTGTCTTGTATCTTCCTTTTTCTTACTAAATAACAAACATAAGCTAATTTATTCTTGTTAAGGAACAATTATCATGTTTATTATTTCTTTTATATAACTTATTACCTCTCTATAACAATTAGTTAATTATTTGAGTTTATATAGGACATTTTGTCGATGTTCAGAACTTTAGTAAAAAATGCACTATTTATAATTAAAATATTTCCATGTGGTGAAAATTAAAATATATCAATAATTGTATTCATGATTTAGATATCATATATATCATATATATCGAGTATATATGTATTTATAATAGACCATATCAATTTGATATAAGAAATGAAATGCACCGTTCATGGAGACGATAAGCCTTACGTACGCATGAACACTACTTTCATTTATTTTTCATATTTAAATGAATGAAGAATAAATTATACATAGGTATATTTTCATTCCATTATAATATCATATATATTTTTATTATCTCCACCCTTTATACATTTCATGTATGGAATTAATGAGTCATATCACTATTAGGGGGCGGTACTCTGCACTTCCTCAAATGCAATTATCATATTTATAAAACATGAAGAGAATAAATGTATGTTATAAATGTGAATTAAAGAAGCATATAAATAAAATAAATATCATATATATTATATACAATTACACTATCATCGTAATGGCCACTAAATGAGGTGGTAGGAGAAGATTGAGCAATCATCGTTTCGTGGGGTAGTAGTTCAGTATCTAGAGAAACACTATGTTCTATACCCATTAGATGGAGGTGTGTATATGACTAGTTCTAATAAATCTCATAAAAATAACCTAATATTTTTAATACACTAGTTTTGATATAAAATAAATTAATACAGAGAGTTTAGTGGGTTGGAGAAAGAATATAAATGAAAGAATCTTGAGAGAAGACATTACCCCAAATCTAGTAACTCCTTTTGATTTAAGATAAAAAGCCTTATTTAATTTCCTCCTTCCCTATGTAAGGATTCTAAGAGGAATATTCTGATTTTTAGAGATTATTTGGGTATATTTTGGGTTATCCATGGGGGATTGAGAGGTGTGGGTAAGGGTTAGAAGTGGGGTTCTTTTATAAGAGGGAGAGGGTTACTTTAAGAAAGATTGAAAGTATTAATTTATTATTAATTTTTTTTAGTGTTATAATAAAAAGTGATATATTTTGAATATAAGATGATGATTGGTCTAAATAATCTCTTAAAATGAGTTTTAGACAATTTTAGATCTTAAATGTAACCTTATCATTAACATTAACCCTTTGTTAAATAAATTAACTCTTACCATGTCTTCTTGTATTTTCATAATATATGGTTACTATAGTAACTATAAAATTCCATGCGACCCAAAAGGGATCATTATTGATATTTTTTGTGTCATAAATTTCATTTTACTAAATCATAAATTTTTAGGACTATTATAACATTTAATAAACTATTAATTTATTTACAAACTCATTTATGTAATTTTTTATAATATTCATATCTTAACTTTTTGAAAATACACAAAACGTCATTAACTCAAAATAATATCATTAATTAATATATAATAAGTCATAATAATCCATTCAATTTTTGTAGGGAATAAAAAGTATCAAATTAAATTTATTTTAATAATTATATTCTCATTTATTTAAATCATTCATTAATAATGTAATCACTACATCACCATTGTGTCATAAATAAATTTTTTTATGTGATGTCTAAATTTTTTAAGTATAACACCATGATGAAGGAAATACTTTTATCTTTAAAATTAATATTTATAGTGGATGATATCACTTATATAACCCCATATAATGTTTTTGTAAAATATACATGTTTAGGTTATATTTTCCTCAAAATTAAGTTAAAAATAATTAAATGTCATTTTCACACTCAAGTGGCTCCATGGGGTCCTACAATCGACCCAAGGATTCCCATGGTTGGAACTATGTATTCCCATTGGGTTAGGACATGTGTTATAGTAATTTAATATTATTATAATTTTAATTTGTATCGTTATTAACTTTTTATACACTATAACAATGGTAAATAAAATATTTACTCAAGTTAATCTTCACAATATCTAAAAATAAAAGTAGCTTATTTAAAAAATTTGGACATCATAATTAAAAATATGGAATCTATTTTTCCAAATTCAAAACACAAAAGTTTGATAAATTTATTTAAAATTAATTCTCATGGTCAATACTAAAAAGCATGTTTTTTAGAAATAAAAACTACCAAACGATTTACATGTGTTTATGTCCAATTTCAATGTGAAATTACATCCAATGAAAAATATTGGATTAAATTATTAAAACAGAATAAAATTAGACTTTAAAACCAATTAAAAGGAAAATATAATAATGTAAATAAATTATATGAAACGATAGTATTGATAGAAAATGCATTAATTTTCACTATTCATTAAAAAAATAATCTATATCAGAAAATACCAAAAATTCACCCAGTGTAAATTTTGATGACCCAATTGTAAATAAGAATTTTATTTTCAAAAATGGAATATTGAAATGTAAAAAAAATATATTTAAAAAAGTTTTTCCATCAAAAGTTGGTAAATTGACCATTAAAAGAATAAAGAGTATTTCATGCATAATATCATATTAATTCTAATTTTATGCATAAAAAATTTATTGGCTAAATGTAAAGACATTTAATAAACATGTTTAATAATAATATATTTAGTTATGTTAATTCATTGAAATAAAACATCAATGCGGGGAATAAAATTCAAAATATTATTATTATTATATTATTTTTCTGTATAACTCAATGTTGAGTGCAACATAGGTTTTCAAAAGAAACTCATTGTTGGGTGTTGGGTACACTGTCGAAAAAAGTGTCATTTTTAACATATAATATATATTTTTTTCATAAATATTAATATATATGAAAAGGTATTATTCTTTAAATACCTTAGTCATTACATCCTCCCCCCCTTTTAGTAATTGTTTCTTCACAATTTTAAAATTGGGCTTAGAAACATCATTGAATGTAGCACATCAGAAAAAGAGTCAATAAAACTATCACATTAAAAGAATGAAATAGAATTAAAATGGTCACCTAAGTTAACCTATGCTAGGATTCCATGTAACAAAACATGGATACAGAAAAAAACTAACCATAATGTTTTGCTGGAGAGTGATAGAAATCATGATTAGGAGAAAGTTAACCCCCAGAAGAACATAAATTGTTTAAGGTTAAAACAATTTTGGATTCTATAGAATGAAAATTAAACAAAATAAAATTTTTAAGTTAAATTTAATAAATTTGATTACATTATTTATGAACTTGACTAAGAATATAAGGAAACGTACTTATTTTTAATGTAGACATTAATCCTTTACAAAATTTCTACAACAAACTCATCTTTTCACCAAATGATGAGTATTAAAGATGACTTGGTCACATCAAAAACACAAGAATCAACTTATAGAGAATCACATAATACATAAAGATAACCTATATATTAACTAAAATAGTTAGTATGAGATTTGAAAATACGCAAAAGGATAATCCTTTACAAAAAGAAAGTGTACTATTAATCTCCAAAATTCATCAAATAGAAGACAAAGTTCAACAATTACCATTCAATACACAATTAAACATAAAATTATTCAATGTAATATAATATAATAATGAAACTGAAAAAATATAAGGATTTAATCGAATAGTCTTCCATAATAAATCTTAACATTTATTTTCAAACAACATCTACTATTTTAAAGTCTCATAAAGAATCTTAATTAACCTAATTACATATTCTCTATGATAGGTTAATCATTTCCATAAATAACCCAAATCGACATATGTCCACAATAAAAACATAAATTTTTCCTAAATAATATTTCATCCATTACTCCATAAATTAAATCCCATAGTATTTTATTTTCCTTATGTATATCGTGTTCCCCAATAGAGAGAACATCTTCCAAAGTAACCATTATCACTTAATCACCAAATAAATTTCCTATACTAAGGATATCCATTTGATAAAACATCAGTTTAAAAAATCAACTTATTCTTGATCCATAAAATCATTTAACTAAAAAAATTAGTCATACTAACCTGGTACATCACGTGTCCAATGGTTGGTGATAAATCCCAATTGAACTTTGGTTGTGGGTTCGCTTATCATAGCATTTTCTGATGTGATAGGTTGTCACACAATCTGCATGTTTTCCTTTTTCAAAAACTATATGATTTTATAACATTCGAAAAAATGAGTAAAAGTAATCAAAAATAACAAAAACATATTTTAACCACAATTGTTATCTCATACTTCACATTTTCATCCCCAAAAGTAACAACCTCTAATTGCCTCAAATTCAGGCATCATATAATCCCAAATGCTTCTTTATAACTGTATCCACTAAATTAAATATAATTCTTCTATGAATAACAATTTCACATATCAAACATCAGGGTTACATATTCTAGAAAAGTTTTTCCAAAGTAATCCTATCACTAAAACATTAAAACATATCATCGTCCATATATCTTACATAACTCTTCAATTCCAAGACATCTTAATCATCTAATGTTCTTTATGATCATTTATCCATGTTTATCCATATTATTATTTTATACATATTTCCTACAAACAAAATATTGCATAATTTCCTAAGAATTCAGTAATGTCATCCCCTGAGATAATAAATAATCCCTACCATTCATTGTTCATTTTTAGTTTCCTCATCTTCAATTGGAATGGAATTAGGAATTTGTAATGATTCATTTGTACAGTCTTGCAAATCCCACTCCCAAAACATTATTGCAGGACATATATTTCTGTAATGGTCATGCACACCACATTTGAAACCATTAATTAATCCTTAGGAAAGAAATCCATTCCCTTTACTGGAGTCAACTGGATGCTTCCTTTTTCCAAGGAATGTTATTGCTTTATAACCTTCATTACCACCTATGAAAAATATTTATGTTCTTTTGAAGAATTTTCCTAAGTTTTTATTTCCACACACATGAAAAGTAGGTTCTTAAATATAAATACATTTATGATTATTACCTAGACTTCCATAGGTAATAGTTTCTCACAAATACGAGGCCTTAGAAGAATCTCTAAGGTTTAAGTGGTCAATCATGACTCCAGATAGTTGGTTAAGGATAACCATAAGATTTCTCATTGCATCTCCCATTTCATTTGGTAGCTTATTCCGAAAAGCAACATAGTTTATTTCACAATCATTGTTTCTTGGGGCATACTAGATCCAGACATTTACTAAAACCAAAAAGTTCAGTGTTAGTATATTAGTAAAATCATCATATACAATCTTACAAGGAGGTAAAACACTATGATATACTTATTCCTGTTATCTTAAACTTGTTTGATTTATAAAAAACTACTATGACTCATTTTAATATTCTATCCATTATAGATTTGTAACTTAGACTTAAATAACGTTCTAATATATAAAATCATCTAAACTGACCTTTGATATCAACAATAAAGCCCTAGCCTTAAACATTACATAATCTTGTATTATGTAAATAATTCACATTGCAGATATTTTCAGGTTTATAGAATTATATAATTAGGTCATAACATATACATAACAAATTTAATATTAAAAGTATAAACTTTTAATCACTATCCCTATTTTCATAAAACAAAAACTATTAAAAAAAGAAACATATCCAGTTCCATGTTTCAATAGCATGAGTTTTCCTTGATCACATCCTTGACCCTATCCATATTTATGTCAATTTAAAAACATTTAAAAACATGAGAGAATCATAAAAACCTCATTAAAGGCTACATAAAGAAGGAGAACTATTAGTTTTTCAAAACAACAAGTAAACCATGAATACGTTTTCATAAATAAAAACATTCACCTTTAAGAAGTAGCAAAAAAACATTACTGAATATATCCTCATTGCTTAACATTTTTTTAAGAAAAATATTAATATAAAGCCTACATAATAAAAAATATAACATATAAAGATAACTTGGGACACAAACATACTTAAATGGAAAAACCATATGGTCGACTTCCACACATATCAATAAATGGAATAACCATACGACTGACTTCTATACATATCACTAAATGTAATATCCATACGACAAACATTGATACCCAATGCATTATAAGTTATAATGTATCCACACATAATTGGTTTTTCACAAAACCCCCCATCAATTGGTTTATCATGTAACCAGCCATCAAATGTCAAAGTAACATAATATATTCATCAAACATAAAATATTTCAAATATTAACAGTTCACTAATAACCATACATTATCAATCATATGAAACAATTTCAAGATATTAAAACACTCAATATATTTCAAAAACCATATTCTAGTACCAAAACACCAAAAAACACAATAATGGGTATTTTTCCTATTAAAGGCATTATGGCTTATAGAGGAATCCAAAACAATATTATGACAGCAGAGAGGTCATTGTCACCACATATATTAAAAACATTAATTTTTTTGTCTAGTAAAATGATTCATAGATAAAAGATTAAATTTGATTTAATGTAAAAGTAAAATGTGTTAATCACACATCATTTAAAATAATGAGGTTTATATTATCAGGACATGCCTCAATTAATGGAGATAAAGATGAAATCCCTTACATCGAGTCCGACTTGTCTCGTATGTTCTTTGTTCATCCTGAATATTAAAATTATGTTAATTTCTACACGTATTCAAAATTTTTCAATGTTTATTATTACTTTTATATCATTTATTACCTTTTTATAAAAATTAGTTAATTATTTGAGTTTATATTGAACATTTTGTTGATGTTTGGAACTTGAGTCAAAAATGACATTGTTATAATTAACAATTGTCCATTTGGTCAAATGTACATTATCTCAAGAATGATATTCATGATTTAGAAATCATATATATCATGTATATCACATATATATATATTTATAATAGTCCATATCATTTGGAGATAATAATGGAAATGCCTTATTCATAGAGACAATAAGTCGTTCATACGCATGAACTCCACATTCATTTCTTTTTCATATTGAAAGGAATGAAAACTAAATGATACATTGGTATATTATAAATCCAGTATAATATAATATATATGTTAATTAACACCATCCAATATACATTCCCTGAACTTCATGAATGAGTCAAATCATTTTAAGGATACGGTAGTCCACACTTCCTCAAAATAAATTAACGTATTTATATAATGTGAAAACAATAATGGTAGGTTTTAAATGAGAAATAAAGAAGAATATAGATTAAAAAATATCATATATATCATTTATAAATATAGTTTCATCATAATGGCCACCATAAGAGGTGGTTGGAGAATATTGAACAATTTTCATTTCATGAGGTAGTAGTTTTCCATCCACAGAAACAGTATGTTCTATAACAATTAGACAGGTGTGTGAGTATGTGTAGTTCAAATAAATCTCAAAAAACATCCAAGTATATTGAAGATACTATTTATGTTATAAATTAATAGAATAATGTTGGTTTATGGGGTTGGATAATTAAAATAAATGAAAGAATCTTGAGATAATACATTACATCAAATTGGGTAACTCTTTTTGATTTAATCTAATAGAACATATTTAGTTGCCTTCATCCTAATGAAAGGCTTCTAAAAAATGATTTAGATTTTTGGAGATTATTTGGACCGATTTTGGATGATCCAAGGTGGCATGAGAGGTGTGAGTACATGTTATATGTGGTGTCCTTTTATAAGAGGGAGGATGAGCACTTTAGGAATGCATGATGTATTATTTTATTATTTATTGATTTTTGAATTTTAATAACATAAATATTATATATTTCTAATATCATATAAATATGAGTCGACATACTCATATCCAATGGGTTTTAGAAAAAAAAATTTCATAAATTTAACCTCATATTTTAGGTTCAACCCATTGTTAAAAAAATTAACTCTTACCTTGCCTTCTTATATTTTCATAATATATTGTTATTATAGTTTACTATAAAATTCCATAAAACCCCAAATGGTTCATTAATGAAAATTTTAACATCATATATTCCATTTAGAAAAATGTTATATTTTTAGTACTATTATATCATTTAATAAAATTTTAATTTATTTAAAAACACATTTATGTCAATTTTTATATTATTCATATCATGACTTTTTAAAAATAAATAAAAAACTGATTAATTCTAAAAAACATCATTAATTAAAAGAAAAAAACTAATAAGAATACATAAAATTTTTGTATTAAATAAAAAGTTTCAATATAAATATATTCTAATATTTGTAATATCATTTATTTAAATCATTCATTAATAAAGTAATCACAACATCACCATTGTGTCGTAAATAAATTTGTTTATATATTGTCTAAAACATATGAAACAATTACCATGATATGGGAAATATCTTTATATTTCTAATGACTATTTAGTGTCGAAAATATCAGTTATATAACCCCATATAATTTTTTTTATTAAAAGATACATCTTTAGGTTAGATTTTCCTTTACATTAAAATAAAAGTAATTAAATGTCATTTTCACACACAAGTGGCTCTATGGGGCCTTACAAATTGACCCAAGAATGTATATAGTCGGACATATCACATCTAATAGTGTTATGATATGTGTTAGGGTACTTTAATATTATTATAATACTATTTTAACCCATATTTACCCGATTTACCATTTACCAATGGTAAATTTAATATTTACTGAAGTTACAATTCATAATCTCTAAAAAAGATAACTATTTACAAAATTTTGACAACATAATCAAAATATGGAATCCATTTTTCCAAATTCAAAACACATAAATTTCATAAATTAAATAAAAATTAATTCCCATTTTCAAAACCAAAAATCTTGTTATTAAGATGTTAAAACTACCAAAAGATTGACATGTGTTTATGTCCAATTTCAAGATAAAATTACTTACAAGGAATAAAATTGGATTTAATGATAAAAATATTATCTAATTAAAAATTAAAACTAATTAAAATAACAATAATATCATATTAGTAAATTATATTAAAAGATAGTTTTGAATTAAAATACAGTATTTTAACTATTTATTAAAAATGAACTTTTTCAGAAAAATACCAAAAAATTTCACAAATTAAATTTTGATGTGCCTATTATAAATAGTATTTTTATTTGGTAAAATAGATCTTATAAAAGTGAAAATAACTATATTTAAAAATGGTTCTCCAACAATAGGCAATAAATCGACATTTTAAAGAATATAAGAGTATTTCATGCTTAAAATCAGATTCATTCTTATTTTAAGACACTAAAATTTATTGGATAAATGTAAATAAATTTAACAAAAATATGTAATCATAATTTAGTTAGTTAATTTCATTACTAGAAATAAAATTTCTATGTGTTAAATACCATTTAAAATAATAATTATATTATAATATGTTTTGGTATTACTAAAAGTTGTGTGCAACATAAGATATCAATGAAACCTGTTATTATGTGTCAAATATGATATGGAACAATCATTCCTATTAAAAATAAAATTAATATCCTATTCATAAATATTAATATATATAAAAAAGTATTATTCAATAAATACCTAGGTTATTACAAATATCTTGAATATCATTATAATAATGGTATTTTATGTTCTCTCTCATGTTATTTGTTCCATGAGGGTAATTATTTTAATATATATATATAGGGAGCATTATTTTAAATCATTACATTAATAGTTTAAAAAAATTTATATCACTTTTTTCCTACATAGACATAATCTTTATAATATTTCATGTTTGTTCTTATAAATATTTAAATTTATTTAATGTTATTTTAAATATTATTTTAATATATGTACAAATTTTCAAAAATAATCTTTTTTAGGTATTCTGTTTTGTTTATTTTTTTACTTTCTTTACAAAATTAATAATGAAGATTTTTTTCTAATGATTACAACTAGATTGAATTTCCCCATCATCATGAATATTCATCATTATTACGATTCTTTTATAAGGTTATAGGATGTTTCACAGAAAATTATATTATTGATGTTCTATGATTTTTAATATAAATTACTAAATAAAAAAAGATATTAATTTTTTTTTCAAATAATATTTCTTATGATTATAAAAAACTATATTTCATCTATGTTAATGTACCTCATTGATTGTTATGCTTAAATGGGGATTTTATATAATGACACCATATAACTTATTTCTCTAGATGTATTATGATAACTATTTATAAATAATTTCATAATACCTATTTCATTAACATTGGTTAATTAGGTTATGGGGGTATGATGCATGTTATTATGTTCTTATGGAATACATATATATAGTTTATCATTACATTATGGGTGGATATATTATATCCATACAATTAATTATTTAATTCCTTATATGACATGAGATCACAAGGGTACTTGATCTGTTAGCAGAATCCCATGAGGGTAGACAATCAGTTAATCCAATAAAAATAAGGTAAATGATAAGTTAGACCATGCCAAATATTTTATTAATTTCATGGAGGGTTGATTTTACATATGAATATTATAATCATTTTACTTTCACTTTTTAGTTATTGTGTTATGTTCTCATAGAACATGATTATTGAATTATTATTTATATTCAATGAATCATGAAGTATGATAAATTTTTCAAACATTATGTCAATCACTTTGATTATGATATCATACTCACAAGCTCATCATATGTGTACTTATGATCTCTAATTTAAATCTACTTTATTTTCCACTACTCGTTATTCGAGCTCAATTTTTGATTTTGTTTTTGGTCTCTAGTTTATGTAGAAGGATATTAATGATGATTTTGTTTAAATTGGGTGTCTCATGATGAAATTACTTTTGAGAAAATTTGTAGTTGTTAAAAAAATATATTTATTAAATAAATATTCACTAAATATAATAATACTATATGTTTTATTGTGGGAATTATTATAATATATAGATTATTCTTCTTAATTTTTTTAGTTTTCTTTTATGTTATGATTTGGTCACATCAAATCATGAATTACTAGAATTTATCTCCCATATATGGTGATTGTCTTCTCCAAAATAAATAATTTAGGACCAAGTGAATCCTCTCATCTGATAAAAAAGATTGTAAATATTAGGGATAAGATAATATTTAATTAACACCCTAGGATATCATAGTTTGTTATCTCTTTATAGTAATTCAATAGCTTACAGTACACACAACACTGAGTTTGAGAACACCATGACCTTCCAAACTAGCGGTTAAAAAAGAGTTTATGAATATTATTAACTTCATTTTGAATTTTATGTACTCCATATAATTTTAAAATAGATATTATGTGTTTCTTAGACATAATATAAGAACAAATTAAATTATTCTGAAAAAAGAAATGTTTTTAAAAAAATTAAATGTTACTCCCATTTAATGGAGGATTCTTTTAAAATACAAAACTTGATACTTTAATATATTAAATTTAATGAAATTAAATCTTTCTTTAAAATTGTGAAATAAGAATTTAGTTTAATGTTTTTGTAATTTTTTGATAACATTCATATTTTGAGTAATTGAAAATATACTAAATTTAAATGGAAAACTATTTTTTAATAAAAATAATTTAAAGTGTTTAATTATTAATATGAGTGTTTTTAATATATAATTAGATTATTTGTTTATAATTTAATATAATATTGGTCATTTTATGTAATTTTACATTTAAATTTGACATAAACACAAGTCAGTCTTTTAAAAGATTTTAATTCTTAAAAACCTACATTATGGTTGTGACAATAGGTATAAATTTTAAACTAATTAATTCTTCTTCAATGATTTTAATATTTGTAAAATAGACGTTAATTTTGAATTTGGAATATCAGAATTAGATTTGGGTGAATTTTTGGTATTTTTATGAAAACATTCAATTTTTTATGAATAGAGAAAAACACTTTGTTATAGATTAAAATAGAAATTTTAATTTCAATAATTATTTATAATTAAAAATTTATGTTAAAGTGAAAATAGATACAAAATTCATATATTTGTATAATTTAATTCATTAGAGTAATTTTAGAATAAGATTATACATATAAATTTTTATTGATATTTTTTAACGTCTTTTACCCACCTTCTAGGCACATTTTCAAATTTGCATAAAATGTAATTTTACCAATTTGATTAATTGAATTTAAAAAATTAAAGAGACGGTTTACATAACTATGTAAAATTTAGTTCAATATGATGAAAATATTTTTTAATGAATAGTAACTATTGAATTTTTTTTCCATGGTAAAAAGTTAATAAGGTAATTAAAGTTAAAATAATATTAAAATTACCCCAACATGCCCTAATTCTATAGGATTAGTTTAGTTAGAGAAAAATCAATAATAAGAAAAAAATAAGATTCTTTTGATACATTTGGGTTAGTTTAAGAAATTTATTATATTTTATTTAAAGAATAGTTAAATGTGTTAAATTCAAGGATTAATAACTAAACAATTTTTAATATAGGGTAAAACGTAAGATAAATTCAACTTTAAATATTCATTCAAAATCTAAAACGATTTTAAACATCATTTTATTTTATTTATAATTTTTAGACGTTAAATAATTAAATTTATTTATGACATAATAATGATGCAGTACATACCTTATTAATGAAAGATTCAAATAATTGATATTATAAATATCAAAATAATTGAAAATTGAGAATTTTGATGCCATCCTAGAATTATCTAGGTGAATATGACAAGTTAGGGTTGATTTAATGTATTTTTTCTATGTAATCAACATTTTATAACTTTCAAAAAAAATACTAAATAGTGTCAAATTTGTCATAAATGAGTTCTTAAAAGAAATTCTATATTATTGAAGGTTACATTATTCCTAAAAAATATGATTGTGATAGGGGACATAGGTAAGGATATATATATGTTGTTAATTAGCCACTTGAGTTATATGAGGACATATTTATACCCATCCCCACCTTATCCTCAAAATAATCCATTTAGAGCCACAAGAAACCGAAAATTATATTATCATAAAATAATATTTCATGATTTTCCAAATGTGACTCTAACCTCTCATGAAGAAGGTTACTTCCCCTTCTCATAATTTCACACCTCAAAATCCATTTGGCTTAGCCAACCCCCATTCCAATATTCTCCATCTATCCTCACTTCACTATAGGGTCCTTACTTTGATCAGAAAAGCAACATATGGAGCCCTTTTGTTCAAATCAATAGGAAACACCAGAAGTGGAGGTAATTATTTCATTACCTCATTCAACGTTATCTTCTTCATCCACTTATTCTTTATTTGTTTTTTTTCATACCTAAATAATAAATCTAGTACCCTATACATACTTTGATGTTATTATAAATATGGTAAAACCATATTAATTATTATATCCATCCTATGAATGACAAAGTCACTATACGTGCGTACGTACGGCTTACCGTAGCCACGTCATGCTGTAGTTTGTTATTCAACAATTAATTATTTTAATGGGTATAATAATTAGAATAAATCATTTAATTACTTAATATAACATGGTAATGATTATTTATATGTAATATACCATCCAATTAAACACCATTTCACCATAAATAGAATGATATTATTGCTCGTGTGTACATACAGATTACCGTCTCCACAAAAAGATGAGATTGATCCTCAATGATCACCCTTCAATAATTTTTATAAATATATATACCTTGATTAATTATGAGGTATATGAAATAATATCACTACTGTAATATTATATATTTATGTTGATAAATATATGTTGTTTACTTACTTCCATACTATAAGATAAGAAAAAAGAAACAACGTTCACGTATACGAATGGACTACCATCTCCATAAACATTATTTCTATTTCATATATGTATCCATTATACATATTAATATGCTGAATATATATGATATATAAATAATTTTTTATATTTTGGAAGTACGTAAATCATGATCTATGTGATATGACCAAGAATTACAATTTTAGACACGTACGATAAAGAAATAGATTATTACCTGAAATGTTCCTTTAACATGGAAATTGTTTTTAAATGGATAGTATAAAGTAATAAAATAATCACATATGATATCATAAATATTAATATGGTTCTTTTGTAATTTAATAACATACTATGGTCATTATACAGGAGGTTAAACATACCCTTGACTAAAATAATGTACACGGTGTGGGTTAATTCCTCAATCTAATTATTATCTGATATTGTTTATGTGTAAGTATTTACTAGGAAATTTTTATTTTACATTTCCATGTTACATAAAAATGTTTTCAAAATGAATGTTTTATGGTTTTTTCGAATGGTCTCTTTAGCTATATCATCATTTTGAATTTTTTAATGATTTATTTATCTAAATATTTTTAAATGATGTCCATGTTTTCAAAAATGTTTTAAAGATTTACTTATATGGACATTATTGTTTTAAAATGTTAATTCCATTCAAATGTTTTAAAGTGTTATGGGACACATTGATTCCAAAATCAATTTTAAATAACTTCCTTTATAAATATGTGACTTTTAAATGATTTTACAAAAATGTATATTTCCCTCTAAGAGTTTTACTGATCATTTTCAACTATACCAACATCCTTTACAGGATATTATTCTTGATTGAGGTTGATTTATTATAATTCAATACTCCATATTGTATTGAATAAGATATGATATGTTTGAATGCATATATATTATTTTTATACAATTCATGGGTTATGGTTAATGTATTGACATTTTGTATTCCAGTTTTAAACGAATTTTTATGTTATGTTTCAACATTTTCATATGAGGAATGCATTAGACATAGTAAGTGATGGGTGGATCCCGCTATAGTTCCACAATGCATCAGTAGGTGTCATGAGACAAATTAGTGTCTTGCCACAAGGCCTTGAAAAAAAAATCATAGTCTTGGCATGTGGCCTTGACTATGTGGTTATAATTTCAAGTATTATCCATTCCATCATCATGAAATTATCTATTGATATTACATGTGATTATTTGACTAGTAGAATATCCATGTGGATAAGTACATGGAATTATTTGATTTATCTTATCCATATTATGCTAAAGATTAGGTTTAAAAGTCTAATTTTTTATTCTTATTCATTTCCATAAATGTTTATGCTTATTTATGATAGTTTCTACTATGTTGTTATCCTAAATTAGTATCTAAGCTCACCACTTTCTTATGTTTTATTTTTTATAGGATACGAAGAAGTGTATTATGATTGATGTGCAGGATTAACCTAGGGGGATAAAGAAACTCTTAAAGGATTATTTTTGTTATGGTTTATTTTAGAATTTTTAATTTAACATTCATATATGTAATCTATTTTTCATTATTGCTTAAATGATTTGTCCTTCAAGAATTGATTCCTTGTAATCATGCCAATGTATTAAAATAATGCACCAAATCTGTGTAATTGGGTTCGGTGCATTACAGTTGGTATCATAGGAAGTTTAGTACAAACCATAGAATCTAGATTTTGAAATACTCTAATTAGAAAACATTACCCAAAGATAGACTTCGATGATTAGTATAGAAGAACTTCATAAAATTATGGTATTATTGAGATTTTATGAATTTTCCAAGCAATACATCCCTATCTAGATACGAGAAGGTAGAAGAGGCACTGGTACAGATATACCTAGGAGTGAAAACTCTAACAAGGACTTTCGGGCTTGACACAGGGTATCCTGGTACACAACAACGGCCTTGCTGCACTCTTGGTTACAACACTCCCGGGGGATATGCATAAGATAGTTCATATTTTCATTAAAAACTATTATTAAATAATTATGAGTAAATATGTCACTAAATAAACCATTTTTATGATTATGAGACTAGATGTGGGAAAATCTTCAGCTACTGTTGAGCAATTTTCTAGTTTTGGATACTATATTATGATATGATCTATCCAAGTGTATAATGCCATTTATAAATGACGCCCAGTAGAGAGAATGAGAACTCTAGAAATACACATGATCCAAAGAGTAAGAAGGATCATAACTTTTATGGTCTTAAGCAAAGATTTAAAAGGGAAATAGTCTCCCTTGTATTCTAATCATATGATGAAATAGTATCATGTGTTAATAAGATAATTAATGTATTCTTTATGTCCAATAGCATTGGAGGGGAAAAACAGAAGAATAGGATGGAGGAGAAAAATATTTATAATGGTAAGATGGGAAAGAATGATTTTCCCACATGTGATGACAGTGGAATGAATCACCTTGGTAAATTCTTGATGAGAATTGGAGTTTGTTATAAGTGTAGAAAAAATGATTCCAGGTATCTGATTGTATGGGTGAGAAAAAGGTTTCAAATTAACAATGATTCATCTACAAGTAGTTATGACACTACACGAATAAATGTCTAAATCATCACAGTATACCCCAAATAATGATATTTGATGATAATAATGATATGATACTACCAAAGATTAAGAGGAATGATTATTTATCATATGTGTTTATTAAAGAATTTCTCTATCTTAGGATTGTATTAAGGATTAAAAGTTATAATAATTATAGAGTATATACGTATTGTACTATAGTAATATTTCATTAAGGATTTGATATTTTATGGTACCATGTAAAGTGACATTATTTCTAGTTAATTTTTTTTGAAAATATATGGTTGAGAGAAAGATAAACCATAATATGGTCCAGATATTGAGATAGGTATTTTAGAATAAGAGATAATTTAGTTTGATAAAGTATATTGGGTATTATAGACATCCTTGGAACTGATTAATGGTTTGTTTATTCCATCATTTTTGGAGTAATCAAAATATTTGGATTTAAGAAGTATATTCAGTATTCTATAAGGAACAAGGGAGAATGAATGTATTAAATAATGTTTTATGGTAATTTAGGGTGTTACCATGTTGAAAGAGAATGCATGATGAAGGTATTCACATGTTATTATGTGTAAAAAAGTGATCTTCATTATGATTACCTTCCTTATAAATTTGGGACTATGAGTTTGGATAGAAGTATTTTGTATAATTATAATGGTTATAGTGGGTGAAGTTTGACATTGGAAACTATTTCTTAATGTTAAAAAATTTCATAAGATTATTTTTGGATTGTTATAAAAAGGAATCCCGAAGGTCAGACGACATCCTGTCACGTCTGGTAAGGATATAAGACCATAACATGCAACCATATGGCAAAAACGGTGCATCACCTATAACTGGACTATGTGATATCCTAGTTTGTATAATGTAGTTTTTTTAAAAATGGTATGACTGATTAATCATAATTTTTTTGGAACCCTATATGATTAGGATTAATAAAATATTTTTGGGTTCTATTATCTTTTGTAGTGAAAGATGAGTCTGTGGTAGAAATTAGTTAATGGATGGAAGTCTACTTGTCAAATATTGTTTATTGTCTTATTCAATGAATAAATTAGTTCATAAAAAAAAGAGGAAGGAAATTAGAACCAAAAATTGTGTAATCTAAATACCTTATGTTTTGTTGAACTGATGATATTTTAAATTATCATAGATTTATGGCTTAGTGGCCCTCATTATTTTATTTATTTTTCACATTTTTTTTATTGATGAACTTAGTCACTCCCTATAAATTTTAATGTTTTTCCTCTAATTATGTGTCTTTAATTTCCTCTATTGTTCTTTTATTCAAGATCATAATTTAGTGGTGTCTTTTTCATTTCTCTTTCCCTCTTATTAAGATTATATTTTATTAACCCAATTTACAATGTGGGTTTTCTACAAAGGAATTTTCTATTTTTAACCTTCTATTTCCAAAGAACAATTTCAAATTGCGAGGACTCAAATTATTGTATGTGGTATGAATTTAACAACCTAGGATTTCATAGTACATTATCTAAATATAGTAACTCAAAAGCATGTGCTACACGCAACACCATGTTCGAGCACACCATGACATACCAGACCAACCGTTAAAAAAGAAGTTATGAATAGTATTAACTCCATTTTGAATTTCATACACTCAATATAATTTTAACATCCAAATTATTTGTTTCGTATAAAAAATATAAGAACAAATTCAATTTTTTAGATAAAAGAAGTAATTTTTTAAAAAAATGAAATTTTATCACCTTTTAATGGGGAACCATTTTCAAATCCGATATTTGACACTTTAATATATCCAATTTAATGAAATTAAATTATTCTTTATAATATGGGCATAAATATTAAGTTTAATATTTTTGTACTTCTCTGATAAAATTCATATTTCGATGAAAAGTTCAAAAATACTAAATTTTAATTGAAAAATTCTTTTTAATAGAAAAAATTTAAAAAGTGTTAAAAAATTAATTGAAGTGGATTTAAAGTATAATAAGATTATATTTTTATCATTTAATATAAATTAGTTCATTTTAAGTATTTTCAAATTTAAATTGGTCAGGAACACATGAAAATATTTTGATAGTTTTTACTTCTAAGAAACATGCTTTCTGGTTTAGATAATGAGAATTAATTTTAGATTAATTATTGAAACATATATGTTTCTATTTGGTAAAATAAACATTAGTTTTGAATATGGAATATAAAAATTATCTTTTGGTGAATTTTTGGTATTTTTCTGAAAACATTCAATTATTTATGAATAGTGTAAAACACTACGTTATATATATAAAAAAATATTTTCAAATAAATAATTATTTTTAATTAAAAATATATCTTAAAATCAAAATAGATACAAAATACATATATTATTTCGTTGTAATTCATTGGAGTCATTTTATAATACGATTATACATGTAAAATTTTATTTCTCTTTTTTTAACGTCTTTTACCAACCTTCTAGGAACATTTACAAATTTTCCTAAAACATAATATTACAACTTCTATGAATTGAATTTCTAAAATCAAAGAGATGGTTGAAATAATTATGTAATATTTAGTTAAATAGGATGAAAATATTTTTTGATGAATGGTAACTTTTTAATTTTATTTACCACGGTTAAAATTAAATATGGTAATTAATGGTAAAGAATAACATTAAAATTACCCAACACATGTACTAATTCTATTAGATTATATTAGTTAAACAAAAAATAAAACTTTTGATAGAAATAAGATCCTTTTGAGCCATTTGATTTAGATTATGACATATTTTAAATTTTATTTAAAGAAGAGTTAAAAGTGCAAGATTCAATTTTTAATAAAGAAACCTTTTTAAATATATGATTAAACATTAGATAAATTAGACTATAAATATTAATTAAAAAGATAAAACTATTTAAAACATCATGGTTTTTTATTTATAATTTTTAGACATTACATAATTAAATTCATATATGACACAATGATGATACAATAATTACATTATTAATGAATGATTAGAATAATTGATATTATAAATATCACAATAAATGTAAATTGAGACTATTGATGCCATAATATAATTTGATATGTGAATATGACATGTTATTTTTTATTTAAACTATTTTTTCGATGTAATCAACGTTTTCTGACTATCACAAAAACCAAATACTAAATAGTGTCAAATTTGTTCAAAATGAATTTATAAAACAAATACTATATGATTAAATTTTATAATATCCCAAAAATCTATGTTATAGAAAAGGGACTTAGATAAGGTTATATATGTCATTAATGAACCACTTGAGGTTCTATTATCTTTTTTAGTAAGTTTATTAACCATATAATATAAAAATACAAGGAGACTTGTTAAATGTTAAACTATTTAACCAAGAGTTAAATCTAAAATACAAGTTTGATATGGTAATCTAAACTTGTATAAAACCTATTGTTTGAGACAATATAGACCCACCCCACCTTATACAAGAAATAAATCCATTTGGATCCATTATAAACTGAAAATGGTTTTATAATAAAATAATATTTTAATCTTTTCCTAAAGTGACCCTCACCTCACTTATAAAAGGGTACTTACCATTATCTTAATTACACTCTTCCAAAGCCATTCGGCTCAGCCCAACCATACTCAAATATTATCTGAACTATCCTCACATCATCCTAGAGGACATACATTGATCATAAAGATAATATATGGATCCCTTTTGTTCAAATCAAAACGAAACAGCTGAAGAAGAGGAAATTATTTCATCCCCGTTTTCAAAGTTCTCTTCTTCTTCTTCCAATTCCACTTTATTTGTTTTTTCCATATCAAAAAAATATGTCCAAAAACATATACATACTGTTATTTTAATTTAAATATTTTACAACCATATTCATTATTCTATCCATCCTATTAGTGATAATGTCACCATACGTGCGTACATACAGATTACCGTATCCACGGTGTGGTGTAGTTTGTTATTCAACACTACATTATTTGGATCAGAATAAATAAGTGCATAAATAATTTAAATAACGAATCTAAAATTTTAATGATTCTGTATGTTTAATTTACCATACAATTAAACACCATTTCACCATCAATATAATGATATTATAGCTCATGTGTACGTACGGCTTACCGTCTACACGATGCGATGAGATTCATCTTCAACAATCACACTTCATTTTTTTAAAAATACATTGATTAATGATGAGGTATATGAAATAATAAATAAACTACAATAATATATATTTATGTAGATAAATATATATTTTTTCTCACTTCCATACTATATGATAAGAAAACAGAAACAACGTTCATGAGAACGTACGGACTACCGTCTCCACAAACGGTGTTTCCATTTCATATAAATATCTATTATACCTATTTTTATTCTAAATATATATTATATATAAATATTTTTTTATATTATGGAATTATATAAATCATTATCTATGTGATACAATCAAGAATAACAAGTTAACACACATACGATAAAGAAAGTGATTATTACCCGAAATGTTACTTTAACTATGAAATTATTATTAAATTGGTAGTATAAAATAATAAATGAATCATATACGATATCGTAAATATTAACATGGTCCAGGTGTAACTTAATAACATACTATGGTTGTTATAAAAGAAGTTAAACATACCCTCGACTAAAGGAAAGTACAAGGGAAGGGTTAATTCCTCAATTTCATTATTATCCGAGATTGTTTATGTTAATTATTTAAAAGGAAATTTATATCATCCATGTCCATGTTTCATAAAAATATTTTAAAAATGAATATTTTAATCTTATTTGGAAGGTAATATTTAGAAATATCATTATTTTAAATGATTAAATTATTTATTTTTCTAAATATTTTAAATTAGTGTCCATGTTTTAAAAAATGATTTTAAATATTTATTTATTGGACATGATTGTTTTAAAATGTTAAATCCTGTCAAAAGAGTCAAATTCATATGGGAGACATTGATTTAAAATTTTATTTTAAATTAGTTCCTTTAAAAATGTTTGACTTATAAATATTTCACAAAAATGGATATTTCCCTCAAAGAGTTTTACTAATCATTTTCAACTATGTCAACATCCTTTACTGGATATTATTCTTTATTGAGGTTGATTTCATGTAATTCAATCTTCATTATTATATGGAATATGTTATGATATGTTTGATTGTAGATGTACTAATATGTATACCATTCATTGTTTATGGATAATGTATTGTCATTTTATATACTCGTTTTAATAAGAATTTTTATGTTGTGTTTTGACATTTTAATATGAGGAATGAATTGGAATAGTAAGTGATGGGTGGAGCCCACTATAGCTCCTCGATGCATCGGTAGACCCATAATACAAATTAGTGTCTTGGCACAAGGCCTTGAAAAAAAATTTATTTGTAGTCTTGCCATGATGCCTTCACTATGTTGTTATTATGTCTGGCATTATGCATTCCATAATTTTGAAATTAGCAATTGATATTAAATGTGATTATTTGACTAGTAGAATATCAATGTGAATAAGTAAATGTAATTATTTGATTTATCTTTTCCATATTATCATGAAGACTATGTTTAATAGGCTTGTGTTTTAGTCTTATACATTTTTTTAAATGGTTATTATTATTTTGGATAGTTTCTAATATATTGTTATCCTTAATGGGCATCTGATATCACACCTTTCTTATGTTTTATTTTTCCTAGGATGTGAAAACGTGTATTATGGTTGATATGCACGGTTAAGATAAAGGAATAATGGCGTTCTGAAAGGATTATTTTTGTTGTATTTTTATTTTCGAAATTTTAATGTAACATTCATATATGTAATCTATTTTCCAGGACTGCTAAGTTGATCTATCCTTCGGGACATGATTCCTTGTAATCATACCAATGTATTAAAATAATGCACAGAATCTGGGTAATTGGGGTAAGGGTGTTACATTTTATTAATCAAAACATAGATCAATCAGTTATAATCCAAATACAACCACATTAGTTTGTACACCCTATTAGAGAAAAACTAAGGAACACCACAAGAATTTGTTGTTGAGAAAAAAACCCCTTTTTAATTGTATCTGATAGATGAGTCATTATATAACAAATTGCTGGATGAAAAATATAATGTGGTAGATTTGGTATGGACTTTATAACTATAATAATCACAATTATGATCTCGATCTCACACTTTTGTGGAAACTGCTATAAATCCATAGGAAACACAACATGAAACAAATAAATCATAGGGGGGACACTATACTCTATATTTCTTCTAATGGGTAATAGAAATTATATCCAAAAATTCCATAATTTCCCAAAACATTTGATGGATAATCTCTAAATTTCCTCATAGGAAATCCATTTTCCCACTGTAGGTATTATAGTGACCCTCCAAAGACGTAACTAATACCAATTAGTAATTGTCTTAGATGTCTATATGATGATGAATTATCCAATCCATCCCATGGAAAACATTAAAACTATTCATATCCAAACATGAAGACATCATAGAGAATCAAAAACCGGCTAATCATTATTTCCCACACTGGTCATCTGAAAATACCCATTGACTACACGTCTAAGGGTGTATTGTCAAACAACAACTATATAAAAAATCTATAATTAAACCTATATCACTAACATTATGAGATAATATTAATGATCAAGACAGACTCATAAAAAATAAAATAAAGAGTTGGATTCATTCTATTAGAATCACACCTCAAAAAATAGATGAGTCCCTCACTTGTATGGAAAGAGTCAACTTAATTGCATACATCAATAACATAACACAACCTTGAGAGCTTATAACCTAACTCCTAAAAGGGACATCAACCTAATTTTAATACTCCCCAATCCCTTGGAACTATGAACTCTTCCATTTCTCAAATTATCAGAGGAACCCAACTGCCTGACTACTTCTATGCTCATATCCCAACCCTAGACCCCTGGGACTTACTGGATCTACAACCACCATCCAAATATGGTGTTATATATAAATACCTATATACAAAACCTTATATCCAATAAATATTCACTCCATTAGTTTTTTCATAATCCCGAGGATTGTACCCTTACTATTCATACTAATAAAAATTAAGTGAGCCACTATATCTCAAGGAAATTGATGAAACCCAACCTGAGATACACTATGTGTTTCAACCCAAAAGGGGCACAAAAAACTATACATACTGCTTAATGATGTACTAATACTATCCATTATAGTAAAATCATGTTTCATATATGATCAAACCTCATTATTGTCCCTCTCTATAATCAAATCATGATTTATAGCCTCTGAAAAGGATATCAATTAAAAAATAATATGCATGATTGAAAAGACCGTGTCAATCAACCATCAAAAAAATTAATCCAAATAGTATTATCACCCACTATAATAGGTTAATATCATAATATATCATTATATAATTAAAAATAAATCCTCAACAACATACCCCCTATACAAATGAAAAAATACCATAGTTCTGCCATATAATAGAGCCTTTAGAAATAAATGACCGACACTGAAGTATTAAAAATATTTATAAGATAAACCCATATGTTATTACTCGTAGGATAGAAAATAATACCAATGAAATATTGGACCTTAAGAAATATATTCCTCAAGATCAAGCCTTATCTCATGGGGTGTATCAGGAAGATCAAAAATATATTTTATAGACTATATCCAGATCTTGATATCTTGTGGCTCACACCAACACACAAGGTATGGTAGATAATGTATATAGAAATTGTGAGTCATGTAGTCCATGGTCACACCATCCATTGATGGAACCTATCTCATAGATAGAAAAATTATTAATCGAATCTCTCAAATATTCTTATCGATATAAAGAATATGTGCAATATGCATCTCTACCTCCACATTCGTTGGGGCCTGATCATCTACACACACATTGGATTTAGGGAATATCTATTTTAGTAAAATCATGTATATACCTATTAAATAAAAAGGTAATGTTAAATAAAATTTATTTTTGAGGTTTTTTAAAATAATCAGAGTGAAATGTTTGAGAAAAATTAGTTAAACCTAAATCAAAGAGTTGTTTTTGAGAGTCACTTTATCTTAAGTCTCGTTTTTATCACATTTCTACCTCATATATTATACAAATATGTATTTTAAAACAGTAATATATAATTTTATTTAATTCATTAATTTTATTATTAATAAATTATAACCATTATAATCTATTTATATATTTTTTATTAAATAAGAAATAGTTTGATGTAGTGTTTTCTATGAATTATCTCATTTTCATTTCAATTTTGTCTTTTAGATTATTTTTAATTTAAAAGTTTTAAAATCAAATCTAGAATATGAAACTAAGATAAAATATATATTATATATTATATATTGTTTAAAATATCCATTTGAAAAATCAATGATAAGTAATAAATTGATAATTTTCTTATATTTTGATAAAACTAATCATTAACGATACATGTCAAAATACGGGGAGATTTTATATACATTAAAATGCTTAAGATAGGTATATACCAAATATTTATAAAGATATTATGTTATATAATGTTTAATTAAATATGTTAGGATGTTATTAAATTATCTATAATTTGTTATTCAAATGAAAAATAATTAATTGTAGAGGATTATGAAGTTATTTCTTTATTGAAGCTTTACTTCTTTCTTAAAGAACTAAAGGGATAATGAATTAGGGTAATATGACACCAAATCATACCTAACGTTATAAAGAAACATAATATGATATAACTAGATATATCATAGACATATATAATTGATTTTACATGTGGGGGGATAGAGTGTATTTATACTTTGTGGGATTTGTATTTTGGAGACAAAATGTGAAATAAATTATTATTTCCAATGTAAATCATTCAATAGTAACTTTTTTAATTATTTAAATTCTAATTTATTAAAATTACTAATTTTTATTTTTTATCCAATTTAATAATGAGTTAATTAGTTTATATATAATGGAATTAAAAAAATTAAAAATTATCATTTAATTCACAACCTCACATTTTTAGTCCTTGGTAAATATTTTTTAGATTTTGAAATTATTTTTTTTAATTTAAGGTGATTCATTTATCTTAAAAAATAATTTTTAGTTTTAGGTAACCATTTTAGAATTTATTAATTCATTATGACAATGATTATATATTGTAAAAAATCATTATTTTTTCACCTAAAAATTCAATATTTTAGAAAAATTATAAAATATTAAGTCGTAGTCAATTTTGAAACAATAATTCCAAAATAAATATTTTATTGAATCAATATCCTATAATATTTACTTTTAATTATTAACCTAAAAAAATTGTTTTTATAAAATACAATAAAATGACTTTTATCAAAATAAATCACGTTTACTAACTTTGACTTTCTATATTCACTATTTTCTTTTTGGAAATATATAAATAATTTTTACATTATTTACTCATTGTAAATATCAGTTACATAAAATTTTAATTTTCATAATGTGCATGTCACTATTCCTACCTTTATGTTTTCAATTTCAATGGCCATTTTGGTTTCTTACTTCCTAAAAATACAAAATATTTCATTCATTCGTCATTCACATTGATTACATTAAAGGTAATTTATTCTTTATTTTAAAATAATAATTACATAAAAAAATGTTTTATTTTCTTTTTTGAATTTGTTTCTGTGAGTGTGATAATTGTTGGAGAATTTAATGATTTAAATTTCAATATTCTAGTTATGTTATATTCAACTGTCCATTATTTAATTAATGTACACTAAATATTATACAGTATATTTATCCTTATTATATAATGTTATTTAATTAAAGAAATTAAAAGTTGTTGGTTTATTTTATTTGGTGATTATGTTTTTTCTATATATAATACCAAAATATGAAAACATATATATTCAAATGTAACATATCATATAATAATTATTGTCTTGTTACATATGCATATGAAATTGACACACATAATACATCATGAACCCACTATAGATTACATGGATGTACTGAGTGGCATAGAACCTCTCCAACTCAATACAATATATCAGAGGGAGTAATAAACTGGGAGAAAATGTACCTTTTCTGTCCAAATAATCATATCCCCCTACATAGATAAAAAAAATTATTATTTTTTGAAAATATTAAGGTATCCTACAATAATAGGTATATGATTTTCATTATCTCTACATAGTTCATGTGAACTCCCAAAAAATTCATTTTCCTTTAAACATATATTAGTATATATGGAAGCTAACAATTTTACCTCAAACTATTATATTATAGACATATATAGTTTCAAAAATACTATTATATAATTTATTATAATTGTATAGTAAAAATTGAATTTATATGAAAACTACAATGGGTATTGGTTATTTGAATATATATCCCATGAAATACAAAATACACACTCTCTTCACGCCTTATAGAGTTTTTTGTAAGTCTCTTCTTTGAAATGATTTTTTTATGAAAATGAGTATTCAAGAACAATATATAACAAATCTATCCATGTTTTCCATCTGATGGATTCCATAACTGTCCATAGACTAGCACGAAAGGTGTTCCTGATCCCCATGAGTTGTAAACTGTTACCTAGGAATCATAAGATCACACATGGGAATCGTTTTCAAAATAATTAGATTAAAATTTGTAGCAATAATATAATAAAAACCCAGAATGACCCATGAATATGATTGATTTCTACATCAGAGAAAAATAACAAGTGGAAATAACCTATTATCTTACCTTGTAATCTTTGAATATTAAAAATCTAAAAAACAACCCTCACTCGACTAGTATCCATCTCCTTCCATGAAAAGGTTCCCTCCAAACTACCTATCCTCATCCACTAGTATATCACTACACCACCAACTATATATATTTATCAAAATCATAATTATCTAATGTAAAGAACTTTAATGTATACCAATCATTCATTTTGGTAAATCAAATTCATGTCCTTCCAAAATAAAATAATAAGAACATTTTCCTGATGAATAATAATAAAAAACAGTCATATGATAAATCAACACTCACTAAGATATCAAAAGAATAACATGGAACATTGAAATGAGATATTATAAAGTATAGGGAAAAAGAACTCAATATGCCACCACAACCGACTAAATTTTTGGAAACATCATAATAAAATATTTTTTAAATCACTAGTTTTCACATAAGGTGTAAAGTATTTTTTCATATGATTTATAAATCCAAATCACAATTATACATTCAAAAAATGCCTTTTTAAAAAACTAAATTCATGTGTTGTTATTAATTTTAAACGATACCTATATCTTGAGGAGAAATAAATTGAAACACATTTCCCCATTTTCAAAAACTCTGGAAAATAGTGTTTTGATAAACAATTTTAAGGCAGACACATTTCAAAAAAACACTTATTTAAAAACTCCAAACCATTACCCCTTTTAAAATCATACTTTTGAACCATTTATATAATGAAACATTCTATTTAATATAGAACAAACACATGGGGATTCTAGATAGTTTATAAAAAGTAACAATACCTCCACATAGAAACCACCAAAATTCAAAGCTTAATCATAAAATGACAAACATGTAAATATATGCCAAATATTAAACATTAGAAACTCACATGCTCAAAATTAAATAATGATGGCATAAAATAACATACATATCATGAGAAAACACATGAGGGGTAATGTTAAAGGTAAAAGGCGTGCAAGGTAAACCGGCCATCATCAGGTTAATAGTCATACAACTATCAACCAAATCACTCTAAACCCATACTAATTAGCGACTCTCCCACTATCCACATATTACATAAAACTATGGATTAATAGAAAGTATCTAATATAAAATATCCTAGAAATATATAAGGAATTTCCACTTATTAGATTAGGGTTCATCATGGAATAAATAATCGAGGTGAGGTACTTTGAAAACAAATGTCATCCCCTTAATCTAATAAGGCATAATGGATGACACCACTATCAAATCAATAAATCGTCACTCCCCAATAAAATTAATTTAACCCAAAAACACATCACAAATAGAATCACAAAAACCCATAACATGGATACATAATACTTCATAAAAAATGAAAAGGGGATCAAAAAGTGCATAAAAAACAATAACTTATACATCACATAAAAAAGTTCCAACCCTGACTTTCACTTATTAAATAGAGTGTTCACATTTTTAAATACATTTTCAAATGTATTTGAAAAATATATAAATTTAAGGTTAAATATAATCAACCACAAAAAATCAAACAACATAATTAAATCCCCATCTTATTTCAAAAAGTGGTCAACAACCACATTTTATAAATAAAAATTTTAACATCCAACACATTCATTTAAAAAATGGAACCACAATTAAACATTTTTTCACAAAATCTAAAATACCTATTTGATATAATATTTTTCATTTAAACTAAACTTGGAATGAAACTTGCATTCAATATGAGTCCTCAATTAATATAATAAAAAATTAAAAACCAATATACATGTAAGGATCACACATAATTCCATAAAAACATTTCAAAATTATTTAATTAATTAAAAAGTATTTATTAGGAAAATTTTCAAGCATTCGGCATGTAGCCCAATCCCTTTCAAATAACAACAGAAACATGAAACATGAAAATATCCTAATGTGATAGATAAAAAGATTCTAAATTTGTAATAAATCGTTTAATATGAAAATAAATTTATAACATCAATTATAATTGGGTTCCTTAGATAGAACAAACTATAATAGTGTTGAGTGATCCATAATGGTCCAAATCACTTCACATTTCGTAGTGGACAATAAAACACATATAAATCCAAAATTATAGACCCCTTTTATACCCTGGAAATGAAAAAATCCCATAAATCACGTAACCCCTTTGACCTAGGGTTCAATGAAATAAGTAAAGGATAAAATAGGGAGAGAAAAATACTGGAAGAAGGGGGAGTGGGGAAGAAGTGTCCTCTATTTGGTCATTCAACCGTGAATCTAGAGGAAATATGGTGGAAACAGTGAGAGGAGATATGGTCTTAAGGGGTTGTGCAATAGGGAGGGAGGAGGGCGATGGTTTCATGACATAATGGATATAGTATATGGTTAAAATAATTTAAAGGGGGAGGACATGGGAAAAAGGAATAAATGACTTTTTTTTAAAAACAGTTATGGATATGGAACACAATTTAGGGTAATTCCCTACTATGCTATATTAAAACCATGCTATCCATACTGGGAAAAAATGAGGCACCTACATAATTATATCTTGTAAAGTCACACATTTGGGAGAATATTTATGAAACCATGTGAAGCATCACTACTAAGGGTAGACCCTTAATGTGTAGTTTGAACGCAGTTACATATAACAATTTACAAACACTGTGAAACACCTACTCCATTAAAATATTTAAAATTATTATAAAAACATTGAAGAACCCACCACACCCCAAAAAATAAATTACTAAAATTGTAATGTCTAGCATGACACGATGGGCATCAAAAACACCCCACTATAGAAATTTCTACCCACCAAAATGTGTTTGTTCCATATAAAAGTCAAAAGGGATTGAATTATTTGGAAACACTTTTAATTGATGTATAGGTCCTAAAACAACCAACTAAATTATATAAAAGAAACATGATCAAATGAACATAAAACCTAAAAGACAACCTCTAAAGGGAATGGATATAGAACATTAGTCTCCCCAAATTTTAGAAATAAACTAAAATAATGGATAAAACAAAAACCTATTTTCATAAAATAAAAGAATTTATCCATGAAACCAAATTCCAGAAATCTATAAATAGATCCCATAATTCTCCATCATTCCAACTAATTCAAACCATAATTAACGAACTATCCAATAAACAACCCTATGTAATATAAAATTGGATCATTTAAACTCAAGTTATCCAAAAACCAAAGTGAACCGGAACATCGTATATTCCTTATAAAAAGAAAAATAAAAGGGCCATAACCTAGGTGTCAGAACAGGCATGTTTGGATATATAGATTCTACTATATAAAATACAATCTCATAGAATGTCTAGTGGAAAACACAACATGATGTTATCCATAGCCAAATGATAATTAATAGTATAAAAAATGTATTTGATCTTGTTCCCTAGGTTATACCCATGTACAACTAGAAAAAATACCCAAGAAAGGGAAATAAAAAAAATATAATTACGCATGAATAAATTCCCAACAGAAAAACCTCATGTATTGGATAATATAAAAAGAACCCAAGAAACATTTGGCCAAGGATCCATTAAGCCAAAACCTCTATTAACTCTATAAGAATAAATCCCATAATTTCATGTACTTTAAATAAAACACATCCAAACACCCGATGGATGCACTAAAATATGGTCACACAGAGATATTTCCTCAAACCATAGATCTTATTTGAGAATACAAGAAGAAATAGTCCTCATTTATCCAAAAAGAAAGTAATATTCATTGGTATTAACCGTTATACATAACAATATCCAAAATAACCAATAGAGGGTCATGTTTATGGATTTGTTTAAAGAGAAACAATCCATGAAGGAAAATACACATTCCATTATAATTGGATCAAGGGAAGTGTTAAAAAATTATAAAGTACCCCAAAAAACTCTACTTTTACATATGAAAGTTATGGTGGGTGGGTGGTGCATGCCAAAAAATCTAAGTCATAGACCAATGTGCATTCATGCCAATAAAATCACACCTTGTCTTCCCAAAACACACAAATGAAAAAACATATTTTTTACTGAAACATTAATCCTTTCCAAAATCTTGTTTTAAAGCCCAATGAACCATCAAAATTAGGTATTATTTCCATTAAAACCAAATAGAAATCATTTGAAAATTTTAATAACCAATCCTTAACCAAGCATTGTTATTTTTAGAGTGTTTCCAAAAAAGTGTTTCAAAATAAAAAAACACTTATTTTCAAACCAAGACACCATTCTACGATTGAAAAATAAATCATGCTTGGTCCATTTTAACATTTTTAAAATCACTTCCACACAATTTTTAATACAAAGACCATTGTTAAAAACAAAACTATAAAACAAAGGATTCTATTAATATTGGAAATACATCATTAAAACACCATGTTAACTGGAATAAAAAAATATATTACATTTAAAACCTTTTCTAAATTCAACAATGAAACCATCAATTTGAAACCATTATTTGAAATTATGATCCCTTAAAAAGTGATCCGTAATGCCTTATTTTAAAACCAAATAAATTTTTCTTTTGAAATTAAGTTTTCTAAATTTTTTTTCATAACATTTAAAATTGCATAATATGTGGTATAACACATACATAAAAAGAAATCCAACGATACAAATATATAACAATCCCAAAAATGAACCTTGTACCTTAGCCCAATCAAGACATAGGTAATCCATTGGTCAAGCTATTTAAATAATAAATAAAATTGAGATGAGAAATAATTCTTAACATGGAGACATAGTTTAAGAACACAATCAAATTTTGAATTGTTCATAATGATTTTCCAGAATCAAGAGTTTACATGTCACGTGGTTTGTCAGGGCCAAAAACCAACTATATATCCTTAATTCCTTCTTTAAAACTATCAAAAATCATCACATATGAACCCCAATGAAACTTATGAAATATTGGTGAGGGTAAATAAAAAATACCATTATAATAAAAAAATAATCCAAAATTCTATTAAAAGCCATAATCAAGGAATAATCCAACCATCCCATGGAAACTAAAGGGTCAAGGTAAGAAAGGGCTCATAACCTTGTCACTAAAACTACATCTTGAATCCTGAAAACATAATTTCCAAGATACTAAACCCACAATTAAAAATTTGAACTATGAATTCATAAGATCCTATAAAAAACTTTATTTCGAATCTATGATACCAATTTTTCTGAACTGTCCAAGGTCATTCATCATATGAATGGCCAAATCGGCCCATAAGAGGCTCGATGGTAAATCAATGCTCACTATGTGTATTAAGAGGGATCGAGAACCTTTCATGGAAATATTATAGGTATGAGAGAAAAATAACACACCAAGCAACCATAACCCACTAAATCAATAGAAATCCATTAGTAAAATATTATATGAATCATTAGTTTTTCCATAAGTAATATATTCGGTTTTCTCATATTCTGAAAATAATATTAATAATAATAGTTTAAAAAACCACCCTTTTATCAAAAGGAATAATATGATAGATATTCAGTTTAAATGAAACCATTAAAATGATGGGAAAAATCATAGAACTATCCCATTTTTAAACCACTTTTGAAAATACCATTTTCATATAATTTTATAAGAAAAAATCATTTCAATATACTATTAAATAATGACCCCAAAAAATCCCCTTTTTAAAATATTAATTTCAAAAAACTTATAAAATTAAAATTTTGTATGTAAGCTAGAACTAACACAAGGGAATTCAATATATGTCATAAGTATTAACTATACCTTCACAAGGAATCCACATAAAGAGAAATATAAATAATAAATAATCCAACATGTCAACACATGATCAATATTAAAAGTAATAAACTCTCATTATCAATATAACGTAAGAAAGGAATCACATACCATATATATTATGTGTAACATGTAGGGGTAATAGGAAAAATTAGAGGCATGCAATGTAGAATAACATATGGTATGTTTACAATCAAACATATGTCAACTGAATCACTCTAAACCAAATTTCAACAGTGAAACTCCCACTAGTAATTTAGTACATACATCTTGGGGAAACAAGTCAGTTCATAATAACCATTATCCTATAATTTTCAAATGACATCCCACTTAGTAGCATAAGGTTCCTTATAGAGTAACTAGATGAGGTGATCCACATTCAAAATAAATTTCACCCATTAAAAATAACATGGCTCAAACTCTTACACCACAATCACACCATTCCCACAAAACATCCTTTAGAATGTTACCATACTTGAAAGAACATCATGAATAAAATTATTAATATTCGTCACAAGGATACATATAACACCATCCACAACATAGAGGGGATCAATAAAGGAAAATTTAACAGTAATTCAAAAATCACATCAGAATGTTCCAACCATGACAATCAATTATTAAATAATATATATAAATTTAACATCACTATTAAAAAATTCATATGAAATTAAATTCAAAGTGAAATAAAAATCCACCCCAAACAAAATCAAACAACCCAAATAAATCCCCACATAGTTTCAAAAAGTGTTTAACCCCCCCAATTGTTGTAAAACAACTTTTTAATGATAAACACAACCATTTCAAAAAGGGAACTAGCATTAAACTTATTTTAATACATTTAATACCCAAATTTGAATAATAAATTGGAATTTAACTATAATATAAAATATAACTCAAATTCATCCCACATGATTAATTAATTGAAAAGATAATTAAAAAATTTCATATATGTCAATTACAAATAATTCCATATAGATAATTTAAAAAATCTTCTATCAATTTAAAAGATACATTTCATAATTGTTTTTATGAACATTCCATGCAGACTAAGCCTATTACATGAACAAAGGTGAGTCTTATGACTAAATATACTCCAATGGAATATATCTGGATTTAAAATTTATAAAAAATCTTTTAAAATTAATAATAAATCTATAACATGAATTATAAGGTGGATCTAGTGAGTCACCAACCTCAAACAGATGATGGTTAGTTGAAATGGATTGAATCACTTCACCTTAAATGTTCGACACCAAAAGAAGAAAGATGAAACCCCGTGAAACCCATCGCAAACCTTAAAAATAACAAAATACTGAAAATTAGGTCTACCGCTAGACCTAAGGCTCTACGAAACAATGACGAATTATGTGTGTTAGAAAAAAATTAGAAACAATGTGGACGAGGGAATTGGAGAATATAACTTGGTGATTGGATAATGAATTTGGAATAAATTCCATAGAAATACAAAGATAATATGAGGATGTAAGGGGGGAGGCACACATGATTGGGTTGGGGAGGGTGTTGGTGTCACGATGTAAAGTAGAAGGTAGGAGGGAAAAAAATTAAAAAAAATTAAGAAATAGGAAATATGATTTAATGAAAAAATGTATATATGGTGCACAATTTCGGGAACCAATTTAAAAAAACATGTGTCAAAGTTTTTTTCTTAGAATGAAAAACCCAATGCACCATCACAGTTACCGCAATGAAAGTCACATGGTTCAGCTTACCATGATAAATTGTTTTGAAAAATCACTTTTAAAGACATAACCTATTATGCATGATTGGTGCATAGGTAATCCAATATATGCAGAAACTACGTGTATCACCTACTGCCTTTAAAAAAATTTGATTCATCCTAAAACATTCTGGATCCCACAATGACGTAAAATTAATTAATAAATTAATTAATACCATTGGGACATTTTTGGTGTCGCACAATAGAGTTATAAAATATTGTTTCAACTTCCACGTAAACATTGGATCAAAATAAACAATTTTGAATAATACTACAATTAATTTAATTCCTCATGACCTCACAATTTCAACCATAAAATCAATTTTGAATCCAAAATATAACTACACCAAACTACATGATAACTTATGTGTATCTAATTACTAATAATACCCAGTTAGGTTATTGTACTCATCCTTCCATATATTTAAATAGAAATATATTTTTAATTTAACAATATTATAATAATGGGTTTACATCATATTTATTTATCTTCAAATAATCACTTAAAATTGTCACTAATCCTATGGGTTCTAATAAAAATAGAATCCCTCTAATGTTGATAATATATTCGGAAAACAATTATGTTAAACTAATTATTGGTGCTCAATATGTAAGTATGTTTATGACATAAAATTACCAATATATCAATTTGAAAATGAAAAAAATGCCTCAATTATCTTTGGATATTATCAAAAAAAAATTTATTTGTATTTACATTGATTATCACTCACTTCCTCTTTACCTTATTGTAAGGATTTTTTAGTTTCCTGGATATTTATATAGTCCATTACTATTATATTTTACATTTGGGGTATAATTCTATTTAAAAGTTATCAATTGAATAATATTATCACTAAAACACATGGTAGAACCTCATAACACCTCAATGTACCACTCATCATTGGTTAAAAAAAATATAATACCCATTTTATTTACATCCTTAATTATACAATTTGTTACAACATAGCATCTTGTGTTCCTATAACACCATTGTATTTTAATGAAATATTTTTCATAAATTAACATTATTTCGTCGATTTCTTGTGTTGCACATAACACTGAGTTTAATATAACTGTGATATAATATTAAAAAAAACACCACCATTATAACTAAACCACTGAATTTGTGGGTAAGAATATGAATAATATATAATAAAATATAATTATGAATTCTTTGGAAATAAAAAAAATACTTTTTTAGAAAATAAATTTTATTCATCAAATATATTTTTTAATCAATGAACGATATTTATTACATTCTATGGGAAAATTAGTATAAATATGTTTTGACTCTTTTAAAAAATTTTATTGATAAAATAAACTTATTTTTTTAAATATTCCTACAAAAAAAAATTTAATGGTGAAATCTTGAGAATTTTATAGAATAGTTAATTTTTTATGAATAGTAATTGAATACATTTTTTAAAGACAAGCTCTATTTTTTCATATCAACATAACATAAATAATATTTAAATCTTTATTAAAATTATGAAAATACTCATGTATGTTAATATAAAAGAGATATGATTCAGAAATAATAAAAAATATGGAATTCATATATTATTTGATGACAAATACAAAAATCAATTTCATTGTCGATGTAGTTCATGCACATCATTGAAAAGGTCAAATTTGGGGACTTATATATTTTAATTTAGAGATAAAAATAATTTTAATGAGTTCATTATTAAATAAAATCGATAAATTGTGACACTGAATGGTATTTTCTAATTTTTATACATATAAAACATAAATACTATCTAAATTCTTGGGAAATTCTTGTGATATTCCAGAACATTAAAATTAACAAATTAAATAAATTTTCTTGACACAGATATAAAAAATTTACATGATAAATTAATATAAGGTTCTACCTTCATCCTAATTTATTTATTTTTACTAAAATAGTTTATTATTAATTTTAATATGTGGGTTAAATAAGAAATTTTTTTATGAAATGATGACATCATTCTTGTACAAGTAAAAAAATAATAAATAAAAAAAATTTAATAAAACTTTACAGAATAATTAAATAACCAAATAATTAGGATAAATCTTTTTTTATGTGTAATTTTAGACCATAAAAAATCATTGTTTATAATTTATGACCTTTGGTATCCACCTAGTTGAAATCAGTTCCCTTATAGAACTTTATTAAAAAGACAGTTGAACATGTCACACTATGGATTTAGATAATATATAATTTTTAATATATGGTTTTCATGAAATGTTGTTTGATAATAAATAGTATTTGGAGAGTTAAAAAAAATTCTTTTTTTTTGATTTTTTAAATATTTAGGGAAGAAATAAATACATTAAATTATTACATAATGATGATGCTGTAATTACTGAGTTAATTGAGAAATTTGATAAATGAGATAAATGATATTAATTATATTAAAAAATATATGTTTCTATAATTAATGTGATACATGAATTCTATAAAATACTTTGACTTCTCTTTGATATAATAATATTTTTTTTGAATTTTAATCTTTATTTTATTTTTTTAAATTCAAAGTAATGAATATAATAAAATTTCAATGAATTATATTTCATGAATACAATATTATATGATATTTTTTAAGAAACATAACAATATAAATAATTGAAAATTATATAATATATAGTCGACAATGTCATTACTTGTAAATTTAGAGGCTATTTGGAAGCATTTGGATTCAGGATTGTCTTATTATATTTAAATATTTTGAGAAATTTAAAGTTCCACATCTAAATTAGAAAAAAACCCTTACATCAGGTAATTTCTCCAACTTTACCCATCGATGTCAACTATCCTATACCAAATTATCTTATTCTCATCTATATACACATTATAGTGATTCATAGAACACTTAAATATAAATTACAAGTTTTGTAGGGAGGTTATCAATGAGAGTATATTCAACAGGTACAACCGTCCTTTCACTTTTAATTTAATTCACTCATATACATTTTCCTCACCCAAATTGAATGTTTCATGATATCTTCAGTATCATATATACAAAAAAATTATATTTTTCTAATAGAATACTATCATCGAATGTTTTATTGTAACACACTTAATTTTTATAAAAAATCATTTTTTTAATAAATTAAATTAATTTGATGAATTTTTTTATATGGTGCACCATGTTATTCTTCTGTTATAATAGAAATAATGTTAAATTTACCCTACACACAACATTGTCTTATTTTACATTAAACACAACCATGAGTATCTATAAAACAAAAATTTATGATTAATGTTAATTAAACAATACTATTATAACATAGTTATTTTACATAATAATATGAATATGAATATATAATATTTAAATAATATTTATATTATTTTTATATTAATAAAACATATTAATTATGTAATATAAAATTTTAAGTCATGTCTACGTGTTTTAAAAATTATTTTTTCTCGTAAGAATGAATTTTTACGCCTTTATATGAAAAATAGTATAATTTATTTTATAAAATATATAAAATTTTATTTGGAAAAATAAATTTTCATTTATGAATTAATAATATAAAAAATAAATTAGGGTGATTTTTTTGTATTTTTTATAAAATATTTCAATTTATATAAATAGAAAAAATTCTATATTTTAATCGAAAAACATCTTTTCATATAATTTATTTATATAGTTAATTTATATTTTAATTTGGTTTTAGAGTATAATTTTATCAATTATATAATTTTTCATCCAATAATGGTAATTTTAACTAATTTTAAAGGAAAATATGATATAATATCATTTTGAAATTTTAAACCTTTCCACTTTATAAAATTGTCATCACATCCCGTCTATGAGATTAATTTTAAATTAATTTGAATCAATTTTTGTTTTTAATTATGAAATAATTTATTTCATTTTTAAAATAAAAATATTCTATAATTTATATTTTGTTCAGTATATTTTATTGAAAAAGGATTAGTGGATGTAATTAGAATTAATTACAAATATTAGAGTAAAAACATGAAACATAGTTATTAAACATAAAATGTATTGTGTAAAAATGATCCAAAACTTGTCTAAACACCATTTTATTGACATATTTCCACAATTTACCCTCTTATATCAATAAGTTTCATTTATTGGAGTCACATGATTTATGGTAGTTCTCAAAATAGCATTTAACATTTAATATTTACTAGAATACCACTCCTTGTACACTATAAAATGTAACTCAGCCACCTCACTTGTTAACACTTATAAATCCATTTGCATCATCAAAAAAGTTCACAAATAAGCTCCCAAATTAAAAATATTAATCCTATAATCCAACATTTTGTCTGAAATCTTACCAAGGAATTCTTTTTTTTGAAATTTAAAAAGAGTTTCCCTCACTCAGAAAAACTTCCATAAAATGGGACACACAATCATCATTCATTTGTATAGTGGGCTACCGGCTTGCGAATCAATGTCGTTCATTCTTCCATTAACACCTCTCAAGGTTGGGATTAATGATTGAATTAATATTTTCATATTATATACATGATATTAATTATTTTTATATGATTCACGATTTATAATATAAGATATACATTCATAATTTCATTTCATGTGAATATTATTACATTTTTTGTGGACGTGTAGATTATTACATCCTCAAAGAGATTTGATTCGTTCAAACATTACATGGATTATATTAAAGGAGAGTTTAACAAAAAAAATTATATATATGACTTAATAATGATTTTTATATGATAATATATATATATGTTATTTACTTTCATTCATTCAATAGTACAATAAAATGAAAACAACATTCATGTCTATGCAGTGCCTAGTATCTTCATGAATGGTGTATCATATTTTCTATTTTTGTATTTCATATATTATTTTAAATACATTTATAATTAATATATATTATATTTATATAATGTTTTTCTTTTAATATATAACTATATCATGATTACATAAAAAGGACAAAAAAATAACAAGTCAAAACATATATGGATAATAAATATGATATTACCTGAAATGTAACATTAACAAAGAATTTTTCATAAATGGGACTTATAATATAAAAATAAAATAATATATATTATTATATATATAATAATATTGTTAGTTGGTATATTTATAATAAAATTATATTTATTATAGATGTGTTTTTAAAATGTATGATTGAATTTTTTACTTAAATAAAGGGTTTTTTCATCTCACTTTTTTTCAAAAAGATACATGATATATTAAATAATTATTATTAATGTGTTGTATATATACTACATTATAGAATGTTATATAATTACATTAATTTATTTTATTATGTTAAAAGTTTCAATTTATGTCATTATTTCATGGATATCCAGATTCAAAAGTAACTCATGTAAGAAGAGGATTTTTAGTCTGACCTTTATTTCCGTGAGACTTATGCCCTATTCACCACTTTTTACTTTTGGGTGCGGTAAAAACTACACATGAATATATTATATGATTATTATCCTTTAGATTATGGTTATTTCACTTTCTATTTTATTATCATTTATTCATTGTATTTATGGTTCCAAATTTATCAAATTGGTAAGGTATTTTTTTATCAATTTTCTTTAATTGAGGCACATGTTATGTTATGCACCAAATTTATTTTATTAGGTGTATATAAATAAATTTGACATTTTGTATCATGAATATTCTTATATTCATGATATTTTATTTTCCATTTCATTTTATTTTTTTAAAGGATTTCGATTCAGGGTTACCAAAATTATCAGTGATTGTTGCGACAATATCATCGTTTATTGGGATTATTTAGGTTTATTATCCCATTGATTAAATACAATGACCCATATCTCAATAATTTACATGAATTTTATTATATAATGGTTATTAATTTTATACTATTTCTATGTTACCATTTATTAATCTTTTTTACTTAATATGATTATTAAATAGTTGTTATGAAAATCTGACCTTATTTCCCTCTTCGGCCGGTAATTTGCTTTATTCAAAAACCGCGATTTATAAAAATGATATCACTTTTTTAAATTATATTTTATGTTAATTTTTAGGAAAAAAGACTTCATATATTTTTTAAGGTTTAATAATTATTCATAGTGATTGAAAAAATTTACTTTATATGTTTTAAAATATATATTTAATGAAAAATAGTTTAATTTTTTATGTTTTATAATAATTGTAAATTATTTTGAAAACCTCCAGTATATGTTTTCAATGATTTTTTCAAATAAAATTTTTTTCAAACATTTTTATATTCTAAAAGTTTTTTTTAAAGTAAAAAATAATTTTTCACTAAAAAATGTTTTAAATAGTTTTCGAAGATTACTTTTTATGTCTTCCAAGTTATTCTGAATGAAATGGATTTTAAAATTGTTTTCCACCTAAAAATATTAATTTTGAAATAAAGGTACATTCCCATAATAAATTCTCAATGTGATATTTCAAAATTCTAATCTATATAATTTTAAATACTTTGATATATTTTCTTTTTCTCTAGGGTGCAATTACTAGGATAACATTATTATTCATTTCTAAATGGTTAAGCTTTTGATGAAATGTTTATTATGAAACCTGATTCACTTCCACATGATATAACATCATAAAAAAATTATGAAACCCATTTCTATTAAACAGATATTCTATTATGAAATGAATATAAAACCTTAATCATTTCCATGGGATATGATAATATGTTTATAATACCCATTTCATTCATTGGTTATGACATGATTTCTATCAAATCCATCTATTTTTATGGGTCATGATATGATGTATGTATTATTATTTTATGGACCACGTATATATTATTTCAATATGATATGGTAGGGAGATATATATTCCTATAATTAGTTATTTATATATTTATATCTCATGAGGTAGACATTTCTGGAATGAGAGTTGAACTTGGTTTATTAAAGGACTTTGAATTCTATGATGGTATTATGAGTTAACATTAACTACTAAGTTGGTCTTGGGAGTGAAAATGGAAAACTATGATGGTCTTGGTTATGAACAATGAAAACTAACATGGTTGGGGATGTGAACCCCATCTATTATAAGGAAGGATTTTTGGCATTGAATAGTGGTGTATCACATCAACTAAGTGTATCCCCTATGAAGTTCCATGATATATTTTGGAAACCAGACATTACTTATAGGGAATGATTTTAAATGATTATTTTTATTAAACCATTCACAGTGTAATTCCTATGATTTGATTTCATGGACTATTCTTTTGATTCCCTAATTATTCATGTTTTATGAACATAGAATATTTAGTCCATGACTATTGATAATGATCTTTTAAATGTAGTGTGTGATCACCAAATTTTATGATCATGTTATCATACCCCTATATACATTTTATACTTAAATATCTCCTTTATTTATAATTATTGAGCATAATAGAACACCCTATATTATGTTTCAATTCCTAATGTAATGATGAATGGTTTTAGGTTGGAATACTGATGGGAATATCTTTAAGGGAGATATTGAAGTTCATTAACCAAGATAGAAGATTATATTTCCATGTTTACAAAGATAACAAAATATTATGGCCCTCAAATTTTTTTTAATGTGTAAAATATTCATCTAAAATGATTTAATGTCCTTGTATACAAAGTGAATGTATCTATTGTTTTCATCAATGTAATGAATTATTCATATTTTAGATAATATATTGAGAAATCCTTAGTGATGTACATAATAAAACTTATAATGATCAGTCTAATGATGTGTCAATGTATAAGAAATTGTCCTAGAATTTTGTTAAATTGTATAGCAGTGGCTTCCTAGAAAAACATCCCTGTTTGGACCCTCCATGTGGATTTAGCTCTTGAATATATGATCATAGGGTCAAAAACCATTTAAACATCGCATGGATATAGACTCAATAGATAACCAGCTCCCAATAACAGTTCATGATGCACACTTAATTTGAAACTCCTAGGGGATATGCCTTGGAAATTTACTATACCATAACAAAACATCATGAATAATATAAATATATTTTTTATATAAAAAAACTAGTATAAAACATAGGCATCATTGTTGAAATATTGTGTCTAAATTTTTTCCTCCTATAAGTTATTCCATGATTATGTGGTTTCCCATCATGATTAATTATTCATACCCTATGCTCTAATATGGGAAGAAACAGTGATGTTATTATTGAAGGTGATCTAATAATGGTTTTCAGTGTGGAAAGGATGGTCATCTTGAATTTGATTTTTGTGGTATTAGAAATAAGTTATCAAGTAATTCAAATAGAAAAAATGTTGTACCAAATGAAACTCCCCCACATAAATATTATAATTGTAAATTTAATGGGAATTATGATTTCAAGTTCACAAACCCCAGGGTTAATGATGACAATCAACATCAATAATAGATTAAGCCAAGGGATATGTGGAAATCCCACGAGATCATTGTTTCTAATGAGTTTTTCAATAATAAAATGGTGAAATATACATGTATAATCCTCTCTATAACTTATAATGACTAATTTGATTCTTTAACTTCCCATTACATTAGATATAATGAATTTTATAAGGGTATTACAATTCCACCCAAATTATTAGACATGAAATTAGTAGTGAAAACCCCTAATGTAAAGCTGATTGCATCTCATGTGTATTATTATTCTTTAGTTGACATTTGTGGAATAGGATTCATGAAAATATTTTCATTGTTCCTAAGTTATAATTTGATGTTATCTTATGAATGGATTTGATTTATCATCACTAACCCCACAACAATTTTTTAGGAATGAAAGTTTTGTTGGAAATTTAAATCTAACCTATGATTTTATTTAAATGAGAAGATATGTAGGAACATACTATAGAGATTATATCCTCGGTATGTGTGATAATTCAAATTCATAAGGGCTATTTATCGGAAATGGTTGAGGATAAAATAGATATTGATGATATGCCTATTGTTGGGAAATTTTTTGATGAATTTCTAGATGAGTTGCCTAGTCTAACACCATTACCTTATGTTGAGTTCTCAATAGAACTTATATTTAGTTCCAAAAAAATTCTAAGACTCCCTATATAATGAACCAAATTTATTTGTATTAAATTAAGAATAAACTCTAATAAAACCAATACAAGGGATTCATTCAAACAATTGTGTCACAATGTGGTGAAACCATTCTTTATGTGATAAAGAAACATGGTACAATGAGACCGTGCATTGATTATTAGCAGCCATAAAAGATCATAATTATATACAAGTATCGTATTCCCCATATTAAGGATTTTTTTTGTTCAGCTACATAGATCTCAGTACATTTCCAAGATTTAAATTTATTCTAGATATAATCAATTGGTGGTTAATTAGGAGGGTATACCCAAGATATAATTCCTTAAAATATATGGACACTATAAATATATAGTGATTCATTTTGGTCTTACTAATGATCCTTATACTTCTTTTATTTGATGAATATTGTCTTTAGAGATCACCCTAATTAGTTAATGGTTTTCATTATATTTGATATTATAATCTATTGAGAGATAAATTAAGAGCATTTAAACCACTTTTGGATTTTATTAAAGATTCCACATATTGAAAAACTATACAACAAATGTACAATTTGTGAATTTTTGTTGAAAATGGTTTCATTATTGGGTCATATAATCTCAAGAGAGGGTACAACATTAGATTATTCAATAACGGAGGGTATTAAATGTTGTCCAGTTGAAACCACAATTACATTGATCTAGTGTTTTTTGGTTTAGATATCTAATATCAATGTTTTCTAGAGAATTAATCATGATTATCTATTCTTATGACCAATTAAACATGGATGGGTTCCATGTTCCTCTAAACATATGAATGTTAGGATAATTTCAAGGAACCAAAGATAAGGTTACTTAGTGTATAATACATATATTTTTATATAATTTTAAAGGGTTTCTAATATTTAGTGATGCATCAAATAAGGGATTGGGATGTTTTCTTATGAATAATAGCATGGTTATAAATTATTCATCTTGATTATTTGTGAATCACAAGAAAAATTTTCTAACTCATTATTTGGGGTTATATTTCGTAATATTTTCATTAAATATATAGAGGTGTTATCTTTATAGATAAAATTGTGATATATATACAGATGATAAAATTTTTAAATATATATTTACATAGAAGGTGTAACACCCATGATTTCATAGTAAGTTACCTCTTTAACTTAAATCAATAGCTTCAACCACACACAACAACGAGTTCGAGTGCACAACATCTTACCAAACTAGCCGTTCAAAAAAATAGTCATGAATAGTATTAACTTAATTTTGAATTTTTATATACACTATATAATTTTGGCATATGTATTATGTGTTTCTTAGATATATTATAATAAAAAATTCAATTTTTCAGATAAAAATGTATCTTTCAAAAAATGCAATTTTACCACCTTTTAATAGTGAACTTGTTTTAAATCCCATATTATACATTTTTACATATTCTATTTTACATAAAAAAATTATTCTTTAGAATTGGGACATAAATATTGACTTTTGATGAAATTATGGTTTTTTTCTAATAATGTTCAATTTTTTATGAATAGTTAGAAATACTGTATTTTAATTCAAAATTGCCTTTTAATCATATTTATTTATATGGTTAGATTAACTTTTTTTGTTTTGATGTCTAATTAGATTAAATTTTTACCATTTAATCAAATTTTGGTCATTATAAATAATTTCACTTTGAAATTGGGCAAAAACAAGTGTCAATCTTTTGATAGATATTATTTCTTAAAAACATGCTTTTTGTTTTGACAATGGATATTAATTTTAAAATAATTATTCCAACTTATATGTTTTGAATTTGGTAAAATATACATCATTTTTGAATTCAAAATATCAAATATATCTTAGGCTGAATATTTGGTATTTTTCTGAAAGACATCAATTTTTTATGAATAGTGAAACCACCAAGTCATAGTTAAAAATCTAATAATTCCATTTAAATGAAATTTTACCAGTTTTTTGAATGGAATTTTGAAAATATGATATACATGGTTGTTATTAGTAAGTAAAATATGGTTCAATAAGATGAAAATAATTCGGGTTGAATAGTAACAGTTGACTATTATTTACAGCGGTAAAAGGTAAATTGGGTTATTCAAGGTAAAAATAATATTAAATTAAAATAAAATTACCTTAACACTTTTCCTAACAATATTGGATGAGTAATGACTGACCGATACAATCCATGGGTGAGACTTCTTCCCTTTTAATGCTACTTGAGTAAGATAATGATATTAATAATTTTTATTTAAAGTAAAAATAAAAATATCATAAACATGTATTGTTTTGCTAAAAAAAATTTAACGTTTGGTTATATAATTTATATATTTGAAAATAAATATTCATTATAAATCTAAATAAATTTATTATGTTATGTTAGTTGTTTTATAATTTTTATACATTAATGAAATTAAATTACTTATGACACAATGATGATGCAGTGTTTACCTCATTAATAAATGATTTAAATAAATAAAATTATAAAGTTTAAAATAATATCAAAAACTTGTCCAAATATTATTGGATGATTTTATTTCGACCATGAGTCATATTATCTCGGACTTGAATAATTTTAGACATTTAGAAACCAAAAAGCATTATATAATAAAATAATATTGTCACACTTTACTAAAGAGCCTCTCCTCCCCCTTATAAAAAGCCCTCACCTATAACCCATTACTCACACCTCTCAAGCTCCTCATTTCATTCAAACAATGCCAAAATAATCTCTTGTGATACCTCCCTTCTACCTAGAATCCTTACTTAGGCATAAGGTACTTCAAGAAATCCTTCAGGTTTAAACCAAAAGCAGTTACCCAATTTTATTGTAATGTCTTCCCTAAAGTTCTGTTCTGTTATTTTACTTCTCCAACCCACTAATTTTTTTTTATTTAATTATTTTATATCAAAAAAAGTATCATAAATATACTATGTTGTTTTTATGAGAAGGATTCGAGCTACACTTACACACACCTCTATCTAATGGGAAAAGAACATACTGTTTCTGTGGATGGTGATCTACTGCCACACGAAACTATGATTGTACAATTATCTCCTACCACCTCTTATGGTGTCTATTAGGATGGAACTATATTTATATGTGATATATACTATATTTATATTGTTTATATTCTTCTTTATTTCTCATTTATATCATACCTTTTTGGTTTCCATAATGGGTAAATGTGATAATTTCATTTGAGAATGTAAGGACGAACGCCCACTCAATGTGATGTGACTCATTTATGCCATACGTGGAAAATATAGAGGATAGAGTGAAATAAAATTATATATTATATTATATAGGAATTATAATATAATAATTTATCATTAATTATTCATTAAATTAAAATACAAACTAGAAATGAAAGTACAGTTCACACGTACGTACGGCTTACCATCTCCGTGAATGGTGCATTTCAATTCTTATCTCCAAATGTTATGTATTGTTATAAATACTTATATACACCTGATATATAAGATATATATGATATCTAAATAATGAATATCATTTTTTTGATACATTACACTTTACCACATGGACAACATGTAATTTTAATAAGTTTACTTTTGACTCAAATACCAAATATAAACAAAACGACCGTTATTAACGTAAATGAGTACGTAATGGTTATAACATTCTAATAAGTGATATAAAAGAAATAATAATTTTGAAAAAGGTTCTGAATCAATTATAAATTATCTTTAATATGATATTTAGGAGATTAAGGAATGAATGAGTCAAGTTAGACACAAGGTAAGGGGTTTCTTATCTCAGTTTTAATTCCGTGATATTTCCATTGTTCATCACTTAATTATTGTATGTGGTGTATTGTGTACTAAAATTTGATATATATTATCATTATTATCATATATTCATGGTTTTGTTTGATTCATTTGGTGGTTATTATGTTTTGGTCATATGATTCGATTGATTATAACGTGGTAAGGGGGTTTTATCCCACTTCTTATTCACGTGAGATTCATGATGTATTACCTATATTTCCATTTTTTGGTGTATGTACATCCCATGATTGTATTACCTGTGTAATATAACTTAATTTATGGGTATTTACAACATCATTTTATGTTCTTTCTTTCATGGGGTGTATTTTTTTGTGAGTTTCCATATCGGTAAGGGAATTTCAAATTTCAATTTGCACTCATTGGGATTTACGCATACTTCATTGATTATTTTACTCCAAGATTATGTGTTGAATCACTATTTATTATTTATGTAGTAATTTACACTAAACATTGTGTGGATATAATTTTGATTCATATAATCACTCCATTGATAAATTCTCATGTCATCCACAAGAACTTGGTAAGAGTAATTTTATCTCAATTCTATTCATTGAGTTAAACATCCATGTCATTAGTGTTGTTTTTACATGAATATGTGTGAATGTACTCTGACTTATTTACACTGAATATCCAATAATATTGAGTGTATTAATAATTCTCCCACATAATTATGTCATTGATTTATCCTTAACCTAAGGATACCGTCTTTATAATGGATTTCATCTCAAATTACAATCCATTAAGACTTATTTGTTATTATGCACCAATTTACTTTTATATGGTGTATATATTGTACATTGACATTGTATATCATGAAACCATTTAATCTCATGATATTATAATGTTTTGATTACCTCAATTATATGAATTTAAGATTCTCTCATTTGGTTATGAATTTTAACTAAAATATCATTTTAAAAGTTTTAAAGATATATTCATCTAAATCATTCTCATTAATGTCCATGTTTTAAAAATGGTTTTAAGAATTTATTTTTATGGAAATTAATGTTTTAAAAGTAAAATTCCTTTTAAAAGTTTCAATTTTGTATGAGACACATGGATTCAGAAATCAATTTCAATGGATTCTTGATAAATAGTGAGACTTTTAAATGATTTCAAGAAAAAAGGGGATATTTCCTTCAAATAGTTTTGATGATTATTTTAATCTATGTCAATATCCATAATTATTATCAATTGAGGTTAATTTATTATAATAAAATCATCCATATTTTATTGAATGAGTTATGTTTGACTGCACATGTTCTATTTCTATACAATTCATGGTTTGTGGTTAATGTATTGACATTTTGTATGATTTTTTTAATATGAATGTTTATATTATTTTTAAACCTTTTCATATGAGGAATGCTTTTGACATAGTAAGTGATGGGTGGAGCCTACTATAGCTCCTCGATGCATCGGTAGGTCTAATGAAAAACTTATTCATGGAATTGGCTGAGCGCTTTCCAAATTTTTCAAATATGGTTTTGGTTGTGGACTCAATCATTTTTAGACGTCTTGGCCAATGCCTTGAAAAAATGTTTCAGAATATCAGGAATTATCCATTTTGTCATTATGGGATTAGATATTGTTATTTCATGTTGTTATTAGACTAGTAGAATACCCATGACTGTGTTTTATTATGGAATCATTTACTCAGCTCTTGTTTCTTCCATAATGATTTCATGTTTATTAGTAGTAAAGGCATGTGCTTTCAATTATTCACCATGCCTAATGTTTCTGTTATGTTCCGATGTATTTCTTACTCTTACTGATCATCTAAACTCAACCCTTTCTTATGTTTTATTTTCCCAGGATTCTAATATGTGCATGATGATTGATATGTAGGGTTATGTTAGGGGATTAATGGTGTTATCAAAGGATAATTTATGTATTGTTTTATTGTCAAATGTGTAATGTAATGTTCATGTATGTAATCTTTTTTATAAGACTGCTAAACTGATTGGTCTTTTGGGACTTGATTCCTTGTAATCTTTCCAATGTATTAAAATAATGCACTGGTTTCGTGCTTCTGGGGTTGGGGAATTACTATTGGTATTAGAGAAAGTTAATAAAAACCTTATAAACTATATTTAGAAAATATCTGATTATAGAACATTACCCTAATATAGAATTTTAAGATTAGTATAGAAGAACTTCCTAGAATTTTGGTAATGTTGAGATTTTGTGTATTTTTTTTAAAAAATACATCCCTCTATGGATACAAGAAAGTAGAGAAAGCTCTGGCACATATGTACCAAGGAGTGAGAACTCTAACAAGGAGTTTCTAGCTTGACCTGGGGTATACTGGTACACTAAAATGGGTCTTGCTGCACTCTTGTTTACGACACTCATGTGGGATATTCATAGGATAATTCACATTTTCATTACAAACCGAATAGAAGTATTTACATATACGATGAAAATAAATGACCTTGGTTAATCCTAAGGTGTTTAGAATGAAAATAATGTGTCATAATGTTCTCTAATTGATTTTATGACTCACACTATGCTTTTTTATTTTAGTCAAACTAGTGGTTCAATTACAAGTTATTAATTTTAAGATGGAAATATGAGGTATGAGATCACATTTATGGATAAAATATTCTAGAGTTATTTTTGAGGAATTTATCTCATTTTTGGGAATATTATAAAATTATATAGTTTTTAAAAAAGGAAAACCCAAATACCATGTGACAACCTATCGCATCAGACAAATCTATGAGAATCGAACCCACAACCAATGTGCGACTAAGATTTATCACCCACCAATGGACTACGTGAAGTCCCTGGTTAGTATGACTAATTATTTTTAGTTAAATGATTTTATGGATCAAGAATATTTTTATTTTATGAACTTATGATTTATACTTAGTATAGGAAATTAATTTGTTGATTAAGAGATAAATGTTATTTTGTAATATTATCGCTCTTTTGGTAACAATATATGCCTAATAAAAATATAATACTATGGGATTTCATTTGAGGAGTAATGGTGGATTTTTATTTTGGAAGAATGTATGTTTTTATAGTAGATATATTAAAATTTTGTTTATTTATGGAAATGATTAACCAATCATAGATAATATGTTATTAGGTTAATTACTTTTAAGTATGTGGATTTAAGAGTAGTCAATGTGATTTAGAGATTAATGATAATATTTATCATGGATGACTATGTGATTAAATAATTCTGAATTTTGGGATTCATAATTAGTTGGTGTTTTTCTGAAAACTTTTAAGGACAATTTTTATTATTCTAAATGATCTTTTTAGAACATTTGATAATTATGGATTAAATTTCGAGATTAAGAGTAATATTTATTTCTATATAGTATTATCCTTTTTAGGGATCATCTGATATTGTACCAACCATTTTGGTATTGTTTAATGCCTAGAGACAAGGGAAATATATAGTTAATCTTTTGTGTATTATCTGATTCTCTATAAGTTGATTCTGGCACTTCATGTGTGACCAAGACATCTAGAATACTCCTCATTTGGAGAAAAGATGTGTTGATGGTTGAAATTTTTTAAAGGATGAAACTCTACTTGTAATGTAATTATATTTCCTTATGCTCTTAGTTAATCTAATAAACAAATTACATAATTTTTTGAAAATAAACTTTAAAAAAACATTTCCCGTTTACTTTTCCTACTAGTTAATCAAATATTATTCAACCCATCACATGTTTAGGGCTATCAGATCATTAACATTCTCCTAATAATTTTCTCGATCACTCTCTATCGGAACTTGATGGATATATTTCTCTTCCATATACATGTTTTCCTACATGGAACCCTAGAATGTGGTATTTTTGGTAACCTTCATTATTACTGTTTTTATTTTAAAATATAGGCCTCATTAATCCATTTTTCGATGTGGGATTTCTACTAAGATATTCTGAAATGTCAACACCGATGTTTTTAATCCCGAGCGTAAATTGCGAGGATGCAATTTATTGAAGGAGGGGAAAATGTAACACCACAAGATTTCACAGCACATTATCTCTATAACGTAATTAAATAGCTTCCACCACATAGAACCCAGAGTTCGAGCACATGACAACTTACCAAAGTAGCTATTAAAAAATACAGTTATGAATATTATTAATTAGATTTTAAATTTTTATATACTCTATATAATTTTAACGTATGTATTATGTGTTTCTTAGACCTATTATATGAACAAATTCAAATTTTTAGATAAAAAATGTATTTGTCAGAAAAATAAATTTTACCACCTTTTAATCGAGATCCCATTTTAAATCTAATATTTGACCCTATTACATATACAATTTTAGAGAATAAAATTCTTCTTTAGAATCAGGACATCAAAATTTACTTTGGATGAAATTTTGGTCTTTTTCTATTAATGTTCATTTTTTATGAATAGTAACAAATACATCATTTTATTTCAATAGTTCCTTTTAAAATTAATAATTTGTATGGTTACATTATCTTTTTATTTAGTTTTTATGGTTAATTAGATTATATTATTACTATTTTAATCCAATTTTTGTCATTGGAAGTAATATCATTTTGAAATTGGGAATACACAAGTGTCAATCTTTTGATAGTTATTATTTATTAATAACACTTTTTTTGTTTTGACAACGACAGGTAATTTTAAATTAATTAATCCAAATTCTATGTTTTGAATTTGGTAAAATAGAAATCATTTTTGAATTTAGAATATCAAATATAGCTTAAGCATAATTTTTGATATTTTTCTGGAAAACATCAATTTTTGACTTATAGTGAAACTACTATATAGTAGTTAAAAATCAGAATTTTCCATTTAAATAATATTTTATAGATTCTGTGACATGAATTTTGAAAATATGACTTACATGGTTATTATTAGTAAGTAAAGTTTGGTTCAATAAGATAAAAATAATTTTTGGTCAATATTAATTGTTGACATTTATTTACCACAGTTAAAGATAAATAGAGTAATTTAGGATAAAAATATTATTAAATTAATATAAAATTAGCATTAAACTTGTACTAACCCTATTGGATGAGTAATTTCCAACCAAGATAATCCTTGGGTGAGACTTTTGGCATTTGAAATCCACTTTGTTATGATAATGATATTAAAAAGTTTTATTTAAAGTAAAAATAAAAATATTATAAACATGTATTTTTTTAATATAAATTTTTTAATGTGGGGATATAATATTTATATATTTGACTATAAATATTCATTATAAAGATAAAAAGATTTCCCAGATTATGTTATTTTGTTTAAAAATTATACATAAAATAAATTAAATTATTTATGACGCAATAATGATGTAGTGTTTATCTGATTAATAAATTATTTAAATAAATAATATTATAATGATTAAAAAAATATCCAAAACTGGTCCAAATATTATTGGATTATTTTATTTCTCCTGTGAGTCATATTATCATTGACATTAATAAATTTTGGACTTTTAGAGACTGAAAATAATTATATAGCAAAATAATATCTTCACACTTTCCTAAAGAGCACATCCTCCGCCATATTAAAAGACCTCACCTCTAATTTATTACTCACACTTAATAAAGGCCCTTGGCTCATCCAAACTCTTCCAAAATATTCTCCCATTATCCCTAACTTACACCTGGAAGCCTTACCTTAGGCAGAAGGCACTTCAAGAAATCTTTTTGGTTCAATCCAAATGGAGTTACATAATTTTAAGGTAACATCTTACATAAAGTTATCTTCTTCTTTTTACCACTCCAAACCCCTTATCAATATTTTTTACATTATTTTATTACAAAAATAGTTTCATCAATATACTAGGTTTTTTTATGAGATGTAATCTAGCTACAATTACACAATCCTCCATCTAATGGGAAAAGAACATACTATTTCTGTGGACGGCGAAGTACTGCCTCACAAAACAATGATTGTTCAATTATATCATACCACCTATTATGGTGGCCATTAATATGGAACTATATTTATATGTGATATATACTATATTTAAATTGTTTTAATGCATATGTATTTCTCATTTATATCATACCATTTTGGTTTCCATAATGGGTAAATGCGATAATTTCATATGAGGAAGTGCGGACTACCGCCCCATCAAAGTGATCTGACTCATTTATGCCATACATGGAACGTATAAAATTTGGAGTTAATAAAATAATATATGATATTATACTGGAATTATAATATAACTATGTATCATTAATTATTAATTCTATTAAAATATGAACTAGAAATGAAAGCAGGGTTCATAAGTAAGTACGACTTACCATATCCAGGAACGGTGCATTTCTGTAATTGTCCCCAAATGTTATGTACTATTATAAATACTTATATATATAGGATATATATGATATATATGATATATATATCATTAATATTATTATGGAGGTAAAGTAATTTTTACCACAAGGAAAACATGTAATTATAAGAAGTTTACTTTTGGCTCAAACACCAAATATCAACAAAACAAACATTATTAACTTAAATGAGTATGTAATGTTTATAACATTAAAATAAGTGATATAAAACTAATAATAAATTTTAAAAATATTCTGAAGCAAATATAAATTACCTTTAATTTGTTATTCAGGTGATTAATGAACAAACGAGTCAATTCCGACACGAGGTAAGGGGTTTCTTATCTCACTTTTAATTTCGTGAGATTTTCATTGTTCATCACTTATTTATTGCATGTGGTGTATTGTGTACTTACATTTGATATATATAATCATGATTCTCTTATATTCATGGTATTATGTGATTCATTTTTTGGTTTTTAACTTTTTTTTATACGACTTGATTAATTACAACGTGGTAAGGGGATTTCATCTCACTTGTTATTCCCATGAGATTCACGATATATTTCAACTACATCCTTTTGCTTGGTGTATGTACTAATGATGATTCTATTCCCTGTTTAATATATATTAATTAATGGGTATTTACCACATCATTTAATGATCCTTATTTCATGGGGTTTATGTTTTTTGAGTTACCAAATCGGTAAGAGAATTTCAAATTTCAATTTCCACTCATGGGGCTTTATGAATACTTCATTGATTATTTTACTCCAAGTTTATGTGTGGAATCACTATTTATTATTTATGTAGTAATTTACACTAGCCTTTGTCTAGACATACTTATGATATATGTAATCACTCCATTGATAAATTCTCAAGTAATCGATATGATCTTGATAAGAGTAATTTTAACTCAATTCTATTCATTGAGTTAAACATCCAAGTCAACGGTGTTGTTTTTACAAGAATATGTGTGAATGTACTCTGATTTATTTACACAGAATATCCAATCATGTTGAGTGTATTTATAGTTTTCACACATAATTATGTCATTTATTTACACTAAACCTATGTATACAGTCTTTATAAGGTATTTCATCTCAATTTACAATCCATTGAGACTTATTTGTTGTTATATGCCAATTAATATTTATATGGTGTATATACTATACATTGACATAGTATATCATCAATCTATTTATTCTCATGATATTATAAAGTTTTAATTACCTCAATTATTTTTATTCAAGCGTCTCTCATTTGGTTTGGAACCTTAACTAAAATATCATTTTAAATGCTGTTATGATTTATTATTCTAAATCGTTATCATTAATTTCCATGTTTTAAAAATGGGTTTGGGTATTTATTTATATTGAAATTAATGTTTTAAAATTAAAATTCATTTTATAAGTTTCAATGTGGTATGGGACACATTGATTCAAAAATGTATTTAAAATGATTCTTGATAAATAGTAAGACTTATAAATGTTTTCAAGAACAAAGGGGATATTTCCCTCAAATAGTTTTGATGATTATTTTTATCTATGTCAATATCCTTCATTATTCTCAATTGAGGATAATTTAATATAATAAAATCATCTGTATTGTTTTGAATGAGTTATGTTTGACTGTGTATGTGGGATTTCTATACCATTCAGGGTTTGTGGTTAAAGTATTGACATTTTGTATGCTTGTTTTAATACGAATGTTTATGTTATGTTTTAACCTTTTCATATGAGGAATGCAATGGACATATTAAGTGATGGGTGGAGCCCACTATCGCACCTCGATTCATCGGTAGGTCTCATGAGACAATTAGACATGGAATTGGCCGAGGCATTTCACAATTTTTGATATATGGTTTTGGCCAAGGCCTTTATCATTTTTAGACGTATTGGACGACGCCTTGATAAAATGTTTCAGAATGTCTGGAATTATGCATTCCATTATTATGAGATTATATATTGGTATTTAATGTGGGTATTTGACTAGTAGAATACCCATGACTATGTTTTATTATGGAATCTTTTAATCAGCTCCTGTTCCAGCCATAAATTGTTCATGTATATTATTTGTAAAGGAATGTGTTTTCAATTATTGACCATGCCTAATGTTTCTGCTATCTTACACTGTATTTCTTACTCATTATAAGCATATGATCTCACCCATTTCTTATGTTTTATTTTCCTAGGATTCCAAGAAGTGCATTATGATTGATATGAAGGGTTAAGATAGTGAATTAATGGAGTTCTAAAAGGATAATTTATGTTGTGTTTTATTTTCTAATGTGTAATGTAACATTAATGTGTGTAATATATTTTCCAAGACTGCTAAATTGATTGTTCTTTTGGGACATGATTATTTCTAATCATGCCAATGTATTAAAATAATGCACCTGCTTCAAGCTTCTGGGGTTGAGGAGTTTTAACTGGTATCAGAGAAGGTTTATTATGAACCTTGGAAACTAGATTTTGAAAAACTCTGAATAGAGAACATTACCCTAAGATATACATTGAGGATTAGTATAAAAGAACATCCTAAATTTTGGTAATGTGGAGAATTTGAGTATTTCTCAAGTAATACATCCCAGTCTGGATACGATCAGGTAGAGGTTGATTTGGCATAGATGTACCTTAGAGTGAAAATGCTAACATGGAGTTTCAGGCTTGACCTAGGGTATCTTGGTATATGACAATGGGCCTTGCTGCACTCTTGGTTACGACACTCCCGGGGGATATGTTTAGGATTATTCACATTTTCATTACAAATCTTACTGAAGGATTTTAAAATAAGATAATAATAAATGACCTTGGAAAATCCTAAGGTGTTTTAAATTGAAACTAAGGTGTCATGATATTCTCTAAATGATTTTATGTATCACACTATGCTTTTTGGTTTTAGTCAAACTCACCGTTCAATTATATGTTATTACTTTTAGATGAAAATATTATGTATGAGATAGCATTTATGGTTAAAATATGTTAGAGTTTTTTTGAGGAATTTATGTCATATTTTGGAATATTATAAAATTATATAGTTTTTTAAAAAGTATAACACGCAGACTGTGGGATAACCGACATGTCGGGGAAAGGTGCTAGAATCGAACCCATAACCAAAGTGTGACTGGGATTTATCGCATACCACTAGACTACATGAAGTCCCTATTTAGTATAACTAATTCTTTGTGGATAAATGATTTTATGGATCAAGAATATGTTGATTTTGGGAACTTATGATTTATCCTTAATATAAGAAAATGATTTGGTGATCAAGAGATAAATGATATTGTGGAATATGATCACTCTTTTGGTAACACTATATGCCTATAGAAAATAGAATACAACGGGATTTCATTTGACGAGTAATGGTAGATTTTTATTTTGGATGAATGTATGTTTTTGTAGTATACTTATAGAAATTTTAGTTATTTATGAAAATGATTAACCAATCTTAGAAAATATGTGATTTGGTTAATTACTTTTATGTATGTGACTTTAAGAGTAGTCGATGTTATTTGGAGATTAATGATAAGATTTATCATGGAATACTATTTGTTCAAATACTTCTGAATTTTGGATTTCAAACTTAGTTGGTATTATTTTGAATAATTTTATGGAATTTTTTTCCTTCCTAAATGATCTTTGTTGAACTTTGGGATTTTTTTTTAATTTTAGAGATTAAGAGTAGTATTTCTTTCTATAAAGGATTATCATTTTTAGGGATCATCTGATCTTGTACCAACCATTTTGGTATTGTTTAATATCTAAAGTCAAGGTAAATATATAGTTAGACATTTTGGATTATGTGATTCTTTATAAGTTGATTCGGGCACTTCAGGTGTGACCAAGTCATTATGAATACTCATCATTTGGATAAAAGATGAATTTATGGTAGAAATTTATTATCGGATGAAACTATACTTGTAAAGTAAGTATATTTAATTATGCTCTTAGTTAATCTCATAAATAATTTCCTCAAAATTATGAAAATAAACTTAAAACAAAAATATTTCCCATTTACTTTTCTTACTAGGTATTCAAAGATCTTTCAACCCATCACATGTTTATGGCTTTTAGATCACTAACTTTCTGCTAATAATTTTCTTGATCACTCTCCATAAAAACATGATGGTTAGATTTTGCTTCCATATCCATGTTTTCCTTCAAGGAACCCTAGAATTTGTTAATTTTGGAAACCTTCATACTTACCATTCATTATTTTAAAATAGAGGCCTCATTAATCCATTTTTTTGATGTGAGATTTCCACTAAGATATTTTTAAATGTCAAAACCCAGATTTTCAATACCGAACGTAAATTGCAAGGAAAAAATTTATTGAAGGAGGGGAAAATGTAACTCCCCTAGATTTCATTGTACGTTATCTCTTTAATGTAATTCAATAGCTTTCACCACACACAACAACATGTTCGAGGGCATGACAACTTACCAAACTAGCCATTAGAAAAATCAATATGAATAGTATTAAATGGATTTTGAAATTTTATATACTCCATATAATTTAAACGTATGTATTATGTGTTTCTTAGAAATATTTTATGATCAAATTCAATTTTTCAGATAAAAATATATTTTTCAAAAAATGAAATTTTAACACCTTTTAATGGAAAACCATTTTTTAATCCAATATTTGACACATTTAAATATTCAATTTTACAAAAAATAAATTCTTTAGAATCAGGAAATAAAAATTTAATTTGGATGAAATTTTGGTATTTATCTTATAATGATCATTTTTTATGAATAGTGAGAAATACTACATTTTAATTCAATACTGCCTTAAAATATTATTTATTTACATAGTTAGATTATATTTTTATTTACTTTTGAATTTTAATTAGATTATATTTTTACCATTTAATCCAATTTTGGTCATTGGAAGTAATTAAATTTTGAAATTGGGCGTAAACAAGTGTCAATCTTTTGATAGTTATTTTTTCTTAAAAACACACAGTTTGTTTTGATAACGAGAATTACTTTTAAATTAATTAATCTATATTCAATGTTTTCAATCTGGTAAAATATAAACCAATTTTTGAATTCATAATATCAAATATATCTTAGGATTAATTTTTGTTATTTTTATGAAAAAATTCAATTTTTGATGAATAGTAAAACCACTGAGTAGTAGTTAAAAATCTAACTATTCCATTTAAATAAAATTTTACCACTTCTGTGAATTGATTTTTGAAAATACGAAATACATGGTTTTTATTAGTAAGTAAAATGTGGTTCAATAATATAAAATATTTTTTCTTTAATAGTAACTTTGGACTTTTATTTACTACGGTTAAAGGTAAATAGGGTAATTCATGGTAAAAATAATATAAAAATAATATAAAATTACCTGAACACTAGTCCTAACCTTATTAGATGAGTAATGGTTGAAGAAGAACATATTTGAGAGTGACTCTTGGCCTTCTAAAGACACTTGGGTAAGGTAGTGATATTAAAAATTTTAATTAATGTAAAAATAAAAATATCATAAACATGTATTGTTATGCTAAAACAATTTTATAGTGAGGTTATATAATTGATATAATTAACAATAAAAATTAATTATAAATCTTATAATATTTCCAACATTATGTTATTTTTTTTATAATTTTTAGACATCAAATAAATTAAATTATTTATGACAAAATAATGATGCAACCTTTACCTCATTAATAAATGATTTAAATAAATAATATTATAAATATAAAAAAATAACCAAAACCTGACCAAATATTATTGTATGATATTATTTAGACCATTAGTCATCTTATCTTTGACTTTAATAAATTTTTGACACTTAGAAACAGAAAATAATTATGTAATAAAATAATATTTCCACACATTCGAAAAGAGCCTCTCCTCCCCCTTATAAAATCCCTCACCTATAACCCATTACTTACACCTATCAAGCCCCATGGATCATCCAAACTCTGCCAAAACAATCTCTCATGATCCCTTGATTCTACCAAGAAACCTTACCTTTGGCACAAGAAACTTCAAGAAATCCTTTTGGTTCAAACCAAAAAGAAGTTACCCAATTTTAAGGTAACGTCTTCCCTAAAGTTCACTTCTTTTATTTTAATTCTCCAAACCCATTAAACTCTATTTATTACATTATTTTATAAAAAAACCAGAACCATCAATATATTAGGTTACTGTTATGATAATTATTCGAGCTACACTTACACAAACCTCCATCTAATGGGAAAAGAACATACTATTTTTCTGGACGGCGAACTACTACCTCACGAAATGAGGACTGTTCATTTATCTCCTACTGCCTCTTATGATGGACAATAATATGACACATATATTTATATGTGATATATACTATATTTATATTGTTTCTATGCTTCTGTATTTCTCATTTGTATCATATCATTTTGGTTTCCATAATGGTTTATGCGATAATTTAATTTGAGGAAGTGCGGACTACCACCCCGTCAAAGTGATGTTACTTGTTTATGCCATACATGGAACATATAAAATATTAAGTTACTAAAATTATATATGATATTATACTCTAATTATAATACACCTATTTTTCATTATTTATTTATTCAATTAAAATATGAACTAGAAATGAAAGTAGCGTTCATGCATACGTACGACTTACCATCTCCTTGAACGTTGCATTTTAGTTCTTATCTCCAAATGTTGTGTACTATTATAAATACTTACATATACTAGACATATAATATATATATATGATATCTAAATCATGAATATAATTCTTGAGATAATGTTCTTTTGACCACATGGACACTATTTAATTATAAGAAGTTTAGTTTTGTCTCAAATACCAAATTTCAATAGAACCACTGTTATTAAATTAAATGGTTACATAATGTATATAACGTTATAATAAATGATTTAAAGAAATAATAATTTTGAAAAAGTTAATGTAGAAAGTATAAATTAACTTTAGTCTGTTATTACTGAGATTAACGAATGACTGAGTCATGCCAGACACCAGGTAAGGGGTTTCTTATCCCACTTTTAATTCCGTGAGATTTTCATTTTTCACCAAATATTTATTGCATATGGTGTATTGTGTACTTCCATTTGATATATATTATCATGATTCTATTATATTCATGGTATTATGTGATTAATTTGGTTGTAATTAAATTTTGGTCATACAACTTGATTGATTACAATGTGATAAGGGGATTTCATCTCACTTCCTATTCCCGTGAGATTCATGCTATATTGCCACTATTTCCTTTTGTTTGGTGTATGTACTTCCCATGATTGTATTACGTTTATAATACACTATAATTTATGGGTATTTACAACATCATTGTATGATCCTTATTTCATGGGCTGTAGGTTTTTTGAGTTACCAAATAAGTAAGGGAATTTAAAATTTAAATTTCCACTCAGTGGGATTTACACATACATAATTAACTATTTTAATCCAAGATTATGAGTGGAATCACTATTTATTATTTATGTACTAATTTCCACTACCCTTTTTGTGGATATAATTTTTATAAAAATAATAACTCCATTGATAAATTTTCAAGTCACCAATATGAACTTGATAAGAGTAATTTTAACTCAATTCTATTCATTGAGTTTAGCATCCAAGTCATTAGTGTTGTTTTTACAAGAATATGTGTGAATTTACTCTGTTATATTTACAATTAATATTCAATCATATTGAGTTTATTTATATTTTCACACATAATTATTTCATTTATTTATCCTTAACCCGATGATATCGTCTTTATAAGGGATTTCCTCTCAATTTATAATCCCAAAGGAAGGGATAAAATATTAACTTACCAAATTGAATGTTCAAACCTATATTTTAGTGATGATTAAATAGGCATATAATGAGGATGTATAACTATTGATTATATTTATAAATATTCTTGAGTTTACCCTTAATTAGTATGGGATGATAATGTTCAGTAACTGTGTCTGTGTTTCATCCAAACTAGATTTCATGAAGTATCTTTTATAAGAAGCTCAAAGTTCTAAATTCTTTATTCATATGGGATGTACATTGACATATAGTGATTTTAATGAATACTTATGGTGGGATGATAAGAAAGATATATCAAAGAGTTTGAATCTCATTGCTTCGTATGCCTACAAGTTATGTCAGAAATTAAAAAAAGAAATGGGATGTTACATCCATTACTTATACAAGATTGGAAATGGGAGAATGTCACTATGGATTTTTCCAATTGTCTCCCTGAATCCACTAAAGTGTATAATGGTTTATGGGCGGTTGTTGATCACTATCCAAATATATCACACATAATCACTATCAAAGAATAATTCTATCTGGATCATGTTTCCCATATATACATTATTGACGTCGTAATGTTGCATGTAGTTACATGTACCATTATATCTAACCAATATATGAGTTTTGCCTCAATATCTTGGATAATTGTCCACAAATCCATTGAAATAGTATTCAATTTTACATAACATTTCATCCTTAGAAGGTTGTTTAGTCCGGATGAAAAAATAAAATTCATGAGGATATGTTGAGATAATGTTAATTGGATGTTAAAGGTGAACGAGATCAGTTCCATCATCTTGATGATTTTCATAAAACAATAACATTCACTGAATAAATATAATGGATACTTATGAAAAACTCGATGTCAATTACTGTGGATATACAGTTTTTCTTGGAATGATGTTGGAGAAATATTGATCATGGGACCCAAGATCATTGAAGAAATGACTAAGAAGGTTAGAAACATTCAGCAGAAAATCATGACAACTCAATGTCAGCATGAAAATTTATAGTGAATTTTTTTGACATGATTTATAATTTCATAATGGTTATAAGGTGTTTCTAAAAATATCTCAATGGAAGAATTTTATGAGATTTGAGAAGAGTGGGAATCAAAGCCCTACGTATATCAGTCCCTTTGAAATTCTTGATCAAATCATGATAGTATCCTATGTCATGGAAATTCCAAAAAAATATATTATCATTACAATTATGTGTTCCTTTTATATATCTTGAGGAATTATATTTTTGACCCTTCACGTGTACATAACTCAAATGTACTACTGCTAGAGCAGGATCCCTCTTACGAGGATCCTCCATTTAAAATTCTAGATAGGACAAAAATGTTATATGATACAATAATAGTCACATGGTCAATCATTTCAAGATAATTCACTAGTAAGAGAAAACAACATAGGATCTTGAGGATATTATAAGGTAAATGTATCATCATATTATCTAGAATGAATAATTTTGAGGGAGAAATTCCTCTAAAGGGGTTAGATTGTAACACCCCGAATATTTTTATGAATTTTATTTCATAAATATTGAATTTATTTGATGCCTATAATTATATGACACACCATGTTGTACATGATTTAAACTCAACACCAATTTAAACATATGAATCATGAAACATTATCTAAGCTTATGTTACATGAAACATTGAGTTTCTACAAAAAAATATATTGTAATTATAATTATTTAAACAAGACTATTATAACATGGATATTGATCATTGTAACATTAATAATTATAGATAATTTTAAAATTTTATTTATAATGGTTTCATACAACGAAAACAATAAGATAATGAAATATGTAATTTTCGTAAAATAAAATACATTTTTATAAATATAATTTTCTCAAAAGAACTAATTTTTTCCCTTTTGTGAACAATCATATAATTAATTTTATACACATTTAGAAGTTTAATTTGATAAAATAATCTTAATTTTTAAATACCTACAATTAAAATTATCTCAGGGATAATTTTTTGGATTTTTCAAAAATATTACTTTTTTGGATGAATAATGAAAATACAAAATTTTTATTGAAAACAAATTTTTCATCTATTTTATTTATATTTTTATATTATATCCTAATTTGGTTTTAAATAATATTTATATAAATTAAAAATAATTTAATCCAATTTAATTTATTGAATCCAATTTAACATATACATTGAATATAGAATCATTTAAAACTGTTTAACATTTTCTCTTTAAAACACATCATCTAATCCTGTCTCTTGGATTAATTTAAAATTAATTTATACAACTTATGTTTTTATAATTTGAAAAATTTATTCAATAATTTAAACTAGAATAAAAAATACTTTCTTGTAATGTCAATATATTTTTTTACAAAAATATTTTAGAATGTAGTTTAAAATAATTACAGAAATCAGGGTAAAAAAAGATTACATAGTGATTAAAAATTTAATATAGGGTGTAAAAATAACCTTACACATTAAAAAAAACACATTTTATGAAAATATATCTAAAATTTCACCAATTATTTATAAAATTGATCTGTATTGGAGGAACATTATGAAAGAAAGGCCTCTCAATATTGTTTTCATTATTTATTTACAAGAATGACAATCATACTCCACTATAAAAGTAAAATCATCCCAATATCCTCACTCCCCTCAAGAATTCTTAATCATCCAAATAATTAACAAATAATCTCTTAAATTTCATTCCATAATCCGGTAACCCTAAATTTTGGCATAAATCCAACCAATGAATCCCATTATTGTATCCCAAAAGGAGTTACCCAAAGAACAGGTAACACCCTTTAATAAACACCATTGTGTAATTTCATTATATACTCAATAAATTATTATTTTTACATGAATATTTAGTAACCTAATAGTCATAAATATATGATTATTTTGTTATCATAATTATATGACCTACAATAACACACACATCAATCAAAAGGGATACAAAATAATCGTTCATGTGTACAACAAACTATCTATTAATGAACCAATTTTGAACGTTATTCCATAACAAAATATCATGGTTCAGAATAATAATATAATTACTATTTTTATAAGATATATATGTTATCTATGATGTATATATTATTTTATAATTATTATATAAAAATTAACATCATAATTTACTTTTTTTAGAGTATGATAAAATCGTTTTTGGACGTGTGGACTACCACCTCCTTAAAGTAATGTGATTCGTTCAAACATTGCATAGAATGTGTTAAGAAATGGTTTAATAAACTTTTTGATATATATGTCTTAATAATTATACTATAATTATAATATATGTATATATTTAAATATATATATTATTTATATTCATTATTTCAATATAATAACAAAACGGAAACGTCGTTCATGCGTACATATGACATATTGTATCCTTAAATAATGGGCCTCATTTTCTCTTTATATATTTTATAAATTATTTTAAATACATATATACTCAATATATATGATATTTATATCATCTATTACATTTTGGATATATTTAAATCATGACAAAATTAAAAGGACCAACAAATAATAACTCAAAACAAATAAAACAATTAATGTAGATATTAACTGAAATGTAAACACTAACATGGAATTGTTAATAAATGAGTAATATAAATTCATTATAAAATAATATATTGTATTATATTTAATAATATGGATCTATGGTGTATGTATAATAAACTTATATTTTTTTACATGATTATTGAATGTGTATGATTAATGTCAAGACTTATGTTATGGTTTTCTCATCTCACCTTTTTTTGAGATGTATTCTATATTCACAACTTATTCTTTTTGTGTAGTGTATATACAAATATATTATAATTTATATAATTAATATTATATATTTCATGATATTTATGTTTTTAATTGATTTTATTCTTCCACAGATCTCATGATTTAAAAGTTACTCAAGTAGTAATGGGACTTTTAATGTCACATTTTTTTCTTAGAGACTGCACCATTTTTTTGTCATCAATATAGATAACATTAAGGTATTATATTATTCCTATAATTAATTTTATATGTATTTATATATCAATTTTATGGTGTATTTTCCATTAGGGTTACAGTTCAACAGCTACAACATTTTTATGGAAATTTTGTCACAATTTTCATTATTTGAGACACATGAAATGTTATGCACTATATTATTTTAAAAGATGTATATACTAATTTTTGAAAAGATTTATCATAAATATTACTCCTTTAATTTTTTTTCAATAATTATTTTAGGTTCTTACTTCAAGTGTATTTTGATTCATGGATACTTAATTTATAATAGTTTACTGCTACAATATCATCATTTATCAGGATTATTTTTTATTATGCTTCCAATGATGAAATATTATGATCCATCAATCAAAAATTATAAATAAATTTCTTATCACATGTTAATTAATGATATAATTAGGTAATGCTTCAATTTTTCCAATCGATGGTACTTAATATAATATAAGATCTATTTTTAATAAAATCCAACATTATTTATCTCTTCAGATACTAATTTGTTATATTTTAAAAAAAAATTTCTAAAAATATCTAATTTTTTTAAATTAAATTTCAAGCCTAATTTCTATTAAAATTATTTTAATAGTTTTTTATGTTTAAAAAATAAATTTATTTTCAAATGTTATTTTATATATCTTCAAATATATATTCAAAGAAAATTGTGTAAAAATGTTTTCTAATTAAAATGTGTTTCTAATGATTTTATTATATTAATTTATCAGTTTTCATTGATATCTTCAATGATTTTTTTAAATATTTTTTTATAGAAATTTTTTCTCATGGTGAAAAGATTATTTTTATCAAAATAAAATCTTAAAGGATTTTTAATTCATACATCATATGTTTTCAAAGTGGGTTTAAAAGAAAAGTATTTTGAAAATATATTATATCAACAAAATATTTTTAAATGAAAGGTTATTTTCCTTACTAAATTATCATTGTTATATTTATTAATAATTCATCACATATCATGACAACCATTGATATAGTTTATGACTTATGTGGGATATTATCCAGGGAATCCATTTTTATTCTTTCTCTGAATTGTTATAATTTTGATAAAATGTTGTTTATGAAACCCATTTCTCTTCCATGAGATATTACATGATAAGACACTTATGAAACCAACTTAATTTCATAATTTTTTATATTATGAAAATACAATTAATATTTAATCTTTCCATACGTTGTAATAGATTTTTTTATTATACCCATTTAATTTCATTGGTTATGATATGACGTATGTTGAACTCATTTGTTTCTTTGATTCTTGATATGATGAATGCTTAATTATAATATTCACACGTATGTATGATTTAATTATTAAATGGTTGGAACATCCATCTCCCAATAATTCATTGGGTAAAAATGTTTATCACATGATATAGATATGGATCGAATGGGGTGTAAATGCGGTTTAAAAAAGACTTTTTCTACTCTAATGGTCTTATGAGTGAACCTTGACAACTAATATGGGCTTGGGAGTAATCTGTGACTACTTATATCCAAGTAGGATTATGAAATGGATAATTATATAGTTTTTGGAGTTACCCTATTTCAATATAATTAATGGGATATGAATATACATGGAAGTGTGTCCCACCCTGTAGTTGTTGCCCCATAATATCCCTTAATATGTTTTGGGAATGAGACTTGAGTTATAGGGAATGAGTTTATATGATTTTGTGTCTAGAGCAATAACATTTTTATTACTATTATCTACATTCATGGAAAATGCTCTGGATTCCCTCATGATTCACATATTATTAACATCTAATATTTATACCATGACACATTGTTACAATATTTTATATATAGTGTATGATATTCAAATGTCATGATCATGATCTAGTACCTTTATTTCATTATTATTTATATATATATCAATTATATACCCTTATTGAGAATCTAAGATCACCCTTTTTTATATTTCCTTTTCCATGATTTTGATTAAAGGTATTATAAAGGAGTAATAATGATGAAGTTTTTTGAGGGAAATATTGAATATCTTTCACCAAGGTAGAAGATTATGTTTCCATTTTTCCAAATAAACTTAACTATTACATTCCTCCTGTATGTACATTTTTAATATGAGTAATATTCATCAAAACTGATTTAATATCCATTTATGTTAAAACTTGTTACCTATACTTATCTTCACCTTTTATTCATAAAAACAAAAACATCGTCCATGGGATGTGTATTCATAGACTTCATCGATGAAGTGTTTTTATTTCAAATTATTAAATTTATGGATGGTTTAAATTATCTTATTATTATTAAAAAACATAAATATATAATACATATAGTTTCACATTCTATAATAAATATATGTTCATAATAGTAACTAAAAAAAACTATTTCATGATGGTCAGAATACCCTCTAAAAATAAACCAGACATTTAATCACTAACGTTGTACCAAATGAATAATAATCATGTAAGAATAAATAATTATATATGGGAGTAGTTGTAAATATTTAGGTAAATAAATTATATTTAATTTAAATTATGGAGTTTTATTTCCTTTTTACAAGAACCATTATTATTATAAACAAGTTAACCAATCAAGAAATCATGCTAGAATGACAAAATTGATCATTATAACTCATCCAAATGTCCAAAAATAAAATTAATTCATTTATAATAATTCAAATACATACATATAGGTGGTTATTACTTATGTAATTAATGAATATATTTTGATTGTCTAGGACATTAAATTCCTGTGTTGAACACAGTTGAACATAAGGTAGGGGTTATATTGTAACCTCTAAATTTCTATTGGGGTGAACTTTCTATATATGATATATAATTTAATTATTCATTCATCTTATATACTTATCCAATATTAATTTTCTATTTACCAAAAATTCATATGCGTCTCAATTTATCTTTTATATGGGTTATTACATCTTTGAAAAGTTTTCCTTCTTAATTGCTCAGGATAAGTAAGCCTTATTATAGAGACCTGCCCCATCTCTTTCTCATTTTCAAGTAAACATCATAAACTATTTTAATCCATCAATTTCTTATAAAATCAGTAATTTCTTCATAAAAAACTATCTTATTTTTTTTGGTATTATACAAAAAATTATTCATTTTTATTCTATAGTGACTCTTTATTATTTTTTAATTAACTTCACTAATGTGGATCATTATTAATGATTCATAAAAAACATTTTTCATGAATTCATTTCAGTTGGAAAAAATTATACATGATATATTTCTATTAGTATTAAATCATTTTAATAAAATTATTTAATTCCTTTTTTATGGCTTACAATATGATACACCGTTCAATTTTTCCTTTTGACATTATTATAATACTAATATATTTCCATCGGTAACCCTTATGTTCATTCCATATGTTTTACTATTTATGTGTTACACATATTCATGACCATGATATGATGAGTTATCTTAGATAGGGCCCCATTGCATTCAAAAATGTCTTAGTCTCACGAGGCGTAGTGTATGGGATTAGAGAATAAACCTAATCCATTATGGGACATTGTCCACCACACTACTGGAAATAATATATTTACCAACGGTTGAGAAATGTTGGGAAAGGTTGGAAAACCGTTGGTATAACATATACCAACGGTTCTGCCAACCGTAGGTAAGTAAGCCGTTGGGAAAAACATTTCCCAACGGTTTGCAGCAAACCGTTGGCATAGGGTGGAGATAGGTGGGAAAAAGGTTTGCCAACGGTTTAAAACCGTTGGCACAGGGGCTTCATGTTTTTCCCAACGGTTGGGTAAACCGTTGGCAAAAACCCCACATCTACTCTTTCCCAACGGTTCTAAACCGTTGGGAAAAGTGTTTTACCAACGGTTTGATGAACCGTTGGTAAAACTAATCTCCAATTTCTATGCCAACGGTTCTAAACCGTTGGCATAGCCTCTACTGGGAAAATCACCCAGCAGCTCCCCAATTTGCCCAGCTCCCAACCAGGTCTCCAATTTGACCAGCACCACATCTGGTTTTGTGGGTTCCCTCTCATTTTTCAATCCAATTATTGTACCTTCAATAAACTAACACATACATATATAATTATTGTACCTGCAGTAACCAACTAACACTTACATATAGAGAACAAATTCATACACGTTTAACATATAATGGTAGAACTATACACATCCATAATTAAATTAGAATTGATAACGTAATTATAAACATACATAATTCATTTAGATTTCAATTTAAAATGTAGATGACAATTATATGTGGAATCTGGAAGTCAATTCATAATTTGATCTGTTTTTTGTATACCATATATTTTTACCTAAAGTAATGTCCGTTTTAAACATAATACATACACCTGGAGTGCTACCATCCACAACGTGCCTCAGATTGAGGCGGGGTTGACTCATACACGTCACATATGGCCCATGGATCGTTGTGCTAATGTATCGACACAATCCGAATGCGTTTGGTCGGTTTTCCGTATGCTAGTTGATGTTTTTCAATTAAAATGACGTACTTTTGAAACAAAAGGCAGACACTTTGAGTGGTTCTGGCCACACCGCGCCTCAGATTGAGGCGGTGTTGACTCGTACACGTAACATATGACCTATGGATCGTTCTCCTAAAGTTTCAATGGAAACCGAATGCGTTTGGTCGGTTTTCCGTATGTACTTCAATTGTTGTCCATTTTAAACAAAAGAGACACAGTTGGAGCGGTGTCGGCCACACCGCTCCTCAGATTGAGGCGGGATTGACTCGTACACGTCACATACTACCCGTGGATCCTTTTCCTAAAGTATGGACACAATCCGAATGCATTTGCTCCGTTTTCCGTATGTCACTTGATTCTTTTCACTTAAAATGATGTCCCTTTGAAACAAAAGATAGACACTTTGAGTGGTGTCGGCCACACCGCGTCTCCAATTGAGGCGGGGTTGATTCGTACACGTCACATATGACCCATGGATCGTTCTCCTAAAGTTTCAACGGAAACCGAATCCGTTTCGTCGGTTTTCCGTATGTACTTAAAATGGTGTCCGTTTTAAACAAAAGAGAGCCACTTAGACTGATCTCGGCCACACCATGACTTGGATTCATCCCGGGTCAGCTCGTACATGTCACATATGACCCATGGATCGTTGGGATAAATTATCAACAAATTCGGAATGCGTTTGGTCGGTTTTCCGTATGCCAGTTGTTCTTTTCACTTATAATCCTGTCCATTTTAAACAAAAGAGACACAGTTAGAATGGTGTCGGCCACACCGCTCCTCGGATTGAGGCGGGATTGACTCGTACACGTCACATACGACCCATGGATCCTTGTGATAAAGTATCGACACAGTCCGAATGCCTTTGGTCGGTTTTTCGTATGTCCCTTGATGCTTTTCACTTAAAATGACGTCTTTTTGAAACAAAAGACCGACACTTTGAGTGGTGTCGGCCACACCGCATCTCCGATTGTGGCGGGGTTGATTCGTACACGTCACATATGACCCATGGATCGTTCTCCTAAAGTTTCAACGGAAACCGAATCCGTTTGGTCGTTTTTCCGTATGTACTTAAAATGGTGTCCATTTTAAACAAAAGAGAGCCATTTAGACTTATCCCGGCCACACCGCGACTCGGATTCATCCCGGGTTGGCTCGTACACGTCACATATGACCCATGGATTGTTGAGATAAATTATCAATAGATTCGGAATGTGTTTGGTTGGTTTTCCGTATGTCAGTTGATGCTTTTCACTTAAAATGACGTCCTTTTGACTTGAAACCACCGTGCAACATTCTAATTATTATTCGTGACGTGTACGCGCAGAGGAAACGTCAATCGGATGTGCGGTTTGCGCGGTACGACTCAATATTCGTGTTTTAAGTGATGCGCGCGCTTCGTAAACGCGCGTGAGGGGGGTCCAAATGGGCCGAACGATGTCGGAATGGCCTGAAATCAGACAAAAAATATGGGTGAGTGATTTCTGAAGTGGTCGAGTAGACGGCACGTCAATCGGACGTGCCCTGTGCCCGCGGTGACCGAGAACGCAGTTCGGGTGTCATAAACGGCCAGAACGGGCGTCCAACGGTCAAATTCATAGAGGACTACCTCGGATTGAGCTGAAACCACCGTGGAACATTCTAATTATTATTTGTGACGTGTACGCGCAGACGGCACGTCAATCGGACGTGCGGTTTGCGCGGTACGGCTAAATATTCGTGTTTTAAGTGATGTGCGCGCTTCGTAAACGCGCGTGAGGGGGGTCCAAACGGGCCGAACGATGTCGGAATGGCCTGAAATCAGACGACAAATACGGGTGAGTGATTTCTGAAGTGGTCGAGCAGAAGGCACGTCAATCGGACGTGCCGTGTGCCCGCGGTGACAGACAACGCAGTTCTGGTGTCATAAACGGCCAGAACGGGCGTCCAATGGTCAAATTCATAGAGAACGGCCTCGGATTGAGCTGAAACCACCGTGTAACATTCTAATTATTATTCGTGACGTGTACGCACAGACGGCACGTTAATCGGACGTGCGGTGTGCGCAGTACGGCTCAATATTCGTGTTTTAAGTGATGCGCGCGCTTCGTAAACGCGCGTGCGGGGGGTCCAAACGGGCCGAACGATGTCAGAATGGCCTGAAATCAGACGACAAATACGGGTGACTGATTTCTGAAGTAGTCGAGTAGACGACACGTCAATCGGACGTGCCGTGTGCCCGCGGTGACCGACAACGCAGTTCGGGTGTCATAAACGGCCAAAACGGGCGTCAAACAGTCAAATTCATAGCGGACGACCTCGGATTGAGCTGAAACCACCGTGCAACATTCTAATTATTATTTTTGACATGTACACGCATACGGCACGTCAATAGGACGTGCGGTTTGCGTGGTACGGCTCAATATTCGTGTTTTAAGTGATGTGCGCGCTTCGTAAACGCGCGTGAGGGGGGTCCAAACCGGCCTAACGATGTCAGAATGGCCTGAAATCAGACGAAAAATACGGGTGAGTGATTTCTGAAGTGGTCGAGTAGACGGAACGTCAATCGGACGTGCCGTGTGCCCGCGGTGACAGACAACGCAGTTCTGGTGTCATAAACGGCCAAAACGGGCGTCCAACGGTCAAATTCATAGCGGACGGCCTCAGATTGAGCTGAAACCACCATGGAACATTCTAATTATTATTCGTGACGTGTACGCGCAGACGGCACGTTAATCGGACGTGCGGTGTGCGCCGTACGGCTCAATATTCGTGTTTTAAGTGATGTGCGCGCTTCGTAAACGCGCGTGAGGGGGGTCCAAACGGGCCGAACGATGTTGGAATGGCCTGAAATCAGACGACAAATACGGGTGACTGATTTTTGAAGTGGTCGAGTAGACGGCACGTCAATCGGACGTGCCGTGTGCCCGCGGTGACCGACAACGCAGTTCGGGTGTCATAAACGGCCAAAACGGGCGTCATACAGTCAAATTCATAGCGGAAGACCTCGGATTGAGCTGAAACCACTGTGCAACATTCTAATTATTATTCGTGACGTGTACGCGCAGACGGCACGTCAATCGGACGTGCGGTTTGCGCGGTACGGCTCAATATTCGTGTTTTAAGTGATGCGCGCGCTTCGTAAACGCGCGTGAGGGGGTTCCAAACCGGCCAAACGATGTCGGAATGGCCTGAAATCAGACGACAAATACAGGTGAATGATTTATGAAGTGGTCGAGTAGAAGGAACGTCAATCGGACGTGCTGTGTGCCCGCGGTGACCGACAACGCAGTTCTGGTGTCATAAACGGCCAGAACGGGCGTCCAACGGTCAAATTCATGGCGGACGGCCAAGGATTGAGTTGAAACCACCGTGGAACATTCTAATTTTTATTCTTGACGTGTAGGCATAGACGGAACGTCAATCAGACGTGCGGTTTGCGCGGTACGGCTCAATATTCGTGTTTTAAGTGATGCGCGCGCTTCGTAAACGCGCGTGAGGGGGGTCCAAACGGGCCGAACAATGTCGGAATGGCCTGAAATCAGACGACAAATACGGGTGACTGATTTCTGAAGTGTTCGAGCAGATGACACGTCAATCGGACGTGCCGTGTGCCCGCGGTGACCGACAACGCAGTTCTGGTGTCATAAACGGCCAGAACGGGCGTCCAACGGTCAAATTCATAGCGGACGGCCTCAGATTGAGCTGAAACCACCGTGGAACATTCTAATTATTATTCGTGACGTGTAGGCACAGAGGTCACATCAATCGGACGTGCGGTTTGCGCGGTAAGGCTCAATATTCGTGTTTTAAGTGATGCGTGCGCTTCGTAAACGCGCGTGAGGGGGGTCCAAACGGGACGAACGATGTCGGAATGGCCTGAAATCAGACGAAAAATACGGGTGACTGATTTCTGAAGTGTTCGAGCAGACGGCACGTCAATCGGACGTGCCCTGTGCCCGCTGTGACCGACAACGCAGTTCTGGTGTCATAAACGGCCAGAACGGGCGTCCAACGGTCAAATTCATAGCGGACGACCTCGGATTGAGCTGAAACCACCGTGGAACATTCTAATTATTATTCGTGACGTGTAGGCACAGACGGCACGTCAATCGGACGTGCGGTTTGCGCGGTACAGCTCAATATTCGTGTTTTAAGTGATGCGCGCGCTTCGTAAACGCGCGTGAGGGGGGTCCAAACGGGCCGAACGATGTCGGAATGGCCTGAAATCAGACGACAAATATGGGTGAGTGATTTCTGAAGTGGTCGAGCAGACGGCACGTCAATCGGACGTGCCCTGTGCCCGCGGTGACCGACAATGCAGTTCGGGTGTCATAAACAGCCAGAACGGGCGTCAAATGGTCAAATTCATAGCGGACGGACTCAGATTGAGCTGAAACCACCGTGGAACATTCTAATTATTATTCGTGATGTGTAGGCACAAACGGAACATCAATCGGACGTGCGGTTTGCGCGGTACGGCTCAATATTCGTGTTTTAAGTGATGCGCGCACTTCGTAAACGCGCGTGAGGGGGGTCCAAACGGGCCGAACGATGTCAGAATGGCCTGAAATCAAACGAAAAATACGGGTGAGTGATTTCTGAAGTGTTCGACCAGACGGCACGTCAATCGGACGTGCCGTGTGCCCGCGGTGACCGACAACGCAGTTCTGGTGTCATAAACGGCCAGAACGGGCGTCCAACGGTCAAATTCATAGCGGACGGCCTCGGATTGAGCTGAAACCACCGTGGAACATTCTAATTATTATTCGTGACGTGTAGGCACAGACGGCACGTCAATCGGATTTGCGGTTTGCGCGGTACGACTCAATATTCGCGTTTTAAGTGATGCGCGCGCTTCGTAAATGCGTGTGAGGGGGGTCCAAACGGGCCGAACGATGTCGGAAAGGCCTGAAATAAGACGAAAAATACGGGTGAGTTATTTCGGAAGTGGTCGAGCAGACGGAACGTCAAACGGACGTGCCCTGTGCCCGCGGTGACCGACAACGCAGTTCGGGTGTCATAAACGGCCAGAACGGGCGTCAAATGGTCAAATTCATAGCAGACGGCATCGGATTGAGCTGAAACCACCGTGCAACATTCTAATTATTATTAGTAACGTGTACGCGCAGACCGCACGTCAATCGGACGTGCGGTTTGCGCGGTACGGCTCAATATTCGTGTTTTAAGTGATGTGCGCGCTTCGTAAACGCGCGTGAGGGGGGTCCAAACCGGCCTAACGATGTCGGAATGGCCTGAAATCAGACGACAAATACGGGTGAGTGATTTCTGAAGTGGTCGAGCAGACGGCACGTCAATCGGACGTGCCGTGTGCCCGCGGTGACAGACAACGCAGTTCTGGTGTCATAAACGGCCAGAACGGGCGTCCAACGGTCAAATTCATAGCGGACGGCCTCGGATTGAGCTGAAACCACCGTGGAACATTCTAATTATTATTCGTGACGTGTACGCGCAGACGGAACGTTAATCGGACGTGCCGTGTGCGCCGTACGGCTCAATATTCGTGTTTTAAGTGATGCGCGCGCTTCGTAAACACGCGTGAGGGGGGTCCAAACGGGCCAAACGATGTCGGAATGGCCTGAAATCAGACGAAAAATACAGGTGACTGATTTCTGAAGTGTTCGAGCAGACGGCACGTCAATCGGACGTGCCATGTGCCCGCGGTGACCGACAACGCAGTTCGGGTGTCATAAACGGCCAGAACGGGCGTCAAACGGTCAAATTCATAGCGGACGGCCTCAGATTGAGCTGAAACCACCGTGCAACATTCTAATTATTATTTGTGACGTGTACGCGCAGACGACACGTCAATCGGACGTGCGGTTTGCGCGGTATGGCTCAATATTCGTGTTTTAAGTGATGTGCGCGCTTCGTAAACGCGCGTGAGGGGGGTCCAAACCAGAATAACGATGTCGGAATGGCCTGAAATCAGACGACAAATATGGGTGAGTGATTTCTGAAGTGTTCAAGAAGACGGCACGTCAATCGGACGTGCCGTGTGCCCGCGGTGACAGACAACGCAGTTCTGGTGTCATAAACGGCCAGAACGGGCGTCCAACGGTCAAATTCATAGCGGACGGCCTCGGATTGAGTTGAAACCACAGTGGAACATTCTAAATATTATTCGTGACGTGTACGCGCAGACGACACGTTAATCGGACGTGCGGTGTGCGCCGTACGGCTCAATATTCGTGTTTTAAGTGATGCGCGCACTTCGTAAACTCGCGTGAGGGGGGTCCAAACGGGCCGAACGATGTCGGAATGGCCTGAAATCAGACGACAAATACGGGTGAGTGATTTCTGAAGTGGTCGAGCAGACGGCACGTCAATCGGACGTTCCGTGTGCCCGCGGTGACCGACAACGCAGTTCTGGTGTCATAAACGGCCAGAACGAGCGTCCAACGGTCAAATTCATAGCGGACGGCCTCGGATTGAGCTGAAACCACCGTGGAACATTCTAATTATTATTCGTGACGTGTAGGCACAGACGACACGTCAATCGGACGTGCAGTTTGCGCGGTACGACTCAATATTCGTGTTTTAAGTGATGCGCGCGCTTCGTAAATGCGCGTGAGGGGGGTCCAAACGGGCCGAACGATGTCGGAATGGCCTGAAATCAGACGACAAATACGGGTGAGTTATTTATGAAGTGGTCGAGTAGACGGAACGTCAAACGGACGTGCCCTGTGCCCGCGGTGACTGACAACGCAGTTCGGGTGTCATAAACGGCCAGAACGGGCGTCAAACGGTCAAATTCATAGCGGACGGCCTCGGATTGAGCTGAAACCACCGTGCAACATTCTAATTATTATTAGTAACGTGTACGCACAGACCGCACGTCAATCGGACGTGCGGTTTGCGCGGTACAACTCAATATTAGTGTTTTAAGTGATGCGCGCACTTCGTAAACGCGCGTGAGGGGGGTCCAAACGGGCCGAACGATGTCGGAATGGCCTGAAATCAGACGAAAAATACGGGTGACTGATTTCTGAAGTGGTTGAGCAGAGGGCACGTCAATCGGACGTGCCGTGTGCCCGCGGTGACCGACAACGCAGTTCTGGTGTCATAAACGGCCAGAACGGGCGTCCAACGGTCAAATTCATAGCGGACGGCCTCGGATTGAGCTGAAACCACCGTGGAACATTCTAATTATTATTTGTGATGTGTACGCACAGACGGCACGTCAATCGGACGTGTGGTTTGCGCGGTACGGCTCAATATTCGTGTTTTAAGTGATGCGCGCGCTTCGTAAATGCGCGTGAGGGGGGTCCAAACGGGCCGAACGATGTCGGAATGGCCTGAAATCAGACGACAAATATGGGTGTGTTATTTCTGAAGTGTTCGAGCAGACGGCACGTCAATCGGACGTGCCCTGTGCCCGCGGTGACCGACAACGCAGTTCGGGTGTCATAAACGGCCAGAACGGGCGTCAAACGGTCAAATTCATAGCGGACGGCCTCGGATTGAGCTGAAACCACCGTGCAACATTCTAATTATTATTCGTAACGTGTAAGCGCAGACGGAACGTCAATCGGACGTGCGGTTTGCGCGGTACGGCTCAATATTCGTGTTTTAAGTGATGCGCGCTCTTCGTAAACGCGCGTGAGGGGGGTCCAAACGGGCCGAACGATGTCGGAATGGCCTGAAATCAGACAAAAAATACGGGTGAGTGATTTCTGAAGTGGTCGAGTAGACGGAACGTCAATCGGACGTGCCCTGTGCCCGCGGTGACCGAGAACGCAGTTCGAGTGTCATAAACGGCCAGAACGGGCGTCCAACGGTCAAATTCATAGCGGACGGCCTCGGATTGAGCTGAAACCACCATGGAACATTCTAATTATTATTCGTGACGTGTAGGCACAGACTACATGTCAATCGGAAGCATTTCCTGTAAAAAAGAATTCATATAAGTCATTTTGTCATAAACAATTCAATAGGATTGAACTTTAATAGAAAATACATTTAAGTAAATGACAAAGGAAGAAAATAATCATGGTATCAACTACACATGTGAAAAAAACATACTAATGTGTTATTGAAAAAATGTAAAACCAACAAGAACTTAATGTGTTATCACATCAGAGCATGCCTCATCCCATAACCATATTAGTAGGGTATCCTCATATGCGATTTACCTTTTTGAATTAATATGCACTTCCTCACCAGGTACCTGAGTAGATTTCATAGATATAATCATCTCACATCCTGTAAGGCTTCATTATGTATGATCATCCCACACCCCCTGGACAACCCCCTGAACAGCCCCGCCCACCCCCGTGGATAGCCTTTCCCACCCTCGTGGACAGCCCCGCCCACCCCCATGGACAACCCACCCCCGTGGACACCCCCTACCCCCTAGACAGCCCAACCACCACCGTGGACAGCCCACCCACCCCCCTCGACACCCCTTCTCCCTATGGACAGCCCCCCACTCCCTTGGATAGCCCGCCTACCCCCTGGACACCCCTACCCCCTGTGGCCAGCCCACCCACCCCCCCTGGACAGCCCGCCCACCCCTCCTTGACAGCCCGACCACCCCCGTGGACAGCCCGTCCACCGTTGTGGACAGCCCGCCCACCCCCGTACCCCCCTAGACACCCCGTACCCCCCCGGGATAGCCCTGCCCACCCTCCCAAACAACCCACACCCCCCTCCCCTGCAACCCCACCACCACCACCTAGACATACCAACCCCCCTGGACACCCCACACACCCATCCCCCACCAGGACACCCCACTCAGACCCCCCAGGACATCCCACACCCCCTGGACAACCTCGCCCACCCCCGTGGACAGCCTTTCCCACCCCCGTGGACAGCCCCGCCCACCCCCGTGGACAACCCACCCACCCCCGTGGACGCCCCCTACCCCCTAGACAGCCCAACCACCCCCGTGGACAGCCCACCCACCCCCCTCGACACCCCTTCTCCCTATGGACAGCCCCCACCCCCTTGGATAGCCCGCCCACCCTCTGGACACCCCTACCCCTTGTTGCCAGCCCACCCACCCCCCCTGGACAGCCCGCCCACGCCTCCTTGACAGCCCGACCACCCCCGTGGATAGCTCGTCCACCCTTGTGGACAGCCCGCCCACCACCGTACCCCCCTGGATAGCCCCGCCCACCCTCCCAAACAGCCCACACCCCCTCCCCTGCAACCCCACCACCACCACCTAGACATACCACCCCCGTGGACACCCCACACACCCCTCCCCCACCATGACACCCCACCCAGACCCCCAGGACAGCCCACACCCCCTAGACAGCACCGCCCACCCCGTGGACAGCCTTTCCCACCCCCGTGGACACCCCCGCCCACCCCCGTGGACACCCACCCACCCCCGTGGACAGCCCCTACCCCCACAATCGATTATCCAAAACATATCAAATTGGTTTGAACACAATCCATAATTCCCACAATCCATTATCCAAACATAGAAAAAATCTCACATGATGCTCGACCATTGGAAAATAATTAAAAATCACCAACACCTCCTTCCAAACATAGAATACAAAAAACATTAACAGAATACAAAAACATTAAAAAATATCACAATCCATTATCAAATTGATTTCATGAGTAATATCAAATTGGTCTGATTTATATGTTTTGAACACTCTCCTTCCAAACATAGAATACAAAAACATTAAAAATCACCAACACCTGGATAATCAATTAAACTACCTACACCTGAAAAAAATCTATTCATTAAAAAAACTACAACAATATGGTTGAGATCAAATTTCACATATTCTTATGGGGTGTACCTGTTGGGATGGGGGTACTGGTGTTCGGATTCGCGAGAGCAGTGGAGTGAGATGGGGTTCACGAGAGCAGCGGAGTGAATAGATTAGGGCTCTGTCCGAATGGGGAGAGGAGATCGCGGCCTGCAATTTGGGGGAAACCTTTGCCAACGGTTTATAAAAACCATTGGCAAAGGCACACATTTCCCAACGGTTTTCAGGAACCGTTGGGAATGTGTGAGTTTGAGCTGCCTTTTCCCAACGGTTCCATTGAACCGTTGGGAAAGGTCTCCTTTTCCCAACGGTTCCAGTGAACCGTTGGGGAAAGTTCTGCTGAAATTCTCTTTGCCAACGGTTTTCTTAAACCGTTGGCAAAGACTCACTATCCCAACGGTTTAAGTAAACCGTTGGTATACTGCCGTTGGGAAAAAGATAAATTCCAGTAGTGCCATGTAATATAGTCACAGGAGTTAGCTATGAATAATTATTTTTTCATGTTATATTTTTCTTCCTCATTTCAAAAATTTCATTGAAATATTTTTCCATGTTCTATATATTATTCTCACATATGTTTTCTTGGTATTCGTTCCTTTTATGTTATCATGTTCTTCCATTCTAACTCATTTGCTATGACTCATTCCCATGTTTATTCCCTTACTGGGTTTTTAAATTATCCATTTTTGTTATGTATTAAGTAGGTTATCATATAGAAATTTAGAATATGAAATGAAGTTAATATCTCATTACAGATGACTAATGAATAAATATTTTATTTTAGTTCCATGTTTTAAATATTAAATATAGAATATTAGAAAGACACTGGAAATTATAATTATTATTTTTATTGGGTGGATATTTATTCATAATGTAATATAATAATATTTTTAAAATGTTTGGATTTCTATAATTGTTATCATATAATGGTACAATTATTTTTTAGAGCTAGTACTCGAAAACATAATTATGATCCCCATGGATAAATATATCACCATCGATAACCTTGACTAAAACATAGAGAATCACAATTCAGGATATAGATTTGAAATATATATTAATCCTTCAATGTTAATAGATTCCTTTTTATATTCTTACTACATGAGTATTCAAGCACCCCTAAGTTTATTAACCCTTTTTATTTAATGGATATAAATAAGAAAATCAGCGTCAACAACTAATGTGATAACCAATGTGTTGATTACCACAATCAAATTCCAATAAATTGGGAATGTTATATCATGACTTCATTATAATACTAGATCAATAGGATCAAGTTATGAATAATAACATGAATCATGAAAAAAATCCTAACATATCCTATAAAAGAACGTGTTTTGTTTGAATAATTTTTATGAAAAATTCCTCATTTCATTTTTTGATCATATGATCCCCTCATGAGGGAACATATGGATTAAATATTTTTAAATGATATTATAAATCCTATAATTACTAGAAGAAGATAATGGAAAGCTTGTATTTTATCATTTTGATAGGGAATATAATTCCCCATTCTTAATTATTAAATAATATTGAATTATTTTAATATATCACATTGAGGAAATTTTAAGGTTTAGAGATTTAGAGAATTAGGTAACAACTTATATATAACTACTTGAATATTACATGTCGACACTTCTACTCAGTATCGATTTTTTAGAAAATAAAAACTCTTAAAAAATATTAAAAATGATTAGTTCCAAGTTTTAAGCACCATGATTATTCCTTGATCACATCCTTGACCCAATTCAACTTTAAGCCAGATGAATATTTTTTCAAAAACATGGTATGAGCATAAAAGGCTCAGTAAGGGATACATAATGAAGGAAAAATGTTAATTATCAAAACAACATGTAAACCATGAATACTTTATCATAAAGTAACAATTTTCACCTTAAAAAGGTAGAAAAAACACTTCATTGAAAACAAGCTCATTGCTTACCAATTTTGTTTTACCAAAATGTTACCAAAGAACACATAAAAGAAACATATTCCATATAAAGTTAATTTGCGACATAAACATACATAAATGGAATTATCATTTTTTTAACTTCCACACATATCACTAAATAGAATATCTATACGGCCAACTTCCATACCAAATGCATTGGAGGTTATAACATAACCACCCATCCTTTGTTTATCACGTAACCATCCGTCATTTGTTTTAGCACATAACCACCAGTTATTTGGTTTATCGTGAAACCACCCATCAAATGTCCAAGTACCATTACATAATCACAACAAAAAAAAATATGGGAAATTTTAATATTTCAGTAAAAAAAATTTAATTTTCAATCATGAGAAATAATTTCAAGATATTGAAATACTCAATCCATTTCAAAGACCATTTTCAATACTAAAACACACAAAAAGAGAATAATGAATTTATTTTCCTTTTTAAAACATAAATACTTATAGAGGAATCCAAAAAATGATTAAGACGTCAGAGAGGTCATTCTCATCGCATAAATTAAAAAAATTCATTTTTTCATATAGTAAAATGATTCTTAGATAAAATGTTACCTTTTAATGAAAGTAAAATTAAAAGGGGTTTAATATACAACATTTAAAAGAATTAAGTGTATATTTTCAAGATATGACTGAATGTAAGGAGATTGAGACGAAGTCCCTTACCTCTCATCTTACTTGACTCATTCGTTATTTATTTTTTGGAATAATAAAGTTATAATATTTTATAATTGATTTAGAAATTTTTAAAAGTTTATTATGTCTTTTATATCTCTTATTTCCAAATTAATAAAAATTACGAAATTATTTTTGTTCATATGAGACGTTTTGTCGATATTCGGTACCAGAGTCGAAAATGAACTTGTTATGATTACAAATTCCCCATGTGGTCAAAATACCATTATATACAAAATATTATTCATATATATATATATATATATATATATATAATATTTCAATATTATATATATATATATATATATATATAATATTTCAATATTATATGAATTAATATTTTTCCATATCATTTGATGAAATGAAATGAAATGCACCGCTTATAAAGATGGTAAGATGTATGTACACATGGTTTCTACATTCATTTGTATTTAATATTTAAAGAAATTAAAACTAAATGATACATTGGTATATTATAATTCTAGTTTAATAACATATGATATATATGTTAAAAAAATTCTTTGATTCCATACTTTATACAATCCACGTGTAGAACGAAAGAGTTATATCAGTTTGAGAGGGCGGTAGTCAGGACATCCACAAATGAAATTATCGTGTTTACACATCATGAAAAGAATAAACCTATGTTTTAAATAAAAATTACAGAATAATAGAGAAAATATATAAATAATATTTATCATATAAAATACATTTACTTCGTAATGGTCACTATGAGAGGCGATATAAGATAATTGAACAATCATCGTTTCGTGAGGCAGTAGTTCGCCATCCATAGAAACCAGATGTTCTAAATCCATTAGATGGAGGTGTGTGTGAGTGTTGGGAAAATAATTCCCATAAAAACATACTTTTATATTTAATAATTTTTTTGGTTATAAAATAAATGAATAAAGAGAGTTTATGGGAATGTAGAAGGAAAATAAATGAAAGAAACTTGAGGGAATACATTACCACAAATCGAGAAAAAATCATTTTGATTTAAGCTAAAAGGATTTCGTGAACTGCGTTCCGCTCAAGGTAAAGCTTCTAGGAGGATGATAGGGATGTTGGTAGCATATTTCAGGAGAGTTTTGACAAGTAAAGGGGCTTGAGAGTTTTGATTAAGGGGTTAGAGGTGGTGGTGTTTTATAAGGGGGAGGAGGGGTACTTTAGAAATGTCAGAAAAGATTATTTTATTATAAACACTATTTGGATTTTTAAAAGCTCCAAAACAAATTTAATTCAAATATAAGACGAGGATATTTCTAAATTATCTCATGTAATAGGTTTTGGACAAGATTTGGTAATAAATTTAACCTTACCATTTAGCTTTATCTCTTTGTTAGGTAATTTAACTCTTACCATGGCTACTTGTGTGTTCTTACAATATTGTTAATATAGTTACCATAAAATACATATACAACCTCAAGTCGTTCATTATTGAAATTTCAAAGATTATATAAGTAATTTGGATGAATCTATGATTTTTATGACTATTGAATAACTAAATAAAATAGTTTTTGTTTTAAAAACTCATATATGTCAATTTTTATACAATTAATATCATGACATTTTAAAAATCCATAAAATTTTATTTATTTGAAATAACATCATTATGTAAAATATTACAAGTAATAATCATTCATAAATTTTATGTGTTACATAAAATATTTAAGAATAAATTTATTTTAATATTTATAATCTCATTTATTTAAATAATTCATTAACAAGGTAATCACTACATCACCATTGTGTCATAATTAAATTTATTTATTTAATCTCAAAAAATTATACATAAACTACCATTATGTAGGAACTCTATTTAGCTTTATATTTAATTTTTCTAGTCAAAAATATATCTTATATAACCCCATATATAAATTTTATTACTAAAATATACAAGTTTAGGTGCTATTTTCCTTAACATTAAATTAAATGTGATTAAATTTCATTTCTCACACACAAGTGACTCCATGGGGTCCTAAAATTTACCCAAGGATGCCCATTTTCGAAAATATTTCATCTAATAGAGTTAAGATATGTTTTCAGAGAGTCTAGTATTATTATAATAATATTTTTTACCCTTATTTACTAGATTTACCCTTTAAAAATGGAAAACAAAATATTTACTGAAGTTACTATTCATAATGTCTAGAAATAAAAGGTATATATTTACAGAATTTGGACCTCTAGATTCCAAATATGGAATCCATTTCCCCAAATTCAAAACACAGAAGTTGTAGAAATTAATTTAAAATTTATTTCCACTGTCAAAACCAAAAAATGTGTTTTTAAGACGTACAAACTACCAAAATATTATCATGGGTTTATATCTAATTTAAAAGTTAAAATACATCTAATGTCTAACAATGTATTAAATGATAAAAATATAATCCAATTTAACTTTAAAAACAACAAAATGTAAAATCTAATTATATAAATATATTATATTAAATGGTTGTTTTTAATTAAAATGCATTATATTTCACTATTCATTAAAAAATGAACATTATTAGAAAAATTACAAAAATATACCCAAAGGAAATATTGATGTCCCTCTTCTAAATATGAAGTTTTTTTGTTAAATTGATCATATAAAAGAGATAAAATCAAGATTTAAAAAGGGTTCTCCATCAAAATGTGGTAAACTAACCTTTTAAAATTATTAGTATATTTCATGTTTAAAATTGGAATCATTCTCATTTTATGCCTGTAAAATTTGTTAGATAAATGTAAAAACATTTAACAAACATTTTTATTCATAATATTTTTAGTAGAGTTCGTCCTCACCAGTACAACTGCTTGATGTTAATTATAATTTAAAATAATATTATTATATTATTAATTTTTCAGTACGACTCAAATCGTGTGCAACATAAGATTTCAGAGAAACCCATTGTTGTGTGTTGTGTACTCAAGCAATAATAGAATCCCCTTTAAAGAAAAATTAATATTTAATTCAAAAAATCAATAAATATGAAAAGGTCATATTTTGTGTTTACTTAGGATGTTATATCCTTCCACCCTTTTTGAAATTGTGTCCTCACAATTTTATTCACTTATAAAATAAGTGGGGGTATTTATCCCTCATAGAATTTTCAGATTCTCATGTTGCCTCTTCAACCATACAGTTTTTCCAAAATATCATTACCTAATTAATTAACTTAATCGACAACACATTTTATTCTCAGTCAAGAATTTGGACTGTTTTTACCCCATAAAAGAGATTCTCTTCCAACTAAACTACCTCCAGAGTCAAATCAGGAGCTTGATCAGACATATACTTTCTAAATATTGAAATATTACAATCATTGTGTACATGTGATAGACATGGAGGTAAATACACTATGTAGGCAACTTATCAAAATTCCTCTAGGATCATATAGGGTCCAATAAACCTCAGTCTCATCTTTCACCTCTTACCAAAAAGAAACATACTTTTCCATGGAGAAACTGTGAGAAATAAATGATCACCTACCTCAAAAGAATAATTCTTCCTTCAGTTATCCTCATAACTTTTCGTCCTTCTCGGAGTCATTCTCATATGCTTCTGAGTTAATTGAACTTTTTAATACATATCTTCAACCAATTATAGTCCCATCAACTTTGTTTCACCTACATCATCCAAAAAATCTGGAGTTCAACACCTCTTTCCATACAATGCCTCAAATGGAGCCATATGTATACTGGAATAAAAACTGATATTATAAAAAAACTCAACCATAGAAATTTATCGGAACTAACATCCCTAGTAATATATTGAAGAAGCATATAGAATATCTTCCGATTTCTGAATTGTTCATTCTGACCTCCCATATCACTGAGGATGAAAATCATTACTAGAATTTAATTTAGTACCCAATGAATTCTGAAGGCCTTTCTAATTGATTGAAGTGAACCTGGGATCACGATCAAATAAAATGGAGAGGGGAACAATATGTAACATAACTATATCATTAATATACAATCGATAATGTTGATCTAGAGAAAAAGTATCTGGAATTGGATGGAAATGACTAGATCTAGTCAATCAATCAAAAATAACCAAGATTTAATTATTACCTCAAGATGTCTATGGTAATCCCACTATATAATCCATGGAAACATTTTCCCATTTCTAAAATGGAAATGGAAAAGGCTGAAGCATCCTTTTTTGTAAATTTAATTCTCCATTAACCTATTGAATAGTTTAACACTTCACTATAAAGTCAACAATTTCTATTTTCATTCAATCCCACCAGTAATACTCCCAATGATCTTTGTACATCTTAGTACTTGTCGGATGAACTGAAAATGGAGAACTATGAGCTTCAGATAATAACTCTTTCTTTAACTGTGAATCACAAGGCACACATAATCTATTTCCGAATCTCAAAACTCAATATTTACCAATTTTATATTCTGGTAACATACCCTTCTGAACCAATAATACATTTTTTGGAAACTAAATGTCTACTTTCTACACCATATTAATTCTTTCTACTAGTGATGATTTCACTTCCACCTGAAACAAAACAGAGGTATCACATGCACCAACAACTTCTAATCCCAAATTCATCAAATAAAAAAACCAAAGGATCTCATTCCAAATATAGCATGGTTAATTTACCATTACGTTTTTGTCTCAAAGAATCGACCAATTAATTTTCATTTCCAAGATGGTACTGAATCTTGAAATCCAAATCCTTTATTAATTCCATCAGTCCCCTCTATCTCATGTTCAATTCAGTCTAAGTGAATATATAGTTCAAACTTTTGTGTTGAATATATATTTCACATTTTACTCCATAAAAATTATGCCTCCAAATTCTTAAATAAAAAAACAACACAAAAATTTCCAAATCATATGTAGGGTTATTTAACTCATGATGTTTTGACTGATGTGAAACAGAAAAAATTACCTGATCATTATGCATTAAGACCCAACCAATTACTTTTAATGAATCATAAATATAGATAACAAATCCACCATTTCTCGAAGGCAAGGAAAAAACTATAGCATTCACCAACATTCATTTAAATCCCTTAAAAAAATCATCACATTCTTTTGTACTGATAAATTTAACCCCTTTTCGAGTGAACACAGTAAGTGGTCTAGAAAACCACGAAAAAATTTATACAATCCTTCAATAATATCCTGTTATACCCAGAAAACTATGTATCTGTATGATATTGGAATATCTAGGACACACATCAAAAACATTTTCATTAGAAGGGTCAATAGTTATGCCATCTTTAGAAACATTTTTACCATTGAATGAAATTTGATGTAACCAAAACTCAAACTTGCGTAATTCCCCATACAATTTATTTTCCTTTATAGTTTTCGAGACAACCCTTAAATCATTTTCATGCGCCTCTTTAATTTCATAATATACAAAAATATCTTCAATAAACACAATAAAAAAATTATCCAAGAACTCATAGAGAATTATATTCAAAAGATCCAGGAATACCAAAGGTGCATTGGATAAACCAAAAGGAATAATGAAATATTCATAATGGTCGTATCTAGTACGAAACATGGTCTTCTGAAAGTATGCTTCCTTTATATTCAACTGATTGTTTCTCAACCTCAAGTCAATCATTAAAAAATACTCAGCTCAATAGAGCTGATCAAACAAATCATCGATATGAGTCATAGGGTACTTGTTCTTAATAGTGATATTATTAAAGACTCTTTAATAATTGAACAGACTCCTTGAACCATCTTTATTTTTAACAATCAATATTGGAGAATCCCATGTTGAGGTGCTAGGTTGAATGAATCCTTAATCTAACAAATCCACAAAATGTTTCATTAACTCTAATTGTAAAATTTGAGAGAGTATATAAGGGGGGTTTGAAAGTGGCTTATCATTAGGAAATAAGTAAATAGTAAATTAAATTGCCCAATCAGGTATAATACCAAGATACGAATCAAGAATATCATCAAGATACTCATTTACTACTAAAACATCATTAATCTGAACAGTTACTTTGTTTTCAGCAATATTTTCAATGTAATATTTACATACATCCTTCACAAGTTTCTCAGATTCTAAATATATTATTAGGGATAAGGTTTCATTATTGTACACAAATTGAAAGTCTTTTTGAAAAGAAACCTATTTATCTCTACAGTTAATATTTGCATGATAAACGGAAAACAAATACATACCCAAAATATCATCACAATATACTAAAGGAAAAAATATGGTTTCCATGTAATTTCTTTCCGAACAATAGGACATGAAGGTTTTTATAATTTATTATTTTCCTCAATATATCCTACAATTGTTTCAACCACAAGTTCAGGATTCATATCCTCAGATGGAATTCCCAATTTACTATAAAACTTTTCAGAGTCGAAAGAATGTATAGATCCTGAATCAAAAAACACATTGGTATAATATGAAAACAAAATACATGACACAACTTCATTTTATGGTCCCACATAGATGTATTAGTAGAAAAGTATTTCACCACACCCTTCTACATTTGATCTGTCTCGTTTCTGTTCTGGGTTATCAACTTTGGACACACAGTGGTATAATACCCAAACTCATTCAAACTAAAAAAATCATACCACTGGCTTTTCATTGCCGTATTGTTAATCTTCCTCACAGTTATGAGAAAATTGACCAGTCTTTCCGCACCGAATGCACTTTCAAAATTTCAAGATACACTCTCTAGGATTCTTTTTACCACACTTCTCATAAGATGGAAATTTAATTTTCTTACCTCTAGACTTCATTAATGAATAAATTCTATTTTTCTTCAAACTGGAAAACTTCTTTTACTTGCTTTTAGGAACTACCTGATCTTCAAAAAAATATATTTCTACTTTCTCAGCACATCTAATAATTATCTCGTAGCTTTTGTATTCACTAGAGGCTAATTCCTTTCGATATCACAGCTTCAATCCTGAGTAAAACAGATTTATCTTACTATAAATTTCTCAGATGAAATTTGGAGCATACTATGCCAGTCGAGTGAACTTTTTTTTGGAAGCATCCACTGAATCATCCTACTACCTAAATTCCATGAATTTGTTCCATCCTAAGTCAAAATAATTTAAGAAATTATTTCTCAAGATGCATACCTTTGAATTTTTTTCACCAAAGAGCATTAATCTCTTCACTCTCCCTAATATTTTTAACCCTTTACCACCACTGATTGACTTCTCCTTCAAAACGGTAAACAAAAGGACTAAAATTTTAGTTGTTTCTACACCCCATGACATCTAAAATCATTTTTCATTCTTCGATCCACTCATCATCTTACACAAGATTAGATGATCCTCTAGATGATGGGGGGTATTTCCTAATGAAATTCAAAACTACTAACATGTTCTTATGTGGATGTTCTAGATGGTCACATTCATGGAAACTACCACCGTTTATAGCCTGAGTAAACTATTCCATCACTATAAAAAACTGTTCACTTTTGGTTCCGACCATCTCAGGTTCCTGATTTTAAGGTTGTTTTCCTCTTGATGTCGTCCAATTATAGTTTACCTATTTCTTGTGCGGAAAACAATTCTAATCAAAGAAATATATTAGGTGATGAAACATGGTAATCTTCATATTCTATAACATTTAAATCTTACCAAAAAGTAAAAAAAATTGTTGATATTAACATAATAATATCCTTACTCCTAAAGTCGTCTAAACCAATCGTTGATACAAACTAAAAGGCCCCAGCCTTAAACATTACATAATATATAATTAATTTAATAATTCAAATTGAAGACATTTTCAGGTTTATATATTTCGGTAATTATGTCATACCTTATACAAAAGAACTTCAATATTACATGTATACACTTTTACTCAGTATAATTTTTTATTCGTAAAATAAAGACTCTTAAATAAATGAAACTTGTTTAGTTCCTTGTTTGATGAAGCATGAATTTCCCATGATCCCATCCATGACCCTATTCCAATATAAGTCTTGTGAAAAAATTTCAAAAACATGTGATGAGCATAAAAATCTCATTAAGGGATAGATAAATACGGAAAAGTGTTAGTTTTCAAAAAAACATGTAAACCATGAATACATTATCATAAATTAATACTTTTCACCATAAAGAAGTAGAAAAAAGACTTCACTAAATAATAGCTCACTACTTTAACTTTTCTACAAATAAAAGACTTCCCTAAAACCCATTGTAAGAATTATGTATCATATAAAGGTAACTTTGGAAATAAAATTCTTAAATGTAATAACAATATGGTTGACATCCACAAATATCACTAAATGGAATAGCCATATGGCCCGATTCCATTCCCAATGCATTGGAAGATATAATGTATCTACCCATATTTGGTATATCACAGAACCACCCATCATTTGTATTATCATGTAACCACCCATTATTTGGTTTATCACGTAACCTCCAGTCAAATTTCCAAGAACCATTACATAATCATAATACACAAAATATGAAAAATATTAACATTTTAGTAATAACATTTAATTTGCAATCACAAGATATCATTTCATGATATTGAAACTTTAAATCCATTTCAAAAACCTTTTTGGATAAGAAAACACCCAAAAATGGAATACAAGATTTCATTTCCTTTTGAAAACATTAAGGCTTATAGAGGAAGCCAAATAATGATTACGGTAGTGGAGTGGTCATTGTCACCACATACGTTAAAAAGTTTCATTTTATAATTTAGTAAAACTCTATGTTGATAAAAGATTCCCATTGAACTAATTTAAAAGTCCAATGGGTTTATTATACACAGTTTAAAAGAAGATGGTGTATATTATCAAAATGCGCCTCAATGAAAGGAGATTGAGACGAAGTCCCTTTCCTTGTGTCCGACTTGATTTGATATTTCTTTAATTTGATAAAGAATGAACATAAGTTAATTTATACTCTCTTCATAACATTTTTCAAATTTATTAAACATTTTAGATCACTTTTAAAGACGTTATAAAATTTACATTCTTATTTATGTTCATATCAGATGTTTTTCTATATCTGGTACCTGAGTCAAAAATGAACTTTTTATAATTAACCAATTTCCATGTATTGAATAATCCATTATCTCTAGAATAGTATTCATATAAATATCATATATATCCATTATATATATATATATATAATAATTTTCATAACATTTGGAGATAATTAATGAAATGCACCGTACATAGAGATGGTAAGCCGTACATATGCATTAACACTACTTTCATTTATATTTCATATTTAATGTAATTGAAACCAAATGATACATAGGTGTATTGAAATTATAGTATAATATAATATGTTATATAAATTACATAAGTTCATTGATTTAATTCATTATACATTCCATGTATGGCATGAATGAGTTATATGACTTTTAGGGGGAGGTAGTCCGCCCTTCCTCAAATAAAATTATAATGTTTACAAATCATTAAAAGTGTAATGGTTTGTTTTAAATAAAACATAAATAAGAATAAATGCAATATTAACATAATATATATCATATATAAATGCATTTCCATCATAATTTCCACCATGATAGGTGGTACGAGATAATTGAAAAATCATTATTTTGTGAGGCAGTAGTTTGCTGTCCACAGAAACAGTATGTTCAAAATCCATTAAATGGAGGTGTATATTATTTTCGGTAGAATAATTCTCAACAAAACATCCTAGTATATTTAATATACAAGTGTGGTTATAAAATAATGTAATAAAAATAGTTTTTATGGTTGGAGAAGGAAAATAAATGATAGAATCTTGGGAGAAGACATAAACTCAAATTGGGTAACTCTATTTGATTTAAGCTATATGTATTTATGAATATCCTTCTTACCAATTAATGGATTCTAGGAATCATAGATGTATGTTGGGAGATTATTTGGCCAGACTTTGGATAAGGAAATGGGCTTGAGAGGTGTGAGTAAGGGGTAATAGGTGGTGGCCTTTTATAAGGGTGAGGAGGGATACTTTAGGAATGTCATGAAAGCTTATTTTATTATAAACTGAATTTCAAAATTCAAAATGTCAAAAACTAATTTAATTCAAATATAAGTTGATTATTGTTAGAAAAAATCTCAAATAATAGGTTTTAGGAGATTTTTATTTTTCAATTTTAATTTATCATTTAGCTTTATCACTCAGTTAACTAATTTAACTCTTACCATGTCTTCTTGTGTATTTATACAATATGGGTAATATAGATACAATAAAATTTCAATAGAACCTAAAGTGGATTATTAAATACATTTTCAGCATTATATAAGTCATTTGGACGAATATTTTATTTTTAAGACTATTATATATTTTAATAAAATCATATTTTTTTTAAAAATCATTTAGGCCAGTTTTTATACTATTCATGTCAAAAAATTTAAAAAAATCATAACAACATGATTGTTTAGAAAAATAATTATTATTTCAATTATTAAAATTTCTATTCATCAATAAAATTATGAGATTACATGAAAAGCCTCAAAATAAATTTATTTTAATCATTAAAATCTAATTTAATTAAATCATTCATTAGTTAAGTAATCACTAAATCATCATTTTATCCGAAATAAATTTATTAATTTAATCTCTAAAAATTATAAATAAAATACCATGATGTATGAAATATTTTTATATTTCTAATTACTATTTATTGTCTAAAATCTATCTTATATAACCCCATATAAAATTCTATTTACTAAAAGTTACATGTTTAGTTTATATTTTCCTTAACATTTAATTAAAAGTAATTAAAAGTCAATTTCACACACATGTGGCTCCATGGGGTCCTCAAATAGGCCCAAGGATGATCATGGTTGGAAATATATCACAATATAGATTTATTACATGTGTTAGGGTAGATTAATATTATTATATTAAAACTTTTACCCTTATTTACCAGAATTTCCCTCTAACCATTGTAAATAAAATATTTATTGAAGATACTATTCATAATGTCTAAAAATAAAAGGTACCAATTTATAAAAATTGGACCTCCTAATTCCAAATATGGAATCCATCTCTATAAATTCAAAACACAGAATTTGAATAAATTAATTTAAAATTAATTTATGTTGTCAAAACCAACAAGCATGTTTTTAGGAAGTACAAACTAACCAAAGATTGACATGTTGTTATATAGAATTTAAAAGTGAAATTACTTCCAATGACCAAAATTGGAGTAAATGGTAAAAATATAATCCATTTTAACTTTAAAACAAATTAAAAGTACAATCTAAGTATATAAATGAATTATATTAAGAGGCAGTTTTGAATTAAAATGCAGTTTTTTTCACTATTCGTTAAAAAATGAACTTTATAAAAAAAATCAATAAAAACACTCAAAGTAAATTTTTGAGGTCCTTATTCAAAATAATAAGTTTATATTTTAAAATGGATCATATAAAACTGACAAAAAATATATTTAAATAGGGTTCTCCATCAACAGGTGGTAAACCGACCTCTTAAAATTATTAGAGTATTTAATGCTAAAAATTGGACTCAATCTCATTTTAAGCCGCTAATTTTTTTTATAAATGTAAAAAAAATTAACAGTCGTGTTTATTCATAATATAGTTAGTTCTGTTCATTCCCTCCAATAAAACAAATATGTGTTAAGTACATTTTAAAATAAAAATATTATATTATTATTATTTTTGTTTGACTCGGCATCGTGTGCAACATAATATTGTGGAGAATCAAAATTGTTGCGTGTCAGGTTCGCCATCAAACATAACATACCATTTAAATTAAAATTATTATTTAATGAAAAATATTAATAAATATGAAAAAATCATATTATTTATTTACCAAGGATGTTAGTGGGAAGATGATGATTAGTCGTCACTGATTAAAACATGAATTATAAAGTGGAAATAGATTACATGGATTAGAAAACATTCCAAAAAATATTTCCCAATAAATATTTTCCCCAAACTCTCTATAATATGATAGAAAGGGATTCCCTCAACGTAAATAGAATGTTTTATTTTTTTTATTAGTGAATATGAGTAAAACATAAATGGTATTCCACAATATGCCTCTATCTTTTTTATTAACCCTGAAAGAAAGAAAGATCACATATTTAGTAGATTAAATCTGATTCTAAAATAATCATTTGTGATTTGAGACGTTGAAAACTATGAGGAGATTATATGTAGTAATCTTAAGTATGAGATGGATATTAGATACTCTCAGTGGTCTCGTTGGATCAAAGATAAAAGAGGAACATAATGTTAAATATTGGAGGATCAATAGATAAATCTCATAGAGGATTGAAATCCAAATATCCAACATCTAAAAAGTGTGGTAAGAATCATCTAAGGAACTGTCTAAATGGAAAAAGGAGATAATTCAGTGGTAGAAGAGAGGATCATCATGATAATTATTGTTGAGGGGATTTGAAAAATCCCTCCAATGTGGAAGAATAAAGGAAGGGTTTGATCAACACTTAATATTGTCATAGGGTTTCAATAGAAGGGACAAGGGAATTGTGTGAGCTAATTTTCTTTTTAAAAGGATTGATATAGGAAATCAACATTAATATCATCTATGGTATAAAGGAAGGGAATATGCTATTACAACTATAGTGGTGGATACCAAAAATGAGGTGGTGATAGGTACAACAGTTATACATTTATGACTATTGAACATACTATTAGATTTTTCTTCCACACATTCTATTATATCATGAATTATTTGTATAAATATTCACACACCACCTCAAAATATGAAGGTTTACTTATATATGAGAATAGTGAATAAGGAAATTATTTAATAGAAAGTATAAAACTCTTCACTAGTATTTTTTTTACTAAACCACCCATTAAATCTATTATTTATGCTTTTGGTTGAGACTGATTCTATATTGAGATTGTATTGGATATCTATATATGAACTCATCATTAACTATTGGTAATGAGATATCACTTTTCATATCATGAGGAATCCTCCATTTCTGTATAAGTGTAATGAGTATGATGAATCTACTTTATCGTCATCATCTCAATTTTGGGCAATATTTCCTAATATGAATTCATATCTAACTCATGTTATAGGGAACCAAGAGAGGATCTAGCTCGAATATATGAATGTTATGAAGGAGTACAATGATGTGTTCCCTGAAGAATTTTCTAATCTACCTCTTGAATGGTAGTTTGAGTTATCAGGTGATCTTATACATAGATCTATGCCCATATCAAAGACTCCTTATAGGTTGGACACCATTGATTTAGAATAAGTAAAGAAGAAATTACAATAGAATCATTACAAGGGTTTTAAATTCCCAAGTGATTCACTATGGGGTACACTAATCCTCTTCATCAATGAGAAGGATGGATAAATGCACCTTTTTATTGACTATAAAGTTCTCCATAAAATCACAATAAAGAATAATTATCCCCTACGATGGATACATGACTTATTCGATCAATTATGTAGTGCCAAATATTTATCTATGGTGTCTCATTGGTTGGGATATTAACAATTAATGGTATTGAAGGAAGATATTGTTGAGATTTCCTTTTTATCTACGTATGGTCTCTATGTGTTCATATTGATGCACTTAGAACACACTAATTATCTAGAGATATTCAAAGACATAATGAATATTGTACATAGAGATTACATATATATTTTTTTAGTTGTGTTTATAGATGACATTCTGCTATGCTCCAAGAGAATGGAGGGAAGTGAGATAAATTTGATTACTATTCTAAAGACATTGTGAATGGGGAGAAAATATGAAAAATACAAAATTTTGAGTTATGAATCGAATAATTATCATTCATGGGGAATTATATCAATAGAAAAGAAATGTTTTTAGATCCTTTTAAGACAAGTGAAATAAAAGAGTGGCCCAAACCACCAACTGTAACAGTGATATGTTGTTTCAGTAGTATATATAGTTATTATAAATGATTTATGAATACAATATCTTAATTTTAAAACCCAATAACCAATATAATTCAGAGTGGACTAATGTTTTCTTCTACTATTGAATATAAATACTCCCTAATAGAGTTATGGACAAGGCTTATCATTGCACCAATACTTACACTACCCACAAGTAGAGAAATATTTTTGGAACACATTTATTCATCATATAATTTTATTATCTATTTAATAAATGAAAATGATAAAGTAATATCCTATGTCATAAGTAAACTGAAATTTCATGAGAATGACTATCCCATTCTAGATTTAGAGTTTGCAGTTGTGATCTTCACATTAAAAATATACATAGATTATCTATAATAGGTCAATTTTACGGTGTATAATGATAAAAACATCCTAAAATCTATATTCTAAAAAATGGATCTTAATCAGGACTAGTGAATATGGTTAGATATCATCAATTATTGTGACTGCTCAATCCACTACCATCTTAGTAATGAAAATAATGTAGAAGTTTCTAAATATGAAAAGGATTGTAAAACATTATCAATTATGATAATTGATATGGATCAAATATTCAAATAATTAAAATGGAAGGATATGAGAATAAAATTGGACGGAACATTGTCATTATTTTCTAAAATTATTTATCAGCAATCCCATATAGAGAATATAATTTATTCTCAAATAAATGATATTGAAAATTTGAAAAAGATGGAATTTATAAAAAATGGGAAATCATTAGAGATGAAATTTTATGAGGAAGGAGACGTCATATTTTTTCACAATTATGTATACCATCAAACCCTGAGATATAGAGGGAAATTTTTTATTTATCACATAATTAGAAAATTTCAATCCACCTATGGTGGTAATGGATGTTTGAGATCTCCAAGAGAACTATCTGTGGGACAATATGAAGAAATAGATCCCTAGATATGCATCAAAGTTACAAATATTTCATAAATTAAAGGTTGTAAGGTAAAAGTATAAGGGGATGATGCGAACATTATATATACCTACATTGAAATTGGAAAAAATCACCCTAGAATTTCCCACTAGACATCCAAAGACATCCACAGAAAATAATGATATATTGGTTATTGTGGATAGTATTACAAAGTCACCCCACATTATTGCAGTTTTTGAGGAATTCTCACTCAGTAAACATTCATGGTTATATATCAAAAGAGAGGTGGGGATTCAAGGATTACCATTATATGTTATATTAGATTAAGATCCTTGATTTGTCTTTATGTTCTGGAAAAGTCACCAAAATCATTTAAACACTATGAAAAACATCAATATGATTTATCACCATCAAACTGTTATCCAGAAAAATATGACTATTCAGAAACAATGAGATAAGTTGAGAGAATAACCAATTCACATTAATGGAGGGTGGGATCATCATCTTCCAATAGCCAATTTCTCTTACAATAATCCCCTCAAGGATCCAAATGGTTCAATATAATTCCCTTTATCAGAAGTAATATTGGACACATGCATGCTAGGATGAATTTAGTGAATATATTCTATTGGGAACAAGATTGGTCAAATAAATTATTGAAGATTTAAAGGTCATTCATTACCAAATCGGGTCTATCAATAGTTGATAAAAGAACAATGAATAAAATCATCATTGAAACAGTGAGTTTGAGGTTGTAACCAGGTATTCTTCCACATATCTCTCTGGAAGATAGTCATGATTTTTGAGAATAAGGAAAATCTATATCCTAGGAACATCAACCCCTTTGAGATTCTTGATCACATCAGAGTTGTATCATATTGAATAAGAGTTCCACAAACCCTGTCTCACGTACATGAAGAAATCCACATAACACTCATGAGGAATTACATAAAGGATCCTTCACATATAAGGAATTCAATTGTCATATAGTCGAATATTATATCTCTTATGAGAAGTAGGTGGGAACGATCTTGTACTATAGAGATAATGTTCTATACAACAAGGCCCATCACCTGGTTAATGTACTATAGAGAAACCCAAAATATGAAGAGTTGACATGAGAACTGGGGGAAGAGATAATGGAGAAGTAACCTCAACTATATTCACCATTTTATTTAAAACTGAATTTCATGTGTCAAATTTCATAAGAGTTTAGAACATAACACCTTGATATTTTTATAAAATATTACACTAAATCATATTATTTCTCTAGTAGCTTGTCTTGAATGTAAAATCATGTTTATAAAACTGTGATATAATAATCAAATAATAACAGAATTATTTTTACATTGCCTCTAAATTGGTGGGTATAAAAATAATAAAAAAAATATTATGTTATATTTTTATTAATTAATAGGAAATAATCACTTAATTTTTAGTAATGACAATTTATTCTTTAAATGTTAGATTTTATCAAAAAAAATTCATTACATTGACTGGAAAAAATATGTATTATGAATTTTTTAAACTTTCAAAAAAATTATTTCACAGAACATAATTTATTTTTTAAATCATAATACAATAATTCTTCTATGGTGATTTTTTTTGAATTTTGTGAGAAATTAAAATTTTTGGTGAATAGTAAAAATTACAGTTTTATAAAAACACAAAATTGGTTTTGTATCGTCAGAACATAACTATGTAATATATTTTTTGTAAACATATGAAAAGGCTCATATATGAAAATATAACACAAATATAATGCCAAAATAATCCAAGACATATAAATTATAAATTATTTCATGATAAATGAAAATGATATTCAGTATCGACATAGTGCATGTGCAGCCTTGAGAAAGTCAAATTTAGTTCCTTATAGATATTAATTCAGTGGTAAAAATTATTAGAATGACTTTACTATTAGATAAAAATAAAAAAATTATTTTTTATCGATACATTATAATTTTTCACATCTATGACAAAGATGTTATCTAAATGCTCATGCAATACTTGATGAAGGCATGAAAAAACAAATTAACAAATTAAATCAGTTTTATTGACATGAAGATAAGAAAATACACATACTGAAAAAATTAAATGTATTATATTTAGACTAATTTTTATATTATTGTGATATTAATTTATTTAAAATTTTTATATATGAAATAATTAACATTAATGTTTATGTAGCATAGAGGCAATGATATTTCAATTATAGGAGAAATTAATTAAAGAATTTTAATTTAAATTATAAGAACAATTAAATAACCAAAAAAATTACTAAATATTATTTTATGAGTAGTTTTTTTCCATAAACATACCGGGGTAAAATTTCATACCTTGGGTATCCAATTTGTTGACATTAGGTCCCATATATTATTTTTTAATGAATGTCATAGTTGTCAGACTAGGATTTTTAATATGTATAACATTTTCAATATCATATTTTTCCAAAAGATAAGACTATCTATAAATAGTATATAAAAAGATAAAATATTTATATTCTATATGTAAATTTATTTCTAATTTTTAGAGATGAAATAAATTCCTTATGTTCTTACACATCGATGATGCAATAATTATTAAATTAATGTAAAAATTAGATAAATGATACTAAAAATATTATAATAAATTAAAGTTTAGATAATAAATATCATCCATGACATCCCTATAATAATATGATATAGATTTGATTGAATAAAATAATTTATTAAAATTTAACTCTTTTTTTAATAAAACATTAATGGCATGGTATTAAATAGTATCGAATCAGGCAACAAAACAAGGTTTCATGAATACAATATTTTATTAAATTAACTAAAAATACTAATAATATTAAATAATCTCATATCATATAATGTATTGTTTAAAATGACATTAAATATACAGTTATAGGATATTTTGAGTCTTTTCGACCTATAATAGTCTTAATATATTTAATTATTTTGAGAAATCTCTTATGTACCCATCACCTCAATTATAAAGGGGAATCCCATCATTCAATTTATTTCACCATTATTAGCATTATATGATGACCATGCGCAACCAAATTATCTCATCATCATCCATATACACATTATACTGCCTTTCATCTTGAAAAACATCTTACTACATGTCCATAAAGAGCCTTTCAAGGAGACGATATTGATGAGGTAAAATCCTATTTCTTTCTATTTTAAATTAATTATATCGTCTACCTTTTCCTAATCCCACAGAAAATGTTACCTGATCAATCTAGTATCATATATATATATATATATATTAATTTTGTTGTGTAAATGTTATATACATCATCAAATCTATTCTATTAACCTTTAATTCTAAAAAACAAAAACATTTACCACGGTATGTCAATTCACTGCCATCATGGAAATCAGTTATCATTCCCTATTACCACATTTATGGAACGTTTGAATTCGCTTATACTATTTTAAAATTACACACACACACACAAACACACACACACATATATATATATATATATATATTGATCACAAATTATTTAATTAATATATGGCCAAAATATTAAATATTATGAAACTAGTTCACGATGGTCCGAAAACCAGCCAAAATAAACAAAAAAATCTATCATTAATGTATTATCAAATGAACCATCCACTAGTAAATATATAAATTAAACATAAAAACATTTAAAAATAATTAATTTTAAAAATACCAATTCATTTGACTTATGGATTTTTATTTCTTTTCAAAATAACATCCATAATTGAATGTGTGTTAACGAATCATGAAACTATGGAATGAATACACCTACAATGACGAAATAGGTCTTTATAAATCAATGAAATTAACATAAAAAACATATTAAAATTAAAATAAATAAAATAAATGTTTTATATTTTCTTAATTATTTAATTATTTAATCAAATTTTTTTATACATTACATTATATGAAATTTGGGAACACATTCATACATTTGGTTAGGGATCTCTCAGAACCTCCAAATTACCTTGGGGTCATATGTTCTCTCTCTTTCCCCAATTAAATTATTTAATATTCGTATTTAATTATCTAATATTATGTTTTTATGTTCAAAAAAGTGTATATATCCCAATTTACCATTATTTTATGTAGAATTAGATATATTAGAATTTTCCTTTCTAAATTCCACTCGATAAGAAAACTCGATTAAATAGAACTTCCCCATTTCAACCCCATTTTCAAGTACAAACCATAAATTTCATTATTATAAATATTTATAAAATATCTCATTTTATCATGAAAATAAATCTTAGATAATTTCCAATTTTATATAGAATGTTATTCATCCTCCCTCCTTAAACACTGTTTAATATTTTCCTATCAACCACTCTAATGTGGCTCATTTATGAAGTTTCATTAACAAATTTTTTCATGTATCACTTCCATTTGAAATAATTATCCAGGATATATTCTTCTTTTTATTATATTATTTCCAAAAATTGATTTAATCCCATGTTTTATCAGTATCGTTATGATATACCCTTTGGTTATGCCTTGTGACATGATTTTGATACACATTTTTTTACATAGGTAACACTATGTTTTTTCCTTATGATTTATTTTTTTATCTAGAGAACATATAAATGGACATGTTATAGTTGGTTTTCCAATATTGAACTATGATGCATTGAGTAATGTTTTATTTTCATGATACGTCATATATGTGATTATGGAATTTTCCAAATGCTTTGTGGGACTTTTTCCACCAAGTTATATAGTCGTAGTAGTTATGTTTTACTCATGTTTAGGTATAATTATATTTTACTACCATATTACAATTACTTCCATTACTATATGATTCTATGTCATATTTTTATTTCATCCATGTGTTTAGTCAGGATTCATGGATTTTATGTTTTCATGTTATCTTTTACTCATGTTTAGTAATGATATGTTTTTTTTCAAGTTCCATTTTTTAAATTTTATGTACCTAATTGTCTAAAGACACTAGTATTTACGATCCTTTGTATGATTTTTATGGGTAATTATTCCTAAAATCAATTAATAATATGATTAAAAGGATAGGGTAACTATAGTTTCTGATTCTACTAAATGAAAAACCACTGAGTTCATTATTTGAATATGCCCATAATTTTTAGTTACTTCGTTGTTTATGTCTCATAATCAATGTTCCATTAACCAATGAAGGCAAATGGAAATCACCATAAATTATTAATGTGAAAATTATTCTGCCACATCAACAATAAAAAGTCATGTCATTATCAGCTAGTTTCATGGACTCCTAAGATTTATCTAGTTAATCAAACAACTGTAACATACATTTAGTTATTTATTAATTAAAATTCAATGAAATTTGAATCTCACTATACAATATTTAACATTATTCCATGAAATCTTTCATAAGTATTTCTTATTTATTTATTACACTATCAATTATCATTTTATCATCTTTTTCATTATTGTTATTATGAGTTCAAACTATCTCAGCAATAAATTCCATTATTAATTAATATATCATAATGTATTAAATAACCAAAATCCAATAATTTTGACCAATCTTATGAAATTATTTATAGATAGAAATATAAAAATTGGTAAAGATAAATATTCAACATCTCGCCACACATAGGAGTCTAATATTTTATGAATAAATAATTCAAGGGACCTATAAAACCATGATCCAAAGTATAAAATATTTTGATCTCTAAAATTATGAAAAATTTCTATGTCAAACCCATGGAAATTACTAAAATGAGAAATATATTCTAATTGGGAGTTAAACAAATAATCTCTGGAATTAATTGCTCATGGTGGTGAAAAATTCATGGATTTCATCTAAAAAACCACCCATTTATAAGGGTGATAATTTGATAAATATTTCCATATATTAAATCACTCATAATGAAATCACTATTTTATGTTAGCATTACATTCAACCCTCAAGTGAAAAACCCATCAAATTCAATATATTCAAATTTTATGCATAACTAACCTTGGATCTAGTTACACAACATATTTTTTAACCATATATCATGATATATGACTCCCAATGGAATTTCCATTCCAATGAAATCAATTTTCCACATGTATATAACGAGGAATTAATATTTTAGTCTATCTATAATTAAAAATTCCACAATCTAGATTAGCGATCATGATACCTAAATCTACATTGATATGTAATTAAATTACCCCATCTCATAAAATAGAATATTCTCATATTGGTGAATCTCAAGAATATCATCACTCAAAACATCAAAAAAATCGAATAAACTCTAAAATATGAAAGCATTGTCTATATATCTAATTGAAATATCAAAAATCATAGGATGTAAATAATCCATCCATTGTCAAAACCAAAAACCATATGTTGTAAAAAAAATCTAAAACTCAATATTTAAATATATCCACTCATCTTTAAAGACCAAATGATATTAATTCACTGCATGAATACCAAACATGAATTAATCTTAATTACCCTTGGAGTTATGGGTAATGTGTTTATTAGTCAGATTGTTTTTGTCAACATACCAAAGTACATGAATGTAGTATTCAAGTATTCTAAGATGTTATTGGATTTTTTTGAATTTTCTTATGTTTAATATTGGCCAAAAAAAATTATTTTCATGTAATTATATTCATATATTCATATTTATTGAATTATGAAAATGTCATATATGTGGCCAATCTAGAGACTGTATTCTTTATATTATAGGTTAGTTAGTGGAGTGGGTGATCAGTTGGTCAAGTAGTCAATCCAACTCATGGTTTATTTTAATGGTGTGTTATTTTTTCAAACTATAGATCTATTGACTTAGGGAAAGTTTAAATGACATTTTATAAATTAATACAGTTAATACAATGTATCATAGTCAGTTCATGTGACTAGTGGTTTGGACATATGATAAATCCACAAAGATGATCTGTACTGTGTGGTAGCTTCAAATGGTTGATCAAACACATGGTTAGTCTCATAGATATTTTTAAGTGAGTCCTTTGGTTGAAAATATGAGTACCCAAATTTTGGATATTCTGAATAACGTGAAAATGATAATGCTCATGCTATTCTAAAAGGATTAAAAAATAACATATATATTGTGATTCAAATTGTTTTATGTGAAATTCCATAAATGGAGATTAATTTTCAATACACTTTTAGGTTCTAGTTTTCATTATTTAATGAGATGATCTTTATCACAATGATTTCTCAGTTGAAGAATAATCTCTTGATATTAAATCTATAATGCTAATGTGATGATACCATTTGGTTTTAGGGTTAAAAGAATCATTATCATTTTGATATGTAGTCATTATTACGGTGTTTTAAATCAGTGTATATTTGAGCTAAAGAGTTTCCTTTCAAAAAGATGTTATTTTTTTATATTAGGATGAACATGGTAGAACTTAATTTTTTTATGTAATGAAAAATACATTGGTGTATTGGAATTCAAAAATTCACTATTTTGGAATTATTCTCAATACTGATTGATTATTGAGATGATTCTAGACTGAGTCTTTATGTATCTATTAAGGATTAGTATGTATAGAAGTGGAATTTTTTTATTTACATGCAGCTAATGAATCTTGAGATATTCTATGATTTTCAGTTCTTTAGAATGAGTTACAACTAATAGAAAAAATCCTAGGGTATCAAGATGGTCAAATTTTTTAAATGATATTTTATGAATGTTGAGTTGTATGTGATGGTGCTTGGATTATATATAATTCTATGAATTTTGATATTTCAATATATAATGAGATGAAAATGAGATAAGATTATAACTAAGAATTTGCAGAAAAAAATATCAGAATAATATTTGTTAGGGAGAGTGTGGAGGGAAAAATTCAGAATATTTGATCATTTTTGTGAGCTCAGGCATTCTAAAAATTTGAAAATGAATATGAGTTTCTATGTGTTGGTAATAGTATTATTCTACATTTAGTAAGATTTATATAATATCTACATTGAATGATCTAGGTTAATATCATTAGTATTTACTAAATAAAAAATATTATCAAGATGACATTCTCATATTTTTCTAATAATTGTATAATCTGTAAGAGGTTTTGTAAATCCAAACAGGGTGTTGAGGAACAAAGATATAGGATTTGGAATAGAATATCCACTTGTATTTGATAATATTATTCATTATAGAATCCATTGATTAATAGGTAAAAAAATTAAATTTTGTATAAACCACCCTACATCGTAAAACAATTTCTTATGGTATTTGTTATTTTTTGTTTAAAATAAGTAATTACGACTAGAATAATTGAGAGGAATGTGTTTTCATCTAAAATAAGTTTTTAGTTATAATTAAAATAAATTATTAAAGACAACAATATATGATTCTCACCCATTTATTTTGTAAATAGGTTCATGAAGTATTTTATGTTATATTAATGCAATTATGTACCCTCTATTTAATCCAAAATTTATATATGATATAAAATATCAGTATTTTTAATAGTAGGCATGTTCCATCCTTCGATGGAAATAAATAAAAAGGATAAACTAATAAAATTTTCCCCACCCCTTATAATTTCCCATTGTCTATAATTTGATTATGTAGTTATAGATGTGTTCCTTCTTAATAAATAAAATGATTAAATGATGTTTGGGAAGAAAAGAAAATTGTAGAATGATATAAAGTAAAGAAATTCTTTTATAATTTATATATATATATAAATCTATAAACTAAGGTAATGGAATTTCAAACATTGAAATATATATGAAATAATATTTAAAGAATCTATGAATGAATATTTAAATCAAAATATACAAAAACAATATGTAAAGCCCAATTGAAAATATAATGATGGTCAAATATGAGAAAAAAATTAGTTACATTTTTACATGGTATAATGAAATTTTTAGTAATATTATAGTCTTTGGTGAGTAGTGAAACAACATAAAAATTGTTAAAAAATATATGAGAAACATTCAAGATAGGTTTGATGATAATATTTCGTCTTTGGAAGACAAGAATGATCACTCCTTTAATGAGATTCATAATATTCTCATTTCAAATAAAATTTGATATTCTATATAATCTTTTAAAAATAAATCCAATTAAGAAATTGTATCTGTATACATCATGAAACTAAAGATCAAAGATAAAGAAGTTGATATACCAAATGGAATATATTGTGGAGAAGAAAGATATGATGAACAAGAACAAATTGTTTCACCTATCACATGTTACTATAGTAAATGAAAGGGAAAGTAAAAGAGAAATACTCCTACATAAATGCTTCAATTATTTGTAAATTGGTAACATTTCCACTAATTTTATAAATAATAAAAGGGGCGTTAATGTTGAATATTATAAAAAACATCAATATAAGAGATAGGGAATGAAAAAAAATATTCTCAAAATTATTTAAGAATATGAAATGTTCGCAAGAAGAAAAATTTGAAATCTGTTAAGTACATATGAATAGGTTGTAATCATTTATTACAACACAATAGATGAATAAGTGGATAATAAATTCAAAAATTCAATGGAACATTTTGTTATATATAAGGAATCTTCTAATAGTGATGGTGAAGATGATAGAGTACCCAACTCGACCATATTCATAAATATAAATTAAAATTATTTGTATAGAATAAGAAATATTTAAAAAAAAATCTACTCATGAAGGAGGAAGAAATGAATGATAAAAATGTAATTAATTTTCTCAATGGAATCTTCATATGTTGGAGATTTTAAAATTTTCAATTCATTTTTTTAAAATTTAATGATTTAGAATTATCATGAGGATACAATCTGTTTAAAATATGAGGGGAATTATAGGGCTCAATGAATATGCCAAAAAGATGAAAAAATTGATGTTGAGATATGATTATAATTTATTTGTGTATATCAATGATGATTACTTAATGTATTCCAAAACATTTATCTCAAATCAGTATATAATTCCTCATCTCATATATCTGATTATAATCCATTTTAACATTACCACAACGATTTAAATTCAAAATATTATTAAATGTGGACCCAAAATTATTTAATAAACAGTATCGTTAATATATTTAAGAGAATAAAATATCAAGATACACAATATATATAATTTTGATGAAATTACCATCATTTTCATTCCAATCATATCAAAATTCTTGAAATTATTCACATTACTATAAGAAAATAGATATAGTGGGTACTATCAGCAATTTTTTTTTACCAAAATGATTATTCATTCCTATAAAATATGACGTTTTCATGTATGATATCATAAGATAGGGGAATCATTTCTCATAATATTTCAAGACAAATAGAGTGGAATAATATTGATTACACAGACATATTTTTTTTCCACCCACACAAAATATGATGAAACTATCAAATAAAGTATGTATGAGATGTGATAGATAAGGTTATATATATAACTATTATATGAATTGTCAACCTAAAAAATTTCTATACAATTAAAAGTGGAATAGAAAACATAAGGATGCTCAATTATAAATACCCTTTATTATTCAAGTCACTAGGGTGGATATGAAGATAATAGAAACATGGATCTTGGGATGTGGTTTTCTAAAAACATTTCAATTGATACACAACTACTAAAAAAATGGAATAACATGATATAGGTTTAGGTACTTATAAAAGTATGTTTCATTGAGAATTAAATAATCGGTTCATATTATATTAATTAAAATAAGAATTATTGAAAATATATTATTTATGTGGAAGGCCTCAAACACAAATTAATTAATGTAATTCAATTTCACAATGATGTAAATGAATTCTATTAAATAAAAAATCATATATTATTCGAAAGTATACATATATAAGAATAATCAATAGATAGAAAAGGATAAGTTCAAAATTATTCAAAATTATTGATCTAACTAACTCATGATACTGAAGAACCAATGATGAAAATTCATTATGGTATCTGATACATCCCCAACATTTTTAAAGAAGTATGAGTAAAATATGAAATAAAGACATGTAAATAGATGACCCACACCAAAAAAATATATTGATACACAATTTATGAAACTTATATAAAATGAATGGTCCTTAAATCAACAAATATTAAGGAAGAGATACAATCATAAAGATCACATAAACTCATTCATTTGTATTTGTGTGGCCCAATAAGAAATTACTCTACCATAGGATACTTGTATTTTATTAGATTTATTAATTAATTTACTCGAATGACTATAGTGGAATCTCACAAAAAATATATAGTTTACTAAAAGTATGTTTTATCTACATAGCTTAATGGATATCTTGAGGAGTATGTTTTTATTGATAATGATAAATTGTATATTATAGATAAGGATAGAATCATAGATTTCTAATATTAAAAAAGAAATTTTATAGTGTGAAGTGGTAACTAGGATCCTAGTGATCAATTATGGATATATGTTTGAAAAACAAATAATCAAATGAAATTGTTGAAAACATATTATATTTTAATGAATGAAGTATTGTTACTATCATTTTTATGATCTATATTGATGAAATAGTATTACAAGTGATTAATAGTTTCATTGTTAAATATTCTATAAGAAAATGATGTAAAATGTTAAGATATCTTTATTGGATAAAATAAATAAATTTATACGATTGAAATTTTTTTAATATTTTTTTATATATTAACATATTATGAAAAATATTCTAGTGAATTATTGAAATTGATTGATATTTTTTATTTATAGGTATTTTCCACTCCCATTATTATTTTAACCAATTGACTAAATATGGGAATGGAACGATTGTAAAAAAGGAATTTAGAATAGTTGTTAGAAAAGTACTATATATCACAACATTAATACAATAATATTTTATTAGTATTGGATTTATATGTAATACATTAGAGTGATAAAAAATTACATTTTTGCAGTCAATAGGAATAAGATATATATAAAAGGAACAGTAAATATTTTCTTTTTTTAATTAATCAAATCATACATATAGTTGAAAAGGTTAACATATAGAAGATTTGTGAGGGGATGTCACTAATAGAAAATTATCACCTGTTAGAGAATTATCTCATGTTGATAATTGTGTGAGTTGTCACAAAAAGAATAAACAACCAGTGGCATTGGGTAAATTTTAGGTTTTGTAAATCATAACTACAAATTACTGTACAAAAATGTTGTGGATTAAATTTTAGATGTCTAATTCAAAAAAATTATTGAGAAACCATTACAAATATCTCAAGATAATATGATGGTTGAAGATTTCTCAAAAAATCATTGTCATCACTCACGATCGAAAAATATTATTACCATATACCATTTATAAAGTTAAGGGTGGAATGTTTTGATATAAATATTGATTATATTTTCATCAATAATAAAATTTTAGATATTTAATAAAGGAAATAATAAGACAATGATTTGAATAGGTTAGGATAAAAATACATGTTCATCTATCTCCTCTTTCATTAATAAATATAAATAGACACCAATATTATACACGAGATTATGTCTGTAGAGGGGGAGAAATAGTGAAACAATGCTTTTCTAATGTTTGAGTGAATTAGAAGGGAAGTGATCATAACCATTCCATCTAAAGATATGTATAATTTTTAATAGAGTTAGGGGTTGAGCGTGATATTGGATGTAGGAATTGATGGGAAGCCCTCATAAGTAACATGGACATAATTGTTCTCCATAGTGGGATGAAATTATATCAATAACAAAACCTTATCTAGTTTTGTGGTGTATGACACTGCTCATGTGAGATAATCTATGTTTTTATAATCCCCATTTCCAATACATTATTTTAAATAGGTTTAAGTATACATGGAAGCGTATAATGATGTTTCCAAAAATACCAATAGGTGGAGAATGGATAACCCTTGTGTTTTTTGGCAATGTGGTTATTGGTTTTCTTTTTTTTAAACATGATTAAGAAACATGAAAATATTATAATAGGTATTTTAGATATTAATGAAACTGTTTGATATGTATTTGATATTATTCCAATTGGATCAAAGTAAATCTAAATAATTTTTTTATTACATTGATGATTCTATAATTTTTAGGAGTTTTACTAATTTTGTCGATCCAGTAATAATAGGATTTATATATTTGATTATTTACTAATGTGATTGATGAAATGGTTGAGATATTAATCCAACTCAATTTCCATATTCACAATAGGTGATTTTTTCATACATTTGATCCAATGTATCATGGTCAATCCATATGGTAAGTAATCTATTTGTAAATACCCGTAAAATTCAAGGGAAATTTTTTCTTAATTTTCTTTGGAATTTTACAAGAGCGAGGTTTCTGACGGCACCTGATTCTGAGGCCCGGAGTTCCTGGAATCAACTTCTGAAGTTTGGCTCGGGTACGTTCAGTGAACGAACGGGCGGGAATTTCTAACTTTTGAACCGGTGCCTGGAATCAAATTCCGAGGGCACCGATGAACTCGCAACACTGATATTCGCTTAAGGGGACCTTTTCCGAGGTTGCGTTTATTGCGGGTTGAAAGTTAGTTTTTGGGTTTTTAGAATAAGTTAAATAAAATTTGTGGAATACAAATTTTTATTTTAACTTGTTTTTTTTAAAAACCTCCCAAAGGGAGTTGGGGGTGGGACCCACAACCACTTAACCTCCCTTGGGAGGATTAAGTGTGGTGGGGCCCACACGAACCCCAACTCCTCAACTTCTCTAAAAAAACTCCCCTTTAACCCATTTCAATTAATGTTTGACAACTTGGCTTAATTAATTGAGGAGGGTTAATTTGAATTTCAAACCTTTGAAATTCTAAGAGGATGGTTGTGTAATAAAATAATCTTAAGCTTATTTTATTATTTTGGGTTGGTTTCCTTTGCTCTTGAGAGGATTGGAGAACTCTTTCTTCTTCTTCTTCAAACTTTGACGAAGAACGCGAAGAACCTTCGAGCATCGACAAAGAACGCCACGTTCTCGGGAATCGTCTTCCGCGACGCCATACCCACGACACTGACGACGTCTTCTTCCGCGCCATCTTTTCCGCGACGATTTCCCGCGACCAAATCATTGTCAAAGACCTTCGAATCCTCGCTTCACGACATCGACGTCCTTCTTCCGTGACGCCGACCACCGCGACGCTCGTCTTCCGCGGGTCATTGACGAACATCATTCTTGAAACCGAGGTAGGGGTTTGATGTTTCTTATTTATTTATTCTCATTCTTGGTTCTAGCATGACAATCTTGAGGATAAATGCTTAAGTGTTATCATCTAACGAGAGGGTGGTCGGACCGCACAAACACTGCCGAATCCCCCCTCCTTTGTTCTCGAATATTATATTCTTACGAATCAACGAGATGGCGTGGTGCCGTCGCACCACGCGGGAATCACACGGCAAATATTACGCAGTGCCGTCGCGCCGCACCGTGGAAAGATTATCATGAACGCGACGCCGTCACGCTGCGTCGAAGGAAACCGAAGGCACCGCGGCCGGAGCGGGGCCGCGGCGGAGTGGCGCGGTGCCGTCGCACCGCGCTGGACGACGAAGGCCGCGGCCGGTTCTGGGCCGCGGTGGAACGGGAAGACCGGCGGCTAGCCGGGCCACCGGTGTCGGAAGCCGGAAAGGGGATCGGCCTTGCCGGTCCCGTTGAGGAAGGACCGGCCGGCCATGTTGGGCCGGCCGGAAGGGAGAAGTGTCAGGGGAATTAATTCCCCCGACTGGCCAAAAACCGCCCCCCATAAAGGGGGGGCCGCGGTTACACTAAGGGGGGGCAGTGCCCCCCGTTTTCCTCAATGCAGGCCCCCCCACGTGAGGGGGGGGGGGGGCGTTTATTTAAGTGGGGCGCGGCAGGTTGCCGCGCCGCCAGGCAAGAGAAGCGGGGGCTCTGCCCTCCGCGCGTGGCACCCGAGCGGCGCCCAGGCCGCGCCGCCGCCGGCCGGGCAGCGCCGCCGCTGGCCGGGCCGAGCTGCCGAGCCGGGCCGGGTCGGACCCGGGTCGGGTCGACCCAGTTCGGGCCGACCCAGGGGGGGTCGGGCCGGGTTGGCCCGGACCCGGACCCCCCGTTTTCGAATCGACTTCGGTCTTTTGCTCATAACTTGAGCTACGGACCTCCGATTGACGAACCGTCAGTGGCGATGCGATCCTTGGATCGAGACGGTCGATTCGGTATATCGCACTCAAGGTTTCGGAATACTTTGAGTTCGACCGGGTTGGTTCGTACGCGAAACCAACCGGGCCCTCGGAGCAGAAACACTCATATCTTGAGCTACGGACGTCCGATTGACGTACCGTCAGCTTTGTTGTGTTCCTCTTAGTGAGATGGATCTTTTGGCATACTCCTCCCGAGGTTTGGACGTAGGTGGAGTATGTTCGGGTTGGTTTTTCCTTAAAAACCAACCGGGCCCCTAGGACGAAAAAGCCAATAACTCACAGACCGGGCGTCCGATTGACGCGCCGTCTGTCTCGTTGCTTTCCTCTTGATGAGACGAAACTTTTGGAATCCTCCGCCCGAGTTTTGGAAACAGTTGGATAGTGGCCGGGTTGGATCGCACCGAAATCCAATCGGGCCCCTGGATCGGAGGAGATGATACCTTTCTGACAGAACGTCCGTTTGACGAACCGTCAGCGACGTTGGTGATCTAGTTGAGAAACGGTCCCTGTGAGTATACCCTATGAGTGTTCGGGATATAGTTGAGTTACAGCCGGATTGGTTCGCACACGAAACCAACCGGGCCCCTGGAACGAAAAGGCTAGTAACTCACAGACCGGGCTTCCGATTGACGTGCTGTCTGTTGCGTTGAGACCCCTATGATGAGACGGTCCTTTGAGATTCTTCTTCGTGGGACTTTGAGATACTTGGAGTATCGACCAGTAGCTCATGGTGCGGACCCTCACGGAGATGAGCGTGCGGAGTACGGAGACCGTGTAGCTGACTGAGACCCGACGACTGCTGATCGGACGACCCAGTGTGTTACAGAGGTGCGCTTGGTTGTAGCGGCACAGGGGTGCGCTTGGTTGTAGCGGCAGACCCACGACAGAGATGCGTTTGGTTGTAGCGGCACATGGGAGCGCTTGGTTGTAGCGGCAGACCCACGACAGAGGTGCGCTTGGTTGTAATGGAACATGGGAGCGCTTGGTTATAGCGGCAGACCCACGACAGAGGTGCGCTTGGTTGTAGCGGCACAGAGGTGCGCTTGGTTGTAGCGGCAGACCCACGACAGAGGTGCACTTGGTTGTAGCGGCACATGGGAGCGCTTGGTTCTAGCGGCAGACCCACGACAGAGGTGCGCTTGGTAGTAGCGGCACATGAGAGCGCTTGGTTGTAGCAGCTGGCCCGCGGTACTCGTCAGGAGGAGCACCTCAGCAGTCTTAGGTTAGTGAGCAGTACCTCGGAGTTGTGACAGGACCACTGTACACTCCAGAGACGGATCTCTTCAACAGTTACGGTTTCGATAATGAAAATCCTGGTTTGAGCTAAGACATTTGACCTTTGTGTTTACCTCATGATTGAGATGGGTCACTTGATAACTTAGGTATATGTATGGGCATATACCTGAGTAGTAGTTATCCGTTGATTTCATGACCTTTGTGTTTACCTCATGATTGAGATGGGTCACATGATAACTTAGGTATATGTATGGGCATATACCTAAGTAGAGGTTATCTGTTGAGATCTTCTTTTTGGTTATCCTTTTTGGTTTAGGGAGACCTTGAGGGTCTCGGGATCCCTACTGAGTATCGTTATACTCACCCCTGCACGGGCTATGCCCGCACCTCATTGTGTTGGTTGCAGACGACGGGCAATGCTGACAGAGGCCGAGTGCTCGAGGACTGGACTGTACCTGGAGGTGGACTATTACGAGGAGATGGTACCCGGAGGAGGACCTCACGACGAGCCGGTACCCAGAGGTGGACGTGACGACGAGGCGGTACCCGGAGGTGGACCACTGGGCGGGACATACTCGGAGCGGACGGCGGGACCCGAGGAGCAGAGGAGCTATCTGTACCCACCCTTCAGGTGGGATTTCCAGTGGACAGCTCGGCGTACCAGCTTTATTTTTCAGTTGCTGTTTTCCCTTTCGAGTTGTACTTTACAGTTGGGCTTGTATTTTCAGCCCCTTTTTACTTTCCGCACTTACTGTTGTATTCAGTGTTTACTTCTTCCGCTTGTACACTGTGTGTTTGTTTACTTTACAAATGCAATGCCTTCCCTTTTTCCGGGATTTATGCCTTGGTTCTAGTCGCCAGCCCCTGGCCTATGGAAGGCGGGCTTGGGGTAGTCACGGCACGGGCCCCGAGGATGGGTCGTGACAAATTGGTATCAGAGGAGTTTGGTTCTACCGCGAACTCTGATCTTTTCTTTGTGAAGCAATAGTGTTTAGCGTATTAAGTGTGGTTATCAGTCCAGGGAGTCCAGTATTGGTGCGGCGGCCGACGTATCCGTACACCCGGACCCTGACTTCTGATTTCCGACTTAATGCACAAAAACATTGATTGCGTGTGTGTTTCAAGTTTTCTTTGTGATTACTTTGTATCAGCTTACCAGGTATACTGTTCTGACCATGGCGCACCTGATTTCTTTTCAGTATGGCCCCACGACAGCAGCCAGCTCGGGTTCTGAGAGTCGAGTGTGACGACAACCTGCCGAGCGATGAGGCCTCGATGCAGGGCCCTTTGTCAGCAGTGGCACCAGCGGTAGTTTTATCCGCCGAGCCCCCGATACTTCCAGCACCAGCCGCTGACGATGAACGTCGCCTCAGCGCACTGCATGAGTTTCAGCACCAGCAACCGCCCAGGTTCCGCGGGGAGACGAACCCTCAGGCAGCCGAGGACTGGCTGGAGGCAGTCGTGCGAGTTTTCAGGCTAGTGAGGACACCAGAAGACCTCATGGTGATCCTCGCAGCGAGCATACTGCACGCAGCAGCAGGCCGATGGTGGAGCTTGATGCTCCAGGTGCATGACGATACATCTCTTCTCTGGACGGACTTTGAGAGCATCTTCCACTCGGAGTTCGTCCCATCCACCCTCCGAGCGGTGCACATTCAGGAGCTACTACAGCTGCGGAAGGGCAGCATGACAGTAGCCCAGTACTCGGCGAGATTTACTGATCCTTCACGCTACTCGACCGACATGGTACGAGACCCATTCTTCCGGGCCCGGACCTTCGAGCAGGGACTGAGGCATGAGATCAGGGCTTCGATGATCTCCCTCAACATTCCGACTCAGGCAGGGGTGTTGGAGCGAGCCCTCTTAGTGGAGAGTTTCCTTGCTGAACAGTCTCTAGCAGTAGGACCCACCACTTACCGGCATGCGGTAGAGTCTTCTACAGCGGGCAGTAGACGGATGACGCAGGGGTCCAAGAGGACTGGACCTACAGGTGGACGACAGCATGACTCTGGATCGTTTGCGCGAGGCACTCGGGGTGGGAAATGACTTTCCATGAGAGGGAAGTGTTACTCCTGTGGCGGGGTTGGTCACATGGCTCGTGACTGTCCGACCCGCCATACGGATGACCAGCAGACGAACAAAGGACCCCCCAGGCAGAGGCAGAGGTTCGATCAGGGCGGGCCGCAAGGAGCAGGCGGCCATGACAAGGGAGCTGGCCGTGCAGTTGGAGGTGCACGACGCTTCGGGGTGTTGCCACCACCACCACCAGGAGGTCCACCCCGACCGCAGGGGACAGGAGGACATGGGAGAGCTCAGCTTCATGCAGTTGAGGCATACGATCATGGGGCTCCGGGAGCAGATGGACATGAGCGGGACTAGCCCCAGACCTGGAGACTTTTGTTCATGTTGCTTCAAGTTTTGTTGATGTATGTTTGTAGATGCTTTGTGTCTTTGTACTTGAGCTGCAGTAATAAAAGACACCTTTTCTTGTGGCATTTACTTCCCTGTCCTCTCTTGTGTTGTTTCTAAGAGGTTCTGGATTATACCGTTGACTTGACCCTCACTTGAGAAGTACCTACTGGAGGAGACCCAGTTACCACACACTGATGCCGATAGTGTGAATCAACCCTTGGAGGCGAGAGTAACGGTTGGATCTCTTTGTAGTAGCGTCGAGGCCTTACGACGTCATCCTTGGTATGGGTTAGTATCATCCATGTCAGGATTGACAGTATTAGGCGAAGAACGTGGTTCATCTAGGGAATGAGACCAGATTTCTCTTATCGGCAAGGAAGAAATCATAGCAGCTCTTGTGGGACCAGAGGTGGTCTAGGCCATGACAGAGAAGGTCCAGGTCATCCAGGAGCGGATGAGGACAGCTTAGAGCTGGCAGAAGTCATACGCTGACAGGAGGCGGAGGCCACTAGAGTTCGAGGATGGTGACCACGTCTTCTTGCGGGTCTCACCTCGATGTGGTATTCAGAGATTTGGCCGAGGCGGCAAGTTATCTCCGCGCTTCATCGGACCCTTCCAGGTCCTCAGCAGGATTGGTGAGGTGGCTTATCGCCTGGCTCTACCACCTCAGTTGCACCGGGTGCACGACGTCTTCCACGTATCTCAGCTGAGGAGATACGTGCACGACCCGACGCACATCATTGACCATGGGGAGCTTGAAATTGACGATGGGGCGACTTTTACGGAGGTCCCGGTGGAGATAGATGATCGAAAGGAGCGGGTCCTACGTGGGTGATCGATTCCTCTTGTACGCATCAGATGGCAGCATGGAAACCTCCAGGAGAGCACATGGGAGCGGGAGGCTCAGATGCGTGTTCAGTACCCTCATTTGTTTCCCTAGTTTTTGATGTATCATTATGGGGACGTAAAGCCCTGAGGTGGGAGTAATGTAAAGACCCGTAAAATTCAAGGGAAATTTTTTCTTAATTTTCTTTTGAATTTTACAAGAGCGCGGTTTCTGACGACACCTGATTCCGAGGCCCGGAGTGACCGGAATCAACTTCCGAAGTTTGGCTCGGGTACGTTGAGTGAACGAACGAGCGGGAATTTCTAACTTTTGAACCGTTGCCCAGAATCAAATTCTGAGGGCACCGATGAACTCGCAGCACCGATATTCGCTTAAGGGGACCTTTTCTGAGGTTGCGTTTATTACGGGTTGAAAGTTAGTTTTTGGGTTTTTAGAATAAGTTAAATAAAATTTGTGGAATACAAATTTTTATTTTAACTTGTTGTTTTTTTAAAAAACCTCCCAAAGGGAGTTGGGGGTGGGACCCACAACCACTTAACCTCCCTTGGGAGGATTATGTGTTGTGGGGCCCACACGAACCCCAACTCCTCAAATTCTCTAAAAAAACTCCCCTTTAACCCATTTCAATTAATGTTTGAAAACTTGGCTTAATTAATTGAGGAGGGTTAATTTGAATTTCAAACCTTTGAAATTCTAAGAGGAAGGTTGTGTAAAAAAATAAGCTTAAGCCTATTTTATTATTTTGGGTTGGTTTCCTTTGCTCTTGAGAGGATTGGAGAGCTCTTTCTTCTTCTTCTTCAAACTTTGACGAAGAACGCGAAGAACCTTCGAGCATCGACGAAGAATGCCACGTTCTCGGGAATCGTCTTCCGCGACGGCATACCCGCGACACTGACGGCGTCTTCTTCCGCGCCATCTTTTCCGCGACGATTTCCCGCGACGAAATCGTCGTCAAAGAACTTCGAATCCTCGCTTCACGACATCGACGTCCTTCTTCCATGATGCCGACCACCGCAACGCTCGTCTTCCGCGGGTCGTTGACGAACATCGTTCTTGAAACCGAGGTAGGGGTTTGATGTTGCTTATTTATTTATTCTCATTCTTGGTTCTAGCATGAAAATCTTGAGGATAAATGTTTAAGTGTTATCATCTAACGAGAGGGGGGCCGGACCGCACAAACAAGGCCGAATCCCCCCTCCTTTGTTCTTGAATATTATATTCTTATGAATTAATAAGATGGTGTGGTGCCGTCGCACCACGCGGGAATCACACGGCAAATATTGCGCAGCGCCGTCGCGCAGCGCCGTCGCGCCGCGCCGTGGAAGGATTATCATGAATGCGATGTCGTCGCGCCGCGTCGAAGGAAACCGAAGGCGCCGCGGCTGGAGCGGGGCCGCGGCGGAGGGGCGCGGTGCCGTCGCACCGCGCCGGACGACGAAGGCCACGGCCGGTTCCGGGCCGCGGAGGAACGGGAAGACCGGCGGCTAGCCAGGCCGTCGGTGTCGGAAGCCGGAAAGGGGACCGGCCTTGCCGGTCCCGTTGAGGAAGGACCAGCCAGCCATGTTGGGCCGGCCGGAAGGGAGAAGTGCCAGGGGAATTAATTCCCCCGGCTGGCCAAAAACCGGCCCCCCATAAAGGGGGGTCACAGTTACACCAAGGGGGGGGGGGCAGAACCCCCCGTTTTCTTCAAAGAAGGCCCCCCACGTGAGTGGGGGCCGTTTATTTAAGTGGGGCGCGGCAGGTTGTCGCGCCGCCAGGCAAGAGAAGTGGGGGCTCTGCCCCCCGCGCGTGGCACCCGAGCGGCGCCCAGGCCGGGCCGCACCGGGTCGGGTCGACCCGGTTCGGGCCGACCCAGGGGGGGTCGGGCCGGGTCGGCCCGGACCCGGACCCCACGTTTTCGAATCGACTTCGGTCTTTTGCCCATTACTTGATCTACGGACCTCCGATTGATGAACTGTCAGTGGCGATGCGATCCCTGGATCGAGACGGTCGATTAGGTATATCGCACTCAAGGTTTCGGAATACTTTGAGTTCGGCCGGGTTGGTTCGTACACGAAACCAACCGGGCCCTCGGAGCGGAAACACTCATATCTTGAGCTACGGACGTCCGATTGATGTGCCATCAGCTTTGTTGTGTTCCTCTTAGTGAGACGGATCTTTTGGCATACTCAGCCCGAGGTTTGGACGCAGGTGGAGTATGGTCGGGTTGGTTTTGCCTTAAAAACCAACCGGGCCCCTAGGACGAAAAAGCCAATAACTCACAGACCGGGCGTCCGATTGACGCGTCGTCTGTCTCGTTGCTTTCCTCTTGATGAGACAAAACTTTTGGCATCCTCCACCCGAGTTTTGGATACAGTTGGATAGTGGCCGGGTTGGATCGCACCGAAATCCAACTGGGCCCCTGGATCAGAGGAGCTGATACCTTTCTGACAGAACGTCCGTTTGACGAACCGTCAGCGGCGTTGGTGATCTCGTTGAGAAACGGTCCCTATGAGTATACCCTATGAGTGTTCGGGATATAGTTGAGTTACGGCCGTATTGGTTCGCACACGAAACCAACCGGGCCCCTGGAACGAAAAGGCTAGTAACTCACAGACCGAGCGTCCGATTGATGTGTCGTATGTTGCGTTGAGACCCCTATGATGAGACAGTCCTTTGAGATTCTTCTTCGTGGGACTTTGAGATTCTTGGAGTATCGACCAGTAGCTCGTGGAGCGGACCCTCACGGAGACGAGCGTGCGGAGTACGGAGACCGTGTAGCTGACTGAGACCCGACGACTGCTGATCGGACGACCCGGTGTGTTACAGAGGTGCGCTTGGTTGTAGCGGCACAGGGGTGCGCTTGGTTGTAGCGGCAGACCCACGATAGAGGTGCGCTTGGTTGTAGCGGCACATGGGAGTGCTTGGTTGTAGCGGCAGACCCACGACAGAGGTGCGCTTGATTGTAGCGGCAGACCCACGACAGAGGTGCGCTTGGTTGTAGCGGCACATGGGTGCGCTTGGTTGTAGCGGCAGACACACGATAGAGGTGCGCTTTGTTGTAGCGGCACATGAGAGCGCTTGGTTGTAGTGGCAGACGCACGAAAGAGGTGCGCTTGGTTGTAGCGGAACATGGGAGCGCTTTGTTGTAGCAGCTGGCCCGCGGTACTCGTCAGGAGGAGCACCTCAGCAGTCTTAGGTTAGTGAGCAGTACCTCGGAGTTGTGACAGGACCACTGTACACTCCAGAGACGGAGCTCTTCAATAGTTACGGTTTCGATAATGAAAATCTTGGTTTGAGCTGAGACATTTGACCTTTGTGTTTACATCATGATTGAGATGGGTCACTTGATAACTTAGGTATATGTATGGGCGTATACCTAAGTAGTAGTTATCCGTTGATTTCATGACATTTGTGTTTACCACATGATTGAGATGGGTCACTTGATAACTTAGGTATATGTATGGGCATATACCTAAGTAGAGGTTATCTGTTGAGATCTTCTTTGTGGTTATCCTTGTTGGTTTAGGGAGACCTTGAGGGTCTCGGGATCCCTACTGAGTATCGTTATACTCACCCCTGCACGGGCTATGCTCGCACCTCATTGTGTTGGTTGCAGACGACGAGAAATGCTGACAGAGGCCGAGTGCTCGAGGACTGGACAATACCTGGAGGTGGACTATTATGACGAGATGGTACCTGGAGGAGGACCTCACGACAAGACGGTGCCCAGAGGTGGACATGATGACGAGGCGGTACCCGGAGGTGGACCACTGGGCTGGACATACTCGGAGCGGACGGCGGGACCCGAGGAGTAGAGGAGCTATCTGTACCCACCCTTCAGGTGGGATTTCCAGTGGACAGCTCGGCGTACCAGCTTTACTTTTCAGTTGCTGTTTTCCCTTTCGAGTTGTACTTTACAGTTGGGCTTGTATTTCCGGCCCCTTTTTACTTTCCGCACTTACTATTGTATTAAGTGTTTACTTCTTCCGCTTGTACTCTGTGTGTTTGTTTACTTTACAAAGGCAATGCCTTCCCTTTTTCCGGGATTTACACCTTGGTGCTAGTCTCCAGCCCCTGGCCTATAGAAGGCGGGCTTGGGGTAGTCACAGCATGGGCCCCAAGGACGGGTCGTGACACTATTCATATGTACAGTCCAATGCCTTATTATTGATCGATATGGTGAGTGAGTTGGTCATAAGGTCAATCCACATGGCCGATATAGATATTATGTTAGTTTCACATGAGTGATCCAAATCATCCAACATAATTATTTTTAGGTGAGTGTACTTACTCAAAATTCAAGTTTCCATATTGTAGATATTCTAATGAATGTAGACCCAATGATGCTGAAGTTATTCTTCAAAAAGTAAATAACTGCATGTAAAATATGATTCAATATTTTCAATGTGAGTTTTGATAAATAGAAATTAGTGTTTAATTGTGTTTTTTGATTATATATGGTTTATGTGACATCTGTTGTTAAAATAAAAAATTTTCTTTCTAAATAAAATATTTCAGGAATTAAATGTAGAATAATAATTAGATGATTACATGCATTTTTTATTTTCAAATAATCACTAGAATATTGATGTATAATGACTCATATTTAGTTTAAAATGAATTAATTTTGGATGTGTTGAGTTATCTTGTATAAATCTAGTATGTTGTCAGAGAAGGATGACGAAGGTGTATATCATGTTTTTATTGGAAAGGAAATTGTCATGGGAAATATTAGAATTCAAAAATTATCTATTTATGAATTATTATAAATAATTATTATTTGAATAGAATATTTTGGAATAAGTTTTCATGATTATAAATGTAATAAAAAGTATAAAATAATTATGTTCTATAGACTTGAATTTAATGAATAGGAGAATATCGCAGGACATTAGTATCTTTAAAATGAGTTTAAATAGAATGATAATATCATATAGTATTGAACACCAATATTATATTGAATTATGTTCTAATAATGGTTAGATATAATTAACCATCCCTAAATAATGTTTTGTTACTTTTTAAATATATGTATATATATAGAGATAATGATGTGAGATAATTAGAAATCTAAATTTTAAAAAAGATCATTGAAAAACTAAGAGATGGATGGAGTCTGGAGATTTATGTTTAAAATATTTGATCATATATTTTAGATTGAGCATTATAGAAAATCGAATGTCAGTTTTCGTTTCAATGTGAATCTCATCACCTGATTTTTCATTCGGTGTTCTATTTATTCTATCTCCAATGGAGGATCATGTGGAATATCATCAATAATTACTAAATCAATTAGATTATCAATATATATTTATCCCCATATTATAATTATTATGTAACCAATAGGGTGTTGTGTATATCCCATCAGGATGCTGATGAACAAGGATACAATATGATGCATAGCCTATCCACTTCTATAAGATTATATTTTTTATTATATAGCCAATGGATTGATATGAGTCAAACTTGTAATGGTGTAAGAACCAACATTGGGTCCGAACCACGTAACACTTTCTAATGATTTTTTCATGTTTATTTCTTTCATATAATAAAGGATAAGTGTAAATCATGGGGGGCATATCTTAACAAAAATTATGGGTTTATTTCTAGACAAAATAAACTATAAAATAAAACTACCACTTATTTATCGACCATTCATAGTGGTAAATTGGTTTTTGGAGTATTTTATAATTTTCTCATTAAAAAGTCTTGTAAATACAAATATCTTCTATAAGGGAATATACTCTTCTAATCTTATCAATATAGAACATCACCACTTAGCGTTAGGCACACCCCAGTATGCAGATAACATCATGTGGTCAATCAAATATAACTCTTTGTCAACACCAATTTCATCAATATACACAATGATCTCAGTACATAGAATTTAAATAACTAAAGATAACTCATTCTTAGGACCCTAGAATAATTCCCCATTATTCGCATTATCAATAATTTGTGTTACTCTAATATGGGTTTATTTGATTACTCTCATCTCAAGGGTTTAAAAATACATATCAATATATAATGATACAAATATAAAGGTATCTAAAAATCATGATAGTTTCATAGTGTTTAAATGGATAATTTTAAAATAAAATATTACATTTTCTCAATTGACAATAAAAATATCATCCACTCATAAAATGTATTTAAGAACTTAAATAATGTACTATCACTATATAATGGATGTACCAAACTCTCCATACTTAAAAATATGATGATCTAATTACATGATTTGTTCCATAGAAGATCAAGATTCATGCATAGAATCGGGTTGATTATCAAATCATGTAATCATGTTCCATCATCTATTAGAGATAACTATAATACATCTAACATTTTTACCATAGTTCCACAAACAAAAACCAAAAATGTTTCTATCTCTAAAATAAAAATAATATATCAACCATATTATTTTATACTACTCTATTGTGATCTACCCCCTTAATGACCCTTCTATGGGTCCTTGAAATGAATCAGTTTTCCACCCATTTTCTACCTTCAAAAAACATTGTGTTGAGGGATGAAATTAAATGATTTCAATAGTAAAATGTGATTCATTACAAATAACTTAATAAAATAGAGGAGTTTAAAATAAAATTAATATCATGTACCAGGAATAATATAAATTTATATATTCTAAATTAATTCCATAGATGACTATGTTCCATACCTAAAAATGTATTTATTTTCACATCTAATAGTTTCGTTACTTCATCTAACATATTTAACTCTAATTGATCTCACATTTTTACCCTAGTTCCATAAATCAAAATCTCATAAGTTTCAATATTAAAACCATAACCATGATATCCACCAAATAATTAGATACTACTCTAGTATGATCCATCCTCTTAGAAACCCTTCTATAGATTAGTGAAAGAACAAAAGTACCACTAAACGCAGACCATTAAAAGGAAGTTCATTCAATAATAAAATTTAGGGTTTTCAAAACTCAAATGGAATATATTTCCCATTAAAAAAATAATTGAGTGTAAAAGAAAATGAAAATTTTAAACCATAAATAATATAAAAAATTTAATCCCAAATTTATGAATTTTATAATTGATTGAATGAATGGATTAAAAAAATATAAAATGAAAGTTACCTATTAATATGATGGAACTATAATAAAATTCACAATAAATAATCCAAAAAATATACACAAAATTATACCTTAAAGTTATATAGAAAATAATAGTCCACTGTAAAATTCATTCTATATATCCCAGTTATCGAGCTAATGCTACCGAACAATTCCACCACCATAATCTTCTTGTCTTAAATATTTAACACTTATTCACATATACAAGTATTTCATAATAAAATTTAATGGTCATGGGTGACTATTGTATGAAACATTTGGAAATCAAATGTTATGAAAAGATAATATTTTGAGCTTGATCATTCAGAATATTTGTTCTTCTATGTGAGCATGAGCATTCACGAAAATCAAATATGAAATTGAGGTCAATGCCCAAGCCATAAATACATTACTTAATATTTAGTTAAATCAATAATTAAAATTGAGGATCTTTTCAAGTTTAGAGTTTTAGAGAATTAGGCCATAACTATTACATTACATCACAAATTTTACAATGTATCCACTTCTACTATGTATCCATTTTTTGATTAAATAAAAAATCTTAAATGAAAATACGAATTATTTTCTTGAAATAAATCTTCCGGAATAATTTTTTTCTCATACCCTTCCTTATACCCATTTAAAAACATTTCAGAAACATGGTATGAGAATAAAAAGACCAGTAGAGGTTATAAAACAAATAAAGAAAACATTAGTCCATCAATAATTACAGAAAACACTCTTTTTAACATACCTCATGAAATAATATGATTTATGAATAACACATAGAAATAATAAACCATAAAGGCTACTTGTGGAATCAATATCATACTTACATTGTAGCTTTCATAGCTACATAGGTAGTTACGTTTGGAATACCCATCACAGTATATCCCTTAAATCTCTAAGAAGAAACATTAATATTTACCTTTGTTTTGTTACCCAATGCATTGGAGAGCTATCTCGGGCTCACTTAACCTAGGATTATCTATGAACCACCCATATATGAAAAAATGCCTAATAACCATAACATAATCATAACACATGAAGAAGCATAAATGAAAAATAACATTTCCACATTTCAACCACATGATATCAGTTCAAGATATTGACATAATAAATCCATTATCAAAACCAATTTCAGTACCAAAATACATGAAATGTGTAATTGGTATTTATCTTCATTTTTAAAAAAATTACATCTTGTAAAGGAATAAAAATATCAAAGAATTCTCATGGCGGCGGAAAGGCCATTGTCACTGTATATGTTAAAAAGAACGATTCCCATTGTCATTTTGTAAATTGCATCATAAAACAAAATATTTCTTTTGAAAGCTATTTAATGAAATATAATAATGTTGGTATAATTTTAACCTATAAAAAATTAGGTCACTTATGAACAAAAATATTCCTCAATGAAAGAATATTGAGAAAAATTCCCTAATAATGATTATATCATTAGATTAAGGATAAATAAATGAAATAATTATGTGTTTAAAATATAAATACAATAAATATTATTGGATATTAAATGTAAATCAATCATAGGACAATCACACACATTCTTGTAAAAAACCGTAGACAAGAATATTTAACTCAATGAATAGAGATTGAGCTATTATTTCGCATAAGAAAATTTGGCAGCCTAAAATCGTCAATTAAAAATTCAGAAAAGGATTTGATGAGTGAGAGAAAGGTATCTAATCACTTGGAAATAAAATGTACATAAATAATAATATAGTATAAAAAATCCCAACATAATAAAATTTCAATTATAATACATAACATAAAAAAGGATTTTACTAAAAGAGGATGGGGAAAGGTTCCCTTACCTTGAGTCTGAATCATCATGTATGTTCCTTTTTCTTCATAAAAATCAATTTAAACTTTCATTAGAACATTTTTTATGTTTAGTTTTCCTTTTATATCGCTTATTACCTTTATATAATAGTTATATAGATATTAAAGTTCTTATCTGTAGTTTTGTTGATGTTCGGTACATGAGTCCAAAATGAACTTGTTATAACTACAAGTTGTCAATGTGGCCAAAATTATATTATCTCCAGAATGATATACATGATTTATAAATAATATATATCATATATATCCAGTATATTTGTATTTATAATATTCCATTACAATTGTTTATAAGAAATGAAAAATATTGTCCCTGGAGGAGATAAGTCGTATGTACGCATGGATGCTACTTTCATTTAATTTTCGTATTTAAAGGAATAAAAACTAAATGATACATAGGTATATTATAATTCCAGAATAATATCATATTTTTTATATTTTACATATGTTCATCAACACCATACTTTATAAATTCCATGTATGGTAAGTACGCGTCCTATCACATTGAGTGAGCGGTAGTCCGCACATCCCCAAATGAAAGTATCATACTAATAAAACATGAAAAGCCTAAAGGTATGTTATAAATTTTAATTACAGAATAATAGAGATAAAATAAATATCATAATTGTCATATATAATTAAAGTTCCATCAGAATGGCCACCATGATAGGTGGTAAATAAAAATCAAACAATTATCGTTTTGTGAGGCAGTAGTTCGCCGACCATACAAACAGTATATTCTAAATCCATTAGATAGAGGTGTGTGTAAGTGTAGTTTTAATAATTTTCAAAAAACAACCTAATATATACAGGATACTGATTCTATTATGTAGTCAAAGAAAATTAACAAAATAGGAAGTGAAAAAGTATAATAATGAAAATGAATTTTAGAGAAGACACTACCTCTTAAAATGCGTATCTCTCATTGATTTAAGATAAAAATATTTTTTCATTACCTTTTTAATAGGGGTAGTGTTCTAGGAAGAATAGGGGGATGTTGGGATCTTCTTGGAGGATATTTTAGACAATACAAGGGGCTTGAGTGATGAGTGTAATGTTTTAGAGGTGTTGGCCTTTTATAAGAGGGAGGACAGGCTCTTTAAGAAATATTGAAAGTATAATTTTATTATAATTTTTGTTATCTATTTTAAAAGTTCCAAAACTAATTAAATTTAAATATAATATGAATATAAGCATAAATAAAATCTTCCAATAGTAATTGGACATGTTTTAGATAATTGTTTATCCTCATCATTTTTATTTTACCCATTTTAACACTTTCTGTTTTATCAATCATCTAACAAATTGAGAATCAAAATAGTTATCAAAACCTGAAAAATATCGAATTAAAGAGTCAAAAATCAAATTTTAGACTTTCTGTCACTATTTTAAATAATAAAATATTTTTTGTAAATTTATAATATTTTATAAAATATTTTATATTTTGAAATATGAATTATGTCAATTTTGACACTATTCATATCATGACTTTTTAAAAATTCATAACAACCTGATTGATTTAAAAGAACCTAATTAATATAAATATAACATGTAAATTTCATCCAAAAAATTCGTTTATGGAATCAAAATAACAAAATTAAATTTATTGTCTCTTTTTTAATATCATTTATTGGAATCCTTTATTAATGAAGAAATCACTACATCATCATTGTGTCATAATAAAATTTATTTATTTGTTGTATAAAAATTATAAATAAAATACCATGATATAGGAAATGTTCTTATATTTATATTAAATAATTATTGTCTAAAATATAACATAAATAATATTACATAAAAATTGTTTTACTAAAAGATAATTGTTTATGTTACATTTTCATTGACAATAAATTATTTTTTATAAAATGTCATTTCCACTTACATGTGGCTCCATGGGTTCCCAAAATCGACCCAAGGATTCCCATGGATAGAAAAGTTTCATTGAATAGGTTTAGGACGAGTGTTGGAGTAATTTAATATTATTATAATATTATTTTTTTACCCATATTTACAAGATTTATCTTTTAACCATGGCCAATATAATATTTATTGAAGTTACTATTAATATTGTATAAAAAAAGTTACAAAGTTACCCATTTTGGACCTCCTGATTCCAAATATGTAATCCAGTTTTCCAAATTAAAAACATAGAAGTTTCAGATATTAATTTAGAAATAATTTATATTGTCAAAACCAAAAAACTTATTTTTAAGAACTAAAAAATACCAAATGATTGACATGGGTTTATGTCCAAATTCAATTTGAAATTACATTAAATGACCTAAAATGGATTAAATGATATTTATATAATCTAATTAAACTTTAAAACCAATTAAATGGAATGTATAATCATCTAAATAAACTAGATTCAAAGGTGGTTTTGAATTAGAATATAGTATTTTTCACTATTCATCAATAAATGACCTTTATCAGAAAAATAAATGTTTTTTACCCAAAAGAAATTTTGATGTCCCGATTCTAAATAAGAATATTATTTTTTCAAATGGAACATATAAAAGTGAAAAACAATATTTATAAAGGGTTCTCTAGGATAAGGTGGTAAACATACCTTTTAAAGAATATTAGAGTATTTCATGGTTAAAATCAGAATCATTCTTATTTTAATCCTCAAATATATATTGGATAAAATTAAAAACATTTAGAAAATAGGTGTAATCATATTGTAGATAGTTTTTTTTATTATATCCAATAATGTTTCTAGGCGGTAACTACCATTTAAATTAATAATAATATTATATTATTTTTTGGTATACCTCTAAGTTGTGTGCAATGTATGACTTTAAAGAAACCCATTTCTTCATGTTGAGTTTTCTATCAGACATAGTATCCTATTTAAATTAATATTAATATTTATTTCAAAAATATTAATAAATATTTAAATGTTATATTCTTTATTTACCTAGGGTGTTACATCTTTCCCCCTTTTGGAAACTGTGTCATCGCAATTTTAATCATTTATCAAATAAATTGGGGTATTTTTACCTCATAGCATTTTTAGATTATCACATTGGCTCTTCCAACATATGGTTTTCCATAAAACATTTACCTGCTGAATTACATTATACATAAACACAATCTCTTTTTGGTCTAGAATTTTGACTGGTAGTTCCTCATAAGAATGATTGTCTTCCAACTGAACTACATCTGGACTCAAAATATGAGTTGGATCCCGAACATACTTTCTCATAATTGAAACATGAAAAAAATCATGTACCTAGGATAAAAATGGAGGTAAAGAAACTCTTTAGGAAATGGTCCAATTTTCTCTAGGAATTCATATGTTCCAATGAACCACAGACTCAACATTCACTTTTTACCAAAATACATCACACTTTGGCTATGGAGAAACTTTAATAAAGGCATGATCACCTACCTCAAAAGAATGATCCTTACTCTGATTACCCACATAAATTTTCTAATTTCTATGAGTTGTTCTCCCGTGTTTATGAGTCAACTCGACTTTTTCTATCATCTCTTATACCAATTCAGGTCCCATCGACTTTCTTTCCCCTACTTCATCCAAAAAATGGAGTTTGACACTACTTTCTACATAATGCCTCAAAAATTTCCATCTATATACTAGAATGAAAACTATTATTATAAAAAAATGCATCCAAAGAATTATTATAGTCTGAACATTCCGAGTAATCCATTGAAAAAGCATGTAGCATATCATCTAATGTATTAATTTTTCATTCTGACTACCCATCTGATTGTCGATGAAAATATGTATTAAAATTTAATTTAGTACACAATGACTTCTGAAGGCCCTTCCAAAAGTTTGTAGTGAACCTCGGATCACGATAAGATACAATGGAGTGGGGAACTCCATGTCACTAGGATATCTCTTTAATATACATTCGAGAAATATTATCTAGAGACCGTGTATCCTGAATTGGATGAAAATGGGCATATTTAGTCAATCAATAAAAAATAACCTAGAATTCATAATTACCCTAATATTTCTTTGGTAATCCCACAATGATGTCCATGGATATATTTTTTCCCATTTCTATCTAGTATTTCCAAAGGCTAAAGCATCCCTTTTGGTAACTGCCTCTTTGCTTTAACCTTTTGACAAATCAAACATCTCTGGGTAAATTCATGAATATCTCTTTTCATTCCATCTCATTAGTAATACTCCTGAATATCTCATTACACCATTGTACTTCTAGGAGGAACTAAAAACAAATAATTATGAGCTTCACATAACAACTCTTTCTTTAAATGTGAATCACAAGGCACACATAATCTCCTTCCAAATCTCAAAACATAGTGTCTATCAATGTGAAAATCTGGTAATATAACCTTATGAACCAATTCTACCTTTTTCTGCAATTCGCTGTCATCTTTATGCACATTAATTATTCTGACTTCTTGGGATGATTATACTGAAACCTGATAATTATGCATAAGGAAAGAGCCAAGTCCTTTCATCAAATCATCACTGTAGATAACAAATTCACTATCACTGGAATATAATGCCAAAACTCGATCATTCAAAAATCTTCTTTTTAATTTCGAAAACCAATCATCAAATTATATTTTAAAAATGAACACAAGAACATTTCGATTTAACTTAGTCAGTGGGATAGATAATAGTGAAAAATATCCAAAAATCCATTGCTAGAAGCCTACCAAACCAAGAAACTAAAAATATCAGTTATATTTGTGGCTCATGGACATTCTTTAACAACTATAGGTTTTTTTAGGAACAACATTTTTGCCATATTTATAAATAATTTGACCAGGGAATGAAATTTCTTGCAACCAAAACTCACACATACTGAATTTCCCATATAGTTTATTATCTATTAAATTTTTCAAGACAACCCTAAAATAACATTAATGCTCCTATTTTCTATTAGAATAAACCCAAATATCTTAAATAAACACCACCACCATTTACCACCTGAGTCAAATGATTTATCACTATAAAAAACTATTCAATTATGATTTCAACCGTCTCAGGATGCTGATTTTGATGGTAATTTACCTTTTTATACCTTCAATACAAAACTACCCTATTTCTTCTATGAAAGAACATTCTGAACATAAAAATATCATAGGTGAAGTAACATTGTAATCTTTAAATTATATATCATTTTTATCTTACCATAAATTAATTAATGGATATTAATTTAACAATATCATAACTCTTATTGTTTTCTTAACCAATCTTTGATACCAACTATAAGGACCCATCTATAAAAAAATTACTTAATCTTCATTTAAATATACAATTAACATTGAACATCTTTTCAGGAATATATTTTTATAGAATTTGGCCATAATGATTACATTATATCTCAAAAATTAAAAAGTAGACACCTCTACTCAGTATCAATTTAAAAAAATAAAAACCCCTAAAATAAAACAGGAATTATTTTCTTGATATAAAAATTCTTGAAATCTTCATTTCTCATATCCACCCTTATTATAAGTGAAAAACATTTAAAAAACATGGTATGATCATAAAATGATCAGAATGTGTTATTCATTGTTCCTTCAATACATAAAAAACAAAATCTCTTTGATATACCTCATGAAATCATAGGATTTATGAATAACATATAGAAATTATAAATCATAAAGGTGACTTATGGAATCCATATCATACTTATATTGTATCTTTCACAACTACATAAGGAGTTAAGTTTGTAATAACCATCATAGTATATTCCCTAAATATCTTAAGAGAAACATTAACGTTTACCTCTATCATGTTACCCAATGCATTAGAGAGAAATATCAGGCTCACCCACCCTAGGGTTATCATAGAACCACCCGTATGCATACACAATTCCCAATAACCATAACATAATCATAACACATCAAAAAACATAAAAGAAAGATAACATTTCCACATTGTAATAACAAGATATCAGTTCAAGATATTTACATTATCATCCATTATCAAAACCATTTTCAATACCGAATTACTTAAAAAGAGTATATGGTATTTATTTTCCTATTAAAACATTATGGTTGGTTATTGAAGCCAAATATCAATGAATGCTCACAGCGACTAAAAGTTCATTGTCACCGACTATGTTAAAAAGATAGATTCCCTTTATCAATTTGTAAAATGCATCATAATAAAAAAGATTAATTTTGAAAACCCATGAATGAAATTAAATGAAAAATTGAATAATTATGCACCATATAAAAAAGGTCATGTATAAACCAAAATATTCCTTAATGAATGGATATTGAGACGACGTCCCTTACAAAGATTGAATCATTAGATTACGGATAAATCAATTACATAATTACATGTAAAAAATAAAAATTCACCCAATATGATTGGATATAAAATGTAAAAAAATAATATGATATTCACACATATTCTTTTAAAAAAACAAAACTATGGACATAAATATTTAACTCAATTAATAGATATTGAACTATAGTTTCACTTATGAATATTCGGCAGCCTAACGACATCACATAAAAATTCATAAAATGAGTTGAAGAGAGAGAAAATGGTCTATCATAACTTAGAAATAAAAGTTAAATAAGTAAAGATATATAAGAATATATCCCATCATAATAAAATTGAAATTAAAATATATAACATAAAAGAAGTCTTTGATTAAAAGAGGAGGGTAAAAGGTTCCCTTACCTTGAATATGAATCGTCACATATGTTCTTTTTTCTTCATGAATACCAAACATAAGTTAATGTTTTCTTGATTTAGAACCTTTTCAAGTTTATTATTCCTCTTATATCACTTATTACCTTTCTAAAACAATTATATAATTATTCAAGTTCAAATCAGTCGTTTTGTCATTGTTTGGTACATGAGTCAAAAATCAACTTGTTATAATTATTTGATGTCTAAGTGGTAAAAATTATATTATCTTCAGAATGAAATTAGTGATTTATATATCATATATATCATATATATCATGTGTGTATGTATTTACAATTGTCCATATCATTTGTATATATGAAATGAAAAGCAACATTCATTGAGATGGTAAGTCGTACGTATGTTTGAATGCTACTTTCTTTCAATTTTCATATTTAAAGGAATGGAAAAAAAATGAAACAAATGTATATTATAATTATAGTATAATATCATATTTTAAATACGTTACATATTTTCATTAAAACCATATTTTATAAATTCATATATGGTATTAATGAGTAATATCATTTTGAGGGGGCAGTAGTCCGCACTTCCTCAAATAAAATTATCATATTTGTAAAACAAGAAAAGCATAATGTTATGTTATAAATGAAAATTATAGAATCTCAGGGATAAAATAAATTATATAAATGTCATATATAATTACATTTCAATCATAATGTCCACCATGGAAGGTTGTACAGAAAAATCGAACAATCATCCTTTTGTGAGGCACTAGTTCGCCGACCAAAGAAACAATATGTTCTAAAACCATTAGATGGAGGTGTGTGGTACTGTAGTATTAATAATTATCCTTAGTGAAACCTATTATATTTAAGATAATTTTTTAAAGTAATAAAACAAAATGAATATAATAGGGAGTGAAAAAGTAGAATAATGGAAAGAAATTTTATTGAAGACACTACCTCTTAAAACCTGTAACTGTTCTTAATTTAAGCTAAAAGGATTCCTTGAATTCCCTGCTGCATAAGAGAAGGCTTCTAGGAGGAATAGGTAGATGTTGGGAGATTCTTTTATCATATTTTGTATGTGACAAGGATAATGAGATGTGTGAGTAATGGGTTAGAGTTGGGGACCTTTTATAAGAGGGAGGAGAGGCTCTTTAGGAAAGTATAAAAGTATTATTTTATTATAAATTTTTTATCAGTTTAAAAGGTTCCAAAATAAATTAAATTATAATAAAAGAGGAATATATGTTGAAATAAAATTATCCAATAATAATTTTATAGGATTTGGATATTGTTTTATTTCTTATCATTTTTATTTATCCCTTTTATACTCTTTTCGTTTAATCAAGAATTTAACACATTAAGAATAAAAATAGATACCAAGACATGAAATATATCTGATTAAAGTGTAAATAATAAAAATTTTAACTTATGAACACTATTTTTCCGAATATTATTTTTTCTGGAATTTTGTAATATTTAAAAAAATTATTTATATATTAAAGTAATAATTATTTCAACTTTGACACTGTTCATATCATGACTTTTTTGAATACCAATTACAACTTGATTGATTAAAAAAAACTTCATTAATAAAAATATAACATATATATCATACAAAAAATTAATGGATGACATCAAAATAAACAAATTACATTCAATTTATCATTTTTAATATCCTTTATTTGAATCCATTATTAATAAAGCAATCAATATGTAATCATTATGTAAAAATGAAATTTATTTATATAATGTAAAAAAATATAAAAAAACTAACATGATTAGGTAATAATTATAGCTTTCTAATTACTATTTATTATCAAAAATATCACTTAAATAACCCCATAAAATATATATTACTAAAATATATATGTTTATGTTACATTTTCCATAACATAAAATTGATTTTTATAAAATGTCATTTTTACTTACTAGTGGATTCATGGGGTCCCAAAATCGACCCAAGGATGACCATGTTCAGACATTACCATCCAATTGGTTTAGGACATGTGTTAGGGTGATTTATTATTATTACTATAATATTGTTTTACCCTTATTTAGTTTATTTACCCATTAACCATGGTAAATAAAATATTTACTAAAGTTACTATTGATGGTGTCTAAAAATAAAATTTACCTATTTATTCAATTTGTACCTCCTGTTTCCAAATATGGAATCCATTTTTCCAAATTCAAATCATAGAAGTTGCATTAAATAATTTAATATTAATTCCCGTTGTTAAAACCAAAAAGCGTGCTTTTAAGAAAAAAACTACCAAAAGATTGACATGTGTTTATGTCATATTTCAATGTAAAATTACGTTCAATGGCCAAAATTGGATTAAATTTTAAAAATATAATATAATTACACTTTAGAATAAATTAAAATGATATTCTAATCATATAAATAAATTATACTAAAAGGTAGTTTTGAATTATAATGAAGTATTTTTCAGTATTTATCAAAAAATTAACTTTACCAGAAAAATACCAAAATTTTCCCAATGTAAATTTTGATGTCCTGCTTCTAAATAAAAAGTTTAATTTATAAAAAAGAATATATTAAAGTGAAAAAAACTATATTTAAATAGGGGTTTCCATAAAAAATTGGTAAATCAACCTTTTAATGAATATTATTGTATTTCATGGTTAAAATCGGATTCATTCTTATTTAAAGCCTCTAAAATTTATTGGATAAATGTAAAAACATTTAAAACACTTGTTTAATCATATTTTATTAATTTTTGTTCATTCCCACTAATACAATGGCTTGGCATTAACTAAAATTTAATATAATAATAATATATATATTATTTTTCATTATAACTCAATATTGTGTGGAATGAATGATTTCAAAGAAACCAAATTTTTCTTTTTGAGAATGCAATCGGACCTAGAATCCAATTTAATGAAAAAATAATATTTAATTAAAATATTATAATAATATGAAAATTTCATATTCGTTATTTACCCTGGATGTTACTATGAGTTTCAAATTGAAGACCATCATCATATTCTACATTGATTGAGATGTTTATTCTATGTTCATTAAAGGTGCATGGGTAGTATCATAAATGGTTAGTGAAGAAATAATATTCCCAATATTACATTATCATATTGTTCTAATCATTATATAACCAATGGGATACTGTGTAAATCTTAGTTTTATTCTAATGTATAAGGATATTGGACGATACATATATTATATGATTTTATATGATCATATTATTTAGGAGTGAATAATTGGATTGATGTAAGTCAAACCTAGAAAGGATTAGGAACCCACAATAGTTCTAGACATTTTAAAAAATTCCTTTAATTTTTTTCTTGTTTATTTGTTTCGAAAAAGTATGGATGAGTGGAAAACATGAGGGGGTGATGTCTTAATTCAGAATATTGATTATTAAAATGTTTTAAAAAAATAGGATTGGTGAGATATTGTGGGAGGACTCCGTCGATAATCCAAAAATCAAACCATCCAACGAAGAACAGATACATGGATGACATTATTGGGGAAAACAATTCGGGATTGACGAATGCCAATTACTTCAACGAACATGGATTCTTCATCCACAACCATGACATCTCCTACGATTCTGAGGTAGGGATTTTTGTTTTAATGAAATTTATTTTATTAATTAAAACCCTCATTCTAGAAAACAACATGACGAACATGGAGTAACCAAAAATATTTGATCCACAATTCGTATAAAATTGTTGGTGGTTGTTGGGGGAAAAGTTTCAATGGGGTTAATCATTATCTATACGATTTATTGTTTACTACCCACTTGATATGATGCTAACATGGAGGGAGAAGGCCAAACAAACAATTCCTGGAAGCTCTATCGCTTCAGATTTTGTAGCATTATATGGGGGTGAATTTCCAACTCAATGAATTCTTGAATCCAGGAGCTAAGCAGAGATGGAAGCAGCTATAGAGGCCCATAAGCGTAATCAGAAGTGAAAATAGACCACTAGTGCTCAATTGGTGGCCCGCGGATGCCCCACCGGTGCGGTGATTCTGGTGAATGGAACCGGTGTGTGATTGTAGGGGAACGATCTTACTAGCTACAGAGGATGTCGGCATTCGAAGGTGTCATGGCAGGCAGTAGGGGCGGTCGGCCCTTGGCCTGCCACATTGCCAACAGGGTGGCACGCCATCACGCACTGTTGCGGAGGGGGATACATGCCCCGTGAGTCCCAATGAAAGGGGGCGGTTCCCCATGCCCCCATCATTACAAATCAAACATTAACAATGTCAGTTCAGGGAGGGAGAGCCAACCCTACAAGGCCCAGCGGGTCGCACCCATTCAAGGGGGGTCGGGCTCGTCCGTCGGCCATCGGGCCAAGCCCCCATGACCTAAACCACTCGGGCGGGCCCAACAGGTTTGTGCTGGGCTGGGTTAGACCCAGACTAGGAAGGGGGGGGGGGGTGGGTGGGTCCGACCGGGCCAGACCATACTCAGATGCTTTTTTGGATGAATACGATTAAAAGGTCGTATCTCACAAACCAGAAAACCATTTAACGAACTGTATAGGGCACTGAAATATATGAAAAATTATGATCCTTCTGAGATATTCTACCTATGTTTTAGAGAAAGTTGGATTATGATCTTGTTGGACCGAACCCTAATTCAACCGGGCCATCGGCACTAAAATGACTATAACTCACAGAACAAGTGTGTGATTGAATCGCTTTCTACAATGTTGGAACCCTTACGACATGTCATTCCATTATGTTACTATTTTGTGGAACTTCGTGGATGTTGATGCACTACCAATTTCTAGAGGAGAAAATTTTGTGGAACTCAAACGCACCAAGTGCGGGGAATCCTGTGGCTGGATATCAATTGATGAGCGATAATGCATGGATCAGATTAATAGAAAGCCTGTGTAGATCAGCATCATAGTGACCCTATGTAGATCAACCTCATAGGGACCCTCTTTTTATCAGCATCATGCCGACCCTGTGTGGTTCAAAATCACAGCGACCCTGTGTGGATTTCCATCATAGTGACATTTTGTGGATCAACATCATAGAGACCCTATGTGGATCAGCATTCTAGCAACCCTCTGTGGATCTGCTGTGTGTGACCCGACATGGACCTGCCTTAGGGGGGTCCATCATGGATCAGTGACATACGACCCTATTTGGATCGAAAATGGATTAACTTCTTCATGGTTCAATTGTGGAAACTTCCTAATGGATGAAAATGATATAGCTAAAGACTAATAATAATTATTCCAAATCTCTGAGTTATATACCTGGTTTGAGATGAGTCTTTTTCATTGTGCTTTGTGATTGAGATCATGCCTTATATTTTTTTCTTTGTGGAATTTTGGGAGCCCTTTGTGGGTTTCAGGGTCCCTACTGGGTATTGTTATACTCACCACTGCACGGGCTTCGCCCACGCCATTACGTGTCTTCTGAAGACGATGAGAAGTTTGGCTGAGACTTTAGGGAGCTAGGATGAGGCGGTACATAGAGGTGACATGTTGATGTGGAAAGCTGCAGAGACAAGATATACATGCCCTTCAGGTATGATCCATGGAGGGTGAGTTCAGGAGATGTTTTCTTGTTGTTGTTGTTGTTTTTCATTTAGTTTGGGTTGTATTCTATCCCCTCTACATTCATCTATACATGTTCTCAGTTTTTTAGTGGTATGTTGTTTCCCTTTTTTGAGATGGGACATGGTTGGGAGGGTGTGTTCATACAGGAATCCAGGATAATGCCTCCTACATGCAGTTTGACCCCTTCGTCACTAGATGCTAGCCCCTGTCCTTAGGGAGGCGGGTTTAGGGTAGTCACAGAACGGACCCAGCGGGACGGGTCATGAAATAGTGGTATCTGAGGAGTTAGTTCTACCAAAGAACTAAGACTCTAATCGTTACAATGGAGAAATAGTGTTAGGTGTTTTTAATATGGTTTTCAATTTAGAGAGTCCAGTGTTGGTGTGATGGATGACGTATCCATACTCCAGGACCCTGAATTTTGATTTCTGACTTGGTTCATGAAAACAAATATTGAGTGTGTTTTGTAAATGTATTAATTTTCATCTCTTTTGAGTCAAATCACTAGGTATAACTTATTGAACATAGAACACCAGTATCATTTCAGGATTCCACCATATAGACACCTAGCCAGGATTCCAGAGAGAGTTCACAATGATGACCCACCAATCGACGAGGGTTCAATACAGGGCCCTCTTACATTGATTTCACCTTTGGGTGGTGTGCCAACAGCTCCACTATCCATTGGGTAAAAGTTTCCACTACACCGACTGGCGGTTAGTGCATTCTAAATGAGTGTGTTGCATGAGCTCCAGCAGTAGAGTCCTCCATGGTTTCGAGGCGAGACAGATCCCTAGGCAGATGAGTACTGGCTGGAGGATATAGCTAGAGTTTTTCACATAGTTAGGACACCACAAAATTAGATGGTGTTTATAGTTTCTAATCTATTCTTGTAAAAATAAGGGAGATGGTGGAGCCTGACTATCCAGCTACAGAACAAGGTGAACATCGCCTGGATGGTCTTCAAGAGCCTTTTCAAGGTAGAGTTACTTCTAGTGACACTATGATCTGTGCATATTCAAGAGATCTTAATCATATAATAGGGAATCCTGATAGTGGCCCAGTACATGACGAGATTCCCTAACCTCTCTTGAAACTCCACCGACATGGTACGTGACCCTTTCTTCAGGGCCCGAACCATTGAGTAGGGTCTGGGGTGTGATATTAGGGCATATATGATATCAATCAACATCCCTATATAGGCTAGAGTACTCGAGCAATCATTATTTATGGACAGTTTCTTAGTTGAGTAGGCACCGACGGTGAGATCCACCACTGGATGGAAGGTAGCCAAGTCATCTAATGCAGGGAGTACGTATATGACGCAGAGGTCCAAGAAGGACAGACCCTCTGGAGGATGACCCTAGGATGTATGGTTCGAGGTGTGGAACTCACAAGGTAGAGCATTCTAGTAGAGGAGAAGATCATGCTTCTCTTGCAGCGGGCAGGGCCAAATGGCTCGCGACTGCCAGACCCACCATATGGATGATCAGCAGATGGTCAAGTGACTATCGAGGCAGAGGTAGAGATGTGATCGAGGAGGTCCGCAGGGTGGCAAACCTGGCAAAAGAGTAGGCTATACAGAATGTAGTGTGTGGTGATTTGAGGTTAAACCACCACCACCTCAAGGTGGTCCACCCTGGCCTCAGGGTGAAAGCAGAATGAGATTAGCACAACTTCAATAAGATGAGGCCTACGACCATGGTGATCTAAAGATGATTCAAGGTATGATATGTGTTTACTCCACCCTAGCTGTAGTAGTTATAAACATAAGTTCTCGTCACTATTTCATTACCATATCTCTCGTTCGGAGATCAGAGATTCTGGTTGATCCATTTTTTAGATCCTTATGATTAGAGACTCCTATGGTAGAGGATTAGACGATCACATACTAGGGATGGTTGTGTGAGATTCCTCTAGGAGAATAGAGATTTGGCTAGGATCTCCTAGTTGCAACATTGGGGCCTTAAGATGTCATCTTGGGTATGGACTCGTTATCCATGTTCCATGATTATATTGACTGTTATAGGTGCATCGTGTGGTGTTTCCGCGAGGATGGAAAGATGTTTCCCTTTCATAGGTGAAAAGGGACACTTTATAGACCAGGATGAACTTTCCCAGTAGAGGGTGCACTCGATCACACATCAGTTGGATAGACTTACCCCAGGAGTAGTTCACGATAGGAGTCTGAGGTAACCTATAATGGTTGGCATGTATGTTGATGTCTTTCCTGATGATGTTCCAGGATTAATTCCTCAAGGAGAGGTAGAGTTTTATATAGGCTTGTACCCCGGGACGACACTGATATCTATTCTAACATATTAGATGTCTCCCATATAGCTTCATGAGTTGTAGGTACAACTAGAGGACTTATAGAGTAATTGGTTCATAAGGCCTAGTGTTTCTCCATGGGAATACATGATTTTTTTTCTCCAAGAAGGCAGATGGGAGTCTATGGATTTTTGTGGAATATCAGCACCTAAACCAGTTGACCGTGAAGGACAAGTTTCCTCACCCGATGATGGAAGATTTATTTTACCAGTTGAAGGGAGAGCGGGGGTTTTCAAAGGTAGACCTCAGACCAGGTTATCATCATCATAGGGTACGTGATGAGGATGTGCTGAAGACATCCTTTATATTTTGGTATTTCCATTATGAGTCCTTAGTTATTCACTTTAGCATGACAAATTCTCCAGAAGTTTTTATGGGGAACATGAACAGGATCTTCCAGCATTACCTCAATTTCATTGTGGTAAATTTCATTGACGAAATCTTTGTGTTCTTAGCATCGGAGGAGGATCACACCATGCACTTACATATAGTTCTAGATACACTCTGAGAGCACCGACTTTATTGAATGCTCTCGAAGTGCATGTTCTGGATACAAGATGTCCAATTCCAAGAGAACTTTATCTCAATGGCTGGAGTCACAATGGATCTTATAAATATAGAAGAAATACTTTCTTGAGAGATACCCATGATTGGGTCTAAGGTGCGCAGTTTCCTGGGATTGGCTCGGTACTACTAGAGATTCATACCTGACTTTCCCAGAGTTGTGACACCCCTTTTAGCTTTGACAAAGAAGGGGCTACACTTAATTTTGATAGAGAGATTCCAGAAAATTTTTTAGAAGCTGAGGTACAGAATGACAAGTGAAACCATTCTGAGACTACCAGAAGAGGGTGTTGGGTATGTTTTCTACTACAATGCATCAGGGACCATACTAGGATGTGTCCTGATGTACGATAAAGTAGTGATCAACTATGGAAAATGGCAGTTGAGATGGAAGGAGCCGAACTATGATACCCATTACCTGGAGTTATTAGTAGTTGTTTTTGCGCTAAAGATGTGGCATCACAATTTGATGGGTGAACATTTTATATTCAAATTTTATCAAAAGAGTCTCATGTATATTTTCACAGAATTTCCTGAACCTGAGACAATGAATATGGCTAGAGTTCCTCCAGAACTATGGCTTTGAGATAGGCTATACTCCAGGTAAGCGGAACGTGATGGGAGACACATTCACCAGTTGGTCTAGTCTACAATTGCTGAGTGAGGTGACATAAAATCTATCCACGTTGAAGTAATCCTCTATGGATAGTGATTGGAGCATCTTACCTCCAGTCTATGACAATTAATCCCTTGTTTCATCTGCGAGACAGGGTGGTACAACTTGGGGACGTTTACTGTGAGTCCAGATGTGCTCAAATATCCTCTGGATAGGTTCCTGATAGATTTTCAGAAGGTGGGGAGCACATCATCCTCTTTAGAGGAGTGATTATGGTACTAATGATGCAACAAGAGGAGTTGTTGAAGGAGTTACATACATCCCCTTTGTCAGTACATAATAGTGTTGAAAATATGTACTAGGGCCTCCAGTGTCTGTACTGGCGGACATGGATGAAGAAATTAGTGGCTGAATTCGTTTCACGATGCCTCACTTGTCAGCAAGTGAAGGATGAGAATTAGTTTCTAGTAGGCTTAGTGGAGCCACTTGAGGTGCTGGAATGGAAGTAGGAGTGTATATCCATGGACATCATGCTAGTGATACCATGTACGTCCAGGGGCCATGATTTCATCTGGGTGATCATTGAAGGAATCAAAAAGTCATCCAACTTCCTACCCAATTGAGATAAGGGATCAGTAGATAGCTTGTGAAACCTCTATGTATAGGAGATACTATGACCAAATAGGATTCCATCGATGATCATATTAGATATTGACGCTCGTTTTACATCCAAATTGTGAAAGGGATTGCATGAGGTGTTCGGGACTCAACAACATTTGAGCACCTCCTTTCATCTGCAAATAGATGGTCAAATGGAGAAGACCATACAAACACTTGATGACATGCTTTAGGCTTGCGTCCACGATTTTGTCTATAGTTGCAATGATCACTTGCCCTTCGTGGAGTTCGCATACAAAAACAACTATCACTCACCCATCAACATGTCACCATTTGAATCTGTGTATGGGAGACCATGAAAATCACCATTATAATGGACATACCTAGGGTATTCACCACGTATGGTTATAGAGTAGGTACATTATATCACGAAAAAGGTACTGATTATTCAGGATAAGATGAATACAACACAGAGCTGGTAGAAGTCTTATGAAGACATGAGACCGAGAACCATGGAGTTTGAGGAGAGATACCATGTCTTCCTATAGGTCTCACTCAGATGAGGATTATTGAATGTTTTTCTAATGCGACAATATATCTTCGAGGTTTATTAGACTATACCAGATCCTCATCAGATTAGGAGAGGTGGCGTACCATCTAGCTCTTCCCCCATAGATGTACTATGTGAATAATGTTTACCATGGGTCGCAGCTGAGGTGGTATGTGTATGATCCATCACACGTTATCGACCTGGGTGATCTGGACATCGACGATGTGGAGACATTTGCAGTGTTTTCAGTGGAGATAATAGATCAGTTGGAGAGAGTACTTCGTGGGCGGTCGATTCCGCTGGAGATAGTTAGGTGGCTATATGGGAACCTACATGAGAGTACATGGGATCAGGAAGCTAAGATGCATGCTCATCACCCCATTTGATTCCATAGTTATGTTGTAGCTTTCAGGGATGAATAACTAATAGGTGGGGAGAATGTAATTGTAACACCCTGACCCCAGTTACCCAGAGTCGGTGCATTATTTTAATACATTGGCATGATTACAAGGAATCAAGTCCCGAAGGACCAATCAGTTTAGCAGTCCTGGAAAAATAGATCACATAAATGAATGTTACATTTGCACTTTAAGACGTACAAAATAACATAAATAATCTTTATGAATGCCACTATACCCATGGCTTAAACCTGCATATCAATCACATTACACTTCTTGGAATCCTGGGAAAAATAAAACATAGAAAGGGGTGAGCTCAAATGCTCAGTAAGGGTAAGCCATACAGCGGAATCATTCAAAAATAAGCATAAACATTTAAGTAAATGTATAAAACTAAAACAAAAGCCTTTTAAACATGAACTTCAACATAATATGGCAGAAATAAAATGAAATAATGCAATTTACTTATTCACATGGATATTCTGCTAATAGAATAATCACATGCAATATCATTAACCACTTTCATAATGATGGAATGCATAATGCCAGACTATCATAACCACATAGCCAAGGCCTCGTGCCAAGAATACAAATAATATTTTGCCAAGGACATGTTCCAAGACACTAGTTTGTCTCATGAGACATACCGATGCATCAAGGAGCTATAGCGGGCTCCACCCATCACATATTAAGTCCAATACATTCCCATATGAAAAGGTTTAAACATAACATAAACATTCGTATTAAAACTAGCATACGAAATGTGAATACTTTCTCCATAAACCATGAATGGTATAAAAATAACACATCCACACTCAAACATATCAAAAAACCTTCAATGGAAGTTTTGTATAATAAATCAACTTCAAATGAGCTTAAAATCCATCAAATGATGAGTAAATTTTTTGAGAGAAATATACTTTTTGTAAAATCATTTAAAAGTCACACATTTATAAAGGATGTAATTTTAAAAGATATTCTTAAACCAAAGTGTCCCATACCACTTTGAAACTTTTGAAAAGAATTATCATTTCAAAACACTCATGTCCATATAAATAAATCCTTAAAATCATTTTGAAAACATGGACATTAATTAAAAAGATTTAGAAAGATAAATCATTAAAATATTTGAAATTCGGATCTTGATAAAGATTACCTTTCAAAATCCTTAAAATCTTCATTTTGAAATCATTTTTATGAAAAATGGACAAGGATGATAAAAATGTCCCAGTAAATACGTACACATAAACTATCTTGGATAATGATGAGATTGAGGAATTAACCCTTACCAATTTGGTAACTTACGAAACATACAACCCATGAAAGGGGTATCATGCAATGAATATGTAAATACACATAAATTAAAGTGTATTACACAAAGAATACAATTATGGGTAGTGAATACACCACACAAAAGGTAATAGTGGCAATATGGCATGAATCTCACGGGAATAAGGAGTGAGATGAAAACCCCTTACCTTGCACTTTCCTTTAGTCGAGGGTACGTTTAACCTCCTGTACGAAGATCGTAGTATGTTATTAAATTGTACCAGAACCATATTAATATTTATGATATCATACATGATTCATTTATGACTTTATATTAACAATTTAATAATAATTTCCATGTTAATTTAACATTTCGGGTAATAATCACTTTCTTTATCGTACGTGTTTTAACTTGTTACTCATGGTTGTATCACATAGATCATGATTTAAATTATTCCAGAATATAAAACATGATAAATATATCATATATATTTAGAATATAAATATGTATAATAGACATATATATGAAATGGAAAACACCATTTATGGAGACGGTAGTCCGTACATATGCATAAACGTTGTTTCTATTTTCATATAGTATTGAACGAAAGTAATTGAATAAGATATACGTATGTACATAAATCCTTATATATATAAATATATATATATATATATCTCTAATAGAATTATTATGTCATATATTACATACTTATTAGTAATATATATTTTTATAATTTTCGATGAATGGTGAACTTGGAAATGAATCTCATCGCGTCGTGGAGACGGTAATCCGTACATACGCATGATAGAAAATATCATTCTTTTGATATGAAAATAATATATAATTGGAATGTATATCATATATACAGAATTATTATAATTTTATATTTATTATTTACTTCAAATACACATCATTATTATACCCATCCAAATAATAATGTATTGAATAACAATTACACCACGACGTGGAGACGGTAAGACGTACGTACGCACGTATGGTGACATGTCATTCAAAGGATGGATAGAATACTGAATATGGTTGTACCATATTTATAATAACATCACAGTATATAGGAGATACTGGAGTTATTATTTTAGAATAGAAATAACAGGGAAAGAATAATTTGAAGAAGAAAGGATCTTGAAAGAGGGTGGTGAAAGATTACCTCTTCTTTGGGTTCTTCCATTTGATTTGATCAAAATGTCTCCATAGGTTGGATTTATGATCAAACTAAGGCCTCTATTTTTAAGTGAGGGAAGTTGAGAGAGTATTTTTTCAGGTCTTGGCTCAACTAAAAGTCTTTGAATGTGTGAAGAATTTGTTAGAAATTGGGTCCTTTTATAAGGGCGAGGAGGGGATCTTTAGAAAAAACATAAAGTATTAATTTATAATAAATTCATATTCGATTTATAATGGATCCAAAGTGGATTATTTAAAGGTTAAGGTGGGGATAGGTCGAAAAAAACTCAACCAATAGGATTTAGACAGGTTTGTGTTACTATATTATCCTTATCATTATGTATTAACTCTTAGTTAATTAGTTTCACTTGTACAATGTCTCTTTGTATTTTTATATTATATGGTTAATAAACTTACTATATACATCCAAGCGACCCCCCTGTCGTCCATTAATGATACTCCTAGTATTATATAAGTCTCTTGTCCGAACCTTAGATTTTTAGAAATTTAATATCAATTAATAATATAATATTTGTTTTAAAAACTCTTTTATATCAATTTTGACACTATTCAATAGTTGATTTTTGTAAAACTTATAACAGAATGATTACTTCAAAAAATATTAATTAAGTCATTAATAACATGTCATATTAACCTATAAAATTATTTACTTCATAAAAAGTCTCAAATTATATTTATTTGGGTATTTATAATATCAATTATTTTAATTTTTCACTATTATGGTAAATACTGCATCATCATTGTGTCATAAATAAATTAAATTATTTAATGGCTAAAAATTATAAATAAAATATAATTATGTAGTAAATATTTTTATATTTCTAATGAATATTTATAATCAAATTTATCTTATGTGTAACCTTATATTAAAAATGTTTTAGTAAATAAACTTTGATTTTAACGCTTTTAACTCTTCTTTGAATTAAATAATAATAAATGTCCTAATCTAATCCAAGTGGACCTAAATGATACTATTTTATTCCTGATGTTGTTTTTGGTCGAGATAGACTTGTACAATAGAATTGGGACATGTGTTAGGGAAATATTAATATCATTTTTACCCTTAATTACCCTTTTTACTTTTAACCATGGTAAATAAAAGTAAAAAGTTACTATTCAGCAAAAAATTATTTTCATCTCATTGAACCAAATTTTACACCTTCATATTAACCATGTCTCTCTGATTTTTGAAATTCCACTCACAGAAGCGGTAAAATTAGGTTTTATGAAAAATTCTGTTTTTTAACTACCACTTAGTGGTTTCACTCTTCATCAAAAGTGAATGTTTCCAGAGAAATACCAAAAATTAGGCCTAAGCTATATTTGATATTATGAATTCAGAAATGATGTCTATTTTACAAAATTCAAAACATATCAGTTGCATTAATTAATTTAAAAATTAATTTCCGTCGTCAAAACAAATAGCGTGTTTTTAAGAGATAATAACTATCAAAAGATTGACACTTGTTTATATTCGGTTTAACTGTGAAATTATTTACAATGACCAACATTGTATTAAATGGTAAAAATATATTCTAAATATACTTTAAAACCACTCAAATTTATAATTTATTAATATACATTATTTCGATTAAAAAAGTTGTTTTTAATTAAAATTTAGTAATTTGCACTATTCATCAAAATATAAATGTTATCCGAAAAGTTCCAAAATTTCACCTTAGGCTAAATTTGATACTGCGAATACAAAAATGAAGTCCATTTTGAGAGATATAATTTATCAAATTTCAAAAAGTAGGTATTACTATTCATAACGGATAGTTTGATTGGTTGTGGTGTGTGTTAGAACTCGATGTTGTGTACAACACACGCTTCGGTATTATTCAAAAGAAAGCATACCGTGGAAGCTTGGGATGTTTCATTGTAAATTTTTGATGTCCCCATTCTAAAAAGTAAATTTATTTAGTCAAATTGAATATATAAAAGTTTAAAATATTTGTTTTAAAAAGGGTTCACTATTAAAAGTTGGTAAAAGTGCAATACTGAAAATGAATTTTTTCTTACATTATGTCTAAGAAACTCATAATATGGATTCTAAAATTATAAGGATTATATAAAGTTTAAATTTAGTTAATACTATTCATAACCTCTTTTGAACGGCTTGTTTGGTAAGTCATGGTGCGCTTGAACTCGGTGTTGCGTGTAGTGCAAGTTATTGAATTATTTTGAAGAAATAACACACTATGAAATCTTGGGGTGTTACAGTAATGACCCTAAAATTCAATATATTGGTTTTATATTATTTGGGATTATTATGTGTCTTTGAAAATTGACGGTGCTTGATTCAAGGCCCTGTGAGCCTGGAATAGAATTTTGATCATTTTTTACGGTAGGTTCAATAAACTTGCGAGCATGAATTTCTATCCTTGGAACCTGTACTTTGAATTGAAATCTAGGGAACTATTGAACTCACAACACTGAGATTTGCTCAAGGGATGATTAATATTGACTGTAGTAGGTCAGGTGAAAAAGATAGTTTTCCAGAATTTTTGAATGAAAAATTTAATAACATAATATGTTACCTCTTCTTGAGTGATGGTGATAGGGACCATTAAGGTGGGTGGAATTTTAATGAGGAAAATTAAATGTCAGTTACACATCAATTATGTAACCACTCCCCTTTTAATTAGTCAGGTACATTAATTTCACTATTTAAAGGACCATTAATTAAAAAGAGATTTAAACTCCTAATTTGTCCTTTAGATGACAAAAATGTTGGAAAAAGGAGGATTGGTGAGATATTGAGGGATAACTCTGATGAAGCGCCAGTGATCAAACCTTCAAATGAATAATTGATACATGGAACACATCATTAGGGAAAACAATTCAGGATCGATGAATTCTGACGGTTTCAATGAATGTAGATTCTTCTCCCATAACCGCGACATCTCCTATGATTCTGAGTTAAGGATTTTTGTTTAAATACAAATGATTTTATTAATTAAATTCATTGTTCAAGAAAAAAATGTCGAATTCAGAACAACCAAAACGAGTTGATCCATGATTCGTATGAAACTGTGTGTGGTTGTTGGGGGAAAATTTTGAATGGGGTTAATCATTATCTATGAGATGTATTGTTTACAACACCTATGATATGATGATAACATGGAGGGCGCATGCCAAATGATTAAGGCCCTGACCCTCTTCCACTTTGTTTGTTTTCACATTATTTGGGGGATTACTTTCAACATGATGGAATCTTGAATCCGAGAGCCATTAAGTGATGAAAACATCCCGAGAGGCCAATAGGCCAAATCAGAAGGAGAAGATGACCACTAGAGCTCATTAGGTGGCCTATGGAAGTCACACCGATGCGGTAACGGCGATTGGCTCTGGCCGGAAACATCGGCCACGGAGGATGGTGACACATGAAGGTGCCACAAAGAGAAGTTGGGAAGGACAACCCTTCGTTTACCGCATTTCTAGTAGGGCGGCACACTGTCATTTTCAGCGAAGGGATATCACAGCATCGGGCCATAGAGGAGGGGGACTTGAGCCCCGTGGGTCACGATGATAGGGAAAAACACCACATGGAACCACTATTACAAATCGAAAGGACAAAATGACTGTTCAGGGAGGGGGAGATGACGCCAAGGGGCCTTGTAGGTCATGCCCAATCAATGCGGGCCTGGCCAGTCTGCATCCTAGTGGGCTGAGGCCGGTGTGACCCAGCCCACTCGGGCTGGTCCAACTGGTGCATTCCAGGACGGGTCAAAACCAGGTCAGACCCGAACTAGGTTAGGTTACCCGAACTGGGTTTGTGTAGGTCAGGTCGGCCTGCACGGGTTGGACCAGACCCGTACCTTTTTATCCTTGATATGCTTAAAAGGCCGTATCTCACAAACCAAATGTATTTTTGACAAACCGTCTATAGAGATGAAATCATTGAACCAAGATGGTCCTTCTGATATACTCTTCTAGAGTTTTGGAGAATGTTGGAGTATGGTCGGGTTGGATCATACCTGAATCTAACCAGTCCCTCAGCACTAAAATGCCTATAACTCACAGAACGTGCGTCCGATTGATGTGTTGACTATCGCGTTGGAACTGTTATGACATGGAGATCCTTTGGGTTACTTCATTTTGGAACATCATGATAGTTGAAGCATGACCAATATCTTGAGGAGAAGATATTACGGAACTCAAATACGTTGAGTGAGGGTAATCTAGTGGATGGCTGTCAATTGAAGAGTGACCCATGTGTGGATCTGCATCATAGTGACCCTCTATAGATCAACATCATAGAGACCATATGTAGATCAAAATCATAGAGACCCTAAGTGGATCGACATTATAGAGACCCTATGTGTATTAGCATCAACGCACCCTATGTGGATAATCATCATAGAGACCATGTGTGGATCCGCATCTAAGTCACCCTATGTGGATCTGCATTCTAGCGACCCTGTGTGGAACATCAGTGAGCGACCCAACAAGGACCATCCATAGAGAAGCCTATCGTGGATCAGTGATATACAACCCTATATGGATCATCAATGAAACAACACCTTCATGGTTCAGTTGTGGAAACTTCCTAATGAAATAAATGATATAGTTTAAGTATAATCATCTTTATATTTGTTCTCTGAGTTGATTACCTTGTTTGAGTTGAGTGTTTTTCTTGGTGCTTTGTGATTGTGATCATGCATTGTAGTTTTACTTTGTGGAATTCTAAGAGACCTTTGGGGGTCTCGGGGTCCCTACTGGGTATTGTTATAATAACCCATGCACAGGCTTCACCTACGCCTTTATTTGTCTTGTACAGATGACGAGGAGCTTGGCTGAGACTACAGGGAGCCAGGACCAGGCGGTACATGAAGGTGAAAGGATGATGTAGAGAGTTGTGAAGAAAAGTTGTAACTACCCTTTAGGCGGGATCCTTGGCAAGAAATAATAAGAGCTATTTTCGATTGTAGTTGTTTTTTGTTTATTTGGGCTTGTATTCTAGCCTCTCTACATTCTGTTGTACTTGTACTCAGTTTTTTAGTGGTACGTTGTTTCCCTTTTGTGAGTTGGGACTTGGTTGGGCATGTGTGTGCGTACAGGTTTCCAGGAACAAGCCTCCCACATGAAAATTTAAATCCTTCAGCGCTATTTTCCATCTCCTGGCCTTCGGGGGAAGGATTGGGGTAGTCATGACACATACCCTGGGGGATGTGTTGTGACATGGGGGTTATAACCACTCTACCATAATGAATGATATAATAATGAACCTTTTCCTCACATCCCATGAAGCACTACCACAATATATCATCAATGTAAATCGACCCTTCCACCATGATAAACCACCCTCACTTTCTCAAACTCTTGAAAGATGTAACAAAAATATTATTTTGGGATGAAAGGATAAAATTGGCCTCTAAGGTGGATCTTCCTTAACAAGTATTTTCAAGACTTCTACAACATAAATAATGATTAAATGTTAAGGTATGAATCAATGTAAAATGGTCTTCAATATCGACAATCAATTGACTATATCATTTTAATGAAATTAAAAATCATCATGTATTTATATAAAAATAAAAAAAAAATTCTATAAGTAAAACACATATAGAGTTCTTTCAAGATATAGATTAAACGAAATAAATTTTCAAAATGGCTATGAAAACACTCAGGAATGAAAATTAAAACATTCTAGAAAATAACTTCTTGTAATGAATATAAAAATTAGTTTAATAAATGAAAACATCTAAGAATTAATTTTATGGATTGAAATAATATTATAAATAAATTTTATATATTTAAAATTGGAATATGCATGTGACAATCATAATTTTTGCAACGATCTTTTTCATCTATTATCATGATAAATAAAATATTTCAAACAAGTAAGAAAATTTATTATAGGAGAAGATTACTGTAATGACTCCGTATTCCAAAATATGTCATGTGGCCATACGATTTTAGATACTAGACCTCAAGTGGGACTTCCCATAAATAAAGGTTGTCAAATACCATTGGGGGTGTAAAGAGAATAGTATGGATATTATACCCCATGGTTTCGAGTTACCATATATCATAATTGAAAAAAATACATATGCAACATAAATATCACAAATATTATATCCTAAAAATTGAATGTAAAGGATGAACCATGTAAACAAAAAAATAATAAATCATGTTATTATAGGATGTAATGTATAAAAATTAAAAACTAAAAGTGATAAGAATAATATAATATGTTGACATAATAAAATCAAAATAACCTACTCACAATACCATTTTCGGTCTCATCCACAAGACATAACTCATCTAGGATGTAACAATCAACTATAATATCTTTCTCCCATATCAAGATATTCATCCTTATAATCTCCTCGCGTACCAAATGACGGCTTGAAGAGAATGTGAGTAAAACTCAGTTGGCCGACACCATCATGTTTAAACAAAACCAGTCTGATAATAAGTGAACGTACAAAAGGGATAAAATTTTTATTAATTTAATCAATTAATAAAATATAACAACAATGCTATAATATCTAAGAGCTTTTATCATAGTCATACCAAACAAAAATAGAATTACATAGCACAATCACTTATATATGAAATTAACTCTTTATAAGTACTTCATCATAATAGTTCCAGGACCTATATGAAACACAACATAACTAGGACAATCCATTTACATAATCATTTTAGAATATGGGAAAATACATATACTACATACATCCTTATCAGGGCAGTCCCAATAATCATTAACAAATTATAAGGGAAATCCCTAAAATCATTTTCGTATAACTAGGAATGACCACATAAGCATTATAATATTACTTGGAAATAACCATTTATATAAGAATTTTATAATGAATCACATCAAACGATATATCATAATGAATGAAACATATAACAAAAATATCCAAAATGTTTATTCAATCCAATTACCCTTTATCATTCAATTAACCCTTTCATTTACCAAATTATTCATAAACCATCATCATGATAGTGAACACAACCATATCATATCAAACAATTTATTTCAATCCAAAAATCAATTAACCCATTTTTAAAGATGCACCTACCATAATAAATTAATTATAGACTCATGTCATGCGAAAACATACATTAACACATTTGAGAAATCAAAATTATTATGTTGTATCTCACCCTTCTGGTAGTAGTAATTCATGTCTCACCACCAATGGATCTAAATAAAACCAATGTATAATTCAACACATGATTTATCGTGACTATAATTTTTTTAATCAATACACACATTATGTTAGTGAACTGACATAATATTAAATATTCTTAATCAATTCGAAATATATATACGTTATGGTTCTAGAAATCCAACATTTATCCAGAGACTAAAAAATGATTCAAATAAGGAATTTCAATAAGAATTAAGTTGAAAAAGATGATAAGAAGTAACCTAGATCACACAATACCCAGATCAAAACCCCAAAAAACCAGGTTCATGAGGTTCCACATATACAATGAAGGAAAAGTGGAAGATAGGGGAAACCCAAATAAAAAACTCATTAGGTATCATATTCTTGATCACGATGTCTGGATGGGAAGAAACCACTCAAAAAATTCCTAGATTTTCTCTATGGTATGAGAGTGACGACTTTCACAAAGATGAAGAATGAATCATATGCACATCAAAAAATTAAATACTTTGAGCCCAATATATACATGTTGGGTAATCCTCCCACACCATTTATTTATCAATTTATGTGTTACGTTGAATAAAATATTTGATCATATTAATATAACTCTGGAAAAAAAATTCACTTCATGAAATAGTTTAAAAATATGTAATCATTTCATATACTAAACCAGTTCACAATGTCTTCCTGTCATCATTTAAACATCATGTAACATGTTCACGGTGTGTTAACGTATGAAAACCCTGATCTTTATTTAAGAATATATTTGATTTATTGAAAATGAGTACACCTAATGCAACCTAGAAGATCAAAAACTATAGTGTATTTTGGAATTTGGAACATTAAATAAAAACAAAAAACATTAAATACATAATATTTATTGAAGACTCCCTTAACATTCTCATACATAAAGCTTCATGGGATAACCTGTGGATATATAAAAGAATGTGGTGAACTATAAAGCCCAGTAAGAGAATAAACATTCAATAACATGAATAATGTAACACATGATATAAAATATGCAAATCAATGGGGCATAAAAGGGGTGAGAATCATAAACGTGTACATTAATACAAGATATTTTAGGATAACATAATGAGAACATGGTAAATGTGGAAACAACATAAAACACTTCTTCATAGACATAGGTATATGGTAACTTCCATGAAATAATGATTAAAATATTACCATGACAGATTAGGTTCACTCAATAATATTTTTCATGAAATCTCATGAGACTAAGACATTTATAAATGAATTGTATCACTATATTATTTTTTTCACTTGTGACCTTCATTTCATTTTCATGCTAAAATATCCCACATAGACCATATAAATTAAAATAAATTACCATTTCATTTTATCCCACAATAAATGGGTATAGAATCCATCAATATAAGTCCCCAATAAAATAAATATATGTATATTAAGCTGAAAACCTAGATTGGATATGGGTCTAGTATTCACTACAAAATTATTTTTGGAATGTTAAATCGCTATGAAATGTCGGTAGCATAACGACATCACATAAATATTCATAAAAAGGGTTGATAAGAGTGATAAGGGTATCTCACAGTTTGGATATTAAATTTACAGTAATAAATACATGTAAAATAGCATCCCAACATTATTAATTATAAATATAATCCATATTATAATGAAGAAACATGAATAAATAGGGGAATGAGAAGATCCCTTACCTTGAGGGGGTGATTACAAATTCTTTTAAGGATCTTCTTGAGATATTGGGTGCACCTTGGGAGGACTCTAGATAAAGGATGGAATATTAATTATGGGATATAATGGTTTTGAACAGTGATAAATGGGAGCTTTGGTGTGTTTATATTAGAACATGGAGGATTTCTTTATTATTTCTCAAACATAGGTTTTGGACACTATATAATAAAATAACCAAAACCAAAAACATTAAAATGGTTTTTTCATATGGTTTGTTACAATAATGGATGGATATAATTATTTTATATGTCTAAAGGGTAAAATTATTTAAATATAAACCTTATTGATGTGGAGGTGAGTCTTACTCTTGAGTAAATTATTTTAAAACCATAAAGTGTAATATAGGTTTTGTAAGATTCATAAAGGATTTATAAATTAAAAAAGTAAACATAAAATCGATTTATTTGTTCTGGAAAATAATTATTGTTCATGGATAACCTTTATAGTATTAATTAAACCAATGTTTTTTTATTATAATGTCATAACACATACCATATATTTATGATATGTTTATTTGTTTTCTGAAAATTAGAATATCTACATAAATTTTGAAAAATTTACTATAAGATAATGTCAATGTTACGATTCCAAAAATAATGTAACTTTTTCTAAACATTTTTCTATTTATTTGAATTTTCTATTCTAAATCAAGTGTTGAAAATTATTTAGAACTGTTGGGTTTTTGGACAATAACAGTTTTCAAACCATTATAAAAATTTAGTTTTACATTGTAAAAGCAATATGATAATTTAAATTTGATTAAAATTATTTAATTATAATATGTTATTAACATTTTATTTATTTCAAATATTTATTAATTCGTCAAAATAAATGATTTAATAATAATTCAATACCAATTAAAAATAGAATTGGTGTTTCATTTTATAATACTCAATATCTTAAATATGGTAAGGATAAAAAAGTTAAAATAAACACAATTCTATTGAAAATAAAAAATATATTTTAATATTTGTTTGTTCATAATACATATCCCTTTAATAAACCATAAAAACAATAAGGGTAAGGTGTGAAAAAGTGGGAATTTCATGGGTGGTTCGGAGTACATGGTTTGGACCATGATCTCGATAAGAATGAATATCTCTCGTAAATGATTTCTCTCATGCTTATGTTATTGAATCTCAAATTGGTACTTGTTAATTTAAATGGATAAAAATTCTACCAACCATAGAATCTCTCATACATTTTCTTCATAGGGTATGATCTTACTGGTTCAGTTCATCACTAAAGTATTATATTTCAATTGGATGTGTTAAAACACTATATTAATACTAATAATTTTATCATTGATCAATTAATATATTATCAATGGTAAATATTATTAATTTCCTTTAATTAAGATATGATATTACAAAATTAATGAAGTGAATATGGTTTCTATAACCATAATACATTATAATAAATATAATTTAAATCATATGGGGAGTTTTATTTATAAATGTTTCAGTCATTACAATATTTTACCCCAAATATAATTATCCCTCTAAATTTCCATTTCACACACTAAAAGAGATGAGGGTAATTCATTTACACCATTTCCTCCGAAACCCACATTTCATAATCACACATTTGGTTTCTCCATAGCACATCGACTAGGTGCATTTTCATAATCTGTATGACATTAGGACTATGATATATGATTTTCACCAGCTGCTCCTCATGGGAAAGGTCATTCTCTAATGGTAACCCCTCTAGATTTCTTACATTTTATTTTCTGATATATACATCCCCAAGAGGGTTATTTGCAATACTTGATGTAAAAGAGATAAGTTAGGTGGAAGCTCCAGTCGATAGGGCGCCACTGTGATTTGATCAAGGATCTTAAAGGGGTTGATGTATCGTCAAATAGGATCTATCTTCATTCCCAATATCATCGCTTTCTTTCATGGTGATATATAGAGAAATACGATATTTTCAATATCAAACTCTATGTTTCATAGACGAAATTCATATTTTCTATTTTTTACAATGGGAATATTTGATGTGTTTTTGAATGGTCTTGAAAATTTACACCATTTCCCCAACCATTTCATGACCTAGCAGTTTGTGTTCACCAACATCATCCTAGAATGTAGGTTTTTTACACCTCTTCTTATAATGATATTCATATGTATCCAATTGGATATAGAAGTGGAAACATTAATTAGATTATAATTTTAAATGGGAAATATATTGACCCCATCATTTTTTATGTCATTTTAGAAAGCACTCTATAAGTCCTTGGGGGTATAGATAGTATTCTAAAAGCGGGCATCAATTTGGGATAGATAATCCATAATTATGTTCAATATTGTATTTAATATATGTTGGAGAATATTAATAAACATGTAGTTAAATATGATATCTAAGTCAAATAAAATCAATAGTGTGGTTTCCTGTAGAATCGCCGCATATCTAACATATATTCTTGTAAGTTGATTGAGTGAAAGTCCTCTCGAATTGTATTGAGGTTTTCAGTCATTATAATATGATCCACCACATTCTCGGGATCATAATTTCCCCTTGATGTATTTGGATGACAAGTGAGAATTTCCATTATGATGTTTTCCTATTTCAATATAGGTATGTATAATGGTTTCATCATCACCTTGGGTTTTATCAATACAAAATTAAATTACAGAAATATAAAAAATCATGACATATATTCCATGAAATCCTTCATCATATTATCCCAACAATATTAATCATGGAGGTATTTATTTATCATTGTACATCCATGATGGATGAAGGAGGTTGAACTTTGTGCATCATCCAACAAGTCATTTTATAACTCATGATTTGATAGTTCACATAATCATCAAAAAACTGTTACAAATACTTGTTTATTAAAATTCATGTCTAAGGGTTTATCTTTTAGTATACTTTAAACATTTTTATGAATTAACATTATATCTCTTTTAGCGCCGTTATTATTCTCCATAAGGGACTTCTGAGAAATTATTTTTGAATGTATTGACGATGTTCCTTCCATTTTGATTTGCATGTACATCCTTTTCCAAAATAAGAGGATCAGATCCTTTTCAAATATCACCAATGATAAATGTTTTGGGTCATTTATACATAGAGTGTCTAACACTTTTTTTTCTTTCTTAGGGTAGTAATAGATTGAGTAACCGTAGATCTTGATCGGATTTATTATTCATCATTGGTACGTATTCATCTCTTTATGTGTGAATATATATATGAGGATCTTATGATCCATATATATTTTACTCTTCCCCCCAAAGAGATAATTCTGACATATTTTCAATGTGAAAATCACTGTATCTTTCTTCGGATCCCGTATTGGGTAATTATGTTTGTTGACTATAAATTGCCTTGAGGCATATGCTATCACATTGTTATTCTATATTAGCACACAGCCTGATCCATTTTTTGATGTATCAATGAATACCATTACAAGTTCTTCATATATTGGTATTGTAAGTTTAGGTGTAGTTATAATCATGTTTTCCAACTACATAAATATGTATTCACATTCATCATTCGAAAAAAACTTACTCCATTATTAGTTATCATGGTTGGAACATTTTATAATCATGATAAATGTCAAAAAAATTGATGATAATGACCAAGTAATCAATGGGAACTATGAATATATGCAACATATGTTGACCTCAAACATTTTTAATTGATTATATATTTGAAGGTCCCATATATATCACATTTTATGGGATAATATTCCCTAATAATGATATTTAATTCAACTAAAACTCACATTTTTTCACTTTGTGTAATGCTTTTCCTTGTCTTTTTTCATTAGCATAGTGTTCAGATTCACCTCATTCTCCTTCATTATTTTATAGTACATTAAAATATCATCATATAAAGATGACCAAAAATTTATAAAGGTAATCCCTGAAGGCATTATCCATCATTTCTATGAGCATTGATTTATAATTTGTTAGTATGAATGGAATTACTATGAACATATAATTCTTGTACCTTTTATGAAAAATAGTATTGGGGATATCCTCTTTCTTTACCCTAACATGGAAATATCCCGACTATAGATCAACCTTGGACAATTATTTTTCTCATCATAGGTGTTAAAAAAATTCATCAATTTTTGGTATAGGATCTATGTTCCTTATCGTGATCTTGAAGTGCTCACAATAATAAATGCTAAGGTGCATTTACCCACCCTTCTTCAATATTAATAGGATTGGTAATATTGAAGGTGAGGCACTAGGGTGCATTAACCCTTTATATGGATTATAGTGTAGTTTTTTATTTAGATCCTCATGTTCTGAAACATCCATATTATATAGAGTCTTGGACAATGGTAATTTTCCATGTATAATCTTTATTGAAAATTCAAACTCTTATCTAGGAGGATGACCTAAAAATTCATTAGGAAACACTTCTGTGTATTCCTTTATAATAGGAATTTATTCAAGGATGATCCTTTCCTAGAACTCAATAATTTATTCTAGATATGCTTTATCATAGGGAAATAATATCCATTCTTGAGATATTGGTTCAAAATAAGATTCATCATCCCCCTCACACTTATACATATTTGGGTGTTGTTTCTCAATACAAAGAGTTATTTCCATCTCTGGGAAGTTTATGTTGGATCTAAATAAGGAATGTCAATTGATACCCATAATTGCATCAAATGTCACCAAAGGGTGCATGAATTGGTTCTCTAGAGAATTCAACACAAAAATTTTGATTGTGGAGGAGTTATATTTTCAGTTTGCAATAATTTCTACAATTTTTTCACCAACAACTCTAATTCCATTCTTTATTGGGGTGTTTGAATTATTCTACTAGACATGCATGATATAGAAGAACGTGTAGAGAAAGAATAATAAATCCTTCTCTCTATTCAGGAATGTATAAATAGATTACATGTCACCACATTTTTATCAGGATCAACCTTAGTGATTGTGAAGGAAAATACTCATCTTGGAATCCTTAATCGTTGTTGGTTGTCATAGATATCTCTTGACTTAGTGCATTGGTTTTAAATTTTCTATAGTTCCTTAAAGTAAAAGCAATGAAAAATTCAATAATTGATAAATAATTAATTCCTTTCCTCCATCACATTAGAGTTTTCTCCCATCGGAAATGGATTGCTACATGTTCTTAATTACCACACCTAATCCATTTCATTATATTGATTTGGAAATTTCTAGGGTACTTCATTCCCCATCATTAACAAGTGGGATGTTGAAGTCTCTTAGCACCATCTGATTTCTTAATAAAACCACTATAATTTAACGAAACATTCTACTTATAATCCATGTAATAACAATGAGATTTTTTTGTCTCCATTTTGACTTTGAGGGAACATTGTACAATTTCCTAATAGACAACAATATATTGGATTGATTTCCATTTTAGTGGACTTGTTTTCAACCCCCCCAAAGAAGTAGTGTATCTTTCACTCTAGGGTAACTATAATGTAAGTTGATTATTCAACAAGTCTTTTGAATTTTTCCTTATTAAACACAATGGATTTAAAATATTTTTTCTAGAGGGAAAGGGAATCCAATTCCATTTTAATTTACAGAGTGCGAGGAAAAGGATTAACAAAAAACAATTCCAAAAATTCCTTCCAAAACATCACTTTGATATATTCCTCATGCATCATTGTATTTATCAATATCTGTCACTAATCAAATTCACCACCAATATGATAAATAGGTTCCATCCCTTTCTTGGAACATTGATGTATGTTTATTAACTTTCCAATGAATTTGATCCATTTTACCAAGATTAAGGGATGTGATTATACATTAAATATTGGTGGCCTTTGTATCATAATGGTCTCAATTACATCTTCGTCTTTCTGAACTAAATTTTGTTTATCTTATTGATTGGTGTTTCTATTCAGTAAATTAGTTATATGAAAGTGTATCTTCACAATGTCTGTGATTCTCACTCCCATTAGGTTGGAAATATTGTTTGGGAGTCATCACATTGTCCTTTTCATTGGTTTTTTATGTGGTTTATTCTATTTTGGGACATTGTCTAGAATAATATAAAAATTAAGGAGGATTATTTAATATATTAAACAAATAAATGGGAATCCAATGACAGTAAATAAATAAAATAGAAATTAATTATATTTCCATAACATTTGAACATCTTGGATTGAATGAATTTTATGCATGATATATTTTCTTAAATATATTCTTATGGGTAATTTTTTTCCAACAATAATTATTTAAAATGATGTTATGAATTTATAACTGAATTAATCCACTAATTTCTTAACCAATTGTGTATCAAGGCTCATTATCATGCATCGGTTCTGGGTTGAGAATACCTTAATTCATTGTTTTCGGGTTTTACCACTATGTACATCTATTCCTGATCCACAACCACTTGTAGTACCTAGACAGAGAGGCATTTTCAGGATAAACCACTCACTCTATTCTTACATAAATATAGTGGTTTTTTCTTATACATATTCAATGTATTAGTATTTTTCTATAGCTTTCTATCCCTAATCACAAAATAACTACTCATTTCATACGATCCAAACTAAGACAACCCTTCTCTTTATTTTACAATAATACATAATTTATTACAAAACATTACAATTAATAATATCAAAATCATAAAGAAATATAGTTTCTTATGGAATTATGTACATTAAATAACAACTTAAAATAGGAAATACATAAACTTTAATGAAAGCATCATTAACACGATCATACATAAAATTGCATGAGATAACCTTAGGACGCACCAATGAAAGGGGTGAGATATAATGCACAATAAGTGAATAAAAATTGAATGAGAAGAATAAGGTAATAAATTATATTCAATAGACATATATATGGGTAATAAAATAGGTGCTAATAATAAACTTGAACAATAATACATGATATGGAATTATAACATAAAAGAAACATTGGAACTATGGAAACAACTAAAATACTAAATTATAATCATATGTCCTGGAAAACAACCAAGATATCGTGATGGAAAAATTCCCATGATGAATTTTTTTTCTTTCCATAATCCATTAAAATAAATTTCATGAGACTAAAACATTACCTAGTTCACTGTAGTGTATATAATTCTCGGTGGACCCATCACTTTCATTTAATTATCATACTTATGTGTTTCCCATGTATCATAAAACAGGAAATCATTTATCATTAAATTTTATTCCATTATAATTTATTTTTTAGTTAATACTTGTATTTTCTAAATGAAATAAGTAAAAGTGTATAAAGGTTAACACCCTTGATTGTAAATGAGAATTGTATTCACAATATGATTGTTTTGTCATTACAAATTGTGGGAAAATATTCACTGCATAGTAGCTTCACATAAAGATCCATAAAATGTGCTGATTAGAGAGATAGGGGTTTATCATAATTTTTAAAAAAAATTATATTTACAAGGCCATGATAAAACATATCTCAATATTATGAATTGGAAAAAATGGGATAAAATAATCAATAAACATGAATATAGTGCAGAAGGAGTGGATCCATTAACTTTATAGCGTGATTCCAAATGCTTGGGAGAATCTTCTTGAATGATTGGTGGAACCTTGGGGGGAATATATATAGGGAAGGGAAGACAATGGACATGATATAAGGATTTCTAATAAATCAAAATTGGTTCCTTGATTGGATTATATAAGAAAATAATGGCAATTAAATTATCAATTCTCAAACATAGGTTTTGGACTATATATATTTATAATAACCCAAACCACCAACTGTACCATGGTTTTTTCCCTGATTTCTACCAGGGGGGGTTATTTAATAATTTTATAAGTCAGAGGGCCTAAATTATTAAAATATTACTCATGGTCATTGGGGGGTGAGTCATACTCTTAAATAACTGATTTTAAAAGCATTAAATATTCAATTTTCATTTCAAGTACCCTAAAAACAATATAAAATTTATCAAATAGACATGTAATAACATAATTTAAAATGAAAAATGTATATTTTGTCTTTGATACCTTTTATAGTATGTATTATATCACTTTTGGGTCATTATATTTTCACAATAGACACCGTATATTTATATCATATTTAATTTTTACCTGAAAATTCGAATGCATCAAAAAATTAAGATCAATTATCCATTGGATAAAATCAAAATAGTGATTAAAAAATAAAATTCATTTTACCAAAAATAATTTTTTATATATTTTAAATATTATTTTTAAAATAAAAATATACATTTATAAAAAATTGATAGATTGTTTTAACAAAAATATTTTTAGAATGCTTATAAAAATTAAATTTCACTACATAATAGTTATATGATAATTTATATTTGGAAAAAATATCTATTAATAATATTTTATTAGAATATTATTTATTTCATAAATCCATTAATTCCTCCAAATAAATGTTTCAATTGAAATTAACTACCAATTTAAAATAAAATTTTCGTTCCATTTTATAAAAACCAAAATAGTTTATAAATTAATGATAACAAGTAAATATAAACACTATTCTATATAAAATAAATTTCATAATTCCATATAATTATGTTCTTGATACACATCAGTTTAATACACTAGAAAATATTTAAGGGTAAGGTGAGAGACAGTGAGAGTTTCTTGTGGTGTTTTGGCATACATGGATTGGGTTGTGATCTCAATGATCATGAACTTATCCCACAACCAATTTCACTATTTCGTAAGTTTTTGTATCTCAAAATTGAATTATTCAATGGAAAACAAATATGATGTTATCTCCCTTAGAATCTATCATAAAAGGGAATCATAGGGTATGATCCTACTATTGGAGGACATCACTTCCTTTATCTATGTTAATTAGATTTGTTAGAACCCTATATTTTTAAAAATCATGTGATCATAGTTCATTGTATATATTATCTATGGTAAAGATTATTAATAGTTTTTCAAATTTTATATGGACTAATAATACCAAATAAGTTGAAATACATTCAAAAGTCATAACATATAATAAGACAATTAATTTAAATCATAAGGGGAATTGTGTTTATAAATGTTCAGGTTGTTACAAAATGTCATGAATATGGATCTCACTCCATCTTTAGAAAAATATATAGAATCCACTTACCAAGCCTTCCAAACTCATGGACAAATATTTCATTCTGTTTGACCTGTTAATTCCCAAAATCCATAAATTAAAAACCACAAACATCTCATTTCTTTATGTTATTTTACCTTTTAAGTATTCTCCATACCCAAAATGAACTCATCCACCATGGTTTAATGATGGATAAAAATTCCAATGAATTTGGTTTGTTAAAAGTATCAGAAAGTGACATAATTGGAATGAAATGGGATATTTCAACCCCACCACCATATAATATCTCGTCCCGAAGATACTCGATGAATCATTATGAGGTCTCAGTAAACATGTTTTTCCACTGTACCTGCATTTTAGGTTCACTTTCCCATGTCTCCTCTTTGATATGCCCATACTGCCACTAATCTATAACAAGAGATATTTTCCTCCATTGAAGATACTTATCACTATGGTGCACATTCTTTAATAGATTATACTAAAAGGGAGAATCAACAACAAGATCAAATTCAAAAATTTATTCCCTATAATTTGGTTAACGAGGATATCTATGAAGTTGAAGACTTGTTAAATATATCATGAGTGGGACTGTAACATTGTAGAGAAGATAATCAATATTCCAGTAAAAAGAACCATTTCTCTATCTCAAATGGCCTAAAAAACATTGGTTCTATATTTCATTATTTCCTAATACTCTGTTTCCCTAGCCTAGGTGATAACATAAGAGAAACAAGATGACCAACATAAAATTTCCTAGGTAATATTTTTTTATAAGTGGAATATATTATCCTAAACTTTATGGTCACCAACCAGCTCCTGATTTGCTGAACCTACTTAGATGTCTCCTTTAAGAGACTCGGTCCATTAATCCGGTAATCACTGATTCCCAACCAATAAAAATGTTAATGGAAGTTTCTTCCATAAAATGCATCTAAATGTTTCATTTTGACCGGTTCTAGGAATTTTTCATTATAAGATAACTCTACAAGTGATAAATTCCACATTTATAAACCGCTGAAATCCAAAGAAATGTCTCAAAACAAATCCTATAGAATTTGAATAGTTTATTAACATGCCCATAAGTATGTGACTGAAAGTTTGTGCTATGAATAACTTGTTATCCCAGATCATTATAAATTAACCTTCCAGAACCAAGTCATGAAATTAAGATTTCAATATAGAATGATAATCTCAATACACTATGCAGATAAATCTACCTCCTAAAATGAGATACTACCAACGACATCCATTGTGAAGCTCCTCCCAATATTGGACAATAAGGATATCATCATCAATCATTCAATGATCACCCACACTAGATTATTCATAAATGTTCAGTAAGTAATACTATCGTAAAATCCATAATTAGATCATCACATTTTCCATTTGTAATTGGAAGAGGCTGAAATAACCCATCAGTCCTCTAATTCTCAGCTTCCACCTTTAAATATGTAAATCATGCCTACTCAATTTCCACTATCCAAGGCCACTAGTTTCTTTAGAGATAATGATACATATTAGTTAGATAATGATTTTCCGACTATGTAGAATCATAAACCTGTCTCATCACCCCCCCCTCGAGTAAGCCCATAGGAACCAATAATCTACCATAGAGATAAAGAACATTGAATCTTAAAAGAGTCCATTCTAATAGTTTCTCCCGACTATATATTTCCTCTAATAACTAATCCATTAAGCCCAGATAACTACTATTTCTTGATCCATTCCTAAAGAACAGGTATAATAGATCTTGAAGATGGAGATACTCATCTCTGGGACTCCTGAACATAAAGATTCATGTCTATAAAGAGAGACCTCACTCTCCAATATTTACATGACTCTTGAACTACCTATTTCTACTTATTCTTGTTCGATACATCCAAAAAAATGTTTCCCTTTCCTGCTGTATAAGACAACTAAAAGTCAAAATATTGAAAATACATTCCCCAAGACCGTTGATGAAGGTTCATGTTTTACATAGATAATCAATACTTTAGGATCTTGTGGTCCATGTACTCATCAAGCCTCTCCTGAATTTGATAATGTATCTAGAATCATATGAAATATACCACCACAAATAATTCAACATCATATGTAAGAAAATTACTATTATGTTGTATTAGCAGTTTGGATCCATAAACAACCACTGAATTCTATTCCAATATAAATACTCTGAGTAAAAATCATGATGTTTTAATGCACATGGTATATTCATTACCCAAAACATGTAATGCGAGGAGAGGTGGTAAGGTCACCTTGTTCTTCATCTTGAGAAAATATATCTCAATAATATTCTCAAATAAATAGCATTCCTTTCTTAGTCAGCATAGAAATTGGTTCTTAAATATAGAATAAATTTTTGGTAAAATTAAAAAAATGACCTATTAAAAAAATAAATGGACAAATCTTGAACACATTCATGGGATTCTACTAGAATACTATGTCTACATTCTTATCCAGGTCATTTGTCCCCAATTATTATGAGATTACATGTCCCAATAAGTGATATTTATGAATCTAGAAACCATATTTGGTTATCTTAAGTAAATATGATTCACTCTCAATGTACTCATGAAAATTTAAAGATGTGGAGAATGATCTTTTAATTACTGTGATTACATTATGTTATGAGTGAAAAAAATCACCAAAAACTAATCTTGAAAAGGATTAATAATCTAATCCATCATGTCTATTAATACTAATGGAATGTTCAGTTGAATGAACGACATCACTATAGACTAATAGAATCCATACCTGTTCCTAAAATATGTTGGAGGTATTTATGATTTTGTCACCCCCAAACTTGTAATATTTGGATCATAAATGGATATTGGAGAGGATATTAGCATCTATTGGTTAGTCAAAGATATCACAATTGTGTGTAAGGGGATTATAGTTCTTGAGCACTATCTATTTCAATCATCAATTTTCCACACACATGCCCAAATTCCAACCAATCTTCTTATTGAAAATAACTAGAGATCCACAAGGATATGTACTAGGTTATATGAAACCTTTAGTTTCTAGATCTCCCTTATGAAATTTCCACTCCCAATGCTCCAATTTTTTATCCTATATGGTGGAATAGAAACTTGTTCGGCTCCCAACACAACCTCAATCATGAACTAGATCTCTCCCTGTTAGTTGGTAAGTCATAGAACTCATTAGGAATTATATCATGAAAATGTCATACCACTTTAGGAATTGTATCATAATATATTCCACCATCATATAGAGTATGGGTTGTTTTTCTAATTTTGGAGGAAATACAATCTACACTGAATTGGTATTACACGACCATCCTAAATATCACACACACCTTGAGGAAAATAGATGCATACTTATAGAGATTAATATTTATCTCAAATATTATAATAAAAAATAAGATCCTAGAATAGAAATAACGAATCCACACCATGTATCAAATTGAATCCTATCATTCCCAGCATAAATATTTCCCAAAATTAATGGTAACCAATAATTTCTAGAGAACACACCATTAAAATTTTCATATTTTCATACCGCACTCCCAATTATGTATCAATGGTCAACACACCTACAATTATATCCATATCCAAGACTAAATATTTGTAAAAAAATTAATATATAAAAGAGTGTTCTTTTCATTTATAATCAAAAGAAACTGAGGATGATACATTAATTCTACCTCTGATGGTATAAGGTCATAAAACAAAAAATTCTAGAGTAGACTGCATAGCTTGTAGCTATGTTTCTTCTTCTGAATGGGCTCTAGTCGGACTCTCCTAGGCTATTCCCTCTACCTAGTACTTCTTCACCTGTACTGACGCACCACATCCTCTTCCTTGACCACAATGTCCTATAGAAATCTATCTACCTATCTACTAAGGGGTACATGAGACATTTCTAGAAATTGCATCCTATCATAACCCCTTCCACTACTCCTCTTCTGCATTCCCAAAAACAAACCCTATATGGGTGACCCAACAAACCATAAGTATGATGCTCCAAAGTAGGATACATATATTGAGTCCTCTTGGGGACAAACATTTGACACAAATATCACTACAAAAGAATAAGCTCCAAGATGGATTCCCACATACCTATATGCACTTTGCACTATTACCTTGAAGATTGCTATTATTGAAGCACTTATTACAATTAAAAAAAGAGATTCTACTTTAAAATAATGTAATAGTCATCCTAATATTTAGGGAATATCATTGATTCCCTTTCATGATGGTAACTTGATTCATCATGTAAAAAAATATACTACAGTGATATACGTTCACCAATGACCTGATCTCATAGAAAATCATATCCTAAAAACATCTCACTAAAGAGATATCATTAGATATAAAATATAGCACAAATTGTTTCATGTCATTGAATAGTCCAGAATTGTCAATCACTGACATAACCACCTATATTTGGTTCTTGAACTCGTGATCCATTCCATTACTCTATGTTTCATGATAGAATTGGATTAGAAACTTATCCATAGTTTCCCTATAGAATAACCATTCATACTTGTCATATTATTATATAATGTCCAACCGATGCATAGAAGTTCCACTAACCATGTATGCATCATGCTTCACTCCTATCTATGGGTGTTCTGAGATGCTTTATGATCATATGGGATAACTAAATCTAGAACATAGAGTCATGGGACCTCCCTTCCATTTGAACATAGATTTATTTTATTGCATTAACTCTCTCGTTATCTCATAAATCAACGTCATGGTGTGGAAACAATATCTCTCTCTATGGATCATATGAACCTTGGGAATCTATCATGAAGATAAACAGCTATACGATCCTCATGATATTCAAGAATCATCAATTCATATCTGTTAAGAGTGCATTTATTTTTACACTCCTAACACTCAATTCTAATATGATGAGGGGAATTTTATCTATAATAACAAGGAAGACCTTAAAATAATGTCTAGGAATAAGATCATCCCAAACAAGTGAAAACAACATAGAGTCATTGGATCATGACCTCTTTCAAAATGTATTAAATGGTGAATTAGCATGACAAAATAGTTCATTTTCAGTTATAAGATATTACATGTAACTTATTTAAAATTTCATACCTGAAAAAATCTCACATGAAACAGATATCTCACTACCATGACCAATATTGTCCAAGATATATTGATATATTCCTATCATGATGAATATATACATATACCATATATTATTTTGTAGTGGTTAGAAATATCTAGAAATAAGAACATCACACAACATGTGAATCACCTTTGGTGAAATAACATCGATTGTAAGAAATAACATCCTAAACAACAATCTCATCCCTGGGAAGATAGAGTTACCCCCAAACATGGGTTAGTTACTCCCATTAAACTCATTAACATGTCTTGAAATATCCATCTCTCATTCGAATCTTCAATAATATTAAATCAATAGAAAATAAAAACCTACCCCTTTGATTCCATATTTTAGCATCCTCTGATCAGCCACTCATTAATGGGGCCAAATTAGGTATGTTACATGACCTCAAGTGTGCCACATATTATGTTAGAGGGTGATGACTAGAAGTATATGTGTAAAGAGAATATTGGGGATACTATATCCCATGTAATTGAGATACAATACAATAAAAATAATCAAATATTAGTGTAATGAAAATAGAGAAAATAGTACAATATACAACTAGAAGGCAAAGGATGAACCATGTAAAACGGATAATTATTAACATTGAACTATCAGGCTAAGACATATTTACATGCCAAAATTAAATTGATACAAATAAAATAAATAATAGACATAATAAATAAAAAAAGAAACAGATCCCAAAATCAATTTCATTCCCATCACCAATACCCAACCAATATAGCAAGAAACAATCAATTAGAAGTTCGCTTACCCTTTCCAAACATGAATTCATGTAATCTACTGAATTTTAGAATAGTGGACCAAATATGGGTTGAGTAATACTAAGTATGCTAACACCACCACATCAAAAAAAATCTCATAATAAGTGCATGCAACAATGTGATTAATAGGTTTATTAATTATAACATTTAATATAATATAATAATTCAGCTTCTTCAGTACCATGATGGAATACCTTTGAGCATGTAACACAACCATTCCAACCATAACCACAAGTCCATGCGATAGTAAAATAACTAGAAAATACCCTTGTATAAGAATGTTATCATTATTGGTCCAATCCCTATAATTATTACAACATAACCAGGACAAGCCCTCTAAATAATTATTTTAGTATCTGATCAAAGTCCTATATGAATTACAATAAACTGGTTCCAATAACTATAATAATTACAATATAATGAATACAAGAATTATAAAAATTATAACATAAGTCGGAAAAAACCAATAACTATTATAGAAGAAAAAAATCTAATCCCCTTTATTTAATAATTGCATCATAAACCACATCACAAGATATAACATGAATAATAAAAGATATAATATCAATATATACAAAGTTAATTTAATCCTATAATAATTAATCATTCAATTAACCCATTCATTGACATGATTTTAATGGAAAAATTATCATGCTTATACACATAGCTATATCATATTAAACATTTCTAACCATTCCATTAATTATGTATGTAAATTTACAATTTTAGTATTTCACAAGAGATCACCTAAAGTATCGTTTCATGTTGAAATAGAATTTAATCTAGTATCCAAATCATTATTAATCAATGGTTGTATCACCCTATGTGTATCCACAAGATAGGTCTCAACACCATTGGATGAAAAGTGATCCAAGGTATAATCAATCTGATGATTTATCGTCACCAATAATTTTTTCACACAATATCTCACATGCATAATAAATTTGATACATAACATTCTGTTTCTTTTTAGACAACCTATTTTGAATGTAAATTAAAGAAACACTTCTTATTAGTATCAAATAAAATGAAAAGGAGAAATAAGACCATAAGAATAAACCTAGATCAAGCAATTCAAAACTCAAAACCTAAAAACCAATGTGGTAAAAATGTTCTACCTCTAAAATGGAGAATAAGTAGAAGATATGGGAAAAAATTGCATAACAAGTCATTGAAGATCACTATCATGACCATGGAATCCATAAGGGAATAATGAACTCAAAAATAATCTGGACTTACTCTAGGGTATGAGAGAGAGGTGATTTATGTGGATGAAGAATAAATCCCATGCACAAAAGGGAATTAAAACCACTAATCCTAAAAACTAATTGGCGTGTAATCCAGCCACATCGTGTATTAATTAATTTATGAGATTATCTAAAAAACAAATCACTTTAGGCTAGATCAATTCCTTGATTGACCATTTTACAATGTAAACTATTCCTGAACTAATTAAAGAGCTCTTTATAATAACATTTATACATCATTTAATTTTTTCATGTAATGTAATGTGCCATTAAAAATATCTCAATTCAGCTAATACAAAAGATCCTGAACTATCACATATGCCTTCCAAACTCATTAATTCCTCTCATAATCCCTTTGAAATGAAAATACCTAGACTCCATTAATTCAAAAAAAAACTAAATCCCTAAAATTTATCTCAATTTAAAAAAAATCTCTATATCCTAAAAAGTAATTCAAGCAACAAGGAGAAATGAAGAAGGAAAACCCAAATGAAATATGCTCAATAGAAATCCCAAAGTGGAACGTATCTATAAAAATATCTGATATTACATTGTATCATATTTAACTAATAAGGGACAAAAAAATGTAGGGTATCTAAGTAATCCTCACAAAAAACATAAGTTTAAAATTTTAAAAAACATTCAACAAAGGTGTGGGCTACACATGAATATTTGAAAATTTTATGCAAAGTAGGAATGAATATGGTGAAATCAATGAAAAAAAATTCTCCAATGTTTGAGAATATTATTTTCCAACATTATTAGATAATGTTATTAGTAGTAAGACTATAAAAGTCATTCTCATTCAATATTTCCATGGAATTCTTCCTCCATTCATCATATATGTTTCAAATTTGAACAAAAAAAATATATTAAGATAATAAATTATAGGTCTCATCCATCAAAGATGAAAAATAAGGATATTCAAAACTAAATAATAATAATAATAATTTTAAAAAAAATTCAAATTATAATTAAAATATTATAAAAACATGTAAAAAACTAATTTTTTTCATGAATTTCATTGTTTTATGTCTTTATGAACGATATTTACCTCAATTTTCAGATAGTTATGGTATCACATTATATTACCTAGTAAATATTTTGAAATGAATAATATGTTTGATCATTTAATCTTATTTATCTTAACCTCATCATTTAATAAAGATTGAAACCAATATGTAATGTGTTCTATGATGTGTAATATCATAATGAGTTAACATCTAGATCATTATTTGACCAAACTCTTCAGTACATATCATGTAACTCTTCTTTCTAGTTATAATTGTTAATTTCATGGTATATCTTTGAGGTTAAGTAGATTATAACTTCCTGGAATCAAGTTCTTGAGGTTCTTTTTCTATGATATCTACAACAACATCATTATTTGGTTAAGTTGATGAAGGTGCTTCTACCTTTTAAAACTGTTTATAGTTTTTACTAATGTCATGTTACTTCAATTATTTTTAATATAATACATCATTATTTCTATCTATAGTAATGTATTTCCTATCTCTCTCTCATCATCCATCTCTATGGTGAGATCCATCACCACCTTTTCCTCTTCTTCATGTATGTTTCATAGGGAGACCATTTCTTATGCATCATCAAAAATTGAAATTTGGTTTGAAAATACATCAACATTATTATTCCCCATTAATACTCTAATCATTCCAAATACTCTATATTTATTGTTTTTTATTCTATTCAGTATAGGGAATAAATGATTTATTCTCGACGGGAATCCAAAATCGTACCATCTTTAGGAATGCTTCATGTGGTATACTCTTAATTCCCAAAAAATTACACATCATTATTGAGAAGAACCTAGTATTCCTTATTTTATCTATCAATATTTTAATTCAGTTATAAGATTTCATGTATTAAATATTTATATGAATTTTGTTCCAAAAGCATTTGAAATTCAAGACAGTTTTAGTATGAATTGTCATCCTAGGGTATTCCTTGTTGATTATGATAATTGGGAGAACCTATGTATACGGTAAAGTAGGTTTCAATATAATATTGATATCAAAATTCATCATAACCATATGGTATATAATCTTTACATCCTTGTTAATGATTTGAGCACCAAACAGAACTATGTACTAACTAAAGGGTCAACTCCTCTTGAAAATATATATAGATAAATAGTGATGTCTGATATCCAAGAATCATACAGTCTCTCTACTGACACCACCATAAAAAAAATAAGTTAATTAAATTGAAAAAAATATGAAATTAAAAAAAATTACCATTACAAAAATCATTAATCATAAATGAGGTAAGAACAATAATTATATAATCTTTTGATTCGATGGAAATTAATAACTTTCATTGCTCCCAAAATATAATTCCAACACCATAGTATTTGGACGTGATAGTTGTCACCAAGATTTTAAGTCATCAACAAAATCCAATATTCATTGTTCAAAAATCTAAATAAATTTACTCCATACCCACACTCCAAAATACAATGTTAAAAATAATCATTAAACATATGTATTGATACCTTGATAGAGGGCCTAAAAATAACTCGAATATGATTTAAAAAATTCCCTTAACATAAACAATACATTTTACAAATTCTAGATTTTTTTAAATCCAAGGATTGTGCATATTTTGTGATTATATGCATAAATTACTTATTTAAAAACACAATGAACATTTCCCCATAGTCTCACCCAACTAGACCCCTTATAGACATGTCACATGTTTCACACTTTTCCATACCATGGTAAATGGGGACATAAGAAATTGGTCATCTTAGATTCACATTAAGAGGAAACATAAGTGATAAAAATGAATGATCATAAGTGATAATAATATGGGATTGTTTTAATGAGAAAATAACTGAGGTTTATCGACATGACAAAAGAGAATCTTACCCTAAAAACCAAAATAATGGTTTTTGAGGTATGGAATAATGCATTTGGAACAACTTAATATATGAGTAATAAAACTATAGAAGCACGATCCAATAATAATTAAAATATATCATAATCATAGGAAGTCATAATTGTCACGACCCGTCCTCGGGGCCCGTGTTGTGACTACCCCAAGCCCGCCTTCCATAGGCCAGGGTCTGGCGACTTGCACCAAGGCGTAAATCCCGATAACAGGGAAGGCATTGCCTTTTTAAAGTAAACAACCATCACAAAGTAAGCAAGCGGAAAGAGTAGACACTAAGTAAAAACTCTAACAAGCTGTGCTGAAAGTAAAAGGGGCCGGAAATACAAGCCCAACTGTAAAGTACAACTGAAAGGGGAAAACAGCAACTGAAAAGAAAAGTCACAACATCGAGTCGTCCTCTGGAAGTCCCACCTGAAGGGCGAGCACAGATAGCCTCCACAGCTCCTCGGTCCAGCTGTCCGCTCCGAGTACGTCCCGCCCAGTGGTCCACCTCTAGGTATCGTCTTGCTCCGCAAGCCTCCACCACGATCAGCGATGTCTATCGTCTGCAACCAACACAACGAAGTGCGGGCATAGCCCATGAAAGGGTGAGTATAAGCTACTCAGTAGGGACCCCAAGACCACCGGAGGTCTCCCAAAATCCACAAAGGATAAACCACAAAGGAAAGATACAATCACGAAGTAACAACCGACACTGCTTAGGTATATGCCCATACATATACCTAAGTCATCAATTCCCGTTCGGCTCCAACATCCGAGCCCAAGCACAACCCAATCCACACAGGAAAGAAAAACGTATACTCACACAGAATATCACAACACAATCAATGAAGGAGAGCAAAAGTAATCCACATAGGATAGCTCAGCACAATCCACAACAGAAAATAAATAGTAAATCCACCCAGGATAGTTCAACACAATCCACAAAGGAGAGTAAACAGTAAATCCACACAGGATAGTTCAACACAATCCACAAAGGAGAGTAAACAGGATTCAGCTCACACAGGTATACTTCATCGAAAAGGTGAAAGGGATGATTAGATAAAGATACTGAATCATCTAAGCTGGGACCCACTGAGGATTCAAGACCAGCTATCTTCACTGAATCATCTAAGCTGGGACCCACATAGGATACAAGACCAGCACAGCTGTGACCCACATAGGATACAAGACCAACACTCTTCATTGATTCATCTATGCTGGGACCCACATAGGATACAAGACCGGCACTGAATCATCTAATCTGGGACCCACATAGGATACAAGACCAGCACAGCTGGGACCCACGTAGGATACAAGACCAACACTCTTCATTGATTCATCTATGCTGGGACCCACATAGGATACAAGACCAGCACTGAATCATCTAAGCTGGGACCCACATAGGATACAAGACCAGCACAGCTGGGACCCACATAGGATACAAGACCAGCACTCTTCATCGTCGCAGTCCACTGAGGATCTCTGCACAATCGTCGTCGTCGAAGTCGCAGCCAACACTAGGGTTCCCGCACACAGCAAGCTCATTCGGGAGGGTCCGCTCCACGAGCAGAGAGGCTGATACATCAACTGACACAAGGTCCAGAGTTGATGTATCCAAAAGTTCTGTATCGTCAACAAGAACTTCACGTCGCAGACGATGCGTCAATCGGACGCCCTGTCTGAGAGTTATTGGCTTTTTCATCCGAGGGGACCAGTTGGTTTTTAAGGAAAAACCAACCCGACCATACTCTAACTGCATCCAAACCTCGGGTGGAGTGAGCCAAAAGATCCGTCTCACTTAGAGGAAATCAACAGAGTCGATGGCACGTCAATCGGACGTCCGAAGCTGAAGATATGAGCGTTTCCGCTCCAAGGGCCCGGTTGGTTTCGTGTACGAACCAACCCGTCCAAACCCAAAGTATTCTAAAACCTTTAGTGCAGTATACCGACACGACTGTTTTGATCCAAGGATCGTGTTTCCATTGATAGCGCGTCATTTGGAGGCCTTTAGCTCATGTTACGGGCAAAAGACCGAAAACAGTCCGAAGAGGGGGGGTCTGGGCCCGGGCCGACCCAGCCCGACCCCCCATGGGTTGGCCGAACTGGGTCGACCCGACCCGCTCCGACCCGGCTGGACCCGGTCCGGTCCGGCCAGGGTGCGGCACGGCGCGGCTCAGCTCGGCCAAGTGGCCGAGCAACGTGGGGGGCACGCTGCCCCCGCGTGACAACACCATGGCCCCCGCGGGGGGCCGCCTTGGTCAACGGACGCGGCAAAGCCGCGTCCTGTGTGCGCCGGACCCGCGCGGCCGCGGGCCCGCAGGCGCCGCTGCCGCCGCCGCGCCGGCGACCCGCGCCGCCGGTGGCTTCTGCGGGCCCCAGGAGTCACTCCGGTGGTCCGATTCCTTTCTCGTCTACGCCGCTGCTCCTCCCGGGTCCCGTTCTTCACTGCGGAAACATCAAATCTCCCTTGCGGCACGTTTTGTCATCGCCCACAAAATCCGCACAACAACGAAGAACTGCGGAGGGTTAACAGGCCATGTTCGTTTGGCCCGCACCCTCCGCGTTAGGTGATAACAATTGGGAAGAATAATCAACACATAGAAAACATAACAAATAACAATTTTAATAAATTAAAATTGTTCTTATGAAACCAGGTTCTTTATTTTAAAAGAAACAATCACGGGAATATAAATTTTTTCACAACAAACCCCTACCTCGTCAAGTCGTCGCACGCGCGTTCTTCGCGGAGTAGACCGTCGCGGAACAAGTGGAGTGTCGCGTCGCGGAAGGGAGTCGTGTCGTCTTGGAAGGGCGTCGCGTCAACGATCTCCGAGGATCAAGAAACAACATATTTAATTAATAATAATTAAATCTGTGATGTTGTTATAACCCACAAAGAGATTTAAATGAAGCGCAACCCCCTACCTTGTCGTTGTCGATCGAAGGTTGTCGCGGGGTTGGATTGTCGCGGAAGAATGTCGTGGAAGAAGAACCGTCGGCGTCACGGTACTTGGCATCGCATTGTCAATCTCCGAAGGCGTGGCGTTCTTCGTCGCCCTTCGTCGAAGGCCGGTGTTTTTCGTGTTCTTTGCGTTCTTCGCGTTCTTCGTGAAGAAGGATGAAGAACTTGAGGTTTGTCAAATCCACTCAATGAACAACACATAAAGAGAAAAAGCGTTGGTCTTATTTTATTTACATGCCAACAAATGAAAAAGAGATAAGTAACGACCCATTAATTCATAGAATTAATTCAACGAATAAAACTGCCCAATTAAATGGTGCGCTAAGAATTTAAGAAACGCGTCAGTTGACTTTCATAAAAAATGGGTTTTTGCGGGTACGTTACTTAGGGGAAAAGAAAAGGTGGGGCTCGTGCGGGCCCCACCTCACAAAAATCCTACCAAGAGGGTAGGATATTTTTGGATAGAACCCTATCCGCATCAACTCAGCTTAAACAGCTTGAAGTGGTCTTTAAGAGGCTTTAAGGGAAATAAAAATAAAATTGTTGCACAACTTTATTTTATTTCTTAACTTAAAACCCAAAAATTAAAAACCACAACCGAGCAAACACAACTCCGGAAGAGACGTTTCTAAGAAAAAATCGACACTGCGATTCCATCGGTGCCCTCCGAATTTGATTCCAAGCACTGGTTCAAAAGTTAGAAAAACCCGCTCGTTCGTTCACTGAACGTACCTGAGCCAAACTTTGGAAAAAGATTCCGGGCACACTGGGCCTTGAAATTCGTTGCTGTCAGAAGCTGCGTTCTTGTAAAATTCCAACGAAAATTAAGAAAAAAATTTCCTTGAAATTTACAGGTCTTTACATTACTCCCACCACAGGGCTTTACGTCCCCATAAAGCTTCACCACAAACTTAGTGATACAAAGGCGGTAATGAGAACGCATCTGAGCCTCCCGCTCCCAAGTGCTCTCCTGGAGGTTTCCAAGCTGCCATCTGAAGCGCACTAGAGGAATCGATCGTCCACGTCGGACCCGCTCCTGTCGATCCTCAATCTTCACTGGGACCTCCGCAAAAGTCGCCTCATCATCAAGACCAGCTCTCCATGGTCAAAGATTGGCGTCGGGTCGTGCACGTATCTCCTCTGCTGAGATACGTGGAAGACGTCGTGCACCCGGCGAAACTGTGGTGGTAGATCCAGGCGATAAGCCACCTTGCCAATCCTGCTGAGGACCTGGAAGGGTCCGATGAAGCGTGGAGACAACTCGCCACTTCGGCCAAACCACCGTAATCCACGTCGAGGTGAGACCCGCATGAAGACATGGTCGCCATCCTCGATCTCAAGTGGCCTCCGCCTCCTGTCAGCGTAGGACTTCTGTCGGCTCTGAGCTATACTCATCCGATCCTGGATGACCTGGACTATCTCCGATGTAGAGACCCGAAGCCTGACGTACATTGACATTACATTACATTTGCGGAATACTTAGTACATAACAAAAACACACACACAAGGATCGTAATAGTTTAGTGTCTTTGGAAACTCAGAACGTAATCTTCTAATCGTGGTGAAAGTTCTTCAATATCTCCCATAAAGGTCATCCCTTTTTTTTTACCTAAAACCTTTCATTATATCCTGGGGAAAAGAAAACATAAAAGGGTGAGCTCAAATGCTCAGTAAGGGTATACAAAAGAAATAAAAATCATATCATATCTTTTTGAAAATCATAACCTGCAAAAGAGATCATAATATCTTAACATGGAACAAATCATAGAAGTGAAAATGAGATCACCATAATCATAACATGAAACTTGAATCTTTGTGGCATGCACACATAATCATAGAAAATCATTTCTTGTTAGTCATGACTCATTGCCAAGACTATCTTAGTGGACAAAGTCCCTTTCTGAATCGAGTAACCCTCGTTTCAGTCCTGTTTCACTGAACCGAGATAACCTTCCGTTCCAGCCCTGTCTATCTCATGAGATATAAAATCTTTACCCAATGCATTGGAGGGAGATATAGGTCCCACCCATCTCATAATGATACCATTCTTATGTGTGCCACAAAATCATAAATCATACATCATTTCATAACCCATGTAATAAAAATGGGATTCTTAAACAACATGACATCATAAAACCATTCATATAAGATAAAGGAATTAATAAACATAATTCCATCACAGCATATTCAAATCAATGTAAAAATATGGATAGAAACAGCACCCTTTATTATCTTAGATGGAAAATAATTTTGATAAAACACTTGAAATGATTTCTTGAGGAAAATATCCTTTCTTCTTCAAAATCAATTTCTTTTCACAAAACATCATGAAATTTTAAAAGAAAGAGATTTTATTAAAAATAGTCATGAAATCTTTTGTAGGAAGATTCATGAAAATAAGGCTTTATAAAACCGTAAAAATCCGTTCGTGCCGTTTAAGTTTAAAAAACATTCTTCGTACTTTTGTCAGAAAAGTCAAAAAGTACCTCGTACGAAAAACGACAAAAGATTCCTTTCATATCTTTTACTAAAAACTCACCGAAGTGTAAAATTGGATTTAAACAATTTGTAGGTTAATTTAAATAACATTACATATTGAGGAAACATGGATGTGGATGATAAAATATACCCCAGTAAATTTCAAAGTACAAACAATCTCGGATAAAAATGAGATTGCGATATTTCCCTTACCTTAGGTCCGACTTGCTTTGTAAGTGTCCAAACCTCCTGTATAATGATTTAAATCATGTTATTGACTTATTACAGAATCATATTCATTGTTATGATATCATATATGGTTCACTTATGACATTATATTACCCGTTCTTTTGTAAATTCCATGTTAAAGAAGCGTTTTGGGTAAAATCGTTTCATTTATCGTAGGTGTTTTGACTTGTTGTTCTTGACATCATTATTACTTATATCATGATTTACTTACTTCTAGAATATAAAATATGATTTATATATCATATATATTCAGTATATATATATATATATAATAGATAGATAAATAAAATGAAAAACACCGTTCATGGAGACGGTAGTCCGTACGTACGCATGAACGCTGTTTTTCTTTCCTTATTGTCTTGAAATGGAAGTAAGTAGATGACATACATATGTATATATATACATAAATCCAGTAGCTTTATAATGTCATATATTTCATTATTATTTCTTATATATACATTATAATCATTCTTAAATGGTTAACATGGAGAATGAATCTCATCACGTCGTGGAGACGGTAGTCCGTACGTACGCACGAGCGATGATATCATTTCTATAAATATTTAATTGAATTGGAGTGGATTATACAATATATCAGAATCAATATGATTTTGTAATAACTATGTATAGTTATTCTTTACACCATTATACCCATCCATGTAAGGTGGTGGTGGAAAATAGATTACACCACGGCGTGGAGACGGTATTCCGTACGTACGCACGCGCGGTGATTTTTTTTTCCGTAGGATGGATAGATGGTGAAATAGGGTTGTTTCATACTTATAATAACATATCAGTATATGAGTGATACTGATGTTATTACTTCATAATGAAACAACCTATGAAGAAGAAGTGGAAGAAGAAATAAAGATGAAAGAATTGGTAACGGTAATTACCTCTTCTTTGAAGTGCCTCTTTGAGACCTCCTCTTAGGGCACTAGCATTGGTCTTTGAGGAAGACCAGAACCTCTAGGATGTTTCTAGGGAAGTGGAGAAGAGATTTTGGCAGGGTTTGGCCGAGCTTGAGTGCTCAAATTGGTGTGAGGAAGAGGGGGAGGAGGTGTCCTTTTATAGGGGAGGAGAGGGGCACCTTAGGAATATCTCAAAATATTATTTTATATTAAAGTCAAAATTGGTTTATAATGGTTCCAAAGGGTCTTATTTCGAAGCTAAAGTGGGGATGGGTCGAAATCCTATCAACCAATAGAATTTAGACAAGTTTAGGATATTATTTTAACCTTATCAATTAGATTTAACTCTAAGTTAAATAATTTAACTTTTACCATGTCTTTTTGTTTTCTTTCACTATATGGTTAATACACTTACTATAACATGCCAGACGAACCCCAAATTTTTTATTATTAATATATATATCCTTATCTAAGTCATTTGGCCGAACCTTAGATTTTTAGGAATACAATAACAATTAATAATATAATATTTGATTTAAAAACTATTTTGTGTCAATTTTGACACTATTTGATATATGATTTTTGTGAAAGTCATAACAGAATTAAATGTTCGAACCAAGTTGATTAAATCAACATTAATATATCATAGTAACCTAGAAAGTTAGTGGAATTCATAAAAAATCTCAAATTACATTTATTTTGGTGTTTATAACATCAATTATGTCAATATTTCATTAATAAGATAATTACTGCATCATCATTGTGTCATAAATAAATTAAATTATTTGATGTCTAAAAATTACAAATAAAATACCATCATGTAGGAAATCTTTTTATCTTTCTAATGAATATTTACAATCTTATGTATAACCCCATATTAAAAATTATTTACTTATTAAACATTGATTTTAACTATTTTAACCTTTCTTTAAATAAATTAATAATAAATGTCCTAATCTAATCCAAGTGGGTCTAAATGGTCATATTTTATTCCTAAGTTTGTTTTTGGTTGAATTACACTTGTCCAATAGAATTAGGACATGTGTTAGGGTAATATTAATATCATATTTACCCTTAGTTACCCTATTTACTATTAACCGCGGTAAAAAAAGTAAAAAGTAACTATTCACCAAAAAAAATTATTTTCATCTCATTGAACCACATTTTAGTCCTTGATATTAACCGTGTCTGTCGGATTTTCAAAATTCCATTCACAGAAGCGGTAAAATTAAGTTTTATGCAAAATTCAGTTTTTAACCTACCACTTAGTGGTTTCACTATTCATCAAAAATTGAAAGTTTTCAGAAAAATACCAAAATTTCATCCTAAGCTATATTTCATATTCCGAATTCAAAAATGAAGTCTATTTTACCAAATTCATAACATAGAAGTTGCATTAATTAATTTTATAATTAAATCCCGCTGTTAAAACAAATAGCGTGTTTTTAAGAAACAATATCTACCAAAAGATTGACACTTGATTATGTCTGGTTTAAATGTGAAATTACATCCAATGACCAACATTGTATTAAATTGTAAAAATATATTCTAAATATACTTTAAAACCACTCAAATTAATAATTTTTCACTATTAATTATTTTGATTAAAAAGGTTGTTTTTAATTAAAATTTAGTAATTTTCACTATTCATCAGAATATGAAAGTTATCCGAAATGTACCAAAATTTCACCTTAGGCTAAATTCGATACTCCGAATCCAAAAATGAAGTTCATTTTGAAAAATAAGATTTACAGAATTTCAAAAAGTGGTTATTACTATTCATAACGACTAGTTTTAATAATATTTTAATAGAATATCGTTGTTTAGTGAAACTCAGTATTGCGTACTACACACGCTATCGAGGAAGGTTGTGATTGCGTGTAATGCAAGGCAATTCAAAGATGCGTGTTGTGCAAGCTCCTTTTGGTGTAGCGTACAACACAAGACATTAGTGAAATAAAAAGAATATTTTTCATAAAATCTCGGGCTGTTACATTCTACCCCCCTTAAAATGAATTTCGCCCTCGAAATTCGTCGGGGTTATAAATGGTTTACTATTCGAAAGTTTCTTTAATAGAATCCCACATCGTAAAAAGGAATACCAAAACTTGGCTTTAAAAACTAAAGTATGAAATGTAACGATTACCCAAATAAACTAATCACTGTGTTTCCACATAGGTAAAAATATGGATATGGAAGAGAAATCTAACCATCATGTTCTGATGGAGAGTGGTAGAGAACATGGCTATGGAAAAGCCAGTAATCACAAATCCATAGATTTGTGATGATATAAGGTACCATCTGATTCATCAGGTATAAGATCACTAGGACAACATTTTTGGTTTTCAAGATCATTTCCCTAAAGTTGAAAATTTGAATTAGAATAAATATTTACTTTATTTTGGTACAATCTCACTATTGTTCGTGCCTTTAACAATTTCAACTTCATTTATTAATGAAATGAAGTTGAATTTGTCATTCGTGATGTGTTAGCAGATCATGTGATAGAATGATGGGTCATTCCATCTGTCTCAAACAAAAGGTTAGAAAAGTTATAAAAAAATACATAAGTCCATCTATAGTGAGATTAATCATATATGGTTCCTAAAATGAACTTATACATCACATATCATACTGCTTAATATAATAAAACTAGTTTCTACTAAACAGGGACTTCCTGTAGGTCAGTGGTAGGCGATAAAGGCCAGTCGCATTTCGGTTGTGGGTTCGATTCCCACGGCCTTGTCCGAAGCGATGGGCTGTCGCCCGTCCTGCAGGTTGTCCTTTTTCTAAAACTACATTACTATAACATCACATAAATAATATCAAAAGTTCTATCCTTAAACAATACTAACTTATGTCCAACATAATCCATTCCAATCTTTAGGCTTATTCATAATACTGCAGTCCACTCTCATAATATAGTGAAAACGATTACCAGAGATTTAATACCATCGTTGATCCCCATATGTCATAAGATATGTTTTGTTGGTCACATTCCAAACATTCAAAGGCCTTAATCATGTATTCTCTTGAATACCCATTGAACCTTAGTGAGAACATGAATGCAGTTAAACGTTAACACTTTCCACATACCAAAATCCTCAAAATTATTTATAATCAAACCATGATATCACTTAGTCCTTATATCAATCATGAGCTCATGAATACTATAAAACATTTAATTTTCTCCTTATCCCTTCATTATGCGCATATCATATACATTCCAAAAATATCTGAATAACCTTTCATGGATACTGGTAACATTTTTCAAAACACAAGGGAAGACAACAGTGTAACAATCCATAGATGTCTCTTTATTCCATAGTAGCATGAGATTACTTATACAAAATTACACATGATAAACATGTAATCATTCCACTACATTCTTAAATCATTGACCGAGCTTCAAAAATTCTTTCATCTCACATATCATTTGTAGTCTCTTCATCATCATCCACATAAATACTACCCATATGACCATACTGATTCTCTTCATGAGTCTTTCCCTTAGGGCATTTGTTTGCATAATGCCCATACATTCTACATTTAAAACACTTAACCATTTTTGATGTCGTAGCAATACCATTATCCTCATCCATGGTGTTAACCGACCCTTTTCCTTTGCACTTACTTGCTTTGTGTCCTTCTTTTCCACACCCAAAGCATCTTCCAGTTCCTTTGAAACATTCTCCTTGATGCCTCTTCCCACATGAATTACATAGGGGAAATTGAACTTTCTTTCCTCTATGATCATCATGAAACTCCATCTTTCTCTTATTAGCCGAGTAAGGAAACTTACCAAATTTTACTTTATTAATCATATTATGAGATTGCTGATTCGGCATAATAATGATGTTTGGACTTCCAAATCCCATTTCATTATAAAGAATATCATTCCATTGTCCATCATATCCTCCATTATTGTGAATCATCTTGTTTCCAGCCATTTTCTAAAACCCAAAAAGAATAGTGTGAGAGGCAAAAATCATGCTAGGGAAAACAACATAATAAAGGGGGAGTACCTTCAATATCTAACATCTTAGGTTTAATTCTAAGATCATTACCATAGTTCTAGGACTATCCTATACGTATACGTATCCTTAGGGACATCCCTAGACATACCTTAGAATTATCTCTAGGGATCTCACTAACGTTTTCACATCCTAGTTTCCAAAGGTTGACTAAACCTTTCCTCTGATACCAACTGTAGAGACCCGAAGCCTGACGTACATTGACATTACATTACATTTGCGGAATACTTAGTACATAACAAAAACACACACACAAGGATCGTAATAGTTTAGTGTCTTTGGAAACTCAGAACGTAATCTTCTAATCGTGGTGAAAGTTCTTCAATATCTCCCATAAAGGTCATCCCTTTTTTTTTACCTAAAACCTTTCATTATATCCTGGGGAAAAGAAAACATAAAAGGGTGAGCTCAAATGCTCAGTAAGGGTATACAAAAGAAATAAAAATCATATCATATCTTTTTGAAAATCATAACCTGCAAAAGAGATCATAATATCTTAACATGGAACAAATCATAGAAGTGAAAATGAGATCACCATAATCATAACATGAAACTTGAATCTTTGTGGCATGCACACATAATCATATAAAATCATTTCTTGTTAGTCATGACTCATTGCCAAGACTATCTTAGTGGACAAAGTCCCTTTCTGAATCGAGTAACCCTCGTTTCAGTCCTGTTTCACTGAACCGAGATAACCTTCCGTTCCAGCCCTGTCTATCTCATGAGATATAAAATCTTTACCCAATGCATTGGAGGGAGATATAGGTCCCACCCATCTCATAATGATACCATTCTTATGTGTGCCACAAAATCATAAATCATACATCATTTCATAACCCATGTAATAAAAATGGGATTCTTAAACAACATGACATCATAAAACCATTCATATAAGATAAAGGAATTCATAAACATAATTCCATCACAGCATATTCAAATCAATGTAAAAATATGGATAGAAACAGCACCCTTTATTATCTTAGATGGAAAATAATTTTGATAAAACACTTGAAATGATTTCTTGAGGAAAATATCCTTTCTTCTTCAAAATCAATTTCTTTTCACAAAACATCATGAAATTTTAAAAGAAAGAGATTTTATTAAAAATAGTCATGAAATCTTTTGTAGGAAGATTCATGAAAATAAGTCTTTATAAAACCGTAAAAATCCGTTCGTGCCATTTAAGTTTAAAAAACATTCTTCGTACTTTTGTCAGAAAAGTCAAAAAGTACCTCGTACGAAAAACGACAAAAGATTCCTTTCATATCTTTTACTAAAAACTCACCGAAGGGTAAAATTGGATTTAAAAAATTTGTAGGTTAATGTAAATAACATTACATATTGAGGAAACATGGATGTGGATGATAAAATATACCCCAGTAAATTTCAAAGTACAAACAATCTCGGATAAAAATGAGATTGCGATATTTCCCTTACCTTAGGTCCGACTTGATTTGTAAGTGTCCGAACCTCCTGTATAATGATTTAAATCATGTTATTGACTTATTACAGAATCATATTCATTGTTATGATATCATATATGGTTCACTTATGACATTATATTACCCGTTCTTTTGTAAATTCCATGTTAAAGAAGCGTTTTGGGTAAAATCGTTTCATTTATCGTAGGTGTTTTGACTTGTTGTTCTTGACATCATTATTACTTATATCATGATTTACTTACTTCCAGAATATAAAATATGATTTATATATCATATATATTCAGTATATATATATATATAATAGATAGATAAATAAAATGAAAAACACCGTTCATGGAGACGGTAGTCCGTACGTACGCATGAACGCTGTTTTTCTTTCCTTATTGTCTTGAAATGGAAGTAAGTAGATGACATACATATGTATATATATACATAAATCCAGTAGCTTTATAATGTCATATATTTCATTATTATTTCTTATATATACATTATAATCATTCTTAAATGGTTAACATGGAGAATGAATCTCATCGCGTCGTGGAGACGGTAGTCCGTACGTACGCACGAGCGATGATATCATTTCTATAAATATTTAATTGAATTGGAGTGGATTATACAATATATCAGAATCAATATGATTTTGTAATAACTATGTATAGTTATTCTTTACACCATTATACCCATCCATGTAAGGTGGTGGTGGAAAATAGATTACACCACGGCGTGGAGACGGTATTCCGTACGTACGCACGCGCGGTGATTTTTTTTTTCCGTAGGATGGATAGATGGTGAAATAGGGTTGTTTCATACTTATAATAACATATCAGTATATGAGTGATACTGATGTTATTACTTCATAATGAAACAACCTAAGAAGAAGAAGTGGAAGAAGAAATAAAGATGAAAGAATTGGTAACGGTAATTACCTCTTCTTTGAAGTGCCTCTTTGAGACCTCCTCTTAGGGCACTAGAATTGGTCTTTGAGGAAGACCAGAACCTCTAAGATGTTGCTAGGGAAGTGGAGAAGATATTTTGGCAGGGGTTGGCCGAGCTTGAGTGCTCAAATTGGTGTGAGGAGGAGGGGGAGGAGGTGTCCTTTTATAGGGGAGGAGAGGGGCACCTTAGGAATATCTCAAAATATTATTTTATATTAAAGTCAAAATCGGTTTATAATGGTTCCAAAGGGTCTTATTTCGAAGCTAAAGTGGGGATGGGTCGAAATCCTATCAACCAATAGAATTTAGACAAGTTTAGGATATTATTTTAACCTTATAAATTAGATTTAACTCTAAGTTAAATAATTTAACTTTTACCATGTCTTTTTGTTTTCTTTCACTATATGGTTAATACACTTACTATAACATGCCAAACGAACCCCAAATTTTTTATTATTAATATATATATCCTTATCTAAGTCATTTGGCCGAACCTTAGATTTTTAGGAATACAATAACAATTAATAATATAATATTTGATTTAAAAACTATTTTGTGTCAATTTTGACACTATTTGATATATGTTTTTTGTGAAAGTCATAACAGAATTAAATGTTCGAACCAAGTTGATTAAATCAACATTAATATATCATAGTAACCTAGAAAGTTAGTGGAATTCATAAAAAATCTCAAATTACATTTATTTTGGTGTTTATAACATCAATTATGTCAATATTTCATTAATAAGATAATTACTGCATCATCGTTGTGTCATAAATAAATTAAATTATTTGATGTCTAAAAATTACAAATAAAATACCATCATGTAGGAAATCTTTTTATCTTTCTAATGAATATTTACAATCTTATGTATAACCCCATATTAAAAATGATTTACTTATTAAACATTGATTTTAACTATTTTAACCTTTCTTTAAATAAATTAATAATAAATGTCCTAATCTAATCCAAGTGGGCCTAAATGGTCATATTTTATTCCTAAGTTTGTTTTTGGTTGAATTACACTTGTCCAATAGAATTAGGACATGTGTTAGGGTAATATTAATATCATATTTACCCTTAGTTACCCTATTTACTATTAACCGCGGTAAAAAAAGTAAAAAGTTACTATTCACCAAAAAAAATTATTTTCATCTTATTGAACTACATTTTAGTCCTTGATATTAACCGTGTCTGTCGGATTTTCAAAATTCCATTCACAGAAGCGGTAAAATTAAGTTTTATGCAAAATTCAGTTTTTAACCTACCACTTAGTGGTTTCACTATTCATCAAAAATTGAAAGTTTTCAGAAAAATACCAAAATTTCATCCTAAGCTATATTTCATATTCCGAATTCAAAAATGAAGTCTATTTTACCAAATTCATAACATAGAAGTTGCATTAATTAATTTTATAATTAAATCCCGCTGTTAAAACAAATAGCGTGTTTTTAAGAAACAATATCTATCAAAAGATTGACACTTGATTATGTCTGGTTTAAATGTGAAATTACATCCAATGACCAACATTGTATTAAATTGTAAAAATATATTCTAAATATACTTTAAAACCACTCAAATTAATAATTTTTCACTATTAATTATTTCGATTAAAAAGGTTGTTTTTAATTAAAATTTAGTAATTTTCACTATTCATCAGAATATGAAAGTTATCCGAAATGTACCAAAATTTCACCTTAGGCTAAATTCGATACTCCGAATCCAAAAATGAAGTTCATTTTGAAAAATAAGATTTACAGAATTTCAAAAAGTGGTTATTACTATTCATAACGACTAGTTTTAATAATATTTTAATAGAATATCGTTGTTTAGTGAAACTCAGTATTGCGTACTACACACGCTATCGAGGAAGGTTGTGATTGCGTGTAATGCAAGGCAATTCAAGGATGCGTGTTGTGCAAGCTCCTTTTGGTGTAGCGTACAACACAAGACATTAGTGAAATAAAAAGAATATTTTTCATAAAATCTCGGGCTGTTACATCCGATCCCACAAGAACTGCTAAGATTTGTTCTTTGCCGATAAGAGAAATATGGTCTCATCCCCTGGATGAACCACTTCCTTTGCCTAATACTGTCAATCCCGACGTGGATGTTGCTAATCCACACCAAGGATGATGTCGTAAGGCCTCGACGCTACTACCAAGAGATCCAACTGTTACTCTCGCCTCCAAGGGTTGAGTCACACTATCAGCATCGGTGTGTGGTAACTGGGTCTCCTCCAGTAGATGTCTCACAAGTGAGGGCCAAGTCAACAGTCTAAACTGGAACCTCTTAGTAACAACACAAAAGAGGACAGGAATGAAAACATCACAAAGGTAAGCGTCTTTTACTGTTGCAGCTCATAATACAAAGACACCACACAACAACAACAAGGAACTAGAAGTACAAAGGATGTATCCACTAGTTCCGCTCCGGTCCATCTACTCCCATAGCTCCATGATTGAAGGCCTCAGCTGCATGAATCTGATCTCTCGCATGTCCACCAAATCCCTGCGGTCGGGGTGGACCTCCGGGTGGTGGTGGTGGCAACACCTCAAAGTGTCGCCCACCATCTGCTACTCGGCCAGCTCCTCTGCCTCGTCCGCCTGCACCCTGCGGACTACCATGGCCGAACCTCTGTCTGGGAGGTCCCTCTACCACCTGCTGCTCATCTGTAAGACGAGTCGGGCAGTCTCGAGCCATGTGACCTCGCCCGCTTCATGCGTAGCAATACTTGCCCCTCGTGTAGCTGGCTCTCCTTCGGGTGACCCGCACAACCGAATCTTCATCCTGAGACTGCCAAACTGATGGTCTGGCCCGTTTGGACCTCTACGTCACCTGTCTACTGCAAGCTGCGGAAGACCCTGCTACGGGCCGTCCTGCGGAGGGCCCTGTCACTGGAGCCTGCTCGGCGAGAAAACTCTCCACTAGAAGGGCTCTCTCCAACACCTCTGCCTATGTCGGAATGTTGAGGGAGATCATCGAAGCCCTGATCTCGTGCCTCAGTCCCTGCTCGAAGGTTCGGGCCTTGAAGAACGGGTCCCGTACCATATATGTGGAGTAGCGCGAGAGATCAGTAAATCTCGCCGAGTACTGGGCCACTGTCATGCTGCCCTCCCATAGCTGTAGCAGCTCTTGGATGCGCACCGCATGGAGGGTGGATGGGACGAACTCGAAGCGGAAGATTCTCTCAAAGTCCGTCCAGAGGAGAGATGTCTTGTCGTGCACCTGGAGCATCAAGATCCACCATCTGCCTGCTGCCGCGTGCAGGAGGCTCGCTGCGAGGATCACCATGAGGTCTGCTGGTGTCCTCACTAATCTGAAAACCCGTACAACTGCCTCCAGCTAGTCCTCGACGGCCTGAGGGTCCGTCTCCCCGCGTAACCTAGGCGGTCGCTGGCGCTGGAACCCATGTAGTGCACTAAGGTGACGTGCATCATCAGCGGATAGGGCTGGTAGCATCAGTGGCTCTTCGGGTAAAGGTACCGTCGGTGCCTCTGCTGACAAGGAGCCCTGCACTGAGGCCTCGTCGCTCAGTGGGCTGTCATCACGCTCCACTCTCGGAACTCTAGCTGGCTGCCGTCGTGGGGCCATCCTGAAAATAAACAGGTGCGACACGGTCAGAACTGTATACCTGGTGAGCTGACACAAGTAATCACAAAGAAAACTTTAACACAGATGCAATTAATGTTTTCGTGCATTAAGTTGGAAATCAGAAGTCAGGGTTCTGGTGTACGGATACGTCGGCCGCCGCACCAACACTGGACTCCCTAGACTGATAACCACACCCATTATGCTGAACACTATTGCATCACATAGAAGAAAGATCACAGTCGGCGGTAGAACCGAACTCCTCAGATAACAATTTTTCATGACCCATCCTCGGGGCCCGTGTCGTGACTACCCCAAGCCCTCCTTCCATAGGCCAGGGGCTGGCGACTAGCACCAAGGCGTAAATCCCGATAACAGGGAAGGTATTGCCTTTGTAAAGTAAACAACCATCACAGAGTAAGCAAGCGGAAAGAGTAGACACTATGTAAAAACTGTAACAAGCTGTGCTGAAAGTAAAAGGGGCCGGAAATACAAGCCCAACTGTAAAGTACAACTAAAAGGGGAAAACATCAACTGAAAAGAAAAGCCGCTGCGTCGAGCCATCCTATGGAAGTCCCACCTGAAGGGCGAGCACAGATAGCCTCCATAGCTCCTCGGTCTAACCGTCTGCTCCGAGTACGTCCCACCCAGTGTTCCACCTCCAGGTACCATCCTGCTACGCAAGCCTCCACCACGATCAGCGATGTCCGCCGTCTGCAACCAACACAATGAAGTGCGGGCATAGCCCGTGCAGGGGTGAGTATAAGCTACTCAGTAGGGACCCCGAGACCCCCAGAGGTCTCCCGAAATCCACAAATGATAATCCAAAAAGGAAAGATACAATCACGAAGTAACAACCGACACTACTTAGGTATATGCCCATACATATACCTAAGTCATCAATTCCCGTGCGACTCCAATATCCGAGCCCAATCTCAACCCAATCCACACAGAATAGCACAACACAATCAACGAAGGAGAGCAAAATTAATCCACATAGGATAGCTCAACACAATCCACAAAGGAAAATAAACAGTAAATACACCCAGGATAGTTCAACACAATCCACAAAGGAGATTAAATAGTAAATCCACATAGGATAGTTCAACACAATCCAAAAAGGAGAGTAAACAGGATTCAGCTCACACAGGTATACTTCGTCGAAAAGGTGAAAGGGATGATCAGATAAAGATACTGAATCATCTAAGATGGGACCCACTGAGGATGCAAGACCAGCTGTCTTCACTGAATCATCTAAGCTGGGACCCACATAGGATACAAGACCAGCACAGTTGGGACCCACATAGGATACAAGACCACCACTCTTCATTGATTCGTCTATGCTGGGACCCACATTGGATACAAGACCAGCACTGAATCATCTAAGCTGGGACCCACATAGGATACAAGACCAGTACAGCTGGGACCCACATAGGATACAAGACCAGCACAACTGGGACCCACATAGGATACAAGACCAGCACAGCTGGGACCCACATAGGATACAAGACCAGCACAGCTGGGACCCACATATGATACAAGACTGACACTCTTCATTGATTCATCTATGCTGGGACCCACATAGGATACAAGACCAGCACTGAATCATCTAAGCTGGGACCCACATAGGATACAAGACCAGCACAACTGGGACCCACATAGGATACAAGACCAGCACTCTTCATCGTCGCAGTCCACTGAGGATCTCTGCACAGTCGTCGTCGTCGAAGTCGCAGCCATCACAAGGGTTCCCGCACACAGCAAGCTCGTTCGGGAGGGTCCGCTCCACGAGCCGAGAGGCTGATACATCAAATGACACAAGGTCCAGAGTTGATGTATCCAAATGTTTCATATCTTCAACAGGAACTTCATTTCGCAGAAGGTGCATCAATCGGACGCCCGGTCTGAGAGTTATTGGCTTTTTCATCCGAGGGGCCCAGTTGGTTTTTAAGGAAAAACCAACCCGACCGTACTCCAAATGCGTCCAAACCTTGGGTGGAGTAAGCCAAAAGATCCTTCTCACTTAGAGGAAATCAACAAAGTCGACGGCACGTCAATCGGACGTCCGAAGCTCAAGATATGAGCGTTTCCGCTCCAAGGGCCCGGTTGGTTTCGTGTACGAACCAACCCAGCCGAACCCAAAGTATTTCGAAACCTTGAGTGCAGTATACCGACACGACAGACTCGATCCAAAGATCGCGTTTCCGCTGAAGGTGCGTCATTCGGAGGCATGTAGCTCAAGTTATGGGCAAAAGACCGAAAACAGTCCGAAGACGGGGGGTCTGGGCCCGGGACGACCCGGCCCGACCCCCCCTGGGTCGGCCGAATCGGGTCGACCCGACCCGGTCCGACCCGACTGGACCCGGTCCGGTCCGGTCCGGCCCGGCCCAGCCGGCAGGCCCGGCTCGGCTCGGCCGAGCGGCCGAGCAACGCGGGGGGCACGCTGCCCCTGCCTGACAACACTGGGGCCCCCGCGGGGGGCCTCCCTGGTCAACGGACGCGGCAAAGCCGCATCCTGTGTGCGCTGGACCCACGCGGCCATGGGTCCGCAGGCGCCGCTGCCGCCGCCTCGCCGGCGACCCGCGCCGCCGGAGGCTTCTGCGGGCCCCCGGAGTCGCTCCGGTGGTCCGATTTTGTTCCCGTCTGCACCGCTGCTCCTCCCGGGTCCCGTTCTTCACTGCGGAAACATCAAATCGCCCTTGCGACATGTTTTGTCGTCGCCCACCAAATCCGCACAACAACGAAGAACTGCGGAGGGTTATCAGGCCGTGTACGTTTGGCCCGCACCCTCCGCATTAGGCGATAACAATCGGGAAGAATAATCAACACATAGAAAACATAACAAATAACAATTTTAATAAATTAAAATTGTTCTTATGAAACCAGGTTCTTTATTTTAAAAGAAACAATCACAGGAATATAAATTGTTTCACAACAAACCGCTACCTCGTCAAGTCGTCGCACGCGCGTTCTTCGTGGAGTTGACCGTCGCAGAACAAGTGGAGTGTCGCGTCGCGGAAGGGCGTCACGTCAACGATCTCTGAGGATCAAGAAACAATAGATTTAATTAATAATAATTAAATCCATGATGTTGTTATAACCCACAAAGAGATTTAAATGAAGCGCATCCCCCTACCTTGTCGTTGTCGATCGAAGGTTGTCGCGGGGTTGGATTGTCGCGGAAGAACGTCGCGGAAGAAGAACCGTTGGTGTCGCGGTACTTGGCGTCGCGTCGTCGATCTCCGAAGGCTCGGCGTTCTTCGTCGCCCTTCGTCGAAGGCCGGCGTTCTTCGTGTTCTTCGCGTTCTTCGCATTCTTCATGATGAAGGATGAAGAACTTGAGGTTTGTCAAATCCACTCAACGAACAACACATAAGGAGAAAAAGCATTGGTCTTATTTTATTTACATGCCAACAAACGAAAAAGAGATAAGTAACGACCCATTAATTCATAGAATTAATTCAATGAATAAAACCGCCCAATTAAATGGTGCGTTAAGAATTTAAGAAACACGTCAGTTGACTTTCATAAAAAATGGGTTTTTGCAGGTGAGTTACTAAGGGGAAAAGAAACGGTGGGGCTCGTGCGGGCCCCACCTCACAAAAATCCTACCAAGAGGGTAGGATATTTTTTTTATATCACCCTATCCGCATCAACTCAGCTTAAACAGCTTGAAGTGGTCTTTAAGCAGCTTTAAGTGAAATAAAAATAAAATTGTCGCACAACTTTATTTTATTTCTTAACTTAAAACCCAAAAATTAAAAACCACAACCGAGAAAACGCAACTCCGGAAGAGACATTTCTAAGCAAAAATCGGCACTGCGATTCCATCGGTGCCCTCAGAATTCGATTCTGAGCACCGGTTCAAAAGTTAGAAAAACCCGCTAGTTCATTCACTGAACGTACCTGAGCCAAACTTCAGAAAAAGATTTCGGGCACACCGGGCCTTGGAATTCAGTGCCGTCAGAAGCTGCGTTCTTGTAAAATTCGAAAGAAAATTAAGAAAAAAATTTCCTTGAAATTTACGGGTCTTTACAATAATATTATGAATCTAACTTACAAATATAATTTTCAGGAACAATTTTTTGAAAATAACTAAACACAATATTTTTCACACAATAAAATTACGTTTACGGAAAAAATTCTGATCATATATAGAAACTCCCATTCATTTTCATGAACAAACATGTGAAAAAAGATATCATAAATATTTTATATGCTCAAACATGTGAAAAAAACATTCCAAAATCATGTCATTGAACAAACATATGAGAACATATATTTTCAATCTAGTCAATCCATAAACTTAATTACACAAATATACATAATATTTTACCAAAAAAATTTATGGAAGTATATATTTGTATTTATTTCAACAAATATAATAATAAAAAATATATCTAAAATCATATCCATAAAAACATTTATACAATGTTATCACCAATCATTTTGATGTATAAACTTGAGAAAAAACATACCGATAATCCTGTACAAGATAAAACTAATGAAAAAATATATCAACAAACATATCTATTCAAAAACATGTGAAAATATCTATATTCAATGATGTCTAAATGAAACATCATTATACCATGAGATATGAAACATTACCCATAATATTCGGGGGTTATAATGGAAACACTAATCATAAAAAATGAAGCATAGATATGAAATTATTTTTGATTAGATCATAATTTAATAACCTAAGGAAAATAAAATAGTTTCATGAAAGGAATGATAAGATATTATCATATTTCAAAGATAGAGAGAAAGAAGATGAAATCATTAGAGAATATCCATAGTTAATATTAAACATAAAAATTAATTTTCTTTAGAAAAAAATACATTTATAAGTGCATTAGAAAATTTCATTGTAAAAGAATCCTTCAACTTTATTAATTTTTATAAAAAATAGTATTTAATAACACAATGGGTAATGAAATTAATTTTGAAAAACATGAAAAACATATAAAAGAATTATATTAAAAATAAATGATGAAGATTATGTGAAAATAATTTCTTGTGAAAACATTTAAAATATATTAATTTCACACATCTATAAATAAATTCAAATACTCTAAAATTGATTCATTAAGAAAATGTAAAAAAAATTATTTCTTAAAGAAGTTTATTTCCTTTTAAAAATAACTTATGAAATAATAGAAGTAGAGACAGGGGAATATATCAAATAAAATAAAAATATTAACATTTTTTTATCATTGTTGATGGAAATAATTTCTAGAGAATGATGGATACTGGTTCAAAATATTTAAAGATAAAAAATCAGCATTTTTAAATTAATGAAATTTCAATGAGATTTGTGTTCCTATTTTTTAGTGAAGTAGAATTAAATGATATAAACATAGATATTTTATAGTGATTATTGTTACCATGAACCTAGTCTATTCACCAACCTTCTCTACACATCAAGATGACTGGTACCCACTAAGAAACACACATTTGAGGTGTGATAACTTATTATAGATTCTTCCTTTTATAATAAATCATTGGAACATCCCATAAAAATTATAAGATCATTTTTTTAGGAGTCACAGAGTAAATAATTAATTTATGGGGAAGAATAACCAATAGATAAGACATTATATTGATTGATAAAGCACAAAACAGACACAAAAAGTACTAATATATAGAGAAAATATAACAAGAAGAAAAAAAATCAAAGAAAATAATGACCAGATAATGAATATCATGATGTTTAATGATATTGATCCTTCAAAATTGAGGATGATATAGAAGAAGTCACATCATAGTTATTATAAGGAAAGAGAATTCATAGATGTTCTTGATCAAATACTCAGTAATAATGTAAATCATATGTAATTTTTAAAATTTACGTTGAATAAAATGAATTAGGTTTTATTTATTCCCTTAATCATTTGTCAATAATCTAATCATTATGCAGTAGTTGAATGGTATTCTCAATGATTAAAGATAAACAATCAATATATTCTATCATTTAGAATATAGAAAGATATAATATTATCATTACATATAATTTTAAAAACCACACAAAATATAAATAAATTTTTATGATGCTTTATTTATTTATGACTTAACAAATAAATGCTTCTAGTGTAATAAATATTACCATCATATATAATATTAAATTATTTAAAAGTATAAAAATTATGATTTAACATGCGGTCGTATAAAATATTGAAAATAAATAAACTAGTGTATCATATAATACAAGTTTTTAATATACTGGAAGAGTTTATCATATATTATAAATGATAAAAAGAATATTTTCAAATCATCTAATTATATTATCAGAAAAAAATAATCTAACTTTAAATATTTTTATTCTATATCCTAAAATATAATAATAAAAATAATAAAAATATTTGAAATAATTATTTAACTACTGATAGATAGAATAATACCTTGAGGTTTTATAGTGTTTGTACAGCTGACATGATTTCATATAATGATAAAATGATATACCAATACATTTCTCGGCCACCACTATAAGAGTAATGGTACTACAATACCAGGTGATCTACCATGGAGTAATATCTAATATTTCCTCACATGATAATACTAAAATAATAAATTAAAAAATGATTTCTTTTTGAGAAACTGTTACTGATGCACGTAGAAAAAACTGAATTTCCATTGGTGCATCGACATGATATTGTGGAATTAAGGAGCCATGATACCATAAAAGGTTGTGTGGATCTTCCATAGATTATGGCATGCCTTAATTGATGAAGATGATCTACCATCCATGATTTATGGTTAAATTATATACCATTAGTTCTAAAGAGCTTTAAAGTCCAACAGTTGGTACTAACATTAAACAAAGCTTCCATTTTAGATGAGCTATTATAGGCTTATGTTAGGTGAATCTAGTATTTCTAAAAAGAGCTAGAATTCCCTCATAAGTATCCTATCATCACACACATATCCTGTAACTACGGTGAAGAGTGACATTTTCTAGGGATCATGGAAACCATAAATGATAAGTGGATCTACCTTTGGATGATCTTTAATTAGTTCATTTTCATCGGAAAAAACATCTTTCAATTTCACTATTCATCATAAATCTACATATATTCACGAAGAATATGAATTAATGGATTCATAATACTGAGTATATATTCTTGTTTATGTGAAAATCATAATATAATGTAGGATATCAATTGATGTGAGTTCAGAAGATAATTTCTATTACAAATAGAATGATCGACATAGTCTATGATAGCTGATGGTCGAAGATGACATGTAGGTTTCATTAGATTTCTCAAATGTATTTTATCATATGACTGACCTCATGTCAATATATTTTTCAGTGTGGAAGATTTTTGACATCATGAATGGGTCCCACATCATACTTTTTTGTTGTTTAATCACTTCCTTAAATTACAAAGCACACTAGTACTGGTTCAAGTGGAAAAGGGTGATAAATACATACAAACACTTATAGACTCACACTGGCTTCACAGGAAACGCCGAACAACATTTTCCAACATAACCTAGCCCATGTTATCATCTAATAATGTTGTCCTATAGTCCTATAAATGTCCCACCTACTAATATAAATGGCCTACTTGGTCTGCGTCTCCCATGAGGTAGACCGGTAGTCCCTTATCTGGTTGAATGGATAAACCTTTAGGCTATCCATATCCGACCCTTATTTTTTAAAATAAAATACCCCAATAAACCTTATAATGATAAAGGAAAATCGATTATATGAAATTAATTTTCTCAATATATGACTAATCAATAAAAAATATTATTATAATTATAATAAAGAACCATTAATCCATTAAATAACTAATACATCCACAACATAAATAATTACACTTTTACACAATTGGAATTAAATTAAATGCTATGAATTTATTATTTATAAAAAAAGACTATTAAAATACTAAAACACATGTTCAAACTCTAACATGAGGAATATTAATATTTACAATAAAAATGAATATATAAAGATGATTTCACTTACAAACATTACATCAAGTAAATTAAAAACCAAAGGGATGTGAAATCATAAAATAAAATTTAATCCAAAAAATAACTAAATGAAAATAAAATATATGAGTTTTAAGAGATAAATAATTTTTTTTCCAAAATAGGTGTTCATAGAAATGAAGTATTGATTTGAATTTTATATGGTTAAATAAATCCATGATAAAATAATAAATTTTGAATCCAAACCCTGTTAAATAGAGAACCATATACAAATATTTATGCGCCATTAATTTAATGAAAAATATAATGAAAAAAATGGGATGTATATACTATAGATAGAGGAAATAAAATGGTGAATATGGTGAATATTTTAAAAGAGAAACAATTAGGTCAGAAAACACTAATATTTACACCAAAAATATATGAAAGAACATTATCTTATTTTATTAACTTTATTTCTATTGAAACTTTTTTCTTTAGAATAATAGATTTTGACTTCCTTCTAGGGAATATAGGATATAAAATGTATAAAATATTTAAGGAAGGAAAGTGGTTAGTTATATAATAGATATTCATAGGAAACATGTTTTTTGAAATGGGTATATGAGACAACTTTTTGCCCGTGAAAATGAGTATCATTTATTTCAAAATAATAGTTATGTGAAGGTAAAAGACAAGACAAAATTGAACGTATGTGATTTAGGTAATAAAATTTACTGATTCCTATTATTTTGACTCCCAAACCTAGCAATAGAGTAATATAATGTCTAAATATCTTGTCAATTATATAATATTTGATCCAATAAAATTTACCTATTTTTACCAGTTTTTATGTTGTTTAATTATTTAATACAGAAATAATTATCCATACTTAAAAAAGGAAAACAATATCAACTAATTTACATGTTTTAATTAAAACATTTACTCTTTTTAATCTAATCATCTTATAATTATGAGAAACTTAAATATATATTTAAAAAATACATATATAGGGTAAATTGGTTTTATTAATTAATTATTTTTTTAACATTGTTTATTATTAACCATATATCATATGAATTTTTAATGAAATAAATATTTTCATATTTTGTAAATATTAAATAATAAAATTAGATTTATCACATTATTTTTACTAAAATAATTTATAATGATCAAGATTTGGGATGGAAATAGGTTGGGTACACAGCTATTTAGGTCTATATGACATTGAAAATGATTCATTTATAGGATACATGAAACCATCCCGAATGCACCTAATCTCATTTAATTTCCTCCAAACCATGAACCCAATTAATTATACGATATTTTTCTACTACCTGAACATAATTTTAATTATTCTTCTTTTTTACTAGAACTGACTGAAACTTAAGATATAAGAAACCCATAATTGATGTTGGGATGACAGGGAAGTCAAAGGATTAAGGTAGAGCTATTTAGGGGGAAGTTGGTATGGGGGAATTAATAACCCCATACTTTATCTAAATTGGAATGAGTGGAATCCCACATCGAAATTTTGATGTGAGGGGGGGGGGGGTTAGTAACTTCCTCCTTCCATGAACACTGTGAAGGAATCCACCGCAGGTCAGCGGACACCCTATATCCCAAGATCATCCCACCATCACATGTCAGACACATCCCTCCATCATACATGTAATATCTAGTAATAAAATATTAAATAATAATTAAAATAATTCATCACCATTTGGATAAGTGATCATTAATACCGGAACCCTATATAATTATTTTTCAGACATGGTATATGAAACCCAAACCTTACTAAAACACGATTTGACGATAACCAAACCATATATAATCAGGTTAGATAATGCTAGGTATATACTTAATGTGTACCTATTTCCATCCCTATTAAAAATAAACAAAACTTAAAGAAACAATTATTTCAAAATAACCCTTTATCTTTTATCAAAATTACAGAATTTTACCTAAGTATTTTATTTTCCCATTTAAAAATAATTTTAAAATTATTAATTAAATTATAAATTATACACCAAATATGAAATACACTTTATTTATTTAAATTTGAAAAATTTGTAAAAATTAATTTTAATACAATAACACATAAAACATAAATTGTTTATGTAATGTATATTTTTAACCATGAATTAATTTAATTATTCTTTACATTTACAATTAATAAAAATTATATGAATGTTGTATTGAAAATAAATTTAAATGAAATCATTATTAATTAACTCTTAATATTATATTTTAACTTAATAAAATAGTACACTTATAAACAATTCATTGAAAAAAATCACATTTTACTATTAAATGATTTTTATTAATTTTTATCCTATTCATTATTAATTTTGGAATTAATTTTCATTTTCTATATGTATAAATAAAAATCCATATTTAATATTCCAAAAGTGATAAATTAAAATTTTAAATAAAAATTAATAAGATATTATAAAAATAATTCTTTCAAATAAATCAATTTTCTTTAACAATGAATAATTAAATTGTATTTGTTTACAACTACATTATTATTTCATATACTTTTTAATTTAATTTACTAATTATTATTTTTTAGAAATTAGTTTTTTTGAAAAAATTATTTAAAATAAATTACTATAATAGAAATGTATATTTTCTGAAAACAATTTATTTATAACAAAAGTTATTTTCACAAATGAATAAATATATTTTATTTCAATTAAAAAATAATTAGTTTTTCATTTAAATTATTTATAATGGAAATGTATAACGTAATAAAAATAATGTATATTAACTATATACTGATAATTCAAATATATATACATGTTTTCTAGTATAATTCCCAATGACTATATATCTATATTTTAATGGCCATATAATAACTACATTACCCCATTACATGTTGTAGATTTAATATCATTTTATCTTCACAATTAACACATCAAGATATTCATAATGTTTCTATTTTAGATTTTAAATAAGATTTATTCTTCAATGATGTTTTATTTTCATTTTATGTCATGATCTACTAATGGTTATTCTATGAAGTAAATATGATTTAAGGGATTTCATAGTTATAAAGATATTATTATTTTATACTATTTTAAATTATTATCATTTAAAGAATGTAATCATAAATTTTTTGTACTACTTGGTTTGATGTACATTTTTTTATAATTACCCCTTATTAGTGACTAGAATAATTTTGTTTTGAGTGTTATATATCCAAGATCCTACCAAATCTCCATTATTTTAAGATAATAGAAAAATATATGAATTATTGATATATAATTCTAGAAAAAAAATGTTTCATAAAACATGAGGTGTTACATTCTACCGAATTAAATAAATTGAATCCTTTCAATTTTAATTATCTATCATTGAGAAAAATAGTTGAGGTTATATAAAATATATACAGAAATGAAGACATGATTTCTAATGAAATATCAAACTTATTATCTAGTGAATGGATAACACATCATTTTCCTCATTGTATTCACAAATGGATTCATTCATTTTCCTCTCTATATTTTAAAAATATGTTTCTTTGTTTTTTATAAAACACATAAGTGTATAGAGTCATGGATTTCAGCTATTCGTTTCCATAATCCTATACCCATAAAAATATGAAACCAAAATGGTCATAATAATATATAATAATTCCAAATAAGAAATCATGTCAATATGAAAACTATTCCTATGGTTTAATATCAAATGAAAGATGTGGAATGTTGATAATGTTGTGCTCTTATCCATATATTTTCTTCCAAATGGAGTACATTATCTAGAATTAATACCATATATTAATACATTTGGTTCCAAAGTGAGATTATAAAAATACTGTAATCCGTGTTTTATTGTGTAATGATTTACGGAAAGAAATTATTTATCCAAAATTGGTATGAGACCTAAGTAATAAGATCAAAAAATTCCTAATATCTCATTTAATTATAGAAAATGGATAATTATTTGTTTTATAGAAGGAATATTACCAAAACATCCATGTTGGAGGAGTTATAACTATTGGTTGCAATTGTTGAACAACTAAGAGTTTTCATTGACATTTCAAAATCTCGTTATTAAGGTTGTTGAAGTGCAATGTGTTGCATTTGTTGTCAATGAGGCATGAAGTTGTCTTGGAATGAATGGATGTCAAGGAGTCAAGATGTGAATGTCAAAGGATGTGATGGTGATGGTGATGAAGGAGAATGGCCATGGTACTTAGAGGAATGTCACTTAGGAGATTCACTAAGTGGCATTGGAGAATATGGTTGAAACATTCTCCATGAAAATCTGACGATTGTTGAGCTGATCTTTAAGTTCCAAGAACTTGTATCAACTGGATACAATGTCACAACATGATTAGAAGACCATGCATTGTAGTGACAATGCATGAGGAGTTGAAGAAGCAAGATGATCCATTCACTACTTCTAAGTGAATGAAGTGGTTTAATGAAGTCCATGTACTAACTCTTAGTGCATGTGAATTTGAAGTTGATCCAATTGATCTCTGATTAGATCAATGAAGCACATTGAAGAATTTAAGTGATTTAGGAGCTCAGTTGAAGATGAAGACCCTTCGTGAATTCCATTACAAAGTGATGAATAAATGTTGAAGAAGAATGGAGGAATTCTAATGAAGAAGAAATAATTGATCAAGTAGCTCGGTTGATGAAGATCCTTGAGAATTCTCTCCTAAGTTGAAAATGAGATGGTGAAGAAGAATTATAAATTGAGGAGTTGTTTTTAATCAAGAAGATTAATGTTTGAATTCTCAAGAAGAAGATGAAGGAAAAGAATGCCTTGAAGGGCAAGTGGCACTTGGCATATTTTACATGGAGGACTTTGTTTTTACAAAGTCTTATTCAAGACTTAGCCAAAAAATTGGCCTGCCCGTGAGCACCTTGTGGGTTCAACCCCAAGGCTCATGTGGGCCTAAGGCGCCACGCCCAAGGGGGAACCCGTGGGGCGAGCTCAGGGCGGCAGGGGCGCACCCGCAGACACCACAGAGGCGCTGGGGCATGCTCGGAGGAGCGCAGTGTGCATAGTGGGCGCCAGTGGCGCGCCCGCAGGAGGCATAGTGGGCGCAGAGCGCGCCCGCAGAGAGAACCCGGTGCGGGGCGGCACCGGGAGGGGGGAAGTTCAACTGGCGTGTTGAGGCAGCGCCAGGGTTATAAGCCGCGGATAAACCGGGCTGCGTTTCGATGTGGGACCCGCAAAAAATCCCGGGAGCAAATCTCCGCCGTCCGTCTCATCGCGCGCTTGATCTGCGCCGCACATCTGATCCGCGACGCCGCGATCTAATCCAGGCCGCCCGATGTATCTCAAACGCCTGATCCGACGGCCGAGAGCTCGTCTCCTTCCTCGAGCTCGAGCCGAAGCCACCCGCGACGCCGCTGAACCAGAGGCCATCCGACCACCCGTTTTCGAGCTCCCGGCCACCGCTGATCGAAGTAAAGCCACCCTCATGCTCGTCTGGCCATAACGAACCGAACCATGCTTAAAAATATACATGCATGCAATGTATGGAGAATTTCGAATGAGGCCGAGGCAAACGGAGTTGCCGAGGCATCGGGGTATTCGTGTTTTGCATGGGATGGCCTAAACCGAAGGCTGTGCATGCGTTATGAATCGCATGCACGAGGAGAAACCGAAGGTGAAGGAACCCGCGTGAAATAAAAAGAGAAAACAAGATTTGGAGAAAATCTTAAAGATCCGAAATCTTCGGGAATTTGAAGATATCACGCGGATGATGCGAGGCAGCCTCTGCCTATATAAAGAGAGGCCGAGACCTCCGAGCCGCTTGCTGATGCACTGAAAGTTTGAAGAGAGTCCCGCGAAGCCTCTGCCTCACGAAGTAGAAGCCCCGCGCAAATTATTTGCGCGGCTGTTGTCCCGGTGCCACCCGAGGCCCGAAGTGTTCCCTGCGCGCCTCTCTTGCGCGATAGGAAGGAGCCGAGCCGCATATTTGCGCGCTCGAGACTCTTGTTCCCTCTCTGCCCGCACCCTTGCGCGGCAAGAGGAAGACCACGCGGGTGTTGCACTTGCGCGCCCCGCAGGTAGGAGGTCTTGCGCGCCCCTGTGCTGTGCACCTTGCGCGCCCGAAGGCTAGGTGAAGACCGAGGCCTTGCCTCGTGTGTGTGCTAAGAGGGGAAGAAGAACCCGAGGCCTTGCCTCGTGTGTGTGCCAATTGGAGAAGAAGGCCCTACGGCCGTGTGTGCTTAACAAAACAAGAAAAGGCAGTAGCCTTGTGTGTGTGCAAGAAGGGAAGGAAAGGCCTTTGTGCCTTTGTGTGCAAAAAGAACAACAAGTGGCCGTAGCCCTTGAGTGTGTGCCAAATTGAGGAACACATCTTGTGTGTGCTAAGTACCCTAAGGGCAGTGGGTGTGAGCAAGACAAGGCCATACTTTGTGTGTGCATTTGAAGAAGAAGGCCGTAGCCCTTGTGTGTGAAAAATAAAGAACCAAGTGTGTGCATAAGTGAAGTGCACACTTTGAAGAAGATTAAAAGAACAAGGAAGTGAGTGTGCTAAACAAGTGAAGGCCAAGTCTAAAGTGTGTGCAAAGTGAAACAAGTGTGTGCAAAAAGACAACAAGGCCGAACCTTAGTGTGTGTGCAAAAGAAAGTGTGTACACACTAAGAAGAAGAGAAGACATCCACACTAAAGTAGAACACACTCTAAGTGTGTAAGCAAATTGAATTAAGTGTGTGAAGATTGTGAAGAAGGTGTGTGCTATAGTTGACTACACCCTTTGTGGGTTTATTGCACCAAGAGGAGAAGAAGGGAAGTGCATGCTTGCATGCATGCACATGCACACGTGAACAAGTCTGAATCAGCTTGTGTGCAATTTGAGTTGTCCAAGACTAGGAGGTTCTTGAAGAATTGAGAAGGCCATGCAATCATTGCATGAAGAGACAGAGATGCCATGCACTCAATGCATGAAGTTGTTTTGAACTGAGACTGGACCAGACTGAAGATAAAGATATTATTTGTCTGAGCATTCAGTAATTGGAGAGAAGCCGGGTCATCCTTAGAAGAAGGTGATAAAGCCCGAGCAAGACGAGAAGACCTGATCATCACAAGTGATCAGAGGTACAGAGCAAGGCCAGCAGTCTTTATCCCAGACTGCTGAGGATACTTGAAGAAGCTTAAAGAGAAGAAGAGCTACTCGTGTGACTCGAGGAGCCAGGAGAAGACCCTGTGGGACTCAGGGAGAAGAAGTCTTCAGTGGGATTCTGGAGCAGGCCAGTGGGACTCTGGTAACACTGTGGGACGCAGTATAAAGACCCTCCTGTGGGACTCAGGAGAGATACGGTGGGAAGCTGTATCGACCATTGTAATTTTAACAGGTTATAATGGAGAATCCATGCTTGGAGAGCATGGCAAGGATGTAGGCCTTTGGTGCCGAACCTTGTAAATCCTTGTGTCCTGTGCCTTTTCATTACTGCATTATCCGGGAAAGGTTGAGAGATACAAGAAGAGTGGATCGAGGCTTTAACCAGCCATAGAGGTTTAATTGATTAAGAATCAATTAGTAAAAAGTTTTAAAGGATCACTGATTCACCCCCTCCCCCTCTCAGTGATTCACACTGATCTGGGCACTTCAATTGGTATCAGAGGGAGGTTGCCTCTAAAAGATCCAAGGGAGTCTTTATGGAGTGCAGATTTGAGGAAATGAGTGATCAGCCTCAAATGGAGATATCTGCCAAGACTCAGAAAAATAGAAAGAAGAAACAGGCAAAGAAGATGAGGAAGAAGGTTGCTGCAATCAGAGAAACTCCTTCTATGGAAAAAAATGTGAAAGTCACATCAGATGACAATTCCTTTTATCATTCTTCTGATGAAGCCTGCTCTAGCTGTGATGAAGATGGAAGAAACAATGATCTTCTAAATGCAATCAAATATCTTCAAAAGAGAGTCCCCAAGGAAATTGCAATGTGTATAGCTACAGGCCTCCTTGATCTTCAAGAAGAAAAATTACAGCTAGAAGATGAAGCCAATTCTCTGGAAGTCCAATTGGCAAAAAGGGTTGGCATAACCAACACTCTCAGAAAGCTGGTAAATGCCAAAGATGAAACAGTATCTCTTTGCAATGAAAGATATGAAGACACTGCTGAAGAATTGCAGAGAAGCCTTTCTGAGAAAGAAATCTTTATGATAATAATCAAAGATGTTTTCCATGCACTGGAAAAGAGGCACAAAGTTTCAATGAATGTCAGAGATGCTCAACTTGAAGACAAAGTAAACAGGGTGAAGGAGCTTGACAACTCATTGCTTGAATTAAAGAAGGTGCATGAAGACCAGATGAAACAACTGGTGGAGAATTGGGAAGGAAGGCTAAGAACTATTGAGGATGAGAAGAACTCCCTCAATATGAAATGCTTAGAACTGGAGGTGATATTGAAAAATCAGCAATCACCCAAAGCCCAAGCCTCCCAGACAGCTGGAAGAAGAAATGTTGCCACTCAAGTGAGCTTTGAGAAGGATGATTCTAAAATAAATACATCCTCTAATGAAAGGGCAACAACTTCTAAAAAGAAGGTACCATCCATCCCATCTTGTACTAATGCTTCTAATAGTGTTTCCACAAAAAGTGCAGGATGGAAGAATAATTCCAAACAAGTATGGATTAAGACAATGAAGAAAGAGAGCTCTCCTAAAACAACACAGCAAGTCAAGAAAAGTTCCCAACAATCAGAAGGACTGAAGAGATCAAGATTTGTCGGGCAGTGTTGGTGTTGTAATAAGTATGGGCACTGTGCAAAGGATTGTTGGTACAATCCACTGAATGTCAAAGCACAAAGGAAGCCCATGCCTAGGGGGAGTAAGCCAGAAGAAAAGAAGCAACATCCACAGGTCCAGAGACATCTGTTTACTGCAAATAGATTTGGATTACTTGACAACATATGGGATGATTGAAAAAGTGGTCAAATAGATACATGTCAGTCTCCAACTGTATCCAGAGCTCAAAAGAAGAAAAGATCACAGAACCTGGCTCAAAAAGATTCATTGGGAAGCAAGAAGAAAGTAGAAAATGCTCCCAAGAAGTGCTTGAGAAATAAAGAGAAGTCCTTGGAGTCTGAGTCCAAGAAGGGTGATGCATCCAGAAGGACCACCAAGAAGAAGTGCTTCTACTGTGGAAGGAAAGGACACACCATGGATCTTTGTGAACAAGCCATGGAACTGAATAGAAGCAGACTGGACTCAAACAGACAATCAATCCAGAAGAATCAGAAGGGATTGATTGAAAACAAGTTGCCTAGGAGAGGTAGCTTGACAGAATCAAAGGAACCATGTGGAATATCCAGAACTGAGGCCACACTCCCAAGTGACTCACTAGTCATATGGCCAAATCAGTTGCAACTTGCCAAAGATCTGCAGAGAGCTGAAGATGAAGTTCTGGCAATTGCTAAGGCAAAAAGGAAACAAAAGGTTTCACATGAAGATGTTTTGAGAACCACACCAGCACAATCATCAATGAAGATCAAATGTGCAAGTGTGAAGACTGGTGAAAATGGGACATCTCGGTTGAGAGAATCTTCTCAACCTTGTTGTTCACATTGATGAACCAAGGAGGTTCCATCTTATTCCCTTATACTCTTGGTATATACATGTGCTAACATTGCAGGGAATTGAAGATGATGATCATTCTCAGCTGGAGGATGGTTTGGAAGGAATGGAGTGCACCCCTTGAGGGGGAGCCAATCTGGAGAAGATGATGTTCTAAAATTAATATCATCTTGAGAAAGTGAAGGTATTCCAATCATGCTTTCATCCCTTGTTTCTTAATTGAGTTTATCTTGTCAATTAAGGGGGAGTATGGATTGAAGACAAATGGGTGAAAGGGGGAGCTTTATCTTTGCACTGAACTTTCTAATGAGTTTTGTGAAGTATGTGCAGGATTCAGCAATTCATTGAATATCTGAAAAAATTCAACCCCTAAGCATGATCTCACATGTGTAGAGAGTTATGGACAGCATTGAGTACCTTGGTTACATCACTCTTGTTTTCTACACCGGGTTAGCCCAAGTAGACTTAGAGCTGATTTACTAAAGGTTCTTTGCTAAAGAGAACATGTGACATCCTCCCTCTCTCAGTGTTTTTCAAGAAAATACTTTTCAAAGGGAGGAAGAGATTTTTGAAACAGAACCACACCACACCTTTGCATTTGATTGCCAATAAGGGGGAGAAAATATTGGCACACATATTGACCCATTCATATGTGCTGAAGGAGTGTATTGACAACAAATGCAAAGGGGGAGATTGAAGTGCAATGTGTTGCATTTGTTGTCAATGAGGCATGAAGTTGTCTTGGAATGAATGGATGTCAAGGAGTCAAGATGTGAATGTCAAAGGATGTGATGGTGATGGTGATGAAGGAGAATGGCCATGGTACTTAGAGGAATGTCACATAGGAGATTCACTAAGTGGCATTGGAGAATATGGTTGAAACATTCTCCATGAAAATATGACGATTGTTGAGCTGATCTTTAAGTTCCAAGAACTTGTATCAACTGGATACAATGTCACAACATGATTATAAGACCATGCATTGTAGTGACAATGCATGAGGAGTTGAAGAAGCAAGATGATCCATTCACTACTTCTAAGTGAATGAAGTGGTTTAATGAAGTCCATGTACTAACTCTTAGTGCATGTGAATTTGAAGTTGATCCAATTGATCTCTGATTAGATCAATGAAGCACATTGAAGAATTTAAGTGATTTAGGAGCTCAGTTGAAGATGAAGACCCTTCGTGAATTCCATTACAAAGTGATGAATAAATGTTGAAGAAGAATGGAGGAATTCTAATGAAGAAGAAATAATTGATCAAGTAGCTCGGTTGATGAAGATCCTTGAGAATTCTCTCCTAAGTTGAAAATGAGATGGTGAAGAAGAATTATAAATTGAGGAGTTGTTTTTAATCAAGAAGATTAATGTTTGAATTCTCAAGAAGAAGATGAAGGAAAAGAATGCCTTGAAGGGCAAGTGGCACTTGGCATATTTTACATGGAGGACTTTGTTTTTACAAAGTCTTATTCAAGACTTAGCCAAAAAATTGGCCTGCCCGTGAGCACCTTGTGGGTTCAACCCCAAGGCTCATGTGGGCCTAAGGCGCCACGCCCAAGGGGGAACCCGTGGGGCGAGCTCAGGGCGGCAGGGGCGCACCCGCAGACACCACAGACGCGCTGGGGCACGCCCGGAGGAGCGTAGTGTGCATAGTGGGCGCCAGTGGCGCGCCCGCAGGAGGCATAGTGGGCGCAGAGCGCGCCCGCAGAGAGAACCCGGTGCGGGGCGGCACCGGGAGGGGAGAAGTTCAACTGGCGTGTTGAGGCAGCGCCAGGGTTATAAGCCGCGGATAAACCGGGCTGCGTTTCGATGTGGGACGCGCAAAAAATCCCGGGAGCAAATCTCCGCCGTCCGTCTCATCGCGCGCTTGATCTGCGCCGCACATCTGATCCGCGGCGCCGCGATCTAATCCAGGCCGCCCGATGTATCTCAAACGCCTGATCCGACGGCCGAGAGCTCGTCTCCTTCCTCGAGCTCGAGCCGAAGCCACCCGCGACGCCGCTGAACCAGAGGCCATCCGACCACCCGTTTTCGAGCTCCCGTCCACCGCTGATCGAAGTAAAGCCACCCTCATGCTCGTCTGGCCATAACGAACCGAACCATGCTTAAAAATATACATGCATGCAATGTATGGAGAATTTCGAATGAGGCCGAGGCAAACGGAGTTGCCGAGGCATCGGGGTATTCGTGTTTTGCATGGGATGGCCTAAACCGAAGGCTGTGCATGCGTTATGAATCGCATGCACGAGGAGAAACCGAAGGTGAAGGAACCCGCGTGAAATAAAAAGAGAAAACAAGATTTGGAGAAAATCTTAAAGATCCGAAATCTTCGGGAATTTGAAGATATCACGCGGATGATGCGAGGCAGCCTCTGCCTATATAAAGAGAGGCCGAGACCTCCGAGCCGCTTGCTGATGCATTGAAAGTTTGAAGAGAGTCCCGCGAAGCCTCTGCCTCGCGAAGTAGAAGCCCCGCGCAAATTATTTGCGCGGCTGTTGTCCCGGTGCCACCCGAGCCCCGAAGTGTTCCCTGCGCGCCTCTCTTGCGCGATAGGAAGGAGCCGAGCCGCATATTTGCGCGCTCGAGACTCTTGTTCCCTCTCTGCCCGCACCCTTGCGCGGCAAGAGGAAGACCACGCGGGTGTTGCACTTGCGCGCCCCGCAGGTAGGAGGTCTTGCGCGCCCCTGTGCTGTGCACCTTGCGCGCCCGAAGGCTAGGTGAAGACCGAGGCCTTGCCTCATGTGTGTGCTAAGAGGGGAAGAAGAACCCGAGGCCTTGCCTCGTGTGTGTGCCAATTGGAGAAGAAGGCCCTACGGCCGTGTGTGCTTAACAAAACAAGAAAAGGCAGTAGCCTTGTGTGTGCGCAAGAAGGGAAGGAAAGGCCTTTGTGCCTTTGTGTGCAAAAAGAACAACAAGTGGCCGTAGCCCTTGAGTGTGTGCCAAATTGAGGAACACATCTTGTGTGTGCTAAGTACCCTAAGGGCAGTGGGTGTGAGCAAGACAAGGCCATACTTTGTGTGTGCATTTGAAGAAGAAGGCCGTAGCCCTTGTGTGTGAAAAATAAAGAACCAAGTGTGTGCATAAGTGAAGTGCACACTTTGAAGAAGATTAAAAGAACAAGGAAGTGAGTGTGCTAAACAAGTGAAGGCCAAGTCTAAAGTGTGTGCAAAGTGAAACAAGTGTGTGCAAAAAGACAACAAGGCCGAACCTTAGTGTGTGTGAAAAAGAAAGTGTGTACACACTAAGAAGAAGAGAAGACATCCACACTAAAGTAGAACACACTCTAAGTGTGTAAGCAAATTGAATTAAGTGTGTGAAGATTGTGAAGAAGGTGTGTGCTATAGTTGACTACACCCTTTGTGGGTTTATTGCACCAAGAGGAGAAGAAGGGAAGTGCATGCTTGCATGCATGAACATGCACACGTGAACAAGTCTGAATCAGCTTGTGTGCAATTTGAGTTGTCCAAGACTAGGAGGTTCTTGAAGAATTGAGAAGGCCATGCAATCATTGCATGAAGAGACAGAGATGCCATGCACTCAATGCATGAAGTTGTTTTGAACTGAGACTGGACCAGACTGAAGATAAAGATATTATTTGTCTGAGCATTCAGTAATTGGAGAGAAGCCGGGTCATCCTTAGAAGAAGGTGATAAAGCCCGAGCAAGACGAGAAGACCTGATCATCACAAGTGATCAGAGGTACAGAGCAAGGCCAACAGTCTTTATCCCAGACTGCTGAGGATACTTGAAGAAGCTTAAAGAGAAGAAGAGCTACTCGTGTGACTCGAGGAGCCAGGAGAAGACCCTGTGGGACTCAGGGAGAAGAAGTCTTCAGTGGGATTCTGGAGCAGGCCAGTGGGACTCTGGTAACACTGTGGGACGCAGTATAAAGACCCTCCTGTGGGACTCAGGAGAGATACGGTGGGAAGCTGTATCGACCATTGTAATTTTAACAGGTTATAATGGAGAATCCATGCTTGGAGAGCATGGCAAGGATGTAGGCCTTTGGTGCCGAACCTTGTAAATCCTTGTGTCCTGTGCCTTTTCATTACTGCATTATCCGGGAAAGGTTGAGAGATACAAGAAGAGTGGATCAAGGCTTTAACCAGCCATAGAGGTTTAATTGATTAAGAATCAATTAGTAAAAAGTTTTAAAGGATCACTGATTCACCCCCTCCCCCTCTCAGTGATTCACACTGATCTGGGCACTTCAGTTGTGATTTTATTCACTTAAAAAATTATAAATATCAAGTATGAGGTAAAACATAAAATATGAAAATTTTCAATTTTAATGTGAAAAATGAGTATATTTTACACCGCATAGCCTTCATGACCTATTTCATATACTATGATTTTATTGGGTTCCAATTTCATTCCATTAAATTAGGATGGTACTGATGTTTTTTTCCTTATTAGTCCTTTGATTGGGTCATAAATATGAATCATTGCAAAATATATTTCTATTAAAACATTGATGTGTCAATGGTGTATTAGTTGAGACTATCATACACTCCATTGTGTTGGAGGACCTCATTATCTCTCTTCCACAATACCAAGCCTGATGGTTATGCATTGTTCTCCCAAAACAATTTTCTATTCCATTATATAAATTTCTTAGGTGAATCTCTGAACATTTTAATCATGTATATAATTTAATTTTCTTCCCTTCATTTGAATAATTATTATAGTTTCCATGAAAATCAATTTTTATTTTCTTATCACAAGATCTTTGAGCATTTTGAGAGTCTCCTTAATGACTCATGTTTTATATTCATTAGTGTGCATTTCCTTTTCTATGATATTTTATAAATCTTTAGAATGTGATTTATTAGAGACTTTTCTAATATAATTTCCCAAGAAATTATAATATGTTAATTTATGTATTGTTCATGGTTGTTTTTAATTAAAAAATAAGGTGAGTTATTTTTAATTTTTTATAAATTAAAATACTTATATGCCTATTTTTTTTATAAAAAATCTAAATTTAAATGATTTATTAACTATGGGATGAAATATATTATTTAATATTAATTATTGAATTTATAATTTTTATAAAAAATCATTTACATTAAATAAAATTTATTTGATTTTAGAAACATTATTATTTATACGTTTCATAATTACAATTAGTTATGTTACAAATATTATATGTTTTATTTTTTTTATTCAGTTATATTCTTTTGAAATATTTAAGAGAAAGAGGGTGAGTGTATGTAATTTGGAATATGTTCTAATTTATTGATTTGTTTGAAATTATAATTAGTTTAATTTTTTTTAAAAAATATCACTTATTTGAAAAAAAAGTTATATATATATATATATGTTTTCATTTGTTTTAAATATATATATATAAATATATAGAAACAAATTTTTTGATAGAAAATTTATAATATAGTTAAAAAATTAATAAGTGTTTTATAAATTTTTAATGAAATAATTTAAAAAAATTACTTAATAAAAATGGGGGATGTTTAACCGAAACATAATTTTTTTTTTCATAAAAACGTTTTTGATATTTTTTCCCAATGATATATGTTTGTGAATATTTAAAAACAGTGTCATAAATCTGGTATTTAATTTAATTAAATATGAGAAAATAATTTATCAGATTAATGTATGGTGATATAGATTTTATGAGACCATTTTCAAGTATTATAATTTCTAATATAAATATGGGAATTTTTGGAGTTGATCAAAATATGGGAATGAAGTTAAAAACATTTTTAATGTGTGCGATGTTTGAAAAATTAAATATGACAAGGAAATATGGACATAAGAACATTTTAGGATAATGCTAGTTGATTTGGTTTTTCTTGATTCATTTTTAATTGTATATTCTTTTTGGTATGGTGATGAATTATTTATTTTCCAAATTTTTATATATTTTAACACTTATATTAATGTATGGACATTATATTATTGGTGGATTTAAAATGAATTAATATTATATGAGGTTTTGGTCACTTATGGGAAAAATATACATTGAGTTTCAATATAAATTTTCTTATATTGGTTGAAATTTTTGAAACGATTATTTATTTAATGTTTTTGTAAAAATTTAATGATAAATAATGATATATTGTGATTGATGTGTCTATGTGATGATTGAACAAAAATAATCAATATTTGTTTAAGAAAAGAAAAAATGAGAATGTTCTGTCTTTTTACCATTGTGAAATCATTAATGTCCAATGAAATTATGATTCAAACCCTTCATTTTTTATAATACAATTTACCATGTTATTTAATGACTTATTTATACTTATATATGTATATATATAACATAAATATAATTTTTGTGAATTTTAATTCTTTTTAATTCTTACTTTAAAAGAAAGGTGATTATAGGATAGAAGTTATAGAAAAATTATTTGAGAATGGGTTGGGAATGTTTTGATATTTCAAATGTTTTTTATCACTGTGAAAATTATTTTATTAAAATTTCTTGATTTTATTTATTACACACATATTTAAATAATATAATTAATTCATAATTAATTGATAAATTTCATAAGAGCATCCTATTGAGTAACTTTTGGTTACTCCAGCATTTTCTGTAAAGTTATCTTCATAGAATGGCCTATATGTTTTTAGTCTGGAATTGTTTCAAAGAGATTTGTGTGAAGAAAATTTTTAGGATTTGATGCTTTCAGGGATTTTTTAATATTATGTTATGTTATTATGTTATGAAGTATTTTTTGGTTTAATGTAGTTTTATTTTGGTTTATTTATATTAATAGTGTAATGTCACCCAGATTTGTGTTTACTTCCATAAGTGTTGGTCGACAACCTCGAGGGTATTTATGGGGGGCTCAAGGGAAACATCATTATGTGATTCTAGTCTATGATGGGTTTCTATCAAGGTAGGGTCATTAAATTTTGGTATCAAAGATAATTTTCACTATAATTGTGTCTTAAGAAAAAATATACTACTTATTGAAATGGTTTTATATTTAAATAAGAATATAGAAACATATAATATGTTGTGTGATTTTATTACTAAAAATGAGGAAAAATAATAAATCTCGGGAGAATTTTATTTTATAAATATTTAATAGAGAATTTTTCAGCATTATTTTATTTTTAATTATTTAGATTTAGTTTATTATATGGTCTGTATTATAGTGATATGGACTTTATTTAGATTTTTTGTAGATGAGAATAGTTTTATACATATTAAATGTAATGGACTGAGTTTTTTTCCTATGATTTTTTTATTTAATTTTTAGTGTTTCATTTTAATTCCAAAGGATGAGACCTTTTTGATAGGTATCTATTTTAATTTTCAAGGCCTATACATTAAATTATATTTTTTATTTTTATGGTTATTTTAAATAATAAATAAGGGTTTAATATTTTGTGGGTTTTTGAATTAAAATACTTTTTTGTCAAATATTTTTATAAGAAAGGAGAATATAAATGAATTTTTTATAATGATGGATTGAAATTTATAATTTTATAGTAAATATTTTTATTATTATTATTAAAAAAATATTTCCTCGCATTGAATGTTATGTATTTAATTTTTCGAAAATTATAATAATTAATGGTTACATTTTATTAAATTATTATATTTTGAATGTTATTTATTGTAATGTTTTGTATTAATTAAATTATTTTTAAATATTTATGGGAGAGAATGAGAGTGGATTTATGTGATGTGGAAAACATTATAATTGATTGATTTGGGAAAACTTAATTGGTGGAAAAGGTTTTATAAAAAATGTATACAAAAAGTTTATATAGTGAATGAAATAAATATATATATATATATATATATATAATTTTTGAATCATTGTATCCAGATGAATATGGATTTTTCTGGATCTGAAATATTTTCTTCCAATCTATAGACTAGACCACCACTCTCACACCAGTAGTAGAGCTGGCTAAGAAACAAGGATAGGGCACTGCATTACTGCAGACATTGGCATGACCACAATAGCTACTCAGACATTTGTGATAGATGTACTATATCTCCATATAAATATTTACACTGGACACTATAACATCTTCGACGTGTATGGATAGAGCCCTATATGAGTGTAAACATTCATCCAGCATTCAATGTAGCATGGTGGATGTAATATTTCGTCAGTGGCACAATGATTCATCTTCTTTATTAGCTCATTTGAGCTAGTATTTCTATATGCGTGATTGAAATTATGACATCCTTGTAATTGTGTTCCTAGATGTCATAGTAAAGTGATTCTACCTCTCTATGGACATAAGGAAAATTATTGAACCACGTAAATCATATATGCAATGTTCATCACTATCTACTTATTTTTTTATCTTTTCTTTTTCTAAATACATCTATCATGAGACTCATGACGTTTTTTCAACAATAAAAATATTGAAAATTATTTAAATGGATTCAATTTATATACATATATATATATATATATATATTAAAATTCATTGTAATAATATAAATAGATATAAATTTATGTATATGTGTTTATTTATATATGTATATATAGAAATGGTTTAATTTGTTGTAATATATATATATATATAAATTTATAATTTGGATACTTTATAAGTATTATCGAAAACATATTAATTTAACAATGAAAAAAATTGTATAAAAATGTTATGAATTTTGGACATTTAAAATGATATTTGTTAAAAATAACATTATTTAATTAAAAGGGGGATATTATTACAAATCTTAAAAAAGGATTTCAAAAAATATTTTCGGAATATATTTAACCAAATAATGTTTTTTATGCTAGAAAAATGATTTATACATTGGATATTTCATGTAATTAAATATGAGGAATGTATTTATACCATTAATGGAGGAAGTTATAGGAATTTATTATATGGTTTTATATGTGTTAAATTTCTAGTATAAATATGATTCTTATTGGTATGGATCGAAAATGTGGAATGAATAGAAAACTAAGGAAGATGTGCATGATATTAGAAATATTAACACAGGTGATGGATGATGGGTGGTTGAACAATTTATGATCATGTTAGGTGATTCTTTTTTTATCTATTCATTGTGAATTTAATATATATTGAGTATTTATTTGTATAATTCTATCCAATTACAAGACATGTCTAGTTATAAACTTATATCTTTGTTTTTGTATTCTATCGGTTATAGAATTTGATGGACCAAATGTTATATGATGTTTTGGTCACTTCTGGGGGAATAATATTTTGATTTTTTATCATATTTTGATTTTATTAAATGAGATATTTGATATGATTATTTATTTAATGATGGTGGGGGAATGGTACAATAAATAAGGATATGTTGTGGTTTATGCGAGGATATGATGATAGTAAAAGAAATTTCTGATACTGGTATTGGGTAATTTGAAATTTAGTAATTTGTTTTATTTCTGATACTAGTATTGGGTAATTTAGTAATTTGTTTTATTTTACACATTTTTAATAATTATATATATCCACCAAAAATAATATGAGGCTAATATTGATTATTGTTTTCATTCTTATTTTAAATGAAATGTTACTATAGAAAAATAGTTTCAGAGAAATTATTTTAGGATTGGTATGTATTGTAGTGATATTTATTATATTACATATCTATAAAATATCATTTGGTTTTCATTTAGTGATATCTTTGAATACACATATGTTTAATTAATATATTTTATTCAAAATTAAATTGATAATTTTGAGTATATGATCCTATTTAGTACCTTGTGATCATCCCCTAGAGTGTTTTATATTATTTCTAGAAGAGAACATTATGTTTTGAGGATGAATTATATTCATAGAGATTTTTTTGTCGAAGACGAGTTTGATTTTATGTTTTTTTTATGAATTTTTTTAATATTTCATATTATGTTACGTATTTATATTGTAAAACATTTTTGGGTTTTATATAGTTTTATTATTGGTTTTTTACAATATATTAAGTGGGTAATACCTTTAATAATTGTGACTTTTACCCTATGTGTTAGTCATCAATCATTGGATTATTGGAGTTAAGCCTTAGTGTTCAATCTGTTACTTATTGCCATATTACTAGGGATTTCCATATTGGGTGGGTCGTGATAGTCTCTGGTTTCCCATTCCACCATAAGTGTGCATCAAACTATTTCATCATACTTATCAAAGTCCACTATGTCTAATCTCATTTAATGACATGGTTTTCAGCCTCTAATGAAATGAATAACCTTTCTTTTAGGGTAAATAATAAAAATAGAGTGATACATTTCATGTTTCATAATTTTTTATTCTTATGAACAAATGAATTCATTATAGTTTTTCATTAACACAAATAATTATAATTACTTTTTAATTCCTTGGGTTTGGGGAAGATACATAGTGGTGAAAATTTTCATAAATTCATCTCATTCCATATAGTCAACTTGTTCATTTATCCTTTTATTCTAATTGAGGGTCCAAAAAAACTTTTCCACACCCTAAAAATATTAAATTGATAAAGAATAATATTTATTCACTAGGTATTAGTGAACTAAAAATATCTTCTCTAGGTTTTTTATCAACTACTCAGAAATTACTAGATGTTGATTCCCACTAGAGGCTAGTGGGAACGTTTAGTGAAATAATCAAAAAGATGTTTCTCCTTATTTGGTGCATTTAGAAGATCATCATTGTTAATTTTATTATTTATAACCTATGATAACATTTCACTGATTCCTTACACTCCTTCTCCCATCCTATTTGGCTGCTCATTGAGAAAATCACTACATTTCCGATCACACTCATTTCTAACATGATTCTTCCTGGTTGCAACCTATACCAAAAATTAAAAAGGTTATTGTGAGAAACATTTAATAATAATCAATGTATAAAATTATTAGATTATAGAGATTAATCATAATATATCCTAAACTGTAGAACCATTATTTCAACATATGTAATTCTAGGTTCATCATATATCACTTTACATTCATTATAGGTTGATTTTTGTTTTTCTACTTATTATTAATATTGTCAACCTCCAAAGTAATTAAACATTTCTATGGTTCCAACTGATGTACCATAGACTCATTCCTTAAATCTAGTGCTAAAAAAACATCAAACATTTTCTAGGATACCAATTGAGATGTCCCAAGAATAATTCAAATAAATTTAAATTATTTACAAAATGTAAAACTTATGTTTCATAAAATACACAATCCTAAAACCAAAAGGTTTACTGTATTTACATAATAACTACATAATCTACATAATTTATAACACAATGGAAATTTATCCATAGTATCAAACCACTACATCCCCTTATATTCATGTCACATGTTACACTCTTCTAAATACCATGGGGAATTGAAATATAAAAAAATTGCTTTGATCCTTATTTATAATAACATAAGAGATAAAAATAAAATACCTTATATAAGAATAATATTAGCATGAGGTTATGAGAAAAAAATAAAGGTGCATGAGAAAAACAATATAGATTCATACCCAATATTTCATAAATAATAAATATTTAGTAATGTAATAAAACATTATATACAATAGAAGACATGTGAAAAATGTGTGTAGGAACGTGAGCAAATAATCATGATAGCATAACTAAGACATAAGAAAGTGGTTTAATAACAATCATAATAAAACATAATATTCTGAACATAGATAATTGTAATCATTTCCACATAAAAAATGTAGAATATAGTTATCCAAAATCATGTCCAAACATATAACTGTGAGCATAGAAAACTATAACCATGTCCATAAACCAACACGGGATCATAGACACCCTTTATCGTATTTATAGACAAACTTTTGAATAATGCTATATAGAATAACTTCCACTCACAAACTTGTGAATAAATATATTCAAAATCATTTTCATAATATATATTATGGAAAAATATATTTAAAATCATGTTTATGCATAAATTGATGAATAAATCTATCCATAGTCATGTCCTTTCATAAAATTTTGAGAAAAACTATCTATAATCAGGCCCATGAAAATTTGTTTCAAAATTATATTTAATATCTATTGGAAACAAAAAATTCATTCCCCACACATTTGTGCATGGCCCATGATTTATTCCTAACATAGAAAACACATTTCATGATTGTGTAGAAATGTGTCTCAATATTGGTTGAAGAAGAATGTTGGATTTATATGCACCTCAAAACTGCACAGACATTGAGGGAAAGAAATTCATCTGAAAAATTTTCATATTATTTGGATGGGTAATGAAATCATCCCTCTGGGAGAAGGGCATAAATTTTGAAATATCTGATAAAAATGCATTAAAACCATAAAATAATATTTCTTATTCTCTTCTAGACACATTTTGGAATCACAAAACATGCATATATAGTGAATTTATAATATTTAAGCGAGTGGTTTTCTTTTCTAGATTATATTTGACTACTTATGGATCCCAAATAGACTTATTGATCAAAATTTATGGTTATAGAAATATAGGAATATTTTATAAAGAAATTTTACAACCTGCACTTGTAATTAATATAATTAATGTAATCACATTATTCTTCTCCCTCACTGAAGACCCTCTCCCATCTCTTGAATCGCTTTTATGAAACCCTACTACATTGGTCCTCCATCTAGCCTATAAATAGACTACTCACTTATAATTTTCCAAGGCTGTATGAATTCATGGATTATGAATCACTGTGGTGGATATTCACACCCTAATCCTTTCCCCATGTGGTCTATTACTACATTGGTGAACTATTATGTTCATCCCTATATAAGGATGAGGCCCCCATTTTTTCTTTACTAGGGGGACCCACCTAGGAGACCCACACATAGAGACCCATAGCCCAATCAATCCACTTGGGTGACCCAAATTTGGTAGACCAATACATGGGGTACCCATTCTTGGGTGACCCTCAATTTTTTGAACCTCATACGGGTGACCCTCACTTGGGTAACCCCCACATGGGTGACCCTTCTCCCACAGAACATCACACGAGAGGGATTTCTCACATGGACCGTCACGTGGGTGACCCTTCAACCAATGAAACTCACATGGTATTCCCTCCACCATAGAATTCAACTTGGGGGACCCTTCTCTCAAGTAATTTCACTTAGGATTCATGTCATCCTAGGTACCTAACTTCAGATACCCTTATCTCAAGGAATTTCACTTGGATGACTGTTCTACCAAGGCACTCTATTTGGGTGACCCTTCACCCAATTTAATTTACCTTGGATACCCTTATCTCATGTCATTACACATTAGTGACCCTTATCCAAATGAATCGTAATTGGGAGAACATTTTACCAAGGTATTCCACTTGAGAAAACCTTATCCCAAATCTCCTACACATTGGAAAAACCTTCTAATGTTATTGTCCACTAAGGATACAAATCTATATTATCCCTAACTAGGGTTAGGAATATCCACCATCCTACACTAGTTCTATGCACTAATACACCAATGTATCATTATTGGGAATTGATTCATGTCATACATTCTTATATTTTTGATAGACCTTTAGGATTAAAACCTCCTTCTAGTTACAGGTCATACCCTTAATAGTCTCACTAAATCAAATGTTTGCAGAAATTTGGGGGGAATATGTCAATCATGGGAATACTCCTAGATTTTTGAACCATTGAAATATTCAATTACAACGATCCTAGATACTTCTCATTTTTCCATAAACTTGGATATCCTCATTGGTGTGGTCCCCACCCAACGATTTAATTCACCATGAGTGAATATTCTCATAAGTTTTTGAGAAAAATGTTAATCCTCTTAGGCATAATCCAATAAAAATATTAAATTTTTCATGATTCATTGGGAGTTGAGATGCCCATCGTGGATATAGAAACATGGTAATCCCCCAAGTTGTAATCACCAACCAAAACATCAATTGATCATGACATGAGATATTCATCAGGGTTATGAAACATTGGAAACATCCATGTTTTAATTCCTAATTAAACCTTCAATTCAACATGAGTAGACATACTACTCATGGTTCACTAAAAATGGGCATTATACAAAGTGTAATCCCCGACCAAACCTTCAATTCACAATGAGTCGTTATATTGTTCACGATTCCATAATAGTGGGAATCCTCTTAAATGTAATCGTCAACCAAACATATAATTACCTTAATTCACAATACTCCTTATGGTTCTAGAAACATGGACATCCTACTATGTGCAATTTCTTACCAAACCATTAATTCAATATGAGTTGAGATAATCATAATGGTTCCAAAAACATTGGAATCCTCTTATATGTCTATCCCAATAAAAGTGTCAGTCCACAATGATTAAAAATACCCCTAGTGGTTATAAAAACATGGGAATCATCATAGGTGTAGGACTCAACCAAAATTTCAATTCACCATTCGTGGGGATACTCCTTAAGGATCAAGAAACATAGGAATTCTTCTATCTGTAAGCACCAACCAATCCTTCAATTCAACTTCATTCAAGATACTCCTCTTGGTTTTAGATAAATTGAAATACCCTAGGTGTAAACCCCAACCAAAGCATAAATTCAACATCATTAGAGATTCACATCATTATTAAAAAGATATTGGAATCCTACTAGGTGTAATCCTCAAAAAATAATCAATTCACTATGACTCAAGGTACGCATCATGGTTCCATAAATATATTCCTCAAATTAAGATTAAAGACAAACCAAATAATTAATTAAACATTGGGTGAGATACTCCTCATGGTTTCAAAAACATGGGAATCATCCTTGGTTTAATCCTCAACATAACCTACAATTTACCTTGATTCATGATACTCCTCATGGTTCAATAAAAATGGTCATCTTCTTTGGGGTATTCCCAAACCAACCCATAAATAACCATTAGCTGAGAAACTCCTTTTAATACCTTAATCATGGGAATCCTTATAAGTGTAATACCTATCCAAATCATTAATTAAACATTAGTTGTGATACTCATCATTGTTCCACAAATACAGCCCTCCGATTAATGTGTCAGCGTCTCCCATTCTAGTGAACTATGTGGTCTATGACTCCTAATTTTAGTATCATATATAGGATTTCTCATTGAAGATAAAACCTAATTTCATTTCTCCCTAATCCATTTCATTTAACAATGTGGTTTTTGTTTAATTTTCTCATTGGGTATATAGGATTCTTATTTCAAGTTCAATTCAATCTCCAATAATCCAACCGCCTCCTCATACGATAATGGAATCCAGATATCCCAACTTGTTTTCCTAAAAAAAAGTTAATTATGAATTAATTAGTGAAATTTTAGTAATCTAAATATATATTTATATTCTAAAATCAAACACATGGTCTTTATCATATCACCTAAACTATTTTATCAAGTCTGACATTATTATTTTAGAAGTATTCATAAATATTTCATAAATCTATAAGAGAGACATATCCTGGGAAGTAATCCCTCTCATAAGGGTGTAGTTATTCTGAAATCACATCCCCTTGACCAATTTATATTCTATGATGTCTTGGGAAATGTCCCAATGACTTTATGGCATTGTAATGTATGTCCACATTAATTAAAAATGAGTTAATCTATTAAAAACATTGTAAAAACATTCTAATCAAAACAAAAACATGTGAAAAAATATATCATCAATCATGTACATTTATATGATTATGGAAAATCCTTCCAACATAATGTACATATATAAAATTTTCAAATTTTTTTAAAACAATCATATCAATGCTAAATCTTATGAAAACATATATCTACAATCATTTCCACAAAACAAAATTATCTCATGAGATATAAATCATTACACAATTTATTGGGGGATATAAAAATCCCACCCATCAAAAAATGATAAATAATATATATTATAAAATCCATAATTAAATCATAAATTAATTAAATTATCAAAACGAAATAGTTTTTAGTGATTGCATCAATAAGACATTAAAATATTACATCCATAGAAACAATTTGTATGGTATAAATTTAATAAATCCCAATTGAATCTTAAGAAACATTAAATGTATTTTTAGTATATTAAAAAACATTTATATGAAAATTTAAAAAATTCTATAAAAAACCGTTACATTTTGAGAAAATTTATTTTTAAGCAAAAAAATTATAAAACAATGGGATTAAAAAATCCTTTTTCAAAAAATGTGAAAATATATATAAATTTTTTATTATATAAAATAAATGAATTTGTTGGTAAATATATTAATGATGAAAATATTAAAAAGAGATTCCTTACAAACATTTTTAAATAAAATAATAGTTACATGAATATGACGCATGATGTCATATACCAAGAGAAATTATCCCACAATTACATGACTTATGGAAAAAATAGAATTTCATACATTTCTATAACCTTTTTCATTTAATTTTATTGATGATTGAAATACAATTTTAACTAATAAATCCAATTTCATTCTAAAAATGATTATTTTTTCAACTATATTAGATATTACTCAATATATAATTAGTCATCATCATATCCCTAAAATTTTCAACAATTTCTATATTTGAATACATGTATCATGTGAAATAATTTTTTCTATAACTAGAGGAAATGGGAATATAATACTGGTGATGTGAAACACTCGGTTTGGGAAGGGATATACCAAAAGATATCATATTATAAAAAGGTAGGAATATTATAGAAGGGGAAAAATTATAATCAAATAATTCCATATAGTTAATCACATGTGCCTCAGAAAATTACATGGAGGACATAATACTAAAAATAATTTAATGGATAATAATATCTAAATTCTTTTTTATGGAATTTATAGTGTCCAACATCATGATATTTACCATCAAGGCCTCCACTAATACATTTTTCTTGTCATTAGGCTAACAATAATTACAACATTCTTATTATCATTATCATAACCAATACATCATGATTGCATTGGGTAGGCATACACCAAATTGCCAAAAAAAATTACCAGGATATGATGTTTTTAATTGAAGGGATAATATAGGGCCCAATACATTAATTTTTTAGTTAATTCTTTCAATATGTAAAAGATATGAATAATAACAAAATGCATAATCAACATGCATTAGATTCCATAAACATCGATATTTAGAAACAAATATATGGGATTTAAATACTTTTATAATTAGTAAATTAATATTATATGTCTAGATAAATAAGAATTATTATTAATAATACTTAATCATCTTTTTGGAGTAGTCAATAATTTTTTTTCCAAAGAATAGGTATACTGATTGAAAATATTTCCCCAATCAATAATAGGGATAGTATTCATTTTAATAATAATTAAACTAAAACTATATACATCAATGCTATATATTTAAGTCGGTAATTTCCATAAATTGATCTATTCATGGGTATCTGGGTGAATTAACTTCAATCAATGTAATAAAAAATAGTGTATTCCCATAGGAAAGACAATATAAGAATGATTAATCCAATAATAGATGATGATTTTGAAAGATAAGGTAGTGATGAAACATTTATAATCTGTATATTTGACTAAAATATTTTTAATGAAGGAAAATATTAAAATAATTAACCATAATAAATTATTGAGGAATATATATGGACATTCATGAATGCATCAAATGATTATGTTCATGGAAGAGGTGTATTCCCAACAACATATAAGAGGTTGGGTATGTTTCCAAAAAAGGTAAATAATGAGTCAAGAGTGAAATCTAAATAGTGATAAGACATGTAATGCCCAAAAAACCATAGTATAATATAAAAATGGGGTTTTATAAATAAATATAAATCAAATTACCCATATGGATAATTTTTTAATAGTAATCATGATTTTTGAAATAGATATTTTTGAAGAAACCATTACAAATTGGATAGAATTATAATAAAATCCCACTAATAGAAAGAGATATTGAAATTGATATTAATATATCATAAGTGAAAGATAATTACACATATTATATAAATAGTAATAATACATTCCTTTTTAATGAAAATAGGTCCATCAAGAAAAACATGTTTCGTAGAAAAAAAATTGAGATGAAACACTATTATGGTGATGGTAATATAATGTATGAAGAGAAAACAAGATGGTTACCATGAAATTTAGATTCCAATATTATGAAACTAAATATATTAATTTCATTTTTAGAAAATTAGAGTGTAGAATAGACCATAAAATATAATTTTTGGTGCGTAATATCAGAGTTGTCTCATGGAATTTAATACAGGGACAAATAGACCTAACAACATGGGTATCATTTGAATAAAAAGTTATTTCAATAAAGAGCCAGATAAAGACATTAAATTCCCATGAATATCAGGAATATTTTAAAATATATTCATTATGATGCAATAAAAACATATAAAAGATATAATGGTTCACAATACGAAATAGGTGACATGAAATTAGATTTTAGACAAAGAACATATTACCTTAATTCATGAATTCCACTAGAACACTTGAATATCCTATAAAAAATAACTATCTAAATAAACTATTTTACCATAACACTAATATCTACAATATTATACATAATTAATGGATGAAAATGGTTATCAAAGTGTTTTATTTTTTCATAATATCATTATTACCAAAACATAATTGCAACACACTAGGTTTCATGTAAGTAACCGTTTTTGTGTATTTTAAGTCTATAATGTGATTGGGTGAACATTGTGAGGGTTTTGAAAACAATTTTTATGTTTTTGGGATATTATAAGTGTTTAATGATTGAGGAAACTATTAAAACCCCATATGAAACCATGCATAAGGATATAGAGTCTATGGGGAAGGTGTGCATGCATACACATGGTTTGTCCAAACCATGCGTCCTACTTTGAGAAACTTTTTAACATGATACTATTTTATTTTGCATGATTGAAGTACATTTTTGGAATACATATGGGATAAACGTGTGACTTTCTTTCTTGAGATAGAAGCTAGTGCATGGTTAACAAAATGTGTGCCTATCGGTGTCACTAACCATGCAAGGCTTGAAAACTAGATCCAAAAAAGTTAATCTTGGTAGGGATCATGTTTTAACACCTATTTGGGGCGCCAAATATACCATATCATTGATTTTATTCCTCCCTAAGTCTATGGAGGCATCTATCATAGATCTGGAGGTGATCTAAAGGCTTCTCTTGGAATTTTGATGGTGAATTCTCATGGTAAGTCTTCATTATTTGTAGTTTCATTTGGTTTTCCATTGATCAACATCCCCCACACTATGTTTCCTATATATATTTTCGCTGGGGATATATATAAGTTAGTTTATTAAAATTATTATTATATTTGGATATTTTGTTATTAGATGAAGATATCTAAGGTGGGTTTTTAATGATTCAACTTATTTTGGAGGAATATTTCATGTTTCTTTCCATTTTCACCAAATTATTCGAGGTAGGTGGATTCACTCTTGGCTCCATTTTTTAGATTATGAAGTATTTATTTAAAATATATTGTTTTTATTTAAGTTTATTGTGATGTTTATGATAATTTGTTATTGTAAACACTATTTAATAATGGTTTATATAATTTTGGAAGTTAGGAACTGAAATTAATTTTAATAAAATGTATTTTTGTATTGAAATGGTTTGATAAAACGCTTCTTAAAAAAAATGTTTTCTAAAATGGTTGAAATAGTTATTTTGGAATTAATTTTTGGCATAATGGTTGTGTGTGTTCATAAGAATTTGGGATAGATGAGCGTAAGGAGTCTCCCCCATCATTAGTGGGATGGATAATGATCAAGAAACTACCCCATAAAAATATTTTATTATGTGATGATTTTGTTAATGTGTTACTCACCAATCATGAGAGTATTGAGGTCCATGTTACATGAATGGTTGTATATGTGGATATGTGGAATGGAACTAGTTATAGAAAATAGAATATTATGAAAATGTTTTAAATTATTGTTTTGTTTCTTTCTTTTTAAGTGGATGTAGTTTTGTGAAAACTTCTTAGTTATGGAACTTATTTATATTTCGATATAAAATGTTTGAGAATTTTTTTTATTAACAGTTTTGTAAAATTTTTATGACATGTTATATAAAAGTGGTGTGTTTAGGGAAGTCACTTGGAGGAAACCTACATTGTATTTATATTCAACATTACTTTGGCACTCTGTTTCCATTAAAGATATCATTTTTCTCGACACATGTAAATGTAATATATCACATTTTTTTACGGATCATAGTGATGCATGCACTATTTTTTGGAGTTGGAGTGTTGATAAGGTTGAAACTATGTAGTTTCAGTTGCCTTTGAGTGTTTTAGGTTTTTTAGAATTCTACTTTGTACTATTTTTAGTCTTCTACTTGTACTCTAGTGTATTTTTATTTCGAAATAAATGGTATCCTTTGAGTTATCTCAAATTGTCACAATGAATCAGATAGTGATTTTTTTATCAATTTTTATTTTGTTGATTATGTTTATCAAAAAGGTAAAATCCTCCCCCACATGTTTATGAATTCCTTGAAATTTATAGCAAGAATATGGCGTAATGGGTATGTCTCTTATGCCCGAGTAACTTCCTCATACCTTCTCAAGTCAATGAGAATAATAGGGATGTTACATGTTATATTAGTCCTAGTCCTTAAAAATATCTTTATGGGACAAGTGGTATAAACTTGTTTGTTTCATTCCTGACAACATGCATTGAGTTCTCTCAGTCTTCGAGTTGATATAAGTTTTTTATATTACATGGTTTGGGTTTATAAAACTGAGTAGGATTGACCAGACCTGAAATGTAGAACAAAAAAAGATGTAGCTAGTGGTTTTATGCTAAAAATCATGTTTCTAGGGAGTTGGTTATATATGTGTTTTTTAGACACTTATTTGTTTTGGAATCTCATTTTTATTGGTTTATCTAATGAGAAGTTTATCACATACATTATAGAAATGACTTACAAATAGGAATGAATATCTCATTTTGACAAATAATTTGAAGCAATTTGTTGATTTTGAAAAAATATAGTTTCCTTTAAAATAATGACTTATAAAAAGAACATCATTGTGGTATTTTGAAAATGTATTGATTTTATAAATAAAGTAGAGATTTTTCAAAAATTGTTGAATAATGAAAAATGATGATTTTGAAAAGACTATTGTGATTATAAGGACCCGACCTTAAGAATTACTTATTAATGAATTTAATGAATAATTCACATTGAGGATCTTTTCAGGTTTATATTTTTAGAGAATTAGGACATAACTATTACATATCAAAGATTAAAAAGTAGACACATCTACTCAGCTTCCATTTTTTTCAAAAAATAAAAACTCTTGAACACAAGAGTCATGTCTAGTTCCTTGTTTTAGACAGCCTGACATTTCCTTGATCCCATCCTTGACCCTATTCATCTATATATCCAGTGAATTTTTTTTTAAAAAATGGTACGAGCATAAAAAGATTAGTAAGGGTTACAATAATATAGAAATAAAACATTAGTCCATATATACATAAGAATCATTGAATTCATAATTTACTCATAAAACCTAAGCAATTTAACATACCTCATGAAATCATAATATTTACGAATAAATCATAGAAATCAAAAGACATAAAGGTAACTTGAGGCATTCATAATATTTTTACATAGGGAGTAACCCTCATGGTTACGTTTGGAATACCCACCACAGTATATTCCCTAAATCTCTTTGGAGAAACCGTAACCTTTAACCCCTTCACCTTACCCAATGCATTGGAAAGCTATATCGGGCTCACCCGCCTTTAGTTTATCACGGAACCACCCATCTTCATAAAAAATGCCCAAGAACCATAACATAATCATTGCACATAACTTAAGAATAAAGGAAATATAACATTACCACATTGTAATAACAATATAACATTTTAAGATATTGAAATAATGAATCCATTCTAAAAACCATTTTCAAAACGATTTAAAACATTTAATAAAGAGATTTTTGAAGCAAAGTGTCCCAAACCACTTTGAATATTTTAACATTTTAAACCATTAAAATTCATATAAATAAATCCTAAACATAATTTTTAAAACATGGATATTAATGAGAAATATTTATAAGAATAAATCAATAAAACATATAAAACGATATTTTAGTTAAAGGGTTTTTAACAAAATGAGAGACACTTGAATACAATAATTGAGGTATAAAATTTAATCAGAACTTTATAATATCATGAGAATAAAGGGATTCATGATATAATATTCAAAAGGACAGTATATACACCATATAAGAGTGGATTGGTGCATAACAACAATGAAGTCTCAATAGAAATGTAAAATGAGATGAAATCCCTTATAAAGAAGGTATCCTTAAATTAATGATAAATCAATCTCATAATTATGTGTGAAAAATATAAATACACCCAATATAAGTGGATATTAAGTGTAATACAATAAATGGTCATTCACACATATTCAAAGGATGACATATTCAATAACTACATGTTGAACCCAAAGAAATCGAAATTGGGTTAAGAAGTTCCCTCGGTAAAAGTCGACATGCTAATGGTGTCACTTTGAAATTCATAAAATTAGTTGATGATAGAGAAAATGGTATCTCATCACTTAGACATACATTTTACATCAATAAGGATATTTAAGAACATATCCCAACATAAAAATATGTAAATTAAAAGACATAACAAAATAAGTCTTTTAAAAAGAGGATAGTGAAAGGTTCCCTTACTGATTTGGGAAACTTTCGAAACGTACACCCCATGAAAGAAGGACTATAAAACATTGATTTAATTACTAATAAAAGAAATTATATTACTCAAAGATTATAATAATGGGCAGTACATATACCACTCAAAGGAAATGGTGGAAAATAGAGCATAAATCTAACGGGAATAAAAGTGAGATGAAAATACCCTTACGAAAATTCGGCAGCCTAACGACGCCACATAAAACTTCAAAAAATGGATTGATGAGATAAAATAGGGTCTATAATCATATTAACATATAATTTAAATCAAGAGGAATATATAATAACATCCCCCAACTTAATATAGAGGAGCTTAAAATAAGTGACAAAAAAGAGAGTACTTTAAAAGAAAGAGAGAGGTTGGATCCCTTACCTCAAGTCCGACTTGTCTTGTTCGTTTCATTATATTCCTTAATAATAAAAATTGGTCAATTTATAATTTCTTAATTTCCTCATTTAAATATTATTATTCAGTTCATATCATATATTATAATTTTATAATAATTGGTTAATAATGTGAGTTCATATCAGCCTTTTTTGTTGACCTTTGGTACATGAATCAAAATGAACTTGTTTGAAAATGATTTTCCATGTAGTTATAAGTAAATAATCTCCAGAATATTATTAATGATTTAAATATCATATAAATCCATTAAATATTCATTTTATACTATTCCATAACATTTGGATATAAAAATAAATGAAATGCACCGCTCATGGAGACGGTAGGTCGTACGTATGCATGAACGCTACTTTCATTTCCTTGTCATATTAATGGAATTAAAAATAATTGAGAGATATATACATTATAATTAAAGTATAATATATATGTTTTATAGGTCACATAAGTTCATTAATTTCATTCTTTATACATTCCATGTATCGCATGAATGAGTCAAATCACTTGAGGGGGCGGTAGTCCACACTTCCTCGTATGAAATTATTGCATTTGCAGAACATGCAAAGCATAAAGGTATGTTTTAAATATAAAATACAGAATCATATAGAAAACATAAATACCATATATATCATATATAAAATACAGTGACATCGTAATGGCCACCATGAAAGGTGTTAAGAGAATATTTAACAATCATCGTTTCGTGAGGCAGTAATTTGCCATCCACAGAAATAGTTTGTTCTTTAACCATTAGACAGAGGTGTGTGTAAGTGTAGCTAGAATACATCACATAACAACATCCTAGTATATTGAATATACTATTGTTGTTACAAAATAAAGGAATAAAAAGAGTTTATGGGTTTGGAGAAGCAAAATAAAACAAAAAAACACAAGTGAAGACATTACCTTTAAATCGGGTAACTCTTTTTGTTTTGAACCAAAAGGGTTTCTTGAAGAGCATTTTGCCAAAGGTGAGGCTTCAATGATGAATATAGGGATGTGGAGGGATGAAATGGGCAGGTTTTGGGCAATCCAATGGCTTGAGAGATGTGGGTAATGTGGTAGAGGTGGGGGCCTTTTATAAGAGAAGAGGAGGGGCACTCTTGGAAAGTTATAAACTATTACTTTATTATAAAATGATTTTCAGGTTTTAAAAGTCCCAAAAGGATAAATTTCGAGGATAAGGTGATAAGGTTTTGAAATACACTAATCCAATAAGTTTGTGACATGTGTAAGACTTAGATTTTATCCTATCATCTCATTTTATTTAAATCATTCATTTTTTAGGTAATCACTACATCATCACGGTGTCATAAATAAATTTATTTATATAATGTCTAAAAATTATAAAAAATATCATGATGTAGGAAATATTTTTAGCTTTCTAATGAATATTTATAGTAAAAAATATGACTTGTATAACAAAATGTAAAAATTGTTTTAGTAAAATAATACATGTTGATGACATTTTAATTTTAACTTTAAAGAAAAAGTTATTAATGACATTTTCCAACCAAAATGGCTCCATGGGTGTGACAAACGGGTCCTGGTGACAGCACATCCACCGCTCCTTAACATGGCCGTCGGGTCCTGGCCCACCAGGTACCACCAGTTGCCTCACAGACACATGGGTCCCACCCTAGGGTCCACCCACGTGCCTAAACGGATCATCTGACTGATGATAGTCCCACAGGCCAACGCATGTCCTTTCCAGTGTGATTTGTCCTCACTCACACACACCTTGGGGAACTTCCCAGGAGGTCACCCATCCTGATCACTACTCCAGATCATCTGACTGATGATAATCCCCACAGTCCAACACATGTCCTTTCCAGTGTGCTTTGTCCTCACTCACACACACCTTGGGGAACTTCCCAGGAGGTCACCCATCCTGATCACTACTCCATGTCAAGAACGCTTAACAGTGGAGTTCTAATCAGGTAGGCTCCTGAAAAGGAAGGTGCACCTTGTTGACATGAGTCATATCATTTAGTCATATAACCCTTTATCATTTGGGGATGTTACATTCACTCCCCCCCCTTTAGAGCACAACAGCATCGTTGTGGGCCCTACATCTCAACCCAGGCAGTGCACCACACTTAAGGCTGGGTTCCTCCTCTGATACCAAATGTGACAACCGAGTCCCGGTGAAAGCACAGACACCCCGCCTTAACAAGGCCGTCGGGTCCTAGACTACTAGGTACCACCAGTTTCCCCCGTAAACACGTGGGGACCACCCTAGGGTCCACCCACATGCCTAAACAGATCATCTGACTAATGACAGTCCCCTCATGCCAAGCATGCTTAACTGTGGAGTTCTAATCAGGTAGACTCCTGAAAAGGAAGGTGCACCTTGTTGACATGAGTCATATCATTTAGTTATTTAACCCTTTATCATTTGGGGATGTTACAATGGGGTCTCGAAGGTGACTCATGGATTGTCCTGGTCGGTGATGAATCATCCAATAAGGGTAAGACATGTGTCAAGGTCATTTTATATTATTATAACATTATCTTTACCTTAAATCACAATAATTACCTTTAATTGCGATTAATAAAACTTAAAAGTTATTATTCATGAAAAAATTATTTTAATCTCATTGAACCACATTTTACTTCCTAATGACAACAATGTATGTCGGATTTTTTAAAATCAAATCACAGAAGTGGTAAATTTTCATTTAAACGAAAAATCAGTTTCTTTAACTACCACTTAGTAGTTTCACTATTCATTTAAAATTGATGTTTTCCAGAAAAATACCAAAAATTCACCCTAAGAAATATTTGATATTCTGAATTCAAAAATGTTGTTTATTTTACAAAATTACAAATATATAAGTTGCGTAAATTAATTTAATAATTCATTCCCACTGTCAAAACAAATATCGTGTTTTTAAGAAACAATATCTATTAAAAGATTGACACTAGTTTAAGTCCAATTTCAAAGTGAAATTAATTCCAATGACCACCAATTGTTTAAATGTTAATGATATATTCAAAATACACGATAATATCAATTAAAAAGATAATCTATCTATATAAATAAACCATATTAAAAGGAGGTTTTGAATTAATATGCAACATTTTCACTAAAAAGGATCTTTATCGGAAAAATAACAAAAATATACACAAAGTAAATTTTGATGTCCAGATTCTAATGGAGGATTTTATTTTGTCAAATACAATATATAAAATCGTCAAAAGTATATTTAAAAAGGGTTCTCCATCAAAAAGCAGTTAATCAACCTTTTAAGGAATATTAGAAGATTTATGCTTAAACTTGGATTCATTTGCATTTTAAGCCTCTAACATTTATTTGATAAAAGTAAACATATTTGAAAAACATATATAATAATTTTGTAGTTAGTTCCGTTCATTCTCGCCATTACAACGCCTAGGCGTTAACTACAATTTAAATAATATTATTTTATTAGAGTGCAACGTAAGATTTCAAGGAAAATCGTTGTTTCTTATTAGGTACGCCATCGAGCATAGCGTTCCCTTTAAAGTAATATTAATATTTTATTCACAAATATGGATAAATATGAAAATTTCATATTCTTTATTTACCTGGTGTGTTACATCCTTCCCCCCTTTTGGGAATTGTGTCCTCACAATTTTAAAATTGGGCTTGGAAACATCATTGAAAATCCCACATTAGAACAAGAGTCAGTAAAACTATCACTTTAAAATAAAGAGAAGTAGAAAGGTCACCCGAGTTAACCCATACTAGGATTCCATGTAGGAAAACATGGACATGGAGGAGAAAACAAAGGGTCATGTTCTGATGTAGAGTTATATAAAACATGTTTATGAGAAAGATAACCACAAGAAAATCACAAACATGTGATGGGTTAAAAGGTATTTAATTCCCCAGTAGGAAAAATTAACAGAAAACATTTTTGTTTTAAGTTTCTTTTCATTGAGGAATTTATTTATGATCTTAACTAAAACATAAGGAAACATACTTACCTGTCATTTTGAATTTCAACTTTTACTATATTCATTACACGAAATTATATTTTCTCCAAAAGATGAGTATTTTGGATGACTTGTTCACATTAAGAGAGCTATAATCAACTTCTAGAGAATCACCTAATCCACAAAAGAGAACTATATACTTCCCATGTCTTTATACCTTACCCAAAACTAAAACAAAAAAGGTTATTATGAGATCAGATAATACCCAAAAAGGATAACCCTTTATAAAAAATATATTATTAATCTCAAAAATTTGTCCAACAATACCCAAATCTCAACAAAGAACATTCAATAAAAATCTATCCATAAAATTCTTCAAAGTAATCAAAACTAAGTCTGAAACCCAAATCTCGGAAGGATTTAATCACAAAGTCTTCCAAGAAAAACCTTACCATTTATCTCTAAATATCATCAGTTACTCTTAAAGTCTCATACTCAAAAGTAATTAACCTAATCACATATCCTCCATGATAGTTTAATAATTTCCATAGAAAATCCCAAATCAACTTATTCTAGATTCTTAAGATCATATAACTAAAAATAATTAGTCAAACTAACCAGGGACTTCACGTAGTCCATTGGTAGGTGATAAATACCATTCGCACTTTGGTTGTGGGTTCGATTCCCGTAGCTTCGTCAGATGCGACAGGTTGTCACACGGTCTACGTGTTGTCCTTTTTCCGAAACTACATAGTTCATAAAACATTCCCCAAAAAGAGGTAAAATCTTCGAAAATAACCATAACATAATTTAACCTCAAGTTTATCTCATGTCGTATATATTCCATCATAATATATAGTAACCCATAATTACATCAAAAGTATGGATCATATAAACCCTAATGGTTTCCTTTATAATTATTACCTGAACTTCCACATCGAGTTGGTTCTCTCATATATGATGCATTAGAGAACTCGCCAAGGTTCAAGTGGTTGATCATGACTCCTGATAGTTGGTTTAGAATAACCATGATATTTCTCATTGAATCCCCCATTTCATCAAGTCTCTTAATCAGATAACCACTACAGTTTCCTTCAAACCCATTGTCACTTTGGTGGCTGCTAGATCCATCCATTTAGTAAAACCAAAAATGTCAGTGTGAGTATATCAACAAATTCATCATGTACTATTGAGGAAGATAAACACTAAGATATACTTACTCATTCACTTTATCTAAAAACTATTACTCTTTCATAAATACTAGCCATTATGGTAATGTAACTTATTCTTAAAGAATACCCTAACCTCTAAAGTTATCTAAATTGACCTCTGATACCAACTCTAAGGACCCGACCTTAAACATTACTTATTATTGAATTAAATAAATAATTCACATTGAGGATATTTTTAGGTTTAGAGTTTTAAATAATTAGGACATAACTATTACATATCAAAGATTTAAAAGTAGACATATCTACTCAGATTCCATTTTTTTCACAAAATAAAAACTCTTGAACACAAGAGTCATGTCTAGTTTCTTTTTTTAGATAGCCTGACATTTCCATGATCCCATCCTTGACCCTATTCATCTTTATGTCCTGTAAAAAACATTTCAAAAAAAAAACATAGGATTAGCATAAAAAGATTAGTAAGGGTTATAACAATATTGAAAGAAAACATTGGTCCATGTATACATAAGAATCATTGAAATCATACTTTACTCATAAAACCTATGCAATTTAACATAACTCATGAAATCATAATATTTACGAAGAAATCAAAGAAATCATAATACATTAAGGTAACTTGAGGCATTCATAACATTCTTACATAGGGAGTAACCCTTATGGTTACATTTGGAATACATATCACAGTATATTCCCTAAATCTCTTAGGAGAAACCTTAACATTTAACCTCTTCACCTTACCCAATGCATTGAAGAGCTATATCGGGCTCACCCGACCTTAGTTTATCACGGAACCACCCATCTTCATAAACAATGTGCAAGAACCATAGAATAATCATAGCACATAACTTAAGCATAAAGGAAAGATAACATTCCAACATTAAAACAACAATATAACATTTTAAGATATTGAAATAATGAATCCATTCTAAAAACCATTTTCAAAACCATTTAAAACATTTAGTAAAGAGATTTTTGAATCAAGGTGTCCCATAACACTTTGAAGATTTTAACATTTTAAACCATTATTATCAATATAAATAAATCCTTAAAACCATTTTGAAAACCTAGATATTAATGAGAAATATTTATAATAATAAATCATTGAAACATTTAAAAGGATATTTTAGTTAAAGGGTTTTTAACAAAATGAGAGACACTTGAATACAATAATTGAGGAATAACATTTAATCAGAACTTTATAATATCATGAGAATAATGGTATTAATGATATAATATTCCAAAGGACAGTATATAAAACATATAAGAGTGGATTGGTGCATAACAACAATTATCTCTCAATAGAAATGTAAAATAATATGAAATCCCTTATAAAGAAGGTATCCTTAAATTAAGGATAAATCAATCTCATAATTATGTGTGAAAAATATAAATACACCCAATATAAGTGGATATTAAGTGTAAAAAAGTCAAAGGTCATTCACACATATTCAAAGGATGACATATTCAATAACTATATGTTGAAACCAAAGAAATCGAAATTGGGTTAAGAAGTTCCCTTGGTAAAATTCGACAGACTAATGGCATCACCATAAAATTCATAAAATTAGTTGATGAGAGAGAAAATGGTATCTCATCACTTGGATATAAAATTTAAATCAATAAGGATATATAGAACATATTGCAACATAAAAATATGTAAATTAAAAGATATAACAAAATAAGTCTTTTAAAAAGAGGAGGGTGAAAGGTTCCCTTACCGAGTTGGGTAACTTTCGAAACGTACACCCCATGAAAGAAGGACTATACAAAATTGATGTAAATACTCATAAAAGAATTTATATTACACAAATAGTATAATAATGGGAATTACATATACCACTCAAAGTAAATGGTGGAAAATTTAGCATAAATATCACGGTAATAAAAGTAAGATGAAAATACCCTTATGAAAATTCTGCTGCCTAACGGCACCTCATAAAACTTCCAAAAATGGATTGATGAGATCAAATAGGGTCTCTCATTATATTAACATAAAATTTACAGAAATATTAATATATAAGAACATCCCCCAACATAAGAAAGAGGAGCTTAAAATAAGTGACATAAAAGAGAGTACTTTAAAAGAAAGAGAGAGGTTGGATCCCTTACCTCATGTCCGACTTGTCTTGTTCGTTTCATTATATTCCTGAATAATAAACATTGGTAAATTTATAATTTCTTAATTTCCTCATTTAAATATTATTATTCAGTTCATATCAAATATTATAATGTTATAATAATTGGTTAATAATGTGAGTTCATATCAGACTTTTTTGGTGATGTTTGGTACATGAGTCAAAAATGAACTTGTTTGAAAATGATTTTCCATGTAGTTATAAGTAAATAATCTCCATAATAGTATTAATGGTTTAAATATCATATATATCCATTAAATATTCATTTTATACTATTCCATAACATTTGGTGATAAAAAGAAATGAAATGCACTGTTCATGGAGACGGTAGGCCGTACGTACGCATGAACACTAATTTCATTTCCTTGTCATATTAATGGAATTAAAAATAATTGAGAGATATATATATTATAATTCCAGTATAATATATAGGTTTTATAGGTCACATAAGTTCATTAATTTTATTCTTTATACATTCCATGTATTGCATGAACGAGTCAAATCACTTGAGGGGGCGGTAGTCTTCCTCGTATGAAATTATCGCATTTTCACAACATGCAAAGCATAAAGGTATATTTTAAATATAAAATACAGAAGCATATGGAAAACATAAATAACATATATATCATATATAAAATACAGTGACAACATAATGGCCACCATGAATGGTGTTAAGAGAAGATTGAACAATCATCGTTTCGTGAGGTAGTAATTCGCCATCCAGAGAGACAGTATGTTCTTTAACCATTAGACGAAGGTGTGTGTAAGTGTAGCTCGAATACTTAAGATAAAAACATACTAGTATATTTAAGATACTATTTTTGTTACAAAATAAAGGAATAAAAAGAGTTTACGGGTTTGGAGAAGAAAAATAAAACAAAAGAACACAAGTGAATACATTACCTTTAAATCGTGTAACTCCTTTTGGTTTGAACTAAAAGGGTTTCTTGAAGAGAATTTTGCCAACTTTTTGGATTAAATGATAAATATCGGGATGTGGAGAGATGAAATGGGCAGGTTTTGGCCGAGCCAAAGGCTTGAGAGGTTTGGGTAAGGTGGTAGAGGTGGGGGCCTTTTATAAGAGAAGAGGAGAGGCACTCTTGGAAAGTTATAAAATATTACTTTATTATAAAATGATTTTTGGATTTTAAAGGTCTCAAAAGGATATATTTCAAGGATAAGGTGATAAGGTTTCTAAATCCACTCATACAATAGGTTTTTGACAAGTTTAAGTCATAGATTTTACCCTATCATCTCATTTTATTTAAATCGTTCATTTATGAGGTAATCACTGCATCATCACGGTGTCATAAATAAATTAATTTATTTAATGTCTAAAAATTATAAAAAAATATCATGATGTAGGAAATATTTTTATCTTTCTAATGAATATTTATAGCCAAAAATATGACTTGTATAACACCATGTAAAATTTTTTTTAGTAAAACAATACATGTTTGTGACATTTTAATTTTAACTTTAAATAAAAAGTTATTAATGTCAATTTCCAACCAATGTGGCTCAATGGGGTCCCCAAGGTGAACCATGGAATTTCTTGGTCAGAAATGACTCGTCCAATAAGGGTAGGACATATGTCAAGGTCATTTCATATTGTTATAATATTATCATTACCTTAAATTACACTAATTACATTTAATCGCGATTAATAAAACATAAAAGTTACTATTCACCAAAAAATTATTTTAATCTCATTGAACCACATTTTACTTCCTAATGACAACCATGTATGTTGGATTTTTGAAAATAAAATCACAGAAGTGGTAATGTTTCATTTAAACGAAAAATATGTTTCTTTGACTACCACTTAGTGGTTTCACTATTCATCTAAAATTGACGTTTTCCAGAAAAAAACCAAAAATTCACCCTAAGCTATATTTGATATTCTGAATTCAAAAATGATGTATATTATACAAAATTAAAAATATATAAGTTGCAGTAATTAATTTAACAATTCATTCTCACTGTCAAAACAAATAGCATGTTTTTCAGAAACAATATTTATTAAAAGATTGACACTAGTTTAAGTCCAATTTCAAAGTGAAATTATTTCCAATGACCACCATTTGATTAAATGGTAAAAATATATTCTAAATAAAATCTAATCTCAATTAAAAATATAATATATCCATATAAATAAATCAGATTAAAATGAGGTTTTGAATTAAAATGCAAGATTTTCACTAAAAATGATCTTTATCGGAAAAATAACAAAAATTTACACAAAGTAAATTTTGATGTCTAGATTCTAAAGAAGGATTTTATTTTGTCAAATACGACATATAAAATTTTCAAAAATATATTTAAAAAGGGTTCTCCATCCAAAAGTGGTTAATCGACCTTTTAAGGAATATTAGAAGATTTATGATTCAAATTGGATTTATTTTCATTTTAATCCTCTAACATTTATTTGATAAAAGTAAAATTTTCTGACAAACATTTATAATAATTTTGTAGTTAGTTATTTTCATTCCCGCCATTACAAAGGCTAGCCGTTAACTACAATTTAAAATAATATTATTTTATTATTAGAGTGAAACATAAGATTTCAAAGAAACTTGTTGTAGCTTATTGGGTATGCCATCGAGCATAGTGTTCCCTTTAAAGTAATATTAATATATTATTCAAAAATATGGATAAATATGAAAATGGCATATTATTTATTTACCTGGGGTGTTACAGTGATAATATTATGTCATTGAAAATGAAATGTTAAGTCTTCAGTTTATAGATAGTGAGAAAAATAGAGTCGATTGTGTTTATATAAAATAGAACTCGGTAAGTGTCATAGAAACCAATATGAAGAAAATACTAATAATGTTGTCTCACATGATCCCTAGGTGAACGAAAAACAAGATCAGAGTATTTTCAAATCATTTTAGGGTATAGGCAGAGATAACATGAGAGATGAACCAAGGCACGAGTATCATTACATCCAATTCTAGAAGTATAATCCAACCATTTTTTTGGAGTGATTCAGAAATATAGAAGTTAGAGGTGTGTTTGAATTGGATGATTCATAACATTCATTTCATCAGAACACCAGTAGAGATGAAAATCAAGCTGGAAACATATATAAAAGAACATATTTCATTCCAATGGAGGGATTTAGCTATTCAGGGTAAATAATACCAAGTCCTTACACATTGATATTTTTATGAAATGTTCAATAAAAATTCAATCATTACACGATTAGAATTATATGAAAGATTGATCCTTGATCTTGAAATAAGGAAATAATTATTTCATGGAGTGTGTCGCTAAATTCATGAATTTAGTGAAACTTTCACCCAAATATGCTACTATTATGTACTTAAAGGCACACATCATTGAATCGGGACTCTGGTTAGAGATTCACTTATAAATAGTTGTGCTCTATATTACAGATTATAAAAATATAGTTAATCATGAATCTATAGTTAAAAGGGACATCTCATGATATATAGGAGGAGTAAGTGTATTTATAATGAAGGGAAATGGTTGGAAATATAGTTCTAGGAGAGTGCATAAGAGGGAAAATTGTTTTCAAGGTGCGAGTATGGCTCAGAATCAAAATGTTGAATGAATGAATCTTTCTCCAAAACCAATGCTCCATCTTGGAATTTTTCAATTTAGTTTGTTTGATCACATTATGAGGTAGTACTCAACACCACCAAGAGCATGTCATAATTTTAATCAGATAGGGAATCATTATTAAAACTTTTACAATGCTCTGTGGTCAGCTGGTCAGGACACATCTTAGGTGTCACAGGCCTCTTATGATTCGATGGGATGATTCCTGTGAATCAATATCAGTAGAATATCATAACTAGACCTAGTGATTTTATGAATGACAGGACTCCTAAGTCAACGTAATATCAATATGGAAATAAATGAAAAAGTGTCGTGAGAACGGAATTATATGGTGTTGAGTAGGTGATTGTGGATGATCAGTCTAGAAATTCATCTATATAAGGTATAGTTATTTTAAATTCTACCCTTTTGAAATCATTTTTTGAAATGAGTGCTTCCCATTACATTATTTAATCTTGTGCTATTGATTTTCTGATTTTAAAAGTTTATATGATTCCTTTTGTGTGAAAATATAAAACACCTCTAGGTTAAATAGATTTTACAGCATTTATGTGAAAATACGTTTTTATAACTACAAATGGAGTTGAGATAATATGGTATTTATCTATTTTGAAAATGGGTGTCTGTGAAATAAAAGTGAGGATAAATTGGATGACTCTGTTAAAGTCTTTCTTCGACTATTATATATATAGAGTGAGATTTTTTAACTGAAGATGACATCAAGCATCCCCTCCACAGAGAAACGAACAAGAAGCCAAGTGAACCGACCATTTTAGCACTAGCGGTTAATAGGATCTCATTCAAAATATATTAATTCACTTTGGATTTGATGAAAGGGATCTATAACTTTAGTTTTCTAGCATTGTGTATTATTTTCCAAATTTTTTTCCTAAGACCTTCTTAGGGTTTCTACCTATAAATGATGTTTCATTTAAAATTGGTCTCATTCTAAGGACCAGCCAAATTCCTTTTTATATTATTTGATGACTCCAACAGATATAAGGGAATTAGAATTGAAGTTGGTGGAGCTAGAATAAAAAGGTTTCATTTGAATATCACAATCATGTTGGAAGCGCCTATTATTTTCCAAAAATGGGGATTGAACACTTCATTTGTCTGTGGATTATCATAAACCTAACCAAGTATTTACAATGAAAAATATCCACATCCATACATTGATGATATCTTCAATGAATTGAGGGGACCACAATGGGTATCTAAGATTGACATGTGATGGGGATATAACCAATTGTGCATTACTAATGGGGTATTTTAAATTCATAATTCATAATTAGGTATAGCCATTATGAATATGTTTTGATAACATTCATCCTTATGAATCAGTTATTGTATTTATTGAATTTATGAATCAGATATTTCATTTTTATTTGTATTCTTTTCTGGTGGTGTTTTTGGATGACATATTAGTGTATTCAAGGACAAGTGGAAATCATGATCAATATTTAGAGAATGTGGTGGGAATCATCATTGAAAATCGTCTTCATGCCAAATTATCAATGTGTGATTTTACGATAAAATAGGTACATTTTCTTGTCCATGTAATATATGAATTATATTTTTATTGATCTAGAAAAGATATAGGTTGTTATACCGTGGAAACTTTTAATGAATGTCTCTGAGATATAGAGTTTCATTGGTCAAAATGGTAATTAATTATTTTATTTTAATGATATTTTATTATTTTATTTTCCCATTAAAAGCATGAAAAAGAATAATTTTCAATTCCAATGTAATGTTAAATTCTAGATGTCATATCATGAGCATAAATCTCTCCTTAAATTTGAAAAAATCCTGATTTTTCTAGAGAAAAGACATGGGTACATGTTGTATTTTGATTCTTTAGGTTCTGGGTTGGGAAATTATTCTCATGTAGTGAGAACATGTAGTTAAAATTTGATAAAAAATATTTATTTTTAATGAGAAGAACTACCTAAATCCTGATTTGGAGTTAGCTAATGTAGTCTATGCTGTGATGAGTTTGCGTTATACCTATTTGGTGATAAATTTAACGTATTTAAAAGTCATAATAGCTTGAAACATATTTTCTCATAAGGGGAATCAAATAAGAGTCAATAATTATTGGTGGAATATCTTTTAATGTTAGAATATAACATGATGTATGCATAGGGTAATGTAAATATGGTGGAAGTTGAATTAATCATAATTTCATATTCCTAGTTGGAAAAAGAAAAATCAGATGAGTGGAAGTTGATGTTGGTCATAGAAGACATGAACCTAGAATCTGAGGACTGAGTTGATGTTGCACCCTTCATTCTTGTTTTGTTTGTTATTGATTGGTTAAAGATGGTTGTACAAGAAAAAAAGTTTGATGAAGAATGTGTGGCTATGAGGTTGAAACTTAATGGTGGGGTGACCATTGTGCGATGGGTACCAGATGAGTATCCAGTGTTATGGTCCGTAAATTGGTTTGTTGTACCTATAGATAATCACGAACAACTTCTTATGAATTACCACCATTCTAGATGTGTTGTGAATCCTAGAATAATGAAGATGTATAATCCATTTAAATCATAGTTTTAGTGGGTAAGTGTGAAAATGGATGTAGGTGATTTTTTTAAATGCATAACATTTCAATAAGTTATGGTAGAGAAATAATGACTAGAAGGTATGTGACAGTCATCACATATTCCTATTTGTAAATGGGATTAGATATGTATGTATTTTTTATAGTTTACCCAAAAATGGTTCCAAAAAACAACAACATATAGTTGATAGTGGATTCACACACAATGTTGTCTCATTTCATCCCATAGTCATGAATCACATATGATGGAGGACTTCTCAAAATTACATATCTGATATGTTTTAGAGAAAAATTTAATACCTCATTTCATACTATCAGTAATGTTTTTTTTGTTTTAAATCCAATTTCTTGAAAACATTATAGAAATTTATTTAGTCTCAGTTGAGCATGAGTACATACTCTCATCCTCAGATGGATGGGAAATCTTAAAGGATGATACAATAATTGGAAAATGAGAAGAGGGTTTTTGTAATGGACATGGTGGACTATGGGATGATAATGTGCCTTTAATTGTGTTCTTATATTACAAAAGTTATTATGAATCGATATATATAGATTTTTTAGTAGCAATGTATTGGTTTCCATTAAACTCACAACCTTTTTAGTTGAAAAAATGTTAGAGTTCACTGGTTTCGTCGAGTCTTGTCCACTTAAAAATAGAGAAGATTTAGTTTACTAGCAAATGGATGGAGACAACATAGGGTTTTCATAAATAATATGTGGATCATCATTGGTGTCCATTGTCCTTTGATGTGGGTAATCATGTGTTTCTGAATATCTCTTTAAGGTATGGAAATCTATCTTTTGGGAAACAAAGAAATTTATCTGTTCGATACATAAGACCTTTTGAGATACATTAATGATTTAGAGGGATGGAATATAGGATGGAATTTCCACCATGGTTTAGTCTTTTTTATAATGTGTTTCATGTATCCACGTTGAAAATGATTCAGACTTATACTAGAAATGTGATTTAATGGGATCATGTTGACTTGGTGTTTGATGCTTCGTTGGTTCACATGCCAGTACAGATGGTGCATGGTCACGAGAAAGTATTTTTTTAACTAGCCTAGGTATAGGGTTGGATTTTTGGAAACATTATCATATCTAGGAAGATACATGGGAATGGGAGAAGTAAATGACAATGATATTGTTGGAAATCTTCATAAAAAGGCAGTTTTATATATTATGATAATGAAGCGATCAATGGTGGGTTGAAGGTAGCACCCTCAGATAAAAGTAATAAACTCTTATATTATATATATTAAAAATATAATGTGTTTGGGTGATGGTTATTAGTGTTTATAATCATTTTGGAATGTTTTTAGGGAATATTTAATGGTGTATTGTTAGAGCATAGTTTGGGGAAACTGGAACACACCAACATGACACCATTCATAATAAGATAGAATCTTAGGGGAAATCCAACAATGTTTCCAAATTGTGTATCCACCTTAGAGAAACCACGCAACTTGAGACAGTAAGATTAAGCGTAGTTGGAATGTGGTTTGTAAACCATGTGAGCTAACTGTGTGAATTTCATTCTTGAGATGAAATCTGGTGCACTGTTAGCGCACAATTTTCTTATCTGTATGAGTAACCATGCATTATATAAAAACATGATCTGAATAAAGTGTATATAGGTTAGGATCATGTTTTTACTCCTATTTTGTGTCCCAACTCGACCATAAATTGAGATTTCTTCCTCTATAACACTAATAAGGCATATCTCATTGCTCCAAAAATTATCCAGAGGCTTCTCTTAGGGCGTTGAATTTATATTCTTATGGTAAGTCTTTGATCATGGTTGTTTCCCTTGGTTTTACATGGATATACATCTCCATATCTCTTGGTATCATAGATCAATATACATTGTGGATATATATATATAAGTAATTTTATACCATACATGATAAGATTTGGATTTGTTTTTTTATGGGAAGTGATATATGTTGGGTTTTGAGGATTCCACCAATTTTCATTGATGTTTTGGGGATGTTTTCCATTTGTTTAAATTTTTTGAGGTATGCGGCTTCACTATAGACTCCTATTATTATAATATGAAGGCTTGATTTCAAATTGATTGTTTTACTTGATGTTGATAGTGAAATTTGTTTGATTTAATTATTGTAAATCCTATTGTGATATTATTTATGGAATTGTATAAATTTGTAAATTTAATTAAAAGTGCAATTGGGAACATGATTTAAAAATGATGATTAAAAAATTGTGTTTTGGTTTTTTTGCATTAAAATGTGATTTAAATAAAAAATTTGGTTTTATTGAAATGGTATAAATATTTGTTTTGTAATTTGTTTTTTATAGAATGTTTGTGTGTGTTATTATGCATTCGTAATAGATAAGGCTAAGGAGTCTCCCCAATAATCAGGAAATATATAATGGTAATACCTCTCCCCCATAAAAAATTGTCTAATATGTGATGACTTAATGAAAGGATGACTGACCACTCTTGTCATTTATTACTCACTGTTGGCATATTTGTGATATCTCTAAAGGAATAGTAACTTCCTCCATAATTCTCATGATAATGAGAAAAAGAATCATGGTATAATAATTTTATTGTTTAATTATTTTTAGAATTTCATATCATATTTTACGAGTTTTTAATAAATAATAATGAATCTCTATATCAAATCAGATATGTTACATCATGGAGGTGATGGTCTACAAAAACCAAAAAAAGAAATTTTTTCGTAATTAGAAAAGGTGAATGGAAACTCATAGTTTGGTAAATATAAAAATGGATTAAATATTAAAAAATTATCAATTTAATTATATTATTGTTTCTTAAAAAAAGTATAATGAAGGAATATTTAGACGGAAAAAACTATTGAGTAAGAAATATTAACATTGAGAACTTGAGATTCTTCATGGAAATACTCTTGAAAATAGAGGCCTTATGTTAGCTAATTGAAAAAAGGGCATAAAAAAATTATATAGGATTAGAGTAGGAGAAAATTATATAGTTTTATAATAAAAATTCAATTTATAATTTTATCATGATGTGGTAGAAGTGATCCCTTTTCATAGTGGAGGAGAATGGATATTTTGAAAGTCCTAATTACATTTCAATAATGATATGTTAGTATTGAACATTAAAAGGCTCCTATAAAAGTAATTAATAAATTTTGGGGTGATATAAGGTTGATATATCTTATATTATTCATTTTCATATAGTTTTTAAACATTTCATGATCCTTTTACATTTATGTTTTTCACTTTTAACTTTTTAGGTTTTTATCATGTCTATCAATTTTTACCTAAGTATTAAATTTAACTCCATAAAAATAAAATGTGAATTATTTAAAATTTTAAACTAATAATTATTAATATGATATTTATATTATCAAAAAAATTCTTACTTTATTGAAAATAATTATAACATTACTTCATTTCTTTCACAAACACCTATTTTTTAGATAGAGTGTATTTTTAACCGTATAATTTAGGTTTAGAATGAAATTATTATTTTTTAATGTATTAATTACATAATGTGGCCAATTATAAAATATTTAAAAGTTAATTTTATTTCAATTAAATCCGAAATTGAATTTAAACATAATAATATTAAAATAAAAAGGCACGAAAAATAATTTTTTATTGGGAAATAGAACATCTGTTTATAAAAAAAATTAATAGATTATATAAATCCATAATAGTGTTTTAAAATGTATAGTTTTACTCAGAAAATATATATTGGACAATTAGAACTATTTGGAATGTTTTTAAGTTATAATTATTTGTTGATATATCTATAAATTCTAGGACTTTCATGAAAAATGGTAATTTGACTCTTCACCTAAAAATCAATTATTTATAAAAATTATAAATATTCATATTAATATAATATTTTTACTATAATTCCAAAAAATAATTCAATTTTTTTCAACTAAAATTTTTAAATTTAGGTATTAATTAAAAATATAATGAATATATTTTCACTGAAAAATATATTTTTAACATTTTAACATGTATTTTTATTATTTTATATGAATTAATAATTGTATTTGTATTAATAAATTGTTTATATCAATTGTATATATTATCTATTATATATATATATTATTGAAATAAATTTTATAAAAATAAAATTTTAGAGAAAATAAATTCTTATTATTAAAATGATCTAGTTAGTTTTACCAATGTGTTAGTAAATAAACTATATTTTTATATAGAAGTAATAAAATTTCAAATGTATAATATAAGTGATATTAATAAAATATTTAATTAAAAATTACATTTATTTACATCATCCAAATATATACTTATATAACACATAAATATATTCAAATAATTTCTATGCATATATTAATCTCTGGTGATATTGGAGGATGGTGATTCCACTTGCAATGATCTTATGGATATGTCCAAAAGATTGGACGTCCCTAAAATTTGATTTGTATAATATTTTAACTATTTTTTTCTGGTGTGTCCTTTTTTAAGGGAAATACTTAATGAAGATTATTCATTTCTAGACTCTAAAAATTGAGCTTCATAAGGAGGACCTTCACTACCTGATGTTGTTTCTTTCCTTTTTTTCAGCATAGATTTCAGAACATGGTTCCATAATTTTATAACAACTAATTTAATTAAGGTATTATAAAAAATACATTATTAATACTTTCCCAATATTCTTTTAGTTCATTGTTCCATATATAACAATCTATCAACATTATATTTATTTATGAAAAATACATATTTAAATGACATGACTTTTTATCCCCCAAAAATAAATTTAATCATTACAGTTCTAATTATTCGCAACTAATGAAGTAGTTAATGATTTTCATAAGATATTCTAACTCCATATTTTATTTAAAACGAATTTTTATCATTATATTCTTCATTATTGATAGTGAACTCATATTCCCCCTTATATTATGAACATGATCGATGTTGTGTTTTTCTCTATAATTTTGTTCTAAATACAACAGTATAATGGGATAAATATTTTATATGGATTTTAGTTATCCATTTTTTTTAAAATGATCATGGATTGATTATTTGATTTCACTTTTCTTTTGAGGAAATTATCATGGAATATATGTTAAGATAGTCAATACGTGACTAATATCTTATAAAATTTTAATGAATTATGGATAATAATATTTTATAAGAAGAATATTATTTTAAAAATCTATTAGAGAGGTGTTGTATACATGGGATAAAATAATCAAACAACTAAATATTTATATTTTTAATTAAATATATATATTTTTGTGTTGTGATTTTTTGTTCTGTGGTATATGGGAGAATGTTGAATGTGATATGATAAAAACCCTCACAGTTATTGAGTGAGTGATCAATGTTCCTCACCCCATATAAATCTAAAAATCTGTATTCATAATTGTGGTTTAATAAGGTTTCCCATAACAATAATTTTTCTGGATCCAAAAAACATTATGATCATATTGATCAGGGTATTGAATTGGATAATGTACAAGTTCACCATATTTAATACATTAAAATATTAATAGTACCCCCAGAAAAAAGCAATTTAATTTTTCCATGTCAACTGAGCTCTTCATTTTTCATTGAAAATTATTTGGTTTCTCCCTTACTTATCTATACATAAAACATCACCCAGACACATTAATACATTGTCATTAGTGATTATTACAATTTTTTTGCAATGAAGAAGATTGAATCTTATATCCTTCAGTATCATTATGACCTGGACATCCATGAGACTCTATCATTTTCTTCATTTGGGTGGCTTTTAACTCAACTATTATAACATTGTTATTCATAATTCATGAATGTTAATTCTGAATAATGAAAATATCTCTCACTAAATAGTTGAATTATTTTAAAATAACAACATGAAAAATGCATCTTCAAAATTTCTTACTCTTCAAAATTATTTCATTAACTATTATTTCAAGAAATATATTTTTGGTTCATTCTAATTCTATTTAGGTTGGGATATATTTTATTTTTTTAACTAATTACATTACATAATTAATCCATCATAACATCTTGAGAAGTAAATCTTATTTAGTAGGATGTATCCCTCAAGACTGTATATTCAGGTGGGCATTATTAGGCCCACTCATCAAGAATTATGTGAAGATCAAGTAAACACCCAACTAGAATTTTTCAAGGTAATTACCCTTTATTAAATATATTACAAGCCACATCCACTTTATTGTATCCAAATAGGGATGAAATGGTTTTGATAATAACCAAATCTTCAATTTTCATATCTTCTTGATGATATCATATACTTATACTCAAAACATAGACTTATACTTAGGAATATCGTTGTTATTATCTTATCCCAACCCCTAAGATATTTAATATTTCTTCATTTAACATAATTGGTTATATATACATTTGAAAAATTGTCTAACCTTAACCAATATGCCCTTAAATATCCTCAATAAACATCATAACCTATAGAGTTATCAAAACACCACTCTGATACAAACTATGAAATCATGTGCATAACACTCATAATTACATGAAATATAGATGGAATTGAATTACACAAATTCACATAACCTCTTAGTTTATGAGTTTTATATAATAAGTAAAATCATTAGATAATATATCCCCCCAAATTCGCAATAGGTTCCTATTATTCTCACTTTATTAAAAAAATAAATTTATAATAAGACTTCTACATATTTGAAAAATTCAATACACATTATATTTTAATCTATACCATATCATGTGTAATTTGGTTATCTATAACATGAGAAAATAGAATCATAATATGGTTTAGCTAACAGAGTCAATAAAGGAATGTATAAACTATTAGCTATCATATAAGAAATATGTCAAGTATAATTTGGAATGAAATAAATGGAAGTAAAATAATACCATATATCTAATAAAATGGGGTTAAAACAAATCCAATCATGAGATACCAATATAAAAATTAATATGGATCATAATAAATAAATTCGTGATGATTAAATGAATTTTTCTCGACATCATGATCTTTAGTATCCAAGAATCATCCATTGTGTTTTTATTCCCATAAATATTACAATAAAGACATAATGATTACCATAAATGTCACAGCCGGAAAATCCATCATTTATTGGCACAAATACCCAAAACCTTTTTCTTATGAGACCAAGGGAATCATCAAGGAATTGTATAATACCATTCACCTACAATCACATATTTAATTGAAATGCTTTCACAATATAAAATATATGAATAATTGCATAAATCGAAATCAAATATCAATAGTAATGTATAAAAATATATATTAAGATAAAAATGTAATAATATGATATACATTCGTAGACTATAATTGAAAAAAATATTCCCATAGAAGGAATGTTGATGGTTAAAAAATATATAATCATCTTTCCTAAGTAGAAAATTGATAACTATATTAGAATAACAATTATATCAATTGATAATATTTACCCAATCAATATATTGAAGAGATTTCTATATAAGGATAGAACAATTGTCACCACATACGGTAATGGTATATTTTAAAGAAAATAATTTTAAAAATTTATAAATACATGGGTATCATGGTGAATTCACTCTAAATAAATTAATGAAAAATATGGAATTATCAAATTGATGTAATTGGAAGAAACTTCATTCCTATAATGAAGCATTATTACGAAAGAAAAACGTAGTGATGTATCATTACACTTATAAATATTTGATTCTAATATATCTAATGTTGGTAAATGTATTAAGAATTAACATTATTAAAATATATAAGAATATATAAATATATTTTTAATAGTATCTAATAATTAAATTCTTATAATTGAAGGATTATCTATCAGAATAAAGTATGTTTGGTTCCTTACAAAATGAAAACAATGAGTTAAGGGGGGGGAATACTGAGAAGACATGTAAAACCCAAAAATATAAAGGGAAGAATAAAATAATATAGTTTTTACAAATAAATGGAAATAAAATTACACTGAAGTGTTAACTTTTAAAGGAAATCCTGATCAAGAAATTAATATTTGGGAAGAAACCATTACGACATAGGTAAAATTTAAATAAAACCCTCCATGATTGAGATAATTAAATAAAAATAAAAATATCATTAATGAAATATAATTAATGATATAATATATAAAAATAATCATTATTCAATCCATTTAAATAAAATGATATGCACAATAAAAAAAATTTCTAAAAAAAATGGAATTTTATGTGAAAAACTATTAAGGAAATGGTAACACAAGAATCTAGAAAAAATTAAAGGATTACCATGAAATTGATATTAAAATATAATAACTTTTAATATATTCAATATTCATGAAGGTGATTATGGTAGTGAATACACCATATAAAAAATATATTCTTCATAATTCCAAAATTGTCTAATCGAATTGAACATAATGATAAATCACCCTTTCAACCTTTGCATCATGTGAATAATAATCCATTTAATGAAGGAAAATGACATGGATATTTAACCCCTTTATTTACATTATTATGATAATATAAATCAAATATGCAGTAATCACATCATATCAAGGATATTTTTTCACATAATAATAAATATGTATTAAAAAAATAAAATTTGGGACAATAACAACCATTCCATAATGTTTTACATCTATTAAAGTACCTGATTCTCATATAGAAAAATAATTATCTAAATCGTATATTTTATAAACTTATTCTTAGATATATCCTATTTATATCTTTATTTAAAATTATTCTATTCATGTATATTAGTTTGATATTTTCTATTTTTAATATCATGGGTGGGTAATCTGGATCATTTGAAATAGATTAATAATAATGTTTTTGTTCTTCATTATTTTCTAAAATATATTCTTTAAAAGATAATAATATGTATCATAAAAAATTATATATAATTTTTTATCATGTTATAGTTTTATTATATGTTATTTTTTATTTTTATTTGTAAATATGAAATCAGTGATGAGCATGGTTTGATTATTTTTAACGAACGGATGTTGTTTACTTCATTAAGGTCTTTATTATTAATGTTACAAATAATTAACAAAAATATAATTATTTACTTATATATAACATATATTTTAATTAATATAGTTCTTGTAGTCAAATATGATATTATTTTATGTCATTATTCAATTTGGTGGTCAGACTGACCTAAACATGAAAATTGTATAATTAATGGATGAGCATGGTTATGAAAGTTTTTTATTTTATAATAATAAAATCATTAAAAAGTTAAAATGATATTATTTATTTTTTTTGTAATATTTTTAATTTTATATTAATATATTTTAATAAATAATAATTATACTAGATGAAAATTGAGATACATTGCTTTATTAAGGTGGTAGTTTGCACAAATCCACAAATGACATTTTCATTTTCCTTAATGGAAAAGGGGAAAATAGGTTAATGGTTTTTACCTAAGAATAATAAAATTTAGTATAAAAATTTATTGAATTCTATTATGTTGTATGGAATATTTTTTCAAGAAATAGATCATGAATAATAGAAAAATGTGTATGAAATTTTATTGCAAATAATTTGTGATTTCTTTTGGAAATATCAATGAAAAATGAGTCTATAGGCTACCGAATTGTGACTAGAGGTTAAAGAAAATAAGAAAAGATTCTATTATGATATAAACTAGTTATTTTCTTGATTAATGATTAACGGATAGGTGTATCAGGAATTAGTAGAGGAGATCCCCTTTTCTATGTGAAGAAAAGGGAAATTTTGTAAGTAGCAGTTATATATTAACAATGGAATAAAACTATTAAAGGAAAAAAGTCCCCAAAGGGGGAAATAATTAATTATTAGGTGATATAATATTGATAAATAAACTACTTTTCATTTTAACGATTTTTTAATTATGTATCATGCCTTTTACTCTTATTTTTTTTATTTTATCATATTTAGTTTTTTTCATAGAAATGAATTTTAAACCCAGTAATTTACATTTAATTATTAAAATTAAAATTGGACTTTTAAAATAACATAGAACTTATTATTATAAATATGATGTTAATTGTATTGAAATAAAATTTATTTATATGAAAATTTTAATTTATATTAGCACCTTTCACACGTAAAAGACTATTAATAGAAAAAAATGTATTTTTAAGCATAAAATTTATGTGTAAGATAAAATTATCAATAATATGGATTATTATATCATAAAAATATTTATTATAAATTCTTTTTTTCTTTCGAAATAATCAAAAAAATAATTTTACAATAATAATATTTATTTAAATCAAAATCCCACAAAGAGTTTCTTTTATTTTGAAATATTAACAATGTTTAAAAAATATTAATAATTATTTTTATAAATCCATAATCGTATTTTTAAATTTATATTATCATACCTTCAATACATCTTTGATAAATGAAAATTTTATATATGTTTTTATGTCTTAGATACCTTTGTATATATCCATAAATTCTACAGTTTTAGTAAAAAACAATATTTTTTCACTATTCACCTAAAAATCCATTACTTCATTAATATAAAAATTTCAAATTTTGATAAAATTTTTATAATAAAATAAAAAATATAATATTTTTTTTCAAATATAAATTATAAAATTTAATATTCTAACTTTTCACTATAAATATAATGAAAAATATATTCATAGGAAAATAAAATTTTAAAATTGTTCATGTTCTTATTATTGTTTCCAATAAATTACTAATTAAATTGGTGTTAAAATAATATTTATATAAAAATTATATCTTATATCATATATATTTATTTTTTTAAGAATATATTTTATTAAAATACAATTTTATAAACATTACATTTTTATGTGAAAAATGATCCATTAAATTTTATTGATGTTTTAGAAAATAAAATTTATTTTTCATTAAAAGTATAAAAACTGATATGTATAAAATAGATGTTATAAATAGATATTTAATTTATTAATTACATATTTATATTATCATAATTTCTCATTATATAACCCATGATCTCTTTTTATGAACTATGTATAAGATAATATCGAGTGGCAGTTCAGGGTGGTGGTTCCACAAGCATGGATCTTGTCAAAATTTCCACCCTCATGAACATCTATCACATTCAATTTCACTAATATAATAATTAGTGAAATTTTTTTCACAATTTTTTACATAAAAATATATTTATGATACAACCTTTCTAGGGTTGAAAAAATGAGCTTCATAAGGGAGACTTCTTCTACTTGATTACATTTCTTTATTTTTTTATCATAGATGTCATTAAATGGTTATTTACTTTTATACCTGATAATTTAATATCTGTATTTTAATGATTAAATTCAACTTATCATATCATATTTTTATTTTAGTTTTCATCAATTTAGAATATTCTATTAACATAATATTTATTTAAAGAAATAACATAGGGAAATTTTGATACATTAATCATGTGAAAATATTAAAATAATATTAAATTCTCAATGAATGTAACGTTCAATGAAATATACCTTTTTAAATAATGGATGTATATGTAATAGTATCTTTGAAATAAAATAATGAATTTGGATATTTCAAATAAATATTCATTTCCAAAACTAAGTAATAAGTTCATTTTCACTTGAATGCATTCTTACGTGTAAGATAAGAACCACAGGTATGTTAAATTGTAAGATGAAATATAAACCCAAGAAATGTCTTTATAATAATAATATAAATTTATTTAAATAAATAAGTAAAATAATTTTCCCCTAATAAGATTTTAGGAATGGTTATTCTCAATATTTATTTAAGATTGTAAAAGAAACCTTTACAATATTTGAACTATTAAATCACAAACCCATGAAAGATATAATATTAAAGATATTTTTAAATATATTGAATTTTAGGAAAAACAAGATAATATATATCCATGGCTAGTATATACATCATAAAAAATAAAAAATATATTTAATTTGTAGTGCATCTCAATGAAGGGAATCTGAGGTGAGAAAACCCTCATATTTAGTCTAGACTTCCTTTAATGTGATTTTACCATGTTGATGATTTTGATCCTTCATGACAAATGTTTCATTAAAATGGATGATTTAGGATTCTATTTTTGGAATAGAGTCTACCAAACACATTAGAAGAATATAGGAGTGTAAAAATTTATAGGGACATAATAGAAATTCTAAATAAAAGATTTGCTTGAAAGATACATATGAAAACTCTTAATATTATTGAAATGAGGAGAAATTTCCTTGGAAACATGCGTAAAGAGAAGGTTAATGATGGAATAACATGTGAATTGGGTGATTTAGGTATTGAATGGCTGTTATACAAGTATTTCTAACTCCCAAACCAAATACAATACTTTTATAATGTCTAGATGACAAGTTAATTGTACAAAATTCTTGTAATGATAATTATAATATTTTTTTCCCTCTTTATCATTTTTAATTATTTATCAACGTAATTAATTTTTCACTAAAAATATAATATGACCCCTCTTACACAATTAGACATGTTAATTCCATGTTTTGATTACATTTACTCTAATTTATTTTCAAAATATAAGATATTTAATTGTAAATTGAAATGAAAATATTGTACAAAAACATATTTGTATAAAACATTAACTTCTTAATGATTATGTGTTTTTATTATTATTTATTATTATTTAATAATTGATATTTGGTTAATATATTTGTTTATATGTTGAAAATTTACAATAAATTATTATTAAATAGCTATAATATAATTTTATTTTATTAAAAATAAATGAATTTTAAAAAACATTCTTTGAAAATAACCCTTTTACATTTACCATGGTAACAATTATTTACCTCAGTAACTAATTTTTTTATATAAAAAATTTGAATTACAACCACTTTCGAAATTTGTTATTCCAAATACGAAATATGTTTGATTGGATTCAATAATTAAAAATGATAAAAATACATTCTATTATATGAACACACTACAAATAAAAAAACAGGAAAATATTTTTTTATGAAAACAATGAACTTATAATTATTTTTTTATATTATATTATACATTATATTTATGTTATATTATCTAAATAATTATTTAAAGTCATTATTTAGTATTTTATAATTTAATTTAGTAAGATAAATATACATTAATCATAGAAAACCATTTCATTGAAAAATATTTCTTTTATCATTAAATGTGTTTATCTTTGTTTCTAACCAATTTATAATAAACAAATGAATTATAATTAATTTTCTTATATGTATAAACCTAACATTTCAATTAATTTTCCAAAATTTCGAATTTTTTTTTAACTAAAAAAATATATTATATTATAAAAAAACGTTTTTAAATAATTTGTGTTTTAGAAATGAAGAACTACATTAGTAGTCATCATAGTTACATAATTATTTCTTGGATGTTATGTATTTACCATAAGAATCACTAATTTTGGTCCAATAATTTTATTTAAATCTTTTGTTAAAAGTAATAGGTTTTGAATAAATTTATATTTTATGAAACTATTTTCTTTATAATAAAAGGAATTTTCAAAATTGAATTAGAACCCTTTAATTCCATTTCAAAAGAAGTTATTTAATTTCATGAAAATTATTTATAATAAAAATTTATATCCAAATAAAATTATTTTATATTAATTATAAACTAGTAACACGTCTACTCGCATTATACCCAAAAACCATATACCAGCTATATAATGGTCATATAATGACTATATTACCCTCATTACAATCTCTAAATTACTTTTATTTTCACGAAGAACACTTCTTATTCCTATAGTTTTCATTTAATATTTTTAGCATGAATTATAATTACATTATAATTTTATATCATTATATATATTATTATACTAATGGAGATTCATAAGTGTAAATATTATCTAGGTGGCTTCATTTTCATAAATATATTCTATTATGTTTTTTTGTATTCTATTATTAATTAATGTTTTATGGGTTTTAATCATCTTTGGTATCTAACAATCCATAGTGTACACTAATTATATTCATATATTTTTAATATAATTCTATATTATGAGTAAATAAAATGTCATTAGAATGATTATTTTTGGATATACTTCTAATAGGAGTTGAAAATACATTAATATAATAGAAAAATATGAAGGACAAACAAATAATTTAAGCAAAAACAATGTTTCCAAAAACCTGGGGTACTATAAATATCATCATAGTATCATATTACCAAAAAAAAATAAGAATCACTCTAAAATAGAATATTATCTATGATAAAATACACACTAAAAGATATAAAAGAGTCCATATTAACCGAATACCACTTGTAGATATCCACACCCCTAAGATAATATATCCTTGCACGAACTAATTATCATAATAATATAACAATCATATATATATAGAGTATCCATCCACTAAATATCCAACATATACCAACCAGCGGGATGATGGAGGATATTCTACATTAGTTATCAAATCATGATGCTTGAAAACTTGATGTTGGGATAAACTCAAGAAAATAACCCAAGTGGCAATTTCATATTTTTTATTATATGATTAGGGGATTAGATAATACCAAACATGAAATACACACGTCAAGAAACATAAAGTTTCAAGCATCATTTCTCTCTAAAATTAATGAAAAGAAACCATAAGACCTATTTTTTATATATAATGACCTGAGGTTAAAATATATCCATAAATGCTATAGTTTTAGTAAAAAACAATATTTTTTTACTATTTATCTAAAAATACATTACTTCATTAAAATAAAAATTTCAAATTTTAATAAAATTTTTATAATAAAATAAAAAAAGTATTAATTTTTTTAAAATATAAATTATAAAATTTAATACTCTAACTTTAGACTATAAATATAATGAAAAATATATTCATAGGAAAATAAAATTTTAAAATTGTACATGTTCTTATTATTGTATCCTATAAATTACTAATTAAATTGGTGTTAAAATAATATTTATATAAAAATAATATCTTATATCATATATATGTATTTTTTTATGAATATATTTTATTAAAATACAATTGTAGAAAAATTACATTTTTAAGTGAAAAATGATCCATTTCATTTTATTGATGGTTTAGAAAATAAAATTTATTTTTCATTAAAAGTATAAAAAATGATATGTATAAAATAGATTATATAAATAGATATTTAATTTATTAATTACATATTTATATTATCATAATTTCTCATTATATAACCCATGATCTATTTTTCTGAACTAAGTATAAGATAAGATCCAGTGGCAGTAGAGGGAGGTGATTGCACAAGCATGGATCTTGTCAAAATTTCCACCCTCATGAACATCTATCACATTCATTTTCACTATTATAATAATTATTGAATTTTTTTTCATGATTTTGTATATAAAAATATATTTAAGCTACAACAATTCTAGGGTTGGAAAACGAGCTTCATAAGGGATACTTCTTCTACCGGATTCAATTTCTTTCTTTTTTTATCATAGATGTCATTAAATGGTTATTTACTTTTATACATGAAAATTTAATATCTGTATTTTAATTATAAAAGTCGTCTTAACATATCATATTTTTCTTTTTGTTTTCATCCATTTAGAATATTCTATTAACATAATATTTATTTAATGAAATAACATAGGGAAATTTTGATTCATTAATTATGTGATAATATTAAAATAATATTAAATTCTCAATGAAAGAACTGTCCAATGAGATTTACCTTTTTAAATAATGCATGTATATGTAATAGTACCTTTGAAATAATATTATGAATTTGGATATTTCAGAGAAATATTCATTTCAAAAACTAAGAAATAAGGTCATTTTCACGTGAATGCATTCATACGTGTAAAATAGGAACCAAATGTATGTTAAATGTTAAGATGAAATGTAAACCCAAGAAATGTCTTTATAATAATAATATAAATGTATTTGAATAGATAAGGACAATAATTTTCCCCTAATAATAGTTTAGGAATGGTTATTTTTAATATATAAGTATGATTGTAATAGAAATCTTTACATCATTGGAACTATTAAATCACAAACCCATGAAATATATAATATTAAAGAGATTTTTAAATAGAATGAATTTCAGGAAAAAAAGATAAAATATATCCATGGCTAGTGTATACATCATAAAAAATAAAACATCTGTTTAATTTGTAGGGCATCTCAATGAAGGGAATCTGAGGTGATAAAACCCTTATATTTAGTCTATACTTCCTTTAATGTGATTTTACCATGTTGATGATTTTCATCTTTCTTGAAACATGTTTCATTAAAATGGATGATTTAGGATTCTATTTTTGTAATATAGTCTACCAAACACTTGGGAAGAATATAAAAGTGTAAAAATTTATAGGGACATAATAGAAATTATAAATAAAATATTTTCTCGAATGATGCATATGACAACTCTTTATATTATTTAAAATAGGAGAAATTTCCTTGGAAACATGCGTAATGAGAAGGTTAATGATGGAATAACATGTGAATTGGGTGATTTAGGTATAAAATGGTTGTTATTCAAGTATTTCCGACTCCCAAACCAAATACAATTCTTCTATAATGTTTAGATGATAAGATAATTCTACAAAATTCTTGCAATGATAATTTAAATATTTTTCCCTCTTTAACTTTTTAAATTATTTATCAAGGAAATTAAGTTTTCACTAAAAATATAATATAACCCCTCTTACACAATTAGACATGTTGATTCCATGTTTTCAATACATTTACCCTAATTTGTTTTCAAAATATAATATATTTAATTGTAAATTGAAATGAAAATATTGTACAAAAAGATATTTGTATAAAACATTAACTTCTTAATGATTATGTGTTATTATTATTATTATTTATTATTTAAAAATTGATATTTGGTTAATATATTTGTTTATATGTTGAAAATGTACATTAAATTACAATTTAAGAGCTATAATATAATTTTATTATATTAAAAATACATGATTTGTAAATATCATTCTTTGAAAATAACCCTTTTACATTTAGCATGGTAATAATTATTTACCTCAGTAACTAATTTCTGTGTATAAAAATTTTGAACTTAAAACCATATTTGAAATTTTTTATTCCAAATATGAAATATGTTTGATTGGATTCAATAATTAAAAATGATAAAGATACATTCTATTATATGAACACACTAAAAATAAAAAAAATGAGGAAAATATTTTTCTTGAAAACAATGAACTTATAATTAGTTTTTTTATATTATATTATTCATTATATTTATGTTATATTATCCAAAAAATTCTTTAATGTTATTATTTAGTAGTGTATAATTTAATTTAGTAAGATAAATATACATTAATCATAGAAAACCATTTCATTGAAAAATATGTCTTTTATCATTAAATGTGTTTATCTTTCTTTCTAACCAATTTATAATAAAGAAATGAATTATGATTCATTATCATATATGTATAAACCAAACATATCAATTAATTTTCCAAAATTTGAAAAATTTTATTTTAAATAAAAAATATAATATATTATTAAAAGAAAGTTTTTAAATAAATTTTGTTTTAGAAACAAATAACTACATAAGTAGTCATCATAGGTAATTAATTATTTCTTGGATGTTATGTATTTACCTTAAAAATGATTAATTTTGGTCAAAAAATTTTATTTAAATATTTATTTAAAAGTAATAGGTTTTGAATAAATTTATATTTAATGAAACTATTTTCTTTATAATAAAAGGTATTTTCAAAAATGAATTAGTACCCTTTAATTCAATTGCAAAAAAAATATTTAATATCAAGAAAATTATTGATAATAAAAATTTATATCCAAATAAACTTATTTTATATTAATTATATACTAGTAACACGTCTACTCGCATTATACCCAAACACCATATACCAGTTATATAATGGTCATATAATGACTATATTACCCTCATTACAATCTCTAAATTACTTTTATTTTCACAAAGAACACTTCTTATTCCTATAGTTTCCATTTTATATTTTTAACATGAATTATAATTACATGATAATTTTATATCAATATATATATTATTTTACTAATGGAGATTATTAAGTGTAAATATTATCTAGGTGACTTCATTTTCCTAAATATATTCTATTATTTTTTTTATATACCATTATTAATTTATGTTTTATGGGTTTTAATCATATATGGTATCTAATAATCCATGGTGTACACTAATTATATTCATATATTTTTAATATAATTCTATATTATGAGTAAATAAAATGTCATTAGAATGATTATTTTCGGATATAATTCTAATAGGATATGAAAATCCATTAATATAATCGAAAAATATGAATGACAGGCCAATAATTTAAGTGAAAACAATGTTTCCAAAAACCTGGGGTACTATAAATATCATCATAGTATCATATTACCAAGAAAAAAATAATAATCACTCTGAAATAGAATATTAGCTAAGATATAATAAACAATATAAATATATAAAAGAGTCCATATTAACTGAATACCACTTGCAGATATCCACACCCCTATGATAATATATCCTTGCACCAACTAATTATCATAAAAATATAACAATCATATATATATAGAGTATCCATCCACTAAATATTCATCACATACCAACCAGTGGGATGAGGGTGGATATTCTACATTAGTTATCAAATCATAATGCTTGAAAAAATGATGTTCGGATACACTCAAGAAAACAACACAAGTGGCAATTCCATATTTTTTATTATATGATTATGTTATTAGATAAAACCAAACAAGAAATACACACCTCAAAAAACATAACGTTTCAAGCATCATTTTTCCCCAAAATTAGTGAAAAGAAACCATAAGACATATTATATATATATAATGACCTGAAGTAAAGATAGATCGAAGGCCAAGTGTCCTGAAGGCCTAATGGAGTAGTCTTAATCATTTAATGTCACCAGTCAAAGGCCTTTCCCCCACCTTCTAGTAGTCATTGAATAATGCCTTCATAATAAATAACACATATAAATTCATTATCATAATTAATATAGAATCATAATCCATAATTTAATAACTTGTATCATTACTAATTTATGACTCATAACTCCAAAAATGTGAAGGAATTCATAAAAATATAGTCTCAAGGTAATATCACAATCCAATTATTTATATATATCGTGAGGTATCCTAGGAAATCCATATACATTTATTATCATCGATATAAATAATTTTGAATAATCAAAAGTATCATACCCAAAGTATATTAATATATCCATGTATAGAACATTCCGTTCCACTGTTTGTAGTCAAAAAATATTGTAATATCATGTAAAACTAGAGTTATGAAATTTTTTTCATCATATCCTTATTAAAAAAATAAACCATGAGATAATCCACCAGAAATCATAGAACCACACTATATATATGTATCCCTCTTATAATATAAAATGAGAAACAAAAAAATATCACAAATTTTTTTACATCATAATACAACATCCTAATCTAGAACCCACTTCAATAAAAATCACACAATAATTTTACATTATTACTAGGATGAAATATTTTCACCAACATTCCATAATTTTATTAATAAAAATATTTGTATAAAATTATGAAAAGAATCAAATTACATGTCTAATTATGTTTTCTACTTTAAATAATTCAGGACAACCATTCCTTAGTTCATAATTGTAATGACCTATAAGTGTAACAATGGAATTTATGTTCTTATGTCATAAACCACATATATCAAATAGGTAATCCAACAAAAAAATTATACATTATTCCTAAAATCAACCAATAAGAGTGCCAAATATTACAATGGGAAAATAAATAGAAAATAATATAATGAGAATGGAAAAATTTGGATCTTATCAATCCCCTAGTATCATCGTACTCAAGAAAAAAATCTATATAAATAAAACCTAATGTTAATTATATGATATTAATTTTAAATATGTATCTATATATAACCTTTATACAAAATATAATTGTATGGAGATTCAATAAAATAAGTTTTATTTATAGAAATTAAGGATCCTATATTGTTGGAATAGTTCACTAACCATTAGGATACCATTCTAACCGTTATGAATAGTAATTTTCTGTTGAAATAGTAAGATAACCTACGATAGTATGAAATAAAATTTCAGTCAATTATAAATGAATATTTAATATATTTATATCACAATACAAGTAAATAAACGTTTTAAAAGTAATAAACTATGTTTAAGGATTTTTATAAAATGTTAATTATTTTTTATAATTTTATAATTAATATAATTATTTATATTGAATTTTATTTTCGTAAAATAGTTTTATAAATTTATATTATGTTTCATTATAATTATAATATTAACTTATGGAAACTCAATTAGTTTTCCAAAATATTATAATATTAATTATAATGTAGAAATAATTATTTTCCAAATAAATAGTGATTTTGTTAAAAAAATTAAATTTCACATTTTCTAGAATTTATTTTCCAAATATGGTTTCCCATTTTTTTAAATATGAATATATAAAAATTGTTAGGTTTGATTTATAGTATTTTTCTAAAATAGTTGAATATTGTTTGAAAAACGAGATATAATAATTTTTAGTATTTAACAAAATAAGAATTACTTACTCATTGATAATGTAATAATGATGAAAGAAGTCATTGGGTTAAACACAACTAAAATATTTTTTATTTTTATTTTTAGGAAGTATCACTATGAATATAATTTATACTAAATAATAAACTAATGAATATAATAATCAAAAACACCGCTCTCCTCACCCTATAAAAACCAACTCTCAAAACCTTTTCTTACCACACCATATAATCCATCTATCATGTCAATATTCACCCAAATTCAATTCACAAGCCTCTTCCCCATGTCCATTACCTTATGATCCCAACAAAAAACATAGCCCAAGATCCCTAAGGATGTCTTCAAGGAGATGACCTTCAAGAGGATAAATCTCCAATCATTGTCTTTCAATTTCATTTATGTTCTTATCATATCCCCACATATACTATCCAAATCAAAATTATTTCTAAAAATCATATACATATTGTGTTTTTTTTAATGTAATATGAATCACAAAATCTATTCTATACTCCTTTTATTCTAAAAATACAATCAACAAACATTTTATGTCTGTTAAACGTTTTAGTGGAGGATGAGTTTTTAATTTATATTACTACATCAAATGATGTTCATAAAATTTAGTATGGTTAAAAAAATATTTTCTTATTTATGTAATAACATGATTCAGGTTATGGAAATAATAAATATATATTATATTAGATAATATAAAACGAGTTTATGAGGGTTGCAAAACCAGCAAAAATAAACTAAAAAAATATGATTAATTTTTTTTCATATTAATCATCCTCATCACAGAAATAAAAATATATTTGGGACAACATATAATTAACTTAGTGTATTAATTAAATATATTTTCACTTATTTATAATTATTTCCATTGGGAATGATCTTCCATAAGGTTAAACAACTGAAATGACCAAGAATCCATGAAACCAAAGCTCCTAGAACTTTGAAATCGAACATTATAACACATTTAATTATTCATAAATAAACATAATAAATTAATAATGAATAAAATAAATATAGATTATTTTATGAATTAAATTATTTTCTAATATGATTTTATTATCCAGGACCTTAAGTGTAATTGTAGAATGCATTCATACATAAGGTAAGGGATCTCTTCGAACCTCTAATTTTTTAATTTAGGTTACACATTATCACTATTTATTCCAATTTATTCCATCATTATTATTTTATACTTGGAATAAATTCATTTTAAATGTTACACAGAAATTTGTATACATCAATTCATTTTTCTTTGATGGGGAAATATATATTTTAAAAGGTTCTCCTCTTAATTCCTCCCAATAAAAAATGTGATTAAAAGGAATGTCCCCATTTTATATCCTTTTTCATATACACTACAATAACAATTTTATACCACTATTATTTTTATCAAATAACTCATTTTATCATGAAAAAATAGCTTAGTACATTCCTAGTTTTATACCAAAAATTATTCCTTTTTCATCTTTAAAAACTATTTATTATTTTTATTAAACTGCACTGAAGTGGCTCATTTACAATGTTTTTTAACCACTATTTTTCATATATTAAAATAATTTAGTCATAATTATTCAATATATATTGTTAATTTTTAGTAATTAATGTCCATGTTTTATTTAAATTCTCTCATTCAGGTATAAAATTAGGATACACACGCTGGTTATGCATTATAACATTATTATGAATGCCATTTATTTTCATTGGAAACCATTTTTTAATCCATATGTTTGATTATTTATGTGGAACACATACTCATGAACATGTCATTATGGGTACACAAATATAGTGGTCCAATTATTTGGGAAACTTTTAGTCTTAATATACATCATGTTTGGGATTTTGGAGTAAACCTAATCCATTATGGGACTTCTTCCAACAAATGATACCATCTTGGATGTAATCCATGAGTCATGTTTTTTTCTTGTTATGTGTTTCCCACACATTCCAATATTTCTATGATCATATGATTCAATACTATATATTTTATTATTAGATATTTTTACTCATGATCCATGAATTTTCGGTTATCATGTCACATCATTATAACTCATTTTTCATGATTCATTCACATGTTTATTTTCATACCAGTTTTTTAGGTCATCCTATTTGTGTATGTATTTGTTAGGTTATTCTAGGTAGATATATGTGTACAAATGATTTTAGGATCTTATTATGGAATATTAATCAATATGTTTTTTCTTCTTGTTCTATGTTTTCAATTATATGTTCCTAATATTCTAATGAAGCTATATTTTATGATCCTTTGTATTTATTTTATTGATAACTCTGCTTAAAACATGTAATATTATGTGAAAAAGTATATGGTCTCTATATATGTTTTTAAATCAAATTCTAGTTAATAATGGGTTTTGGGACTATAAAACATTATAAGTAACCATAGTTATACTTTTCTCACAATGTATTACCTATATTTATTCATAGGGAATCATAAGTTTGGATTTTTTTTATATGTCATTCTTGTTATGTTCATATTTAATTTATTAGCTATGTATTAAAGACCCATAATTTTATTTTAATTTTTCACTTTGCTAATGGAGGTAAATATTATAACACTTTCAAAAATAAATTTGATATGATATGTGATGTTTTCCATAATGATGTGTCATAACTAATGGGAATGGGAGATCAAAATTTCATTATAGAACTAGTTCAATTGGATCATTCTACGATCAAAAACCTAAATTATGCGGAACTACCTCATTAAGTTATGAAATAGAAGTTTTGAGCCATGTATTTTATATGAAAAGTGCCTGATATCTATAGTGGATATTCTTCTCTCCTATTCATGAAAAAATTGATTAATTTAATTAAGAATATATTTTATGTCCTCAAATTCTTAGAAGAAGAGAATTTCATACTAGCAGTCTGTCAGTTCGAGGAGGAATGTGGTCAATGGTGGAAGCTAATAAAAAAATTACAAATTACTAATTTATTCCATTAGGTGGGAAGTATTAAAGAAAATATTTTTCAATAAAATATTTCTCAGAACTCTCTATCTTCATTTAGAGTGGGTGTTCCTCGGATGGAAGGAAAAAGATTATGGATCTATTTGGGCATGTTAAAAGTACTTTACAAATATTTCCTAATAGGAATCTAAATATTTGATGAACACCAATACCCAGGTGTATTTCTTATTTGGTGGATTAAAGAAATTTCTTGGAAAATAATTGGGTATATGATACTTTGAAACATAAGTGGAGTTTTTTTCTTCTTTTAATTTTGAGATGGAAATTAGACACTCTCTATGGTCTCATGATCACAGATATAAAAAGTACAAAATTGACTTTAATATGGTAGGATGAATATATAAATCACATTAATTAATGTAAACCCAACATCCCACTTTTCAAATGTGTGAGAATAATCATATATTTAATTGATTAAAGGGAACCTAAAGATTTATAAAATGTGTAAGAGAGGGCAATCAAGATAATTAGTGCCAATGGGATTTGAGGAAGACCACTAATACAAAATTATAAAATAAGGTTCATATAAACACAAAAACTTTAGTGCAATATTTATATTTCGGGTAACATGTGAATTACGTGATCTAATTCTTTAATCCATATCTATTATAAGAAAATAAAAAACAATGACCTCCATGTATGAATGGAAGTGAATATCCTAATTGTGCAGATGATGTGGAGCCTAGAAATGATGTGGTGACATTCACGTCAGTTATTCATTATTGAGTATCCAACATACTATTTGATTCTAATATTATGAATTTGTTCAGATCTTATAACATTAGTATAACTATTCAAACCCCTATATAGAAATACGAAGTTTGAGTTAACTATAATAATTGATAATGTGGAAATTATTGCATCAAATATGTATAACTCCTCCTTGATTAATGTTTATACACAGAACCTCCCAAAAAATCATATCATACATCAATTTTTTGGATATTTATGATCTATTGGGAATGTATTGGATAACATTATACAAGGAAAACATAAAATATCAATATTATGATATCACTATTCACACCCCAAGAAATCCTACCATTATGAACAAGTGTAAAAGGGAGGATGAATGTCCTTCAAAATTAATGTCAAATTTTTTGATATAATATATTCATGAGAAATAATATATACCTCATAAAATTGAGACAAAATTGATGATCATGATCGAGTAAATTCCCATTGTGAGGGACTATATTGATGTGTTACATATAAAATTTCCTATAATTCTTCCTCACCCATAGTTTGAGTTCAAAATATATCTTACACCAGGATCTATGTCATATCAAATACTCCTTACAGAATGGCAACTATTTAGTTTAAATAAAATAATAATGTCTTACAAGAGAATCTAGAAAATGGTTTATACACCTGAGTGCTTCTCCATGTGGTGAACCAGTCTCATTAATCAAGAATAGGGATCGATTAATGAACCTCTGTAATCATTATCATGAGCTAGAAATTTAAGGATAATGAAAATTTATCCCATAAAACTAATATAAGACATGATTGATCAACTATTTAGGGACATGTATTTCTCTAAAGTGGAAATTCGATGAAGATGTTACCAACTAAAGTTGAGGATGGATTATATTTCTAATAATTCCTTTTGAATGAGGTATGTACACTACGTTTTCATAGTGATTCCCTTAAAAGTCACAAGTTCACGGAAAATTATAAAGGTCTTAATGAATAGATTCTGTAAATATTAAGTCAACAAATATTTGGCAGTAACTATAGATGATATTATGATATTCTCAAAGAGAAATGAAGAACATGAGGAGCATCTGAAAACTATACTGAGGACATTGAAAAGGGAGAGACTATATGAAATGTATAGAAAATTTTAGGCCTAGATGGATGAAGTATCATTCATGGGGATTTTTATCACTAGTAAACGAATATCCCTAGAACATTCCAAGATGAAGATAATCGATGCGTGGCCTAAGAGAACATATTTTATGGAGATCCATGATTTACATGGTCTATATGGTTATTAACAATGATTTTTGGTGATGTTATCATAATTTTCAATCCAAAAAACAATGTTAACAAAAAATGTAGTATTTGTTTCGAGATTAATGAATGTTAGGAATACATTAAAGAGTTAAAAAATAATCTTTTCAATGTACCACTATTAACACTACATATAAGTGTGTAACTCATTTTTGTTTATAGTGATGATTCGATAAAGGGATTAGGATATATAATGATGAAGAATGATAAACTAGTATCCTACTCCTAATAAAATTGGATGTTCAAGGGAAACAATTATCCCTCCAATATTCTGCAGTTAGCAGGTGTTATCTTCCCAAAGAAAATCTCGTGACATTATCTCTATGTGGATACGTGTGACATATGTATTTATAATAATAAATAAAATTACATATTCAATTAAAAAGAGATAAATTTGAACTAGTGAATATGGTTAGATATCACCTAGTATTATGACTAATCAATCCACTATCATCATGGTAATGCAAATAAGGTGGAATATTCTCTAAGTAGAATGGATCTTGTAACTTTAACATTGATGAAAATTGAGAGAAATCTAATATTTTTTTAAATTAAAAGGATAAACGTGGGAAATATAATGTAAGAAACAACATCATTCATTTCAAATATTATTTCTCAAACTTCCCTTAAAGGTAAGATAATGGTTTCTCAAAGAGATAATACAGAAATTCAAAAAAAGGTGGAAGCTATCCAAAATGGGAAATCCCTTAAATTACAAATGGGGGAGGACAATGTTGCATGATTAGGGTTATAAATATGTTTACCATTGAATCCTAGGATAAATAAAGATCTCTTTAATGATGCACATAGTTCTCTATTCTCTAGCTATCCAAGGAAAATAAATGTGTATCAAGATCTCTAATAGCACTATTGGAGGGACAATCTAAAAAGTGATATTGATGAATATAACTAAAATTTACTAGTATGTTAGATAGATAATGATGGGAAAAGTATAAGGGAATGGTGAAACCATTATCCATTCCTATAAGGAATTGGGAAAACTTCGACATGGACTTTGTCACTGATCTTATGAATACATAATGTGGAAATAATTATATATGATTTTTCATGGACCATCTTAAATAGATCACTAACATCATTAAAATTTGATATGTGTTCTCATTCAACCATAATTAAAGGATATAAATCGTAGAATTTTTGAGGCTACATGGAGTGCCGTTATTTATTATATCTGATCATAATACATGATTTAACACCATATTTGGGAAAAGATTCCAATATTTTATAAATACTAAGATTAACATTAGTATGAATTATCAAACTCAAAATGATAGATAATATAATTTGACTATTTTTACAATGGATGAAATGTTTGGAGAATGATTTAAAGACATCAAAGGATGATGGGATCAACATTGAGTCCTCCTACAATAGTGGTTTCCACTCAAGAATATAAATGGCCACATATGAAACCCTTTATGAGAATAGATGTAAAAAAACCTTATTTATAGGTTGACGTTGGTGAGAGTAAGCTGTTGGGAGCTTAAATGGTCAATGAAATTGTAGAAAAGGTCAAAACCATTCAAAAATATATCAAGGAATCCCATATTTTAGAGATGATCTATGTAGATAATTATCATAGGGGCATAGAGATTGAGGATGGTCAAGAGTTTTCTTCCATATATCTCCATGGAAAATGGTCATGGTATTTTGGAATAATTGAAATATAGATCATAGGTACATGAGCCCAATTGATATTCATGATGATTTAAATGTTATGTCCTACAAACAAGAACATTCTTTGACCATGTATCATGTAAATGATGTATTCCATATATCCCTTTTGAGTAAGTACAAACTAGATCCTTACCATGTATAAAATTCAAATGTGGTACAGCTGTAAAATGATCTATCATATGAGGAAAATATAGTGATGATCATGGACTAGAGAGAGAAGGTTCTATGTAATTATACCACTCACCTATTTAGAGTGCTATGAAGAAACCATTTGTATGATGAGGAAACATTGTAACAAAAATAAATGGTTATAGAGACTATAAGAACTAGATTTTTTTTCAACATTTTCTCTAAATCCAAATTTGGATCTTGGTTTTCTTCTCATGTTCGTAGTGCTCCGTGATTTTTTAGTTCTTCCCATAATTTTTTTACCTGTGTTTATTCTTTATATTCCACAAGATTTTTTGGCAAAACAATTGAGATTTTGGGCATGGATTTAGGTGGCATGAGGTTGGATTACTATTAGTAGAAATAATGCGACATTCTCTGAGAAATATAATGATCGTTGGGATGCATATGGTCATGGGAGAGTGACCCTTTCATTGATAGGAAAACCATGCGAGTTACCTGGTTTTCTAGAAAGGGGCTCACATTTGGAGTATATTTTGGGAAACAGTGTGGCCTAACTATATGGAGTACAGATGTCATTAAAATGTGAGTTTTCATTTCTACCCTCTTAGGATTTCTCCCCAAAATTCGTCCTCCATTGTTCTCATGGATCTTATATCCATTGGGGAGCTACTCTCTAATTCTCCAAGGCTACCCCCTTTCCTATGGTGTTGATAAAGATCTTCTTCTTGATTTTGGGGTGAATCATCAATGCAATCTTCATTTATTATCTCTCTTACAAATTCAATTTTCTTTTGATTTTCTCTTCTCCCAAGCACTTATTGATCTAAAATTTATGATTCACTTTGTTTATATTTGGGTTTTTTTTCTATAACAGTTTTTTCATGTTTGTTATTTCTTTATGTAAATTTCATAGAGTTGTTTTGGGTTGGAATTATTGAATCACATATAATTTGAGTTCGGATTACCCTTGCACATGACCTTTAAATTTAAGAATCATAGGTTTTTTATTTTTCTCTCTTTCCTTTCATGATAATATAAGGCCCCAGCCTTAAACATTACATAATCTAGAATTAAGTTAATAATTAACATTTAAGAACATTTTAGGTTTATAGATTTATTGAATTTAAAAATAACTATTACATTAGATCTTGAAAATTACAATGTAGACACTCCAACTCAGTATCCATTTTTTTATAAAATAAAAACCCTTAAAATTATGGATTATTTTCTTGATAAAAATCTTCTTTAATTATACTTTTCTCTTACCCTTCCTTATTCAGTATGAAAAACATTTCCGAAAAACATGGGATGAGTATAAAAATAACATTAAGGTATATAAAATAAATAATGAATTTTTTTATCAATACATAAAAAACATATTCTCTTTAACACACATATATAAATAATAAGATTTATGAATAACACATTGAAATCATAAAAGATATCATTAACTTCTGGAATCCATAACATACAAACGTTTTAGCTTTCAAGCTACATAGGGAGTTACATTTGGTATACCCATCACAATATATTCCCTAATTCTCATTGGAGAAACATTAACATTTACCTCTATCATGTTACCCAATGCATTGGAGAGCTATCTCTGGATTACCCACTATAGGTTTATCATGGAACCACCTGTATGCATAAACAATGCCCAAGAACCATAGCATATTCATAACTCATAAAAACATATAACGGAAATATAACATTTCCACATTTAAATAACAATATATCATTTAAATTTATTGACATAACTAATCCATTATAAAAACCATTTTTAAAACCATTTAAATCCTTTTATAAATAGATTTTTGAATCAAAGTGTCCCATACCACTTTGATGCATTTAATGGAATTAAAATTATAATACATTAATGTCCATAAAAATAAATCCTTAAAACAATTTTGAAAACAAGGTCATTGTAATGCCCCAAACCTTTTCAATTTATAACAATAAATATTTGTTATTTAGTCATTCAAACAACGGTTCTCAAAATAAAATAAGACACATATTATTAATAACCCACTAAAATGTTTACATCTCAAAAGGGAAGAAAACCATAGTTATCCTGTTAAACAAATAGAAAATCCGAGAATCGCCCTTGGGAGACCTACTAACACCACGAAGGGGCCGAGCTAGTAGCCCTCGTCGCTTTGACCAACCATAAAGAAGAATTAGATCACTAGGAGAATTTCACAAGTACTAAGCGTAAAAGAAATATAAAGAACCATTATGGTAAACCGAACCTAATTAGATATGAGATAAAATGACCTTGTATTTATAAGGGTTTTCCCGACTCTTATAAATACTTGTGACCATTTTATAACTGTTGGAGTTTAAAATGAAGTAACCATTGAAATTTAGTCCACTGATCATCAGTGTTTTATTAAATGGATACAGTTCTACGTTTTTAAGAAATTTTTTTGTTAAATAATAACAGAGAATTGACAGGGATGTAACTATTAAAATAACTATTTTTATTTATTTTTAATTATTATATAATAGAATATTTTAAATAATAATTATACTAATATATAAATATATGTATTTTGTGGTTAATCCCAAGATGTGATATGAATATATATATATATATATATATAAGTATTCTAGATTTGAATTATATGAAATTATGATAAGACTATAATTTTATATTGAGGTTATAAATGATATTGAAAATAATTGTTTTAAAAATATTTGGATGACATTATTTTGTAAAAAGTAAATAATTATAATTATGCTGATAATTACTTAATCTATTTAATATATTTTTGAAAATGTGATTTATATATTATTATTAGATTATAAATTTTTTATTTGATTGAATCTTCCATAAAATTATTAAAATTTTGAATATATAATAAAACTATTTTAATATATTGATTAAAATTGTACATATATGAATGAACTTCTGATAAAAATTATTGTTATCTTGAATCATACATATATATGTGTAGTATTAACATTATTATAAAGTTTAAAAATTAATAATTATGATAATTATTACATTTGATAATAAAATTTTAATTATCAATATAATATATAAGCCTATAATATGAAAAAATACAAATATATGTTTTAAAATATAATTTAATAATAATAACTTTTACATTTTCAAAGTATTGATAAAATATTTTTACTAGATTAATAATTTTGTTTAACTTTTGACTTTTTTAAAGTTATTGATAATATAATATATGATAATAAAAGAGTAGGAATATAATGAAATCAAAATAATAATATAATAGAAAAGTATTATAATAGTAATAATGTAATAAATTAGATAAAAAATGAAGAATCTATAATGGCTTTCAGGGTAGTCTGTGATTGAGGGTTTTACACCGAAGACCTCGATGTTTCAGTGGGGAATTCATCCGGGGTATCACAAAGTTGTTGTGGTCATCAAAGGCGTGTCGTTCTTGAAGGTGGCTTCAAGCAGGTACGGCGTCAAGGCTATCGGGTTTGGTCGAGGTCGAGGCTTGGTGTCGCTCAGGAATTGCACATTGTGGCCGTCAGAGTCTACTTGTCTAGTGGCGTTCATCTTCGTGGAGAGGAGTTGGTTGAAGTACCCACGTCATGTGGCCGAGGTTCTCTATTTATGAACAGAGGAGTCGAGGTCAAGGTAGGGTTTTTCTTTTGGTCTTCGGGTCTAGTTCTGGGGGTTTTGTTTCTTCTTTAATCTACTAGGTAGGTGTGCGACTTTATTGTTTTGGATTTGTGAATTGTTTTAACTCGAGTGATTGTATTTTTCTTGGACTATGAAAAATGATTTTTTTATCTTGGTTTGTGTTAATAACTTCATCTGTTATGGTTATTTAATTAGGAATCCATCCAATGTCACCTTCAGACAAATCTACTTTCGAGATTGTTGTAATAAGGATTTTTTTGTCCGATTATAATTTATACAATATTTTGCTTTTTCTCTAGAACAAATATTATCCCAACCGGATATATATATATATATATTTGTTTACTATACTTCTCTCAACAAGATATATATATATACTATATAGGCAATGAAGCAGTGTCTTTAAATTGACTTTGTTACTGCTCGCCATCTTGGTTCTAAGCTCTTCTGAGGTCCTGCACACACAATTCGGGTTCTTTCATAACTAACCTAAGCACTACCCATCCTTCTTGGTGAATCAGAGTCTTGCCACAAGGAAATTAGCATATCTTGTAATGGGTTATCTTCTTCTAATTAATTTATATTTCATGTTTTTATCATGAAAGGGTTATATTGCATTGCATTGGGTTTATTCATATGTATACTCATATTATATATTTATGATCCTTGAGGTCTAGGAAAAAATATTCTTCTTGGCTGATCCTAGGATTATATTTTTTGGGCTCTAGTAGTAACATGGTTGTAAGGGGCATTTTAAAAAAAATTTATTACATAAAATTTATCATACAGTTTTAGTATATAATTACATATATATATATATGTTTTTATATTTTTTTGTATTTTAAATCCAAGATAGTCTATGTTTTCAAATGAAGGAAGTTTTTGTTTGAGATTTCATAATGTTGTAAGGATTTATTTTCAAGTGTTTTAATATTTGCAAAATTGATTACACACTTTTTATATAATCGTAAGCATATATATATATAAACAAATTTATTTGACTCATACCAAACATGTTTTATGTATTTTAGAAGATGATTTTCCAACCCATAAATAATGTTTTTAGATGAAAAATGTGCTTTGTGTATAATTGGATTTATATTTAGTATGAAGAACCCTAACTTTTTCATACATGTATATTTACATATGGTCACCCATGTTATAAACTAACATGTTTTGGTTTTCAATCAATTTATAATGGTGTATTAAAAAAGTTTTAATGAATTTATTACTTATGAGAAATAATTAATCCTAGTTTGATTATTAAAACTCATATATTCACTTTGTATATATACGGTTATAGTTTCCAAAACCCTAATTTCATTTATTGATTATTAGAGTTTAATTAAGGAGATGATGAAATTAATACCTATAAGACTTTAATAAATATCAGTATCTTTGTATGCCAAAATAATAGTTATTTATGTAAATATGTATGTCTGAATCCATAATGTATGTCAAACTTGTTTTGGTTAAGTAATATTTAAAGATATTATCCTTGTTATAATTGAATGTCTCAAAGGTAATATATGATTGACCATGTTGTGTTTTATTTTTAAAAAGAATATAAACATTTTATTTGACCAAAAAATATTTAAGGATTAATGGGTGTGTTAAACCATGCGATCATGTTATTCTCACTTAATGTTTAATCAACTAAAATTATTATTTTTGGTTAGGTCGCGAGGTAATCTAATTACCTGATCACTAACACTTTTATCAGCATATTAAATAACTTATATGTTTGTTCATAAGGATTTTAAATTAAAAATTTATCATGTTAACATCACATATGGAAAACCACTTCTCATCTATTATTTGATGTGCTTTCGTAATTGTCTCATGTGTAAAGATTGTGTAATAAACAATGTATGCCTCGATAAATTACTAAAACCGTATTTTCAATTTTATCTATCATATAATGTATTTTTGGATTAAATGGTTTCATTTACCATTTTAGTTATAGTTGCACTCAATGCCACATGCATGTGGAATATCATAATAATGAGATAAGACCTCCAATAATATTATTTAAAATTTGAATATTCATAGTGGTATGGGATACCCTTAATATCAGACTTTACTGGACATATGAGGAATGTATTAGACTATTATGTTTCGGGTTGGAGATCGATAAAAGTAATTACTCCGGGATTGGGTCCGATTACAGCACACCATCCATGTTAGAGTTTGGTTACAGAGTCTCTCTAGGATGGTGTCCAGTTATAGAGGCTCTTCAGGTTGGTTTTTAGGTACAGTTATCCCCTAAGTCATGGCATGAGGCCTTGACACAAAATTTAAATTCCATTATAATACATTCCCTCATTATGAGTATGATAATTAATTAAACAAGTTGATATTTGACTAGTAAAATATCAATGGTTAAGAGGCCGCACTTATGAGTATCAGAAAAGTAAATGCTTAAGGAATGATATATGGTTAACACTCGGTGACATAGTTTTCAAGGTACGAAATTGGAGTTTTTATCCTTATACGCAACTCTGATAATTCATTAATATGATTTGTTTAATTTTTTACTTATATATTAATAAGTTATATATATTTTGAATGATTTATTTATTACTCCAAATGAGAATTCCTATAATTGAATCATGTACCCTTGTAATTCTATTAGCATGTTTTTAACTGAGCACTATGATTATGATATGTTACATGTGTAACAACTTTTCATTATGATTTTTTTATAGAAATTATAAAGAATGTATTTCAAAGTTATATTTGGTATAGTTGGTTATTTTTAAACCCATTTCAAGGCATTCATATGTTCACCCTACATTTTTTGATATAAAGTTTTCATGTATCATCTTTTAGTAGAAGAAGCATTTCCGAAGTTGCTAGTTTCCCAGAATTGGAGCTGAATCGATCATCTTCATAGGACATGATGTTTAATTTATCGGTACTTGTTTTTTCTAAAATTACACATCATGTTTTGAAGGCACCGACTTCGGGTATTATAGGTTCGGGTCTTTACAGTTTGTATCAGAGGATTTTATTTAGATAACTCTAGAAAACATGAACTGAAACAAAGAAAAATTTACTTACACACTACTAAATATGAGTTTTTTCCTAATTTTCAGATGGAAAACTAAAGTACTAGCCTTTTGTCTCATCCAAAAAATGTATTGGAGACCATATTGGGAAAATCATATGTAGAAAACTATGAGGCTTTTGAAAATATTCATTTATCATGAAAAACCCCCTACGGAGTATCCAACTCTCCTCCTGTACTCCAACTACACCAAGGATAATGTTTCATCTGTTACCTTATGATGAACATACAATTCAAATGTTTTTCATGAAAAATGAAAATACATTGAGGGAATATTTAAATGTTTTACCCTATCCAATAATTTCTTTTCTCTTGGGGACATTGAGGAGGCTGTAAAAGGGGGTGACCACCAAGAAGCACATCATTGTCAAATTTTGACCTATGTTCTTCGTTGTCAAGTTATGGACATTAAATCCCTTGAGAAAAAGACTAATCATTTGCATTATCGGCATCAAGTTAATATTGATATTTCTCAACTTAATACCTGACATGATTCTCTCATTTATAATTCTAGATGTACACACACGGTTGATCCTAGTTACACATATCGCATCTGTACAAAAGAGATAGAAGAATTTAGAGACGCTTTGGGGATCCGTTCGTATGAAAAGTAGGGTAATTCCCAACATCAGTGGAATCTATGAGGTGTCGTCTTAGAGGATGTCAGGAAATCCATACTAGTGTTTTGGTAGTGGGAGAAAGAGATTACATAATTTATTGATATTTATAAATAATGTCTAAATTAATGATGTTATACTATCTATTTTGATATGATTTTATATTATATAATGGCTTTACTTACACTATAATTTCCATACTGAAGGCTGAATTCTTAAAAAAATTTAGACAGAAGACATGAGTTCACCAACCAATATTTTTTCTCTTCCTACCGAACTGTTAGATTCTATTATCTTCAGGATGTTTTCCAAGGAGTACCAACCCTATGCCAACTTACGTCTGACTTGTAAAAAACCCCATCGAGTGTCGAACCGCCAAAACGTTCTTCATCATTTACAAGGAAGAAATCTAGTCTATTAATGTATATAAATTGCACCATTTTCAGTACATAGGAAAAGAGGAAAGTTTCATGAAGTCCTTTTTTAATGTTTCACATTGGCTGATAACTACCAAGATGGAGGTAAATTTCTAGATGCTACTTTGGATGGTGAGCCTCAAGAAGCCTAACTATTCTAGGTCCTGAGTTTTAGTATGCATGGAGAACTCTACAACATCAATATTTTCTAGAATGACATGGTCTATGGGACTTATTGGGATTTATTCGACTCTAAAATTTTCAACCTCCACACTTCTCAAGCATATTTTTGAAAGGCTGAGTGCTTTAGGAATTAATTCAACCCTAGCTGTTCATAGTGTGATTGGGCCAAGATAATAGTGCACCCTAATACTACCTTATGAATCCTCCTGAGGTCGTCAAAACCCTACCATTGGTTGGGTTCGTGGAAAAGGGACCTCGGGAGTGGCAGGTTTCTGATGTTGTTGTAGTTTGAGTACAAATATTTTAGAATTGCAAGGATGCAATTTTTTGCAGGGGTAATACAGAAACCCCATAATCCTTTTCAATGTGTAATAATAAATTTTTATTATTTAGTCATTCAATAAATTGTTCTCAAAATAAAACTAGACACATATTATTAATAAGCCACTAAAATATTTACATCTCTAAAGGACAGAAAACCATAGTTAGCCTGAGAAACTAATAACAAATCTAAGAATCTCCATTGGGAGACCTTCTAACATCATGAAGGGGTCTAGAAGGTATCCCTCGTCTCTTAGACCAACATAATGAATAATGTAATCGTTAGGTGAATGGTACAAGTACTAAACGTAAATGTAATATAGACAACCACAAAGTTAAATCAAACCAACTTAGATATGAGATTCCATGAACATGTATTTTAAAGGGGTTTTTAGGCTGTTTGAAATACTTGTGACCATTTTATAGCTGTTTGAGTTTAAAATGAAGTAACCATTAGAGTTTTAGTAGAGTGGTCATTAATGTTTTATTAAATGGATACAATTATATATTTTTAAGATTAAATTTTTGTAAAATAATTATAGGGAATTTACATTGATTAATAGTTTAAAATTAATATTTTTATTCATTTTTAATTATTATTTAATAGAATATCTTAAATAATAATTATACTAATATATAAATATATATAATTTTTTGTTTAGTCCCTAGATGTGATATGAATATATATATATATAAGTATAATATATTTGAATTTTATTAAATTATTGTTATATTATAATATTATATAGAGGGTATAAATGATATAGAGAATCATTTTTAAAAAAATAATTAATGACATTATTTTGTAAAAAGTGCTCAAATTTAATTATGTGGACAATTACTTAATCTATTTTACATATTTTTGAAAATGTGACATATACATAATTATTACACAATATATTTTTGATTGGACTGAATGTTCCATAAAATTAATAACATTTTGAATATATATTAAAACTATTTTAATATATTGATTAAAATTGTACATATATGAATGAAATTGTGATAAAAATTATTTTTATCTTGAATCGTACATATATATGTGTAATATTTAAATTTTTCTTTCAAAATTAAAAATTATGATAATTATTACATTTTATAATAAATTTTCAATTTTCAATATAATTTATAAGCAAATAATATTAGAAATACAAATATATGTTTTATAATGGAATTTAATAATGAGAAATTTTACATTTTAAAAGTATTGATAAAATAAGTTTAATATATAATTAATGTTTTTTAACTTTTGACATTATTTAAAGTTATTGATAATATAACATCTGATAATAATAGAGTATGAAATAATGAAATAAGACTAATAATATAATAGTAACAATATTATAATTGTAATAAAGTAATATATTGAAACAAATGAAGAATCTTGTAATGTGTTTCAGGGGAGTCCATGACTGAGGGTTTTGCACCTTCGACCATGGTGTTTCAGTGGACACTTCAACCGGGGTATCATGTCATCACAGTGGTCTTCAAGGGTACATTGCGCTTGAGGGTGGCTTTGAGCAGGTTTGTCGCTGAGGATATTAGGTGTGATTGAGGCTGAGGATTGGTGTTGCTCGAGAATCGCATGTCACAACTGTCAGAGTCTAGTTATCTTGTGGCGTTTGACTTGATAGAGTGTAGTATGTCAAAGTCCCCACGTCGTGCTACTGGGGTTCTCCTTTTCGGACTGGAGGAGTCGGGGTAGATTTAGGGTTTTGCTTTTGGTATCCAGTTCTAGTTCTAGGGGTTCCGTTTCCTCTTTAATATACTAGGTAGGCATGGGACTTAATTGTTTTGGATATACAATTAGTTTCCACTCAGCTGTTTGAATTTATTTAGACTACGAATAGCAGATGTCATTGCTTGGTTTGTGTTAATCATGGACTTTGTTATGGTTATTTAATTGTGAATCCTCCCAATGTCTCTTTTGGAAAAATAATCTTTTGAGATTGTTGTAATAAGAAAATTTTGTTATTTTTGTCCGGGTATAATTTATACACTGTATTGCTTTTTCTCAAGACTGAATCTTAGCCAAACCAGTTTTTAATATATATATATATATATTGTTACAATACTTCTCTCAACAGGCTATATATACAAATATTATATAGGCAATTAAGCAGAGTCTTTAAATTGACTGTTTTACTGGTCGCAATCTCGGTTCATTAAACAATTGAGGTCCTACACACCCAATCAGGGTTCTTGCATACCCAACCTGAGTACTACACCTCCTTCTTGGTGAATCCGAGTCTTTCCATAAGGTAATTAACATATAATCTAAAATGAAATATTCTTCTAATTAATTTATATTTATCGTTATTTTCATGTAAGGGTTATATTTCATTGCGTAGGGTTTATACATATGTATTCTCATATTATATATTTATGATCCTTGTGGTCTAGGAATAAATATTCTTCTCAATCGATCCTATCTTTTTTTTCAGGCTACAGGAGTAACATAGTTGTAAGGGCCTTTTAAAATTGTTTTTATTACATAAAACGGATCATAGAGTTTTAGTATATAATCACATATAAATATATATATATATATATTTGTATTTCAAATCCAATCTAGTTCATTTTTTTAAATGATGGATGTTTATGTTCATGATTTCATAATGTTGTAAGTATCTATTTTCAAGTTTTTTAATATCAGCAAACCCGATTATACACTTTGTGTATAATCATATACCTATATATATATATAAACAAATATATGTGACTCAAACCAAATTTGTTTTATGTATTTTATAAGATGATTTTCCAGCCATTAAACAATGTTTTTGGATGCGAAATGTGCTTTGGGTATAATTGGATTTATATTTAGTATGCAAAACCCTAACATTTTCACACATATATATGTATATAAATACGGTCACCATTGTTATAACCTAGCATGTTTTGGTTTTTAATCAAGTGATAATGGTGTATTAAATATGTTTTAAACTATTTATAACTTATGGGAAATTATTAAACCTAGTTTGATTATGAAAACTCATATTTAGACTTGGTGTATATAGAGTTATTGTTTTTAAAACCCTAGTTGATGTAATTAATACTTGTAAGACTTTAATGAATATCAGTCTATGTGTAAGACAAACCAATAGGTGTCTAGGTAAATAAGTATGTCATAATCCATAATGTATTTCAATCTTGTTTTGGTTAATGAACCTGTAATGATATTATCGTTGTTATAATTTAATGCCTTAAATGTATTATTTGATTGAATTTTTTGTGTTTTATGATTAAAAATAATATTAACTTTTGATTTTACCAAAAAAAATTAATGTATTAAAATTTGTGTTAATCCATGAGATTATGTTATGCTCACTTAATGTTTTCTCAATTGCGGTGATTGTTGTTTGTTTGGTCCTGAGGTAATCTAATTTTATGATCAATGGCAATTTTATTAGCATATTAAATTACATGTTTGTTCGTTCATAATGATTCTAAAATAAAGAGTTAAAATTTTAATATCTCATATGTCAAAACCCTTCTCATCAATTATTTTATATGCATTATTATTTTTATCAATTGCAAAGAATGTGTAATAAAACATGTAAGCCTTCGATAAACTGTTACTGCCATATTTTCAATGTTATATGTCATATTATGTATTTTTGGATTAAATGGTTTCATTATCCATTTTATTTATAGATTCAATCAATGACGCATGCATGCGACATATCATAATAATTAGATAAGAAATTACATTAGTCAAAGTGGTATGGTACTCCTTGAGTAATATGAAGTAAAATTAAAAAATTTACAGTGTTATGGGAAACCCTTAATATCAGACTTTACTAGACATTTGAGGAATGTATTGGAATTGTACGTTCTGTAATGGGGACCAGTGAAACTAAGCCCTCCAGGTTGGGGTCCAGTTACAACAGACCATCCGGGATGGATTCCGGTTACAGTGGCTCTCTGAGATGGATTCCGGTTACAAAGGCTCTTCGAGTTGGGGTCCAGTTACAATTACCCAAAAGTCTTGGCACAAGGCCTTGACAAAGAAATTAATGTACGGTATAATACACTACCTCATTATGTGTATGAATTAATTAACCAAGTTGATATTTGATTAGTATAATATCCCTCATTATGATCCAGTACTTATGAGTATTAGAAAAGTAAATTCTTAAGGCCTCACATATGGTTAGCACTCATTGACTTGGTTTTCAATTTATGAAATTGAAGTTATTATCCTTATGCGCAACACTGATTATTCATTACTCTTATTTGTTTAATTTTTATATATCGTATTCATATGTCATACTTATTTAGAATATCTTTTATTTATTACTCTAAATGAGAAAGCCTATAAATGAAACATGTACCCTTTTAATTATGTTAGCGTGTTTTTAATTGAGCACTGTTATTATGATATATTAGGTGTGTTATAGCTTTTCATTAGGAAAATGTTTTATGGAAATTTTAAATAATGTTTTTAAAAGTTATATTTGGTATAGTTGGTTATTTTTAAACCCCTTACTGGGAATTCGTATGCTCACTCTAAATTTTTGAAATAAATTTTTCAGGAATCAGCTTTTAGTAAAAGAAACATTTCAAAAGTAGCTGGTTTCCCAAAACAGGAGCTAAATAGATCTTCTACATGGGATATAATGAGAAATTTTTCAGTGAATGTTTTTGTAAAAAAATCATGTTTTGAAGGAATCGAATCTGGGTATTTTGGGGTTGGGTCTTTATTGAAAAAAATGATAAATATTTAGAAAAATAAATATTTAATTCTTTTAAAATGTTTTTTAGTTAATGTGGCTCATAACACATGAGACACACAAGACTAAACATAATTAAAGAATAAAACAAAAAAACATATAATATCATGAGAATATAGATATTCATGGTATAATATTTCAAAGTGAAGTATATACGCCATATAAAATTGAATTTGTGCATAAGAACAAATAATTCTCATTGTAATGTAAATTGATATGAAATCCCATACAAAAGAAATTTCAATTAGATTTAGGATTATTCAATGAAATAATATTGTGTGGAAAATATAAATACACCCAATATAAGTGTATATTAAGTGTAAAACAGTCAAATTTCGTTCACAAATATTTATATCATGACACAATCATGAAGTAAAAAATTTATCCCAATGAATTGGAATTGGGTTAAGATGATCCCTTACAGAAATTCACCAGCCTAACGACATCACATTAAAATTCTGAAATTGAGTTGATGATAGAGAAAAGAGTATCCCATCATGTAGAGAAAAAATTTATAGAAATAAGGATATATATGAAAATATCCAAAAAAAATAAAATGGAAATTTAAAATACATAAAAAATTCTTTAACTAAAAGAGTACGGTGAAAGGTTCTCTTACCGATTTAGTAACTTACGAATCATACCCCCTATGAAATAAGGGTCATAAAATGAAGATATAAATACCCATAAATTAATTTATATTAAAAAATTAATAAAATCTTGTGTAGTACAAACTCCAAAAAAAGGAAATAGTGTCAAATATAGCATGAATCTCATAGGAATAAAAAGTGAGATGAAAAACCCCTTACCTCATGTACGACTTGTCTTGTGTGTTCCTTGTTCTTCCTGAATAATAAACATAACTTAATTTATACTTTCTTAAGAACCATTTTAATGTTTAATATAACTTTTATATCACTTATTACCACATTAAAATTTTAGATAATTAATTAAGGAAATATCTGTCGTTTTGTCAATATTTCGTACCTGAGTCGAAAATGTACATGTTATAATTACAAATTGTCCATGTGGTAAAAATTACATTATATCCATAATGATAATATTGATTTATAATTCATATATATATATATAGTATATATATGTTTCTATAGTAATACATAAAATTTGGTGATAAGAAATGAAATGCACCATTTATGGAGATGGTAAGCCATATATACTCATGAACGCTACTTTCATTTCAATTTCATATTTAATGGAATGAAAACATAAGTATAAGAAAGGTATAATATTATTTTATTATAATATATTATTTTATATTTATTACATATTTTCATTAAGGTCATATTTTATAAGTTCCACTTATGGCATGAATGAGTCATATCACATTGAGGGTCGGTAGTCCGCACTTCATCAAATGAAATTATCATATTTACCCATTATGGAAACCATAAAGGTATGATATAAATGAAAAATAAATAATAATTGATAGAATATAATTATAATATATATATCATATAAATATAGTGCCATCATAATGGCCACCATGAGATGTGGTAGGAGATATTTGAACAATCATCGTTTTGTGAGGCAGTAGTTAACCGTCCACAACTTTTGTATGTTCGTATCCATTTGATGGTAGTTTTTGTTATTGTAGATGAAATACATATCATAAAAACAACCTAGTATATTTATGATACTGGAGTTGTTATGTGAATAGGTAATAACATAATATTATGGAGTGGTGAAGTAAAATAAAATAAAAGAACTTGAGGGAAGATGTTACAATTAAATCGCACAACTCCCTTTGGATTTAGACCAAAGGCTTTCTTGAATAGCCCTCTGCATAAAGTAAGGATTATAAGTGGAATATAGGGATTTTGTGAGCTAATTCAGTCAGAGGTATTACAATCCATGGGTCTAGAGAGGTGTGAGTAATGGGTTAGAGGTGATGACCTTTTATAAGGGGGAGGAAGGGCTCCTTAAGAATGTTTGAAAATATTATATTATTATAAACTAAATATCTATTTCAATAGGTCCCAAACTCATTAAATTCTAAAAAAATAAGACTATTATTCTAAATCCTCTCAATAAATAGGTTATAGAGATTTTTGGGTTTCATTGTTAACCTTATCATTTCACCTTAACCCTAAGTTAAAAATTTTTACTTTTACCATGTCTCGTTATATATTCATACTATATGGTTAATATAGAGACTATAAAATTACAAGAGACCAAAAATGGACCACTAATGACATTTTAACATTATATATGTCATTTTTTCAAATCTTATATTTTTAAGACTATTTTAGCAATTAAAATAATATTGATTGAATTAAAAAATCGTCTTTGTAAATTTCAATACTATTTATATCATGTCTTTTTAAAAAATTCAACAAAATTTATTCTTTCGAAAATCCTTACATAATTAAAATATAAAATGTAGTAAGTATCTATGAAATTTGTGGATGGAACAAATAGTTCCAAAATAATTTTATTTTAATATTTATAATTTCATTTATTTAATGCTTTCATTAATAAGATAATCCCTACATCAACATTGTGTCATAAATAAATTTATTTATATGATTTATAATAATTTAAATTATAATACCATGATATAGGAAATACATTTGGATTTATAATTAATATTTATTGTTTAATTTTTCCCTTATATACCCCCATATAATAATTGTCTTACTAAAAGATATATGCATATGTTACATTTTCCGTAAATTTAAAATAATTTGTATTATCTTCTATTTTTACTTACAAGTGGCTCTATGGGGTCCTAAAATCGAACCAAGGATTCCTGTGGTAGGCCATGTATCATCTAATAGTATTATGGAATGTTTAAGGAAATTTATTTTTATTTTGACCCTTATTATCCAAATTTACCTTTTAACAAAAGGTAAATAAAATATTTACTAAAGTTACTATCCATAATGCCTAAAAAAAGATAAAATTTACATAATTCATTCCTATTTATTAAAAATATGGAATAAATTTTTCTAAATTCAAAACATATATGTTGCAGAAATTAATTTAAAATTAATTCCCATTGTGAAAACAAAAAGTGTGTTATTAAGAAATAATAACTATCCAAAGATTAACACAAGTTTATATCCAATTTCAAAATAAAATTACATCGAATGACCAACATTGGATTACTTGGTAGAAATATAATCTAATTAAACATTGAAAAAAATTAAATGGCTAATGTAAAAATATAAATAAATTAGATGAAAACGCATTTTTTAATTAAAATGAAGTATTTTTTACTATTCTTAGAAAATACACTTTATCAGAAAAATACCAAAATTTTACCCAAAGTAAATTTTGTTTTCCCAATTATAAATATTAATTTCATTTTAAAAAAAAATATAAAAATTACAAAAACTTGAATTAAAAAGGTTTCACCATCAAAAGTTGGTTAATTGACCTTTTAATGAATATTAGAATATTTATGCTTAAAATTTTATTCAGTCACATTTTAAGACTCTATATTTATTTTCAAAAAATGTAAACACATTTAAGAAAAATGAATAATAATATTTTAGTTAGTTCTATTCATTCCCACCAATACAATGGTTAGGCGTTAACTACCATATATAATAATATTATATTATTATTTTTCAGTATAGCACATCCTTGTCTCCAATATGAGATTTTAGAGAAACCCATTGTTGTGTGTTGGGTATGCCATCGAAAATAGATTCCCCTTTAAAGTAAAATTAATATTTAATTTAGAAATATAAATAAATAAAAAATTCATATTCTTTATTTACCTTGGATGTTACATCCTTCCCCCCTTTTGGGAATTACATCCTGACAATTTTAAAATTGGGCTTAGAATCTTCATTTCAAGTCTCGCATAAGAAAAATAGTCAATTAAACTATCACTTAAATGAAATAAAGAGAATTAAAAAGGTAATACAAGATAGGAAATACCATGATTCCTTGAAAAATTGTTATGGAAGTGATAACTAACCATCATGTTCTAATGAACAATGATATAAAATATGATTAGGAAAAAGTTATCAATAAGAAAACCACAAACATGTGATGGGTAAAATGGTCTTTGATTCTCCAGTAGGAAAACATAATGGACAACGTTTTTTTATGTTTTATGATCCACTTTGTATATTGGATAATTTATTTATATGATTGAAAATGAACATAAGGAAATATATTTACAATTCAAGTTGAGTTTCATCAATTAATAAGTTTCTACCAAAAACTCATATTTTCTCCAAACAATGAGTATTCAAAATGATTTGGTCACACCAGAAGCACTATAATGAACTTATAAATAATCACATAATCTACAAAAGATGAACTATATATTTCCCCTATCTTTATAAATTAACTAAATCCAAAATGGTTAGTAAAAGATTAGATAATTCCTAAAAAGGACAATCCTTTATAAAAATAAATAATACTCATAATATCCAGAATTGAATAAACAGTACCCAATGTTCAACAAAGTCTATTCAATACACAATTTTCCATAAAATTGTTAAAAATAATCCATACTATTTTTGAAGAACAAAATTTAGAAGGATTTGATCACATAGTCTTATAAAAAATATTAAAATTTATCACTAAATAATATCGACTACTCTTAAAGTCTCATACTAAAAAGTAATTAACCTAATAAAATATTCTCCAAGATAGATTAATCATTTCCATTAATAACCTAAATTGCTATATGCCCAAAATAAAAACAGAGATTCATCTAAAATAAAATTCCAACCATTACTGCACAAATGAAATCCCATAGTATTCTAGTTTTCTTAGGTATATAGTATTCCCAAAAGAGAAAACTCCTACCAAAACAACCTTTATCACTTAATCACCAAATTATATTCTTATAATAATGATATCTATTTGATAAAACATAGATAAAAAAACGTATTCTTGATCGATGAAAAAATTTAACTAAAAAAGAAAACTCATACTAACGAGGGACATTACGTAGGCCAGTGGTAAGTGATGCACACTTTTCGCCCTTCAGTTGTGGGTTCGATTGTTACGGCCATGCCGGACGTGACTGGTTTTCACACATCTTGCATGTTTTCCCTTTTTATAAAACTCAAAATTAACCCTTACATGATTTAACATAAATGGTTGTCTTATACCTCTAATTTTAATCCAAAATCATAATGACCTTTATATATTAATTCATGATGTCTTATATATATTGACTTATATTTCCTCCATAAAATAACAATATTCCAATGATAGAACATCATACATTGATCCTGGTGTCCACCTAGTTTCATCGTCATCTTTTTCTTGTATATAGATGGTCCATGCATTGCAACAATGATTTATAGATCCTTTAAAATCATCTTCTTCCTTTAACCGAATACAACTCATATAACATGGGTCATATGGGTTTTCATATAAAAATAATTTCGGAATATAATCATGTATGTCATATAATTTCAAAACATTTAAAAAAACATGATTTTTATAAAATAGTCAGATAATGTTTGAGTTAATACATACAATCAATGGTCCTTTTAAAATACCAGAAGTATGTGCTAAAAGAATATAATTTAAATGAAAATATAATTAGTTTCCGCAAGGGTCACCTTATTCAGCACATTTTTCAAAATCATAATATTATTCACAATCTTGTTATAAGGAAAAATATTTTGAAATTCCATGATAATATTTACCTTTATAGAAAATATGAGGATATTGAGAAAATTGGATTTAATTAAATACAAACAATTATACATGATGGTATCGAGGTATAATGTTGGTGTTTTATTTCGCAAACAATTTCTTACAAGAGAGTTGTATATAGGCAAATTTTCCAGAATCATCTGTACATGACTTTACAACAATAATTTCCAGAAATACATCAGGAAATGATATGAATGTAATTATAGATCATCCTCCTTCCATTTGTAATAAACATTACTTGATCAGGAAAAGTTAAAGAAAATAATGATTTAACATATGGAATAAACATAGAGAATAAAAAAGTGTCCAAAAAACTCTTAATCCCAAATGTTTTCTAAACTGACCTCCGATAACAACTATAAGACCCCATCTTTAATCATTACATAATATTTAATTAAGTTAATATTTCCTATTGAGTAAATTTTCTAGGTTTATAGTTTTAGAGAATTAGGCCATAACTATTACATTACATCTGAAATATTACAAAGTAGAAACTCTTACTCAGTATCCATTTTTTCAATAAAATAAAAACCCTTAAAAGAAAACAAGAATTATTTTATTGATATAAATCTTCTTGAATTCTTCCTTTCTCTTACACTTCCTTATACACTATGAATGAAAATTAAAAAACATGGGATGTGCATAAAAATAACAGTAAGGGTTAAAAAATAATGATTTAAAATATAATTACATTATTACATACAAGACATAAACTCTTTAACACACCTCTGGAAAACCTACGATTTATTAATAACACATAGAAATCCTAAATCATAAAGGTAAATTGTAGAATCCATATCATACATATGTTTTAGCTTTCACAGCTAAGTAGGGAGTTACACTAGGAATACCCATCATAGTATATTCCCTAAATTGCTTACGAGAAACATTAACATTTACCTCTTTTATGTTACCAAATGTATTGGAGAGCTATCTCAGGGTCACCTATCCTAGTTATATCACGGAACCACATGTATGCGTAAACAATTCCCAGTAACCATAAAATATTCCTAAAACATAAAAAACATAAAGGCAAGATAACATTCGAACATTTAAAGCAAAATTTATCAGTTAAATAAATTTACATAATCAATCCATTATAAAAACCATTTTTAAAACCATTTAAAAAAATTTGTAATGATATTTTTGAATCAATGTGTCCCATTAAACATTGAGGATTTGAAAGGAATTAAAATTTTAAAAGATTAATTTCAATATACATAAATTTTTAAAACCATTTTGAATACAAGGAAATTAATGAGAAATATTTATAAAAATAAATATTTAATTATTTTAAAATAATGTTTTAGTAATAGTGTCTCATAACACTTGAGAATCACATAGTAAACATAATTAAAGAATAAAATAAAAAAAATATTATATCCTGAGAATAAGGCTATTCATGATATAATATTTTAAATGGAATTATTTACAACTTATAAAAGTGAATATGTGCATAACAACAAATAAGTCTCATTAGAATGTAAATTGAGACGAAATCCCTTACAAAGATCATACCATTAGATTAAGGATAAATAAATAAAACAATTATTTGTGAAAAATATAAATTCACCCAATATAAGTGTTTATTATTTGTAAAACGGTCCGTGGTAACTCACACATATTTATAGTATGACATAATCAAGAATTATAAGTTTAACCCAATGAATTGAAATTCGGTTAAGATGTTCCCTTATAGAAATCCGATATCCTAACAGCATCACTTTAAAATTCATAAAATGACATGATGAGAGATAAAATGGTCTCTCATAACATGGAAATATAATGTACAGAAAAATGTATCTAAAATAATATATCCCAACATAAAATAATGTTAATTTTAATGAAATAACAAAAAATAATTCTTTAACTAAAAAATTACGGTGAAAGGAACCCATACTGATTTAAAAACATGCGAAACATAACGCCCATGAAAGAAGGATCATATAATGAAGAAGAAAATACCCATAAATTAATTTATACTAAACAGTGAATACTATCCTAGGAATTAAATACACCACATAAAAATAAAGAGTGAAAAATATAGCATGAATCTCCCTAGAATAAAAAGTAAGATGAAAACCCCCTTACCTTGTTTCTGACCTATCTTGTATGATACATGTTCAGCCTGATTATAAACATAAGTTAATTTCTCCTCTCTTAAGAACCTTTTTTAAGTTTATTATTCATTTTATATCACTTATTACCGTGTTAAAAATTTAAATCATTATTAAGGGTAATGTGGGTCATTTTGTTGATATTGGGCACTTGTGTTGAAAATGAACTTATTATAATTACAAATTATACATGTGGTATAAATTCCATTATCTCTAGATTGATATTCATGAAAAATATATAATATATATCATATATATACAGTATATATATTTATATATATCAATTTATAGTAGTATATAACATTTGGATATAATAAATGAAATGCCTTGTTAATGGAGAGGGTAAGCCGTACGTACTCATGAACGCTACTTTCATTTCTATTTCCAATTTAATGGAATGAAAACACATTTTTATGTATTTATATTGTTATTACGGTATATTTTCATATTTTATATACGTCACATTTTTTAATTAACACCATATTCTCTATATTCCAAGTATAGAATTAAGGATTCATATCACTTTGAGGGGGCAGTAATCCACACTTCCTCAAATAAATTATAATATTTATCAATTATGGAAACAAAAAAGGTATGATATAAATGAAGCATATAGAAGAATAGAGTCAATATAAATATAATATCCATCACATAAATTTCTTTTCCTTCATAATCTACACTATGATAGGCAGTAGGAGATATTTGAACCATCATCATTTTGTGAGGCAGTAGTTCGCTGTCTAAAGAAACATTGTGTTCGTATCCATTAGATGGTGTTGTGTGTATGTGTAGTTCAAATACCTCTCATAAAAAACACCTAGTATATTTTCTATACTTATTTTGGTATCTAAACAAGGAATACTATATGACTAGGGAGTGGAGAAGGAAAATTAAATAAAAGTACTTAAGAGAATATGTTACCTTTACATCAGGTAACTCCCATTGGTTTGAACTAAATGGATTTCTTGACTTCCTTCTACCTAGAGTAAGGCTTCTAGGAGGAATATAGGGATGTTGGGAGATTATTTATACAGAGTTTGGATGAGACAATGGTCTTGAGAGGTGTGAGTAATGGGTTAGAGGTGATGTCCTTTAAGAAATGGGGGATGGGCTCTTTAGGAATGATTGAAAATATTATTTTATTAAAAACTGAATTTCGATATGGAATGGTCCCAAAATCATTAAATTATAATATAATATTACTATTATCCTAAATCCCCTCATCCAATTGGTTTTATACAAGTTTGTGTTTCATTTTTAACCTTATCATTTAGCCATAATCCTTAGTTAACTAATTTAACTTTTACCATGTCTTCTTTTATATTCATACTATATGGTTAATATAGTAAGTATAAAATACCAAGTGACCCAAAATAGATAGTAAATTATATTTTTAACATCATATATGTCATTTGGACGAATTTTATATTTTTAGGACTATTTTATCATGTTATAAAATATTGATAGATTTAAAAAGAGGTTTTTGTCAATTTTAATACTATTCATATCATGACAATATAAAATATCCAAAAAAACATGATTATTTTGAAAAATAATAATTAATTAAAATATAATACGTATTAAGTAACTCTAAAATAAGTGTATGGGATAAATAGTTTCAAAATAAATTTATTTTAATATTTATAATCTCATTTATTTAAATTTTTCATTAATAAGGTAATCACTACATCACCGTTGTGTCATAAATACATTAATTAAATGATGTCTAAATATTATAAATAAAAATCCATGAGTTCTGAAATATTTTTAGATTTGTTATTAATATTTACTGTCGAAATTATCACTTATATAACCCATTATATTTTTTTACAAAAACCTATATGTTTATTTTAAATTTTCCTTAACATTAAATTAATTTTTATAAAATGTCATTTTCACTTACATGTGGATCCATGGGGTCTCCTAATCGACCCAAGGATTCACATGGTGGGAAATGTATCATCCAGTAGGTTTAGGACACATGTTAGGGTAATTTAATGTTATTATAATATTTTTTAGCTTATTTACCAAATTTACCCATCAACCACGATTAATAAAATATTTACTGAAGTTTCTATACATAATGTATAAAAATAAAATAAACCTATTTACACAATTTGTATATATAGATTATAAATATGGAATCCATTTTTAAAAATTCAAAACGCAGAAGATACAAAAATTAATTTAAAATTATTTGTTGTTGTCAAAAAAAATCCTTGTTTTTATGAAACAAAAACTATCAAAATATTGACATTTGTTTAGGTCCAATTTCAAATTGAATTACATAAAAATGAAAAAAATTTGGATTAAATGGTAAAAATGTAATCTAATTAAACTTTAAAACAAATTAAAATGTTAATTTAACCATATAAATAAATCAGATTAAAAGGCAGTTTTGAATTAAAATGATGTATTTTTCACTATTCATAAAACACGATCTTTATCAGAAAAATACCAAACTTTTACCAAAAGGAAATTTTGATGTCCCAATATAAAGAATATTTTTTAAAAAAATATAAAATTCATAAAAGTGACAAAAAATAGTATTAAAATGAGTTATTCATAAGAAGGTGGTAAATTGACCTTTTAAAAAATATTCGAGTATTTGTACATAAAATTGGATTCATTCACATTTTAAGCCTATAAAATTGATTGGATAAATGTAGAAACATTTAAAAAACATGTATATTAATATTTTAGTTAGTTCTATTCATTTCTGCCAATACAACGTCTAGGAATTAACTACCATTTAGAATAATATTATATTATTAATTTTTAGTATTACTCAGCCTTGTGTGCAACACGAGATTACAGAGAAACCAATTGTTCTGTATCAGGTAGTACCTAAAACATAACATCCCTATTAAAGTAAAAAAAATATTTAAATCAAAAATATTAATAAATATAAAAATTTCATATTCTTTATTTACGTGGTATTTTATAGATAATTAGTGATGTCTGATTTTTTTAATAATTTATTAGCATGAAATGGCCTGATTTAGCTTTTTTCATTTAATTGCATGGAATTGTATCATTAAAATGTTGCACATAAAGTGTTCAATAAAATTAATTGTTGTATTATAGTGATTTAAATGTGATATTTAAAGCATGGATTGGATTTGAAAATTTATTTGTGACATTTAAATTAATGGTATGGGTCTGTTTAATGGATTTTCATAGTAGGTTTTGATTAAAAATAGTCATGTTCTTGGATTATAAAAAATGTTTTTTCATGTGATATAAAATGTGTCAGTTTAATTTTGGAAATAGGTGATTCCATAATTATGTGTGACCTATTTGAAATTATTATTAAAATGGGAATGGTTTGAAATTTTTTTGTTAGTACTTAAAGTGGTTTTTATAAATAACTTTGAGATTCAAAATGGTGTGTCAGATCCTTTGGGGAAATATTGTTTTGATTCTTTTACAAAGGGTACTTGAGGACCATTTGTAAATTTTGTGAATTTTTTTCAAATTATTGTCATGAAAACTATGAATGGGTAACCCTCATTACATGGTTGTGGTGAAGGATTTTGAATGCCCACTTTGAGAGTCTCCATTGTGTTTAAATGGTTAAAAAGAAAGATATTATTCCTCATGGTGGCCTATGGGTGACTTGATTTGTGAAATGTTTATATATGATATAGGTGAATGTGATTGGATTATAGGATAGAAATGGTTGGCTCACCCCTATTTATTATTTACATTGGAACCTTCTGTAGCTATTGGATTTCCAGTCAATAGTTATAGCACTAGATTAAGATTTCACTTTATCTAGTTTCCCATAGTACGGGATTGGTTTTTTTATTATGGGATACTTCCCCTCAAGAAGACTAGTTTGGGTGTGATCATGTGTTTGGGCCGAATTAATGTCATTAGGTGAGTAATTTTTTTAGGATCAGTTTATATGTATATTATTTTCTATATTATTCCCTAGATCTCATATGTTATCCCATTTCCATAGGCACTTGGTTGACTATGGTTAATGTTTGAGATACTTGTTGGTTGTTTCTCTTATGTTCTAATGTCCATTTCCCTTATTATATAATCATTATTTTCCCTCTTGTGTATTTTGATTATTTTAAAAAGTGATGAGTCAGTTAGCGAAGGAAAAATAAAAATTTTATGAAATAGATTTTGGTTCCCTTTCTCCATTTTTAAATGAAAACATCATCCTTTCTCTTCAAATTCTAATGGTTCCTTACTGAATGCTAATGCGTTATTAAATGGAAATAGGAAATGGAATATGTTTTTTATAAAAAGTAAAATGTGTGAATATAATAGTTTTATATATTGAATTTCCACCATAAAATTTATTTATTTTATTTAATGGAAGTGAAATTGGAATTGATTGTTCTAGAATACCTACAGAGTTTTAATACACACACCAATAGTTATTTCATGTTTTTTTATTTTGGTAAAGTATCCATATTCTTTTAGATCAATATGGGGGAAGGTTGGGTGTGATAGATGATAGTGAACCTTCGGATCACATGGAGATATTATGGTAATCATGTTTAGTTGGGGTCTTTTTGTACAGTTTGATATATTTACAGGTTTTTTTAAATGTTGATCAGTCATTTAATTATATTTACATAGCGATACTCCATTTATTTAATCTATTCGGTTTATTAATTTATATTGGGAAAAAATATCCCTTGGTTAATCTATGGATTATTGACACTATTTTATTCTCTAGGAGGATCATGAATGCCATTCAGTCCATTCCACCGATAGACTTGGATGACCAGATTGGTGTCAACATGGGTTGGTTCATGATAAAATAGTATCAGATCAGGTTGGTTATTTAGCGTACCTTCCTCTTAGAGCACCCTATGTTATTTGGGATGTCATGAAATATAGAGTAGGAATTTTGGAATGTGGGTTATAGGTATAAGTGAGCATCTAGAAGAAACTGTCTAGAACAAACATTGGGTTACCATGTGAATTAAGGTTTTATTTTGTTCTTGTAGTTCATATCAGTTGTTTTCTGTTTCAGAAAAATGAAAATAGAGTTGGGCCAATGGCCTAATTAATATATTCAGGCATATAAATATATTTTTGGTCAGGTATATGGTCCTAGAATACTCTTGGTGATGGTGGTGTGATAGGAATATCACTTCCAACCATATAGCAAGGTCACCCATCAATAGTAGTTTCCCATGTAAATTATTTTTGGTATACCGTCATTATGAAAATTGTTTTTAAAAACGTTGTTTTAGAATTTTGATAACTATCTTTGAAGTGATAATGGTTTGGTTTTTTTAATATGGAAAATGATCTTCCCATTTATTTTTTTAAGGATTTAGAAAATGGATTTTTTTATTAAATTTTGTCACTGTAAAAGGAGGATGGGTTTATAGAGATATATTTTTTAATGAAAACCTCGGGTTTATTGAAATTAGTTGTTTGGATGTGGATGTTTAATATAGAAATAGATTTTATAATTTTTTTATGTAATAATAAATTATTCATTAATCAAATTATTTTGGATGGAATGAGATTTATTGACCTTATAAAAATGATTTTAATGGGTTGAATTAGGTTTTTTGGATAGAATCCATGAGATTTTATTTTGATCAATATAAAATGGAGTGGTGTTCAGAGTTTAAAAATGATTTTTAATTTTGGTGGATAGTAATATTTTGAAATGTTTTATGAATTTTGGAAAGGAATGTTAATTTTGAACCTGAGTACTTCATTTGAATGATTTTTTTTGGAAGTAGAAATTTTTTGTTTTAAGCTTTAGTAATCCCATGACTGATCACATTCATGGACATGTGTGGGAATGTGGATGGGTGATGGAGTGTGTGAATTGGTTCCTATTATGGCATGAGTTGATGGGCGCTTGAGGTGACATGAGAATATGCATGTGTGAGGCCCCATTGAATACAATTGGTGAGTGTGCAACCCAAAATGTTTATTTTTCTATTCAAAAGTATTTTTATGATGAAAATTTTTGTATTTAGTAAAAAGTGGTTGTGTTTCTTTTTCTTCCATGGATTTTTGAATATCATTTAAAAAGTCTTGTGATTTTAAAAATTCTTATTTATGAATAGTTTTTATATGGATCATGGTTTCCATGTTGTTGAGTGCGCACCAACAAAAAGGATTCAATTCATATTCAATGTGTGGTCATTTATGGTGCATAATTAGGAGACCCACTAGTTGATCAACCCACATAATTCCTTCTTGAGTTTCAAATGTTGAATCATCATCTCATTTATGGTCTAATATATCCTCTCAATGCCAAATAATGGATGTGGAAAATTGAGAGAAACATTAGATTCCTTGAGTTACAGAAGATATCCAAGCATATGTTTACTACCATCATGCTTGACTAATTTAATTTGAAGTGGTGGATGAGAGTATCATGAACTAATTCATGGAAATATCATACATGGGAGACATTCAAGGCTCCATTCTACATCTAATATCTCTCTAAGTAAAGGATTGAGAGAAATGGAATGGATATGAGTGGTCTTTATTAAGGTGATGGTTCAATTGTTTTTGTACCTTTTCATTTTTTTAGATCCAGTTCCATACCTTCTAGAGTCTTATAAAAATAATTCCTTAAATTTTAACGTTTTTATAGTGGTATTTTTTAGATTTATAGTATAATATTTCAATGTTATGTCTAACCTCCTTTGTCGATTTAGTGAGGGAATATATTTTTTATAAATCTATTATAGTGGGAGTTCTTAAAATAGAAAACATTTCTCATGTCACTAGACATGGTGAAGGTATTTATAACAAATATATTTGGAATCGTCTAGAACCTATTAGTGTTGGTCACATAATGAAACGAAGTATGGATCATTTTTCAAAATCCTCTAAATGTTGGATCATTGTGTTTTATTATTGTGACAAGTAGGATCAAAAGAATACATCATGTCAAAATGATATAAAAACCTATTGTTCCTATGGACACCTAGGATGCTTGAAACTGTTCACCTGGGGTGTTTACAGTAAGCATCATAGAGGCAAATCCACCCCTTTGAATGACACCCCCAGCTTTTCTGTTTGAGTAAGGTTCTTGTTTTGGACCGGTTTAAATTCCACATCATTGTAATACATATTTTTTTATGATGGTTGTGTTAGGTGGTGTTTCATTTTGTCGTGTCTTCATTGGAATGTAAAAATGGATGTTGTGGATATCCTAAAAACGAATATTTTAATGAATGTGTGTATTTTAGAAATTCTGAATATTTATATTCTACATGGATGAGAATTTTACATATTTCATATTATTTTATTTCTCATTTTGTTAAAATTGGATGTTGGGGGCGTATCTCCCAGCTTAGCAGACGTTCCATGTTAGGAAAAGTGGGTCTCATGGTGTGTCATGAATTAATGGTTCTACCCTAGGTGATGTGTTTCTTTTTGTGGCACCAAAATAAAATCCATGATTGGGTATTATTATCTCCTAAATTCATTGTAATGTATGGCTCAAAATTAGGTTTCTATTTATATGCCCCACAGTGAATCTTATTCATAGTCATGAATCACAGGGGTCGTCATGGAAGGTCTTGTTTTTATATAAAAAGCGTACATGCAACATTTCCTCATTTTAGTCCATATATGTTCATCATTGGGAGAAGGTTTTTGATTTGGATTGTGATCACATGGAGGTGGTTGCAACACATAGTGATGTTGACTAATGGGGTGGGTTTTCTGACCATTTTGTAGTTTTCTTCATCAGGTTCCCCTTGTGTTGGGGGTTTTGTCAGCGTAGAGAGATGTGGGTTAGTCATTGGTGGGTTTCCCAGGTCGATCAGTGCTATTTGGTTAATGTAGGTTTTCCCTAAATATTGGAGAGACCCACCATGTATACTTTTTTGGTTTATTCAAGTTTTTGGTTAGTTCTAGTTGATTTCTAATGTTGGGGAGTCTGTTCTAGCCACCTGTGTTGGTAAACTGGTTAATTATCCATTGTAGGATTGAAACTAGGTTCTTTATTATGGGTTATTAGTTATGAGTCTATCCTTTTGGGTGAACATTTTGATTTTTAATTTAATTGACAACTAGTTTCTTTAAATTATGGTAGTCGAATGTTTAGTTTATATTTTAGGTCATTTCAATAGAAGTGGATTTGGTTTATTAGTTCATTTTAGGTATGTGGTATGAGTTTTGTTGGGTGCTGGTGGGAGTGTTCTTTGTTTTAGAGGTTGGATCATATGGTTTTGAGAATCTCCAATCCATGATTGATTAGTTGGGAAATTTTTTGGCTTACCATGGGTGGAAATTTTTTATGTGGAAACAATTTTTACACATATAATTTTATTTTAATACTTTTATCTAGTTCATCATTTGGATCTTGGATTTCCTCTCGAGTTTTGGGTGTTCCATGATTTTTTCATGAGGTGTTCCTTTTTTTAATATTAATCACATATTAATTTTTCAGTTTCGTCATCACTTTTGATGCTCCCTTTCGTCATAGAGTCTAACGAATGAAAAATCGGAATACCATAAGCACAAATATATTCAACCTTTGAAGAACATAAAAAAATGACTAAGTCATGAACAAGGAATTATTTAAGCATGGGTTGCGCAAGTTTAACTATGGTCGTGCAAGTATAATTGCGCGCCACATATTGATCATGCAGGTGACTTGTGCGCCCTATTATTTTTTCACCCAATGTCCTCAATGGCCTATAAATATCCCTTGTGGGCCCCCATTTCGAGGACAAAACATCCAAAAGCCTGATTTAAGCTCTCAACACCATATTATTTTCTTGAAGACTTCCAAACACTTGTAAGGTAATTTCTTACCTAGAATGGGAGATCTAAAGAGGGTTAATAAGGCCTCAGTGTTAAAATTCATCAACACTTGTGCGCCAAAGTGTTCAACCCTTATAGGAAATAGCCACACTTGCGCGCCACCTTATCCCTTCAACAAAACATGCACACCACCCTTTTGGAAGCCTCTAGGGTTAATACTAAGGGCTTGATCCAAGTCTCTCCCAAGTATTACCTTATGGGTTTATCGTCGCCCAAGTACACCCGAGTCGTGCAAGTATACTTGTGTGACCAGGACTTGGGCGCCCAAAAAGGTCTTGCGCACCTGCCTCTTTTTGGGTTCCCATCCTGCCTATTTAACTCTTTTCTTCAAATCCACCTCTCCTCTTCAAGATTTACCCTTAGAAACCCTCTTCAACCCCATTTTTTGCATGGTTCCTTTGTTTTATTCCTTATTTGAAAGGGATTCTGTGGAATATCTCTCAAAACCTCATAATTTACATAACTTTATGTCACTAAGGTTAGATATTTCCTTCATTCAACCTCATCCTTTAAGATGAGAAGATCTTTAATCTGGGAATCCTCCTCAGGAGTAAGCCCCAAGTTCCTGAATCTGGGCATCCCCCTTAGGAGTAATCCCCAATCATAATTCCTCTTAACCTGGGGCTCCTTTTTAGGAGTAAGCCCCAGATCTCAAGTCCCCTTAACATGGGACTCCATTTCAGGAATAAGCCCTGGGAATAATTTCTTTTGACATGGGCATCCTTATCAAGAATAAAACCAAATAATTAGTTCCTCTCTAATTTAGGAATACATCTCATTAACAATTCCTAATTTAAGTATATAAATTTACATAAAGCACATATACCTTTATGGACCTTGTTCCAGGGTCTCTTCCCTGTAGTAAATCCCGATCCTCTTTTACATGGGCAGTCATACATACATAATCCCCCCAACATTTCTTTTGATTGCATCTTTCATTGCATAATCGTTAGGTTTTACTAATACCTCCTATTTATCACACCGATCATGACTCACGTGAGCATTAATTGTAAAAGTAATTATGACATCTTTCTTTGGGACATTAATCATGAATAAACCTCATACTTCCTCACTCAAACTACGTGGCTTCTAATACCTTTTCAAACAAGGATTCATAGGTAGCACATTTGTGGGTATGATCCCAACTCTGAGATAATCTTTGTCCTTCTGAAAGACAATAAACTTCTAGTGCCCCCACTGAGTGGCTTTAAAACCAGTATGGTTATCATAATGACCATGATATTTCTATATAATGTGTTGAAGGATTCAATTGACTAAGAATCTCCAACAAATACAGATTATTCTCTATTGATGAAGAACCTCAAATACATACAAAAATATTCTATAAATCTCATACATATCAATCATTGATTGTCAGATCTAATGGAATGATCATTTTCATAATTGGTAAATTAATAAGGATTCATGAACATAACTCAAATCTATAAAGAGAGTCCCGGAGTAGACAATAATTCCCTCCAAAAAGGTGTGATGAGTCTGACCTCCCATCCTCTTAACCAATGGAAATTATTAAGCCTCATCGGTCCACAACTAATGAGAACCTACATTTGGAAAGTAGGTCCAAATGCATATGGAATCATTGGATGTTTCTAGTTCTATGAATAAATCTGTTAGAAACTGATTGGAATGGTTGAACCTTAAACAAACAAGGTCATCCTTATTTCCAGAGGAAACATAAAATGGTGAACCCGATGTGAATCCTTAATCAAGTTGATGGATTTTTTACTTATTATTAGGTGCCTATTTAATTCAATTTGGGGGCCAACAAAGCAATAAATAACATATGTGCTCATCCAAAATATGTAGTGGTCGAACTAATCTTGATTATGTCTGTTATATAAAACATGTAATTGTTTCCAAGATCTCTCTTCATTACAGAAATGGATTCTCTAAATTTTACACCTATGAATGCCTCCGCTACTATATTGATGGATCCTTGTCTTCTCTGAGGACGACATCACATACTCATCATCTTCAAGTCAATAATTCCCCCTGGTTGTCCAGATAGCGACGACTAGTGATCATAAAGCAGGTGGTGCCAACCACTGTTTACAACCATTTCGGGTCATTATCAATGGAACACAATCACCAGTCCCTCCTATATTATGAGGAGGTTAATGAGAAGTTCACTCAAGGCCATAATTCAAGAACACAGGAGTCCATACCGAGGTCTCCCATCAACAATCGCTGCCAGACTCTTGCGGTAGTGCACCCACAACATGATGAGGGTATCGCCTTTTGGGGTTCATCTCAGGTTCCTCAGACCCTAGCATGAAAGACGAACAACAAGAGGAGAAATATGGTCAATAGGGAGAAGGTTCTTAGTTCTTCCCCATATGGAGAAGTCCATCAAGTCTACATGATGGAAAATAATGACTGGGCATATACACCCGTCTATCCTGATGTTACTGCCCAGCTGACTCGTCTGGAAGTAACATCCCAATCCTGTTAGGAAATTCCAGAAGAGTATTATAGGCAGGCATATACACCTATTGATAAGTCATCATCTAGTCAGTAGGCTCGTCTGACCACAACCAATGAATCTCACAAATCTAATGATGTGGCAACTGATAAGCAGGGAAATACACCTGTTTATAGTCAACAATTATGTCAGAAGTATTGTTTTCTATTATTGAAGGAAATTCTTCAGCCATACTTGATTAATAATACACAGCAGGAACATACACATGCCAATGTTAATCAATGCTGACAACAGTCTCGTTTGGCAGCACTTGAAGAAATCAGTCGGAAAGCTCCGATGACGAATTTGTAGCAGACTCAACTCTCTGCCACCACACATGAGTACTGTCAGAATTCACTGATAAGAAAAGGGGGATTTGAGCAGGAATACACACCTACTCCAAGAATGAAATGGATATATATTCCCGTTACGGCAGCTGAAGTAACCAAGAACATTCTGAAAATGGTGAAAGAGCAGAATAAAATCTCTACCCATATTTTGGATGCCTATCAAAATATTATAACTACTTCAGCAGCATCACAGGGAAAGAAATACAAATTTGTCCCTACTAGCGGAGTGAATAATAAACATATCACTCCGGAACATATACAAACTTATATTCCAATCCTGGAGGGTTGTGGGGCATACTCCATCATTTCATACAGACAATCAAGTCAGGCACATAAACCCGATTTGAATGGAGAAAATCAGCCTAACCAAACAATTTCTCCTGAGCATGAACATAGACTTGCCCATAATAACCACTTCCTTCATCAAGTGGTTCCCAAAGTGTGATAGAATGAATCTAAAAAAAATATTCGTCCATCACAGTCAAGAAATCAAGATCCAATCTTTAATAAGGACTTCCTCGATGCTGGGGTTCTTGAATCCCTTAGATAATTAACTGTTGCAACTCACGATTATAATCTCTCACTTCCCAATAATAGGGACAATAATTCTGTAGGTCTTAATCAAACACTTCCTCATGAAGGCTTGCATCATGACAGTTCAGTTGATCTCAAAGTATCATCATCAGATGAGAGACATGATAGCCCTCGGTGTGGCAAGAAGATCAAGGAGTAAAAGGTTTCATCTTTTACTGTAACCCACCATGGTGGTCCTCCCCAAGAGGATGAATGTAGCTACGAAAGTCCTCTCTACAGTAGTAATTCGCATTGCTTGGAAATTTTTTCAAAGGACAATTTAGTAATGAGAAAGCCCTCTTATCTTGGGGAACATGAAAATATGAAGCCCATCATATATGATGCTTTACCGCTAGCAGGTGAAATACATTCTCAATCTAAAGATAGCACAGGGTGTAGTTCATTCTCCGAACCACCCCTGGGTCACTTGTATTCTAATTTGATAAATGTATTCTCTACCAATATTTTTGAATCTGATGAAGCAACAAAGAAGCACCAGATTTGGAATATTAGGTAGAAGAATCTTCATCGAATGATAAAGAGGATATGCTGAATATGAGAAAACTACTGGTGAAGGTGAAGTTCCAGTAATGTTTTGGCCTTTGGATGACTCTCGGTATGATATTTCAGAAATGTTGACGGATGATTGTATTCACGATATTCGTCTCAACATGTGGAAAACTCTTTGTGACTTGAAATGGAAAATATTATCTTATGATGAATATTAAATTCATTTCAAGATAATAGAAGGGTTACAATGCCAAATTGATTTGGCATCTCTCTCAGTTTCCCGATATCCAAAGGCTGAAAAGCATCAGAGAGCCCTTCAGTGTTCATACCTTGGTGTACTAAAAATATTGAGCCAGTTAATTTCCAATTCCCCATCTGGTAATCATATATGGGGATGGGGTGTTCATGGAGTGCTGAATTTAACTGTACTCTTCAGTCAAAAAATCCCACCAAAAATTTTCTCATGCAATGTCATTGCCCATGGCCGGCCACATCCAATTGGTTTTTTTTGTAATCAAAGGATTGCTCGAGAATATGCCTCAACTAGTTATTCACAATGTCAGGCATACAAAGAACATGTTTTTGAAATACTTGTGTATCAGGAAAATGAGAATATTGAAAATTCTTCTTGTTTAGAGCATGCACATCATCAGGTGATAGAAGTGTCAAAAACCATCCAATGGTCATTTGGGCCAGGTGATTTGAGTGGATGTAGGTTTATGCATCTGGCCAATTTCTGGACTAACGTTTGCAAAATCAGGAGAGATTTCTAGAAAGACTCAAATGTAGCATCTCAAGAACCACCTCAGCTTTCCAGACTGGGGACTCTTTTAACCCAACCCTCAGAATCAACAAATAGGATTCAAGGATTTGAGTAGAAACAACAGGAACAGCCCCAATCCACCGGACTGGAGACTTTTTCAAATCCTCAATCTCTTCCATAGTTAAAGTCAGTCTTCTATCGATTAGAGAAGACGCCACAAGTGGAACACATAGCTGAATTATAAGGAGATTCCATCTAAATTATGGTTCATCAAGAAGTTCCTAAGGGATAAACTCAACAAAAGGCAATGTCTCATCAAGGACATGGGAGAAGACAGTATCGCAGAAATGACGATAGAAGGGATGCAATGCTTTATGCATCATTATATGTCATCAATGCCATTGTCACTGATCCCCCGTAACAGGAGGGTCACTCAGGGGAATCAGATGAAGAAGTTCCTTTTCAAGAGACTATATGCACTAAAACAAATGAGGAAGGTGTGCGTAACCAGAATCAAAGGGTTACCCATAATGAAGGTATTCCTTTAAATAACCAACTCCCCCATCTCCGAAAGGCATCTATCAAGGGGAAAGGAAAAAATTCAGGTGAATTCCTTCCTTCCAATAGAGAATTCCAATCACTCTCACTAGATAAAAGGTTCACACAATAAGAGGAGGAAATCAAGTAGTTAAGGATATTGAACGCAGAACTACTTCAAAGTAGTCTTCCTCCTAAGCATGCTGGAGTCAGTCAGTCAAGGGAATTTGTTGCAGCTACTGAGATGGATCAAATATATCCTACTTTACCAGTACTCCCTCACAGTCCTAATCCTATGAATCATGTACAACAACAACCAGTAGTGCTACCATTAGTTGTAGTACCACTCACCACACCTGTCCAAACTCTAATTATTGTACCTGCTCAGGCCCAAGCTCAACCAGATGTTTCTCAAAAATTAATGAATACCATTGAGTCATTAACAACTCGGTTGGATGATATGGAAGGAAGGCATGCAAAACTTCAAGCAGAAATGAGATCTTACTCAGAATGGGTTGATGCAATTCCTCCCCCATCCAATTTTGCAAGTACCATATTCCCAAGTTTTAATGGTTCGAGAGACCCAGAACAATAATTAACACATTTTTTTTCTCTTTGTGATGCTATGATGGAAAATCATCAACAAAAATAAGTATTTAATCTCATGTATTTTGTACAGTCATTATAGGTGATTGCTTTTGTCTAGTATACATGCTTGCAATCCAGGTCAATTGTCGGGTGGGAGGATCTCTGTCAATGATTCCTTCTTCAATTCAGCTCAACATTTCCAAAGACGACAGTTTTTGATCTTACAGATTGTAAACAAAGGGATAATGAAAGAGTTTCATATTACATTACTCACTGGAAGGGATTAACACATTCCATAAGCATAAAACTCCATCAAAAATAATTGTTTCCAATCTGTGTGGCAAATTTTCGTGATGAATTACACACAACGTTGATCCTTGTAAAAAACACAGGAGGGTTTTGAAACCTTACATCAATAGATCAACAAATTGAAGACTCTCTTATAATTACTATGGATAAAACTTGTGTAATTACATCAGTTCCAGGAAGGAGAATGGGGAGAGCAGAGACTGCTACAGTTACACTTAAACAAGAACATGTACCTACTTCCACTTCAAAACCTTCATCTTATCGAAGGGCTCCACCTCCTAATAATCAAAAGCAGAGTTAATTTCTTCAAGATGATCAAATAGATCAAAGATAGAAACAATTTGAGGAGTTAAAGAACAATGTTTATTCTTTACAAAATAAAAAAGTTCTTAATAACTTCATTTCGGCTGTGCAAAATTATTTGGTTCAGTTGTCAAGGCCTAAGAGGTCGAACAAGGAAGGAGATGAAGACCTTAAAAACTATTTCCCATTTCATCAAATGATGGGGCATCCCATTCACGAGTGTTTTATCTTCAAATACCTCATGGAAAAAATGGTGGATTCGAGACAAGTCGAACTGAATGTTTCTTCATCCCAGGTAGCATGTGTTACTGCTACAGATCCAGAGGAAGAAGGTGAGTGGCAAGAAGTCAAAAGCAAAAAATGCATAGAAATATGATGATTGTATGGTCAAGAAAATGATCAAATGAACTCATGTCATTTTATTAACTCAACTAAAGATACCAATTGTATCTTCTGCTATGAATGCCATAGCAAACCCACCTTCATTAGAAGAAAAATCCTCAAAGAAGTGACATAATTCAAATAAAGAAGATAAGTCATAAGAATATGAGATTGTGTCAAAGCCCAAGTTGACTTTGACTCTAGAAAATTTTATTCCATCTACTTCAAAGACATGAGCACCGCCCCACCAAATGGCACGACCTAAACTGGCTAATCAGGTAGAGTCTTCATTAGATGAGGAGTTGATCTTTGGTTTTGTTAACATGATTCAATTAACAGATCCTTATGCCAGTCACAGTTTCAATCTTGATGAGCCTAGGTTCCCAATATTAAACAGAGGAATTATAGGGAGTTCCTATGGTCTAGGATACAGAAGAAGATGTGGATATTCCAGAATCCACTATTTCAATCCTACCCTTGCTAGAACTCTATATGTAGCAGAAACTCGTGGCAGAGCCCTTCAGCGGGCTCAATAAGAACAAGAATGTTCTTCCACACATGGAAGATTCAGTCCTGACACAGTTATTTTGGTAGATCGGTTAGAAGTTCCACATTCTTCCTCACATCAAATTAATAGGCCTAGTTGTTCTAATCTTCCAAATCCAGGAGTATTTCCAACTCCTACCCCAATACAAGATGCATCTATTTCCAAAGCATCAACTTCTATGGAACCTGAGAAACCAAAAGTTCCTATTGGGAAACACAGTCCTTTGGATCAAAATTATGATGTGTTGAAACATTTTTCCCTTGTACCGGACAAGTTATCAATTCTGGATTCCTTGAATCTATCAAAGGATCATAGGGAGGCACTCATTGAGGTTTTGTCAAGTCCTTTTGAATTCAAAACTGAAATTGTTGCGGCTGAATTCTACCATGTATAGAATGATCCTTCCGAATTCCATGTAAGGAAATATTTTATAGATGAAGATGAAAATGATGATGTGCATGGACATATTATACCATTGTATTTATCTGGCAAGGTCAATTATGTTGACATATGACGAGAATTCATTGATAATGGTTCAGGAGTCAACCTCATCCCTATTTGTAAAATTTGTTGATTGGGCCTCACTGAATCTGATTTATCACCTTCTACATTGATGTTGCAAGGATATTATAAAAATGAACAAGAACCTATGGGTCAGATTACATTCAGAATGTAGTTTGGGGACCTTGTATCCAATTCAGATTTCATGGTTTTTTGTCACGACACAACCTTCAACATTTTACATGGAATACCTTGGATACATCAACATGTGTGTATAACTTCATCATACCATAAATGACTAAAATATTATTTCAATGGTTAAATTGGGACATTTTATAGTGATAAAGACCCATTCAAAACATGTGAATCTCAATACATTGAGGAAGAATTCTATCCCATGGAGAGAAATGAGGTATCTACGACAAAGTAGGTTACTAAAATTAATGATCCATATGGTTAGGAAAAGATTCTAGTAATCCCATTCATACATGTGAGTACATATTATGTGTTGCCTATTAGTCAAATTGATAGGATAGACTCAAATCCAAATACTCTTATAAAAACTTCCATAATGTCAATTACGACAACCAAGCCAGACATCATGGTAAAAATTGTTGATTCACCAAGAAATGAAGAAAGATCAAATGGAGATGCATTCATTTCATCCGATGAAATCCATCAATTATATACTTTATCAACCTATCCAGAAGATGTTATATAAATGTCAGAGATGAACAATGATGTCAATTCTCAATCCATCATCTCATCTTTATTACACAAGGAAGACCCTTCATCATCAATATGGTCAGAAATTGTATCCTCTTCTTCAAGATGTTAAAATTTTAACATCTCTCTTGATCATGGAAATTCTGCTTCATCATCTACTATTCAAGTAGAAACAGAATAAATAACACATGTTGAAGAAGAAGAGGAAAATCTCAGAGATGCTCCTCCAGCAATTGAAGAGAGTATCTCTACCACTATGGATGAACTCAGAGAAATAAATTTGGGTACAAAAGAAGATCCATGCCTCACATTAATTAGTGTGACCATGAATCTTGAAGAGAAAGAAATGAATATTTCATTTTTAAAGAAAAATTGAGATATTTTTGTTTGGAACTACACAAAAATTTTAGGGATTGATCCTAATGTTGCTACTCATCATTTGGGTTTTCGATAAGAACATCGAGGATTCAAGGAAGCCGCAAGAAGAACACACCCAAATCATGCTTCCAAAATTGAAGCTTAAGTGGAAAATATTATCAAATATAAATTCTTTCGAGATGTTCAATATCCCAAATGGCTGCCTAATATTGTCCCTGTGAAAAAGAAGAATGGACAAATTAGTGTTGCATAGAATTTAGAGATCTTAATCAGAATAGTCCCAAGGATGATTTTCCAGTTCTGATAACATAAATCCTAATCGATGAAACAGTTGGCTATGAAGCACTGTACATCATATATGGATATTCTGGGTATACTAAAATCTGTATGGCTCTAGAAGATGAAGAATCTATAACCTTCAGAGCCCTTCAAGGTGTGTTTTTCTATCGGATAATGCCCTTTGGCCTGAAAAATGCATGTGCAACATATCAACGTGCCATGCACCATATCATCAAACCCTTTTTAGGTAAATTTGTTGAATGTTAAGTGGAATATTTGGTGGTTAAATTCCAACAACATTCAAATAAATTAGCGGATTTGGAAATCATATTCCACAAACTTCGACAACACAATATGAAGATAAACCCCATGAAATGTGCTTTTGGGGTAACCTTAGGAAAATTTCTCTATTTTTTTATATTCCATCGTGGTATAAAAGTTGATCCTAAGAAGACAGAGTCAATCCTTGGAATGTCACCACCTTTAAATTTGAAGGAATTGAGAGGACTTCAATGACACTTGGCCTATATTCAGCGATTCATCGCCTATTTGGCAGGCAAATAATTAAACTTCACCAAATTGATGAAGAAGGGAATCACTTACTAGTGGACTGAGGAATGTCATGAAGCATTCAATATTCTCCAGAAATAATTCTTTATTCCACCAGTATTAATTCCACCTTTTTAAGGAAGACCACTTATTCTTTATGTGACAGCTTTAAAGCGATCATTGGGTGACTTCCTTGCTCAGAAGAATGATGTAGGTAATGAAACCATCCTTTACTATCTCATTTGGACTATGCATGAAGCAGAAACCCGATATTCAAATACTGAAAAGTGTTTCCTCACATTAATATTTTCAGTTTTGAAAATTGAGACACTACCTGCAACATCAAGAGGTCCAATTGGAATCTCGCAATAACCAGCTCAAATTTATCCATAGTCATCCAATTATTACTGGACGTCTTGCAAGGAGGGAAGTTATTTTTTAGTTGTTTGATATCCAGTATGTGTCTCCAAATGTAATAAAGGGCCACAGTTTGGCTGATTTCCATGATGAAAACCCTTCAGTGGAAGATACAACTTTATATATTGAACTTCCAGATGAAGAAGTCTTTTCTATTAAAGATAATCATCAAACATGGGAAATGTACTTTGATGGTGCTTCCAGAAGTCCAACACGGAAGAAAATAGAAGATCCTAAATTCAACAAATTTGTGTTAGGAATTGTGGTTATTTCCACAGAAAAGTCAGTACTACCCTATTCCTTCTTATTGTTGGAAGTCGTTACAAACAATGAAGAAAAATATCAAGCTCTCATCGCAGGATTGGAGTTGGTGCTTCAGGCACATGTGAATCACTTAATGGTGAAAGGTGATTTAGACCTGGTAATCAAATAAGTCAATGGGGATTATTCCATCAGAAAAGAAGAGTTAATACCTTTGTATGATTACATAGGAGAGTTAATGGCTGAATTTCCATCAGAACCAACATTTTCTTATGTCCCACGATCACAAAATGCTGAGGCTGATGCATTGGCTAATATAGGCACAGCTCTCACATATCCAAATTGGGACGAAAAAATCATCAGTATTGCCCACCGTCGTACAATTTCACCTTATGTTCAAATCAGAATAGTGGAAATCAAGGAAATTGGTCCCATTTCTGAACCACATGGTCATACTACAGGATGGATGACACCTATCAGGTAATACCTTCAAAATGGAACACTCCCACCTGATAGAACCGGGAAAGAACATGTCCGGTGACGTGTGGTCAATTTTACTCTTTATGATATCCCAGATCACCAAAAAATTCACAAAAATAGAGGTTTTGATGGAATTATCTTTAGATGTATTAATGGTGAAGAGGCAATGGCTATCATGAATGAAGTACATGCAAGAGTCTGTGGTGCCCACCAGTCTGGATGTAGACTATCTGATCAAATTCAAAGGCTTGGATACTTTTGGCATTCAATGATAAAAGTTTGTGTTTATTTCACTACGAAGATTCATTCATGCCAAGTATGTGACAACTCCATTCATCAACCCCCATAGTTTCTTCATACAGCTAAATACTCATGGCCATTTTCCACATGGGGAATGGATGTAGTATGACCTCACCCTTCGACTAAATCCAAGCTATTTAAGTATATTCTTATTACTACTGACATAATTTACAAATGGGCAGAGGAAATACCTCCCAAATAAGTTAGTTCTAAAAGCATTGATAGATTCATCAAGTCCAACATCATTACGTTATTTGGTGTTCCTCATACCATATTGACAGACAATGGCACCAACTTATGTTCATCCGATGTAAGGAAGTTGTATCAAGAACAGAACATCAAATCCAACCATTCATCTCGGTATCATGCAGCGGCCAATGGACAAATAGAAGCCTTCAATAAGACTCTTTAAAACATACTACAAAAGGTGTTGTATAATGATAAGAAATCATGTCCTGATAATCATTTTCATGCTTTATTGGCTTATCAGACCACCACCTGCACTGCTATGTGGTTAACTCTATATTCATTGGTATATGGAACAGAAGCAGTCTTGCCCATTCAGGTTTAATTACCTTCACTCAGAGTAGCCATTTGTGTTAAGTCATCTATAGATGAAAAATCACAAAGCTATTAGATGAATTGGAACTATTAGATGAAAAAATATTGTGCACCCTGTACCACTTCGAAGTCAATCTGAATCAAATAGCACAGGATTTCAACAAAAAAAAATCTTCGTTCATTTATTAAAGGAGAATTGGTATTGGTTCTATTAACTCCAATGATACTAGGAAAGAAACCTCCCAAGCTTGAGACAAATTGGGAAGGACCTTACTCAATACATAAGGTCTACTCCATTGAATCTTATTGTTTAATCTCAGTGGATGGAGAACTCATCATGACTCCAACCAATGCATGATTCTTGAAGAATTATTTTGTGTAACAAAAATATAATACGTCCAAGCTACATGATGATAAACTATACAACACCCTTTCATCCAACATGACGCTAAACTATGGTGTCCTAGCTACATGATGCTAAACTATGCAGCACTCATCCTTGCTATATGACGTTAAAAAATATAACCCCTCTTTTTTCCATACTGATTGACATTAAACTGCATAGTCCCCTTTAGTCCTTATTTCATGACATTAAACTGCACAGTCCCTCTATTTTCCAACATGATGTTAAACTGTGTCTAGTCCCTTATATTTCCTACATGACATTAAACTATGCATCATTAGGGTTGTTGCATACTCTTGTTTCACGCACCAAGTATGACTCACATGAGCTTATAGTAAAATTCAATCAAAACACAATCTCTAGGCTGCTAACCAGGCATAAGTCCCAACACAATTTTTTGGTCATTTTCCTCAATAAAAACTTGATCACCAATTCATTCTTCAATCGAACTACACAGACTGTAATCCTTGCCTTCTAGGCTAGGTATATAGGCAAACTCCCATGTTTCAAGACCAAAACCAATATCTTCACATCGGTTCACCTCCATCTCATACATTTTGGATTTGTGAATCCACCCCAAGAACGAATATTTTTTACATTGGTTCACCATAATTCTTGCTATATGATGTTAAACCATTCACACTTTTGTCCTGTATGACAATAAACTACAACATTCTTTGACACCCTCACCTAAGAGGGAATCATTATATACCTTGATCTCCAGTCATGTTATATTCCAAAGACTATGTGAATACGTGGCATTGCCCAAACCTTTAATCTTGGGTCCAACCATCATTACACTAAAGTCCCCTTTCACCCTTCACTTGTATGAACCAAATTTGTACATATGGTATTTCAAGAACTATGTATTTCTTGATTCCCATCCTTATGGGATATGTTGGAACGTTCAAGCATCCCTCAAATCCACCCCCAAATCTTTGGGCCTAACCCAAAATTCCCCTTTCAGTCCATTGGCTAAAAAGTCCCCCCTGTGAAAACATTAATGTGGTATGAGAACCCTAGTCTTCATTCACATCAGGTTTATAAAACACACAATGTGTATTCCTTATTATGGTCCGAGCTCTATGACACTAAACTAAGATCTCTTAAATTCTTGTACCACCTGACGTTAAACTATATTTCAAGAACTACATTTTTCTTTATTCTCATCGTAATGAGATATGTAGTGAAGTATATCATTTCAATTCAGGACACAACCACAACATGATTATGGTCAGAATTGGTCTATGTATCTTGTTCATGCATTAAAGAATACCCATTTTGATGTGTCATACTCCTAACCTTATATACTTCTAGATCTCCATAACCCTTTTCATGAATTTTGGTCGCAAAATGTTTGATGCATGGGAATTATCCTGACTATGCTGCACATGCCCTTAGGCGGCCTTGCAAAATTAGTCTACATAATGGACCTGTTAGCCAAAAGATTCTATTATTTGACTATGAAGCCAATGACCTTAAGTAGTCCTACATAATTCAAGCCCTATTGGGTTTTTCAAATAGAGGTAACTTCATTTTTGGGAGGAAAACCTCTTTTGTCCTTATTTGTCTTAACGACAATATATAGGGATCCTCAAAAATAGCCATCCTTAACATATTTTTCCCATACTCTTTTTCATGATCTAAAAGTATTTAAGTCTATGGTTTATATTTCCCTTCACTACGTTTGGGTTAGACCTTCGTTAGAGTGACATTCATCCAATTCTTTGACAATATTGATTGGAAATATTCTCTCCATATTCATGTACCTCTATCCATACAACATACTCTATGATTTGAAAATTTTGAATCTCCATAAACTTTCACTTGCTTTTTAGCAATAGAAAAGGAAAATTTCTGAGAGTTCTTTTGCCTGACTATGCAGCACGTGGCCGTAGGTGGCCTTGCATAAGTAGTATACATAAGGGACCTATTAGAAAAAAGATGCCATTATTTGACAATGCATCCAATGCCCTTAAGTATCCCTGCATAATTCAACCCCCTAACAGGTTTGTTAAATACTCGTAACTTTACTCATAGGAAATGACTCGTATAATTCCTTTTAGCCTTTTTTCATATCATTCGTCAGATTCAAAATTTCATAAGTCATTGTTTACATGTTTCCCCCCATAATTGAATGTGGTAATATGTTTTCAGATAAATTATCAATTAATTGAGTCAATTTTAATCCATTCTCGATTCGGTCAAAGCTATTCGACATTAAACATTAGCCTTTTTATGTCCGACGTGCATTACTTTAAACTTCCCACAAAATACAAGGGAACTATGAACAAATATCAAGTCCCAGCTCACTAAACATAAATTTTGTATGATTTAGGTAAAATTGATCAATATAAAGATTCAAAGTTTGTAGGGTTATTTTTATAATCCTAGAAAATATCAAACTCTTCTTACTAGGCCCATTGGTTTAGGTAAAATTATTTAATGTAGGTAGCAAGAAAATGTAGGCACAAATGATTGAAGATGCGAGTTTTTTTCATTGACGGACAAGTGTTAGAAGGACATCTAATGAATGGATTCTCTTATCCTTTTTCATTAATTACAAGAGGCTTTCAAAATAACTCTTAAATTGATTTATTTCCTTTCGATATTGATCAGAAACCACCTAGAGTTCATTCATTTAACTGGATACAATAAGAGTCGCAGTAATACCCGCTCTTCTTGGAACAATTGTAAAAGAATGTTCTTGAGTGCGGTTTGAGAAAATTTTCTACTGATCAAATAGTGACTCTATTTTTATCCAAGAGACTTATAAGTTGGATACATGGATTTGAGAATAGATCATTGGAGGTAGAGAGCCATTTTGAGAGAATAATCTTTTCAGATATCGTTCTAATGTCATGATAATCTTCTATCTTCCAACCAGTAGAGGAAAAAAATATCAGCCCATGGGTTTTCCATTTTCATATCAGTAAGGAAATGGCATGGAGGAAAATTAGAAATTTCACATTATTGATGATCCTCTAACTGCACTGCATAACTGAAATAGAGGAGTAGTAGTGCGACTGTATCTCGAACATATAATTCATTCCATCAGGAACATTGACTCCTTGCAGATGACCATGGCCATACAAAGGTAAGTAAATATTTTATGATTAATTGACATAATATTTCTTCAAGTACTTAGCCAAATATGGGAGAGTGATGTCGTAGATATCATAATAATCATGTACAACGACGTTCATCAGGTCCTCAATCTGCATGCTAGCCAGTTCATCATTCGTTCCAATTCTTTTGGGAGGCATTGAATCATCAAAAAAATCATATAATTAACTTTAAAGTAAGTTTATTTTTCATAAAAGTTGTGAATAAAATTGAAAAAATGGATAAGTAATTAAGGAGCACAATTCCCATATTGGAGCGCAAATCCAAGTTGGTCATGCAAGTTTAACCGCGCTAGTGCTGGCGCGCAAGTTTGAAACTCACTGTAGAAGCACGACACAGATAGAAGTGTGTATGAGCGGAAAATCAAGACATATGCATGACGAGAGCTACTTGTGCGCCGAGAGCTCAGGAGAATTAGAAACCGAGTACTTTGCGCGATGTGGTGCCACATATTTATTAGCAAGGCCGTACCCCTGTTCACCGGACCTTGCACGCCAGAAGTATACATGCGCTCCTATGACTTGCGCACCTTAGTACCTTGTATCTCATTTTCCTCAAAGTCAAATCCTCTTTCCTTTTTAAGATCAACTTTTAGGGGGGGACTTTTTTTGACGCTCTTTTTCATCACAGAGTCTATCGAATGAAAAAGTGTAATACCTTAAGCATAAAGAGATTCATTATTTGAAGAACATAAAAAAAATGAAAAAGACATGAACAAGGAATTCTTTAAGCATGGGTCGGGCACGTTTCACTATGGTTGCGCAAGTATAATTGCACGCCACATATTGGTCGTGTAGGTGACTTGCGCGCCCTATTATTTTTTCACCCAATGTCCTCAATGGCATATAAATACCCCTTTTGGGCCCCCCATTTAGAGTGTGAAAATTTCAAAAGTCAGATTTAAGCTCTTGGCGCTCTAGTATTTGCTTGAAGTCTTCCAAACACTTATAAGGTCATTTTTTTACCTAGAATAGAAGATCTAAAGAGGGGTAATTGGGCCTTAGTGTTGAAATTCAGCAACACTTTCGTTTCTACGTTTCCAAACCTTAAGGGAAATTGCCACACTTGTGTGCCGCCTTATTACTTCAACAAAACTTGTGCACCACCCTTTTGGAAGCCTCTAGTGATAATAATAAGGGCTTGAGCCAAGTCTCACCCAAGTATTACCTTATGGGATAACCTTCACCCAAGTACACCCATGTCGTGCAAGTATACTTCCGTGACCAGGACTTGTGTGCCCTAATAGGACTTGCGCGCCTGCCTATTTTTGGTGCCCCTCCTGCCTATTCAACTGTTTTATTAAAATCCATCTATCCTATTCAATATTTATCATTAAATACCTTCTTAAAAGAAAATTTTGTCATGGTTCCTTTGTTGGATTCCATATCTGAAAAAAATTCTATGGAACATCTCTCAAAACCTCATGAATTACATAACTTTATTTCACTATGGTTAGATATTTCCATCATTCAACCACATCATTTAAGATGAGAATATATTCAATCTGGGCATCCTCGTTAGGATTAATCCCCAAGTTCCATAATCTGGGAATCCTCTTTAAGAGTAAGCCCCAATCATAATTTCTCTTAACCAGGAAATCCTTTTCAAGAGTAATCCCCAGATCTCAAGTTCCCTTAACATGTTCCTCCTTTTCAAGAATAAGACCCTAGATTAATTTCTTTTGACTTGGGATTCCTTATCAAGTAATAAACCCAATCATTTGTACCTATCTAATTTGGGAATCCTTCTTAGGAATAAGTCCTAAGTAAAGTATTTAAATTTTCATAAAGCACATATACCTTTATGGACCTTGTTCCCGGGTCTCTTCCCGGAAGTAAATACTGATCCTCATTTACTTGGGCAGTCCTACATACATAATCCCCACAACATTTCTTATGATTTCATCTTTCATGTCACAATTATTAGGTTTTACTAATACCTATTGTTTCTCACATCGAGCATGACTCATGTGAGATTAGAGTGTAAGAGTAATTATGACATCTCTCTTTGGGCCATTAATCATGCGTAAACCTCATACTTCTTCACTCGAACTATGTGGGTTCTGATTTATTTTCTAATAAGGATACATAGGTAGCCCATCTGTAGGTATGATACCAACTCTCAAATAATATTTATCCTTTTGAACGACAATAAATATCAAGTTCCCCACTGAGTGGCTTTAAAACTAGTATGGTTATCATAATGACCAAGATATTTCAATATAATGTGTTGAAGTATACCATTTAATAAGAATCTACAACAAATACAGATGATTTTCTATCGATGAAAACCCTCAAATACATATAAAAAGATTTCTTAAATCTCATACATATCAATCATTGATTGTCAGATCTTAAGGAAATATCATTTTGATACTTGCTAAATTAATATGGATTCATGAACATAACTCAAATCTATAAAAAGAGTCCTAGTGTAGAAAATAATTCCCCCAAAAAATGTGTGATGAGTCCGAACACCCATCCTCTCGACCAATGAAAATTCTTAAGCCTCATCGGTCCACAACTAATGAGCACCTACCTTTGGAAAGTATGTTCAAATGGATATAGAATCATTGGATGTTTCAAGTTCTATGAATAAACCCATTAGAAACTGTTTGGAATGTTTAAACCTTAAACAAACAAGGGAATCCCCGTTTCCAGAAGGAACAATCTGTTTTTAGTGAAAAATAGGTATTTGTTATTGGAAGAGGGTTGAACATGTTTGGCACCTTGTTAGAGGAAATTGTGTGACAATATCCATGAAATCAAGTGATCCATGTGATGCCTCTGGTTAGGGGAGAATAGACAACACCTAGTTAGAAAAAATGTGTTAAAGTAATGTGCATGGTTATATCATTTTTTGATAGAACCATGTCATAGGGGTAGTACATAGTTTACCAAATCATGTGGCTAATCTGCATGAGTGCATTGTTTTTACATTAGGGGGATCACAGTTGGCGCATGGTTTGGGAAACTGTGAGGCCTAACCATGCACAGTTCCATGTCATTAAAAATGTGAATTATCCTTTCAAACATCTTATAATTTTATCCCCAAAACACATCCTCCTTTATTATCTTAGTTTGTATGGTCCTATGGGAGCTCCTCCCCTCTTATCCAATGATCTCCTCCTCTCCCATGGTGTGGATCTATGGTTGCTTCATGTTTTTGTGGTGAAAATTCAACCTAATCTCCACTACCCATCCCACCCTTCCTCCTTCACTTTTCTCTTGAGTTTCGATACATACATGGCCTTATGGATCCAAGGATCATGATTTCATATGTCTATGTTATATTTTTTTTCTTATTTGGGGTTCCTTTGGTTTTTTTTCTTCTTCATGGAAACATTATAGTGTTGTTTTTTATGGTGGTAATTTAAGAACATGTCATTTTAGGTAGGATTACCCTTTCACATGTCCTATAAATTAGTGAAATCTTGGTTTATTTTTTTTCCAAAATTCCATATATGCTAATGAGTGATTTATGATTTTTTAAAATATTTTTTAGCCTGAAATGTAGTGATTTCCCTTCATTCCTTGATGTATATTTCATTGATTTGTTATAAAGTTTCACACTAACTGTTTGATAAAATAATCATTTTGTGACTGATTTGCAATATTTAAAACATTCATTTCTTTTTTTAATGAATTAATAAAATTTTAAATTATGTTTTAGTCACTTTTAATTGGGTTTCAATGTGATTTTTAATTTAAATATGATGTGTGTTTGGTATATGAAAATTCGTTGTCATGTGAAAGACAATTTTCTTGTTTACTTTTCAAAATGGTTGGTTTCACTGTGGTGTGTGGACCGTTTTGAATTATGATGAAAATGAAATTTGTTTGAAAATGTGGATTTAGTACTTAAATGTGGTTTTATAAGTGGTTGTTGTATAATAAATTGTGTGCTCACCACACTGTGGAAATGTGGTTTTGATTCGTTGAAAATTGTTGCATGAGGCTCGTTTCACAATTTTTTTGAAATTGATGAAAATGATTTGAAAGAAAACTCACCTTGGATAATAATATTACCTTGGTTTTTTTGATCATTATGGGAGGTCCATTTTGAGAGGGTCCCTTATGTTCAGATGGTTGAAAGAAATGATATTATTCCTTGGGTGGATTAGGGAAAAAATTTTGTTTGAATTTTTTGTATATGATATATGTGATTGTGATTTGATGCTCGGTTGGAATCAGTTAGATGACACCATATTTAGTCTTATCCATGGGAACATTTTGTAGATAGTTTACTATTAGTTAATTTTTGCTACACTATCTTTGGATTTTTCTCTGGATTGTATCCCATATCAAAGGATTTGTTTTGTTTTTTTGTTTCAATGGGCTTTTGCCACTCAGTCAAACTTGGTAAAGTGTGGTAAATCATGTGGGAGGAATTGATTTCATTGGTTGAGGAATTCCAATGGGATTATTCAATATTTATAGTATTCTCTATTTAATTCTCTTCAGAAATTGTTTCTCATGACTTGAGATACTCATCATGGTTCTAGAAACATTGGAATACTCCTAATTATAATCCCCAATGTAACCTTCAATTCCCCATGAGTCAACAAAATATAAATGGTTCCATAAAAATGGGTCTCCTCCTAGGTGTAATACCCAACCAAACCATTAGTTTCCCATGATTCAATATATTCCCCATGATTCTAGAATAAGGGGCCTCCATCTAGGTGTAACCTAGAAACAAACCATTAATTACATTGATTCAAGACACTCATCATGGTTTTAGAAACATTTTCATCATACTATGTGGAATATAATACCAAACCATTAATTTTGCTTTAGTGGAGATAATCCTCATGGTTTAAAAAACATGAGAAAACTCAAATATGTATTCCCCAATAAAACCATCAATTCAAAATGAGTCAAAAATACTCCTTAGGGTTATAGAAAAGGGTAATTCCTCCCTGGTGTAATCCCTAACAAAGCCTTCAAATCACCATGAGTAGAGATACTCTCCGTGTTTCTGGAATTATAGGCATCGTCCTATGTGTAAGAACCAAACAAACGTTTAATTAAACCTAATTCAAGATACTTCTCTTAGTTTCAAGAAAAATAAGCACCCCTAGGTGTAAAACCCTTCCAGACCATCAATTCACCATGAGTCAAGATACTACTCATTATTACAAAAATATGGGCATCATCCAAGGCATAATTTCCAACCAAATCCTCAATTCATTATGATTCTAGGTAACTATCGTGGCTCCATAAATATGTTGATCGTCTTGTGTATAAGTACCAACCAAATCATTAATTCATGCTTGGATTGAGATACTTCTCTTGTTTCTAAGAAACAAAGTCATCCTCCTAGGTTTAATCCCCAAAAAAATTCAATTAACGATGACTCAAGATACTCATTGTGGTTATATAAACATCGTAATATACCTAGGTCTAATCCCAAACCAAACCAACAATTACCATTATGTGAGAAACTCTTTATTGTTTCATAATCATGGTAATAATGCTAAGAGTAATACCTAACCATATCAACAATTAAACAAGAGTCGAGATACACCTCCTAGTTCCATAAATACCGTCCTTCTATTGAGAAGTAATGCTCGACCATTCTACTAAACTATGTTCTATATGACTCCAATTCTTTTTAGGATACATAGTATTTCTATTTAAGGTTCAATGCTGATTTTATTTCTCCCTAATACATTCTATCAAACAATGTGGGTTTTGTTTCTTGTTTTCATTTTATACGTAGGATGCCCAATTGAGGTTCAATTCAAACTCAAAAAATCAAAATGCCTCCTAATATGATAAATAACTCCAAAAATCATTCCTATTTTTCCTTAAACTAAATTAAAATTTAATGAATATGAAAATTATTGGGAATATCAAATATATTTAGATTCTGACATCAAAAACATGGTGTTGATCTCATCATTGGCTCAATATTAATCAGTCACACATTTATATTTGATAAGGATTCAGGAAAATTTCAAAAATATATAAGAGAGACATAACATAGGAAATATTCCCCTTCATAAGTTTATAGTGATTCTAGTATCCCATTCCTCAACTCATGTATTTTTTAATATGTCTTCGGTAATGTCTTGTTGACCTTCTTAATTTGGGATGTATATCCAAAAAATTAGAAATGAGTGAAGGCATGAAATAAATTATAAAAAAATTAATATTAAAAAAACTTATAACAATTTTATCATTAATCATATACATTTATATTATTTTGAAAAATAAATCCATAATCATGTCCCTATATGAACTTCTGAAAACAGTTATCCATAATCATATTAATTCACAATCTTGTTAAAATATCTATCTACAATCATGTCCATAAAAAATCATAATTAACTCATGAGATATGAAATCTTATCCAATGTGTTGGGGGAATAAAAAATCCACCCATAACATAATGATAAATTATATATATTACAAAATCCACAATGCAATCATAAAAACTAACTAATCTATGGAAAAGAAATAGGTTGAATGATAACATCAATAAGACACTACAATATTACATCCCAAGAAACAAATTTTATGTATAACTTGAGAGTACCCCTAATGAATCTTAATAATCATTAAAGGACTAGGATGTATAATAAAAATACTTTTATACGACAATTTATAAGTTTTTCTAAAAAATGTCTCTTTTTTAGTTCTTTTATTTTTAAAAGAAACTAATTTATAAATTAATGGGAATAAAAATTACTTAAAAAAATATATGATAACATATATAAAACCACTCATAAATATAATCTACCAAGATAGTGGTAAATATATTCATGCTAAAAGTGTAAAAAATAGATTCCTTAAAATATTTTGTATATAAAATCAAATACACTACATAATTCACTATCCTATGATATCCTAGGAGTAACTATACCACAATTTACTAAATTAAATAAAGACACTAAATTTGTACATTTCCATGACCTTTTTATTTAATGATTTAGATAATTAAAATAAATATTTAACTAATAAATCCAATTTCTATCTCAACATGTGGTTATTTTTCAACTATATTAGGAATGCCTTAATATATAATTATTCTTCATCATCTCCCCAAAATTCTTAACAAATACCATTTTTATCTAGATATGTCATGTGAAATAATTTTCTTTATAACTAGAGGAAATGGAAACATAATATTAGTGATGTAAAACACTTCGTATGGGAAAAGGTATAATAGAAGATGTCATATAATCAATAATGTAGGAATATTGTGGGAGGAAAGAAATTATAATCAAATAATTCAATATAATAAATATCAAGTACTTGATAAAATTACATGGATGTAATAACAATGAAAATAACTTCAGGGATAATAATCACTAAATTCTTGTTGACAAAATTCATAATTTCTATCATCTTGAACATTACTATAAAATCCTCAATAAATTCATTATTATTGTCATCAAGCTCGGAACAATGACATCATTCTTTTCATCATAGTCATAACCAATAAATCATGCTTGAATTGGGTAGGCATACAGTAAATACCGAATCATTTTTTATTCTGAGACCAAATTTTGAATTGAGGGGACATAAAATATATGGTCCTATGCATCATGTAATTAGTTAATTCATTAAATATATAAAATATATGAATAAGAAAACAATACATAATCAACATGCATTAGTTTCCATAAACATCCATATTGAGAATAAACATATGGGATGTAAATACATTTATAGTTAGTAAATAAATATTATCCATATAGAGAAAGAATAATAATTATTAAAGAATAATTAACAAACTTTTCAGAGTAGGTAATAAACTTCTATATGAATGAAAAAGTAAACTGATTGACAATATGTCATATATAGATAATTGGGATAGATTTCTATTTAATAATCCTTGAACTAAATCTATGTTCAGTAATTGAATACATTTTAAGACAATAATTTCCCTAAATTTATCAATTCCTGGGTATCTAGGTGTATTACATTGAAATGATGCAACTAACAAATACTGTATTATCAAAGGAATGACATTGGAAGAAAGATCAAGCAAATAATTGAAGATTATTTAGAAAGATAAGGCACTTATGTATAATTTCCCTTATATAGGTTTGATTAAAAAAATTTAATAATGGAAAATGTTAATGTAATTAACCATTATGAATTATTGATGCATTGATAATGAAATTAAAAAATATATCAAATTAATATGGTTATAAAAGGGGAGTATTTCAAAAAAACAAGAGGTTGTATATGTTTCCAAAAAATGGTAAATAATGAGTCAAGAGGGAAAACTAAATAGTTAGGAGACATGTAAAACCCATATTTAACTTCAGTAAAACATAATCTAGGGGTTTTATAAAAAAATTAGAAATAAAATTTGCCTTATGTATTATGTTTCAATGGAAATCACGATTTGGATGTTGAGATTGTTGAAGAAACCAATATGAATTGGATAACATTTTACTCAAAAACCATATAATAGGTAGAGAGAGAGAGAATGATGTTAAAATATCATAAGGGAAAGATAATTGTTGATAAAATATAAATTGTTATTATACAAACCATTTTAAATAAATTAGGATCATTTGAAAAAGCAAGTTTTAATTGAAGGATTTTGAGATGAAACACTCGTAAGTTGATGGTAGTATAATAATAATGAAATCATGATCGGGTTACCATGAAATATAGAGGATATAATTTTTAGACTAATGATTTTCTTTATACATCTAGAAAAATTGAGTGGTGAATACACCATACAGTAGAATGCATGGTGTGCAATATCAAACATGTCTCATGGAATTGAAAACAGTGAACATTAATACATGAAACATGGGTATCATTTAAATAAGAATTTATTTGAAGAAATAGACTACTGCAGACTATCAAACCACATGTATTAGAGAAATATTGTAAGATACAATGATTATGATTTAATCACTCTATATAAAAGATATAATGGTTCACAATATGAAATATCTCTCAATAAATTATATTTGAAACAAATAATTTCTTACATTAATTCCATAAATCCTCTTGAATGCTTGAATATCCTATAAAATATTTCTATCTTAATCAACTATTTTAAAATTACATCAAAATTGGAAACATTATTTATAACTCACTTATAGTTAATATAGAAATTTATATTATTTAGTTATTATCTATTTTAAATATGGGGGAGTAATCTTAATTTTTTTGAACTTGTTTCATAATAGTAGAGTTATTCGTAGTTCTTTTCAAAATGTTCATCATTACTATGTCATAAATTATAATGTAATATATTATTTATGATTATTTATAATTTTATACTTTCATTATATTGTAGGATTGGCTATGACCCTTAAATATGAAATTGACGTTGAGCATGTTTTGATATTTTTTAATGAACCGACATTTCTATATTAATTAATGATTTTACTATTGATGTTACTACAATTGAAAAAAATCAAATAATGATTTACTTATTATAACATATACTATTATTAATTAAGTTATCATATCCATATATGTTATTAGTTAAAATCATTGTTCATGTTGGTGGTTAAGATGATCTAAACATTAACACACAATAACTAATAGATGAGTATGGTTATAAAAGTGTTTTATTTTTCCATATTATCATTACTACATAAGAATAATTGTATCACCCTATGATTCATGTAAGAAACCATTATTTTATGTAATTTAAGTATAATAAGTGTTTGGGTGAACATTGGAGGGTTTTTAAACATTTTGGCATGTTTTGGGGGATTTTATAATAGTGCATAGTTTACAGAAATTGTGGAAAACCAACAAGAAAACGTGAACAATGAGGTAGAGGCTAAGGGGAATGTTCATGGGTAGATGCATCATTTTCTCAAATCGTAAGGTCTCCTAAGAATAATCATGGTAAATTGAGATAATGATCCTTGTAATTATTGGAGAATGGTTTGAGAACCGTATGGGCAAACCATGTGATGTTCCTACTTGAGATGAATGCTAGTTCACAATTAGCACATGGTTTGCTTAAATGTGTAGCTAACCATGAATGGATTGAAAACTAGATAAAAAAAATGTGGATCTAGGATATCATCATGTTCTACCCCAGTTTTGTGCCCCAAAAAATATCCTAACATGGGATTTATTCTTCTCTAAGGCTAATGAGGCTTCTCCCATAGATCTGGAGGAAATCCAAACGATTGTCTTGATATAATGAAGCCGAATTCTAATGGTAAGTTTTCATTCTTCATTTTTTACCTTGTATTTCCTTATATACACTTATCCCACTCTCTTGGTTTCTTAGGATTATGTCATTTGTGGATATATATAAGGTATTTGATACCAAATATTATCATATTTGTTTTTTTATTATTAGGAGAGGAGATCTATAGCGGGGTTTTGAAGATTCGACCCATTTCTTAGGATGTTTTCCTTATATTTTCCATTTTCACAGAATCATTCTAGGTAGGTGGCATCCCTCATGAATCCTATATTTCGAATATTAGGGATTTATTTCAAATTTGTTATTTTTTTTTTCAAAATTGATGTTAATTTATTATTAAAAAGCTTATTTGCTAAAGGTTTATAGAATTTTTGATGTTTTTCATTTTTGTGGAAATTGAAATTGGTAACTTGATTTAAAAATGTTGTTTTAAAGTTGATGTTTTTTTCGTTTATGGATTTTTTTTGATTAAGTAGTTTATTTTATTGAAATTATTTTAAATAAATAATTTTAATAAAATAACATTTTTTGAAAAAGTTTAAATGGTTCTTTTGGCATTCTTTTTTGTCATATTATTTCTACGTGTTTATATGGATAATTTACCTATAAGGGTAAGTAGTGTCCCCCATAATTATCATGATGGATAATGGTCTAGGATCTCCTCCATAAAAATGGTTCATTAAGTAGAGATTTAGTGAAAGTATGGCCCACTAATCATAAGTATATTGGGGTCTAGGTTACATGCATGTTTGGATATTTGGATATGAGGAATGGAACTATTTGTGACAAAATGGTACATGTGAAAATGATTTAATGCATTTTTGGGTATCTTTACTTGGAACATGATATTGTTTTTTGAAAAATGCTTGGTTATAGAACATATTTATATTTTGATATAATCTATTGAGAATTGTTTTTATATGAACTGTTTTGTAAATATTTTCTACAATGTCATATCATAGTCATGTGAGTAGGGGTGTCATTTGGAGAGAACATACTGAATCATTACACTTACCCTATATTTTGAACATTTCTTATTTTTTAGAAATCATCAATAGTGACATGGGTAATCCTAATGTATCACATTTCCCTAGTGATTCATATTGATATATAGTCTATTATCTTGATTTAGAGTGTGGATAAGGTTAGACCTATAGATTTTTTATTACCTTTTGATTTTGTAGTTTTCTTTTGTGTACTTCCTTGTTTTTTAGTCTTCCAATGATACTCTAGTGCAGTTTTATTTTCATATAAATGGAAATATTCGAGTTATTATAAATTGTTAATATGCATCATATAGTGTTTTGTTGGTATCATTTATTGGTTAGTTATGTTTTTCAAAAAGGGAAAATCGTCCCCCACAAGTTCATGTAGCCCATGGAATTTATAGCCATCAATAGGCATCCTGGGGATGTCCCTTAAATCCTAGTAACGTACTCCCTCCTTCTAAAGAAAATGAGAAGAAGAGGGATGTTATAATTTGCATGTGTCCTGGTACTAAAAAATTTTCTTATGGGATAAGTGGTATTATCTTGTTCATTTAATAACTATTAAGGGGTATTGAGTTCTCTATGTCTTGTAGGTGATAGTCATTCTGGTCTATTTCTCATGTCAGGTTATTAGAAAAGAGTATGATTGACATGACATAAAATTTAGAGCATAAAAATATATTGATAACCTTTTTATACTGAACATCAAGTTACCCAGGATTTGTGAACATATGTGTTTTCTAAACACATATATGTTGTGGAATCTAATATTCATGGGTTGATCCAATGAGAAGATCCTGGCATAAATCCTAGAAATGACTTCCTCTGAAGAATTCACATATCATTTTGAATAATTATTTGATTCATTTGGTTAATTTTTGAAAATTTTTGTTGCATCATTAAAATGAAATATTTTAAAAATGATCATTATTGTTGTATTTTTAAAATTATTTATTTTTAAAAGAAAGTATAGCTTTTTTTCAAAATGGATAAACATGTAAAAAGGATGATTTTGGGAATAACTATTGGGAATATATGATGTGTCAGATTTTGAAATGATTGGCCTTCATTTAATATAGAGTGAGACTTATGGAATCATTTGTGTTTCTAAAAATGGAAACCAATAGGTGTCGTAGAAACCAACTAGAAGAAGATACTAAGAACATTGTCACACCTGAGCCACAGGTGAACCAAAAACTAGTTTAGATTATTCACCAAGGATTTTACACTATGGATAGAGGTAAGAAGTGGTATGGAACAAGGAAAGTGGATCATTACGTCCAATTATGGAGGTTAAATCCACCAATTTTGGGGGATGATTCGGAACTAGAGAGGTAAGAGGTGTGGCTGAATAGGGTGAATCTTATATTCAATTACCTAAGCACACCAACAAAGATGAAAATCATAATTGTAAAATATATGTGGGAGGATCACTCAAACCATTGGATGGATTTATCTCTTCAGGATAAATTATACAAAGGTATTCTATGTGAATATTTTGAAAAATTATTCAACAATAATTCTATCCTCACACATTCATAATTCATATAATGATGGAATTATTTTTCTTTAAATACTAAATTAATTTTTTCATAGAGTATTTGGCTCAATTCATGAATTTAGTTCTCTTTTCACATGATGATTCTGCTATTCTATCCCTAAAGGCACACATATTTGAATGAGGTTTGAGGTAGGATATTCAATCATAGATATTTTTGCTCTATTATACGTATTATACAGTTATATTTAATTGATTGATAATGGGATAAAGGGACATCTGAGGATATGTGGGAGGACTATGTGTATTGATACCTAGCTTAAATGATTAGAACTGTAATGCTTGGAGAAAGTGCAGTAGGGACACCAATTTCCATGGTGGGAGTATTGATTATAATCAAACTATTTATTTATTGAATCATCCTCAATAACCAAAGTTTCATCCTAGATTTTTCAATTATGTCTGTTTGATCAAATGCAGTGACAATATAAAACACCACCTAGTTCAAGCCATAATAGAAATCAAATAGAGAATCTTCAATTATATTTTCATTGTTCTTGGAGGTTTGGTGGATGGGACACTTCTCAGGTGTTGCATGTTTGTTTTGATGATATGAGTCCATTAGAATCTGTATCATATTAATATCCAAGTTATCCATGTTCATTATAGGAAATCCATGACTCCTCAGGAAATACAATCTGAATAGGGAAAAAAAGAAAAATTTGCAGTGTGCATGCAATTATATGGAGCTGAGTAGGTGATTGTGGATGATCATTCTGGACCATCAACTATATGATTTATTATTATTTTAAATATACCCTTAATATATTTTTTTATATGGGTGCTTTAGATTACGTTATTTGTTCGATGTATGTTAATTTGATGAGTTTAAAAGTTGAGATGATACTTTATGTGTTAAAACCTAAAGATCATTTTGGTAAAAGAGAATGTTAAGACTTTATGTATAATGAAATTTATATTACTATTGATGGAGTTGAGCTGTTATTGGATTTCTCTATACTAGAAATTGATGTCTACAAAATAATCCTAGATAAATAGTTTTTGACTATGTTAAAATCTCACATCGAATATTATACATGGAGAGCCTATTTTGCTATTGAAGAAGTATTCGAGCATGTCTTCTAAGTATTCCAGAATATGAAGCATAGTACAATGAGATTCTTACAACAAATAGTTGGGAGGACCTCATACAAGTCAGAAGAATTGATTTTTGGCATCTATGGAAGAGATCAAGAACATTTTTCTAGGATTTTGGATTTTTTTCCAATGATTTTCTTATAAATTTATCAGGGTTTCCACATATAAGGGATGTTATGTTTTTTATTGATATCCTTCTAGGAACCAGTCCAATTTTCCTTCCATATTAAAGTATGAGACTAATATAATTAAGGGAATTGAAATTTTAGTTGGAGGAGCTATAAATAAAAGTTTTCATTCACCGAACACGTCCCTATGGGAAGCACTAGTTTTTTTAACAGAAAGGAAGTGGAAATATTTAGTTGTATTTGAATTATCGTAATCATAATAATGTTTTTATAAATAACATATATCCACATCCAAACATTTATGATATATTCTTTCTATTTAGGGGATAACAATGGTTCTCTAAGAATGAAATTAGATCAGGATATCACCAACTGTGTATTGGGAACGAGGATATTATAAATACATCTTTCATAAATTAGTATAGCCATTATGAATATGTTATGATTTCTTTTATCCTTAAGAATGTGGAATAGGTCTTTATATAATTTATGAATCAGATATTTTAGTAGTATCTATATTCCTTTGTAGTGGTATTTGTGGTTGACATATTGGAGTATTCAGGGACAAGAGGATATCATTAACAACAAATGGTGACAGTGTTGGGATTCTTGAGGGAATATATTCTTCATGAAACATTATAAAATTTTGATTTTTGGATATAATAGGTACATTTACATGGCCATGTAATCTCTGAAATAGGTTTTTATGTTCATTGAGAAATGATAGAACCTCTAATCTCTTAGAAACTTCCAAATAATGAATTAGAGATTCATAGTTTCCATGTAATACTGGTTATTACTGATAAATTTTTAATGAATTATATGACTAACATCACCTATGAAAGCCATGAAAAAGAATAATGTTCTAGTAAAACGCAATGAGGAATTATTGAAGTCTTCCGAATAGATAGAATCTCTCCTTACATCAACATGAATCTGTATTATCTTGAATTAGAAAAATGATACATTGTGTAATGTGATTCCTTAGGTTGTGGGTAGGAAAGTGTTCCCATTAAGGGATATCATTTTTTACTTTTGGTTAAATAATTTTTTTGTTTTATGATAAGAAATACCCAATGCAGGATTTGAAGTATGTTGTTGTAGTATAGGCATTGAAGTGTTGGAATTATTGAATGTTTGGTGATAAATTTGTAGGTTTTATATATCATAAATGCTTGAAAAATATATTATCCTTATGGTATTTGAATATGAGAAAATGAACATGGGAGGAGTATCCCCAAATTTTGGACATTGACTTGATGTTTACATAATTTTATGTCTACATGATGGTAGATACATTCAGTAGAATGTTATATTCTCAGTTTGAGAAAGAATCTTCTGATGAGTGGAAGTTGATGTTGATCGTAGCTGGAATGCACATGGAATGTGAGGACTATGGAGAATTTATAACATTTATTATTTTTTATGTATTTTGTAAGTATATTTAAAGATTAATAGGCATATTATGAATAATATCAGGCTATAAAGAAGAAACTCACTGGTGGGGAGACAATTGAGGTCTAGAAACTGGATGAGAGTTTAATATTGTGGTTCAGAAATCCAATGGTTGTACCTATTAATTATTATGATAAAACTCATCATGAAAAACTCCATTAGATAAGGGTTATTCATCCTTGAATTAATAATATTCATAAGGAATTGAAATCATGATTTTGGTGGGTAAGTGTGAAAATAAAGGTATGAGAGTTTTTTTAGATGTTTTACTTGCCAAAAAGTTATGGTAAAGATGTTGTGACCAGAAGGTTTGTTAGAGTATTTACCGATTCCTTTATGGAAATGGGTGTAGATGTCTATGGATTTTTTAACATTTCACCCATGAGTGGTTTGGGAACATGATTCCATATGGTTGATAGTGGATTGGCTCATAATGTTAGCTGATTTCATTGCTATTTATGAATCTCATATGGTGGAGGACATATCATAAATATATATTTGAGATTTTTTAAAGTGGAATATAATACCACATTCTATAAAATGAGATAGATATTTGACTTTTATATCTAATTTCTGGAAATTGTAATTTTAATTCCTTTTAAATCCATTAACCCAGTGTATAGAGTATCATCCTCATATGTATGGCAAATCCGAAAGGATGATACAAACATTGGAAGACATGAACCAGGTTTGCATAATGGACTTTGGTGGATGATGGGATGATCATTTGTGTTAATGTATTTATAATATATCAATAGTCATTAGGAATTAATTAATATGGATCATTTAGAATCGGTGTTTTTGAGTCCTTATCATTCTACACTTTGTTGGGTTGAAACAAGTGAGAATTCACTGGTAGGGTCGAGCCTCATCGAATAAACAATAGAGAAGATTCAGTTGATTAAGAAACGAATGGAGATGGCATATTGTTGTCAAAAATAATCTATAGATCATCATCGTTGAACATTGTCCTTCAATGTGAGTGATGATAAATTTTTAAATTTCTCCTTATGTCTTGGAAATCATTATTGTTTGAAGCACGTAATTTTATCTCCTCAATACATATGCCCTTTTGAGATTTTGGAGCACGTTGGAGAGGTGGCGTAATTGTTGTAATTTCCACCATGGTTTAATGTTCATCATAATGGTGTTCATATATCCCAGTCGAAAATGTATCATCCTTATACTAACCATGTGATTTTATGATATCATGTTTCCTTGGAGATGGATACTTTATTAGATCACATGGTAGTGTAGATGGTGGATTGGAAACTAAAAGGTATTTAAGGAAAAAGAATCAGTCTAGAGAAGGTTTTGTTGAAACATGGTCTGATCCAAGAAGAGACAAGGTAATAATAGAAGGAAATTATATAGAAATGGTGGAAAAATTTCAATGAAAATTTGTTTTCTACTTTTTTATGGAAAGTTAGACGTTGGGGAGAAGGTATAACCCCCAATTTCAAGTATGTAACCATCATTTAATGTATTTTAAATACATAATGTGTCTAGGTGACATTTAAGAGGGATTCAAATAAATTTTTAATGATTTTATAAAATTTATTACGGTGTCTCATGGGTTCACATTTCAGGGAAACCATGCATGACCAACCAGAAACTATGAAAAATGAGACATAGGGAAAGAAGAAGGTGCACAATTTTACAAAACCTTGTGGTAGCTTATGAGAAATCATGAAACCTGATATAGAAGGATTTGTAATGGTTTCCACTTGTCTTGGAATTTTTGATAATTAACCATGTGAATTTTCATCAATAGATGTAAACTAGAGCCTGATTAGTGTATAGTTTTCCTAACTGTGAGACTAACCATGACCAATTTAAAAACTACATCCTCAAAAGGTTGATCTTTGTTGGGATAATGTTTAATACCATTAATTTTTTAAAAAACAAAATTAACTTTGGACTTCATCCTATATAATTTGAATAAGTCTCCTCCCATTGATCCATAAGTGATCTAAAGGATTCTCTTATTGTGTTAAAGTCGGAATCTCATGGTAAGTCATTGATCTTGGTTGATTTACATGGTTTTCCAAAGATCTACTTCTCCTTATCTCTTGTTTTCATAGATATATGGACATTATGGAGAGATATAATCCATTTGATTCCATATATGATAATATTTTTGTTTTGGTTGTTTGGGGATGTGCTCTATGGAGGGTTTTTTGGATTCGACCCATTTTCGTGGATGTTTTCATCAAATTTAAAATTTATTTTTCAAATATTTTGATGTATGTGGATCTACTCAAGTATACTCTAATTAGAATATGAATTCTTGGTTTCATATTTATTATATTACTTGAAGTAAGTTTTCAAAATGATGTGAGATTCCTGTTGTATGTTCTTTTTTAGTGGATCATTATAGAATTGTAAAAATTAGGGATTTTTGTAGATTGAAATTGGTGACTTGATTTTAAAATAATGAACATAAAATGGTTGTTTGTTTTTGATGTAAGGGAATTTTTTCTCAATATAAGGGTTGGTTTTCATGAAATTATTTAATTGAAAGGATTTCAATAAAAGAACAGATTTATTGAAATGATTGAAAAAATAGTTTTGGAATTCATTTTTTGCCGAATGGTTGTGTGTGTTCATGTTTATTCGGGATGGATATGTCTAAGAAGTATCACCCATCATTTGGGGTATATATAAAGGTTAGGCCACTCCACCTTTACAATGGTTCATTAAGTGATGGCTTAATAAAAGGATAAATCACCACTCATAACTATAGGGAGGACCAGGTTACATGCATGGTTGGATACATGGATATGTGGAATGAAACTAGTTATTACAAAATGGAACTTTTGAAATTTTTTATATTTATTTCTTGTTTTCTTTCCTTTGAACAAGATATTGTTTTCTGAAAACTACTTAGTTATGGTAGTTGTATATATTTTGATCTAAAATGATAGGAAATATTTTTATATAAACTATTCTATATAAATTTGGTAACATGTCCAATCATAGTGGCATGTGAAGTTACAATATTTGGGGAAAACCTACAATGTTTTTTCAGTCACCCCAACTTTGGAATTTTTGTTCTTCTGCAGATATCCTCTACTAGGACATGGTAAATGTAAAAATATCACACTTATCTAGTGTATGATAAAGGTACATGGACAATTTTATGGATTTTCAAAATATAGAATGATATAAAGATGGATTTCTGGTTGTCTTTGAGTATTTATTATCCATTTAGTTTTCTGCTATTTACTTTGTTATTTTAATATCTTCCACTGGTATTCTTGTGTAGTTTTATTTTGATAAATTTTTTATGATTTTCATTATCTTACACTAAAATGAAGAAACATATAGTGGTGTTTATGCTAATTATTTATTAGGATGATTTTTCTTTCAAAAAGGGGAAATCATCCCCCATATTTTCATGAATAGCTTGTCCTTTACCGCCATAATTTAGGGTCTTGGGGATGTCCCTTAAGTCCAAGTAACATCCTCCTTCCATATCAGGAAAATGAGAAGAAGTATTATATTAAAATAATGGTATTATTAATTTATTTTTAATGTGGAAAATTATATTTTATATATTTAAAATAAATAATAATGAAACTATATGGAAAATGAGATATGTTACTTTGTGTAGGTGTTGGTGCACACAAAACCATAAATGAAATTTTTTGTTTTAATTAATGAAAAAGAAGAAAAGTGGTTCATATGTTTTACAATATAGAGAAATTTAATTATAAATATATTACCAATTTAAATATTTTTTTGTTTCATGAAAAATTTTAAAGGAGGAATATTAAGAAAAAACTAAATAGTAAAACAATATTCATATTGCAAAATTGAGATTTGTCTCTGAAGTTTCCCTGAAAATATAGGATATAGTTCAGCTAATTAAAATAAGAGGATTAAAAATTGAGAGGTGATTATACTATGAGAAAAATTATATAGATTAAAAATAAAAGTTGAATTGATAATTTTATCATGATGTAGTGGAATTAATCCCATTTTATAGGTAAATACAAGAGAACTTTTGGAAGTGATCATTGCAATTAAAAAATGGTGTATCAGTATTTAACATTAAAATGCACCTATAGTGGAAAATAATAAATCTTGGGGTGATATAACGTTTATAAATCTTACATTATTCATTTTCACATAGTTATAAAATAAGTCTCAATCCTTTTACTCTTATATTTTTCACTTTGACCAATATTTTTTTTATTGTTTTTATCATGTATTACATATGTTTTTACATTAAATTCCTCAAACTAAAATGTGAATTATATAATAATTTGTACCTAATAATTATATACATGTTATATATATTATGAAATGTTCTTTTTGTGTAAGAAAAAATAATTATAACATTAGCGCATTTCATTCCCAAGAAAACTGTTTTTACAAAAATTGTATTTTAACCTTAAAATTTCGTTGTAGGATAAAATTATTTATTTTATAGATTTTAATAACATAAAGAGGTTAATTGAAAATTATTTTAATGTCATGTTTCTTTAAAATAAATTCATAACCGACTTTTTCCATAATAATTTTGAAATAAAATAAAATACCAAAAATATTTTTCTATTGGGAAATAGTAATTATTTTTATAAAATAAAAAATATAGAATTTATAAATCCATTAATTTATTTGGATATTTTTTTTAATAATTAAATATATAATTAACAATTAGAAACGTTTTATTAGTATTTATGTTATAATTATTTCTTGAGATATATATAAACAATACAACATTATTAAAAAATGTTATTTTTTTACTATTCAAATAAAAATAAATTATTTGTTACAAAAACAATGGTACATATTAATATTATATTTTTATTATAATTCCACAAATGAATTTGATTTTAATAAAATAAAATTATAAAACTTTAGAATTTACCTTTTAATGAAAATGAAATTTTTTTATAAAATAATTATATTTTAAATTTTAATTATTTTTTTATTATTTTATATCAATTAATAATTATATTTCTGATAAAAAAATATTTATATAAAAATTATTTATTATAAATTTTGTTTTAATTTACTTATAAAAGTTCATTAAAATAAAATTTTACGAACAATGGATTTTTATGAGTAAAATATACTTTTTAATTTTATCAATGTGTTAGCAACTAAAGAATATTTTTCTATAAAAGTAATAAATTGTAAAATTTATTAAATAGATGTGATAAATAAAATATTTAATTAATAATTATATATTTAAATAATCCTAATTTATATTTATATAAACCATCCTGATCCTCAAATAAGATCTAAGGATAAATTAATCTCTGGTGATAATAGAGGGTGGTGATTCCACTAGTAGTGATCTTATTGAAATATCCACAATCATGAACTTCCATCAAATTTGAATTATATAATATTTTAATTATTGGATTTAATCTTGATCTTGGACTATGGAAAAACATATTGAAGATACTTTCTTTACAAACATGGAAAAATGAGCTTCAAAAGTGGTAATTTTCCTACCAAATGTTGTTTCTTTCCTTTTTTCATCATAGATTTCTTAATATGGTTAGTTAATTTTATACATGATAATTAAATTACAGTATTATAAAAATAAAATTTTATTAATACTTATCACAATATTGTTTTATTTTTTTGTTCACTGTAGAACATTTTGTTAAGATAATATTAATTTATGAAAAAATACCTATTGAAATTAAGATTCATTCACCCACAAATAAAGTTCATCCTTATAGTTTTATTAATTTATAACTAATTAAATATTTAATGTTTTAATTAGATATAAATGACACCATATTTAATTTATAATGATTTTTATCCTTATTATCATTAGTATTACTAGTGAACTCATAGTCCCTCTCATAATAGGAAGATGAGTATTTAAATGTTTTTCTCTAGCCATTTTTTCTAAATACCACAATATAGTGGGTGTAATTTTTTATATTGATTTTATAGTCAGACACTTATTAACAGGAGATCATAAAATGATTATTTGATGTGATTTTATTTCTTGTTAATTAATATGGAATTTATATCAAGGGAGACAATAAATGACAAATATCATATAAAATTTAACTAAATAATAGATAATAATACTTAATAAGAATCATATTATTTTAAACATCTATTAGAGAGGAGTTGTACACTTGGGATAAAATAATCATACCCTTATACCTTTTTATAATAATTCAATAAATATTTATTGGGGTTGTGATTTTATGTTTTTAGATATATTGGTGTAGGATGAACAAGATAAGAATAAAATACACACAGTTTATTATAGGGTGATCAGTGTTCCTCATTCCATATCAATCTTAGAACCCACATTCATATTTGGGGTTTAATAATATTTCCCTTGTAATTAATGTTTCTTGTTCCAATCATATTTATTATCCTATATATTAAGGAATTGAAGTGGATAATGTCCAAGTTCACCACATTTAATACATTAAACTATTAGTAGTACATCTAGTTGAAATATATTTAATATTATTATATAACCTAATATATTGACATTTCATTGAAAATAATTTGTTTTATCCCTTCCTTCTGTGCGAATAAAACATCACCAAGATAATTTAATGCATTATCATTAGGGATTATTTTAAAAAAATTCACATGAAGAAGATTCAATAGTCTTTCCTTCAGTGTAGTCATAACCTGAACATACTCGAGGAGCCAACCTTTTATTACATTGGGTGATTTGAATCTCAACTTTGTTAACATTGATAATCATAATTCATGAAATTTAAATTGGAAAAATTAAAATATTTCTCACACAATATATTATCCTGTAAGGCTCTTTAATGTTAATATCTCTACATTTTACATGAAATCCATTATTAAAATTGTTCTTTCAGTCATTTTCCATTATTAAAACCAAACAGTGTTATTGTTGATTAATGATTAATTAACATCATAATATAATTATAGCAAAATAACTATATGAAAAATTGAACATCAAAATTTCATACTCTTCAAAATTATTAAATTAGACTATATTTTAACCTAAATAATTGTATGTTCAATATATGTCAATTTTTTATGGGTTATATAATATTTATTAAACAAATTCTTTAAAATAATAAATTTATAGTAATATCTTGAGATGTGAATGTTATAAACGAGAACACAGGAGCGTCTAGTCATGTGTAATATCATAGGCCCACTCATCATGAAATATTTGAAGATGAATTCAACACTCAACCATCATATTTCAAGGTTATTAACCATTATTACAATTATTCCATATCCATATGAACTTATCAAAATAGAGATGTAATAGTTTGAAAGAAACACAATCTATAATTTACATAGCTTCATGATGATATCATATACATTGACTCAGCCTTTAAACTTATCCTTAGGATTTTCAATATTATTTTCTTATCCCAATACCTAGGATATTCAATATTACCTCAATTAAAATAATGGGGGATATATACCGTTGAAATTATGATCAACCATATCCTATAAACAATTTAATTTTTTTCAAATAACATCATAAACTCTAATGTTATCAAAAAACCACTTTGATTCCAAATCTAAAAGATTGTACATAATTTTCCCATAATTACATGAAATATATGATAAATTGAATTACATAAATTCCAACAAACTTTTAGTTTTAGACTTTTTTATAATTAGTAAAGAAAAATTATCTAATAAATCCCACCACTTTCTCAACAGATTCATGTTATTATCACTACATTAAATACTATTTAGTTTTTAATAGTACTTTAACATGTTTAAAAAATTATCCACTAATGATATTTTGTTTTATAAAATATCATTTGTAATCCATTTAATTTTGGAATAGGGAAATAAAATCCTTATAAGGGTGGGCTATAATAATCATTATGGGAATGCATACACTAGAAGATATCATATAATAAATCAGTCTTGTATAATATGGCATGAAGTAAATCAAAATAAAATAATATCATATATTCAACAACATGATGTTTAATCAAATCCATGTATGAGATACCAATATAAATTATAATATATATCTGAATAACTAAATTCTGGATAATGAAATGAATAATGCTGGACATCATGATCTTTAGTATCAAATAATCTTCCACCAAAATTTTCAAATCTTAATAGATATAATAAAGATATCATTCTTACCACAAATATCATAACCAGTTAATCAAGCATCCATTTTTTAGGCATACACCAAACACAACAAACAATTTTCTTGTGAGACCAATAGATGCATCAATGGGATATATAATACCATTAACCACCCATCACTTCTCTATTTCCAATGAATTCACCATATAAAATATATAAATAATTACATATTTCATAAGAAAATATCCATAGTTAGTATATAAAAGAACATTGAGATAAAAACGTTAAAATTTCAATAAATTCATTTAAAATAAATGAAAACAAATCTTTCTATATAAGGAATGTTGATGCGTAAACAATACATAAGAAACATTCTTGAGTAACCAATAAATATCAATATACAAAAACAAGTATATTAATTAAAAATATTTCCTTAATCATTATGTTGAATATATTTCTATATAATAATCCTAAAACAAAAAACAAATAGAGAAATGGAAAAAAAATGGCCAATAATTTTTCAAAATTAGTAAATTAATGGGTATCATGGTGAATTCACTTGAAAAAATTTAATGAAAATAGGGTATTCTCAATGGAAATTCATTGGAAGAAACATCATTACTATAAAAATTATTACTATGAATGTGAAATGTAGTGATGTGTCATTTCACCTAGAATGATATGTTTACAAAATTTAAAATTATGGTAAATGTACAAGGAATTGACCTTATTAAATTTTTTAGTATTAGATAACGATTTTTTAAAATGAATATGAAAAATATGTTTTTATTGTAGAAGTATTATCGATAGAAAAGATGTATGATCAGTTTCTATAGAAAATGTAAATAATGAGTCAAGGGGGAAAATGATATAGTGATAATACATTTAAGATACACAAATATAATGAGAAGAATAAAAATTGTTTGCTTTCGAAATGAATTGCAATAAAATTATCCCTCAGAATTATCTATCAGAGGAAATTATGATCTTGAAATTGATATTGGGGAATATACCATTATGACATAGGTAAGGATTTAATAAAAAATTTCATTGATTTAGATAATTAAATTAAACATCAAATATAATGAATAAAATATAATTAAAGATGTAATATCAGAAAAATCAGTATACAATACATTTAAATGAAATTATATTCACAATACAAAACATGGCTCAAAGAAATGAATTTGATATAAAAAAATCTTATGGTAATGGAAACACAAGAATCAAGATAATATAAGAGGGTTTCCAAGAAATTTTAATTAAAATATAATCAAATTAACTATATTAATTATACTTGATGGTAATTTTGGAATTTAATACACCATATAAGAAAGTTGAGGTTTAGAATGTCAAACTTGTCTCATCAAACTCAAAATATAGATAAATTACCCTTTCAATCATTGTATCCTTTGAATAAAAAACCTTTTAAAGAATGAAAATAATACGACTATTCTAACACCTTCTTTACATAATTATGATAAAATACATAAATTATTCATTAATCACAACATATTCAGGATATTTTTCTTCACAATATTAAATATGTCTTAAGAAATAAAATTTCGGGCAAAGAACATCGTACCTAATTTTCAATCTCCAATTTAAGCACCAAATTCACATACTGAAAAATAATTACCCTAATCCTATAAATTAGAAATTTATTATTATCTAAATCAATATAAAATTTATTTTAAAATTATTCCCTTCATCTAAATTAGTTATACATTGTCTATTTTTAATATCATATGTGAGTAATCTTGAAATTTTGACCTGGATTATTAATAATGGATTAATTCATCATTATTGTCTCAAATATCATCATTAGAAGATCATATTATCTGTCATAATAGATGATTTATAATTATTTATAATTATATTTTTTTATTCTATATTTTTTTTATGATATGTAAATATGAAATCAATGATGAGCATTGTTCGATGATTTTTAACTAAGAGATATTGTTGTCTTAATTATGTTTTTTATTGTTAATGTTACCACTCAAGAACCAAAATATAATCCTTATTTTATTATTTATATCATATATTTTATGTATTATAGTTCTCGTAGTCGTTTTTGTTATTATATTATATCATTATTCAAGTTGGCGGTTAAACCGACCTAAAGATAAAAATATAATAGTTAATGGTTGAGTATGGTTATGAAAGTGGATTATTTTATAATAATGTCATTTTTAATTAAAAATAATTATATTATTTATATATTTTTAATATTTTTAATAATATTTGAATATATTTCAATAAATAATAAATGTACTAGATGAAAAATTATATATATACTGCTTTACGGAGGCGGCTGTCCGCACAAAACCACAAATAACAATTTCATTTTTATTAATGGAAAGTGGAAATGAGGTTAATGATTATTACCATATAACAGTAAAATATTGTATGAAAATACTTATTTTAATTATATTTAATTTGGATGGAACAATTTTTAATGAAATATATCGAAGAATAATAGATAATTGAGTTTTAATAATTAATAGAGGAAAATGGAGTTTTCTCTTTGAAATCACCATGTAAATGGATGCCATAGTCTAAATAATTTAGACTAGAGTATTTTGAAAATGAGAGTGGATTATATGAGGATAAAAATTGATTACTTTGGTGAGTATATTCAATGGTATAAGTGTATCATGAATTGGTATAAGTTATCCCCTTATATAAGTGAAGAAATATTTTCATGAAGTACCCATTACATATCAATAATGGTATGACATTATTCAAGGGAAAAAGGATCCAAAGTGGTACATAATGAATTTTGGGGTGATATAATATTGATAAATCCCATACTATTAACATTCACTATTTTTAAAATATGCATCAATACTTTTAATTTTATATTTTTTAGTTTGACCAAATTTATATTTTATCACAGTAATAAATTTTTATCCAAGTAATTTACATTTATTTATTAGAAACATTTAGTTAATAAATTAATTTTATTTAATTTCTCTAAATATTATCTCCAATATATAAAATAAAAATTTTATTTACATGAAAAAATTATTACATTTTATCACATATAACGTGTAAAACTCCATTTTTTGAAAAAATGAATTTGTAGGATTAACATTTATATGTACGATAAAATTTTCAATAATTTAGATTCTTATAAAATAATATATATTTGTTATAAAAAATAATATTTTTTATTTTAATTAAATCAAAATACTAATTTTATTGTATTAATATTTAATTAAAACAAAATCCCAAAAATCATTTCCTTTATTTGGAAATATAAACTACGTTTACAAACTATTAAAAATTCATTTTATAAATACATTACCATATTTTAAATTTTTTTCACACCTTCAATACATATTCGATCAATAATTTTTCTAATATTTATTTAGTTTTTACATAATTCTAGATATATCAATAAATGCTATAGTTTTTGTTAAAAACTATATTTTACTATTCACATAAAAATCCGTTATTTCATAAAAATAAAGAATGGAGAATTTTAAAATATATTTTTTATAAATTTATAATGAATTAAATTATTTTCAAATTAAGATTATAAAATTTTATATTTTAACATTTCAATAAAAATATAATGTAAACTATTTACATATGAAAATAACATTTTAAAATATTAGATGTTTTTATTTCAGTTTCCTATCAATTACGAATTATATTAGTGTAAATATATTATCTAAATTAATAATGTATTTTTTTATATTATATATTTATTTTTTTAAAATAAATTTCATTATTATCAAATTTATGAAACAATTTATTTTTTAGTGTAAATTATTCTCGTTAATTTTATTAAAGCATTAGAGAATAAAATTTATTTTTCATTAAATGTAAAAAGATGCGATATGTATAAAATAGATGTCATAAATAGAAAATTAAATTATTAATTACATATTATTATAATTATAATTTGTATTTATGTAATCCCATAATCTATGTTTAAGATATATGCATATGATAAGATCTAGTAGTAGTCGAGGGTGGTGATTCCACTAGCATGGATCATGTGGAAATTTTCACTATATTTAACATCTATCTAATTCAATTTAACAAATATAATTTTTTTTAATTTTTTATTAATCATGGTTTACAAAAAAACTTCTAATTATGCCTTTGCTACATGCTTTGATAAATTAGCTTCATAAGGCAGACTTCTACTACCTGATTCAATTTCCTTCATTTGTGATCATAAATGTCCTAACATGGTTATTTACATTTATACCAAATAATTTAATGTCTTTATTTTAATGATAAAATACATAATGACATGTCAAATTTTTATTTTACTTTTTTTTTAAATATGGAAAAGGCTATTAACATAATATTTATTTAAGGAAATTACATAGTAAAATTTTGTTTCGTTGCCCAAGTTAAAAGTGTGAAAAGAATATTCCTTTTGAAAAGAAAGTAATGTACAAATTAATGAGTCCTTGTGAAATAATGTTTGTAGAGGAATGAGAATAAATAATATAATATAATCAAGATAGTAATTTTAGAGACAAATTCATGAGAAAAACTAAATTATACAGTCGGTTCCACGTCAATGCATTCATTTGAATTAATTATGAACCAAAGAGTTGTTAAATTTTAAGAAGAAATGAATACCCTATAATAGTCCTTATAAGAATAAAATAGATAGGTTATAATAGATAAAATTAGAAAATGTTCCTCTAATGGGAGACGAGTAATTGTTATTCTGAATTTTTAAGAAATATTTGAAAAGAAAACCTTACGACATTGAAACTATTAAATCAAAAACCTATGAAAGAGTGAATCATAAATATATTTTCATATCCCAATATTTTCATGAAATAATTCATACAATATATCCATTTCATGTATATTAAACATAAAAAATAAAACAACTATTGAATACGTAGTGCGTCTTAATGAAAGAAAATTTAGATGAGAATACCCTTACAGTAAGTCTAGAATTCCTTTAATGTTCTTTCACCACATTGATTATTTTGATCCTTCATGAGACATGTTTCTTCAAAACGAAGTATTATAGTTTTTTTTTCTGGGAATAGAGTCCAATGATGAATTAATAAAAATATATGACTGATATAGTTTATCGGGACTTAATAGACATTAAAAGGAAAAAATATCTTACAAGGGTTATATGATAACTCTTTATATTGGTGTAAATGGTGGATATTTTCATAGAATATTGTGTTAGGAGAATTTTAAGGAGTTAATAACATGATAGTTATGTGATTTTGGTAATAAATAGTTATTATACATGTAGTTTTAACGCCAAATCATAAAAAATTACTTCAATAATTTCTAAATATCCTGATAATTGTAAAAAATTCAATCTTTGATAATTTACTAATTTTTAGCTCTTTTTTCATTTTTTTATTATTTACAATGGTAATTATGTTTTCACTAAAAATTTTATATGACCCTTCTTACGTAATTAAGCCTGATGATTAAATATTTTGAAAACATTAATCTAATTTTGTTTATAAATTTATAAAATTTAACTGTAAAATGAAATCAAAATATTATAGAAAAAAATATTTTTTTAATACATCCCTTTTTAAAGGTTAGGTGTATTATTATTATTATTATTTATTATTATTTAATAGTACAATAAATTAGAATCCATTTTTGTACATTGAAAAATTACATTAAATTAACTATTCTGGCGTGATAAAATTAATTTATAATGATAAAAATACCAAATACTTAAAAATAATTTATTGAATATAACCCCTTTACCATTACTATGGTATGAAAAATTTACCTTGATAACATATTTTTCTGTATAAAAATGATGATCTTACTACAATATTTTAAAATTTGTATTCCAAATATGAAATATATTTGATTGGATCCTCTTTGTACAAATAATAAAAATAAATTTTAATATATGAACACAAAAAAACATAAAAAAATCATGAAAATATATTTCTTAAGAATAAAATAAAGTTATTATTATTCAGTTAAATTTGATAAAACATTAGGTGAATGTAATATTATCAAAAAAATAAAATAAATTAATTCTTTAGTATTGTTTAATTTAATTTATTAAGAAAATAAATCCCAACACATAGAAAAACCATTGCTTAAAAATATCTATTTTAAAATTAAATGTTTTTTCTATTATTTCACACCAATTTATAATCAATGAATGAATGATAATTCAATTTTTTATTTTTATAAACATCACATTTCATTTAAAATTCCATAATTTAGGAGGGTTTCCTTTAAATACAAACTTATAATATAATATTGAAACAATGTCTTTACCAAATTTTTTTGTTTAGAAATGAATAACTATATTATTATTTATTTTAGTTACTAAATTATTTCAAAGATTTTATTTATTTATATTACAAATAATTAATTTTTTCAGTTATTTTTAATGAAATTATTATATAAAGTTAATACTTTTATTGCAAATTCATATTTTATAAAAATATTTTCTTTAAAATAAAAGGTATTATCAGAATTGAATTAACACCCTATAATTCCACTACAAATTTTTTTTTTAAAATTTAGATAAATTATTTATATTGAAAATTTCAATCTAAATAAATTTTATTTATATTAATGATATGAGAGTAATTCTAAACGCATAACACATCTACTGGTATCATACCCAAAAACCATATACCCATTATATAATGGTCACATAATGGCTATATTACATACATTACATCCTATAAATTCATTTCTTCTTTACAAAAAATAACTCTCATTCCTATAGTTTCAATTTTATATTTTCAACATTCATTCTTATTAAATGATAATTTTATATCATTATTTCATTTTATTATAATGGCATTTCTTAAGTGTAATGATTTTCCATATGATTTCCTATTCAAAAATATATTATATTTTCATTCTTATTTTTCTATGTTATTTTAAATTTTATGGGTTTTAATAATATGTGGTGTGTAATAATCCAAGGTGTACACTAATTACTTTAATTTACTTTTAATATAAAACACTATTATGAGTATATAGTTTGTTTTTAGAATTATTATTTCTTGACATACTTCACATGGAAGTTGAACATACTTTAATATTGTTGAAAATAATATAAATAACCGACATATAGTTTATGGGGGAAATATGTGTCCTAAAACCTAGGTTACTATAAATATCAACATAGTGTCATATTACCATGAAAATAATTAGAATCACTCTAAATTATAATAATATATTAAATAAAATATAGTCTAAAATCTTATAAAATAGTCCATATCAACTAACTCCATCATTTTGGTATCTACACCCCCTACGATATTATATCCCTACACCAACTCAATATAATAACCATATAACATCCATATCAAAATATAGTATCAATACACTAAATATACAATACATACCAACTAGTGGGATGAGGGAGGATATATTATGTTTTTCATATAATCCGGATTATTGCTAACTTTATGTTGGTTTACACTCAAGAAAACAACCCTTAAATGGAAATTTCATATTTATTATTATTATATGTATAGGTGATTATATGAATCCAATCAATTAACACACCCCAAGGAAACCTAATGGTTCAAGACTCATTCCTCCCCAAAATGAATGAAAATATACCAGAAGACATGTTCTATTACATATAATGGAATGAAGTCCCAATAGACTAAATCTTCAATGTCCTGAAGGCCAAATTGAGTAGTGTTCATCATGAAATTTCACCAGTTAAAGGCCATGACTCCCATACTATTATTCGTTGAATGATTTCATAATAATAAATAACATATATAAAGTCATCATCCTAAATAATCTGTAAACACAATACACAATTGTATCACATGTATTATTTTCATTTTCAGACTCATTACTTTGACAATGTCAAGGCATTCATACAGATAAGGTCTTAAGGTAATATCTCATTCATATTAAATCATATTTTTCAACATTTATCCAAGGATAGTAATAGACCTTTACTGTAATATTTTGAAATAATTATAATAATAAAATGTAACACACACCACCTTTATTAGTATATCGATGTATTAAACATTCCATTCCATTATAATATAGTCAAATAATAGGTTAATATCAAATCGTACTCGTGTTATTAAAATTTGGACATCCAATAATGATTATAAAAATAAACAATGAGAAAAACCCCCACAAATTAAAGAACCACACACTATTTACGCCACCATATTATAAAATGGAACGAGAAAAATAAAAATATTACAAAATATTTTGTTTCATCATAACAGAACACCCTAGTATCAATCCCACTTCAATCCCCAAAAAAATAATTTTACATTATTACTAAGATTAAATCTGGTCCCTAAAAAACCATGCTTATATTATTAAAATTATATGTACAAAAATATCAAAAAATCAACTTAACAGTATAATTATGTTTTCTACCTAAAATATACATGATAATTATTCCTCAGTTCATAATTGTAATGAACCATTAATTTATCAAGGGAATTTACCTTCTTTTGTCATAGAAAACATAAATCACATTGATAATCCAACATAAACATTATTAGTTAGTCAAAAAATAAACCAATAGCAATATGAAATATTTTAATTAGAAAATAAAAAACAAGTAACATAATAAGAATGTGATAATTAATATTTTCTTGATCCACTATAATGACCACACTCAATAACAAATCTATATAAATAAATCATAATGTCACTAATATGATATTAATATTAAACATGGTTGTATATATAACCTTTAGAAATAATATAAGTGTATGGGGAATCAATAAAATAAGTCGTATATATAAAAATTATGGAACACGTATCATTTGAATGGTATCATAACCATTAGAATACAATTCAAACGATTATTAATAGTAATTTGGGATTTTAAATAGTATTATCACCAATTCTAGTATAAAAAAATTTAAATATACTATATATTAAAATATGATATATTAATATCATGGGGTATGTAAATAAATGATTTAAAATTGATAAATAAGTGCTCATATTTTGGTAAAATATTAACGATTGTTAATAATTTTATAATTAATATAATGATTTAAATGAAATATAATTTTCTTAAAATCAGTTTATAAATTAATATTTTTTTATCATAATAAAAATATAATTTTATGATAACTTAATAGATTTAAATAAGAATTATAAAATTGATTATAATGTTAAAAACATTATTTTTTAAATAAATGTTGATTTTATTTAAAAATAAAATTTCACATTTTTATAAAATTATTTTCAATAATTGGATACAATTTTTTAAATAATAATATCAAAAAATGGTTAGGGTGAATTTTTAGAATTTTCTAAAATAGTTTATTTTTTGGTGAAAAGTGAAATATGGTAATTTTTATTATTTAACAACATAAGAATTAGTGAGTCATGGATGATGAATGAATAATGCAAGAATCCATTTGTTGATACTCACCTAAACAACATTATTTGTTTAGTTGTAGTAATCAACACTACCGATAGTGTTGATCCAAAATAACGAACTAATGAATTCAATAAACAAAACACCCCTCTCAGCCCCCTTTAAATACCACCCTTGTGACCCTCACCAAATTTTCACCCCACAATATATAATCCTTGTATCATGTCAACATTCATCCCAATTCATGTCCCAATCCACATTCCAATATCCAAGTCCTTCAGTTCAAAATAAAAAACCTAACCCTAGTTCTTTATAGAGGTCCTCAAGAAGATGACATTCATGAGCTAAAATCTCAAATCCTTCTCTTTTAATTTCATTTCATTTCTTATCCTCTCCTCACCTCTCATATCAAAATATGGATGACTACAAAAATATAATATAAATATTTCATTTTTATATTTTAGATTTAATATAATTAATCATATATATTCCCTAAGACTTTTATTCTAAAAATGAAATCATCATTTGTGGTATGTCAGTTCACTTTCATCGTAGATAGTCATATTTCATTATCTATTACTACCGTTAGAGATGGTCATAAAACTGTTATTATGGGTATAAAGGATTTGAATTTTTATATTATAAGTTTTTTCATTTAATGGAACTAATATATTTACCTAATATTAAATAAAACAAAATTTGGTCATGATGGTTGAAAAACCACCAAAAATAAAATAGAAAACTATAATTAATGAGTTATCTAATAAATCATCCTCATAAAAAAAAGAATTATTTCTATCACCATAAAAATTTAATTTGTTTATTTAATCCATATAAATTCACTTATTTTTAATTATTTCAATTTGGAATGAACTTCTATAATGTTGCACTACTGAAATGACCATAAACCCATCAAAATAATACTATAAGAAAAATGAAATTGAACACTATAACACACTTAAATAGTCTAAACTGAACTTAATTAAATTATAATAAATAAAATACATATTAATGAGTCTGTGAATTAAATTTTAATTAACATTATTTTTTTATCCGGGATTTTTAGTGGAAGTGTATAATGCATTTGGACATAAGGTAAGACATCTCACTGAACCTCCAATTTTTTCCTTTAGGTTACACTTTCTCTCTATTTAATCAAATTTATATCATTATTCATCTTTTATACATTTCATATATTCTTTGTAAATATTACACACATATTAATCAAGATTAATTCAACTTTCTTCGATGGGGAAATAAATGTTTTAAAAGTTTCTCTTCTCAATTCCACTTGATAGGAAAACTCGATTAAAGGAGACCTCTCTACTTCTTATGAATTTTCATATACACTACATAAAATATTTTCATCCACCATTGTTTTTATTAAATATATCATTTTATCATGAAAAACTATATTAGTACGTTCCATGCTTTATTCAAAAAAATATTCCATTGTCAACTTTAAATTCTCTTTAATATTTTCCCTCAATCTGCACTGAAGTGGCTCGTTTATAATATTTCCTACCCATGATGTTTCATGTATTCACTTATTTTAGACATAATTATTCATGATATATTGTTATTGTTCACTGATTAATGTCCAATAATGATTTAAATTCTCTCATCCATGTACAAAATTATGATACACCCTTTGGTTAAGCATTTTGAAATTATTATTAAACATCGGTATTTTCTTGTGTAACCATTTTGTTTTTTCCGAATGTTTGATTCATTAAGTGGAACATATACACATGAGATTTTCACGATGGGTACACCCAGATAGTTCTCCAATTCATTGGGAAATGTTTAGTCTCAAGAGACATCATGAATGGGATTATAGAGTAATCCTAATCAATTATAGGACTTTAACACCACGTGATACCATCTTTGAAGTAATCATTGACTCATGTTCATGTCATGCTATATGATTATTCCAATTTCATATATTTCCATGATAATATTATTCTATATCTTATATTTTATTCTCTAGTTTTTTACTCATGATCCATTACTTTTATATTATCATAATATTCATTTTTAACTAATTTTTCATGATTTATTTTGAGGTTTAATTTTATAACGGGATTTTTATTTCATCCCATTTGACTATGTATTCCTTAGGATTTCATATATAGATATAGGAGCTGATAAAATGTTAAGAGCTCATTATATAATATTAATCAATATTTGTTTTTTTGTAGTTCTTTTTTTTTTAATTTTATGAACCTAATATTCCAAAGACACTAGACATTATGATCATAGGTTTTTATTTTAGGGGTAATTATGATTAAAATCTTGTAGTATCATGTGTAAAAGGAAGGAGTCTATATAAATGGTATTAAAGAAAATTATATTTATTTATGATTATTTTTACAAAAAAACATTAGTAATAACACATTGAAAACTTTTTTCCCAATGTATTACCAAGATTGATTCTTTGGTAATCAGAAGACATGATTCAATTTTAATTTATATATCACTCCTTCTATGTTCATAATTAATTTTTTAGCTATGTATTAAATACCCATAATATAATTTTAATTTTTATCATAGTTAATTTGGGGAAATAGTAGAACCCATGCAAAAAATTAATGAGGTATTAAATGTGACGATTTTCTAAAGGGATTCCAAACATGATAAGAATGGGAGCCCAATATTTCATTAATGTGCTAGCTAAATTAGTTCAAGTTATGAACAACATAAATTGTATGGAAATACCTCCTTCTCATAGGAATGACTAATTTATAATTGAATCTTTTATAAAAAAATTTCATTCTATCTATATTTTATCTTATGATTCCCACTAAATAGAAAAATTTATTAATTGAATTACGAATAATGTTTTCGTCCTTAAATGTTCAAAATAAGAGAATAGCATACTATAGGTCTATTATTTTGATGAGGAAGCTGATTAGGGGTAGAGACTAATAAAAAATAGATTATAAGGTGGAAATTCATTCCATTGAGGGGGAAAAATTCTAGAAAATGTTTTTCAAAAGAAAATTCCATGAAATATTTATATTAATAAGGGGAGGGAGTTCCTCAGACAAATGGAAAAGGAATATGAATTAATCAGGACATGTTAAAAGGACTTTACAAATATTTCCATATAAGCCTCTAAATATTTCATGAACATGAAAATCGAGGTGTATTTCTTATTTAGTGGATTAAAAGGGTCTCTATAAAATCATTTCAGATTTTAGTGTTTGAAAATTATGAGGAAATTTTCTTTTCTCCTAGTAATGTTTAGATAGATATTTCAATCTCTCAATGGTATCACGGTCTTGGAGATAAAAAGAGGAATATAGAATTTAATATGGTAGGATCCAAAAAAAAATCCCATTAAGGAGTAAAATCCCACGATCCCAATTTTTAAAAGTGTGGGATGAATCATCAAGGTAATTTTGTAATGGAAACTATGAGATTACTTTAATGTTGAAGAAATGGGAATCAAACTAATTAGTGGAGAATGGATTTGAATAATCCGAAAAATTTAGATGAATAAATGAAGGTTCAGATCAACACTCAAACTTTATTAAATTATTTAAACTACATGAAACATGTAAATTACAAGATATAATTCCCTATGACAAGGGTTATATAATAAAATAAAAAAACAACCGCCACGTATGCACATAAGCGAATATCCAATCGCTATTGCAGAGGTGGTTCCTGAAATTGATTTGGTTACATGTACATCATTTATTCATTCAAGAATAGAAAACAGAGTAATTTATTCTGGTTTAATGAATTCAATCCTATCTTACTATATTATCAGACCAGTTCAAACCCCCACCTATATATATAATGTACGATTCCACTATGAGAACAAACAATGAAAAAAATTATTTCATATAATGTATATAACTCTTCATTGACTAATGTTTCTATATTGAACCTCCAAAAAAATTATTAACATACTTTCTTTGGTAGATTTTGATGATATTTTGGGAATGTATTTTATATATTTATACATTGAAAACAACAACTATTAATAATGTAAGGTCACTCTTCACATCCCATGGAACCTCCAATTACATTAATGTGTCAAGAGGGGGATGAATCTCTTTGAGAAATAATGTCTAAATTTTTGAATTTTTTGATTTTTGATGAATAATATCTACCTCATATGATTGAGACAATGGAGAAGATCATGATCGAAGAAATTCATTTTTGAGGGACTACATTGTTTTCTTCCCTAATGAATTTATTGGAATTCATCCTGACTAAGAGTTTGAGTACTAAATATATTTTATACCTGGATCTTTAACCATATCAAAGACTCCATAAAAATGGCCACCATGGAGTTGAAATAACTGAATAATACATTACAAGAGAATGTAAAAAATGGTTTTATACAACTATGTTATTATTCATGAGGTGTACTAGTATTTCTCATCAAGATTGGGGATAAATTAATGCACCGCTACATTGACTATCCGGAGTTAAAAAATGATTACAAACAAATATCCCCTACCATGGATTGGAGACTTATTTGACCAACTATTTGGGGCCAAGTATTTATCTAAGGTGGACCTTCTACCAAGATTTTTCCATCTAAAGGTGAGGATTATGATATTCCCAATAATTCATTTTGAATGTGGTATGTACACTATTTTTTCAAATTTATGTCCTTTAAAATCACTAATTCACCACAAAGTTTCATGGACTTAATGAATATACTCATTATATATTAACTCAATTTTTTTGGGCAGTCATTATAAATGAAATTCTAATATACTCAAAGAGAAAGGTGAATCGCGAAGAGCATTTGAACACAATACTGAGGAATTTTAAAAGGGATCAACTATCTTCCAGCAATAGTGAATGTTAGTTCTAGATGGAGTAAGTATCTTTATTGGGGAATTTTATCACTAGAAAAGGAAAATCTGTGGACCCTTCCATGATAGCAGTAATCAGAGAGTGTCATAGGAAAACATTTGTAATTATGATCCATAATTCCCTTGGTCTATATAACTATTATCCCTAATTTTTATGATGTTCTCACAAATTCCAAACCCCCAAACCATGTTGACAGAAAAGGGAGTACTGTTTTTATGGAGTAATGAATGTTGGGAATACATTAATGAGTTTAAAAATAGGATTATCATTATACCACTACTAATAGTACATAGATGTGGGGAACGCATTGTGGTTTACAATAATGATTCAAATAAGGGATTATGTTATATAATGATGAAAAATTATTATATGATTTTATGAACATCAAGGTAATTTTATGTTCATGAGAATAAATATTCCATGCATAATCTACAATTAGCAGCAGTTATCTAACCATTGAAAATATGGTGACATTATATATATGTAGACATGTGTGTGATATATACTGATCATAAGATCCTCAAATATATATTCACATAGAAGGACATTAATATTCACTAGTGACGATAGCCATAACTCACCAAGGATTATGAATGCTCAAACCACTCTCATCATTGAAAAACAAATAACATGGAATATGATCTATATATAAACAATCGTGTAACTTTATCAATGAAGAAATTTGAGATGGGTATAATATTTTTATAAATATAAAGGATAAACATGGGAATTATCGAGGAAGGAACATTACCATTTATTTATCAAATTATTTGTCCTCCATCTCATATAGGGAAGATAAAGGATTCTCAAATAGATAAAGTGGAAATTCAAAAAATGTGGAAGGAAGTAGAAATGGGAAATCCTATGAATACAAAATTGTTGAGGATGTTGTTGTAAGATTTGGGTCACGACTCTTTGTACCATCAAATCCTAATATAAAGATGGATATCAAGAATGATTCATATAGTTCTTCATTCTCTATCTACCCATGGAGAACAATGGTGTATCAAGATAACTGATTACACTATTTGTGGGACAATAAGAAATAAGATATTTATAAATATACATCGAAGTTAATAGTATGTTATCAAGTGAAGGGTGAAATGAAAATGTCTAAGTGAATTATGCAACCATTACCCAATACATCATATATGTGGGAAAATATCACCATGGACATTATTACTAGACTTCTGTTGACATGCACAGAAATAAGGCTATATATTTTTTCATGGGTAATCAAACAAAGATAACTAACTTTATTGAAATATGAGAAGATCTCCCACTCAAAAATCATTCATGTATATAAATCAGTGAAGTGTTGAGGCTGCATGGAGTACCATTATCGATTATATATTGTCATAATACATGATCTAACTCCATATTTTTCAAAAACCTCAAATATTATCTAAATACTATATCAAACATTAGTATGATTTATCATCCGGAAAATGATGGATAATCTATGTTGACTATTAAGAATCCAAAATACATGTTTAGAGAGTGTTTTATGGAAATTAAAGGATGTCAATATCAACATTTAGTCCTCTTATAACAATAGTTTCCACTAAATAATCCAAATGGCCCAATATGAATCCACATAATGAAGAGATGTAGAAAACTATATTTCTAAGATGATGTAGTTCATCCCATGTTTTGGGACCTAAAATGGTAAATGAAATGGATAAAAAATGTTAATATTATTCCATATCACATGAAGGTATCCCATAGTCTACATATGATCTATATAGCTAATCATTAGAGGTACTTAGAGTTTGAGGATGGTGAAAATGTATTCCTCATATCTATATCAATAATTGTGGTGGGATTTACATGTTAATGAAATATAAGTCCCAGGTACATTCTACCCATTTTTTTTATTATTTCATAGTTATGTCCTACAAATGAGAACATCCACCAACCACATCTCATGTAAATGATGTATTTTAGGTTTCCCACTTGAGGATGTACATACCAGATCTCGTGCATGTACTAGATTTTGAGGTGGTACATTTGGAAAATGATATCTCTTATTAGGTGCATATATTGATGATTTTGTACCAGATATACATGGTTCTATGTAATAATAACACTAAACTATTCAGCGTACTATGGAGAAACAATAAGTTTGATGAGGAAATATTTTATCAATTATGAATTACAATGAAGATTGACAGAACTAGGTTTTTATTTTCAACCTCTTTTCTGTATCATCATTTTGATATCATTTGTCCTCTCATGTTCTAAGTGTTACATGATTATTTTTAGTATTTCATTTTATTATTTTGGACCTATGATAATTATTTAGTTTCGCCATGTGTTTTTGGTGAAAATTTGATATTTTTTGGCCTGGGAGAAGCTATCACATAGTTTCCTCTTTTTAGAGGAAATTCTGACACATTATCCAAGAAATATTATCATAGTTGGGATGCATAGGGTTAGGGGCACACACCCATTCATGGTTTGGAAAATCATTTGAGTTCCCTAGTTTTCTGGTAAGGGGTGTACGATAAGATCATAGTTTGGGAAATTGTGTCTCCTAACCGTACACAGTGCCTAAGTCATTAAAAATGTGTGTTCTCATTTCTACCCTCTTAGGATTTTAACACCAAAATGTTTCTTGTGGATATTACATCCCTAGTGAACTTTCTCCCTTCTTCTCTGAGGCAACCATATTCTCCCATGGTGTTTGTGTAGGGATTATTCAAGGTTTTTGGGGGAACCATCAATGAAATATCCTCCTCTATTCTCCATCTTCCACTTTCTAGTTTCTCTTGAGTTTCTCTTATTTCATTGTCTTGTGGATCTACAGTTCATGTATCCCTATGTTTATATTGGTTTTCTTACCTATTATGGGTTTTCATAGTTATTGAATCTACTTAGATCCTTTGTGGAGTTGTTTTGGGTTGGAATTGTTGGAACAAATATGATTTGACGTATGATTCCCCTTGAATATGTCCTTTAAATTGAAGAATCATTGGCTTCTTGTTATTCTTAACTTCCATAAATGATAATTTGTGATGTATTCTTTTTTAATATTTTGTAGCATGAAATGTTATGATTTCCCTTCTCCCATTAATTTACATGTCCTTTGTTTGTTAAAATGTTACAGAAAAAGTGTTAGATAAAATTTATGGTTGGTTTTTTTGAGTCATTTTGCAATATTTATACAACGGTTTAGATTTTTCATTGATTTTTTTACAATTCAATTGATATTTTGGGTCCTTTTAATGTGTTTTCATAGTGGTTTTATATTTAAAAGAGGTGTGTGTTTGTCTTATGAATATGGTTTGGTAGGTGAAGTAAAATGTGTTTATTTACTTCTAGAAAATGGTGGTTTCATGATTGTGCATGTCCTATTTCAAATTTTAATGAAAATATAATTGGTTTGAAAATGTGTTGTTTGTTCATAAATGGGGTTATCTAAATGGTTTAGAGATTGAAAATGATTTTTTGGGACCTTTGAGTTACTATAGTTTTGATTCATTAAAAAATGGTGTGTGTGGCCCATTTGGAAATTTTATAAAATGTTTGAATATGATTGGAAAAAAAATCTCATTGGACAATCAACATTCCTTGGATATGATGAATGTTTTTATCCCATTTTGAGAGGATCCCTTATGTTCAAATGATTCAATGGAAAGATATTATTCCTCAAGGTGGCCTGGTATTGATTAGTTGATTGAATTATTTAAATATAATAAATGTGAATTTGATTGGATGATTAGATAACATCAGTTGGATTAACCCTATTTAGTATTATCATCTGAACCTTTTTGTCTAATGGATTTTCAAAGAATGGTCTCAGCACTAGATTTTTATTTCACTATGTCTAATTTCCCATTGTAGGGGATTGGAATTGTTTTGTTTTTTATTATGGGGTAATGCACCTAAGTTACACTAGGTAGGGTGTGATCGAGCATGTGGGACAAATTGATGTCATCACATAATGAATCCATATAGGATGATTCTTGATTTATAGTATATTCTCTATTATTCCCTATATATCATAGGTTCTCCCATATCCATTGGAACATGGTTTTATATGATGGATGATTGAGATTATTTTTGGTGGTTTCTCTTGTGTTCTTACTTCCATTGCTATTATTATCTAACCATTATTGTTGGAATCTATTGTATTTTTCTTATTTTTGGATGTGACGAGTTAGTTTTAAATGGATTATGTAAAAAAAATAAAAATGATTTATTTTCCCTTTCTCTTTTCTTAAATGAAAACATATTCCCTACTCTTGAAATGCTAATTGATCCTTCTTTAAATTGATTGTAGTTTTAAATGGGAAGTGGTAAATGGAATGTGATTTTCATTAAATTTAAAATTTGTGAAAATCCTAGTTTTATATATTATATTTCAATCGTTAAATTTATTTTTTTAATAAACGTGAATTGGGAATATATTGTTCAGGCATTCCAATTATTTTTTTATTACTCATGAATATAGTTCATTTTTGTTTTTAGCTTTTTGTGATGTTTCCAACTTGGATTTGATTTATGTGCATGATGGTGAGTTTTGGTATTTGAGAGTGACCCTTTCGGTCACATTGAGAATTGGTGGTCATCATGTTCTGTTTCATTATTCTTTCAGTTTGTTGTATTTTCAGTTTTTTATAATTAATGATCAGTACTGTAATTGTGTTTATATAGGGTTAATTAGTTTATTAAATCTAATGAGTTTATTAATTTATATTGGTAAAAATTGTTCCCTTGGTTAGATTGTGGATGCCCAACATTAACTTCCACGATTGAAGGATCGGAAACACCTTTCGGTCCATTCCACGGATCGACTTGGGTGACCAGATTGGGGTCGACATGGGTTGGTTCATGATGAAAAAATATCAGAGCAGGTTAGTTCTTTAGAGTAATTTCCTTTCAAAGTTTCCTATTTTTGTGGGATTACATTGATGGTGGAGTGGGATTTTTGTAACGTGGTGTGTAGTTATGAGTGAGATTCATGAAAAAACATTCTATACCAAAGATTTGGTTACATGGCAAATATGGTTTTATTTGGGTTGTCTTGTTCTTATTGGTTGTTTGGTGTTTGGGAAAATTAAAATAGATTTGGGCCAATGGTATAATTGATAACACATTGCATGGATTGATATTTGGATCCACATAGATGTTCCTATAAGACTCTCTATGATAGTGGATAGATTGGAATATGGATTCCAACCATATAGCCAAGTAACCCAATGACATTAGTTTCCCACTGTTAATTATTTTGGGTAATCATTGGTTCTATAAATTGTATTGAAATCCCTTGTTTTAGAATTTTAAAAACAATATTTATGGTGATAATGGTTTGGTATTGGGAATATGAAAAATGTGTTTGGAAATAAATTTTGATGAAATCTTTGGAAAAAGAATTTTTATTCAATTAATTTTTAGTAATATAAAGATGGGTTTACCAAGATTGAATTTTTTTTACTATTAAAAACCATTAATTTATTGAAATTGTTTTTTTGGAAGTAGTATTTTATTTTTAAAATGGATTTTTGAAATATGTTTTATATAATAATAAATGTGTATTTAATCAAAATTATTTTTTATTGAATGAGATTTCTTGAGCTGTTGAAATTTTTTTGAATGGGTTGAATTGTATTTTTTGGATAGAATCCATGGGATTTTTTTATCAGTATAAAATAGTATAGTGTGTAGTGTATGAAAATGTTTTATATTTATGTGTTTAGTGATATTTTGAAATGTTTTATGAATTTTGAAATAGGAAGAAAATTGATAAATTGTAAACATGGGTTGAATGTTATATTTTCAAAAGTGAAAATGCATTGCTTAACCTATGGTTTTAACATCAGTGATCACATGCATGGAATTGTGTGAGAATGTTGATGGATTATAGAATGGGTGGAAGAGTTCCCAGAATGACATGAGTTTATTGGTTACTAGAGTTGAATGGAAATGTGTATGTGTAAGGCCCCATGGAATACCATTGGTGAGGGTGTAACCCAAAATTATTGTTTTTCTAGTAAAACATATTTCCAAGATGAAAATTGGGGTGTTTTATACATAGTGGTTGTGAGGTTTTTTTTCTGCGACATGAGAATATTGTTTATGTGTTGTTTTTATATGTATAATTCTTACTGATGGTTAGGATTTTATTAGTCTATTGGGGTCCTAGTTTTTTAGTGGCACCCTCACAAATGATTTGATGGATATCCAAAGTGTGTTAATAAGTGTTTCACCATTGAAAGACCATCTAGTTGATCAACCCATAGAATTACTTATTGGTTTCAAAAGTTGAATCCTCCTCTCTTTTATTCTCAAACATATCATGTCATAGTAGAAGAGTGGGTGGGGAAATTTTATAGGAACTTCAGTTTTCTTGAATATCCTTATTCATCAAACCTTATGTTTTCTACATTCATGATTTAATTATTGACCAAGAAGTGGTTGATATCAGTCTCCCAAACCAATCATTGGGCAGATATTACAGAGGAGTTCAATAAAGATTCATTTATCATCAACTATTTCTCTATGTAAATGATGTTGAGAAACGTAATAGAGATGTGTTTTATTCAAAAAGGTAATGGTTTGGTGTTCTAGTAATTTTTCATTTCTTTCATTTTAGTTCTTTACCTTCTGGAGTTTTCATTGAATGATAAATTGAAGGATTCATGTTTCGATAGAGGGAATCATCTTGATTTATAGTAGAAGGTGTCATATTTCATTATATCCTCCTTTGTTGATGTGGTTAGGGAATCTATTTATGTTAATGTTATGCTAGTGGTTGCACATAATATAGAAAACACTATTCCAGTCCTTGGATGTGGTGATGGGAATTCTAGTAAAGATCTAGGGAATCAACAAGAAACTATTGTTGATTGTCACAAAATGTAATAACCTCAGGATCATTTTTCAATTTCTTATAAACGTTAGATCACAAAGTGTAATAATTTTGGAAAGACAGGTAATAAGATGCTATAATTTCAAAATTCTATATAGTCCATTAATTCTTGTAAACACCTAGTTCACTTGAAATGGATCAGTTAGGGTGTTTCTAGTAAGAATCAGAGAGCCAATTCCACCCCTTCGAATGACACCCTATCCCCTTTATAAGAGTATGGTGCTAGATTGGGATCAGTTTAATGTCCATTGCAATTTAATATATCATTTTCTGAGATGGTTATTTCTAGTGGTATTTTATGGTGTTGTATCTTCTTTAGAATATAAAATTGGATGTCATGGATCTCCTGGTAACTATTATTTTATTGAATATGTGTCTTTTGGAAACTCGAATTTTTTAAATTCTATGTGGATGTGTGTTTTATATATTCTGTTTTATTTATATTTCTCATTATGTTGAAAATTAATGATGTGGTGTACCTCTCAGTTTGGTTGAAGTTCTATGTGGGAGAATAGTGTGTCATATAATGTGTCATGTGCAAATGGTTCTATGTAGGGTGCTATGTTGAATTTTTTGGCACAAAAATAGAGAGTTATGATCTTGGATTATCATCATGTGAATGAGAATTAGTTAATGATTCAACATTATGGATACATCCATGTGCTCCTCAGTGAGGCTCATGCATTGTTAGGAATCATAGGGGTCATCTTGGAAGGTCTCATTTCACTATATTGATCTTAAAGTCCTTATTGCTTCATTACAGACCATATGCATTGTTCCTTGTGATTCAGTTTTGTTTTGGGCTTATTCTAACAATGAAATGGTTTCACCTCATGGTGAGGTTGAATCATGGTTTGTGTCTTACATATAGTTTGGATTTTGTTTCATCAAATCCCCTTATGGTGGGGTTTGGTAAGTGTGCAGAGTTACAGGTTAGTCAATGGTCGATTTCCCATGACATTCTGTGCTAGATTGCCAAATTAGATCATTCCCTAAATGGTGGGGAGACCCTCCATGTATCTTTTTATTGTTTCTTCTTATATTTGTTGGTTATAGTTGATTTCTAATAATGGGGAGTCCATTCTGGACACTAATGATGGTAAATCGGTTAATTTTCCATTATTAGATTGAAACCATGTGATTTAATTTAGGTTGTTAGTTCTGAGTCTATCTTTCCGAGTAAACATTTTTATTTTATGAAATGTGGCCGAATTTCATGTTCCAATAATGGTTTTAGAATTTTTAGATCACATATTATTTCATTTCCCTAAAAGAGGGTTTGGTTTATTGGTTCTTTTCAGGTAACATGAATGTGTTTTTTTGGGTGGTGGTTGAGGAGTTCTTAGTTTTTGACGTGGGATCATGCAGTTGTGGGAATACCTTGTCTATAATCGATCATCTGGAAAATGATGTGGTCTTTTAATGGTGGGAATCATTATTGTTGGAAAAATTATCACACCTGGATTTTTATTATAATCTCTTTTTCTAGATTATTTTTTAGATCATGTTTTTTTCTCTCGAGTTCCACGTGAGCCATGATATTTTTAAGGTGTTCCTTTTTTAATTTTTGTCCCATGTTTGTTCTTTTGTTTCATCAATATTTTTTAGTTAAAAATGGATATTGTGGGCTTTGGAGTAGGTGGTGTATGTTTATATCATAGTTAGAGGAAATTTTCTAGAATTCTCTATGAAATTGTGAGATCCTCATGATGGCTCTAGTTAAGGGTTCAAATCTAACACATGGTTAGGAAAACCATGATGAAGACAGGTGCATAGATCTGTCATTTTTTTAGAACCATGTCACATGGTCAGCACAAGGTTTACAAAACTAGGTGGAAAATCTATTTGAGTGCACTGGTTTTACATGAGAGTAAACATGGTCGATATATGGTTGGGGAAACTGTGTGGACTAACTAATAAAAGTACTCATATCACTAAAAATGTTAATTTTCCTTTCTACCCTATTTGTATTTTTTCCACAATACACCACCTCCATTATTCTCCTAGATTGTTCCTCCCTATGGGAGCTCCTCCCTTATTATCCAATACACGCATCCTCCCCCATGATGTGTTTCTAGGGTTTCACCAAGGTTTTTGTGTTAATTGTCAAAGTAATCTCCTCCCCTCTTCTGACTCAGCCTCCATCATCCATTTTCTCTTGAGTTTCTATTCATCCATTTCCATGTGGATCTGGGGTTCATGTTTTCCTTGGTTAATTTTGATTATTTTTCCATATTAGGGTTTCCTTGTGTTTTTCATACTTCTTGGAACCTTTATGCAGTTGTTTCATGTTGGTATTATTGGAGCATATTTGATATGATGTAGGTCACCTCTTCCACTTTTCCATTAAATTAAATAATCATTGGTATCTTGTTTTTCACACCTATGTTTTATGATAATTAGTGATTTATGATTTTTTGAATAATATTTTAGCTTAAATTGTGTCAATTTAACTTAATTCATTTAAGTACATTGAAATTATTTGATAAAATTTTCCACACATACCTTTTGATAAAATGTTGTTTTTTTGAGTGATTTAATTTATTTAAAGAAGCATGTGTCTTTTGAAATGTTTTTGTGTCATTTGAAATGATTTTACGAGTCTATTTAATGGGTTTTAAAAGGATGTTTGGATTTAAAATATGTGTGTGTTTGGTTTTTGAAAATTATTTTTCACGTGATGGAAAGTTTTTTTGTTTACTAATGGGAGGATACATGATTGTGTGTGGCGCATTTTAAATTTTGATGAAAATGTATGTGGTTTAAAAATATGGGATGAATATTTAAATAAGGATTTCTATGTGGTTGTGATATTGAAAAAGGTGTGCTAAAAACTATGGAAATGTGGTTTTTATTCATTTAAATTGGGTGTGTGAGGATCGTTTGGTAATTTTCATGATATCAGGTGAAAATTATTGGAATTAAAACTCTCCTTGGTAAATTATTTTTCTTTGGTTATGTTGAATGTTATGGGTGTCCCACACTGAGAGGGTACCTTGTGATAGAATGGTTGAAAGGAATGATATTATTCCATGGGGTGGCTCCGGGGTGACTTGTTGTGTGAATTGTTTGTATATGACATATTACAATGTGATTGGATACATTGTTAGAATTAGTTCGATCACAAAATATTTATTCGTGGCATGGTAAAATTTCACAGCTAGTCGATTTCTAGTGAATTTTTGCTGCATTATCTTAAGATTTCTCTTTTGATAGTGGCCAATATAATAGAATTTTTTTTCAATGGGATAGTGCACCTGGGTCAGACTAGGTAGCATGTGATAAAGTGTGTGGGTGGAATTTATGTTATCGGATGAGGCATACCTTTGTCATGAGTCATGATTTATATAACTCTATAGACTATTCTCTTGAGGTATTATGTTCTATCATGTCCCTTGGAATGTGGTTGTCTATGGAGGAGGATTAAGATTCTTTTTGTTTATTTCCCTTATCTAGTTATTTCCATTTCCCTTATTATGTGATCATTGTTATTTATGTTTCATGTGTTGTGATTCATTCAGAAAGGGATGACTCAATATTCAATGGTTTTTGGAACATATTTTAAAATTCATTTGATCTCCCCTTCTCTCTTTCTAAATGAAAACATATTCCTTTACCTTGAATTTATAAGGATTCTTCTTGAAAGAGAATGTGGTTTTAAATGGAATTAGGGAAATGAATAATGTTTTTCTTTAATGAGATTTTTTTTTGAAAATCCTAGTTTTTTATATTGTATTTCAAACATGAAATTTAATTTTCTTTTATTTAATGGAATTTAATTTGGAATAGATTGTTCATGCATGCCTACTATGTTTTAAAACTCACACCAAGGGTTCTTTCATGTTGTTATGTTTTGGTGCATATTGTATCTTGGTATCGATCACTATGGGTGATGGTTAGTTTTATCATTGGAGAGTGACACATCGGGAATCATTGAGATGTTGTGGTCATAAATATCAATTTGTATTTTTTATGTATTTTTTTGTATTTCTATTTTTTCAAAAAATAATTATCATATTCGAAATAGTATTTATATATGGCTTCTCTGTAAATTTATTTTGTTCATTTTATTTATTTATCTTGAAATAAATCATTCCATTGGTTTCTATCTGTATTGCCAACACTAGTTTCTAGTCATTGAGGATTGGAAACACCTCTCAGTTCATGACATTGGTCGACTCGGTTGACCAGTTTGGGGTCAACTTGGTAGGTTCATGATGGAGACATAACCTCACCTATTTTCACCATAGTATATAAAATGAATTTTCAAGTGAGAAATTTCATAAGGGGGGAAGTATTTAACATCCTAAAATTTAATCAATTGGATTTCAATTTTTATGTCATAAAACACATAAATCTCATTGATAATCCCAAAACAATTATACATTATTCAGAAAATAAACTTAATACTGCCAAATATTATAGTGGGATAATAAAGAGAATAAAAGATAATAATATTGGGAAATTTTGGATTTTATAGACCAACTAGAATGAAATCACTCACGAACAAAAAAGTAGAAATAAAACATAATATTAATAATATGATATTAATTTTAAATATAAAAGTATATATAACATTTATAAGAAATATCATATATTGGAAAATGAATTAAATAGGTGGTATTTATAGAAATGATGCTACCTTTATCATTGGAATTGAAACAGGACTGTAGAAAATTAATCTTACCATTAAGAATAGTTATGTACCTATAAGAATTGTACCATAACCTATAAAAGTATAAAATAAGAATAAGGAATCTTATAAATGATAATATGATATATCTGTATCATGCTATATTTAAATAAATGTTTGAAAAATGTAAAAAAAAACTGGCGCTTTTTTTATAAAAAATAAATGTTTATTTTAAATTTATAATTAATATAATGATTTAAAATATAATTTAATTTCCTAAAATAAATGAATCAAATGATATTATATTTTATTATAAATATATGATAAGTTTATGAGATATTATTTAATTTTTCAATGTATTATATAATAGATTATAATGTTAAAATAAATGTTATTTTGAATAAATTGTTATTTTATTTAAAAATTAAATTTCAAATATTTATATATGTATTTTTTAAATTGTTTTCCATTTTTGAAATCTATACATCAAATAATGGTTTGGGTGAATGTTTTTGGATTTTTCTAAAAAATTTGAATCTTTGGTGAATAGTGAAATTCTGTAATTTTACGTATATAAGGATATAAAAATTGTTGTTCCATGGATAACATAATATTGATGTAAGAACTCAATGGTTTGGAACCCCCAAAGAGATTTACTATATTTATTTATTTTAATAAAAACTATTGATAGTCTTGATAAAAATAATAAACTAATGAATATAATAATCTTAAATACCCCTCTCCTCCCCTTATAAATCCCACCCCTCATCACCTATTCTCCTCACACTGTCTCATCCTGGTATCATGCCAATTTTATTCCCAATTCCTTTACTAATAATGTTTTCCACTTTCAATACCTTTTTCTCCCAATGAAATAACAATCCGTGTTCCTATATGAGGTTTTCAAGTAGACAACATTAATGAGGTAAAATAAAAACAAATTCCAATTTAAATTCTTTTATTTTCTTATTTTCTCCTCACCTATTATATCTAATGTGACATGACAACTAATCTATCAAATAGATATTTAAATATTATTATTTTAGAGGAATATCCAATAAAAATATATTCTCTTCACCTTTCAATCTAAAAATGAAAACATTATCCCTGATATGTCGGTTCGTCGACATTGTGGACAAAGAGTATTCACTTCAGCAAATGTAAATATACCACTATTCTATGTTTTCAAACCCACTTCTCGATCGACTATACGAAATCTAAAGCCATTCACATTATAAGCGGTGAACTTTCTAACTTCTTTTAGAGGACCTCTAGCAAGAAACTTCAAATCTTCTGACACCTCTGCTCGAGTATCAGTATTCATGATCTAAAAAAAGAAATATACTTTATTAGATTCACAAAATGTATGTGTCAAACTAATATTCGTATTTATTGTAATATTTATGAACTTACACGTCGTGCAAACCATTCTACAAGCTCTTTATTCACAGCTTTCTTTATATCTTTCTCATTTCGTGTTCGGCCTCTCATTCGTCTCTTTGTTTGTATCCTCAACTCTTCAATAAATGGATATGCAATGTCACTATTTAGCCGCACATATCTACGTGCCTGTAATAATTCCAATTCAGTCAGTGTCGCATTTGAGGTCCTCCCAACTGATCGGTCAATAGCATGAAATATTTTGGATTTCTGATGTATTTGAGATTGAGTCGATGTGTCATCAACATGTCCAAATTGATTAAATCTTGTCTCAATATCATCCAAATATCGAGAACAAAAGGTGAGACACTCCTCAGCCAAATAGCCTTCAACAATTGAGCCTTCTGGTTGAGCTTTATTTCTCACGTATGATTTCAAATGTCCAAGATATTTGTGAAATAAAATATACATAATTATGCATTTCATTAAGTACCAATTTTTTTTACTTAACTGGAAAACATAAAAATAAATTACCTCTCAATTGGATACATCCATCGATAATGAACGGGGCCTCATAATTTAGCTTCCTCAACCAAATGTAATGTTAAATGCAATATTACAGTAAAAAGGACGGAGGAAAGATCATCTCAATTGCGCAAAGGGTCAATAAAAACCTCTTCAGGAGGTTGTCAATCTGAAATGGATATAGAAATTTCTCACATAGTTGTCTAAAAAATGTGCAGAACTACAGTACAACAGCAGTAATTTTTTCAGGTAATAATGTGCGCAATGCCAATGGTAGTAACTTTTGTAACAAAATATGTGAATCGTGACTTTTCAATCTATGTAACTTATGATTCTTCAAGTCAACACACCTCAAGATGTTACTTGAATACCCATCAGATACCTTGACATTCTTTAACATTCGAAGGAATGTATCTTTATCCATATTTTTCATTTCAAAAATTGCCAGATGATACTTTTCATTCTCATCTGGCCAGAGATCACGTTTTATGTTCATTTCTTGTAAGTCTTTGCGAGAATTGAGATGATCCTTTGACATTCCATGCTCATTAAGCAATGTGAAAATCAAAGTGTCACAGACATTCTTCTCAATATGTAACACATCAAGATTATTCTGCAACAAATTAAATTCCCAATACGGAATTTTGAAGAATATACTTTTTTTCTTCCATTGTTGCGTTCTGGTTTCGCTTGACGATGCACTTTGGACCCGTTTTCCGCTATCATTCAAATGATGAACCTTCCCAAATTCTGTTTCAACATTTTCAAGATGTTTAAATATTTCAAAACCATTTAACAACTTTGGTGGTGGTATACGATCAATGGAACCATTAAATTTTGATCTGTTCAGCCGAAATCTATGATATACATCGAGAAATCTTCGATGACACATGAAGAACCATTTTCTACTGTGAGGTAGCCATTTGGGCTCAAAATCAATGTTACAAATAGGACAAGCCAAACCCGGGTAAGTGTTCCAACCAGATAAATTACCAAGCCCAGGGAAGTCACTAATGGTCCACATCAAAGCAACATGCATTGTGAACATTGTTTTAGAAGAAGAATCAAATGTATCAACACCGTTGCTCCATAACTCCTTCAATTCGTCAATCAAAGGCTGCAACTTTACATCAATATCATTTCTAGGCATTTTTTTCCAGGAATAATCATCGAAAGGATAAAATATGTTTGTTGCATACACATCTACGGAGACAAATTATAAGGGATCAAAACAACTGGCCAAATTCTATAATTGGTACTCAAAGTCCCAAATGGGTTGAATCCATCGGCAGCCAATCCCAATCGAACATTCCTAGGATCAGCTGAGAAATCGAGATGTAATGAATCAAATGTCTTCCACGATTGAGAATCTCGTGGATGTATCATTAACCCATCATTGTTATTATCTACAGAATGTCACTTCATGTGTTCGGTGGTTTTCGATGACATGAATAATCTTTTCAATCGAGGCTTAAAAGGAATGTAACGCAAAACCTTTGTAGGTGTGCTCCTTTTCTTCTTCTTCTCCATGAAATTATGTTCATTCAGACTTCCAACATCACTCTTTTCCTGCCATCTAGAAGAAGAACATTTCTTTCAATTCTGTATAATTGAATCCTCTCCCCAATAAAGCATACAATCATTGGGACACACATGTATTTTTGTATAATTCAGACCAATCTTGTTAAGAAATTTTTTCATATCATAAAAAGATTCTGGGATTTTTGCTTCAGTAAATGCATCACATATCAATTCCAATATCATGGATATTTCCTTATTTCTAATTCCACATAGACATTTTATGTGATACAACTTCAGCAGAAATTAATGTTTTGAATATTTCAAACACCCACAATACAACTCTTGATTTCCATCGTCAAATAAATCATGAAACACATTTTCCTCAGTGAGGTTTTCTCTTACATTTGGCTCCACAGAATCAAGAGGAGGATCCAATTATATGTGGCAATCTTGATCTTCCTGTGTTATAGCCTCAAAAACATCACTTGTCATGTTGCAATTTGTAGCACCATCTTCTGGTTGTTCTGATATGTTTTTATTCTGATAGTGGTGCCTTTCAGTTCTGAATGCATCATTTATTAGGTTTTTCATTTCATTTTCCATTGTCGACGAACTTAGGACCTCATTCTGTAGATTAACATCAGTTCTCAATCTTTCTGTAATGTTCGATTCTCCATGCCAAATCCAACACAAATATTGATCAGGGAATTGCTTCAGTATTAAATGTTTATAAACCTCATCTATCTTCAACCATGTTCTATATTTACATTTAGGACATGGAAATTTTATTCTCCCTTCAACAGATCGATTAGAAATTGAAAAATCTAAAAACTCATTCAAACCCTTAACATACTGAGGTGTGTTCCTCGGTAATGTGACCCAACTTTTATCCATGTATATCACAATGTGCCTACACAATAATAAAAAAAATTAAAACACAAAGTTACTACTAAATAGAGAAATAAATTAGTATATACGATAGTATAAGATTACAGAAACATAATATAATAAAGATGATCCCCTAAGTTAGATATGAACTCCTAGTGTTTGGGATAGGGGAAGTTTCTTTGGTAAAGAGAAATAGTGTGCTAACAACGTGGTAGCTACTTTATTATGAAAACCAAAACACATTGTTAATTTGGAATATCCCCAACCTAAGTTCTCTATAGAGTCTTCATATAAAACTCTAATATCGAATAAATCTATTATAAATAATTTATACTTTATATTTTCATTATTTATTTTTGAAATATTTAAATCTAATCCAATATAATCTCATTTAAATGATGCTAAAAATATTTTGAAATATATAAAATGAACTATTTTCCTTTATCTAATTTTTTCAAAACCCTCTAATTTTAATTAAAATTTATATTTGGATACATATTTTGTTTGGTGTAGACTGGATAGAAAGATAATGTTAGGAACCAGTAAAATTCTTACTAAATCCTTAGTATCATGATATAGTAATGAAAAACACATTATATAACTATCTAATACTAAAGTTGAATATATTATAGCCATATTTTTCTATGCATAGGTGTTATGAATGAAACACACCCTAACTAATTTTGGATTCAATTTTAATCAGGTTTAAATCATATGAGACACAAAATTTCAATAAACATTTCAAAAAAGATTGATAAACCATTATAGGATGAAACACATATATTTAACACATAATTTATTAATATATCATGCAGAAGAAGGTGATATATTTTTTGATTTTTGTTGCATAGACAATCAATTGTCATAAATTTTTACTGAACCACTTCCTAGTTATAGATTCAATTTTATAAAATCCAAATTAAGATTATTTAAAATTATTTAATATCATTTCTATTTTACTAATTTTATATTGTGAATTTATTATTAGTAAATATTTTATTTGAGTTATTTCATTTGAGATTTAGCACCACCATTTTGAGTATTAGTCATATCTCAATAGGACTTATATGTTTTTCTGACATGATTATCATGCATATCACTCTGAGCGACCCTTTTCTTACTATAAAACAAAATAAAATAAGTCATTTATAGGTTCATTACCCTTGAAAACGTTTTAATATTAATAAAATAGTCATAAAAAATTTTCAAATAGTTCAGTATTTCAAACCTCTTTCAACAATGTAAAATATAAGAAAATAAAGGGAGCTACCTCTAGTAGATTCATGTGCTCAAGGCCCTTAGGAAAAGTGTTGAGTGTAAGATCCATCAATTTAAACTGGCTAGATTCCATGAATATTTTTATTAAGAAATCTATAAATCATCAAGGATAGTAATTTTTGTTAGATGAGAAGACAAAACATTTATTCTATGATAAAGATGTATGAGATTTCTATAAAGAAGTTGTATTTAATTTTGGTGATAATAAGGATCTGTTTCCAACAATAGTAAACTAGAATAATTTTTTGATGTCATCATTAATAATGGTTGAAGTCTTTGAATGTACTTATGATGGAAATTATGCTGTGTTGTCAAAGGCGCGCGACACAATAAGGCGCAAAGGCCGCTGGGGGATGCGGCGTGAGGCGCAGCGCGACGCGCAATTAAGGCGCATGTGCATATAACTATTTATATATATTTTTCAATAATATTTTAAATTTAAAAATACTTAAATTCAATAAAAAAATACAAATTAAATACATCCTATTAATTTTTAGAGTGGTTCAGTCCTGTGTGAGTGATGTTTTTATAGTGGCTGTTATGATTTTTTATTAATATATCAAATATTATATTTAATTGAACTAATTAATTCACTTAGGGATTTCCATCATTCGTCCATCTTTACCCGATCTCCGCTGATCACCCGCACCCACTATCTCCGAAATCTGCCGATCACCCTCACCCATCACCTATGATTTCCACGATCTTCGCTGATCACCCTCACTCAGCCACCCCCTATCTTCACCGATCGCCCTCATCTCCACCCTAGATTTCATCGCCTCTGATCTCCGCCACTCGTCTGTACCCCCGATTGCTTCTTGTATATACCCATATTTCCATCCTACAACAATTTCTACCACCACCCCCAATATCGTCACCTCCGATCTCGGCCACTGCCCCTGCCTGCTGTACATTTTCTTCGCCCCCAATCCCAGCAGCCATTGGTGTGCCTTACGGCGCCTTGTGCTTTTAGCGCCCCTTGCTTTGGCGCACGAGGCGCGCGCCTTTGGCACGCCTCACAGAGGTCGCACCACCTCACCGGTAGTGAGGTGCACCGGGTGCGCCTAACCTAACCTCATGCCAAGGCGTGCTGAGGTGCGCGCCTTTGACAACACTGAAATTATGATTTCGACACTTCCTCAAAGGAAATCAATTAAGTAAGCCCTACAGAAAAAATTATGTCTTTTCTGAGAATCCAAAAGTGGATAACAAACCTATAAAAGAAGTAGAAATGGATAGAAAGGTTCATTTGAATTTCATTCAGTCTTCCATTGCTCGAAAAAATGGTGAGTTTGAAAAAAAATCCTTTTTCAAGATGTTGAATTATTATATAGGTTTATAATAGATTAACCCATAAATTTTGTATGATATATAATGAAGAATATGTGAAATATTCATAATAAATTAGTAAAATTTCACCTTTTTGGAAGGTTGTTAACCTTGGTGTTTGGTAGAGCTTTGATATGTTTGGATGAAACCACTACCACACATTTTCTTGGATTAACAGTAGTGAGTTATAGTATAATAAAGAGTAGTGGATTATTCTACAGATCATCTTTGAATATGTTATTTCATGTCTGATTAGAAGAAAAATTTGAGGTATTTCCTTCTACAACTCTGGGGTAGTCATCTCATATAGTTTTTACTGATGAGGTTTCTCTTCAACCTCCAACAATATTTTATTTCCTCATAAAAGAACCAATTAGAAGTATGGGTGTAGGATATATTATATAAAATGAGAATCTTGAGGATAGATGAAGAAGGTTTCAAGTTATTATTTCCAATGAAATTTGAGATGGGAATGGAGATGTACCAAATGTTCACTCAGAATTGTGTTCAGTAGTTGATATTATTACTCTTGTTATATAATAACCACCTATTTTACCTATTTTCTCTGTAAATAAAAATATGATATTCCCAATAAAAGTAAAGATAACATTGGTCGACATAAAATCATTTTTACCACATCAAAAGTAATTCGACTCTTTAATATATCTCTATCCCGAGAAACTAGTAGAAAATGAAGAAGAAAATAAGTAAGTTTATCAGTTGAAATGTTGATGGTGGGGAAAGAGAAGAAGACATGGAAGATGAAACTTTTATTATTTCAAATAAAAGAGAAAGGTTTGAATCTGGAGAACCCTATAATGATGAAATTAAAATGGTTGATGAATATCATAGTTTTGAAATGCAGTAAGACTTATTTTATTCTATTCACTTGCACTAAACTAGTTCTAAAATCCTTACACATTAATTAGATTATTTGGATAAAATATCTTGAGAGAGTTTTTACAAGATAATGAGTAAAGTGTATTTTTTGAGGAATAATTTGTTTGAATTAATATCTGAAACAAGTAATATCTAAGAAATAGAAGTTTCAATGTTTGATATTGGTGAGTTTGATATTGGTGAGTTTAATTTTCTATTTCAATGTTTCAAAGTTTAATTTGCCGCCATAGATACAGTGACTAGTCTCATAAATAAATCAACTCCTCACACAAGGAAAGAGTACCAGTTATCCAAGAAACAATAATAAAAAAAACTAATATAAAAAAAGTAAATAATTAGAAATCAAACCCTAGGGTTTGTATAGGTCGTCGGGGAAGCTGGGTCGCTGGGGTCGCAGGGTCGCCGGGGTTGCGGGGGGCCGGGGTCGCCGAGGTTGCGGGGTCGCTGGGGAAGTAGGGCCGCCGGTGATGCAGGGTCGCTGGTGTTGCCGGTGTCACGAGGGGCTGGGGTCGCAGGGGAAGCGGGGGGCCGGGGGAACGCAGGGTGAGAAAGAGGGTCGAGGTGGGGGAAGCGTTGGGGCCGTTAAAAAAATGTTTTGCGGTAGTTTATTATAAACCACTGCTACAAAACCGCCGCTAAACGACGGTTTTGTTGTAGTGTATATATATAATATTAAATATAATGAAACTAGTTTGTGTTGTTTGAAAAACCACCAAAAATAAACTGAACAATTACCATTAACGTTTTATAAAATAAATCATCCTACGAAAATAAAAATGATATATGAGACCATTTAAAATTAATGAAGTAAATTAATACTATATAATTTCACTTATATATAATTATTCCCTTTTTGGAAGAACTACCCTAATTTTATACAAGTAAAACAATAATGAAACCATGGAACGAATGCTCCTTGAATGATGAAATTGAACTCTATAACTCATTGAAATGGTTGTAAATCATCTTTTATAAAAATATAATAAATAAAATACATATATTTGAGGTTATTCATTTTATTATTAATTTTATAATTTAATTATTTCAGACATAATGTCCATGTGTAAATAACATTTGGATATTTGTAAATAGATCTCTTTGAAACACCATTTTTTCCTTTGGGTTACCCTTTCAATATATTTACTCAAATGTATATCATAATTATTGTTTTATAAATTTCCAATATTCTATTTAATTGAACCAGAAAATTATCTATCACAAGTCAACAATATTTATGGGGATCTTAATCAATTAAATGTTTTCCTTTTCAATTCCTCTCGATAAGAGAATCCGATTAAAGGGAACATCCCCCTTTCATACCCATTATCAATTACCCTACACAAAAAAATTTAACCCACCATTATTTTTATAAATTAATTAATTTTATCATGAAAAAACTATCTTACTTCATATATTATTTAATATAAATAATTATTCATTTATCCTCTTTAAAGAAACATTAATAATTTCCTTTAAACCACATTGATGTGGCTCAATTATGAGGTTTCATAACCATTATATTTCACGTATTAATATTATTTAGAAATAAAAATTCATTAATTATTAGAGTTCAACAAATAATGTTAATTAATTGTGTGAATTATTTATTTCATGCATAATATTATGATACATATTTGGTTAGTACATATGTCATGGTTATGAAGCACATTTCATTTCAAGGGTAACCACTATGTTTATTAATTACGTACGGTTCACTATTTGGAACACATATGTACGAATTGGATATGGTGGGTGTAACTATATATCACTCTAATTCATTGAGTAATGTTTTCTTTTATGGGAAATCAGGCATGACATTTGGGAGAAAACCTAATCCATTATGGTACTTTTTCTATGATGTTATATATTCTCAACATTTGGCCTTTACTAATGTTTATTTCATGTTATGAATTGTATCCACATTCCAATATTTACAAGATAATATGATAACATATTCATTATGGTATTCTTTTATATTTTTACACTTCATCCATTCCTTTTAAGTTATCATTTTATCCCTTTATAAATAATATTCTACGATTCATTCTTGTATTTATTCCCTTACTAGGTTTTTTATCTCATCTCTATTGCCTATGTATCCAAAAAGTTATGCTATGAAGATGTAGGATCTCAATGGATGTTAGGAGATCATTATGGAATACTTATTATTTGTTTTTTTGTTATAGTTAAATGTTTTTCATTATATGTACATAGTCTTCTAATGAAACTGGAATTTACGATCCATGGTTTGTATTTGATGGATAATTATAATTAAAATCATGTAATCAGCTGTGTAAAAGGTCAAGTTAACTATTATAATACCCATTGAAGGTTCATATATTAATAAGGAACTAATAGTTCAACATTATATTTCCTATAAAAGTATATTGATGAAATATCTCATCCCATTGAGTCCCTAGAAAAATGATAACAATTGACTTTATAAATATGTTTATCCCAATTAGGGTCTCATCAATCCCAAAAATATTTTAAAATTTTCAAAACACTAAATTTCCATTAATTCATATCTAAAATATTATTTTATAAATTTCATCATCGTAGGAGATCCAAATGATCCAAAAAAAATATTTTTTGTTCTACTCAAGAAAGTGAATACACTGGAAAACTAAAACATTTCTTAGGATAAGTCATCATTAAATTATGTTTCTTATTAACTAAAATATCAAAAACAACCTTAAAAAGATCTTATATGGAATCAAATACATCCTTATCACACACAAAATAAATAATGTGTAATATCAACTATTTTTTTATAAAAGATAATCACTTAGGTAATTATTTTGTTGTCATTGTTAGATTAAATAATGTGTAAAATAAAATATGATAGAAGGGGAAAGGAATTGGGAAAATGTATCACATTAACCATCACATATATTAAACTATATGATTTGGTCTCTCCATCCATACTTACCACAATCTACATTCACAACCACTATTGTCAGTCCTGCTTTTTAAAGCATACAGATTCTAAACAAGATTTCATGTATTTTTTTCAGCGCATTATATATGTCATGGGTCCCCTACACCATGATTGTTTGATTAGTAGTATGAACGCCCTCTCTTATGACTACAAACACCCCTATTTGTTTCAAAATCCTTCCACTCAACCTAGAATCCCTAATAAGGGTACAATTCAACCACAACCATATCCATCCACAAACATTCATTTCCTCAAATATCAAACCCCAATCTATTGATTATTTCACACTAAGAACAAATAAAACAAACTAATCATGAAAAAGTGTACCATTTAATAGATCTTATTGAGTAAATTCCCAAATTTTACCCTCTATCTTTTAATCTCTATCCCTCTATATTTCTATATACCACCATTATAACACCCCATCCTGGATCACATGAATATTTATCGATCGAATGGACTCTATGTGACCTCAAATATGCATCAATATGCATATGAGGATATTTATTTGGAGTATGGTTCCATAAAAATATTATTTAGACCATTCCCAAAGTATTTTAGGAAATAAATAATTATAATGTTACCAAACTTCTATGATTTTTTGAGATTATATAACATAGTGGATCTATTTTTATGAGCTTTCTATAATTAAAAAAACAAACATCCTTGATATAAAAACATGAAAAATACAATTTATATATCACATTCATCATGAACAACCACCCACTAGGTCATTCATGTACAGTATATATCCAAAAAAACAAAATATAAGAGAAATATCAATACAGAATCCCATGAATCCCTTCATTTCAATCTCTAAAATCTCATCAAGATAATATATCAAGATCAGTTTTAAAACATATTCTTAGACATGTATATCTAAAATATGTTGTGAAAATATAAAATTAATGGACATGTATTGTGTGAGAATAACCCCAAATAGGAAATGAACAAAGGGACCCCTAAATATTTTTGTGTATGTTTGATGAAATAAATAATATTGTAACATGAAACCATAATGAAATCATGCTGGGTTAATCTATACTAACCAGGAAACTACAACACCCAACCCAACCTTGATAATCGTAATTGGAGAATAAATATAGTTATACACAATATATTCCACAGAGGGGAAAAGTTTCTTATCTTATATCATATATGACCAATACATATTGTTTAGAATATATTGGTGGTGAATTATGAAACATCCATAAAATATTATTATATGGTAATGGGGTGATCGTAACACATGATAGTCAAGAAGGAATGAATCATGATGGAAAATTATGGATTACTTTCATATATCATACAACCCAACATTAAATAATGACATATCTACTAAAAGATACGACTTACTCGGTGGGAGGATCATGAACCAACAACTTGAGAGAAGATATACCCAACCAAAAAAACATGAACTACCACTATAGATGGTTGAAAAACGGATTGATTGGTTGTGGAATACAAAACTAGAGATATTATATTCAAAAACTAAAAGATCATTAAATATTAATGGGGAAGGTGGAATAACTGAGGAGTAGATCATGAAATACCATACTATAGAGAAATAATATCAATCTAATATATTATAATATAGAATTAGAGATTTTCTAATAATCAATACGTAGATCATGATATACCACACTCTATAAAAGACTGTCCACTAGTAGATCATGGCATTCTATAAAAGAAGAGAAAATATTGAAATCTTGTATGTGTATGTATATTGATCTAATTCTGTCAAAACAATACCTCATAGGAACCATAATATTTATATTGGGTTCTTGGAATTAAAAATATGTTGAGTAATTTGAATCTTCACTCATGTATATTTCATCACATCCACGTTCAAAATAAATATAAACACTAAATGGTATACAAAATAAAATAACTGGATCCATGATTGGATTTCACATATTTGGATCATCCTTTTCTATATCTCATTAACCAAAAATATTATTACACATTGGCATAGTCCACCTACACATAATATAACACATAATACAATATGGGAAATACGATAACTTCTTTATGTGGAACATTGATATCAAAATCCATGATATGATGATACATTATGTCTTTTCCATATCACTATAGAATGAAATTTCACACATTTCATTAGGAACCCCATGATCATTAGATTCAAATACCAACCCATATCGATCACCTAATAGCGTAATTTAAAAGATGGAAGACTTACCTAATTCTTTATTTTGAGGCATAATCAATTATCTCATTCGATTTCCATTCCTATTCGAAATACTTATTTTGGTTTATAATGTCGTTGTAACTAAAAACAAACCTAATGGTATTAATATTTTTTATAAACCCATTTCTCAATCAATCCACTAGCTTACCCTAAGGTAGATAACTTAATAATTCTCTCCAAGTCTCATAATTCATCCATCCAAAGGCTCATTCCATGATAACCTTTATGGTTATCTCTAATGTGAACTAAAACCCATAAACTCGAAATATACTGCTTTTACTCAAATGGTGACCGTAATGTGAAATCATCATCGATCAGAAATCCAAAAATACATTCAATGAGAATCTAATTATAAAGGGAATTAAAAATAATAAATATTGTCCCACTAAAAATAATTTATAAGTCAATATTTTTCCTTTAATAGGAACTTAACAACAAACAATGTGATCTAAGCATGAATGATTCCTTATTCTAGCCTAAAATAATACATTTTAGGCCACGAAAAATTATTCCTTGTTCTAAGACCCATTTAGTGGTCGTAAACATAAAATCATTCTTTTAATCAAATTGGTGATGTTATTTTTTAGGTTCAGCTAAATCCACAAAACATATGATAAAATTGAATTTTAAATTCAAACTATACCCCTCTTAGCCAAAAAGGATATTGAGGCACCCCTTGTTCGTATGTTTCCTAGTGAACTTGTGATAAACCGTTATGATAGAGGGGTGAATTAGTCTGAATATAATTTCTATTGAATATATAACCTTTTAATTAATATGACCTATGCACCTATTACGATGAATAAATAACTATTATATCAAAAAAAAATCACACCACATTCAATATAGAAAGAAGAGATATGGAAATACATGAAGTTTTTACTAAGTTCACCACCAATGTGTGGAACCCAATAATTATCATATTTGATAAAAATTTAACATATAACCACTTCACTAATTTCATAATGTGAATATTTAATGGGAGGCTATCATCATTAACCTAAGATCATTTTCCCTGTTTCTTACTATATCTTGAAAGGTTCATTAGAAACCATCTTTCCGATTAACTAAAATATTTCCAAAAACAATTAAATTATATTAACTACAGTACAATATGAATTCAACATCAATATATATATATATATCATCTATGCCTTCATAAAATTTAGCATGAATATATGTTCATATTTTCTTAACATTGATATAAAGATGATATCTGGTAGCAATGATAGTTCATTGTCCTTTTTCACTTGATAAATGATCAATGCATTGATATAATAGAAAACTATGGGTTTCCTATGAATAAATAAATCACAACACTTATAATATCTAGTAGAAACACCATATCCATTCAAAAAATAATAATATTCCAGTATTCGATCATCATACTTTCTTTATTCATTCTCTATGAAACATGACACTCAATAAGTTTAGTAAAGCATGAGGTTATCTCTGTATTCCCCTATTATAATGTCCCTTATTTGATTTATATTTTCAATAACTAATTCAAAATTATCACATATATAATTTCTATATTTGAAATTGGAATCTCCCTTAATGAATCCACAACAAGATCATCATTAAAAAAATTCAAACATCCATGTGTGTATAACCTAGAGTTTTGATCCTCAATATTATTGAAACAAATATTTCCATTAAAACCACCACCACTATTATTTGGGGATCCTCCAAAATATTTATCAATATTTTAATTTAATTATCTTCACAAATACTACTGTGATAGTGGGTTCCCTAGACCCAACTAAATAGTACATTTTTATTAGAATTTCAGGAATACTGTGAGAAATTCCCGATGAACACATATCGTTATATTCTAGAAATTTCTACATACGCTATTTAATTATAATTTATATATATTATTTTTAATATAAAAATGTTATATGAGATCCTAGGTTATAATAAAAAACTCAATATAATATGGAATTTACCCTTAAATATATTTCATAGAGTCTAGATATATCATACAATCTGGATACAATTGATGTGTGCCTATCATGAGCTGGGGGTCATAAGCATTGATACATATTCTCATTATGTTTTCACATGGTGATATCTAGTATATGAGATCATTAGTACAATCCAATCAATTGGAACACCATATGAATTGGGTGTCATTGGTTGTTATTGTCTACAGATATGTGTATTGGTATCCTGAGTTAAGTTAATTATTAATATATATCATTGGATCGCATACATCAATGAAATGATAAATTCCTTGATAATTAACTCATAGATAGGTAGCATGGGTAGTTTCCTTATTTTCATTATGAAAATGGTTGAATAGTCAAGATAGAATATTTCACATAAGAGTTGAGAATGTAATATCTCAGTCTGAGTTACTTTGGATGGTTGAACCTTTATAAATCCATTACCATGGTAGTCAAAGGTGAATTCATCCAGTTATATCTACTAAAAATAAAGAAAGAATTAACAATGAAAAAAGTGTGTGTCATTATTTATGAGATATCTAAAAACAATGATATTATATTATAGAGTGTGTGTTCATAACTTGGTTGTGATTGCAATAACTATTCCTTGACTGATTCAATTCCTTGATGGGTTTCTTGACTTTAATATTTTTATGTGAATACTATTTACTGTTATTAAGATAATTACATGTAGGTTCACACACAATATCATATTCAAAATCTTCTAGTATTATAGTGAATAGCTATGTATGACATGGGGGGGGCCACTATGGGATCTGAATGTTGTCTATGTTTTATCAATCTCATAACAATAAATAAATTCATTATTCATTAATTATAGAATTATTAGGTTGAATTTATTTATTGAAATTACATTAAATTGTTTAATCAAATAGAAGAATAAGTATTACACTAATGAATATTAATTTTATATTGATGTTTTATTTAATATTAAATGGAATTATGAGTCATGTTGATTACTAGGATTTATCATAAAATATATTTAATATATATTACATGTATGTGATGAAATAAAAATAAATTTATGGTATATTTAGTCATATATAATTATTTATTTATTACATATTTAGTTCATGTACAATTTATGAGGGTCTAGGAACCCAAATAGTGTATTTTGGAAATCAACTCTATAAGTGTTGTAGAGGGACATTCCACGAACTATTTATTAATTCAAAATGAGAGCTTGTCTCACCTCCAGCTTCCTAGAGAGGGAATGCATATCTCAAGCGATTGATGCATGATGCCTTAAATGTATTGATGTAATATGATCGTAGTGATTGTAGTAACATTGAAGAGATCATCAAAGATTCACTCTTGCTCCTGGAATTCTTTGAATGAAGTGAATGAATATTCTTGGAGTGTGTGTGGACGATCTAGATTGGCTTGGATTTAGATCCTTCGAGAAATAGTCACTAAAGTTGAGATGAAGTCGAGTGTGATATTAATTGAATGAGGTAATCATCTTATTTAAATTTATATGGATTGAATAACTCATTCACGATCATCATACTGTAATGTGGATATTATTGTAAGAGATTAAAAGAATATTCGCTCTAGCGATAAAATTTTGAAATCAATGGCCCAAAAGTATCTATTGCACACCATAGTAAATAAATTGGTATCAGAGTGAACATGTGAATTTTATGAGTCAGTAAAATTAAATTATTGTTAAATTTATGTTAGGTTTTTTAATCGGTCTATTCAAAATAGACATCACATTGATCTAATTTTGAACAATCATGTTATGAAAATTAGAAATTTTTTAAAGAAATCATTTCTGGGGATTTTTGGGTATTAAATTTTGAAACACATATATATTAAATATTTTATTCTTATATGTGTAATCATATTTTGGTTATTCCAATTACCTACTATAATCAAGTAAATATCTAAGTGAATACAACATATCATCAATAGAGTACCATCTGACAATTGTTAGTCCACGTGATTGTGAATATTTTTTATTAATTTAAAATTAATAATATTGTAGGTCTTTTCAATGTTTTTTAAATAAGACAACTTTTTTAATGATGCACAATAATTCAAAAAGAATTAAATAAAAGGATTTTAAGTGGTGGATAAATGATGAATAAATAAAGTATTGTTTTTCTAGCATTAATGAAACAAACAATTGACAGTTGGGTTGGTAGGCAGCAAACATCTTCCAAAGGATGAATCCCATATCCCTTCTCTAGATGGACACCATACCACCCAGTATTCACAGGTCTCTACATTTTTGAATCCCTTAATGACTGCTACTATGTTCTCAACACCTGGTCATCATCTACCTTCAGTGACATGGTCACCGAGGCCTAGATCAAATGACTACCAAAATTTTCCCCACTTGATGTGGCCACTAACTTGTTCTTGCAAAGGGATAGCCAACCTTGGGATACCTGACACTACATCCCTATAATTGTATCAGTTCTTCCTCAGTAGAGGATACCTAAATGATTGACGTCATTTATGAAGCCTCCCCACAGTTCCTCTAGCTAGCCGTCACCCCACCCTCCTGATCCGACTATATTGATACAGGCTGCCATAGTGAGATCATATAGACAACCCCCTCACTCTAACTAAAAACTATATTCTCCTCCAAACCAGAGCATCTATGTCATGGAATTCACTCACTTTCATGGCTATAACCCAAACCCATCCTTGGTTCACACATCCTACCATACCCTGTCTTCATCGACCAGATCAAGCTCTTGGTAGTTCCACATAATCAACCACCACTTCCGAAATAGATTAATTTTCCTCTAAGCGAAGCCTGGTTACCCCTACCATTGTGATTATATCCTCATTCAGCTCCCTATGGTAAACACTCTACCATAATTAGGGTTCCAACTACTTCTGAAAAATCCTATGTAAAAACCACCCCACATTATGCCCGAGCTAGTCCTCATATCCCAAAATGGGTCTGGGCAGGCCGACATGGCCCAGAATATCCTCCCACGATGTCTTCCTAACCCAAAATAGTAATGTTTGGTTATGGAACAACATACAATTTTCCTAGGCTAGGGTTTTGTGTATCAGGATATTTTTATATAATCAAATATTAATTAAATTAATTAATTAACTTTTTGTGTCAAAATAACATAAAAAATATAATTTTTTATTTTGAAATTAAATTTATAATACTTCAGGAAGAAATTAAATTTAATTATTGTAATAAATTAATATATTATTTAATTTATTTATTGAAATTGAAATTAAATTAATTTCATTACTGAATAAATTATTTGAGTAAATTATTCAAATTTAAATAATTACTTTTATTTATTTGAAATAGAATGTACTATTAATTAAATGTAATTTAATTTTTTTACATTGACTGTTCATGAGAACAATCTGACATTGGGTAAGCCTGATTTATTTTGTTTTATTACTTATAACATGTGTTCAATGATTGTAATAAGATGATACATTTTTTATGGGCTGTAATTGTTTTTAAATATATGTAATGGTCTACACTACCATCAGTTTTTTATGTGAATTTCACTAACTAAGACCTCCTCAAATTTGTTTGAGTATATTTATATTTTGAAAAATATGATTTCCAATATGATACATTCCATGTTGAGGAGAAATCCAATAAATAAGTATATACACTAGATGAAGAGGAGTTGAATCATGTTTAAAACTACGATCTATGTATGATTCCCCTAGGTCACAATTGATCCATTAAGTTCAAATTTATCAACCAATATAAGAAGATAAATAATATTCAGGTATTTTTTTCATTTTTTATTTTTTTTGAATTTCATGATTGTCGGAAACCCTTAAAAGAATAAAAAGTAATATCCACAATGAAGGGATGAATTATTTTTATATTAATTTTTAGATGTTAGAAAAAAAACATATATTGAATAGATTATTATAAATGGAACACATTCATTAAAAAATACTAAAACCTCTCAATGAAATATTACGATGAAAACATCTTCTTTCATTTTAATTTGAATAGAACTCGGTGTTTAGGGCAATCAATCATCGATATATGAGGGTGCCTTCTACTACTAGGTTGTTTTTATGAGAATGAATCATTCACCTAACAAATTTTATAAGAAAATAAGTAGTAAGATCTATCATCATTCATCTTCATAGGAAATAATTGGGTAAATTCTATTTATGAATTTTAGAATATAGGACTTCACTGAATAGATAAAGGAGTATAGAGTTTATATGGTTGTCTAGTCAAACACCTACCCCAAACTCTATAAGTATTCTTGTAGGTATAACATGTAGAATATTAGGGGTGGTTTGAGGATACATTCTATAAGAATAATAACGTGATAGAGTATTCTGATTATAGTACAGTGGTTTGCAAGAGACCGATGAAAAAGTGAGATAAATTTAATGATTTGATTAATTCCACAATAATATATAAATGAGTAATCAAGATAAAATTAATAATATGATAGATTCAATTTTTTTTACTAAATGGATAATAAAACCCTATATAATCTACAATTCATAACGTAGAAGGTACATTTCCTTAGTAACCACAATTTTAAAGAGTGGTATAGGTTCTTGAGAATAGTGCAATAATATGATAGAAAATAATATGTTCTAGAGTCCCCACAACCTGATGAGAAAACACATAGTGAAATATGGAATGAAATAAATTATTATTAGAGAATCATTGATGACACATGTGATGTTTACATAAAAATGTAAACATCAATGTACATTAGGACATGGATGTTTATACAATGTTTCCTCAACAATGGTAATTTTTATAGGATAATGTGATGTGAGAAATAAATAAGATAATGATAAAGCTAATGATATATATGTTTTTTTGTGGAACTAAAAATATTCATTGCATAATCAAGATTATATTGTAAATTTAATTATTATATGAAATGGGTTTCATGTTGATTCAGATATTTTAGTTTATCTCAATCTTTCATCCTTACAAACCATTTGTTCTTGTTTTGTTGAGAATAATCAAATGAATTGTTTGGAAATACTAATGAAACAGCTTTTCAGATAGTTTTTTCATGAAGATATGAAGTTTAATAATTTAAAATCATTAATACTTTTATTGAACCAAAAGATGGAGAAGGTGAAAAGGACTACAATATGTATACTGTAAAAGGATCCATCAAAATGGCATTTGAAGAAACCAAATATAATGTGGGTGAGCATTGAATTGGATGTTATTTTCCTTGCATGGGGAATGTTGAGTCATTGCAAGGGAAAATATAAAAAATCATTGGAAAAGAAAACATGAGCTTCTTATTTAGGTATATTCATCATAAAATGTAATATTTCATTTATGATTCTTTGGTATAAGAAAAATTATTCCATTATATTCATGTTTCTAAATACAGGAACTATATAACTAATAAAACATTATTTGACGATAAGGTATGTTATCCAAACAACTGTGGAAGTTCGACACCTACAACAGTGTTGGGAAGAACTTGATTATTGGTAATTCATACACAACCAATATCTATGTAATACATAAATCATATGAAATATATTATTAATATAACTATAAGATTTATATAATTATTTATGCAAGGATAATCATTTATCCTGAAAAAATATGTAGTTTTAAAGGATAATTCCACTGTGGTTTTAGATTCATTTGGGTAAATACCATAGGTATTATATATAAACTTATGTACTTAGTTTTGAACAAATAAATCCATAGAAATAGTGGTATGATACTATGCCTTCATAATTAGTTATACTAGAAGGAGAAAAATATTCTAAGGGTAAATTAATGGTATGTATACTTCATAAGATTCCTTTATCTATTTAACAATTGTTAATGGGAATCCCTTTATATACATGGTAAAAATTAATTATTTACTTTTTTATAGTTTTTAAATGAATATGTTGACCAAGAATTTATCTATTATTCTATTGTTGCATGGATTAATTCATAAATGCATGTTACTTAAATTACATAAAGGCTTAGATGATAATAATGAGGATCAATGATGAGTCTAACGTATTAATATTTATTAAATATATAGTTCAAGTAGAAATTAAAAAATGCACATTTCCTTTTACACATTAAAGTTTGGAGGCTATTAAAAGGATAATCAATTTAAAAACCCATTCATTATAGATACTACCACTATTTTCAAGACCTGAATCTTAAATAATGACTTTATCCCATTCGTATATACCAACTATAACAATAATTTGATATTATAAGATTTATATTATGTTTTAAATACATTATTTCATATGAACATGTGTTTAGATGAAAAAAAATTATGATGTAAATGAAATTGAATCATGAAAAACAAAATTTGAATCTAAAGAACACATCCTAAAATTTTCATGAGATATTACTGAAGCCCTTATAATAATAAGGATAAATTCATGTCGTAATCTATATTTCTATAAAAGGGAAACATCTACACTTTATATAGTGGGATAATTATTTTCTTGGATCCAGTCAATGTCAAATATACACAAATAAATGGCATAGGAATGATTTCCAAATGAAGACTAGAAGAGAATGTTTTATTGAAACATACTATGTAGGAAGGATAAAACCATGGTGATGGTTTTATATTCACCCAGTCACTGACACATTATTCATTGAGAATAATACTTCTAAAAAGAATGAAGTATATCAAAATTAGCTAAAATTTACGAGGCCAATTAATATTTATTAATGGATTCCATATATCAATGTAAATGGTGCTTATTATTTTGAATATTATCATGAGAATTCAATTGAGACTATACATGGATGGAATATACATAGTTCTAGTAAGGGGTTATTGGTAAAACCAAGTCATTATACAATGATCTATATAATTTTATTTTAAATATTTAATTTCTATGATCATTTTATTGAGAATTTGATGTGAAGACCAAAAATTATGAAAGGTTTCTATACGACACAAGTAGAATGGGATGGTGGCGTCATAGAAAGCCAATAAGGGTAAATACTACTAAAAACTAGTTTAGGATAAATATAATCAACATGATCTTAGATTATTCATTTGGAATGAATGTCTCCCATGACTCATCCATAGGTTAGTTTGAGGGCCACTTTTTCCATGTATAATATGTTTGGTAACAAATGGAAGAAAATTATCGGTCTCATAGTTAGTTAAGACCGTGATGAATGTAAATCAACAGATATTGAAATAAATATGAAACCAAAGATATAGGTATCAAGATATATTAAGGTAGATCTACTAGTTTCATAGACATAGTCAATCATACATTTACTGACAAGGTGTTGAAAAATACAAGTATGAATAAGTTGAGAGAGAATTGTTACCAACATCACATGGTATTGATCTCTCAATGAAGACATGTATGGGATATAAGATAGGATTAATTTGGATATATGAATTCTAATGTTTTAGAAATTGATCAATAAAATATTTCATGATTTTTAAAATATATGATATTTCCATATTATACATTATAGTCAGAAATTGTCTGTTATATCATGGAAAATTTCATAGAAAGTAGTCTAAAAATTCAAAATGAACACGAGAATGTATAGAGGATATGTACATAGTATGCGGAGAACAATGGATACTAGTATTAAGGGGTAAAAAAATATATTCCATTAATAAAAATTATGTAATATAACATTTAGGCTCTGGTAATGTGATAGGAAATCTCATTCAAGACAATGATATCCATTTTTAAAATTACCTCGTGTGATGTGGATTATAAGGAAGCTAATAAGTAGTGTAATATATCCAATGATTGGTTTAAATTCTAATAATCACACATTGAAAGTAAATTATTATAATAATATAAATTATGGGTCTCTTACTTTCAAAGATGACATGTTTTTAAAGTGTAAAAAATGGAATACACTCAGGGTTTACATCTCTATAAGAGTTTTATACAATTTGATGATGTCACATAAAAAAGAATATCCAGAAAACCATGATGTACTAAACCTAGAAACTACATTCATGACTCATAAGAAACATGATCGTAATCATGTGATATATAATAAGAAATGTTAGTAAGTAGGATCTAGTAAATATAGGACCATTATAATAATGGGAACCCAAGGAACAACTAAATTTCATTTTTCATTTACCATTGCATGGATATCGTGAGTTATACATGATATAAACATACAATTAGAGTGTATAAATTTTTGATTCCACAATTTAATGGTAATTTAAATATATTTTTTATCACTAAAGGATATAAAAGATCTACGGATAAAATGATAACCCTAAGATACGATGACACAAATCATAAATATATGACATATGATCTAGATATATTATACTGATTAGACACAATTGATGTATGGATATCAGGTGTTTGGTATTAATATGAATTGAGGCTAATTCTTATTTAGTTTGTACATTGTGCTATGTAGAATGTGATATCATGGGGATAAACTAACCGAAAGGGACACCATGTGTTTTGTGTATCATTGGATGTTCCTATCTATAAACATGTTTGTCGGTCTCCTACTTTGATATTATTATCAATGTGCTACATTTGATTGCATTCATTGATGCACATAAAAAATGATAATGAAATTGTGGTGAGGTACCTTATATTGGGTGTGTCATTTTTGGAGTGACATTGGATGAATGTCCATGATAGAATTTTTTTCTTCTGAGTTGAGGATGTAATATATCAGGCTAGGTTTATTTTGATTCTAGTAACTTCATAAATCCAAAACCATGTAATATTATGGTAAATCCATCCAGTTATATCAGAAAACATTTATCAAAAAAATGACGATGACACAGTTGTGCATATTACTTGATGAGATATCTATAGACAACATGATTATATTATACAGTGCATGTTCATATGTTGGATTCCATTGATATGACTACTATGTGTCTTTATAGGGGTCGTGATGGGTTTCTATACTAAACTCTTGGTCTTTGAATAAAATTTATTTCTATTTAGATATGTTCCTAAATGGTAAATCACTTTAATATACTCAAGAATCTACCCTATTCTAGTGACTCATTTTATATAACATGGTGAGAACCACCACTAGGTCCGAGTGTTTTTCATGATGTATTAATCACCAATAAATAAATAAATTCATTATTATTCAATTATAAAATAACTGGGTTGAATTTAATTATAAAAATTATTCACATATATTTAATTAAATACAATGATTAATATTATAAAAATAAGTAACATTTTAATATTAATAGTTTTTAATATTAATAGCAATTATGAGTTCAGATAATGACATGAGTTTATCTCATAATATATTTACTATATATTAAAAGTAAATGTTAAAATGGAAATAATATTTATGAATGAGTTAGTTTTTCATAATTATTTATTTACTATTTATTTATTGTACATTGAATATATATCCGTTTGGGACCCCATGTTATGTATTTTTTACATCCACTATACAAGTAAAGGAGGGTCTAACTCAATGAATTGCTTATTAATTTGAAATAAGAGCCACTCTCTTCTCTCTCTTCCTATAGATATAAAGTCTCTCCTGGCCTATTGATATAAGTATCCTTCAAAATATTTATGGGACATGATCATAGTGATCATAATTAATTTGAAGTGATTGTTAGAGCTCCATGATAGAACATGAAATTTGATGAACAATGTGAATGTAAATTCTTGGTGCATGTGTGGATTATATTGTGTGGTTCATCATTAGATCCTTGAAAAAAGGTTGTTGAAAATGGGATAAAGTCATGTGTGATCCAAATCCAACTAGGTAATAATTGTATTTTATTTTCTATGATATGAATAATCCACATGAGATCCTTGTATTTTCCTGGGGCTTAGATCACCAGATATTATATGTTTTGTTTCTCTAATGATAAATTTTTTAAATCATGATCCCACCAATGAATGATGCATGCCCTAATACCAGAAAAAAATATTTACTATTAACAAAACATAACCCATATCATGAATGTGGATAGTCTATTTTCATATAAAATAATAATTCACACTGTATATTTGATATAATTTGATAAACATTATTAAAGAACCATGTTACACTTATGTATCATTTAATACTATGACATATAAGTAATAAAGAATATAATTTATCTTGCATAAAAATATAATAATTTTTGTGGATTATTTATAAACTATAAATTAATCATATATGGGAGTTATATTACTCATATATATCATTTTAGGAATTAATTTACTCATGCATAAGTTTAAGACTATTCTAATTATTTATATGTATCCACTTAAACATTTTTTTCATAACCATAGAAAACATGTATAGCTTGTGACACTTATAATTTATTCAAAAATCTTTTTTAGTTTTCTCATACATGGCCATTTTATTATTTATTTTAATATTTAATATAAAATTGAGTTCATATATTATTCAAACATACAAAATTTTTCTTCTTCCATCCTTCTAAAATCTTCTTAAAACAACATTAGTTGACTAAAAAAATATGCTAACCTAAGAAATGATAATAGAATGTTAAATATCATTGAATAATATGAAAATTATTCCTAAATAGTTTTATTCAAAAAATAACTCATTTTAAATATTTTTTTAACTTAACCACTAATCCTTCAATGAAACCCTACTATTTAAAAATCACTCAATTGTTTTTCAAAATCATCAATTATTTCACTAAATTCTCCTCATCCCTTTACCAAAAAAAACACCATCTATCTCAATCCAAAAAATACTTAGGGATTATTGTATATAATCAGTGTTTTTAAATCATGAATTTTTGTAATATTTAATTCATAATTCAAAAAGTGTGAATTGTCAATTGAATACACAAACACCTTCATTCTTACACAATAATTTAACATCACTTCATTCCCTCTCACAACCAGATCAATTATTCTTCATAGAGATAAATAATCTACAAGCTATTGAAACTCCATGAGTCTCGAAAACCTACTATCAACAAAATAGTATATCATTACATTTCATGATTGAATTTGTTCATTTCATCATATCCCTTTTATTCAAATATAAAATAGAATATCTATTTTCCACAACCATATCATATAAATGTGTAGAAAATTCCTGATATGAAAACCTGTAATCCTCTAATGCCATCTTCGATCTAAAACTCATTATTTTATCATGATGAATTAGTGATTATATTAAGTTATCTATAAGAAATCATTCTTCCGATAACTCATATATATAAATAAAAAGTGCTCTATGATAAAACTAAATTTTCATTTAGCTTAATAATTCTTCAATAGAAAATTAATTGATAAAAAATACCCCAAAATTAGTTCTTGATCCTTTAGTCTTTCCTATATTTTTGGGAACATCAATATTATTTTTAATTTGGATAATCATCATTAATCACCATATATTTCCACTATTTATTATTTAGAACAAATCCAATATTATTCATATAAATTCATGTAGACCTTAAGTATGTCCCGTTAGAATTGTTTTAATAACTACAATGAAATATTTTTAAATATGTTCTCAGGTATTTTACATTCTTCACCCCCTAATTTAAAAGAAATAAAAAGTATATATTTTAGCAATTTATTAATTAACAAAATATTACTCTATTTGAGAAATTCTCAGTTTCAAAAACCGGTTGACTAATTAATTTTTCAACCCCCCCACTCAATGATACTGTATCCATCACCATATTCTAAAATTTCTTGTAATTGATTTATCCAATTTCCACATCATAAATTTATAATCAAATATTTAATGAATAGAAGTGAAAAAATATAAATATTATTCCATAAAAATAATTTTTTTATCAATTAAATGATTTTATATATTTTTTTATCTCAACATAAAGCCTCTGGAAGATTCACAAATACCCCGACCCATCGTCATGGGTGAACACTATAAAATATTAATAATTAATTATCTATTTTCTATAAAAACTCCAATAATTACTTTAATAATTATCCATCAAGATTAGATTCCAATTGAGATAAATCAATCCACAGATAAAACATTTTATTATTTTATTATATTACATAAACCATTCATTATTCTATTTTCCCAATGAACGAGTCACATGTAATTCACTTCATAAAAAACACAATTTTTTTTGATTGATGTGGTTACTCCACTTCTCCTTAGTATGAGAAAAATATTAGAGAGTTTTTTCATAAAAAAGTCCTCTATTTATTTTATCTCCTATGTTGTGACACCTCATCATGATTTATGAATTAATTTTTCAAAAAAAATTGTTTATGTTGATTACGAACTTCTTTCTTCACTAAATATTACCCTTTTTTAGAATATTCATCTTCACATAATTTTCAAAGAACTTTAATTCCATTCTATATTTTTATTTTCTTCATCATATACTCCTATTATGGTAGTATTGTCATGAATTATCATGGAACATTTCTATATTTTTGGTATCTCTCAAAACATTATTTAATGATCTTTGAGCCACCATATTTTATAATGTCTGAATGTATTTGGAATTCATATTCATTTTAAATTATGTCTTTTAACAAAACAATCATTTTATTTCCTTGTAGGACTAATTCAATTTTATGTTACTCCATTTTTATTTCTTTATATTTTGTATTTACGGAATGTTTTTTAACGCCTATTATGTTTCATTTTCTCAAATTGTAGAATCATATTCTACTAGTATTTGGTGACAAATCATCCTTATACATCTTGAGTTCATTTTAAAAAACATGTTTCACATACCCCAAGGATAACTAATATAAATCCATCATTTGTATCTTTCGTATATGTTATGATCTTATTTATTTATTCTCTTATGACTAATTCTTGGATGATCTAAATAGTTACACTTAATCATAATTACTACTTTTATTAAATGTTATACAAAGGATCTCATATTATACGAATTAAGTTATATATAAATTGATTTAAATCATTCATTTTTTGTAAACATTGTCTCATCATTACACCACTCCTCCTTCAAATAGGCTTTCTTTATCTTCCACAAATTCATATATTATTAAAAAGTCAAAAAATTGTTCAAATTTTTATCAGTTCACAAATAGTAGATAACATAACTTTATTTTTTTTTATTTTAAAAATATTATATCTTTCATTTACACTTTTATTTTTTATCCTTGAAAATAAAATATAGAAAATTTTAAAAAACATAATTTTCTATAACAACATACACACATCATTGAAATTTTTTTGGATTTTTAATAATTTTTCCTAACAGATATTTATTTCAAATTATCATTATAACCTATAGATTTCATGGAAATAGATTTAGTGAAAACACAATTTCTAGAAAAATTGCATCCACTCTTTTATTTTATCATGTAGTATATATATCTCTATATAAAATCATGAATTCCTTACTAATTGAATGATATCATATCTGATTAATACCCTAAGGATGTTTCATTTTGAAAACACCTCATTTATTTTCTCCTTGTAATGATTCATCATGGAAAACATTTATAATTTTTTATTTTACTTCTTGCTCAACACAGTTCATTCTGGGAATATAATTATCATCTTCAAATATAATCAACTTATCATTAAACTCTTTTCTAATATTCATTATATGTACTTCACAATCACATTGAATTTTTATCTTTTCCTATAAATAAATATTAAACTCATTTATATTTTTTTACATTACAACTAATCTTTCATAAATATAGTCATCCATTTCAATAGATGAATCTTATCTATAAAATCAGTTCATTTTTCAACCATCTCATTAATGGTCTTATGAAATATTTATTTAGATATGGAATATTTTTGTTCGTATAACAGTGAAGGTTACTCCTGGAATTCAATATATATTATGATATTTTTATACATAACAACTATCCTATCTTTTTCAATATTCATCATCTTTATCTCTATATTTTTCAATATTTCCCAGTATATCGATCCTTAATGAAAAAAGATGTGAATGTGGACACTTAAATAGTGATAGTTTTTATGATAATTTATTTTAAAGTAAAAATAAATAAGTTATTGAATATGAAAAATACCATTAAAAACTAAAATAAAATATTTAAGAGGATAGTTATCAATAAATATAATTCAAATTTCTCCCCTTTAATTACTTTAAAATATCAGTGAATCATCTTTTTATTTTCTTATAGATATATTTCTTAACTTCTTAGCTACATTATCCCATCAGTTCAATAAGGTTTTGAATGAAACAAAATCCATGTTTTCATTGATAGCGACCATATATATTTTATAAATCTAAGGCACATAAAATACATTTTCATATTTTTAATTCTTATTAATTAAATAGAACCAACTGTAAACACACCAACCTAATAATAAATAAAAACCGATATTTTAATCAATTGGGGTGACCAGTGAAATAATGTAGCCACACCAAGAGGGTGGGGGGTGGTTAATCCTAGTGGATATATTTTTATTAAATATATTCCATTATAATTATAAAAACCACTACAAATTTTACAATGAATAGATATATATCGAATAAAATAAAATATTAACTATATATAGAAGATAAAAATATAATAAATAACATCAATTTTTTTACATGGTTCACCCCTAAAATCAGTTAACATAGTTTTGTTCTATTTAGAGAAAATTTAACTCAGATGTGAGTTACTAATTTCATAAGGGATGTACATAATTAGATGGTATCACCCTAACAAAAGATTTATTTTACAATAAATAAATGTCTCTAAAGAAGTTATTTATTTGGGATCCTTCTCAATTAAAAATGGATTTCCAACAAAGATGAAAATATATTAATTGTATTCTAGTATATGTCAACATGAACATTTATATCATGTTAGAGATTTAAAAATACATCACATTCATATAATCTCCCTCAATTAGGGATTTTAAATATTGATTGTATTAAGTTGAAATATTACATCATTGGTCTTGCTAACCTATATAATGATAAACATATAGAAATAACAGAAACGATATGTTAACTTATTTATCAATAAATCATATGACTTATGATATGTATCAAAAACACAATTTCCCTCTTATATATAATATTATTATAGTTGGTGGCCATTTATTTCCATATTATTTCTCCAAGAACCTTAACACTTTAGTGTTGTGGTAGTATTAGGTCATTAAATCAGTATTCACCTCTCTGTATGTCACTCCATTTACATATCTCTATTTACATAATTTAGTATGATCATGAAAATAATTACCATAAATAAATTTGGAATATATTATTAAATATGAAAATATGAACATTATTTAACAATTGAAAAACATGTGTGTGGATGATATATAATTTTGATCATCAAAATTATGAGAAAAATAATTTTATTTAAACCTACATCATTATCATTAAATGATATTATAAAATATCTGTCAGTGATCTAATTTAATTCTAAAAAACTATTTATTATTTTGCTTAGAAATGTCTAGTATTATGAATGTGGATAATCAATTTTCAATGTATCTGATTAATTATACATTATATTTGAAGAACTTTTAATGTCCTTTTGAGAGCACAAAATTACTCCTACAAGAATTTTGATACATCTTATTAATAGTAATGATGAGATTTACTATTATTTTAGAATTTCTATAATTAAATCAACTATAAATGAAATATTGATTAATCATAATTGTGATTTATTTTATTATTACAGAGAAATTTGTGTTTTAGAGTTACTCGTATATTGAATTCAAATTCTTCTGATTATTCAAACATTTCTATGTGATATTTACAAAAAAATAGAATACCTATGCAACATGTACACCCATAGAGTCATTCATAAATAACATATATATTACTTCTAAATATAATTTTTAATTTAGAATTTAATCATATATATAAATACTAAAATCAATTAAACATAAATAAATAAACATTAACTTATTCCAACCATTTAAAACTTCCTTAAAATTATTTACCTACCATGAAAAACATAAATCATCAAAAAACACATTAGTATATATTAAAACATTTTAAATCACATCATAATTATTCATAAATCTTCATCAATAATAGTTAACTAATTTTTCAATATTTGTACTAATTTAAATACAAGTTCATCAATAAAATCTTATTTCCTCAATATCACACAATTCCATTAGAAACTAACAAACTCGTTCACTATGAGAACTTCATTCCTCTATCAAGAAATATGTCTCCAATGTCAATTAAACATAGACTCATCTATTTAAATAAATAATCTAATGCATAAATCATGATTTTGTATAACTATTTGTTATTATTGATAATTAATTTTCAATATAATTTAAATCACTACTAAAAAATAGTATATTAGCAATGGGTTTTTTTGAAGTATATTAATTTGTTACAAATAATAAAGAATAATTTCCTTTTTAAATGGATATTATTTTCTGATGAAACAATGATTTATTTGTGAAAACTAATAGAGTTTGGCAACATTATCCACCATTATTATTCATCACAAAAATACTAAGAGATAATAATTACATTATAAATTACAAAAGGAACTCAACAATAAATTTTTGTGATTTATTTTCTCTCGCTATTATCTTGTCACCATAAAATTTTAATTAAAATCATTTAAACCCTTTCCTCTTCTATCCTTACCTGATTTCATTCTCCTTCACAGTGATTGTTCTCATCGAGTATCCCTTTGAGGACCCACCCCCAAATTCATTTGTTACATTTGATTTATTGTAGATTTATGTTCATCACCCCATGTATAAACTTCTTTTCCCCCCTCCCTCATTTTTTCCCTAATCAAAACTGAAAAATCTATTTTGTCAAACCCTATGTTGTAAAAAATACCTAATTTATGTAGCTTATTTGGTATTTAGGGTTACTTTAATTTTCTTATTCCTGATTTTGGTGTCCACCATAGAATACCAAATGTTTCATATCCAAACATGTTGATTCAAATTTGTTTGATGTATTTTTATGGATGTTTAACCTTTATAATGCATAAATTTAACGATTTCGGTGCTTTTATTTGTTTATTTTTTGGAATATGGCCTTCAAGTTACTCTCAATGCACATGAACCTATTAACAACTCACACAATCTATCTATATATGTGATCAAAAACACACAAACATATATATATATATATATATCTAATCCTATATGTATATATGATATAAATATATATGATTTAAAAGTATTTTAAATTATATATATATATATATATGTACAATTATTTTTTTGACTTATATATAGATGTTTTTTATTGAATGTGTCATAAATTATGACATTTAATTTATAGAATGCTGATTCAATATGATTTATAAGTATGAGGAATAACAATGTATTATTTAATCAACACTAAATAATTATTAAAAAATTAATATACGATTTCATGAATGAAAAAGAAGAATATTTCGGACTTTTAAAAATGAACATAAAGGAAATCAATGTTGTTGTAAAAAGCATGCTAAAATGATGCAATTAATTCAAACATTGTCGCTATTGTTGATTTTTTCTAAATTTATTTTTGAATTTCATGACTCCTTATGATTATTTTGAAAGAATATTTATGGTGATATAATTCTTGATTAATTATAATAATGTTGTGTTTGTGGTCGTGATGTTAAACCATGTTATTTTGTTATTTTGTGATTGAGTTTTTTATATTTGAAGTATGTGAGTATAGATTTGTAAATATTTGGATATATATATTGACATATGAATACACATATATAAATGTTATAAAAACAATTTTAGTTGTTTGATATATATATATATATATATATATATATATATATATTTTTTGTATGTGCAGATTTGAAATGTGTATTTATTTAGGAAAACATGTAAAAATATATTTTATGAGTATATATTTGATTAAGAAAAAATTTAATATACATATAACATATTAAATAAATATAAAATTAGTGATTCATAAAAATTAAGAGAAATAAATTTAAAGAAAACATTTCAACAAACAAAATTTATTAGATTGTTTTTATAAAAAACCTAAAAAATTGTTTTCATAAAAAAAATTAACTATTTAAGGTAAGTTATATTTATTAAAATCATATTCATTAATAATTATTAAAATTATTATTATACCTTGTAAAAATAGAATAAAAATTACTAACAATTATTAAAAAATCCGAATAATTATAAAAAAATTATACATAATAAAAATAATCATAAATAATAATAAAATAATTTGTAATAATTTTTAAATAATTACTATATTCTACTAATATTTAATAACTTTTATTGTTTATTACTAAATATTGTTAATAATTTTGAAATATGAGGAAATTATAAATAATTTCAATAAATTTAAAAAGAAATTATATAACATAATAATAATTATATTAAATCAGTAATAATTACAAAAAATTCAGTTATATTTTATAAATAATTAATTTAATTTAATAAATAATTTTATCAATTAGTAAATAATAAATAATATTTTTAATAGTTCTTATAAATGTTACAATACCTTGTAATAAAATAAAAAAGGTACTAATATTTATTAAAAATTATAAAAAACTAGTTAAAATAAAGTATTACATAATAACGTGCAAAAATCCTTAAAAATATTATTAAATAATATATAATTAGAAAATATTAGTACCATTTAGTAATTGATAATACCAATTACTAAATAATATTCATAATTTTTAAAAATAAGAATTTTTTTTCAAAATTCAGTCATAATTAATAAATAACTAGTATTACATAAAAAATAATTATATCAAAGAGATTTTTTTTAATTATGATAATTAGTAAACATTTGTAAGAATTAATGATATTTAGTAATAATTATCCATAATAAACATATAATAATAACTTTTAAATAATCACCAGGAGTAATAATTATTGCCATTTATGTTTTTTGTTAAAAAATTATAGACTCAGCAAGAAGAAATAATTTCATATCACTTGATTTTTATTAGATAAATCATCTCAAAAATCACAATGAATCTGGTATAAATCCAATCTCTATAGAGGTAGTTGAAACATTTATCTCATTTTTATCATAAAATTTAGAATTGTTTTAAAGGAATAGTTAAATGTGCATGTAAGAAATGTGATCTTAAGAGATTTGAAACATTTGATTGTGTTGGAATTTATATGGTTTTATTTTTCTTTCAAAAAGATTATATTTGTTGGTGTTGACATGATTAATTGAAATGAAAAAGAAATATAATTTTTTTAGTTATGGGTCTATCATTTAATATATTATTATATGAGTTACCTGACCCATCTATTCAGGAAAAACGAAATTAAAATTATATTCCAATTAATGAGTTTGAATGATCTAAATTTTATAATTATTTTAAATCTATAGAGGAAACATTATATCTGGGTTTCTAGATATTATAACATGAAGCTTTCAAAAAATTTATTCCAATTAAATCAGGTTTTTAAATATCAAATAGTTTTTTGATGAAATATTTTCTTTAGCTAAATTTTTTTGGCATGAGAAAAAATTATTACCTCCAAGTATCTATGACATTGAGTTGTTGGTCCATAATTTTGATCATAATTATCAAAATTATCTAAATTTAAAAATTCATGTATCTTATATTATGTTGATTATGAATCAGTATTTAATTTTCCATCATGTGGCGAGTCGAGGAATGAAGGTCAACAAAAAGTATTGTCCTGATTTAATGTTAAATAGTTGAGGTATTGTATAATTACGCATGGGTTACAATGTCTATTTATGTATCACAACATAACTTCATTTTTGACATGATAAAAATTAAGTATTTCTATTAGAAATATAAGAAAACATCCACCTAATGGAGAATGATGGAAAACATTTAATCAAACACACCTTTACTTTTCATCTGAACTCTTAAGATATAGTTGTGTATTTCTACTAGTTGTTTTTATCCATTTGATGTTTATGGAAATCAATATACTTAGTGAACATATTTTATAAATATGTAGATCTGACCTACTTGGATGATTATGATAAATCAATATATATATATATATATGGAGTTACTAATATCAGAATATCCAATGAAGAATATCGATGTTTATTTGAATCAATGAGTTGGTGAGTTATTTTGATTATTAAACATTGATAGAAATACATATGATTTTTTTCTGATCATAATATTACATTGAAGGTTGAATTAATGTGGAAAATAAATAAATTTTTTATCTATGTTATGTTATCTATCTGAAGTAGTCATAGTCTAACATAATGTTTGTACTACATGGATAAGAAAAAGTGTTTTTAATTTGCAATAGAATAAAGAATATTATTTTTTTATTCTCATTATAGAATTTTTTATATAGATCACCCAAATTAATTGAAATAATTTTAAAAAAGGTATAATTGAATGAGATAATCCTCCATCAATTCATTTTTGTATTCAGTTCAAATCTTTTACCATTTTATTACCTCCTATTACATTTAGACCATCAATAAATGAAAAAAATGTATGGTTTTTAGTGAAATCATATTTGGATAAAGCATAGTATTTCTTGGGACCCAAAATAGTTGGATTAGTTTTTTTTGTTTACATGTTACATGTAATTCATATTGGGAATATTTTTTTGCAATGTATTTTATAAAAAAATTTACACACAAAGTAAGAATTATGTAATGTAAATACACAATTAGATCATGCTAAAATTTACAAGCATCCTGAACATGAATTAGTGAAAGATGAAATATCATGCAATTTAATGACTCCAAAATAATATTATGCAAATTTTAAATTAATTAATTTCTAATACTATTAATATATTATAGATTCCATGTTAGGAGACAGTTATGCTTTAAATTTTTCTCATTACATTAGAAATGGATATTTTGTCAGGTTAAAAATCCATAATTGTCATGTCATAATGGAAATAATATTTCATAGTGGTCTTATATCGATATTGAATTATTACAATTGGAAAGTTCTAAATAAAATGTCACGTTTAATTTGATATATTTGTGTTGTGACACCAAAATATGATTCATTTACTAGGTTTATCAATGTTGTTTATTTAATTTTATGTAAAATAGGGAAAATATAACCATCATCCTTTTTTGAATCAATGGAATATTTAGTATTAAAATTTAAATTAGAAACTAAATTTATAGTTCAGGTTTAATATTAATGGATGTACCCATTTGCAAAATTTCAGAAAAAAATATAAAATAATGTTTATGAAAATTAATTACTTGAAGGGTCAAATTCATAAGAATACAAATAGAAAGAAATTTCAAATTACATATCTTATTATATTGACTCTGAATATCCATTAAAAAATAATTTAATGGGTTGCAATGAGTAAAATTTTTATTATCTAATTGACCATCAATGTTTATTTTTAATCAGCTCAGTCTTGGTTTTGTTCGTTACCATGAACGGAGAATTTAAGAGAATGAGCTGCATAGAGAATATGCATATATTCTTCTCAATTTTGAACATATGACATTATTTGTAAAATTAGTACTACTTTTTATTATTTTTTAAAATTTATATAATATATAAATTTATATATGTTATTATTTATAAAATATTTGATGACCATATCAAAATACAATATTTAAAACTTACCTCTAACTCTTTAAAAGAAAAACACAATCCAAATTTTATATATTGGATTCATAGACTCTCATGTTTTTTTTCATGAATTAACATTAAATAAAATTTAGATTGAAATATATTATTAATAATTTTTATTGTCTGTTGGTAACACAACATGAAAGTAAAATTTATTGTCGATTATGTGTGCTAAAAAATCATCTTTAAAAATTCTCAAAATCATATAATGGGTATGTGGTTAATGGATTTATATTTTATACAAGTATATATGGTGAATGAAATATTTCTATTAATAGATATATATGTTTAGATAGATCTCATCATAAATAATGTTATGTTGAAATTTATGGCATGCTAGATGAAATAATTGAGTAATGTGAACTGAGACTAAATAATGTATCAATGTTCTCAATCCATTGGATTAATAATGAAGGATGGTTTTCAGTTTATCCATGAAATAGAGTCATTGAAATGAAATATAATTGTCTTATTGCTTCAACCAAACCATATATTCTGACCCATCAATAATATAATGTTTATTATGAAAATTATTGTTCTGTTTAGAGGGATTTAAATGACTGGTGGAGTGTAATAATTTTTTTAAAATCTATTTCTTGAAAATTAAAATGGTTTTTTAGAAGTAAAATATATTGAATATTATCGATAAACACACCCTAATATATCTCCTTCCTGAAAAAGATAATTATCGATGATGAAACCCCCTTGTTAAGGTCCAATGATATAGAAAATGTTGATGACATAATATGTAATAATAAATCCAAAAGTCATATGGAAGTTAATGAAAATGAAGATAAAGATGAAGACATATTAGTTAATTAATATGAGGATAAATATGAAAATGATCTATTATATTCATTTATTTATATATTTTTTATATTCGATTTCAGCATTAACTCTTAGTTATTGGTAATATTATTTGTTTTAGATGACTAGATATATTCTCATTATTTTAATCAATCCTTTATCATAGGATATTATTTATTTATTATTATATATATATAAATTTATTTATTTATTGAAATATAAAGATATTATATTATATATGATATTTCATTATTTTTTATATTTTACATCTATAATAACAATATTTTATAGGAAATATTTTTATATTCATGTATTTATTTTCGATTCATTATATTTATTTATCAGTCTTTCATATTATATATATATATATATTAACAATTTTTTATAACTAATATTATTATATTATCTTCTTTGTTAGTATTTTATATTTTATATTTTTATTAAAAAAATTATTTTATGCTTATTCATTTTTAGTTATTTAAAGAATCTTCTGATGTTATATTTCATTCTCTTGCTGATGATAAAATTTTCTATGATGATCCCAAATCATTTGAACCATTGGTTGAATCTATTTCACTTCCTTTTAGGAGGGGGAGTGACCTTATTGGATTGATGATTTGGGACCCTATTCTTGAAATATGTTCATCTCTTTATTCTGATCCTCGTTTATGGATGTATATTCAATTGTTAAAAGTAGATATTTTATATTATGTTTTTATCCTAATTTTTGTAATAATATTCTGAATATTTGTATTTTTTCATAGTTTTTGTTATATAAATAATCTTAAGGCTGGTGAAATTCAATTAAATTATTGTTTCCCACCATGCGTATCATGAGATCAGTTTTCCATTACTGTTCGACATTTTATGTTTGACCACTAGATTGAAATTTAATAAATAATATATTTTATTATAAATTTATATAATTAGTATGATTTTATATTGAATTTTATTTTATAATTAATGATCTCCAATCAATTATTTCATGTGATTAATATCTAGGAGGAATTAAATATTTTTATATATAAATGTTTTTTTCCTTTTTTACCCAATCGAAGAATGACAACAAAATATAAAGAATATTTTAGTATTTTCAACGAGTCATTCTTCCTTCATTGACAAGAATATATCTCATCATAGGTATGAGATGTATTGTTCTCATAATGGATGTGAAAGCCCTTTTTGAGGAGGTCCTCATATGGGCATCAGAACATGGGGCGAAAGGATATCACACCTAAGGGAAAGAGTCGTACATTTGGTATACATCAACCACATATGAAATGTAATATTATTTATTAATTTATATATAGTTTTAACGTAGAATTTTTATTCTATTAGGGAGTCCACTGCTAGAAACATTTTTATAGAGTTTGAGTTTCATAATAAGATATAAACTGAACCTAATAAAGGCTAACTTGTCAATGGTAGACATCTCCAAATTATGGTTAGTAATTTTTTTACTTTTCTAATAATATTGATTTAATTGTTTTTTAAATTTATAATTATATTTGATGGAAACTTATGATGATATACATTTCTCTAATGAGATATTCAAGGTGAGGTCAATGAATATGAAACTTGTGAGTTAGGATTTTTCAGGTGGCTTGGATTCAAGTTAATTGGAATGTGGTTGAGAAATGTTGGGTGACCAGTATTTCATGATGATTGAAGTCTAATATTTATTATGGTATAATTATGATTTCATTAGTGAACTCTAAGGGAGTTCATGAAGAGTCATCATTATCTTCTTCCTCATGGTATGGAGAGAGGTTACGACCTTAGGATGCAATTATATAATAATTGAATAGAGTGGTAGAGGAGGATCGAGAAAATTGATAAAAATAGATGAGCATATGTTTAAGTATTTATGATGGTGTGAATGTGATTTTGTTATGCAGTTCCCCCTACCTAACCCTTTGATTGATCCTCCACCCATTCATACTGTTTTATTATTATTATGAATATAATGTACTTTGGTTTGGAAAACATATTATGTGTTACATGGTTTAAAAAAAATTTGTATGATTTTACTATATGTAAATGTTTTTATTATTTATTTATATTATAAAATATATAAATAATTATGAACGATCTCCAAATCCATCGCAATTAGTTTTTTTAACTGTTTTTGGAAAATATTTTGTTGAATATGCTTTCCCATCCCAAAAAAAGTAATTGTGATGACCAATTACATATTGTTTTTTGAAAACAATTTGATCTCATTTAGGATGGGAATGAAATTCCTTTGAAATAAATAATTTGTTATGATAAATATTCATAAATAATATTATTTGTGAAGCCATTTTTAAAGGGTTTTTTGGGAAATATTCCCCCTGAAGATGAATTTTAACGATTAGACCTTATTAAAAAAGTAGTAAAATCTAGTTTTGTGTTGTCCTTTATTCAACTTCAATAACTCAAAATATCGTAAATCTCACTCACAAAAGTTATTATTCTTTTTTATAGAGACATAAAATTCAATAAGTAATTTATATACTAAAAGACTCACCAACCTAATATAAATATAATAGAATATATATCTACAATTCATAGGCTACGTGATTTGGTCTATCATCACCATTTGAATCATAGATAACATGTAATATTATCATCCATATTCATCATATTTATATGTATAGAACATCCTTGATTTGAAATCAATATCTTCTCCACTCATAATTTTCTTTATTAAACTCATCAACACATCAAAACTTCTCTATTATATTATAAAATTATCTAAAAAATAGATGATTCTCATTCTTCAAATTACAGATTTATATAATTGACAAGTTATCTAACATGAAGATAAATTTTAATTGAACTTAACCATTATTTCACAAAAATATATAATCACATTATATTCACCATGATCTGTTATCAATATTTCAATACCCGTACTCAATTTGGTGATTCAATCCCCTAATTCATTGGGTAATTAATATCCACTCAACAATTATTGACATCATTCCCTTTTATTATAAAATATATAATTATTCATCATAATTCATTGTTGTGTTTATGTTTTGATTCTAGTCACCTGAAATAAAATCCCCATGCAAGAACACACAATTTCACATCTACATGATATATGATTTTTCATAAAATAAATCACATGCAACAATTATTGAATTAATACCATGATACACTATAATCCAAGTCCAAATAAGTACATATCTATCAAACTCAAGATCTATGAATCCTATATTAATCCATAATTTTTACCAAATTAAGGATATTAATTTTTATTAATTAATACTAATTATCACATTAGATATAATTAATGAATAATTAACGAGGAGTGTGAAATCCCTTAAAATTAAACAAAAGGTATGGTAATGTTTCATTTCAACCCCCTATAACTATTATGAATAAAATAAAAAAATAATTTATGCCTAATAAATAATAAATATTATATGAAATTTCAGGAAAATATAAAAAAATAGATACATTTTTCTTCTTTGTTATTGCAAGTGGAAGAATGAATTCATTGCAGAACAATTTCCTCTATGAACTCTACCAAAAATATATTTTATTAGAGATATATTTCACCAAGATCCTAGTAAAATCAATTATCAAACAAAAAAATAAAGAACCTTTAAATATGATAAAAAGAGATAAGGAAACAAAAAATATGAATGAAGTTATTACTTGAAAATGATATTAAAAACACCTTAACACCTATCCCCATTTAAGGGTAAATGAGTAAGGATAGATTTGGACAAATAGAACTCCTCATTTCTCCTTAATTATTAATATTCTAGGTGGGATAACCATGATATGATGGGAATAAAACTACATTTAAAAAGTAGCTTGGGACTCACTATGTACCTTATGGTCATAATCAGGTACCCAATGGGTCACTGAATAGATAGTGTTGTTCTTAGTGATCCCCAAACAAGTATCTGCAGGTAATTATAATAAAATATATGATTATTACCTATAAAATCAAACTATGAAAAAATACAAACATTAATCATGATCTCAAAAATATATAAATTTGATCTTTCAAGAATTCATAGGTCTCTAAAATAAAATTTAAATCCCAATTATATAATCAACCCAGCTATAATCCTCCTAAATTAAAATATCCCATATATCCATCAACTCGTATTGATGTGAGTTATTATAACTATAGATGGTTAGGATGTTTCACATATATGACTTATTGATTATAATTTATTCTAGAACTCCTAATAAAAGTTCAATGATAACAAAACTAATACTACTAAATGATGGGATATGTTTTCTCTCATCATTAGTGCATCATGAGAAGTTATCAAAATAAATTTGGGTAATTAAAATTTTATTTTATAAAAAATTTGCAACCTTTAGACTACAATTGCTAAATATTAAAATTTAACAAGTTTTTTTAAAATATTAACATATAGGGACCACATTATCTTTTAATTGAATCCACTACATTATTCACCCCAGATCATGTGAAAATTATGATATGGGATCATAATTTTTTATTTATAATAAGTCATACTCAAGACAAACCTAGAGTCCGCTATCAAGTTATATCATGAATTAATGAAAAATCGTGGTCAAAGTAATACAACACAAATATTATTTCATTTCAATATCATAGTTAAAATAAGTTCACAATTATTTATAATTTTAGATAAATAAATCACATTATAAAAAATATTTATTTTGAAAAATTAATAATTCATATAAAATATAAACTTCTTAAAAATAATCTAAATGCATGCCCTATGAAAAATAAAACATCTAAAACTCAATTAAAAATTAAAAATTTACATCTGGGAAAATTATATAATTAAAATGATGTTTTTACTATGATTTATCAAATGACCAAAATTCCATTTATAAATCCGTGAACACTATATCAGTATGTTTTTATACCATTGTTAATGACACGGTTTATAAGGAAAATAATTTTTTTATGTATAAAATTCATATGAAGAGGATGTAGTTTTGTATTTATAGTCATGTTAACGAACAAAGTAAAGAATTTTTTAAAAAAAATCATAAATAAAATAGATTATGTTCATGATTCAATAGTTTATTTGTATGGATGGTTAGATGAATGTAAACTGTGATAACATAAAATATATAATTTCATTAAATTATAAATATACATTAAGACAAATATATTAAGATATAATTTTTATTGAAGATTATTTTAGTATTATAAAATATTCATAAAAGTTTTTGGATTTATTTTTCGAAAAAATGACCACGTTATTGAGATATTTGAAACATAGTTAATTGAAGGGAAACAAATTACATGTGTAAATTTTTATATCCAAAAGACATGGAAGCTTTGGAAAAATTTAAGAATCACCCAAAATTGTTTTTAATTCATTTTTATGGATTATCTGAACTAATTAATGGATAAATGATAAAGTGATAATCTATAATAAAATTGATAAGATATATATAGATCTATTTTATCAAAATTTATATAAATGTGTTGGGAATATTCATATATTAATATTATTTTTCAAATAAGGGTATTCTGCTTCACTTTTTTTATTTAACATCAAAATTTAAGTAGAATTTGTTCTTCATGGGATAAATATGATGATTTTTTGATGGATTCAATGTGAATTTTTACAATAAAAGAAAGATAAATATGGTTATTATAATTTTATTTTCATCTAAAGATGTTATATTTTCTATCTTATTAATGTATTTAATTTTAAATGCACTATATCTATCATTATGAGATATGAAATCAAAATACGTTATGGTTTTTAAACCGTTAGGGTAAGTGAGTATTCTAAAAATATTGGTATGAGTTATTATTATATAAGATGAAAATAGATTCTTTTTTTCATTATGGACTATCTTCCAGATTATTTTTTTTCAAAAAAATTTAGTATTTATTGTGTTATTTATATTCCATTGATGATAAAGAGTGTGACTAAAATAATCACATTCCATAATAACTATATGTATACGATCTATAAAATAGAATAAAGTGGAAATTTACATAATTAATAAAATATGATTCACCGACTCATCCTAGGATACATTAGTTATGTACAAATAATTAGTTAAAAACATGGGGATTTGTGATTAGTTTTTTTATCTAAACAAGTAAAACATTAAAATTACACTGAATCGAAGAGTTGTAATTTCACATTCATTAATATATTAAAATATATGTCTTTTTGGTTTATTTATATAAAATAATTATGGAATATATGAAAATAAAATAACTCTTTTAATTCTATATCATTTATTAAGATGCATATAAAAAATTAATGGATACATTTATAGAAGCAAAGTATAATATATTGTGCATAGAGTGGATATTATTTATTCAATAAAATGTAATGTTTTAGAAATCCATTCATATCTGTGATGGTGATCAAAGTTCACAAAGGAAATACTTATAATTCTAGGGAAAAAGTTTAAAATCTCAAATATTCTAGAACAAATCTTTTTTAGGCATTATTTAATAAGAAATGTGATGTTTTTGGTTACATGTGTGGACTATGATAAGTCATTAATGATATTATCAATTTTAAATAAACCATATGGTGGATAATTGTTTATTTTAATCCAAATTATTCCATTATTAAATAATATAATATTCAAATTAAATCAATCAACAATAATCAAATTACATGCATCATTATAATATATAAATTAATGAAGATGTTCTCATTTTGGAAAATATAAAAGGAGAGATATTTCATGACCGATAAATAGAGTCATTTGGAATAAAATTAAGATGGTGATGATGTTAAAAAAAATGTTTTATTTTCTATATTTTAATATAAATTAGTAAAATAAAACATTAAAAGAAAAATCAAATTCTAATTATTTCAAATTAAATGATATTGTTCATCTTGATATCAAGTTACCCAATAAGTTCCCTATCAAAATGATATATTCTTCATGAAATTTTCTTAAGATTTTAGATAATTGGAAGACTAATCAATGAAGGAGGAGAACCTCTAACTCTAAATAAGAGAAATGTTGTGTTGTTTTTGTAGTTGAGATGATTAAATATTACGAATATGGAAAAGCTTTCGTTTTTTGTTTATTAATCATGAAATGTGAAGTTTTTGGTTACATGTGTGGACTATGATAAGTCATTAATGATATTATCAATTTTAAATAAACCATATGGTGGATAATTGTTTATTTTAATCCAAATTATTCCATTATTAAATAATATAATATTCAAATTAAATCAATCAACAATAATCAAATTACATGCATAATTATAATATTTAAATTAATGAAGATGTTCTCATTTTGGAAAATATAAAAGGAGATATATTTCATGACCGATAAATAGAGTCATTTGGAATTTAATTAAGATGGTGATGATGTTAAAAAAATGTTTTATTTTTAATATTTTAATATAAATTAGTAAAATAAAACATTAAAATAAAAATCAAATTCTAATTATTTCAAATTAAATGAGATTGTTCATCTTGATATCAAGTTACCCAATAAGTTCCCTATTAAAAAATTATATATTCTTCATGAAAATTTCTTAAGATTTTAGATAATTGGAAGACTTATCATTGAAGGTGGAGAACCTTTAACTCTAAATAAGAAAATTGTTGTGTTTTTTTTGTAGTTGAGATGATTAAATATTACAAATATGAAAAATCTTTGGTTTTTTGTTTATTAATCAAAATTTAAGGATTTTTTCGATAATAATGATCATAAATAATAAGATATGGTTAATGGTAAGGAATGAATTTAATAAGAATTAAATGAAATCAATTTCTAGTGGGATCATGAAAGAAAGGAAAAAAGTTGAAAAATTTACAATTCATATAAGAATAAAAAGACAGAATATCGATGTCTAATAGATGATATGATTGTTCAAAAGTACCTAAAATATAATTATTTTGTGGTGATAATTGAGTTAATGTTTAATTATGAAGAATCATAATATATTATTGATTAAATTAATTATATAACTAGATTAATGTGTAGTATGATTGAATATCTTGATGATGAAGTGGTTAAATAATGGAATAAATGCGAGGATCAACATTAATACTAAATCAATGTTTTTTATACTTAATTACACATTAATAAAACTTATATAATTGGATTCATCCTTGATGAGATTGAAAATAAAAAATTATAAGAATCCATAAATATTTTAGAATATTTCATTACAAAAAAATGATAATATATTGAGGGAAAATGTATTATGGATATGATTAAAATTAAATGGTAATGATACAAAAGAATAAAAAACAATATACCTTGGAAGAATATTACATTATATGAATCCAAAAGGTTTTGTGCCCTAAAAATGGTATTGAATAGAATACGTTAAAAATGAGGTGGTATTAATATAGAAAATATTCAAATTAGATAAAAAAAATTATTCAATTTTTGAGTGGATTATGGTTATTTAGATCTCTCAAAAATAAAAACGCAGGTTCCCAAATGAAAATATTTTTTAAAATAGTTATATATTATTGGAATATTATTTTTTATACGTCATATAATATTATAAAACAATATGTTACCCACAAAAAGTCATAAAAGTATACTTCTATTTTGGATTAAACCCTTTCCCATATGAATTAAAATGCAGATCAAATTCATGACTTAAATCATCAAATTTTATTTTTCATTACTCAATGAACATGAACTATTATATAATAAAGATGATACTGATATTTAGAAAAATATAATTATTTATCAATAGTCTTGGGTGAATATGAGTAATATTGAAAGAAAATCTTCATTGAATTTTCTCACAATGCTAGTGATGTTGATGTAATATGGGGGCATTATATCGGGTGTATTTCATGGATGAATGTAAACAATATGTTGATGAAAACAATCAATAAAAGAGTTGATAAAAATTTAAATTATTTAAATAATGTATTTTTATATATCAATGGATATTATAAGTCAAATTCAATTGAAAAATATGTGAAAAAGTACGAATTGTTTTATATATATGGGTTGGAAAAAAATACTAACTGTGGCTCAACGTCATAACCCCGGATATGTTATATGTTCTACTCAATACATTTTCACGATATAAATGAAAAATATATCTCCTATAATGATTGGTGAACTAAAAATATTGATCCAATATTTTGTACATGTTAAGAAATATTTGATCCATGGGTACCCCATAAAAAGTGGACTAAACATCAAGAATAACATCCTAATATAATCTCATGTATTTTAATGGTTGGTGAATACTTACAAGATTATAAATCTATAATATAAGAAGCATTACTCTTAAAAAAATCCAAAGGCAATATTCATTAGCTAGAAAAAAACAGAAAATAATTCTATTGAATACATCCTTGATAAATATAACATTATATTTTCATAAACTCTATAAATCAATAAAAAAGAAAAATTAATATAAAATACAAAAAAATCACAAATTTACTTTTTAAAACTTCCACAACACTCCTCAAACTCCAAAATTATGAATGATATTTCATAACAACACTCATCACAATATATCCACAACTGTCTCACACTAGCAAAAAGTAATAGATATAAGGGGTTAAAAGATATCCTTTGAGGTATTAATATATAAACATTATAATAATTGTTTTATATATAACCCATCAATTTTCAATAATAATAAATCATATTACATATGTCATGAGATCTAATAAATAAAAGAACAAAAATTATTAACCCATGGTGTATACCATACCAAAAAAATTCATCATATTGATTTTTACGATCAAATCCATGCCGCATATTTATTTCCATTAACCCCATAGTCAGACTCAAATAAATATTATGACTACTCAATTATAAACTCACAATAATGAAAAAATATTTATTAGAAGAACAATAACCTAAATAATGTTACTCATTTTGTAAATAAAATCAATCATACATGTTCAATCTAGAATTTGTCATAAATATATTTAAAACACAATTTTTTTCTATATATTCCATTCAGATTACCCTACTCATCATTGGTTTATCTTTCTTTCAAGATACCCGACTCCAATATCACATGTCATGTACCCTCAAACAATTTGGAGTCATTAACTCTCTATGGACTGAGGAACCACACCCTACACCACTAACCTAAAATATTTTCAAATATAATAAATATTCCAACATCATATATCTTTCCCCATAAACCTAACAGGAGTGAGTAGTTTTATTCTTAATAGAAAATAACACCATCTACCACTACTTAGTCACTCAAATCCTAACATTACACATCTATCCAATAAAAAAATTAGGTGATAATAGAGTTAACACACTACTATTAGTTTGAGAATGGGCAGTGTGGGTTTTATCCCATCTGGTTCAACCTCACTAGTGGTGAATAAGCCTTCTAGGAGTATTGGTCCATAGTGTGATGAGGGCACTCAAGATCTGGTGATTTCCTCTACACAGGAAATGAATGATTCTCAGTTTTCTGTTTTTTATGTTGTGGGGAGTTTTGGTCTTGATTCCAAAATGCAGGGGAATTCTCAGAAGGAGGTGAAAGAGAGGCCACAGCACCCAACTGTTAGGCAGATTTTTGAACATTTAAAGAGTGATCTTGGTATTCCTAATGCAATAACAGAGTATAATCTGGATTCATGTGACTAACAGAAGGAGTTTGTGACTAAACAGCAGTTGGACTCAGCTGTTTTTGAACTAAGGATAGTGTATGCCTATGCTGAGGAGTGGACAGGGAGGGAAGATGTTTCTGGAGGAATTTCAATCATTGTCTCCACTAGTAATTGTTTTCTGGAGTTGGATCCAGTAGAGGAAGATGATACAAGGTAGGGGGATGGCATGATGTCGGCTGATCTCTCCTTTGAGGATGCTGCAATTGGGAATATTTTTATGCAGGATGTTGTGGAGCAGCCACAATTTCTTGCCATGACTGAGTATAACAATCAAAATCAGCAAGAACGAGGATCGAATTATCATGAAGTGAAAATCCCAGGAAATTGGGGTAATATTTCGGATAGTGAAAAGGAAAATGATAATGGTTCAGTTAATATTTTTTATAGTTATGTGGTTCAGGGTGTGGGGATGAAGATGTCTAGGAATATGGAATTTATGTCTGCCCCACCACGGCGGAGGTTGATGAAAGATTACTCTTCTCTTCCAAGGCTGCTTCTAACCAGATCATCAGTTGCGAAGGAAACTTGTGTTATGCTGTCTTCAAAGGAATTTTTGTCTTTTGGAAAGTTGAATCTAAGAAGGAAATATGCCATGGTCCTTAAGCATTATGAAATCCTAGAGTGGGAAAAATCTACTACATAAGAATGAATCTATAGTGGATGTGGTGATGGGTGTGATTTTTATGATCTGTAGTTATCTTTTCTCCACTGTTGTACTTGGTTGATTTTTTCTTTTTATTAATAAATGGTCAGAGGCTTACCTCTGACTGATATTTCTTGGTACTGTTATTATATTTATGTAAATACACCTCTAACAATAACCATTTAACATAAAACAAAATTACCCATAATTTTAGACCACATAAAATATCCAAAACATCAATCATTCATAACAAATGATCGTGGAAATTGCATTCTAACATTTTCTACAAAACTACCCATTAAACATCCTTAATCCATAAAACCAAAAATCAATAACATCCTTACACATATGTTAAAAAACCAAAAATATATAAAAATTAAATAAAAAATGAGATTACACAATCCCATATATTATAGTTAAAAAATTTAGGTTATTTAGGTGAAGTGATTCATACTCAGAGTTTTATAAAAACCTTTCATGATTAGGAAAAATTCATGATGAGTTTTCATGATACTCATTTTAGTCTTTGGATAAGGCACTAACAAGACTTCAATATACCCAAATGTATGGGCCACATTTAATATCCCCATGAAAAACATTCATTTAAGAAAATTATAAAAAACTCATCTAATGAAATCATTGACATTTGGTAGTCCACCATGTAAAAGTATTATACCTCCACACCAATCTACCCATGTTAAATGAGATCGCACTAGTATTCATAATATTCAATATTATTAATTATAAAATTAGATAATACAATAAATCATGATAAATTTCTTCTACTCCCATAATAATGAATTATAATAAGAGAATTACAAATCTGTTATTATTTTATAATATATTAATTTATCCTATTTAATAAATTATAAAATATAATGTCATGAATTTAATAGTCAACCCTGAAAAAACTATGATTTATTTATAATGAATATTAAATTGATGGTTTACAATCACCTACCTCTGATTCATATGAGGATCCAATATAATTTATAATAATTTAGTCTACTAAACCAATACACCAGGAAAATCAAATGAATATTCAATAAATGAAGGATAATAGAAAAGAGGAATTCTTTTTGATGAAATAATATATCCTTCTACATATATTTATAGATAAAATTTCTATATCCTACCATAGTAGCCAACAATAAATGAAATTTAACTAGGTTAAAATCACCCATATAATTTTATCTATTTTTTACATAGTAAATTTACAACATTAAAACCAATTTATCAAAATTCATCCACTTATTTTAACTATGAGAAAAACACATTAAAAATTCTAAAATTTATTATTTATATAAATTATACAAGTAAAATACCAAATAAATAATCTTTTATATCAAATAATAATTTTCAAATAAATAAATTATTAAATAAAAATATTTATTTATTAAATATATTTGTCTAAAAATAATCCATAGTTACATATAATAAAACAATAAGTCAATCCCTTATAAAATAAAAAAATTACTAAATAGAAAAAAATTAAAATATTATAATTAATTTATCTAATCTAAATATTAATATTTCATATTTATAATTCTATGAGTCAAATAAAAAAATCATAAATACAATTAGAATGTGGGGAGTTAGGGTAATTATCTTTTATTTTTGAATTTATGTACTCTTATGATTTGAAGAATATAATATTCTTTCATTTCCATACACTATTAAGAACTTATATATATATACCTAAAGCATTATTTCGTAGTATTTTTAAATACATCACTAAAAAGGAAACATAAAAAGCATACAATGCTATCGTTATATTGTCCCAAACTTTTGTAACACACTATTGTATAAATAAAATATTAGTTTTCATTTACTATTTAATACAAGAATCTCCACATATTCTATTAACTCTTATGAATACTTTTAGACAATGATAATAAAATTGGAATGAAGTCTATTATAGTTAATAATAAATGTAAATCAATACATCATACCATGATAAATGTTTTTATTTATCTCTAACATCATTTTTTGGCACAAAATATTTAAATATGAATGTTATCTCTTAATTAATCATAATTAATCTATTAGTTTACTATATTATTTGATATTTTAATTGTCTAATTTTAACATTAATGATATATATTTTTAAAATACTAATATATATTCAATATATCCATTATAATTCTCTCTAATATATTACTCTATGTGTCATCCAATATTGATCTAAAAACAGTTCACATATGGAGAGTCTAATCACCCTTAATGGAGCATCATGATTCTATATAAGATCAAAATTGAAATCTAAATATTATATAGATATATTGAAAACCATGATTTAACCGAATTCACCATTATATGGTATTTAGCTAGTACATTGAATTTTAAATCCGTGAATTTCAAATATTTATTCTCCTAATTTCGAAAAATTTCCATAATTTCAATATAATTATCAAATAAAATCCATGATGTGGGATATTCCCTACCACAAAATGGTTTTTTCATGTTAATAATAATATATTCCTCTAGTTTTTCTACCTGTATCTGCACTTTTATTTTATTAATAAATTTTGTGGTCTAAGCTTGCTTGGATCAGACCTTCTGGCTATATTACTCTAGTAAAATAACCTCTTATCCTTGGTAATTATTCCTTTATACGCTTTTTTTCCAAAACAGATGTTTATGACCATGGCATGGTTTGATCATCTTTTAGTGCATAGAGATTTTTAAAAATATCAACTTTAAATTTCAAAGAACTAATAAAAAGGGTTCAAAATTAAAAATTAATGATATATATAATTTTTTGGTTATTAAAATTATAACCAATAATAATAATAATTTCTTTTTAACTATCTGTTATATTAAACCATGAGTAATATCACACCATGTATCATGGAATTGTAAGATATCCATGATCAAAATTTCACCAGAATACATAAAATCATTTCAAAACAACTCATAGACTTCAGAATAATAATATTTGATCTATTAAGAAAAATTAAAAAGAATAAATGATTTCAATTCATCCAGAAATTCTCATTATCTAATCAAAATAAGTTCCAAAATTCTCCCAATTTGGTTAGATATAAATTTATAAGTTCTATACTCTCCAGATGTGTTATTTAAAATCATCACAGTCTTGAAAAACTAAATATAACCTTATAAAACCTCATTTATCATGATAATTATATATTTTATTGGACTTTTATAGAAAAAATAGATATATTAATTATTTTAAGCTCTTCATACCATAGGTATTTAACACAATTACTCAAGAAATTTTACTCAACCTAAATTCATCATTTTACTAATCGCATTAAATCTATAGTTTATGCATCATATGTAAACATTTAATCATATTTATTATTTGATAATAATCCCCCATTCTAACATAATTTATTATCATTAAGATTAGAGTATACTTTTTCTCTCCCTCTAACAGGGATTCATATTTCTCCCACTTTGTAAATAAACTAAAAGTGGTTCTATTTGCTTAAAACTAATCAAGATTGTGTAGATTGTTGAACTCCAAGATTCAATAAATATTCCTCAAATATTGAAATGGATTTTAATGAATCCACCTGAGGACCCATATCATAAGAAATAATCTAGATATCCTAATGGCGCCAGGTGTGTTTCTAAACATCTAGATATTATAAACTAATATAAAGGGGCTCCATGTGATAATTGGTTAATGATTTGAACTATGTTAAAATAAATAAATACATGTAATATAACTAAATATTTAATTTAAAAACAAAAATCAAACAATTTTTTTAAGGAATCTATGTACAGAAAATGATTCTTATACATTTCAACACCAAGACACATATCCCAAAGGTAAATGAAAAACACATGTACATCTAAGATTGAAAAATCCTATAATAATGATCTAATGAACAACATTAAATTCCTACATCAGATTATACCCTCGTTTCTATTATTGATGGAAAAGTAGCCTATCATTTCCAAACTTCCTTGCAAAAAATGAATAAACACACATACATACATAGGGACAAGTATGGGTGAGGATTATTTTCATCAATAAAATTTAACAGAATTAGCCTCATAGTTTACCATGTGTAAACTATTTTCAACATCAAAAAAGATGAAGTGTGGAAAATAAATAAATATTTATCATCTTAATAGCTTAAGAATCCATTTTTAAGTATGAATAATAAATCCTTTAATTATTACCAAAGAAATTATATTTCTTAAATTAAGGAATTATTTTAAACAAAAACAATTGATAAAATATGTCACCAAGAATAAATAAATCGAACTATGATCAAATTGAACTTGAAATTAAATATCACTAACTAATATGTCACCTATAATTTTATTACACTCCGCCAATGTATATTTTGAAATATATCACCCTCGATTCACTTAACTTTAAGACACTTTCTAAAATAATTTATTTTTATTTGAATTTTAGTTTCCTTTTAGAATATATAAATTCAATATATATAATACTCAAAACAAATTCAAGATAAATTACCCAATATCATAAATTATGTTCCTTGATCTTTATAACTTTTTAATCAGTTTTTTAATAAAAAGGACCACACTATTTATAAAAAAATGTATATAAAATTAATTTTTATCAAATAAGTATAATATAATTATTTTATTAAAATCTATTTTAAAATATCCATATAAAATTTCATTAATCATATTCCACGGAATCATCATATAACTACAAAAAAGATCATATATTGTAGATTTTTTCAATTGATTTATTAACATGTTTATAAAATGGTTACCATAACTAGATATACCACCTAGCCCGACTATCAAAATTATGCTTAAAAATTTTTTCATAAACCAAGAATGTAATGATAAAAAGTAAGAGCATTTAGAATTATTTTTTCAAATTTTAAATAAACTCATGTTAAACTAGAATAACCCATGTTAGAATGGAATGATTGTTGTGTGATTCTCATGGTTAGAGTCAATGGCCTCTGTTGGGTGGCACGACCCACATTCCATTTAACATGACCACATATAACATACAACATATTGTGTATAAAATAAAAATAGTGACAAAAAACTTCCATATTGTGTTATAATACTCATTCAATTTGGAACACTGTTCATAAAATTATTAATTCTTTACTCATGGATTAAATTTTGAAAATAATAAAATTTAAGGTATTATGTCAAAAGGATATATGAACTGACATTTTATTATGTCCTAAATAATCCAAAATCTTTTAAATCTTTAAAATAAATTAATAACCTATCGATCCCATTTAAATTTGATCACATTTCCATTATATCACAACCATTGATATATAATTAGTGAAATAAGTTCAAGGTGAACAGATCAAATGGATATCTCTTTTAATAAGAAATACTTCTCCATGATCATCATAAATCCTCTGTATATAATTTCCTAAAATTAAAGAGGGGAATCACATTTTTTTTCTTATAACAATAACCCACTATCTCAACAATAATATGAAGTTAAATAATAAACTAGTCATTTCTTTTTCTTCCATAATAATCCCACAGTATCAATCTCTCAGATCCAATAAATACATTATTGACATAAAATATTTATGGAATCAAGTTAGAAATAATTACTTGATTTATTACACATGACCACTATAAATCCATGTCAATTATTACCATATTTAATACCTTTATAATGATTCCTTTTAAATTATTCTAATTATATCACCATTAAAACCAATGATAACCATGCCAAATAATAAACTCACATTTAGTTATTTCTCATCACAAATTTTACACAAATCTCGTGTAATCAAATATAATTCCTCTATTATCCATATAATAAATATATATTCACCCACTAATCATTCATCAATAAATATACTTTGATTATATAGGAAAACAACAATAAATATATAATTTATTTTCACAAAAAATTATTTAGATAAAAAATATCAAATTAATATCTCCAAAATTTAAATAAACACCAAAATTAATAGATGTTAATATTATAATAACTTTAGTAATTTTCACCCATTAGAAATCATTGGGTTATATTTCACATAAAATAACCATCCACCTATACCAGATGGGATTTCTATATTTCATGTTTCAACCTAAACAAGCATATGTTAAAAAAAACACTCCAATTTTAAGAATATATTTTCTTCAGATGACATTCTCTTATCTATTGATAATATGTACCAAGCATTCCATATAGGTAATCTAGTATAAAATCAATATATTAACATTAGATAATATGATATGGGTTGAGTTGATATTTCATTAAATATGAAACATGAAACCCATCATGAACTAAAACATACTTTAATCACAAATATAAACTATAATAAGCCTTCCAAATTAATTCCTGGATTTATAAGTTTACCATATATTGATTTTTTATATTTCTATTCTTCCAAAGACATTGATTCCCTAATCATATTAGGGATCCCAAAAAGGTAATATCGCTATCTAAAACCTATAAAAGTAATCATTGATTTTTTATATATGGATTCTATTGAGCTTGAGATGATACCAATCTCTTTCCCCACAATCCATATTTTTTATTATTTTCTAGTGACACTTTTAAAGGGAATGTGTGAAACCTCACATAACCCCACCAATTTCGACCCATCAAGAGAGTAAAACTACACTACCCACATTAGAATTTAGAAACAACTCCTAGAAGATTTTCAAAAGTTGAAAATTTCAAATACCAAAAATTCATGAAACAGAACCAGATCACATGTTGTTGCACTGCCCGAGAGACCAACCCTCGATATCCTCACTTCCATCATCACATCTCCAACATCAGTCATCATCACCACCCACCATCATCATCACAACAGAGTAGGAAAAAGCCATACCATTGACGGTCGAAACGTTGGCACCGTCCACCTCCCTACGCTGCCCGATCAGACATACATCCCAAAGACCCTTGAATACCACCACACAACTCCACCTCATATAGAATGATGGAATCTGGATCTTGAGTAGTGTGAAGTCGGGGCTTTTGCAGGAGACAAAAGATAAAAACGTGTAACCATTGATGTTGAGGAAATACAACACTACTGACACCATCACAAGAAACCTCAAAATGACAACATCAAACTATGTATTTGTACCCAATATCCACACCGTCATCCCTTTACCTTCGACATCACCGTCTATGCAGATAACCAACACCATGGAATAGAAAATCATTGAAACCAGATACCAAACAAGATTCCAAATAGACTTAACCACCAAGCTAACATTAAATAGAAGAAGAAGTTGAAGAAAAATACCATAAAGCATCGTTGAAAACATTGAGGAAGAATCACCAAGAATATTTGAAAAACCAGAAACCATCATCATTAGAAAAATCATCATGTTCATGGAGCACTGATGGATGCTGATCCACCCATCCCAAAACATCAAAGACACCCGCATGCCAGCTCTGACTGGGAGAGTTGCAGAGGAACCCGAGGTCAGAACATGACTATTAAGGCCATAAGAGACCGAAATCCAGAAATGTCGAAAAGGAATAAGACCAAAAGATGTCCATGAAAGAGGAAACTGGCTCCGGTAGCCCTTGAAAACCCCTCATCCACTGAACCACAGAACCCAAAGACTATTAGAAAACTCTTCTCTATCACCGACTTAGAGAGGTGCATATAATCATAAGACCAAAGAAGGGTAGGGCGGCCAAGTTCATCCAAGGCACACAAAATAACAAAAATGATGAAGAAAAAAATGATGAAGGCCAAAGGAGGTGGAGAGGGGATTATCCATCGCTGTCAATAGGGGCTCAAAAACCCTAGGGGTGGAGCCACCGAGAGCGAGAGAGGCCAGGCGAATTCGGTGCGATCATGTCCTACCAATATATTTTATATTAGATATATATGAATTGTTATCTCATACACTAAGCTCGATCCAATGAGAAACATCTCTCCCATCTCAACATTATATTATGGTGACAAACAAAGACTTTATATGGATATTCAAAATGATATATCTAAATTGATGCAGGATATCTATTATTATTCAAAAATTCCACCAAAACAACATTATCCTTCCATGATATTTGAAAATATATGACAAAATCACTTACAATGTTCCCTGATATTTATATGTTATGTTTTTATTATTCATTCATTTGTGGATGATGAGATATAATAATTTTTAATGGAGTGCACATCACCTATTATAATTGACTCTTAAACTATGATGTGAAATGAGTGTCCCTATCCAGCAAATAAATAATGGAAATACATAAAAACTCACTATTTTCTTTATGTAAATCATACCCAATTTGTCAACAAGAAAAAAATACCAAATGGTTATTTAGTAAGATAAAATTATAGGATAGTCCATAATCAACCCAAAAATTTTATTCTTTCATTGTGACCTTGGTAAACCTACTACAAATTTTATCATAATATTCATGTATTTTTATGTTAGTATAGTTAATTGATGAAAATGTTCATAAATTCATTGATGAATATATTTCCCCTTTTTATAAATCAAAATTCAAAAAACAGACCCCTATATATATTTCTTTATTCTTGGACATTAAAATTTACATTTTATCTCATGATTCGTATTTGTTATACAATACATGAACAACTCCACTAGAGTTATGACATACTATTATAAATTCATAAAAATTTGAGAGAACTACCATCCTATTCCTAAAATAGGGAATGAAATACATGTTTAGATACCACCATTAACATGTATATCTCTTATTTAAGGTGGCACATATCCTCTAACATTTGGTATCAAATGTTTTCCCCTACTTCGCACAGTCTATAAGTACAAAAATTGATTCCATTATAATAAAATACCATATGATATACCTTTTCACAAGCCCTAAAATTAATATCCATGGGAAATCTCATTAGATACCATTGATATTATAATTTCAACACAACTTGATTCTGTCGTCCCAGGCAATCTATTATAATATTAATATTTCATGGAGTATAATCCAATACAATGAAATCTTTTTGGATATAATCAACACACATGCATTTTCCAATTATTAAATATCATGAATAGAAAATATACTTCTCAATATATTAATTACAATACACTAAAACTTATCACAAAAAAGTTATATTTAGCTTCTTAAGGACTGAAAATATTTCACCAACTCCAAATCGTTCTTTACATAATAGTTCCATTTTTTTATAATAACATTTATATATAAGAATTCACATTTTCTTATTTCTTTTGGAAACATCCTAAATAAACCCATATTGTGAATGTGGGTTATTTAGGAGACTAAAAATATTATTAGATCTTATAACTTCTGTTAGTGGAGTTAAAAATACTAGGCCCTTATAGAGGTGGAACATGTGGTATCCCATATAATAAGAGGTAGAGAATTAAGAGATCCACATGCGAGGGAATAAATACCTAACCCATCAGAATAAATTTTATATGTAGAATCAAGATAAAGAATTACATGACGAATGATAGGGCCTAAAATGAACTATTTTTTGATTGTGAGTGGTCCATGATTTTATATTTTGACACCTTTCTATCAAAAAAGGATTAATCATTCATTATTAAATATGACAAGGGAGTCTTATATTGAGTTAAATCTTATATAAACCACCCATATTAACCCTAAAAGTAAGAAATATATGATCCTTCATGAAATTATTAGTTTTTTACCATGAAATATTTAACATCATATTATTAGGATCTAATGTCACACCTTATTGAGATAGTACATTCCAAAGTATGTACACCTCACACATCAGGAATATTCACTTAGATAAATATCCATATAGATTAAATCATCGAAGGATCATTAAAAAAACAAAAAAAATCACAATGTGTTCTTCTTATATCTATAAATACCATTTCAAATGAGTAATAAATAATACTACGAAATGATTCCAAATCTCAAGGAACACCAATTTTAATAAATCCTTGAATAATTAATTTGGATTCATGAATTCAAAAGGCATCACCACTAGAATAAAATGAATACAGTGACATTTGAAGGAGGTATTTTAGATATATTCCATATTTATCCACATCGAATGATATCCCAGATAAAAATTTATCCTTTATAACCTGGTAGAACTTGTTAATCAATCGAACAAATCTTCAATCAAAAAAAGTAAATAAATATATTATATTATCACTAGCTTCAAACACCAATAACACATGAAAAGTAATAAAAATAATTCATTCTCATTTCGAAAAAATATCCGAGAACCCCTAGGATATAATCTAGGTTAGATAAATTAATTTTATTATAGTTTTTAAACTATAATATACAACTCCCATAGATCTGAATACAATATACTATAACAAGACATTGAAATTGGAGACATTTGTGGTTATAGCTCTATCATGAACTCTCTAATATATATATAAAGTATTTTCAAAACCATATTTGTAAAAACATATAAGAACTAATAAATAAATATCATAAAATCTATTTTTTATCTCCCTGAAGATTATTGTCAATATAATCAGTTGTGACATAAAAGATTCTGAATTTCTTTAATCTATCTGTTGATCACTCACACTGAATATATCACGCATTAACCATCTACATCATTAAAAATCACTCAACTTCATTAATATGTAACGATTGATCTTATATAGTATTACTATATCATCATATTGATGAAATTTCTTGGTTGTATCAATATAAATAAAAACACCACTATCTATTGGTACCTTCCTACCATTACATTGAACCACTAATACAACTTTATAAATTTTAGCTGACCTCTGAATTTTGTAGAATACTAAAAGGGTCTTAGAATCCAATCCTCCATAAAAGCTAATTCTTTGACTATAGTGTGTAAAATAATGTAGTTATAAGATCCTACACTAATAATTTTATTAGACAATTTAGAATATTAATAGATGGTAAATTTAGTGATCTCTAGTACTCGAACCATCTTAATCACATTAGTATACATCTTCAGAGTAAATAGACTACATTATATATAATGTTAGGTCATATACTATACACTATGTATTTATCTATTCAACCCTTTTTCAGATATTTACGGGATATTTTAAATAGACACTAATAATCTATTTGTAATTGTGAACACTAGATCTCACTTATTAGGTAGACAAACCCCTCCACTACTTCTCCAATCAAGGAGTAGTAATCATGAAATATCCCTAAAAAATATCAAACCTACCACAAAACACCTTGATAACTTTGTTATCACATATGAATTGGGTCCAATTTCTACATATATATGGAACATGGATCACTAATAACAAAATAAAATTTCCCTACATCACCTAAATGAGGTGAAAATACATCTCCACTTACACTGTATTTTTCTTCAATTATATATGATAAATTTAATCCGAATAAATTGATAAGTATTCCCCTTTAACTCTTATAAAATTACACTATATAACTCTTCCACTACTTAGTTTTACCTATAATAGTGATGAATAAACTCTTATTAATTTATCAAAAGGACATTTTATCATAAAAACAATAGATGTTAATCCTTACATAGTCTTAAGATCAATCATAATAATTCAATCTAATTCACAATATATATAATCATTATGATGTTACTCTATATAATGTAAAATTTTACACCTTCATTCATCCTCACTAATAATACACTATCTATTCAATAATAATTAATAGAAAATCATATTTTTTATTTTAATTATAGTGTCTCTATGTATACATAACAAATTTTCCTATCATATTCCACCAACTAGATTAATGAATTTTTACAACATTTCATACCCATGATTTCCTTGCTATAATTCACTATAAATTCTATAATAGAACACTAACTGTAATAAACAATAGAAATATAATAACCCCAATAATGCTCCTCTTGATCCAAAAACAAATATTGAGACAAACCAAAAAATATCACCTAGAATAAAACTTGTGATTATGAATAAAACCAAGGGAATTAAAAAATTATTGGAGACATTATACTATTGATTATATATTTAATAACCCAAATTCTAACAATTTATATATATATATGAATATCAAATTCAGGAAAACATATAGACACATGCTTGAGTAATTCAAATATTAATATGAAAAAAATTGTATATTAACTATAAAATAATGGTGACAATATAAAAATATACCTAATAATAGCAAGATCATCTTATTACTAAGCTAACAATTCTATAATTCTCCCTTAATTTAATCCTATAAATATGAAAAACAATTGAGAATAATAGGGTTAGTATACATGTATACTCATAGGGTTCCTCATCCAAACACTATTATGTCATGTGAAAAGTAATATTAATGCCTTAATATATATCATATATTTAAATATTAATCATTTATGTATTGAAAAAAATGAAACAACCACACTAGTGACTTCCACAGAAGGTCATCCACAAAATCATATACTTTATCAAAACAAAAATACTAATGTTTATACTAAAATGTCCACCTTGAGCTATACATACGTCCAAATTTTAGTATCTCTAGCCATAAAAGCTTCTTGTCTACAAAATTAGAAGAATAATATTTTAATATTTATATGGTGATATAATTAAAACTACACCAAATGTATTTAGGGTTGGAATACTACACCATTTATACCATACAAACCAATGAAAAAATAACTTTATATTAATAATCATGTTACAAAACATATAATACATATGAAAAAATTTAACATTGTCATCATGATTCAACAATCATATCAAAGTACTATAAAAATTAATATGTAACCATTAATTGTTTCTTAATGATAATAATAATATATTATTAAAACAACCTCATATTTCCTTGACTTAAAATAATTAGAATCTATACTACCAATCAAATAACCTTAAGAAACCACTTAAACTATCAACCATCAAACCATGTGATCCCAATAGGTTGCAAATACAACTTAATGATCCATAAAATAGTCAATAATAGTGGAAATCAAAGTATATATAGGCTCATCTATGTGTATCAAAAAAATTAATTTATAATTATAATATATTAATTCCCCATTCATTATACCTATTCATTTATTTATTTAAATAAAATATCCATTCTATTTTCCATTATTATCATATTCTCCTAAATTCATAATTTTATTGTAATTTATTTCTCACTCCCATATTTATTTCATCGATAATGATTTTATAATATATTATTTGATGTTATGAAAATAAATTATCCATTCCCAAATCAACCAAATTATACAACATCACTTAATATGTTATGGAATAGAGAGTTTAAAATTCATTACCACAATATGTTACCTGATTCATGATATTGTTAATGAAAAAATTGCTGGCCTACAACTCGTAAATTCATTATGGAGAATCCTATAACGATTCAACTGTCAGTAATACCAATTTAAGTATCTATAATTCCTATACCTCAAAACCCATAAAGTAGTGGACATGAAATATATGGGCCTATATAATAACTATTTAAATAGTATTCATTATTTTCACTAATATACCATGTTAACATCATGATTTAATTATTCATAGAATCAATTGTTAAACTATATAGGAATAAATTTAGACAATACTATTATTCACAATTTGAAAATAAATTAATTACTTTGAAGATTTATATTTTGATAAAATTATCCAATATATAAATTATTTCTAGAATAATTTCAATTAAGAATAATGTTTTATCTACATTCATATAATAAAATTTCTAATATCATATTTCATACAAGAAGACTACTAAAAATAATATTATCTATAGAATAAATTTTAAAAATAATGACAAAAAATTATTTTTATTTAATTTTAGAAATTTTATATTATTATTAATCATGTTTTATAAAAATATAACCATAAGAAAAATTACGCAATGTTTACTAATTTTCATAGTAATAATACTTGATTTTAAATATAGAATAATAGTACTTCATCTTATCATAATAATACTCCTCATTTTCACTAACAAAATACCAAAATGAATATACCTTTTGAGTTTGATTCATATAAAATATTTTATCTTTTTAATAAGGTTAATTATGTTATGATCAAAACATTCAATTACCACAAATATATACATGACCACTCATTATAGATTTCATTTCCATTTTTTATATTTCATGTAAAATCATATATATTTTAATTTATTTTTATAATATTTCAATTCTATTAATGGAGATAAATTGGGATTAATGATAAAATTTAGTTTTTATTAGATAACATGTATTTTCTTTAATGGTATTATCACTATTTTTAAAATACATTGAAGATTTTATAAAATCGTTTCACCTCTTATAGATTTTGTTAAATTTTATATTAATATGAGAATGTTTATTGAGGTTTAAATATTATAACACTTCAAGATATCATATTAATAATATATAATTTTTATACAACATATGTACTATAACCAACTCCCAAAACCAGAACATCATTATCTTTTGGAAAAATTTGCATAATACATCATCTTTATATACTTGTACCATATAATATAATCAAATCCTTAGATATATACCAATAATTACTTATCACTCTCCCTTTATCACCAATGATCACATAGAAAAAGGGGAAATGGAAGAAATTACTAGTTTCAAATGCTCAGTAAAGTTTAAAATATGATCAATGATAAAAAGATGGGTTGTAAATTATCATAACAAGTAAAAAATGATCAATATATAAATGGAAAATTTAATTGTATAATATAATGAAATTATAAGTATTGTTGACATAACCATCTATCATGGTATAAAATATATACAATGATGATCCTAATGTAATGCCATATACCAAGGAATGAGGGTGCATAATCATAAGATAAGTAAAATTAATCACAAGATCATAAAATATAAATGCTTTATAGAATAGGAACAAATGAATGTGTAATATGAAAATTCATTTCCTCATAGGTAAATGAAAAATTCTAAGACAGAAAAACCTAGTATAAGGTTCACCACTAAGAATTTATAACAAAAGGATATGAATCCTTATAAAGGATTCATAAACATTGTCATAATATTACCACAAATTCGTCATAAATATAATCTCATGAGATATAAATCATTAACTATTGAATTGTAGGGATACATAACTCTTATCATAAAATTATTTATAATTAAATATCTATAAATATATGAGACACATGAATACGAAAATAGTAATGTATAAATTAAAAAGAATAAAATTTTTTACTTTTAGAAGTAAAAAAATTATACAATGAAATATATTATATTCCAAGGTAAATACCCTTTAACTAATATGATGATGTATAAGGTATTTATGATAGATAGAATAACAGATATATAGAATTTCGTGTATTTTCCCAATTAGTCAAATGTATAGTTATATAGGTGAATTCACTTAAATTAGAATTGGATGATAGGGTAATAAAAAATCAAGGACTTGGGAACATGGATATTTTTTATGAATTGTGGTTGGTAAGTAAGCACAATGGATATGGTTGATAATTTACATTATATATATTTTAATTCCAATACACTCAACAAAAATAAGAACTTGGGTAATGATTTAGTAGAATATTTTGAAATTGTAACAATTTATAATAAAGATTCCATTACAAGAATACAACATGAGAAATATAAGATAAAAGTTGATAATCAAAGAGATATAATGAAATGAATTTTCATAACTTTGTTTAATTTTCTGATCAAAAGGATAATTGGGTCACATTCCAACAAAATAATAAAAAGGGATAAATAAAAATAGAAAAAATATAACAATAAAAATTCCCAGTAATAAAATTTGAAAATAAATATATTTAAAATAAAATAATATTTTAGAAGAATATAAGAAAATTTTAAATATTTTCATTATAAATAGCATATGTGTACTCATAAAAGAAGAGTGGGAAGGTAATAATAAAAACATTATTATACCCTTAAAAAAGAATGATAAGGAATCCAAAATATCATAAAGGATGAATATTATAAAGAGGAAAAGATGATGTGATATAGATAGAGTGGGATAGACAATATTTTATCAAGAATGATAAAGCGTAGTAAAATGGCACTTATGAAACATTTGGGATATGATGTTTGAATATCTATAAGTGGAAACAAGGGAATTTATACATCATAATAAAATAGAAATAAATAAATCATAATTTCAATTTTTTGGATATAATCTAATAAAAAATAGAAACTATATAGGAAAAATAAACTTAAAGAGATAAGGTTCAAAAAAATCCATTACACCATGTTTCAACTCAACATAGCACAAGCACCAACCACCTAAAATATTAATATAATTTTGTTAAATACATTTTTTAGAACAAGTTTCATGTTTATTTAATTTATTATTTTTATTTAATGTTCATTTTTATTGATATTATTTTATCTTTCTGTTCTAGATGTCATCCTAGAGATTTTTCATTCATGATTTCAAGTTCACATTGACATATTGTAAATAGTTAATGTTTTATTAAAATATATCTAAAACACTATATTTTTAATGAAATGGTTTTTATGACATTTTAATAGGTCATATGGCTATTAATAAAAAATTGATCAATTATTTCCTAGGTTTGATTGAAAACTATCATGGGGGGATAAATTAGTGGTTAAAGTAATTTAAAATTTCATCTTCCTGATACAATCATTCTAAATTGGATAGGATGAACAATGTGAAATATTTATTAGAAAAATACATCAATGTTGGTGTAAATGAAGTAATATAGAGGTGTGAGATAGATTCTCCTTCAGTTAATTTCCCCCTGCTCAATACCGAACCTATAACATCTAAGGAGAGTTTCTCTATTTAAGATGATGACTAAATCATATATTAAATGAATATTACACTTCCCCTATATAATATATTTCTATTCCAAGGTTCTCATGTGGTCTATTTTACTAAATATGATGTGAAGATTTTTGTGGTCAATTTTCATCTTACAATGTTTGTGGACTTCCATGGAAATTTACCCTTATATAATTCTATTCCCCACACTATAGAGGTAATTGGTTTCTCTAAAATGAATATTGTGATTTTGGATGAGAATCATGTGATTATTCAGTTTGAAGATCGTGAGGAACTTTACAAATGTTGGACACGACCTAGTTGTAGAATATTTTTTTAAATATAGATATAAAAATTGCCATCATTAATTGTGGATGGTTTTAAATATTATATTATTCTGATCAAGTAAGGTTCCATCACCCTTCCCCTTCATTTTTTTGTTCTGAATCCCTTATGAAGGTTGCAAGTGTTTTGGGATCCTCGATTCAAATTGAATCCATAATTATTAATATCACCCTCCCCTAGGCAGCTCTTGCTTTTATTGTCATGGAATTTACATGAGAGTTTCCATAATTAAAGTGTATGATAAATGGATGGGAATTTTTTTCCCAAATATTTCACTATAAAGATCATCATCTAGTGTACTTCAAATGTAAAAGATGTGGTCACATTGATCTGGCATGTGGTCAGAAGGAAGGGTTGAGTAAAGGAATGGTCATTACGAAAGATGTTAATATAGATGTTTGACAATACAATAAATAGGTAATATATATATTAAAATTAGGGTAGTGGTCATTAATCATGGATGGCCTTAGATATGGTAATGTTTTAGGTTCCTTCTTGGTGGAAATGATGCAGAATAAGCTGAGGCACATCATTGGTTCTGATTTTGCTGAAGGGTATGGTTCTAGTGCTATATATGGATCTAATGAATTCAACATAATTTCTTTGGGTGTAGGCACTAATGTTTCTTTGAATCTAATGTTTTAAGGAGATAGTTTTCAATTCATCACTATTAGGGAGAATGTGAAGTATTGTAGTAGGGAGATTGTTTCTGAAGACACTTTCCATTTTTAAAAAGAAGAAGATACACTGGTTGAGGTTCGTATTGCTATCTTGTCTTACACGTTTAATGATAACCCAATCAATATTGTTTTGGATAAAGGTAATCAACCACCTACTAGAACTAATAGGGTGGGATATGAAGTAATAATGGACATGAAATCTCTATCATGAAGGGAATAATCTTATATCCAATTAACTATCAATATTAGGCCTTCTATGAAATTCTATAGCATTGGTAGTGGATATCCATTAAAATAAATCGAATGTTATCATCCTTTGAATATTCTATAGAAATGGACATATTGTATGAGATCAGAGGGAATATGTACGAATTCTAAAGGAAATTCCTGAGGCCAAAACTAAGCCATGAAACACCACAGGACGAGGTGAGATGATTTGTGAATCTAATAATAAGACTAACTTACTTTTGGATGATGAAATAATTATTAATGTGAATTATATGTATTCCATCTTAATGAAATTATTAAGGAACTTGAATTCATCCTTTATTTAAATTGGACCTGTTGTGGGGGTTCCCAAAAAACCAAAAAAGGTGTCTTATACTAGAAATAAATATAATGAAATGTAGGATGGTGTAAATGAAATTTACATGTCAGAGTTTTTTTTACAATGTTTGATCCTATTGTTGGTACATACTCTTTATTGATTATAGATGTTATCCTAGTTCATAGATTTACCGGAAGTTTTTTACCATAAACTACAAGTGGTAGCCAAGTAGCATTATATAGCCTTGAATATTTTAGTATCCCATTATGTTTTATAATGAATCGTATTGGATACAATAAGATCAAATAATAATGTGAATGATTACATGAAAAATATTGTTTTACAACATCATATTTTGATCTCCCACCTGAGTATTCAGAATAGATATATCCAAATATAATAACTTCTTTAATAGAATTGACCTCAATGAAGTGTTGTTGAAAAATGAATGGTTAACAATTATCATAAAATGAAAACTATTTTTTTAACATATAATTATCCTTTTCAAAATCAATTCACAAATTCCTAAGAAGTTATATATCATATGTTATTATATAAAATCCATCTTCTAGATTTTTGTCTCTCTATTTATACAATACAGAACTCTATTAATGTGTATAATCTCTCCCTCTCTCTCAACGACTTCTCACATTCATAAAAATAAAATTTTTGAATTAATTTTATTTTGAAATTATCTACACCATATAATTTTAGATATTTCCCTTTACCATAATTGTATGATTGTGTCCTCATAAAATTTCAAAATCACTTTTTCACATGGGCTCGACGGAACAATCACAGCACATTCCCTTCTAAAATTAACTTCTCTATCATGTATGTTTTTTCAAATACCATTTTATTTATATAATTTTATAAATAATATAATTACAAAAAATAAATTTTATTACCATTAAAAAAAACTCCAAATATATATTATTTTTATTTAAAATATAAACCATAATCCATCTTCATTTTGGATAACTATATCAACATTGATTAAAAAAATTCCCTTTTATTTTAATGTGGATAACATCATCACGGCACAAAAACACTTGAAAAAAAACAATTGACTATGTAACATGATAATAGAATCTCATGAAACATAATTATGAATCCCTATAATAATATTTTCATTGGGTTATGAAAATTTATAAAAAACATCATCATTATAATTTAAATTCCAAAAATATTTCCTAGATATTCCCCTTTAACTACTACTATTTCAATCCCCACATGAACATTTTAAATTAAATATTATTGAAACCACAAAAAACCAAATCACTGATCATGTGTTTTATTAATCACATTAATAAGACTGAGTAAATTATAAATATGATGATTTATTCATTTAATAGATTCATAAGAATCATATTATTTCACATAAATAAATATATATATATATATATTTCTGGGAATCATAAATTTTCGTCTGTGTAAAAAATAAAAAAATTTACAAATGGATAAAACATATGATTACCAAATAACTCATATGTTGATTTTAAAGACTATTATGTGGATAACATCTAATGAATTGTATACACACCACCATACACAGAAATGGACCATATGGTGATACAATAAAACATACACACCTTCCAATGACTCATTTACAACTTTAATTGACTCATTAAAAGTCCCTGATGGATCATAAAATTCATCAAATGATATATACATAGTTCAATGATAGTTATATAGCATTAATTTATTTTCTAATTCCTAATTTTCATCTATATAATGATAGTTACATTGATGTCAAACGTATGATACATAAGGGTAAATAAGTCACATATAAGTCTAGAATGACACATATGTACAGTGAAGATGACCTTGCAACTTTTTGGATTTATCAAGAACTAAATAATAATACTTTTTATGACTATGATGATGTCCTTATGACTCATATATAGATTGACTTTTCTAGTTTTATTCCCTCAAAATAATGTTATAAATTCCATTAAATAACCATTGAATCAATTAAAACCACCTAAGGGCAGATCAAACAATAAAAAATTTCCATACAACTTGATTTATATCTCATCATATTCAAAAAATTCTCATAGATTTATGGAAAACAAAATACAACCATTTAATAAATCTTTATAGTACAATAATATCTCCCTTTGGATTTTTTTTCAACATCAGTCAACTCTGATGAAATATACTGTAAAGACCGGTAAATTTCAGGGAAATTTTTTTCTTAAATTATTTGGAATTTTACGAGTACACAGTCTCTAACGCCACCTGATTCCAAGACCCGGTGTGCCTGGAAATATTTTTCTGAAGTTCAACATGGGTATGTTCAGTGAACGAATTAGCGGGTCTTTCTATCTTTTTAAGTGGTGCTCAGAATTGAAATCTGAGAGCACTGATGAACTCGCAGCGCCAGTATATGCTTAAGGGGACCTTTACCGTAATTTCATTTTATACCGGATGAAAGTTAAAATTGGGGTTTTATTAAGATGTTAAATAAAATTGTTGGAACTTTTTTATTTATATCTATGGAAGTTAATTTCTCCCATGGGAAGTTATTGGTGGGTCCCACACCCACCCAACTTCCCATGTGCGGATAATTGAAAGGCAGGGCGCACACGAGCCCCATCCTTTCACCTATCAAAACTCTTTTCAAACCCCCTTTAAACTCCCATGTTTAATTCATGACAACCCCCCCCCCTCTTTTTTATGAGGACTCTTCCTCTCCATCTCTCCCTATTTAGGTTTTCCAACATACCATTTAATTAATGAATTTATCATTTTCAATTAATTAATTAAGTGATTTGAATTTTGAATTTGAAATCGCATGTGTTAATAAAATAATAGAATTATCCTATTATTTTATTTTTGGGGCATTCGTTGTGTTAATGAGAGTTGGGAGAGAACTCTTGAGAAAGGAAGAAAAGTATTTCTCTCCTCAATGAAGAATTTTTTTCTTCTTTGATGAAGAACATCCATCTTCAACGAAGAATGACTCGGCGAAGAACGCTCCACATTTCACCAATCCTCTTCTTCCTCCACATTAAGGGAGGAGACACCGCCATGGGGAACTTGTCGAAGACGACAATCCTTCCTCCGACGTTGACAGTGTGACATTGCTTTCCGCGTCTACAACGAACAAACCATATTAGGGGTATGGGGTTTATGATCAATTTTAATGGAATAAAATTGTGCCTATTTTGTCGTTGTACATCTTTGTTTGTCCTAGCCTATTGCTATCTCCTAACACGAAGGGCCTGGGCCGAACGAACGCGGCCCGACGACCCTCAGCAGCAACTTGTTTATTTTTGGAATCGGCGATGGGAGGCGGAATGCGGAAGAGGTCATCGGAGAAAGGGTCGTCGTCACACACGCAATGAAAAGTTGCGGCCAAGCGAGCTGCGGTGGAGGAAGCACGCTGTCGTCGCGCTGTGTCGGGGACACGGATCCACGGCCAGGGCAAGTCACGACGTAGGAATCCGGTGCCGTCGCGCTAGATATGCGGAAGGAACCGCGACCTACATTCTACGGGATGCTACGGCGGAAGAACCGACCGGCCCGTCGGCCGGCCGGGTGGTGGAAAGTCGCGGCGCCAGGAGGGCGCTGCGGCAGATGAGCAGTGGCCCGCCCGTGTGGCCCCCTTGCACCAAGAGGCCGACCGGATTCGGCCAAACGGTTAGAGAGGGCGGCACCACTTGGAACCTCTGGTTCAGGAAGTATGGGTGCCCCCTCCCCCCCCGGACTGCTCGGCCTTTGGGTCGAGCCAGTGGGGCCACGCCAAGCTGGGTTACGCACAGTCGGGCCACACCCAACCGTACCGGGTCGGGCCACACCACACCCCCTTCGGGCTGGGCCATACCCCTATGAGTCGAGCCATTCACTTCGGACCAGACCGCGCGTTTCACCAGGTCAGTGCGATAGTAGCCGGGTCAGACTTGCCAAGACCGGGTTGACCCGACTCGCCAGCCCACTGGGCTTTACGGGCCGAGCCCGTTTTCACTTAAAGGTGAATAACTCGAAGACTGTGCATATGATTGATGTGCCGTCTGTGGCACTATGAACAATTCGACAATCCAATCCCTTTGTGGTACTCTAAGTGAGTTTTGGATGACTTTGGATAACATTCGGGTTAGAACCGATCAAATTTCATGCCAGACCCCTCGAACGAAAAAGCCAATATCTCTCAGACCGGGCGTCTGATTGATGCATCGTCTTTCATGTTAAGTTACTTTTGACAAGAATGAACTTTTAGATACATCAACTCTGGAATTTTAGATAGTTGATGTATCGAACCCTTTACTCAAGGAGCAGACCCTCCCGAAATAGAGCATGCTGTGTGCGGGAACCCTAGAGCTGGTTGCGACTACGACGACTACCGTAATGGGATCCTCTGTGGGTTTGAAGACGATGAAAACTATACTTGGATCCTCCATGGGTTTAGCATTGAGGAAGACTATACTTGGAACCTCCATGTGTTTGGTAGTGAATACTAATGTACTTGGATCCTTCGTGGGTTTGGCAGTGGCGACGACTATACATGGATCCTACGTGGGTTCGGCAGTGACGACTTCCGTACTAGGATCCTCCGTCAGTTCGGCAGAGAATATGATTCAGTGGATACATCTAATTATCTCCACCCCTCATCATAAGTAGTATACCTGTGTGAGATAATTCTTGACTATTCAATCATTACCATAGTTGTGATTGACTTCTTTCCTATGTGGACTGGGATGTGCATGGGCTCGAGAGTTTAAGCTGTATTGGAATTGATGACTTTGGTATATGTATGAGTATATTCCTAAGTAGAGTTGGTTGATACTTCGTGATTTTAAAGTTCCTTTGTGGTTTAGCCATTGTGGATTCTGGGAGACCTTCGGGGGTATTGGGGTCCCTACTGAGTATCGTATACTAACCCCTACATGGGCTATGATCGCACTACATTGTATTGAATGCAGACGATGGACATCACTGAACGAGGTGGAGGCTTATGGAGCTGGGCGGTACCCAATGGTGGACCACTAGACGGTACATACACGGAGCGGGCGGCCGGACCTGAGGAGTTGAGGAAACCATTTGTACCCACCCTTCAGGTGGGATATCTGGAGGACGACTCGATGGTTGCTTCTTTACTACACTGCTATTGTACTTTCTATTAAGTTGTATTTTACATTCAGTTGGGTTTGTATACTATCCCATTTACTTTTCAGCACTTACTTTTGTACTCAGTTTACTTAGTGCTTACTTCAGTTGTGTACTCTGCTATGTTTGTTTACTTTTATAAAGGAAATGCATTCCCTTTTATCAGGATTTATGCCTTTCATGATAGTCACCATCCCCTGGCCTATGGAAGGCGGGTTTGGGGTAGTCATGGCACGAGCCTCGAGGACGGGTCGTGACATATACTAATCTCTATTCATAATATATCAATTCCCATAAAAATAATAAAGTCACAACCATTCTCAACAAAGGTATATACGATGACCAAACTATAGATAATGTACAATATGTTGGGAAATTTAATATCTTGGTAATAAGAGAATTATATATAGGTGACATATATGAACTCCCCCTCATTTGAAAATTTGATTTCTCACATCAATATATCTCAAATATTTATAAATATCTATATCTTAAGATGAAAATTAAGTGCGATATCTTTTTTTTACAAGGGTCTGATCTTTCTATGATAATGAGTTTTCTGACTATTTATCTACCACAACAACCTAATTAAAATAATTTGGGAGTTCTGTACACACTTCATCTTTTGATAGGAGAGGTATAAACATAAAGATTCTGTATCAATTCTTGGAACATCCCTCTTAGAACTACCTTCATAGAATTATTTACAATTTGATCTTTACTGAAAATATTGTGATTTTACACTTCTCTAAGTGGAAATTTTTCCTCAATGAAAATAAATATAATCACAATGTAAGTAGATATTTAATTTTTAATTCTATTTTTTTAAAAAAAATTATAAAATATTTTCTTATAAAAATAAATTATCCATGGAAATTCAATATTAACATTCAAATCTACTGGTTACAATTGAATCCAAAACATTTTTAGGTGAATATAATGTTGTAGAATACCCTACATCAGTTATTCATAATGAAAAAAGTTAAATTGTATATTAAAATAAATAAATTGCTCACTAAGAAAAAAAATTCCATCAAAATTGGATTTCATATAAGTAAATTATCCTTCCAATTGATATGTGTGTATCATTTCCATTGTAAATCATAACAGTTTTTCTACATTAGACCATATAGTAGAGTTCCTTTTATATACATAAATAATTTTTTAATTTAGTTATATGATTCACATTCATATAACTGTGAAACCAAGAACATAATTTCATATAATATAAAATTTCTGACATTGGTGTTATTTAATAGATATTGTTTCCAATAAATCTTCTAAAATATTAATAGTTCAGAGTAATTAATTCTTTATCCTTTTTCAGTTTTGTACCAAATATAATGGGTGTCTATATTTCTTTGTAATTGAACATAGCCTATCTTTTCAATAATTTCATAGATTATTTCTCTTAGGATAATAAAAATATGTTTTCCTTTTATATCATTTTCAATCCCAACAAGTATCTCATATCAACTGACCTTAATATCTCAGAATGATATTTTATCCATTTTTATAAGTCAACAAATATATATTATTTATCCCTAGTAAATATAATTTCATCAACATATATAATGAAAATAATAGTCTACGTTGATAGATATTTCACATAAAAGTTATTGTCAATCATTCCTTTTAAGAAGTATATATCTCTCCAACTACCATTTTGAATAGTGTTCTAGGATCTAGGGGCCTATTTTGAACTGTAGAAGAAGTTATTTAACCTATATTTTTTATTGATATATATATAAATAACACATTACATGGTGAATATAATTTTAATCCTTTATAAAAATTAATAATTCCTAGTTTTATTATTATCTAAAAAATAGTGTAATGCCTGGATCAAGAAAACGTGTAGTCGAAATAAAATATTTATTTAGTATTTTATAAAGAGGTTCATATCACCAATATCATTTTTTACCATTAAATAGTATATAATTATCTATAATATTGTTACCCACTATGAGAAATCACTTTTAGTGGTTTAATAACCTATTTTCAAACTCTTCCTTTTACAATACATGAAATACAAATCATGATTTTTTACCTCATTCATAACCAATACATACCTACTATTTCATCATGAGTCAAACCCAAAGAACCTCCCTTTTTATTGGTAGAATTACCTAATAAAAAACTAGGTTTGATGGGGAAAATAAAAAAATAAAAATAATGTTTACAATCATATTAATGAAAAATAATATGATGGAAAATAGAAAACAATGTAAACTAATAGGGATCACAAGATTTAGAAGATGGTGTGGTTTGATAGTCTTTGATCACATCAATAGTAATTAAATATTTTATTATGTTTATTAATGAATGAAAAAATGGAGATATATTTTAAGAATAAATTAATCATGAATCAAGAAAATAATTCTTAGTTTCAAATGTACAAAAACACATCCAATGTTATTCACACTACTTTTCTTAGTCTATATTTATTATGCAATTCCCAACAACAATCATTAATTTTGTGTGTGTCATAGTTTCCTAAACACATCACCCCTATAAAATTCTGAAAAATATTTAAATTTGAGAAATATGTAATTACCTATTAATACATTTAAATTTTTTAATAATAGTATTGACTCAATATAATTCCTGCATTGAATTGAATAAAAAATTATAATATGGTTGTTAAAATATAAGAGTTTTTCAAATAAAAAAAGAAAAAACTAACCCACTTACTTTAATTAATTCTATGAATAAAAAACTATCAAAAAAATTATAAAATAAATAATATGAAAATTATTATTTTTGTAATTATTTCATCCAAATTTTCCTAATCAAATAACATATAAAATTATTGTATAAACTATACTTGTGTTCGTCAAAGTAATAAATTTATTAAAATATATTGTATAAACCTGAAGTGAAACATTTTATTAAAATATCACTAAAATAGAGTATTCTTGAAAATAAAAATTTTCCCAAAATAAAAAATGTAAAAAACTATCTATGTGATGCATACACTTTACTATCAATAAACATACAATGCCATTGAAGCATGTAGTCGATATAAGGACTGTTTGACTAAAATTATCATGAAATCAAACAAAGTGTACCCATTGTAGGATTTACATGGTAACATAAAACGCCAACATGTTCACTTCAATATACCCATGATGACTTCTAAATATACTACATATGGTTTCTACAAATATAGTACTCATTGTCACATCATGATCACATAAAATCCTACTTTATAGTATGATTGTTTTTCTGCTTCATAGTAACTTCACACATTAAAAACATCCTAAAATGCATTGTAACATAGATATACATTACGGTAACCCAAGGTAACTTTAAATTGGACATCATGATCTCTGAAAGTTATAACTAACATTTATATAAAAATAATTATTACGGTGTCAATAAAATCATTTCTCTTGTCTTATAATTCATGAAAGGTTGGATTGATTAGATTAAGGGTAACATAAAAATACTTAAAAATCATTTTGTTTTAAATTGAAATAATTCTCATGGTAGCGTAACTAATGTTTTCTAACATGGAATGGAATCTCATGGTTGGTTCATTTTCTCCTTTTGATTACATAAATAATACTCAAGATAACTACATTTTAGGCTTTAGAGTAACTTCATTATTTATCCATGATTAATTTGTTTTTTCATCCTGGTAACTCATGGTAGGTTGAGGCTATATCTTCTTGAAATCTAAAATAATCATTCATGATGTGGTTACTTGAAATGGATTACAATATGATCTATTTTTTCCACATTAACTTCTTTTTTTGTTACATGGTAGGTTAAAATGAGTAGTACGTTAGGACAAAGGAGTTTGAAGACGTGTTTCAGAGCATGTGGCTACTGTTCTTGAGAAGGGTGAAATCAATGTGAATCCATTATAGAGATACCAAGGATGTGGAAGAGAATAAGGTACAATTATTATCTCATTGATTTTCTGAATCAATGTGCAAGGTTATAACATACTGATGGAAGGTGTCCAGATGATGTGCTGATGTAGTATTGTGTAAGGTGCTTCAATGGAATCATAAAAGATGCTGAGAATTTGAAATGATGAGCTTCTATTCATAGACTAAACATGAAGATAATGGTCCATGAACGATGGAACTCACAGGTTGATTGCCTCTTCATGCATGGTCAAATGATCTCATCATATTCTTTCATATTAGATAACGCAGATGGGGAAATTTTTTAATGGAGTTTTTTAAATTTTTGTACAATAAAACAGAGGTAGGGTTGATTAATTATCCAATGATGTTGGGTGAAGCCTTATGTGAAGCGACACTGTTGGGTAATGCCAAAAAACACCACGTCATGTAGAATGTTTGTCCCCTATTTCTACAACCACCTTATTCCCCACCCCATTTCCAGTTATATATATAATAACAATTATAAATAAATATATATAACTACAATAAATTCATATTTTGATATAATTATAAGTATTAATATATAAATATAATATATATGAACAAAATATAAATTTTAAATCATTAGTTGTTTCATATTTCTGCTAGGTTCAGGAAATATTTTTAAATCCTGGACACTTTCTGAACCCAATAATGGGGCTTCTGAACTATGAACATATTTAGAATGATCTATTTATTAATATATTTTTACAAATATATTTCTAAAAAAATATTTACAAATAAAAATTTAAAATTCATTTATTTATATTAATTTATATAAAAATTATTGAACATTTATATATAAAGTTTTAAATATTTTTTTATAAATTTATATTAATAATTATTTAATTATAAATAAATAAATATTTATTTATATATTTATAAATATTATTTATAATGATATTTGTGTAATTATATAAAAATAAATATATTTATAAAAATAATTATAAATATATGTATTATATATAATTATATATATTTAAATAATATTCATAGTTTTAAATATATAATTATAATTATATAATAATAATAATTATATATGTATTTATACATTATTTATTTATATTTTTCAATATATATTTATATAAATATATGTATTTATATAAATATATATATTTACTTTTATTTATGAATATACAATTAAATTTTCTAATTTTTTTATATTCAAATATATTTAAATTATATATAGATATTTATAATCGTAATATATAAATTTTTCTATAAATAAATCCAGTTAAATAATATATTGTTACTTATAATTTTATATGTAAATTTATTTAAATAAATAAATATTTATAAATAAATATTTATAATTATAATTAGAAATAAATAATTTCAATTAATTAAATATAAAAAATATATATTTAGAAATATTAAATCATAATTAATTATATTTAAATAATGTTTATAAATCAATATTTAAAATTTTATACATATTTATTTATAATTAAATTTAAAATAGTTTTTTAAGATACAATATATTGTTAATAATAAAGTCATTACAAAGAACTATATTTTTTATATATGTAATTTAAGTAATATTTATTTTTCAATTAATTATTAATTACTTTATTAATTTGACTTAAACTTTTATTCATATTTATTAATATAATTATTGTAAATATTTAATAATATAATTAATATTTATTAATGATGTAATAAAAACATTCAATTATAAAAGTATAATAAGAAATACTTAAAAATAATGTAATTCTTAATATAATAATTATGAGAAATATGACCATAATTATTTTAAAGTGTAAATGTAAGAGTTTTAAACAATAAAGTTTGTGTAATGTAAGATAGTCTCTCTATACTATATTATTCATTTCAATTTATTTTTGAATATTTTTTATATGCTTATCCTCTGTGAAATTTTTTCATTTAGATAAGATTTGAGTTTTATAATTTAAATGCTTTCAACATCACCTAAATGATACATAATAATGTAACAATTGTGTCCCATTCAATGTCTATAAATTATAAAGTATAAATAAAATATAAATGAAAATTTAAACAATAACTTAACATATCAAAATAAATGAAAATAAACAGAATTTTATAATAAAATTTAATAGAAAATCATCTTATAGTCACAAAACATCATTGGTTCAGAATCTAAAATTTTTAACAATAAATATATGTTACATCCATTTCACTATCCAAAATAGTATTTACACCTACAGAATAAATGCGAGGATATGAATAGTGGAAGATTTGATGTTGTCGAAAGATGCAGGGATGCTAAGGCCTTGCTGATTAGGAGATAATCAAGGTTGTAGCTATGTTCGAGGAAGTTGAGGAATAATGTCTTATACTTTTATGTAATTCTTGAAATACAATCTATGGAGAATCATTAGCCCATATAAACAATAGAATCATTTGTTGGTCCAGAGGACTTATATGTAGAAAATGTTAACATATTCCTAATATATTATAAACCACTTCAATCTAAAATGTATATCAGGCTATATAATCAAAAATAGTGGAATCTAAAAAATAGAGAAATCACATTCGACTTGTTATGATATATTAAGAAAATTATCATTAATTCATTTTTGATGTGTAAGAATCTGTTGTACCTAAATATGATGCACAATGTTACCAATATGGCTCAAAGTATGTCTTTTTTATTAAATTTACATTTTTATGAAAAAATATAAATAACATAGAGAAAAATGAGAAAACAGATTAATATTGTTTTGATAATTTAAAAAAATGACCCATAATTCATTTTCAACATAATGAATTTATCCATTCCAAAATATGATACATGATTGGTCATGTATGAATCAATGTGTCTATTATTAGTTTAAAATTTAAATATTGTTTAAAAAAAGTGGGTCACTCATTGAAAACTGGGGAAGTATGCTATGATTTTCATGATAATTAAAACAATGATGCATAATTGATTTTTCATGTGTGGGAATGTGTCTCACATCAATATGACTTAGGATATGACTGGTATGACTTTAATTTTATGTTTCCAGTTTGAAATTTGATTTTAGAAAAAAAACCTGTTATATAATCAATACATAGAAAACACATTTGGAATGTTTTGTTTCTTTAGGAAAATGATCCATACTTCATTTTTTAATTTTTCTAAATCATCTTCACCTCAATATGCTGCACAATGTGACTTGAATGGCTCTATTTTCATTCGTTTATTTAATATTGACATTATTTTTCCTGAAAAGGATAAGCAACTTACTCAAAACTATAAAAACTCATTCCAACTATCTTGAGAAAATTATAAATAAGTCATTAATCACCTATAGAAATCTACCTCAACTAAATCCTATGTATGGTGTGCCCGATACGACTTCTAGTGTGTCTTGTTATTTTAATTTTACATTAATTATTGTAAAAATGATTAATGAAACCCTCAAGACTGATAAAACGAATTTTTATTATTTTGATACTTTAGAAAAGTGATCCATGTATCATTTTTGATATTAAGGAATAAATATCACCTCAATATTATATATCATGTTCCCTGTATGAATCAAAGCATCTTTTATTATTTTTAATTTGACTATTAATTTATAAAAAAATTTCATGCACTAAAAACATTGAAAGCATTCCCTGATTATTTTAATAATTTAGGAAAATTATTTATAAGTCATTTTTGATGTGTAGGAATGTATCTCACAAAAACAGACACACTATGTCACTGGTATAACTTTTAGAGCATGTATTAATCTAAAATTACATTTTATAATAAAAACACAAGTTACATACTCAAAACCAAGAAAACACATTTATATTCTATTGATGATTTTGAAAAAATGATTGATAAATAATTTTCGACATGTAGTTATAAACAAAAACTCAATTTGACACATAGTTTGAGCGAAATGAAACTATGTGTGCCTTTTTATTTTTAATTGTAATTTTATTATAAAATAGAAGTGAAAAAACTCAATATAGAGAAAACACATTTTTTTTAATTTTGAAACATTATGAAAATGATCCATAAGTAATTTTTCACAAGTAAGAATCATCCAAACGTCAATATTATACATAGTGTTCCCATTAGGACTCAAAGTGTACATTATTATTCTAAAATTTACATTTTAGTTCAAAATGTAAGTCACTAACTAAATACTAAGATAATTCACTCAGATTGTCTTGATACTTTAGTGGAATTATTCAAAAATCATTTTTGACATGTATGAATTAGTCTTAGATAAATTCAATGAAAGAAGTAAATGGTATGTCTCAAAGCGCATGTTTTATATTTAAAATGAACTTTCAATAAAAATGAAAAGTGACATACTCAAAACTGAGCTAACATATCTAGATTATTTTGATACTATATGATAATTGTATAGAAATCTAATGTATCATGTTGGAATCAATTTGACCACTTTATGATGCATGGTGTGATTAGAATTACTCCAATTGTGTTCTTTTATTTATATATATATTTCATCGATTTTTTATTCCATATTAATGTATAATTTATTTTATTATATTATTAAAAAAATAAGAATTGTTTTTTATACCAGTGGATTCTTTAGATAGGGTTGGGGTGGTTTGATCAACAAATGATTCCATGATCTGACACTATTTAGAGAGGGTGTCCATGCCAAAGTCAGTGAGCTGTTTTTAAATTTTTTTGGATAAAAATTGGAAATGAAATTGTAAAAAAATGATTAAAATTTACATTAAATAGTTTTTTATTTTTGATATAAATTTTATTTTACTTAAATTGTAAATTTTCATAAAGGTGTATTTTCAAAAATCTATATTTTTTGGATTTTTATGTTATTTAAACCGAACACAACAATAGTAGGGCCTTTATCATCAGTAATGAATTCACTGATAATGTGTTCCCCCATTTTAATGGATCTGAAACAAAACCATGTTTGTTTTGCATAATTAAATTCAATTCTGCGTGATATTAAATGTCATATCTACTGTAGTAATCTTAGTATTTTTAATATAACCAATGTTATAGTGATTTGAATCTTATAAATCAATAATTATTTGGAATATAATAATTATAAAATTATTTTATTGAACTATGTCAAAGTATCAATAAATCATTAACATGTTCACATTTTGTCACGAACATGCTGCATGATTTTGGTTTCCAGAATATTTTCAGTTTAAATTGCATAAAATTATTATTATTTACTTAATTTTAACTTGAGTAATATAAATAATATTCAAACAAAGATTGTTCTATTTCAATATATAATTTGTATGACTACATTTAAATTAATTAAATGAAAATTTTAATTTATTGATTATGTAGTGTAAAATATCATGATGATTATGCAAAAGAACTAAAAATGGAATGGATTAATATTTTTTTATTTCAATTATATATTATTCAATACTCTTAGGAACAACAATCTGTTTGTTGTATTGAAATGTTAATATGTTTTTCTAAATTCCATCAAACTGAATAAAGTCTAAAAAATTCATGTAGATTCCTTCAAAAGTGACATATGTTTTGAAACAATTCAATTACTTTTAGGAATATATAGTTTATATAGTTCATTAATTTTTGTGATATATCATTATATACATGTTGGATTGGAGTTCATTTTGATTTTTTAATAATATATTAAAATTTTTTACATTAAATTACACTAGACCAACATATGATTATATATTTCAGAGGGGCTAAAAATCCACCAAACCATATATGTCAAGCATTGCATGAAATGAAAGAACAATATTCATTATATTCTTCCGACATCAAAGAAACCATATTTCTCTTACGTGGAAGCACCTTATCGTCCCTACATCTTTAATATCATCAAATTATGCACCTATTAAGATCCTTACATTTATTCTATTGGTGGATAGTCTATTTCACCAAGTGTAAGGAATGTCAAAAATAATTGTATGTACAATTGTTATGTTTTTAAATAACAAGGTTTTGTTAAATTAAAAGATTCATCCATTAAACTTTCTTATTGAATTCACTTATTTTAAATTATTTGTTATAATTTTAGTCAATGATTCATATTTAATTTAGATTGTACTTATAATTAGTAATTTTATTCTTTTAAAAAATCACATACATCTAACATTATTACATTTCATTAACTTGACTTTGAAACAATATAATGTAACAAATTTACATTATATCTAAATGAAATTATTTACATGAACCAAGTATATTATTTTATTGGAATATTTATAACTAAAATAATATACCCCATAACAAAAATTTACATAACACAGAGATTATTTTTTAGACCATTACAGTCACAATTTTGTTAATTATTAGGAATATTTAACATTATGTATTATCATAACAAGATATGAGGATCAGTCATTGGACCTATATAGTAAATCATCGACGATTGTAAAATTTTGATCCTTGTATAACCCTATTAACTAGAATTTTGATCCCATGTATGTTTAAATTCATCCTTTGAAAGTTACAGCCATATATGTTGGCATACATCAGGTGAATCTAACACATTCGTCATTGGATTTTAAGATGAAAGATGATTCAAAGAACCCAGTGTCCAATTTGAAATATTTGGAGGATACTAAATTAAATAATAGGTTTTTATCCTCCTCATAGTTATTCAACTTCATTACTATAAATAATTATCATGAATGGACCATTTTCTTACGTAAAGGGAAACCCTAAATTTTTTGAAAACTGTATTGGGAAATGATAGTGTTCATTCTTGGTTCAAATTATTGTTTCATCGAAGAGTAATCCATAGAAACTAGAAAAAATATAGAGTTGGATTAATCAAGCATGGGGTTTTAATGACTGGAGAGGTATTTTGATAGGTAAGGGTCTCTAACACTTTGTCATCCCTTCAATGGAGTGAATTTTTTTTCTTGGGGCATCGATCAAGTATATGTCAAAACATTTTTTATAATTTTTCAATAATGGGATCCCATATTGGATCTATTTTCTCCACAAATCATGATCAATCATGTATGTATATGATTCAGGTGCATGAGATGGTTTTTATGGCATTAAAAAATCTGTCTATATGTCTCCTCTACAGAAGGGATTATAATTAAAATTGACAAGGATAATTAATATGCTAGTTATAGTCATTTTTATAAAATATTTGTTGATATTTAACTATGTTATGATATCATTAGAACTATTTTTTTTTATTTTTTGTAACTTCACGATTGGTATATCAATTGAATTAGAGTGGCTTCAAATATTAATTGGCAGATATCCTTTTATTTTCCACCCTAATATTCGTAGTCTTAAGAATCTACTTTGGTCTATTTATAGGAAATCAATCCATTCCATGGATCAACATAAGATCTTTCTTTTAGAGGGTGAGAATCGGGATATGGGACAACATTCCTTCAACAAGGGTAAACATATCTTCAATCAGGTTTCTAAACTAGGAGATTACCATGATAATCCTCATGAATTTTTATTTTTTCTATTTACTAATGTGGTACAGTAAGGGTATGTTGTATTAAGCTTAGATAATCATTTTCAATGGGAAAATACCCTCATGGTGGGGATATTAGTGTTGAATTGGTTCTTGCAGGTGCTAGATCTGCTTACCAGAAACATGGAAGGATGGGATCTGCCATCTGGGTTCTTAGTGATGATATAGTTGGAGGGGTTAGAGCTTCAACACATGTTTCTGGAGGAGTTCTATCTTCTCACCAGTTTCTTAAAGAGGATAAATCTAATTAATAGGCTAATGTAAAATCCAAAATTGATTCATAGTTATTGAAATATAGAATTTTTCTTACTACAAGGGATATAAAAGGGAAAACTAAAGTGCATGATACTATCTATTCTTTTTTAAATTCTATAAAAGGATTATTTATGGAGGAAGTCCTTTAATATATGATAGACATAACTTTAAAGATGATAGAAGATATTGAATTTGGATAACATGTTAGTCAACTATCATTGGTGGCCTGCCCGAGGGTGCTTAGAATTTTGATGTTATCCTTGTATGGTCTATCCAAGATCATTTTTCTAATTCTATGATGGGTAGTGAAATAAATTTAGTTTTCTAAAATCAATGATCAAAAATCACATAAATATTTTTATCATGAAAAATTGTATAATTAGAAGTCTAGTCATAATGGAAATTAAATATTGATGGATAAATAGGGCTTCCAACTAGCCCTCCCTTAGAAATCAATGTCACACGAGACTTCACCTATGTTTCATTAGACATCTAATACTTAGAAACTCCCTCTACTAGTGGAATAACCAAATAGAACTCCATCGTGTATAAGTTTTGACAATAATAAGAATGTTGAATGGAGTTACCTAACCAATTTTTTTGATCTTTTGAAGAATTAATTTGTCTGTTTTGGTAAGTCCTCATATGAGGATTATGACATTTCATGGGAAAACCCCCATTTATCATTCATCGAGATGATCTAGAAGGTGAAATTCATATTGAAGGCCTCAATTTGGAGGAGTTTGATTAGTTTTTCTCAATTCATGAATTCACATATTCCATGATGGATTCATATGTTTTTGGTTTGAATGACTATCTACTAGTGAAATATTTTTTGGAAATTAACATTGAGGATGAACTTGAATCTAAATCAGAAATGGACTTTCAGGACCTCTATGGGAAATTTTCGACCTACACCACTTTGGATGAATCTTATGAATCTTCATTAGATAAGGATTATGTACCCTCACAAAAGACCAAGTTAAGGAAGAGAGGTATACACCTAATGGGAAGAGGAAGATATCCTAGGAATTTGCGAACTAAAGGGAATTACAGGAAGTTATTTCTTGATTTTGGTGTGGGTAGCTTGTACCTTGTTTTACCAATCCCCCTATTTATATTATTCTATTTAATTGGAATATTTGGGGTTATTAGTCTGGTCTCCAAATCCATGGATGAGATGGATTGGTATTTTATTAATAATTACATTATTTTGAAGTATGAGAAGTTGTTATTTTTGAATGTTAATAATTACATTATTATAGGATATTAATCATATTACTAAATATTTATAATATTTGTATTGATAAATATGAAGAAAAGAACGAATATTTATAATAAAGTAGTTAATTATATTATTAAAAAAATCATACCAAAACTACTAATAATGAAATAAAGTAATAAATAATAATTTTCTTATTATCAACATATTATATGTTTAAAAAAATTAATATATTTTTTAGAACTAAATATATATATATATACATAAATAGATAATTATAAATATAGAATTATAAATATAGAATTATAAATTTATTAATATATATAATTATGTTTAATTTAATTATTTCAATATATATATTTATATGTTTAATGAATTTTAATTTCGTAATTATAAATTTAATCAAAAATATAAAGTGATAAATAAAAATTTATTTATATAAATACATATTTAGAATTATAAATGAAAATAATTATAAATATAAATATAAATAATATATTTTTACAATTATATATAAACAAATGTAACTTAAATATATTTACATTTATATATATATATATAATTATATATAACTATATGTAATTTTAAAAATTTTAAATATAAATAAATTTAACGAATCATAATTATGTATTTATAAATATATACTTTTAAATAAATATTTATTTATATAAATTTATATTTACAGGTATAAATAGTTATTTATTTTTATAAATTTATATTTATAGGTGCAAATAAATATTATTATAAATACATTTGTAAATATAATTATAAATATATACTTATAAACACGAATTTACATATATAAATAAATATATATATATAATTAATATATTTATAATTATATATATTAATATTCGTATTATTATGTAATTATGAATCAATAATTATAAATATTTATATATATTCTTTTATAAATATATATATATATATATAATTGCTAATGTATATTTATTATTATATTTCATACATATCATAAAAATATATATTTATTTATATGGTTATAAATATATAGTAAATATTGAAAATATACATTTATTAATATTCATTTACGGATATATTTTTATAAATACATTGACAAATAAATATTTCAAAATATTTCTTTTATTTTGAAACTCCACAATCAGGTTCAGAAATTGTAAGATTTTGTAAAACATATCTTGAACCCACCTTAACTTATAAATAAATATTAATTTTGATTTTAATTTCATTAAAATATCTATATATATATTAATAAACATAATTATGAATATATATATATATTAACTGTATATATTTATTTATAATTATATTTACTTTTATATGTTTAATGGGAAATGGGGAGGGGGAAATGATAGGTGGGGTGGGGGGCATTGACTTAAAACCACCACATAATATGGTGCTTCACCCACTCCTTTCCCAGAATAACTCAACCCAACCCCCATTTTATTATATAAGAAAATAAAAAACCATTATAATAATTTTTTCCTACACATGGAGGTGATATGATATTGTTGGCGGGAATACCAAGGTTGAAGAATAGATTACATTGTGTAATATTAATATATAAAAACATGAACACACACACAAACACACACACACGCACACACACACAAATATATAACAAAAAAAGATATAAAAATAAAAAAAAATTACTTAAGCACTGAAATTAAATAATAACATAAAATAAAAAAAATTATTAGAAAAAAAATTAATATATTTTTATAAAAACAAAATAATTCAATAAATATAATTAAAAATATTAACATATAATTCTAATAAAAATAAACAATTTGTAAAACATACATTTATTTAGCTAAAATATTTTTTCAAAACATATAGAATTAAAAAATTAAAATAATGAAAGTAAAATATTCAATTGGATAAATTTAATTATTATCAATTTACATTATTAAATAAATTTTGTAAATCAATAAATTTAAATGTTTTTTTAAAGTTTATATATTTAAAAGAAACAAATAATAATGAAAATTTTAAATAAATTATTTTATAATTGAACAATGAATGGTTATGTAATTTATCAACAAGATAAAAAATTAAATATGATATAAAAAATTATCTTCTTTTTTAGAATAAAACAAAATAAAAAATATTTTTAAGAAAAATCATAAAATTAATAGTCATTGAATTTATTAAAAACATTGTTAAAAACCAAAATATTATAGAATATTATTATTGTCATTTTAAAAACTAATTTATGTAAAATGATTTATAAATTATTTAAACCTATTACAAAAAAATTTATACTTGTTGCATAAAATTTGAAACATAAATGATAAATAAATTATCATTATTATTTTAAAAATAAACCTTCATCGGTGTTAATAAAATATAAAATATGATAAAAAACATATCAACAAATCAAATTATATAGTAAATATAATTTAAATATGATTTCACATAATATATGTTTAAAAAAGTTATAACAGGATTAAAATGAATGATTCAATCCAAGAAATTTCTCATATTTTTAGCACTAAAAAATGTTTTCCTTTGAAAGAATAAATTTTATATAAGAAAAAAATTTCAATTTTAGGAAACTGTGGATTTCAAATATCAAATAATCTTTATGATTTTAAATAATAACAAACTAAATTGTAATGTATAAAACATATTTAGATGTTATAGACTACCTCCCTGAATCCGGAGAGTTCAAAATTGTCAATTCAAGCAAATAATACATGATTAAAACTATTAATAAATAAGTTGGTAAACTAATTTAACAATAAAAACATCCCAATCATAAAGTGTTAAATAATTTGGATACATTATAATGAGAAATAAATGATTTATTACCAAAAATAAAAATTGGTTTTTTAAAAAATATTTAATGAACGGTAAAAAAATATGATGATTTCATATACAAACTATTTGAAAATTATTTTAAAATAACATATCTCAAAAAATTTACTAAATTAGGAAGAAAGGGGAAACTCTTCCTAAATCCATGATAAACTAAAGAATATATTTATATATATATATATATATATATATATTAAAACACTTTTTATAGGAAATATATACACATAATTAGAATATTTTAATCTAATATTTTGTACTCTGTAAATGAAAACATGTTTAATTGATAAAAATATTGAATAAATATAAGTTATCTTACATGGATAAAATCTAGAAAATAACAAGAAAAATGATATTACATATTATGCTAGCCATCATACCATTTTATGAAATAGTATATAATTTTCACTCTGACCAATAAAAAATACATACATGGGGATGGTGACTATATTATGTCCAATAGAATATGACTAACATTCTTCAGTACATATTGTGACACCATTATATTTTAATAAATACTTCTCTTTAAATCATTTTAATTCTTTAATAGCATGTGTTTCATGCAACCAGGATTTTAAACCAACTGTAAGACACTATTACTATGAAATGATCAGCATAACATTGCCATTAATTTTGTGGGAATACATATAATCAACTAATTTATGAAATTAATATAAATGACTAACTCAATATGAATGTATTGGTAGTAAGGTCACTATATTCTTCAAAAATTATTTTTTCATTAACATTGAGTTTATATCATTTTTATGAGTGAATATTGATTTTTATAAGTTCTATAAAATAGATATGAAAAAATTAATTTCATTTTCTAATTCATTATGTCAAAATAATATTAAAATTAATTTTTAATAATTTTGAAAAAAATTGGGAATAATGAAAATACAGATTTTTATTTAAATCTGTATTTCCTTATAAATTATATTCATGTTAGAATTATGTTTTTAATTAGTTTATAATTTTAATTAGTTAATTTTTATTCAATATAAACCAATTATTTTTTTAAAAGGATTTTATAAATTAATTTATTTTAAAAATATTTTTTGTTTTAAAATCTCATTTTCCACAAACTATTTTTAATGGCAGTTTGCCTGTTTTTTTAATGAATTTTTGCAACTACATTGTTTTTATTTTTCAATAATGGATCAAAATTTGGATTCATTAGGTAAAAAATTATCTACTAATTCCCTATTATTTTTTCTATTGTTAATAGTAACTTTAGTAAACATTTTTACCATAGTAAACTGTAAATTGCATAATTTAGGTTAAAAATAAAAATATAATGAATATATAATTACTCTAAAACATAAAACAAAAACGTACTGGATGAATCTAATTCGACCCTTGAAACATAATAATATATATTAAGTTGATTAATGGACAATTGTCCATGAAAATGACTTATTAATATTTAAATCAAAGAAAAAAACAAAGTGTCACTTTCTTTGTGTTAAATATCCCATACATGTAAAATGGGGGAAAAATTTTATATTAACAAATAATATTATTAAATTGGTATTAAATAAATATATTTTCATGGTATAAGAATAATTTTTTACTTTTAAGGCCACTTAGAAGAGATTATGATACTTATAATAATTTATTTAACGAAAATGTAAATATGACAGATTGATGTTTTAAGAACTATATCATTTTAAATATATGGAAAAAAACACAATATATTTTAATATTAGTATTAATCTGAAATTTAAAAGACTTCTCTATATCATTGTAGTTTATTTTCCATTTTTAGTCAATAAATAAGTGTATTAAATAATTACACTACAGTAATGCATTAATTATTTTATAAATTGAAATATTAAATAAATTTTACTAAGAATATTAAAATAATTATAATATGATATATATAATGTGATAAAATAGTTTTAATGATTAACTTGACCTCTTTTAGATATAATTAAATATATTTTTGACATAAAATTATTATCTTGATGTTTTGTAGATGTCCAAGTAATGAATGGTGTCAAAATTGGCACTAATGATATTTTTTCAACAAATTAAATAATTAAAAGATTTAAAAATAATAGATAATAATTTAAAATATAAAATAATTACAATATGGTCTATAATGTTATTATTTGTTCACTTATGTTCTAATTTAATTCACAAAATAAAAGCCTTATTTTTTTAATATTAAAAAATGTGTTAATTTAGTTAAAATTAAAATTTTGTTACTATGGTTTCATTAGAATGATAAAATTTAACATAATACCAATGATTGTCAAAAATATATTCATTTATGATATTAAATAATTATATAATCTTATATTTGATTAAACTTCATTCTGTATGTATTTGGATTGATATTTAATTAATTATAAATAAATATTTTTTTTGAAATTCGAAAGGTTCCTCTCACCACAATTATAAAATGGTACTTCATCCCTCACATCTGAATGTCACATTGAGCATTCAAGATCAACAAAAAACAACCAATTTATCTTATTATCTTACCTATTTACATTCTGGAGTTTTTGGTCTTCTCAAAAGACCAGTCCTAGTGTCTATATAAGGATATATAAAGTAAGTTCACTAAGGAAGAGGTAATCGGCTTTACTGAATGTTTGATGATTTTTTTTCTTCAACACTCACTTAATGACTTATTTACCATATAATCTAATAATTATAGTATCACATATAAAATGATATGTTTTTATTCTTATTTTAAAACCATATTTAACTCTTTATCCATCCAATTAAAAACAAAAGCATCATATGTGTGCATGTACAAATTACCATATCAACACCGTTGTGTATTCAATAATTCATCAAAACATTAATTATATGGATAAAAGGATAGATAATATATATATATAATATAATCAAAAATATATATTTATTCTGGAAAAAAATATAACATACACTTCTTTAACCCTTTTACCATTAATGGAATGATATCTTCAGTAATGTGTATATATGACCTACTGGATCCCCGACGTGATGCGATTAGTTTTCCATATACACCATTCATGAATTATTCTATAAAAATATATAAAGAGTAAATGTGATATATATTATAGTGATATAATTATGTAAATGAGATAAATAAATCTTATTTAAAGAACTGAGGCTTATAAAAAACAAGCACAGAAAAATGAAGTTGTTAACACCCGAAAAAAGAGTAATGATGAAATGGTATGAAAAAAAAGTGATAAGATTTTACAAGAGGATAATATATTATATCATAAATATGAATATAGTTCACTAATAATATAGTAACATTGGTTAAACCATTATAATATAGTTATATATACATACAATGGATATCATACTAATGGTATGAGATTTTTGTCTCTGTTTTATTTCTCTAGGAAACATGCCTTATACATTACTGGTTTCTTTTTTATGGTGTATATACTATCCATGATTGTATTTTATACATATTATATTTAATATTATTGAATTTTAATATATTTAAAATTTTCTTTCTTACATGTTACATATGATTTCAATAATTATAATTTGGTAAGAGTTATTTTAAGGATCTCATTATTACTCATTATTGTTTATATGTAATTATTTTCTGGTGAATATTTATCTTCCATGTCTATGATTCATATAATTTTTATGACTAAATATTTTTAATATTATTAAATAATTTTTATATTAGAACCAATTTATTCCTTTGAGGTATGGATATTTCCTTTTCATTTTGTACTTAAAAAATTGGGGGAAATTATAAGGACTCAGCCTTAAACATTACATATTCTTGAATTAAATCGATAATTCACATTGAGGATATTTTCAGGTTTATATTTTTAGACAATTAGGTCATAACATTTACATAACAACATGAATATTTCATGTAGTCAATTCTACTCAGTATCCATTTTTTCATAAAATAAATATTCAAAAAAAAAGTCATGTCTTCTTCCATGTTTTAGACAGCAAGACTTTTCCATGATCCCATCCTTGACCATATTCATCTTTATTTCCTATGAAAAAAAATAAAAAACATGGGACGAGCATAAAAAGCTCAGTATGGGTTATAAAACAATTAAATAAAACATTATCCCAAATAAAATTCTATGAAACCATACTTTTTAATCATAACATACCTCATGAAATCATAAGATTTATGAATAACACACAGAGATCATAAATCATAAAGGTAACTTATGGAATCCATATAAAACATAAATTGTATGTATCATAGATACATAGGGAGACAAATTTGGAATACCCATCATAGTATATTCCCAAAATCTCTTTAGAGAAACATTAACAGTTACCTCAATCACGTTACCCAATGCATTGGAGAGCTATCTCGGGCTCACCCGCCTTAGGTTTATAACAGAACCACTCGTATAAGTAAATAATTCCCAACAAACAAAACATAATCATAACACATAACACAATTATAAAGTAAAGATAACATTTCCACATTTTAATCACAATATATCAATTCAAGATATTGAAATAAACAATGCTTTATCGAACCATTTTCAAAACCATGTAAAAAGATTTATTAATGAGATTTTCGAATAAAAGTGTCCCATACCACTTTAAAGATTTTAATGGAGTTAAAATTTTAATAAATTAATGTACATATAAATAAATCCTTAAAATACATTTTTTAAAAATGGACATTAATGAAAAATATTTAGAAGAATATTCTTTAAAACATTTAAAACAATATTTCAATTAAAGTGTTTTTAACAAAATGAGAGACGTTGGAATACAAATAATTAAGGAATTAAATTTAATCAAAACATTATAATATAATGAGAATAAATTTATTCATTATATAATATGCCAAAGGAAAGTATATACTCCATATAATTGTGAATTGGTGCATAACAACAATGGAGTCTCAATTGAACGTAAATAGATGAAATCCTTTATAAAGATGGTATCCTTAGATTAAGGATAAATCAATTAAATAATTATGTGTGATGAATATAAATACACCCAATATAATTTAATATTATGTTTAAAACAATAAGAGTTTATTCACGCATATTTATAGAAATACATAATAAACATGTATAAGTTTAACCCAAAGAATTGAAATTGGGTTAAGATGTTCCTCTACAGAAATTGGATAGCATAACGACACCACATTTAAATTCATAAAATGAGTTGATGATAGAAAAAGGGTATATCATCACTTGGAAATACAGTTTACAGTAATAAGGATATATAATAACATATAACAACAAAATAATATGTAAATTAAAAGACATAACAAAAATATGTCTTTTAAAAAGAGGAGGGTGAAAGGTTCCTTTACAGATTGGGTAACATACGAATGATACACCACATAAAATAAGTATCATTCAATGAATATGTGAATCCACAAAAATTGTAGTATATTATACAATTAATAAGATCATGGATAGTACATACACCATAGAAAAGGAAATAATGGTCAATACAGCATTAATCTCATGGGAATAAAAGGTGAGATGAAAAACTCATACTTCATTGTAATCAATCGAGTCATATGACCAAAAGTTAATAACCACCAAATGAATCATAATATACCAATAATATAAAAATATTAATGATATTATATATCAAATGGAAGTACCCAATACATCACACGCAATAAATAAGTGGTGAACGATGGAAATCTCACAGAATTGAAAGTGAGGTAAAAAATACCTTACCTTGTCTCTGAAATGACTCGTTCGTTCCTCATTCTTCCAGAATAATAAATTTAATTTAATTTTTTACATTCTTAAGAAAATTTTTACAGTTTATTATTTTTTTATATCACTTATTACCATGTTATAAACATAATGGAGTAATTGAAGTTAATAATGGTCTTTCGGTCGATATTTGGTACTTGAGTCAAAAATGGACTTCTTGTGATTACAAGTTGTCCTTGTAGTCAACAATACATTATCTCCAGAATGATATAAATGATTTAGATATCATATATATGATATATATCCATTATATATATGTATTATATAACATTTATATGTAAGAAATGAAATTCACCATTAATGGATACGCTAAGCTATACGTACGCTTGAACGATACTTTAATTTCTATTTAATTTTTTAATGGAATTAAAACATAATTATTAAAAGTCTATTATAATTACATTATAATATAATATATAATATCATTAACTCTATCCTTTATACGTTCTAGATATGGCGTTAACGAGTCATATCACTTTGAGGGGGCGGTAGTCCACACTTCCTCAAATGAAATTATTGCGTTTACCCATAATGGAAACTATTAAGGTATGCTATAAAAGAAAAAATACAAAAGCATAAAGAAAATAAACATAATATATAACATATATAAATATAGTTTCATCTTAATGGCCACCATGAGAGGTGGTAGAATATAATCGAACAATCATCGTTTCGTGAGGTGTTAGTTTTCCAACCACAGAAATAGTATGTTCTTCGCCCATTAGATAGAGGTGTGTGTATGTGTAGTTCGAATAATTATCATAAAAAAATCATAGAATATTTAGGATACTATTTATTTTATAAAAGAAAAGAATAAAAATATTTTAGGTGTTGGAGAAGTAAAATAAAAGAAAAAAGTTAAGTGGAACTGTTACCTTTAATTTGGGAAACTTCCTTTTGTTTGAACCAAATGGACTTCTTGATGTGCCTTATGCCTAAGGTAAGGCTTCTAGGTGTAGAAGATGGATCTTGAGAGCTTATTTGAGCAGGTTTTGGATGTGTGAAGGGGATTTAGAGGTGTGTGGAATGAGTAATAAGTGAGGGCATTTTATAAGGGGATGAGGGGCTCTTTAGGAATGTGTTAAACTATTATTTTACTATATAATTATATTCACTTTCTAAAGGCCCAAAAAGATTAAATTCAAAGATAAGATGACTAATGGTGGAAATAAAATCATCCAATAAGAATTGTACAGGTTTTGGATGTTATTTCAATATTTATAATCTTATTTATTTAAATCATTTATTAATGAGGTAAATACTACATCATTATTGTGTCATAAATAATTTAATTTATTTGTAGTCTAAAAATTAATAAAAAAACAACCATTATGTATAAAATATATTTATATTTCCAATAAGTATTAATAGTCTTAAAAATATAACTTATATAACCCCCTGTAAAAATTAATTTACTAAAAGATATTTGATTGTGTCATTTTTTCCTTTTCATTAAATTAGTTAATCTAAAGTGTCATTATAACTCTTAAGTAACTCCATGGGGTCCTGATATTGACCCAAATATGTCCATGGCCGGACATGACTCATCCAATAGGGTTAGGACATGTTTTAAGGTAATTTTTTATAATTATGATATTTTTTTTTTAAATTGAATTACCCTATTTACCTTTAACTGCAGTAAATAAAAGTCAAAAGTTACTATTTACAAAAAATTATTTTCATCTTATTAAACAATATTTTACTTACTAATAAAAACCATGTATGTTATATTTTCGAAATTCAATTCTCATAAACGGTAATATTTCATTTAAATGAAATAGTCGGTTTTTTAACTATTACTATGTGATTTCATTATTCATCAAAATGTTGTTTTTCAGAAACAAACCAAAAATGCAGCCTAAGCTATATTTGATATTCCGAATTCAAAAATGATGTGTATTTTACCAAATTCAAAACATAGAAGTCGTATTAATTAATATAAAATTAATTCTAGTTGTCAAAACAAATAGCATGTTTTTCAGAAACAATAATTATCAAATGATTGATACTTGTTTGTGTCCAATTTCAATGTAAAATTAATTACAACGACCAAAATTTTATTATATGGAAAAAAATATATTCTAATTACACTTTATTACCAATTAAAAATGTAATATATCGATATAAATAAATTATATTAAAATCCACTACTGAATTAAAATACAGTGTTTTTCCCTACTCATCAGAAATAGAACCTTATCAGAAAAATACCAAGAAATTACCCAATCTAAATTTTGATGTCCCGAATCTAAATTATAATTTTATTTTGTCAAATAGAACATATAAAAATGAATAAAACTATATTTAAAGAGTGATCTCCATCAAAATGCGGTAAATCGACCATTTATCGAATATTAGAGTATTTATGCTTAAAAATAGATTCATTCATATTTTAAGCCCTTAACGTTTATTAGATATGTGTAAAATCATTTAACAAAGATGTATAATCATTTTGTAGTTAGTTATGTGCATTCCCACAGTTACAATGGTTAGGTGTTAAATACCATTTAAAATAATAATATAATATTATTATTTTTAAGTATAAATCAATGGTTTGTGCAACAAAAGATTTCAAAGAAACATGTTGTTGTGTATCAGGTACACCATCGAACATAGAATCCCCTTTAATGTAAAAATTATATTTAATTCACAAATATTAATAAATATGAAAATTTCTTAGTCATTATTTACCTGGGATGTTACATCCTTCCCGCCTATTAGAAATTGCATCCATCCAATTTTAAAACTGGGCTTGGAATCTTAATTGATTATCACGCATCGGAAAAAGTGTTAATAAATTTATCACATTAAAAGAATAAAAGATAAGTACAAAGGTTACCTGAGATAAAGAATACTAGAATTCCATGAAAACATGGATACGGAAGAGAAAACAATTCTTCAGGTTCTGATGGATAGTGATAGAATATATAATTAAGAGAATGTTAACCACCAGAAAATCACAGACATGTGATGGGTTAAATAGTCTTTGATTCCCTAGTATGAATACATTAACAAAAAACATTTTTTTTTGTTTTAAGTTACTTTTCATTGAGGAATATATTTATGAGCTTAACTAAAAACATAAGGAAACATACTTACTTTTCATGTAGACTTTTATCCTTTACTAGATTTCTAACACAAACTCATATTTCGTCGAAATGACGAGTATTCAGGATGACATGTTCACATTAAAAGTGATGTAATCAACATCAAGAGAATCATATAATCCAAAAAAGATAAACTATATATTTCCTTATCATTAGATATTATCTAAAACTAAAATGATTACTACGATATCATATATTCCCCCAAAAGGATAATCCATTATAAAAATAAATACAGCTCTTAATCTCTAAAATTCAATAAAAAGTACCCAAAGTTCAAGAAAGACCATTAAATAGACAATTGTCCTTAAAATTCATCAAAATATGGAAAAATAATATTTATTCCCAAATCTTAGTAGGATTTAAATCACATAGTCTTCCACAGTAAATCATAATATTTATCCCCAAAAACATCGAATACTCTTAATGTTTTATACTGATGTGTAATTAACCTAATCATATATTCTCAATGATAGGTTATTCATTTCCATAAATATCCCAAATCACCTTATGTCTAAAATAAAAATATATATTCTTCCAAAATAATATTTCAACCATAACTCAAAAATTTAAATCTCAAAGTATTCTATTTTCCTTAATCATATAGTGTTCCAAAAGAGAGAATGTCTTCTAAAATAACCTTTATCACTTAATCACCAAATAATTTTCCTATACTAATAATTTCCATTTGATGAAACATATAATCCCAAATAAACTTATTCTTGATCGATAAAATCATTTAACTAAAAATAATTGGTCCTACTAACCAGGGACTTCACATAGTCCAGTGGTAGGTGAAAAATCCCAATCGCGCATTGGTTGTGGGATCGATTCCTGTAGCTTTTTCCGACATTACGGGTTGTCACACGGTCTGCATGTTGTCATTTATCAAAAAATATACAATTTCATAACATTCCAAAAAAGCTGAATTCCTCAAAAATAACCAATACTTAATTTATCCTGAAAGGTTATCTAATACCGTACATTTTGCAACTCGAAATGTAATAACCACTTATCACTTCTAAAATAACTACGACTCTTTCTATTATGTTAACCATTGTGGTTTTTCACTTATGCTTAAATTACACCCTAAGCTCTAAAGTTATCTAAAATCACCTATTATAACAACTATAAGGTCCTAGCCTTAAACATTACATATTATTGAATTAAATGGATTATTCACATTGAGGATCTTTTCAGGTTTAGATTTTTAAATAACTAGGTCATAACATTTACATAACAACATGAATATTACGTGTATAAAATTCTACTCATTATCCATTTTTTCATAAAATAAAAACTCTTTAAAAAGCTCATTTCTAGTTCCATGTTTTAGACAAAAAGACTTTTCCTTGATCCCATGCGTGAACCTATTCATCATTAAGACCTGTGAAAACCATTTCATAACTTTGGATAAGCATAAAATTCTCAGTAACGGTTATAAAATATCGAAAAGAAATATTATCCCAAATTAAAATCTATGAAACTATTCTTTTCAATCATGACATACCTCATGAAATCATAAGATTTATGAATAACACACCGAGATCATAAATCATTATGGTATCCTATGGCATCAATATAAAACATAAATTGAAGTTATTACAGCTACATAGGGAGTCACATTTGGAATATCCATCATAGTATATTCAGTAAATCTCTTAGGATAAACATTAACGTTTTCTTCCATGACATTACACAATGCATTGGAGAGCTATCTCGGGCTCACCCACACTAGGTTTATCACAGAACCACCCGTATACATTAATTATTCCCAATAACCAAAACATAATCAAAACACACAAAAAAATAATAAATTAAAAATAACATTTACACATTCTAATCACAATATATCAATTCATGATATTGAAATAAACAATGCTTTATCAATCCATTTTAAAAACCATTTAAAAGATTTAATAAAGAGATCTTTATATCAATGTGTCCCATACCAATTTGAAGATTCTAAAGGTATTAACATTCTAAAACATTAATGTTCATATAAATTAATCCTTAAAAATCATTTTGAAAACATGGGCATTAATGAGAAGTATTTATAAGAATAAATCTTTAAAACATTTAAAACAATATTTCAATTAAAGTGTTTTTATCAAATTGAGAGATGCTTGAATACAAATAATTGAGGAATAGAATTTTATAAAAACATTATAATATCTTGATAATGAAGGTATTAATGATATAATATGCCAAAGGAAAGTATATACACCATAAAATAGGGAATTGGTGCATAACAACAATAAAGTCTCAATGGAACGTAAATTGAGATGAAATTCATTACAAAGATGGTATCCTTGGATTAAGGATAAGTGAATTACATAATTATGTGTGGAAAATATAAATAAACCCAATAAAAGTTAATATTATGTGTAGAACAATAAGATTGTATTCACACATATTTATATAAAGTCATAATCAACAAGTATAAGTTTCACCCAAAGAATTGAAATTGGGTTAAGAAGTTCCTTTACAAAAAATTGATAGCCTAACGGCGCCACATTAAAATTCAGAAAATGATTTTATGAGAGAAAAAGGGTATATAATCAATTGGACATAAAATTTACAGTAATAACAATATATAAGATCATATCCTAGAAAAATAAGATGTAAATTAAAAGACATAACAAAAAGAAGTCTTTTAAAAAGAGGAGGGTGAAAGGTTCCCTTAAAGATTGGGTAACATACGAATGATACACCACATAAATGAAGGATAATTCAATGAAGATTTAAATACCCAAATATTATAGTATGTTAAAAAATTAATACAATCATGTATAGTAGAAACTCCACACAAAAGGAAATAGTGGCCAATATAGCATGAATCTCATGGGAATTAAAATTGAGATGAAAAACTCTTACTTCGTTGCAATCAATCGAGTCGTATGTACAAATGTTAACAACCACCAAATGAATCATAAAATACTTATAATATAAAAATAATGATGATAATATATATCACATAGAAGTAGGCAATACACCACATGCAATAAATATGTGGTGGACAATGGAAATCTCACGGAATTGAAACTGAGGTAAGAAATCTGTTACCTCGTGTCCGACTTGACTCGTTTATTTCTTGTTCTTCCTTAATAATAAAATAAAGCTAATTTATAAATTCTTAAGAACCTTTTTCAATTTTATTATTCTTTTTATATCACTTATTACACTGTTATAATCAAAATTCAATCATTTAATTTAATCATGGTTGTTTGGTCGATATTTGGTACTTGAGTCAAAAATGGTCTTATTATAATTACAAGTTGTCCTTGTGGTCAATATTCCATTATATCCAGAATGATATTAATGATTTAGATATCATATATATCATATATATCCAGTATATATATGTATTTACATAACATTTAGTGGTAAGGGATGAAATGAACCGTTCACGGAGATGGTAAGCCGTACATTCGCATGAATGCTACTTTCATTTATATTTATTATTTTAATGGAATTAAAACATAATTATACATAATTATATTATAATTACAGTATAATATAATATATATTATCATTAAATACATCCTTTATATGTCCCACAAGTGGCATTAACATGTCATATCACTTTGAGGGGGCGGTAGGTGTACCTATAATGGAAACCATAAAGGAATGAGATAAATGAAAACTAAAGAATCATAAAAAACATAAACAAAAAATATATCATATATAAATATAGTTTCATCTTAATGGCCACCATGAGAGGCGGTAGGAGATAATCGAACAATCATCGTTTCGTGAGGTGTTAGTTTTCCATCCACAGAAACAGTATGTTCTTCACCCATTAGATGGAGGTTTTTGTAAGTGTAGTTCAAATCCATATCATAACAACATAATACTATATTTATGATACTGTTTTTGTCATAAAATAAAATAATAAAAAGAGTTTAGGGGTTGGAGAATTAAAATAAAAGAAAAGAAGTTAAGAAGAAATGTTACCTTTAATTTGGGAAACTCCATTTGGTTTGAACCAAAAGGACATATTGAAGTGCCTTCTGCCGAAGGTAAGACTTCTAGTAGGGGGAGATGGATTTTGAGAGCTTATTTTAGTAGGTTTTGGATGAGCCAAGGGGCTTGGGAGGTGTGTGTAATGAGTATGAATTGAGGTCATTTTATAATAGGGAGAAGGAGTTCCTTAGGAAAGTGTGAAAATATCATTTCATTATATAATGATATTCACATTATAAAGGTCCAAAACTTATTAAATTAGAAGATAAGATGACTCATATTAGAAATAAAATCATCCAATAATAATGGAACATGTTTTGGATGTTATTTTAATATTTATAATATTATTTATTTAAATCATATATTAATGAGGTAAATACTGTATCATTATTGTGTCATAAATAATTTAATTTATATAAAGGCTAAAAATTATACAAAAAATACCATGATATAGGAAATATATTTATATTTTCAATGAAAATTAATGGTCTAAAATATAACTTATATAACCCCACATAAAAATTAATTTACTAAAAGATATTAGTTTGTGACATTTTTGCCTATACGTTAAATTAATTAATCTAAAGTGTCATTATCACTATTAAGTGTCTCCACAGGTCCCGAAATCGACCCAAAGATATACAGGGTCATCCATGACTCATACAATATGGTTAGGAGAAGTTTTAAGCTAATTTTTTATTATTATGATATTCTTTTTACCTTGAATTACCTTATTTAACCTTAACTGTGGTAAATAAAAGACAAAATTTACTATTCACCATAAATTATTTTCATCTTCTTGAACCAAATTTTACATACTAATAACAACCATGTATGTTAGATTTTCAAAATTCAATTCACATAAACTGTAATATTTCATTTAAATGAAAAAGTCATTTTTAACAACTATTAAGTGGTTTCACTATTCATCAAAATGATGTTTTTCAGAAAAATACCAAAAACTCAGCCTAAGCTATATTTGATATTTTGAATTAAAAAATTGATGTTTATTTTACCAAATTTGAAACATAGAAGTTGTATTAAATAATTTAAAATTAATTCTCGTTGTCAAAAAATAGCGTGTTTTTCCGAAACAATAACTATCAAAATATTGATACTTGTTTATGTCCAATTTCAATGTCAAATTAAATAAAATGACCAATATTTTATTATATGGTAAAAATATATTCTAATTAAACTTTATTACCAATTAAAAAGATAATATAATAATTTAAATAAATTATATTAAAATGAACTATTGAATTAAAATACAGTATTTTTCACTATTCATCAAAAAATGAACTTTGTCAGAAAAATACCAAAAAATTACCCAATGAAAATTTTGTATCCCGATTCTAAATAATAATTTTATTTTTTCAAATAGAACATATAAAAATGAACAAAACTAGATTTAGAGAGGGATCGCCCACAAAATGCGGTAAATCGGTCATTTACCAAATATTAGAGTATTTATGCCTAAAATTAGATTCATTCATATTTTAAGCACCTAACGTTTATTGGATAAATGTAAAAACATTTAACAAACATGTATAATCATCTTTTAGTTAGTTCTGTTCATTCCCACCATTACAACGTTTAGGCGTTAACTACCATTTAAAATAATAATATAATATTATTATTTTTCAGTATAACTCAAAGGTGTGTGCAACGAAAGATTTCAAAGAAACCTATTGATGTGTATCAGGTACACAATCAAACATAACATCCCATTTAATGTAAAAATTATATTTAATTCACAAATATTAATAAATATGAAAATTCGTTACTCATTATTTACCAGGATGTTACATCCTTCCCCGCTTTTGGAAATTGCGTCCTCGCAATTTTAAAACTGGGATTTTAATCTTAATTGAATGTCCCACATTTGAAAAAGAGTCTACAAATTTATCACGTTAAAAGAAAAAAAGAGAATTAAAAAGGTCACCTAAGAGAACAAATACTAGAATTCCATGAAAACGTAGATACGAAAGAGAAAAAAACCATCATGTTTTGATGGATAATGATAGAAAACCTGATTAAGAGAATGTTAACCACTATAAAATCACAAAAATGTGATGGCTTAAACAGTATTTGATTAATCAGTATGAAAATGTTAACACACAACATTTTTTTAAGTTACATTTCATTGATGAATCTATTTATGAGCTTAACTGAAAACATAAGGAAACATAATTACCTGTCATGAAGACTTTCATCCTTTACTAGATTTCTAAAACAAACTCATATTTCATCCAAATGATGAGTATTCAGGATGACTTGTTCACATTAAAAGTATTGTAATAAACTTTTAGAGAATGATATAATCCACAAAAGATGAACTATATATTTTCCTTGTCTTTAGATATTAGTTAAAACTAAAACGGTTATTATGAGATCATATAATCCCCCAAAAGGATATTCCATTATAAAAATAAATACTTCTATTAATCTCCAAAATTCAATAAAAAGTACCCAAGGTTCCAGAAAGTCCATTCAATGCACAATTGTCCTTGAAATTCATCAAAATAATAAAATCAAATATTGATACCCAAAACTCAGTAGTATTTAAATCACATAGTCCTCCACAGTAAATCTTAATATTTATCCCCAAAAACATTGACAACTCTTAATGTTTCATACTCAAGTGTAATTAACCTAATCACATATTATCTATGATAGGTTAATAATTTCCATAAATAACCCAAATCATCTTATGTCCACAATAAAAACATATATTCTTCCAAAAATAATATTTCAACAATTACTCGACAATTTAAATCTCATGTTATTCTATTTTGCTTAAGCATATAGTGTTCCAAAAGAGAGAATGTCTTCCAAAATTACCACTATCAATTAATCACCAAATAATTTTCCTATACTAAGAATGTCCATTTGAGGAAACATATAATCCCAAATAAACTTATTCTGGATCAATAAATTCATTTAACTAAACATAATAAGTCATAATAACCAGGGACATCGTGTAGTCTTGTGGTGGGCAATAAATCCCAGTCACACATTTGTTGTGGGTTCAATTATCATAGCTTTTTCCAACGTGCGGGTTGTCACACGGTCTACATGTTGTCCTTTTTCAAAAACTATAAATTTTCATTACATTAAAAAAAGAAAAATTACTCAAAAATAAACATAACATAATTTATCCTCAAAGGTTATCTAATAACTTACATATTTCACACCAAAATGTAATAACCACTTATCACTTCTAAAATAACTACTACTCTTTCTATTTTTTTTAACCATTATGGTTATGTAACTTATTCTTAAATTACACCCTAACCTCTAAAATTATCTAAACTAGCCACTTATAATAACTAAAAGTACCTGTCCTTAAACATTAAATATTATTGAATTAAATGAATTATTCACATTGATGATCTTTTCAGGTTTAGATTTTTGTAGAATTAGGTCATAACATTTACATAACAACATGAATATTACATTTAGTCAATTGTACTCAGAATCCATTTTTTCCATAAAATAAAAAGAATTAAAAAAATTCATTTCTACTTCCATGTTTTAGACATCATGACTTTTCCATGATCCCATCCCTGACAAAAATTGATCTTTAAGTCCTATGAAAAAACATTTCAAAACTTTTTATAAGCATAAAAAGATCAATAAGGGTTATAAAATAACAAAAAGAAAAATTATCCCAAATAAAAATCTATGAAACCATACTTTTTAGTCATAACATACCTCATGAAATCATAATATTTATGAATAACACACAGATATCATAAATCATAATGGTATCTTATGGCATCAATATAAAACATACATTGAAGCTATCAAAGCTACATAGGGATTCACATTTGGGATATCCATCATAGTATATTCCCTAAATCACTTAGGAGAAATTGTAACATTATCCTCTGTCACATTACCCATTGCATTGGTGAGCTATCTCAGGATCACCCGCCCTAGGTTTATCAAGAAACCACCTGTATATGTAAATAATGACCAGTAAACATAACATAATCATAACACATAACACAAGAATAGAGTAAAGATAACATTTCCACATTCTAATCACAATATATCAATTCATGATATTGAAATAAACAATACTTTATCAAACCATTTTAAAACCCATTTAAATGATTTAATAAAGATATTTTTGAATCAATGTGTATCATACCACTTTGAATATTTTAAAGGAATTAACATTCTAAGACATTAATTTCCATATGAATAAATCCTTAAAAATAATTTTTAAAACATGGACATTAATGAGAAATATTTAGGATAATAAATCTTTAAAACATTGAAAACAATATTTCTATTAAAGTGTTTTTATCAAAATGAGAGATGCTTGAATACAAATAATTGAGGAATTGAATTTAATCAAAACATTATAATATCATGAGAATGAAGTTATTCATGAAATAATATTCCAAAGGATAGTATATACACCACATAATATTTAATTGGTGCATAACAACAATGATGTCTTAATGGAACGTAAATTGAGACGAGATCCCTTATAAAGATTGTATCTTTAAATTAATGATAAATCATTTACATAATTATGTGTGATGAAACAAATAAACCCAATATAAGTTAATATTAAGTGTAAAACAATCATATTTCATTCACACATATTTATATAAATACATAATCTACAAGTATATGTTTAACCTAAAGAATTGAAATTGGGTTAAGAAGTTTCTTTACAGAAATTTGACAGCCTAACGACACCACATTAAAATTAAAAAAAATGATTTGAAGAGAGAAAAATTGTATATCACAAATTGGACATAAAATTTACAGTAATAAGGATATAAAAGAACATATCCCAAAAAAACAAGATGTAAATTAAAAGATATAACAAAAAGAAATCTTTTAAAAAGTGGAGGGTGAAAGCTTTCCTTAAAGATTAGGTAACATACGAAAGATACACCAAATAAAAGAAGGATCATTCAATGAATATTTAAATTCAAAAATATTATAGTATATTACACAATGAATATAATAATTGATTGAAAAAATTCCACACAAAAGAAAATAGTGGCCAATATAGCATGAATCTCATGGGAATAATAATTGAGATGAAAAACCCTTACATTGTTTTAATCAACCGAGTCATATGTACAAAATTTAATAAACACCAAATGAATAATAAAATAAATATAATATAAAAATAATAATTATAATATATATCACATGGAAGTACCCAAAACACCACATGCAATAAATATTTGGTGAATAATGGAAATCTTACGGAATTGAAACTCAGGTAAGAAATCCCTTACCTTGTGTTTGACTTGACATGTTTGTTCGTTGTTCTCTCTGAATAATAAAATATAGTTTATTTATAAATGCTTTACAACATTTTTCAAGTTTATTAATCTTTTTATAACACTTATTACCATGTTTTAAACATAATTCAATAAATTAATTTAATAATGGTCATTTGGTTGATATTTGGTACTTGAGTCAAAAATGGACTTCTTATAATTACAAGTTGTCCTTGTGGTAAATAGTCCATTATCTACAGAATGATATTCATGACTTATATATCATATATATCATATATATCTAGTATATATATGTATTTACATAACATTTATAGGTAAGAGATGAAATGCACTGTTAATGGAGACGGTAAGCCGTATATTCGCATGAAAGCTACTTTCATTTCTATTTCATATTTTAATGTAATTAAAAAATAATTATAAATAAGTATATTATAATTACAGTATAATATAATATATAATATCATTAACTCCATCATTTATAGGTCCCACATATGGCATTAATCAGTCATATCACATTGAGGGGGTGGTAGTCCTCACTTTATCAAATAAAATTATCACATTTAACCATAATGGAAACTACAAAGGAATTATATAAATTAAAACTATAGAAGAATAAAAAAACATAAACATAATATGCATCATATATATATATAGTTTAATCTTAATGGAGATTATGAGAGGCGGTAAGAGGTAATCAAACAATAATCGTTTCGTGAGCCATTAGTTTTCCATCCACAGAAATAGTATGTTCTTGACCCATTAGATGGAGGTGTGTGTACATGTAGTTTGAATACTTCTCATAACAATATCCTAGTATATTTAGGATGCTTGTTTTGTTATAAAATAAAAAAATAAAAAGACTTTATGGGTTGGATAAGTAAAATAATATAAGGAAGTTAAGAGGAACTGTTACCTTTAATTTGGGAAACTCCATTTGGTTTGAACCAAAAGGACTTATTGAAGTGCCTTATGCCTAAGATAAGGCTTCTAGTAGGAGGATAGGTATTTTTAGATCATATTAGAGAAGGGTTTGGATGAGCTAAGGGGCTTGTGAGGTGTGTGGAAGGAGTGTGAAGTGAGGGTTCATGATAAGGGGGGATGGGTTCTTTAGGAAAGTGTGAAAATATTATTTTATTATTTAATGATATTCGGTTTATAAAGGCCCAAAACTAATTAAAGACTAATATAAGATGACTCATGTTCAAAATAAAATCACCCAATAAGAATTTGGTAGGTTTTGGATGTTATTATAATCATTATAATCTTATGTTTTTAAATATTTATTAATGAAGTAAATAATGCATCATTATTGTGTTATAAATAATTTAATTTATTTGATGTCCAAAAATTATATAACAAACAACAATGTCGTAGGAATTATTTATATCTTTCTAATTATTATTAATAGTCTAAAATAAAACTTATATAACCCCATGTAAAAAATAGTTTACTAAAAGATATTAGTTTGTGTCATTTTTTCTTTTACATTAAATTAATTAATATAAACTGTCATTATCACTATTAAGTGGATTCATGGTGTCCCAAAATAGACCCCAAGATGTCCATGTTCGGAAATTACTCTTCCAATATGGTTATGACAAGTGTTAAGGTAATTTTGTATTATTATGATATTCTTTTTACCTTGAATTACCCTATTTACCTTTAACTGTGGTAAATAAATGTCAAAAGTTTCTATTCACCAAAAATTATTTTCATATCATTGAAAAAAAATTTACATACTAATAACAAACATGTATGTAGTATTTTCTAAATTCAATTAATAGAAATGGTAAAATTTCATTTAAATGTAAAATTTATTTTTTTAATTACTATTAATTGGATTAATTATTCATCAAAATGATGTTTTTCAGAAAAACACCCAAAATTCAGCCTAAGATATATTTGATATTATAAATTAAAAAATGATGTCTATTTTAACAAATTCAAAAGAATAGAATTCATATTAAATAATTTAATATTAATTCTTTTTTTCAAAACAAATGGTGTGTTTTTAAGAAACAATAACCTTCAAAATATGGATACATGTTTATGTCCAATTTCAAACTGAAATTAATTAAAATGACCAAAATTGGTTTATATGGTAAAAATATATTCTAATTAAACATTAATACCAATTAAATATATAATATAACCATATAAATAAATTATATTAAAAAGAAATTTGTCTTAAATTACCGTAATTTTCACAATTCATCAAAAAATGATCTTTATTAGAAAATGACCAAAATAAAACCGAAGTAAATTTTGATGTCCCGAATCTAATGAAGAATTTTATTTTTTAAAATAGAAATATAATAATGAACATTACTATATTTAAAGATGGTTTTCCATCAAAATGCGGTAAATCGACAATTTACTGAATATTAGAGTATTTATGCTTAAAATTAGATTCATTCATATTTTAGGCCCCTAACATTTACTGGATAAATTTAAAAATATTTAAAAATCATGAATAATAATTTTATAGTTAATTCTATTCATTCCCGCCACTACAATATCTTGGCGTTAACTACCATTTAAAATAATAATATAATATTATTATTTTTCAGTATAACTCAATATTGTGTGCAATATAAGATTTCAAAAAAACCTATTGTTCTGTATTGTGTACACCATCGAACATAGAATCCCCATTAATGTAAAAATAATATTAAATTCTCAAATATTTAAACCTGTGATGGGTTAAACAGTCTATGATTCCCCAGTTAGAACAAGTTGAGAGACAACATTTTAGATTTAAGTGACTTTTCATTGAGGAATATATTTATGAGATTAACTAAAAACATATGGAAACATACTTACTTTTCAAGTAGACTTTAATACTTTACTATATTTTTAAGACAAACCCATATTTCCTCCAAACGATGAGTATTCAGGATCGTTCATTCACATTAAAAGTGCTATAATCAAATTCTAGAGAATCACATAACCCACAAAAGATGAACTATATATTTTCCTTGTCTTTAGATATTATCTAAAACCAAAATTGTTTGTACGAGATCATTTAATCCCCCAAAAGGATAATCCATTATAAAAATAAATACTACTATTAATTTCCAAAATTCAATAAAATGTACCCAAAGTTCAAGAAAGACCATTCAATACACAATTGTCCTTAAAATTCATCAAACTAATCAAAACTAATATTGAAATAAAAAACTCAACAGGATATAAATCACAAATTCTTCCACATTAAATGTTAAAATTTATCCTAAAAAACATCGAATACTATTAATGTTTTTTATAGAAGTGTAATTAACGTAATCACCTATTCTCAATGATAGGTTAATCATTTCAATAAATAACCCAATTCACCTTATGTTCATAATAAATATATATATTCTTCCAAAATAATATTTCAACCATTACTCCACAATTTAAATCCAATGGTATTATATTTTCTTTAAGAATATACTCTTCCAAAAGAGATAATGAATTCCAAAATAACCATTATTACTTAATCACCAAATCATTTTCCTATGCTAATAATGTGTATTTGATAAAACATATAATTCCAAATAAACTTATTCTTGATTAATAAAATCATTTAAATAAAAATAATTAGTCATACTAAACAGGGACTTCACATAGTCCAGTGGCAGGCAATAAATCTAAAACGCACATTCGTTGTGGGTTCGATTCCCATAACTTTGTCCGATGTGACGTGTTGTCACATGGTCTGTGTGTTGTACTTTTTCAAAAACTTTAAAATTTCATAACATTCAAAAAATTGTGGCAAATTCCTCAAAAATAACAATAACTTAATTTATCCTCAAAGGTTATCTAATACCTTTAATTTAACACCTTGAAATGTAATAACCACTTATCACTTCTAAAATAACTTTGACTCTTTCTATTATTTTAACCATTATGGTTATGTCAGTTATTCCTAAATTACACTATAACCTCTAAAGTTATCCAAAATGACCTCTTATACCAACTATAAGGACTCGGCCTTAAACATTACATATTCTTGAATTAAATAGATAATTCAGATTGAGGATATTTTCAGGTTTTGAATTTTTGAGAATTTGGTCATAACATTTACATAACAACATGAATATTACATGTAGACAATTCTACTCAGTATCCATTTTTTCATAAAATAAAAACTCTTAAATACAATTCATATCTAGTTCCATGTTTTTGACAGCAAGACTTTTCCTTGATCTCATCCTCAACCCTATTCATCTTTATGTTCTGTGAAAAACATTTCAAAACTTGGGATACACATAAAAAGCTCAATAAGTGTTATAAAATAATGAAATGAAACATTATCCCAAATAAAAATATATGAAACCAAACTTTTCAATCATAACAAACCGCATGAAATCCTATGATTTATAAATAACAAACGTATATCATAAATCATAACAGTAACTTCAGAAATCCATATCAAACATACATTGTAGATATCATAGATACATATGGATTCACATTTGGAATACCCATTATAGTATATTCCCTAAATCTTTTAGGAGAAACATTAGTGTTTACCTCGGTCACATTACTCAACGCAATGGAGAGCTATCTCGGGCTCACCCGCCCTAGGTTTATCATGGAACCACCCATATACTTAAATAAATTCCCAATAACCATAAAATAATCACAACACATAACACAAGCATAAAGTAAATATAACATTCCCACATTCTAATCACAATATATCAATTCAGGATATTGAAAGAAACAATTCTTTATCAAACCATTTTCAAATCTATTTAAAAGACTTAATAAAGATATTTTCTAATAAAAGTGTCCCATAACAAATTGAAAATTTTAAAGGAATTAACATTTTTAACCATTAATGTCCATATAAATAAATCTTTAAAAACCATTTTGAAAACAAGGACATTAATGATAAATATTTAGAAGAATAAATCTTTAAAACATTTAAAACAATATTGCAATTAGAGTGTTTTTATCAAAATGAGAGATGCTTGAATACAAATAATTGAGGAATAGAATTTAATTAAAACATTATAACATCATGAGAATAAAGTTATTCATGATTTAATAATCCCAATGACAGTATATACAACATATAATAGTTAATTGGTGCATAACAACAATGAAGTCTCAATGCAACATAAATTGAGATGAAATACCTTATAAAGATGGTAGCCTTGTATTAAGGATAAATCAATTACATAATAATGTGTGTCGAATATAAAAACACCAAATATAAGTTAATATTAAGTTGAAAAAATCTGAGTTCATCCACACATATTTATAGAAAGACATAACCAGCAAGTATATGTTTAAACCAAAGAATTGAAATTGGGTTAAGAAGTTCCTTTACAAGAATTCGACAGCCTAACATCACCACATTAAAATTTATAAAATTATTTGATGAGCGAAATAGGTTATATCATTACTTGGAAATAAAATTTACAGTAATAAGGAAATATAAGAACATATCCCAATAAATTAATATCTAAATTAAAGGACGTAACAAAATGAAGTCTTTTAAAAGGATGAGGGTGAAATGTTCCATTACAGATTGGGTAACATACGAAAGATACACCACATAAAAAAATATCATTCAATGAATATGTAAATACCCAAATATTATAGTATACTACACAATTAATACAATCATGGATAGTACATATTCCACAAAAAAGGAAATAGTGTCCAATATAGCATGAATCTCACGAGAATAAAAATTGTGATGAAAAACCCTAACTTTATTGTAATCAATCGAGTCTTATGACAAAAAGTTAATAACCACAAAATAAATCATAAAATACTAATAATATAAAGAGAATAATGATAATATATATCACATGGTAGTAACCAATACAACACATGCAACAAATAAGTGGCGAACAATGGAAATCTCAAGAAATTGAAAGTGGGATAAGAAATCCCTAACGTCATGTCAGATATGACTAGTTTCTTCCTTGTTCTTCCAGAATAATAAAATAGTGTTAATTTATACTTGATTAAAAAACTTTTTCATGTTTATTATTATTTTTATATCACTTACTACCATGCTAGAAACATAATGCAATCATTTAAGTTAATAATGGTCGTTTGTTAGATTTTTGGTACTTGAGTCAAAAATAGACTTCATATAATTACAAGTTGTCCTTGTGGTCAATAATACATTATCTCCAGAATAATATTCATGATTTAAATATCATATATATCACATATATCCAGTATATATATGTATTTACATAACATTTAGAGGTAAGAAATGAAATGCACCGTTCATAGAGACGGTAAGTCGTACATACACATGAACGCTACTTTCATTTCTATTTCATGTTTCAATGGAATTAAAACATAATTATACATAATTATATTAGAATTAAAGTATTATATCATATATTATATCATTATATCCATCCTTTAAATATCCTACATATGGCATTAATGAATCATATCACTTTGAGGGGGTGGTATTCCACACTTCCTCAAATAAAATTATCACGTTTACCCATAATGGAAACCATAAAGGTATGCTATAAAATAAAAATACATAAGAATAAAAAAATATAAAAATAATATATATAATATATAAATATAGTTTCATCTTAATGGATACCTTGAGAGGAGGTAGGATATAATCGAACAATCATCATTTCATGAGGCGTTAGTTTTGCATCCACAGAAACAGTATGTTCTTCACCCATTAGATGGAGGTGTGTGTAAGTGTAGTTCGAATCCATGTCATAACAATATCCTAATATATTGAGGATACTTTTGTTGTTATAAAAAAAATAATTAAATGATTTTAGGGGTTGGAGAAGTAAAATAAAAAAAGAAGATAAGAGGAACGGTTACCTTTAATTTGGGTAACTCCCTTTGGTTTGAACCAAAAGGACTACTTGAAGAGCCTTCTGCCTAATGTAAGGCTTATAGTAGGGGGAGGGGGAACATGAGAGATTATTTTGGTAGGGGTTAGAAAAACCAAGTGGCTAGACATGTGTTTGGAATGAGTAATAAGTGAGGGATTTTATATGGGGGAGGAGGAGTTCTTTAGTAAAGTGTGAAAATATTATTTTATTATATAATGATATTCGGTTTCTAAAGGTCCAAATAAAATTTAGGTCTAAGATAAGATGACTCATGGTAGAAATAAATAATCCAATAAAAATTGGACAGGTTTTAGATGTTATTTTAATATTTATAATCTTATTTCTTTTAATCATTTATTAATGTGGTAAATACTGCATCATTATCGTGTCATAAATATTTTAATTTATATGATGTCTAAAAATTATAAAAAAAATACCCCGATGTAGGAAATCATTTTATATTTCCAATTAATATTAATAGTCTAATATATAACTTATATATCCCCATGTAAAAATTAAATTACTAAAATATATTTGTTTGTGTCATTTTTGGCCTTTACATTAAATTAATTAATCTAAAGTGTCATTATCACCCTTAAGTAGCTCCATAGGGTCCCAAAATCGATCCAATGATATCCATGGTCAGAAATGACTCATCCAATATGGTTAGGAAAAGTGTTAAAGTAATTTCATATTATTATGATATTCTTTTTAACTTGAATTACACTATTTACCTTTAATCGCGGTAAATAAAAGTCAAAAGTTACTATTCACCAAAAATTATTTTCATCTTATTGAACCACATTTTACATACTAATAACAACCATGTATGTCATATTTTCAAAATTCAATTCACAGAAGTGGTAATTATTCATTTAAATGAAAAAGACAGTTTTTTAACTCACTACTGGGAAAACGACCTATACCCACGGTTCAAAACCACGGGTATAGCCCCCAAAACCGTGGGTATAGGCTATACCCAAAGTTTTGGGAACCGTGGGCTGGAATGGTATCGGTATAGGGGTCTCATCCTATACCCATGGTTTGGAGAACCATGGGTATAAGGGGGGTCCAATTTAGAACAATGTTGTTCCAACGTGGCACATAGAAGACCCCACGGTTTTCAAACTGTGGGAAATTTAACTTAAAAAAAACACATCTAATGGGTTTTGAACCCGCGCCACGCGGTAACCTTCATGGGCGTCTCTCACCGACATACCAAACTAGCTATTACTTTTATATGTTATATATACATATATATTTGTATATATATTAATACGGCGTATTTAAATTCCAAAAAAACGCCCTCAGCGGGAATTGAAACCGCGTCGCGTGCTGTTCTTCGCGACCGTGAAACCTCCACAGACCAACCAATCTGGAATTTTCATTTGAAATATATACATATATTTTCGTATATATATTAATATATAGGATTAAAATTCAAAAAAATTGCACCCTGGGGGTTTCGAACCCAGGCTGCGTGCTGAAACTCACAGCCACGCCACAGAAACATACCAACTCAGCTATACAACTTTTATTGGTTTATATTTATATGTATATAAATATAATAATCTAAACTGTTAAAAAATGTATCCCCACCAAATTTTTCCCATGTCCCGCTTAATTTTATTTTCCCGCCATAATGCGGGAAACCTATACCCACGGTTCTAGAGAACTGTGGGTATAGGTATGCAAACAAAATCACAATACCCACGGTTATGAAGAACTGTCGATATAGATCTTCGAAAAATACCATATACCCACGGTTATCTCCAAAACCGTGGGTATAGGTCTTAAAAGAAAATTATACCCACGGTTTTTGGCACAACCTTGGGTATAGGTTCCCATACTATCTCTATACCCACGGTTTAGGAAAACCATGGGTATAGACCTATTTTCCATTAGTGACTACTACTAAGTGGATTCACTATTTATCAAAATGATTCTTTTCAGAAAAATACAAAAAATTCAGCGTAAGATATATTTGATATTCCGAATTTAAAAATGATGTCTATTTTACCAAATTCAAAAAATATAAGTCATATTAATTAATTTAATATTAATTCTCATTTTCAAAACAAATAGGGTGTTTTTAAGAAAACATTAACTATCAAAAGATTGATACTTATTTATATCCAATTTCAAAGTGAATTTAATTACAATTACCATCATTAAATTAGATGGTAGAAATATATTCTAATTTCACATTAAAAAAAATAAAAAATATAATATAACCATATAAATAAATTATATTAAAAGGCACTTTTGAATTAAAATACAGTATTTTTCACTATTCTTCAAAAAATGAACTTCATCTGAAAATTACCAAAAAATTATCCCAAGTAAATTTTGATGTCCTGAATCTAAATAAGAATTTTATTTTGTCAAATAGAACATATAAAAATGAACAAAACTATATTTTAAGAGGGTTCTCCATCAAAATGTGGTAAATCGACCATTTATTGAATATTGGAGTATTTATATTTAAAATTAGATTCATTCATATTTTAACCCCCTAAATTTTTTTGGATAAATGTAAAAACATTTAACAAACATATATAATTATTTTGTAGTTAGTTTTTTTCATTTCTCCATAACAACGTCAAGGCATTAACTAAAATTTAAATTAATAATATAATATTATTATTTTTCAGTATAACTCATTGTTGTGTGAAAAATAAGATTTCAAAGAAACCTATTGTTGTGTATCGGGTAATCCATCGAACATAGCATCCACTTTAATTTAAAAATAATATTTAATTCACAAATATTATTAAATATAAAAATGTCATAATCATTATTTACCAGGGACATTACAAAAATAAGTCGAGGGGATGGAAGTAAACATGTTACACAAAGTGACTATGAACTACACATGGTGTACATATAGGTACACATTGTCTATTTAAGGATAAATTCCATGTAATCCCAATACATATCCATGTGAAGGTGAAGTTATAAAAAGGTACAGACATGGCATGCAATCTGAAATACAAGTCGTATACATTTTCTAAAATTAATTAATATGTCGTCTTGTACGAAGTTTATCTAGACAGACAAAAATGACTACCCTTTAACGTACAGAACTCCCAAAAATTTCCAAAAGAGGTTTTAGCTCCCAATTCATCGTTTTTTCTCAAATTCAAACACTATCTGATCTTTTAATTTTCCCTCAGTGAGCTCTCGACTCCTCTTGAGCATTTCTTCTTCATTTTGTCTCTCGATTGATTTATCAACTGTTGAAGATTTTTTCTAATTTTTATATCTACCCCATTATAAGCCTAATCAGTGATTGATGATGGATGAGTAGATTCATACAACAATGAGGTAGGTGGTCTTGTGCCTTTCTAAAATTGGATTTTATGTTTATATATGTCGAAGATCCATGTTCCCACTTTTAGTGTTTTACTTGATTGAATAATTATCCTTTTTATTTAATATTGATGATTGTGTAATTTATTTGTTGATTTAAAATCATGTTTAGGGTTGTAAACGTTGTTTTAGGGACACCCCATGTATGTGTTTCCCTTGTACAGCAGGTTAGATAAGAATTCCTATGAGGCTTGACATAAATTCACGTTGAGGGGTTGTGAAAAATAAATTTCTCATAATATGAATTTCCCACGTGAGAGACTTGTTGTGTCAATACTTAATTGTTTAAATTTCATAATAGGGTTGTTATATGTTTTTTCCATGTGAGTTATTATTATATTTCCATGTAATAGTTTAATTTACATGAGTTCGTTATTCTGTATACCAATCCCATGTGAGTTGATAATATTATCTCCATGTGATAGTTGTTTTTACATGTGTTTCTTTTGATATATAATTTTTAATTGAATTAAATGGTAAAAAGAGGTAATTATAAGAGGGTGAGACATAGTCTCGGTTAAAAGGCTTTTTGGGCTAATGTTAACAATTTCACCTTATATACATTGTGTGAACCATTGTATCCATTAAAATACAATGGATGGGATCAAGAGGATAACTGTGTAAAGGTCGCGAGTGAGCCAAAAATATGGTGGTCGGGCTCATGGAGTAGTTTTATTTAAATGATATTAGAACCTTGGATCATTTGAGGGATACCCAGTTCTGAATATTTTGTAAAATGTTTCAAATTATTAAATTATTATAATGTAACGAGGTAATGGTAACACTTATACGGGGGATCTGCTGGCCTGGGTCGGGCCTCGACACTTTTTGTAATTCACATAAGTTGAATAATGAAATGGATGACTTATGATGCGTCTACCAAGCTAAAGCATAAGCTTGGATTCAGTCATCACTTATACATGTTTACAATTGGATTATGAGACATCTTTGATATTTACTTTTTAGTACATGTTGGTTATTGCTTTCACTAGTGTACACTTCCTATTACATATATTCACTGACAGATTGGCATCGAACTTTGGTGGCTTCCTATTGAAATTTAGTCTCATACCCTGTTTGGGTCATATTTATTATCCCAAAAATATTATATGAATATAGTTATAGACTAGGGCAAGCGCCCTACTATAGGTACGTGATGTGCTACTTAGTATTTGGAGATCTTGGGACCGAGGCAAGGATTTTGATTCTTCCTAGACTCTTTTTGCTTCTTTTTTCTTTCGAGACATATATTTTGTATTACTATAGTGCACTTTTTTGTCTATTTTTCTAGTACATGTGGCATGATCCATCATCATTGGTATTGAATGATTCTTTGTTATTTATCTTATAAGTCTTCCACTGTTTATTTATGTTATATGTTTAATAATGTTTCTGTTATTGGTTATGAATATTCAGCTTTGTTAAACTCTACCAGTGTTGGAATAGTTTCCCCACAATCACAATGTATTCCCTCATTTCAAGATGGAAGCCTCTGGAATTTGGGAAAATGTGCACTAGACCATGTGTCCAACTGAGTACGGGGCACCTGTTGAGTGGAAAACAGATCTGAGATCTTACAATTTGGTATGAGATGATTTCATTCATGTTTTAATTTTGTGTTTGGTGATGATATAGAGGAAATGTAATTTTTTAAATATCTATGCTCGAGAGTAGCTACCCTATGTAGAATGAAAATCAAAATTACCTCAATTGAAATTATAATTCTTGGATTTTTAGCTATTATAGTTGATTTGATTTCACCATTGGGTGAATCACTTGTTTTGTGATGTTATTATTGATAGAATTTTGGTCCTATTTTGTTGCAACCTGATGAGATGATGGTACACCATCTCATTCATCATATAGGAACATAATAGAAATAAAATGTTATGAATTTTTTCCATTCCATTTATATAGCATTACAGATTTCATGTTGTTGTGATAGATGTCATTCAAGATATCAAAGGGGTTGTGATAGATACCATGATCGATATGCCTGATAATGTGACAGGTGTATTGGTAAGTGTTATGGTTGAATTTCAAGGACAACGATCTTTAGTCCTTGAGGTGTATGGGCCCTCTTGGATCAAAATTTTTTGTATCACATTTAGGCCATGGGATAAACTGTGTTGTTATATGTTAAATCCATGCTTTGACTAGTAGGGAGGAGGCCCCCAACAAATCAGAATTTGGAACAACACCCCATTATTTTTTTTAAATAGAGGTTCTACGGTTGTTTTGAGGTATAATGACAGGAACCCCAGATAACATAGTTTTTGGTCCTATGAACACATGACATGTGTTATTCTGTTCAGGAAGAAAATAACTTTCCCATGTGAATGATGTGTACTCTATGTACACGATTTGTGATATATGATAGTTTCACTAACCATGTGGAAGGAAACATGGGTTGTGGAGTTTTGATCAGCTCCCAACATGTATGTTTTGTACACCCTGTGTAGTTTTACATAGGAAGACCTAGGTGACTCTTAACATGTAAAAGTACATGGCCAGGAGGAAAGGACGTGACAACACACCGTGTGTCAGCCTGACATGCCATGTTCATAGGATGTTTACATGACCATGGAAGGAAGACTTACATGCCTAGGTGAGAGTAAAAAAGGGACACGTCATGTGTCGTGATGAGACAACGTGTACCTAGGTTGTTTACACACCCATACTAGTAGGAGTACATTGCCAAGTAGGGGGTTAAATATACATGTCATTAATGGTTCCTAAATTCCCTGTAATCATATTTTCTTGACAATTGAGTCATTTCTTCACCTGTTTAGTTCATTACCTCTTGAAAAATGTACCATGATTAATACACTTATACTGACCTGTATGTGATGGAAAATATAGACAAATTCCACCACGATGACCTACAGTAGTATGCTAGGAGGGTGGTGATGATCAATCCTTAGAGGTGGTAAGATAGGGGCTTCCATGGGCCCTCTAGGAATGAATTGGTGACACTAGCTATTTTACCAGACCTAGGTGATGATGCAATTTTCGGTGAAGGATTTATGTGGTTCGAAAAAAACATTTATGGAGCCCCATAGCCTACCACAATTATGAAAAAACTAAGCAGAGTGTTCCAACAGTAGCATATGCCTTGATTTCTAGGGATGGTGGTCCAGAGGTTGCAGAGTAATGGATAGAGGCCATGGTATCAATATTTAAGCATCTTGGGACTCATCTTGAGGGGTGGGTCAATCTCTCTACTTATATAATGGTTGATTCCGAAAATAGGTAGTGGGATGTTACCATACTGGAAGAGTGTTAGTGGGACATGGAATGGGGAAATTTTCACACAGTCTTCTACAACTACATCTATCCTGACACGTTGAGGGCCAACAAAGCCTATTAGCTTATATAACTAGAGAAGGGTTGCCTTTCAGTTATGTATTACTCTTCCCTCATTACTCTTGTCCAGTGATTCACACCAATTCTTAAAGGTGATGATCTATCAAAGGCTAGGCGATTCAAGGATGGTCTAAGGTCCAAAATCCCCTCATTGGTGAATATATTTCATCTAATAAATGTATTTTCTATAGGGAACAAGGCTATGATTACTGAGTGGAATCTGAGGGTGTATGAATATGTGAACCAGGGACGTTTGACATCTAGATCTGGTATTTCCTTAACCAGTAATTGGAAGCATCATTTAGAGGTTACATACGGAAAATCTAGTATCCAAGACTAAACATTTGGTAGCTAAATGAGGTGCTTCCAGAGCTGATGAATTTTGAATACTAGACATCAGGGCCCAATGGACCTAGTTGGGTGCTCAGATTTCAGCATTATTGGACACTTAAAACATTTATACTGGAAATTTCCACAAGAATCTAGTGAGATAGGGTCTACACTAACTCCATGTTCTAGAGAAGGGTCACATATTCTCACCAGTCAGAGAACTGCAATGAATCAGGTCATTTAGGTCGAGGTATTGGTTGTGGCAGTGGTAGTCCTGTCCCAGGATATCAGTGAAAATAGGGAAGTTCAAATCAAGGTATCTAGTTAGTGTATCATGGTGGATGTATATGCCAGAACTATGCCATGAAACAGACCTGGCAGGACTAGGATCCCATGATTTCTGCTTTCATAGGAGCTCTTTTATTTGCCTCTATTTTAGATTCTGCACTATTTGATGAAAGGGAATTACAATGATTCATATCTATACCTGTTGTTGAGAGCCTATGGATCCGTGTTTGTACTTATAATGACATTATGAAACTAGAAACTTTATAAGGGATTCAAATGGTTTGTATGCGACAGTGTAAGGAGTTCCCCCTTTAAATTTGTGGGTTTCACTTTGTTTCAGATCTCTATGTCTTATAGATGACAGGATTTTATGTCAGACTCAAAATGGACAAGTTAGAATCCTTTTAACCCTTCATCGATTGTTATAGGTGTAGGGGGAATTTTATGTCACCAGATGGAAGATCATTTCTACACAAGGGAGAGTGGGATGTATATGAATGCTGAGATGGAATCGAGCATTGTGGGTTGAGTGGGATGACAAAACAGACTTCCAGTTTCAATTTGGATGACTAGGGAACATGTTAGATAGATATCCCTCAAGTGTTTGATCATTTCAGGGATATTCTACTACACGAATTTTCTAGGATACCTCTGGAGAGCTAGGTGGAGTTCATGATCGAGCTATTGGTTGGATCTAACATATTATCCATCCCTCCTTATAGGATGACTACAAAGGTGATATAGAAGCTCAAGATCAGCTATATGATGTAGAGGAAAAAGGGTTTATTTGACCCAGTTCTTCTCTTCTGGTTTTTCTGTTCCTTTTGTGAAAAATGAATATGGTACCCTCAAGATATGAATGGACTATAAAAAATTGATCCAGTTGACAGTTAAGAACCGATATACTCTATAGAAAATGGATGACCTCTTCAATTCACTCTATGTATCTCGGGTATTACCTAAGATCGATATGATATATGGTTATTATCAGGTTGATGTTAGATCAACACACATAAAATTCATAGCTTTCTGAAGTTGATATGGTCTGTATGAGTATGTGGTTATGTCGCTCGATCCCACAAACATGAATGTAGTTTTCATGACACTAATGAACAGAGTCTTCTATCCATACATGGATTCTTTTGTGGTGGTTTTCGTAGATTATATCTTGGTATATTCTCATATCCGACAAGAACATGCCACACATCATAAGATATTTCTGAGTACACTGAGAGATCATCAATTATAAGATAATTTCTCAAAGTGACAATTCTAGATGGGTCATATTCACTTACTAGGTCACATGATCATGGAGACAAAAGTATCAATGGACATAGAAAAGGTGAGAGCATTAGTTACTTGGGTGAAACCCAAGAAAATTTTTGCGGTTTGTAGTTTTATAATGATGGTTGGTTACTGCAAAAATTTTATACAGAGATTATCACGCTTAACAATGCTAATGAAGTGGTTGACAAAAAAGGGTGTTAAGTAAGTAATGTCAGATTATAGAAAGATGGCCTTTCTATAGGTGAAATGGAGATTAATTTCATCATTGATAATGATTTATCCAGAGTCGGTCAGGATTTATATAGTGTACTATGATGCATTTGGTTTTGTGGGGTGGGGTAAGTTCTTATGCAGGGGGATCGATTCATTGCGTATGAGTCTCAGTATTTAATGCACCCTGAGAGGAACTATATGACACATGATCTTGAATTATTTTTGGATTTTCTTGAATTGTATTGTGGGAGACATTACGTTATGGGGGTGTGTTTTTTTGGGTACACAGACCACAAAAGTCTCAAGTACTTCTTTACGGATTGTGACCTAAATTTGAGGCAGTGAAGGTGGGTGGCATAACATAAGTTCTTCGACATCAAGTTTGACTACATTTCTAAAAAAGGAAATGTGTTTTTTGATGCACTGAGTATGAGAAATAATATTTAGGTGTTGAAGGAGTCTATTAGCAAGTGGAAGATTATGGTTTTGTTCATTGATATGAACTTGTAGGTGAACGACAATGAGGTAAAGATATTCCATTCTTATTTAGTTGTGAATTATACCATCCTAGAAAGAGTGATGATGAGTTAGATATCATATTCTGAAGGCCTAGTCATAAGGGAGAGTGTATCAGTTGAGGATCCACTTCATTGTTGGACGGTATGTGATGAATAGATCTTACAGATCCATAGATGAGTTTGGGTTCCATGGGAAATACACGAGGAGTTGATGTGGGAGTTATAGGATTCATTATGAGTAGTGCATCCCAGAGTCACCAAGACTAAATAATTATTGCATTGTCAGTACAAGTGGCTGAGTATTAAGAGAGAGTTGGTCGGTTTTGTTACGAGGTGTTCCACCTGTCTGTAGTTGAGGCGGGGACATCAACGGCTAGCCATGCTTTTAAAATAGTGACATATTCTGGATTGGAAATGGGATGATGTTGTGATGGATTTTGTGAAAGGATTGCCATGGTCAGCCCGATGTAATGACGTAGTGGGGGTGGAGGTTGACATACATACAAAGGATGCTAACTTCTTTCTGATCAAGGTGACATTAGTGGTTGATGAACTTTGGAAGCTGTATATTTATGAGGTGGTATGACTTCATGGGGTCCCTCGATCTAATATTTTAGTAAGGGGTGTCATCTTTATGCCTCATTTCTTTCAATGTTTTCAGAAGGTTATGGGTACACAATTGATTTTGATCACAATATACCACCCTTAGATTTATGGCCAATTAGAGCATACGAAACAGGTGCTGGAGGACATTCTGAGAGCATGCGTCCTAGACCTTGGGGGCTCTTGGGAGAAGCATATTCCCCAAGATGAATTTTCCTACAATAATAGTGTTTATGTGACCATATAGATGTAAATTTATTAGTATTTGTATTTTATTATATTTTGATCAACCATGTGCTGGTTATTGGTGGGTGATTTAACATTACATGGACCATGTCTCATGGAGGAGACTTCTTAGTATATCTAGTTGATTCAGAAGAGGATGGCTACTGTGTAGTCTTGTCCGAATAATTTTGTCGATCGCTGCCAAAGGCCTCTATTTTTTGAGGCCAGTTATTGAGTTTTCTTGTGTGTTGCACCGATGTTGGTACATAAGGGAATCATGAGACAAGGTAAGATTTCACAGAGACACGTCAGTTCATTTGAGATTCTATAGAGGGTCGGGCTGGTTGATTATCAAATGTTGTTACCTCGTATGTACGGGTCTATAAAAGATGTCTTCCTTGATTCTTAGTTGCGAACCCATCACACACCTTTCATCCTAAGGAAGTGGAGTTATAGGAAGATGCATCCTTTGAGGATAATCCATTTCGTATTATGGATCATAGCATAAAGGTTCATCGTGGACAGTCTGTTCCTTTGGTATGGGTGCTATGGTTGCATGACGTATTGCTGGAAGGGACTTGGGATATGGAGGTGAATTTAAGATCATAGCGGATAGAGTTGTTCCCAGATATTTCTTCACCACCCTTGGAAGATAAATTCAAGGATGAATTCTTATTAAGAGGAGTAATGTAAGAACCAAGTTCTTCCATTGAGGTATGGATATGTTCTTTTCTGTTTGTACTTAAGAAAATAGGAGAATTGTGGCTGAGGGGAAATATAAAAGCCTATTAAATGACATTACTGGGAAAAACATGTTGTGTATTTATAGGTATACATTGTGTATGTAAGTCTATATACCATGTAATCCCAGTACACAACCATGTAAAGGTCATCACAGAAAATAGTACATAAATGACGTGTAATCTAAAGTACAAGATCTGTAATTATTTAATTTATTAATAAGTCGGTAGTATGTCATTATTTCATAGGAATAGAAATGACTCACTTTCGATGTACAAAATGCTCAAAATACTCATATGTGGTTTTGGTTCCAAATTCGTTGTCTGATCTCTAATTTGAACACCGTCAGATCTGTTGGATTCCCCTTGGTGAGCTCTCGATTCCTCTTGATCATTTGTTCTGGATTTCATTTCTCTTTTGAGTTATCAGGGGTGGAGAATATATTCTTGTTTTGCATATCCACCCTAATTTTTGTAAAATCAATGCTCGACATTGGATGAGGATATTCTTACTACGATGTTGCAGGTGGTCAAGTGCCCAAACGAATTATCTTGGTTTTCATATATGTCAATGTTTTGTGTTCCAGCTTTTAGAATGTAATTTGAATAAATAGTAAACCATTTTATTTACTATTGATGATTATGTAATTGATTTGATGATTTTAATTCATGTTTAGGGTTTTAAACCTTGATTTAGGGCCCCTTCATGTGTGTGTTTCCCTTGGATGGCCATTTTTCTGAGAATTCCAATGAGGAATGACATGAATTCCCATTTTGGGGTTATTAAATATATATATTTCTCATTATACTCATCCCTTATGAGATACTTGTTTTGTCAAACCTTAAATTTTTAGATTGAAAAATTGGAATGTTATATATTTTTCCCAAGTTATCTATCATTGTTTGACCATTTAATATTCTAGTTTACATGTATTGGTTATTATGTCTACTAATCCCACATGAGTTTATTATATTAAGGCCATGTGGTAGTTAAATTAGCATGTGTTGTTTTTGTGATGGAATGTGTAATTACATTAAATCATAAAAATTAATAATTATAAATGGGAGAACCACTGTCTTAGATCAAATACATGGTCGGGATCATGTGACTAATTGCACCTTATATGCCTTGGGGTAACAATTTTTATCAGATAAAAGAAAATGGACATGCTCTAGAGGATATCAATGTAATGTCCATGATTGAGCCACATATATGGGGGTCTGGATCATTGAGTCTTATTTTTAAATTGTAGAGCGAACATAGGATCCATTGAAGGATACCCCAACAAAACTCTATTATAAAATTTATCAAATGATTACATGATTAATATGTCACGAGAATATAGTTACACTTATATGGGGGGTTCAGGACTAGGATGGATCATGAGACATTATATAATTCAAAAACATGAAAAATTAAATGGATGAACAATGAAATGATAGCAAAGAAAAATAACAATATCGTATTCAGACTTCACATATAACTGTTTACCATTTTCTTTTGAGACATTTGTTGTGATTAATTTTGAGTACCTTCTATTTAATACTTTAACTATTATACACTACCTGTTATATATATTCACTGACAGATTTTCACTAACCTTTGGTGGTTCCCTACTGGGATTATTTTGACACCCAGTTTGGGTCATGTTTTTAGGCCCTAACAAATTATATAATTGTAGGTATTGATCTTGGATAGATCCTTGTTATAGTTACTTGACGTGATGCTTAGGTTTTAGAGAGTATGGGACCGAGTCTAGGATTAAGATGCTTCTTATTATCTTTTTTTCTTAGTTCTTTTGAGACTATATATGTGTATTACTATAGTGTGCTTGTTTTTATATTTTTCTAGAACATGTGTCATGCTGCATCAGCATTGGTATTGAATTATGATTCGTTATTTATGCTATCAGTATTCCACTATTAATTTTATTTATAAGTTGTTTTCTACTTCCTATATGGATTTTTATTATTCTACTATGTTACACTCTGGTAATGAGGGAATAATTTTCCCACTATCACAACATAGGTCCTCACTGATAGTCGGCAGGCTCCAACATTTGGGGAAATGATCTTGTCGAAATTTGACCAACATGGTGTGGGGCACCAGTTGAGTGAAATCTGTATATGAGATGTTACAAGTTAAATTCATTTTTAATTTTTTTTAATTTTTACTTTATTATTTAAAAGAAATGTTTTTTCCAAATGAGGTACTTTGTCACATTTCCTTAAAAAGCAAGAATGAATTTTTTTATCCTATACTAGATGAAATGATTTTTATTATTTCCTGATACTGTAATTCCTGGAATCATATCATACAATGTTATGCTATTATTTTCATAGAAAATTTTTTGTTTTATAATATCATATAATATTAATAAAATAATATTATTTCAAAGTAGAAAGGATATTTTCTTGAAAATTTATTTTCAACTGTTCTTGAATAATTATTTTCCATCTATGATAACATTCTTTATTTTACTTATTATTTATTTGTGATTATTATTCAAGAATAAAATCATTATTATTTCAAAGGTTTTTTATTTTTATGTTGGAATGATATTTATGACACTCGCTTAATTAATCTATGATACATTATGATGAAATGATGTTTATGAATCTGATTTGATTCTGGGTTGTGTTAAAATGAAAAAATTGTGTTCTTAAGGAACATTATTGCATAGTTTTAATTTTGTGACTGGTTAGACCTATCTCACCCCAATTCCATAGGTAATTATTTATATCTCATGAGGTATATAAGACTATAATGGGTAGTAAGCATGTTTTAGTAATATTGGGTAGGAGAAAAGAAGTGAACTCAGTTTAGTAATGGAATTTGTCAGTTATAATAGTCTAGGCTATGAGACTTGAAAAATATCAAAATTATTTTCTATGCTTATTATTAAGCCAAAATTGAATGAATTTTTTATTATATCATTGAATGTGTTATTATATTCTTTATAAAGTTCTAAAATGTATTCCATAATACAATATCTTAAACAATGATATATAAGATATAATTTTAAAAATTTATTTTCATGATCTTATGCCCTTATTCCTACATTATCTTTATTAATTTACCTTTAATGAGTATATGAGAACATCATTTTATTATATTTATAGTCCTCAATATATGAATATATATTTTATGTAATATGTTTTAAAAAGTGTTCTTGTTATAATTGAATAAGCAGGATATAATGTCGATGTTTTTTGAATCATATGTTTATGTTTCTAAGGATCCAATGTAATTAAACCTATACATTTGTGGGGTATGTTTTTTATGTTATGTGATTAGTATTCTTCTATTTTATATTTACTATCTATTTTGTAATATTATTTTTCATTATACATATGATTTATTTGATTCAATCAAAATCATAGTAAATCTTTTGGGAAAAAATAAAATTTCAAACATCTCTTCTATTAAATTTTGAAAAATAAATTCATTGATATAAAATATTTAGCATGACCAAAGGATTGTGAAAAATTAAATATAATTCATTGAAAAAATGTTCTTACATTCTATATTTAAAACATTCTACTCTAAAAATACATTATTTTGACTTTTAAAAAAATATTTTTTTATTCTTGCTGATTGAAACACTATTATTACAAGAACCTTATTATTATAGTTTCGTTTCATCAGAGAAATAATTATTTTTCATGTTTCTATTTTCACTGGAAAAAAAGATGTTGATTTTTTTCTAAGATTAGAATTTCATTATTCAAATCTATATTTTCTTTTTTAAAAGCATCAAAGTCTATATAAAAATTTTCATTTGTGTTATATGCTGTATTTCTTAGTTTCTTATTTCCAATATTATATATCATATATTCATTATCAGCTTTATTAAAGTAATATAATACTGAATTAAACCTTATTTCTTGATCCCTATTAGTTACCAATATAAAATCTTTAATTCCATAATTTTATTCTTTTAGTTTCAACTTCTCAAAATCAAAATTATTTTGATAATATACATTCTCAAAAACACAGAAATTCAAATTTTTTAATTGAATATTTTGTTTCCCATTTCCATAGACAACTTATTACATTTAGATTTTCCATATCTATATATTTCAAAAAAAATTATACTATTATTTTTTAATTCCTCATTTTCATTAAGAAATTGTTTAACATTACAATTAAAACAATCAGAATCATAACATGGATTATAATTAGTACCTTATAATATTTATAAATAACATTATGGTCAACATTTTCTGAGTTATTAATTGAGTAATGAATTATTCAAGTACCATATATTGTACATAAATCATTGAAAGGTTACCTATTTTGTTTTCACTTCCCAAGTCATTATATGAATCTAAAATTTATTAACAACCCCATCATCTAATTAAAGATTAATTTTTCCCCTTATTTTATATTTATAATTATTTGAATTCCTATAGTTTAGGAAATTTAGGACTGATAGGACCTTTATTCCTCCAAACATAAAATTTTAGATTTGATAATTAATTATCAATTCAAGGATTAACTTTGATGTATTATTTTTCATTCTTTTTTATAAACTATTTTCGATACTTGTGTTTTTAATATATTTGAAAAAAATTCAACACCTATGATTTATATACAAATCATTTTACTTTGAATTAATTTCAATAGAGTTATATAAAGCATTTATATTTTACATAAAACCAATACCTTTCTCCCTGGTAGACTCCTCATCTCCAATAGTTTTTAGTTCAAGTTAATAATTAATAAAAAAACATATTAGTTCATAAAAATTATATTATTGAAGATTAATATTTTTTTTAATCACCATGTTCCATGTATGCCAGATTTTTGGTAGTTCTCTTGTTACTATTTATAATAGATATAGGTAATCCAATACTTCTTCAAATTATTTCATACTATTGAAAATTTATGTCATCCCATGAAAAATCTAGTTCACTGAATCTTCTTCACCCATCATTTTAATCCTAGTATTTTTCTCAATGAATTCCAATATTAGTTCATTTATGCTTGATTTTCCAATAGTGTGTAACTTAAATGATTTCATATATGTCATGGGATGTCTTACATGATGAAACAAGTCAATAAAAATTTCTACATATAGAATTCCAAAGATTATTTTTTGGAATTATAAATCAATACATTATTTTCCATATTGTTATATACAAGTGCATATGAATTGTATTTAGGTAATTTATATGCTTCTTCCACGAGCTTCCTATAATCCACAATTAACAGCTTCATGTGTTCTTCCATTCAGTATTTCCATTACCTATAACCACTTGCATCTAAAAATGCTGTTTTTTAGGAATTTATATAACATTAGAATTAATACCTACCATATAAAAGAAATGATCTTTATTCTTTCAACTATGAGGTCTAGAATATTGAATTTATAAAAATAAAAAAAAAATTTACCAATATCCCGAAAGATTACAATCTATCATACCAATTATTTTGTATTAGATTAAAATTACTAGAGATACTAACTATCCTTTAATGGACCACCCTATAATATAATGTATAATATCAAGATGAATGTAAGTAATATACTAGATGGGGTGGACAGTATTTTAATACATTTAAGAAAAATAATAAATAAGAGTTTTTTATTGAATAATAAAGAATGTTGTGTAGTTTTCATGATATAATGTTGGTCAAGTTATAAAATGAACACATTATTATTTTATTGGTTTTGATAACAAATATCCTATTATAATCTTAAATATTATCTTATACATAATTAAATTTTACCCACTAGTAAATATAACTTCTAATGGTGTTGTAATTTTTTTATAAACTATTCTTTAAAAAATAACCAATGTGACAACATTTAATTTTAATTTGAGTCACAACCTAGTCTAACATATTTTTTCTTTTCGAGATACATCCCAATATCATTAGTTTTTATTTTTATAAAAACAAAATGTCAACTAAATTTTTATTAGGATAAAATAAATGAATGCTAATGATCATAAAAAAATTAATAAAATATAATATGATGAAAAAATAAAGAAAATGAAAACTAATAGAGATCAGAAAATGTGAAAGATAATGTTATAGGATGATATTTGATCACTTAAGTGATAATAAAGGGAACATCTTTTGTTTATTCATGTCCAAAACAATGTAAAAATTGATGATTAATATACCCATCATGTATCAAAAACAACATTATTTTTATCATATATTATAAAAATAATTCAATGTTATCTTAACTAGATTAAATGGTCTCTATTTTTTGACTAATCACCAGTTTTCATATTCTTATCTATTTTCATATGATTTTTCTAAAATTATCACCACTATACAATTTTTTGAAATATTTAAAATATGGAAACATATATTTACTAGTTAATAAATAAGGTGTATTCAGTAATAATATTGAATCACATTAAATCCTACATTAAAATTATTACAATTTACTTATAATATGAGCATTAGAATATATGAATTTTTTTAAAATAATTAAAATAATTAAAAATGATCCCAGTAACATGAATTAATCTGATAAATTAAAAATTATAAGAACCGAGTTTGAGAAATAATATAGAAATTATTATTTAAATAAATATTTCTATGATATTTTATATATCAAATAACATATAATATATTAATTTAAATTATACTTGTATTTTTAAAGTAATAAAAATATTAAAATAATTTGTATAAACATAATGTTAAAAAATTTATCAAAATATTTCAAAAATATTGCATGTTAGAAAATATTATTTAAAAAAATGACCATGTGAGGCATAAAAGTTATATTTTGGTAACTTACCAGGCCATTGAAACATTTTAATGATATACTAACAAAGAAATATTGTTCATATTGTGGGAACATAAAATATACCAATGGTAGGTTCCCCATGGTAACAGGGAAGTCCTAGAAATTCAAAACTATATAACCATGGTGACTTGAAAGATAATACTTATAGTTAATAAAAAAACATCAATCATAGTCAAATCAAGGTCACTTAAAATACCCACTTCACAGTAGGTTTATTTTTCTATTTCCCAATAACGTGACATAATAACTTCATAAAATTCATGGAAACATAGCTGCACCTTATGGTAAAAAATGGTAACTAAAAATGGTCTTCTCATGAAATTAAAATTTAACTCATGTTCAATGAAAAATAATACTTCTTTTTACTAAAAAACATTTTTAGTAAGTTAAAATACATGGACAATATGTTGGAGTCGCTTCAAAATAGGCATAAAATTGATAAAAAAAATTATAGTGATTTATAAAAATACTCATGGAAACCTAAGAAACTTATGGATACATGGAATTGATCCACATGGTATGTTAATTTTTTTAGGTGAAAAAAAACAATGATACTCATGATAACTTCATTTTATGGATTAAGGTAACTTCATTTTTTCTTCATGGTAACTTCATTAGTTATTCACATTCAATCATAGTAGGCTGATGGTAATTCTTGTGGTAAATTAAAATACTCCATCATTGTGTGGAAAAATTGAATGTAATATAGTATGTTCAACTTACAGCCTCATGATAGCATGTTTTTTTAGAATAAATTTAGGTTCAAATGATGTGTAGCTGAGGAAAAATGACCTTATTAGATCATGTGGATGGTGTGCTTGTGAAAGGTCATGTTATTGGGAACCCATGTTTGTGATATAGGGGATATGGTTTGGAAAAATATAAGTAAGGGATTTCATATAGTTTATAAAGTAGTATATTTTTCCTTAACATGGATATGGCACATGTTGTGATGCTATACTAGTGTCACAATATTTAATGTGATGTAAGGAAATTTTAGAAGAGGATGAAGTTGGATAACATCAAACTACTATAAATAGCCACAACATAGAGATAAAGGTGAATAAATAAAGGAACTCTAGGGAATACTTGGATATAAATAATTATTGTATATAATTTGGATTCAAATCAAATTTCATTAGACATTTTTCATAATTTTTTACTATATTATTTGATTAAATTTAATTCAAAGGTATATATTATAATAAAAAGGATATTCCAGTATTAAATTATATAGATTCAAAAAAAATTGGACACAATTTCTAATTAATGAAATAAATCCCCCAAAGACAGAGTTCATTCAAGCCTCATGACACATACCATGAAACCATTTCAAGTATCAAATATCACTAGACGATGAAAACAAACAATGTGAGAGAAAGATTTATGGTGTAAAACCCTTAGGTCTAAAGACCCCAAAAATTAATTCCATGAGGCAAATATCATAGATAATTAATTCCAAAGTCTAAAAAGTTTTCATTCATATTACTAATGTTGGACTTATTATGTTAACGTACTCAATAGAGAGATACTCATGAGCACTTACGACATAATATCAATTTTTTTGTACGATAGTTTGGCTTTTCTATATTCTAAGCTTTCTCAGTTTTCATTATATTTGTATTATTCATTCAATTTAATGTTCCTTTGATATTGTTCCCTCAATTTTATATATTATTATTTTTATCATTATTTTGATTCAACTATGATCTCATTTGAAGATGTTTTTTATTATCTTCAATATTCAGAACCTATTCTCTTCTTTCAAACAAACAGTTGTGGTTCATGATTTTTCCTATTCATGTAAGCCTATCATTATTTATTTTCTAATTTAATCCTTGAAATTTTATGATGATTATGCTACTTATGTGACCACTATTTCATATTATTAAATCTTTTATTGCATAATTTTAATAATACACATAGGGTTATGGGTCAAGAGTAAGGGTAGAAGAACTTAATAAATATCTAACCCAAAATTAGGAAAATCAATATGTTAAGAATAGGGATAAAAAATAAAATCGTATCGAATTTTATAACATGATCCTGACCTAATAAATTGTAAATAACGAATCTGTCCTAATTTGAGTAATGAATTCTGGGACCAATAGTATGTTTTCTATATTATTTTGTTGTAACACCATATGAACAAATAATAAAGACCACCTCTATGTCCAAAGAGTAGTTTCCAGCCCAGGAAGACCCTATTAGTTAGAATAATATCAATTAATGGCTCTAGAAAAACTTATTATACTAATCTATAAGATACAACTAATCTAGATAAAGGAATACCCTTTTCATATGTCCACATAAATTAATAATAAACCCAACTTCCATAAACATAATTCTATTAAATTAACATATATTTAAAACCAACATCATCTAATTCTCTTTAGAAATACATTCTATATTTTAATTCATATTTCAATCTATTTTCATATCATATTAATGGGTTTAATCATGGACATACACTACTTTTCATATCTTCATGGTTGTGCTAGTTGGGAATCATATAAATTATGATGATTACTATGAACGAGTGGAATCAGCAATGCTACATGATCTAGTAATAATATGGAATTGTTTATATGGACTAGATTTAGCATGGCGACATCTAATAATGACCTAATATCACATCAGACCACTTCACTGTAAATTTTTTTTGTACAATTTGTTTCATGAGGATTAGTGGATTTGTCCATGATAAGATGTTTGTTTGTGAAACAAGACATCAGAATTGTTCAAGGATCATAGAACATCAATATCTTCATTATTTTAATTCGATAATTGAGAGAAATATTTTTTCATTTATTCATTCAAATGTAGTCCTATTATGAAATCATTCTTCTCCCAATCAATAAAATCCACTGTTTGTGTCACTCAAATAGTAGGGAGAATGATTGTTTCTACCTAATAACACCATTATAGATATTATATTTACATAAATTATTGTATCTCGACCCATAATAATCTTTCCTACCATATAACTACACACCTTTGACATAAAATAGGGCTTAATTCAAAAAGTATATATCATGGGTTAATTCAATGGACCTAAGAGTGAGGAATTAAATGAGAATCTATGAAATTATTTCAATGATTGTGACACCATAAAAATATATGGTTTATATTTTGATGTAATTTGTATTAGGGTCTTTCTATTATCCTTGAGTGATAGTGTCAAGGAATGTAATAATAGTTATCTCCCAATCCATTACTAAATGGGACAATATAAGAACAAAAATTTAGATAAATATGTTCTGACCATATAAACCTGGAATCTGAATAATCACATTAAAAATTTTAGTCTTATAGTTGATGAATTAACATAGGAGGCATGGGAAAATATTAATGAAGTAACTCGAAAATTCTCACACCACTGGATCGATGTCTTCCTACAGTTGAAAACATTTTTATGTGGATTACATCTGTCAACTCACACCATAGAAGATGACCACGTTGATTGAAGACATATGATTAATACAATAGAAATAGAAAGAGTAACATAAATTTAATCTAACACAAATTTTTTAGGTCCACAAGGCTGAATACCCTGAGAGGGGGGTGAATCAGGGTATGACTAATTTAAAATTAATGCTCGTTCTGATCTTGTTTTACTATTAAGAAAAACACTCTTCTCTCTCTTTCCTGTTGCACAAAGTAAAGAGAAAGTAAATCATGCACATGACACATCAATTTTACTTGGTTCTCCGCAAAGGGCTGCGTCCAAGGAGCATACGCCGACAAGTTGCCGGTCGTACCAATTCCACTAAACTTTACTACTTTAGGATTACAATGTTCGGGCTAGATCACTTTTATGCCCAGACTCACTACCTTTACAATGTTTAGGGTCAGCTCACTGCTTCCCAAAGGGTCACTCCCTGTTTCTCTCTCTTTGGCTCACTACCGGTGGAGAGGATCACCTTCTTTCTCTTCTTTTTCTCACTACTCTTGGAAGGAATCCACTCATAGTTTATAGACCTGTAGGTATCTTCATTTGCATGAAGGAATGCATCTTCCTTTGTATGTAGTTGCTCTGTTGAAGCCCAATTTTCACCCGTAGATGAATATCTCTTTTTGCATCGAAGGTATCGGGCAAACTTCTAGCTTCCACGCAGCCCGAAAGTCTCTGCTGGAAATAAACCTTACTTGGCACGCAAGTCAATCTCAGAGTGCAAGTATCGGCGCGCAAGTCACAACAGGCGCGCAAGTCCTCCTCAGACACATCCGCGACTCAAGATTCCTCAACTCTAAACCTGCGTGACTCAATTACTTTTATGCCGAATCAACTATTGGCACGAAACTCCACACTAGCGCGTAGATTCAAACACTGGCGTGCAACTATCACCCTGGCACGCAAGTCCCACCTACGCGACCACACACACCACTTGCGTGACCACCACACCTGCACGACGGGAGCTCTGATTTCTCAAAGTGTTTAACTCTGGTTAAGAATAAAGAGGGGTGGTCCAGTATTTATTGGAAAATTTACCACCCTACGCGACGACGCGCAAGTCACCTGCGCGACCCTATCTCGGCGTGCAAGTCTTCTTTCCTGCTAGACACTTGCGCGACCAACTCCCAAACTTGCACGAACCTGTTTCCATTACCATATTTTGATCTTCTGATCTTGAAAAACATATGGCGCGCAAGTGTTCTATACTCCAAGTCCTCAGCATGCAATTCCCTTTGCCAAAAACACTTTTCTTAATTTGTCGATTTTCAGGCCCAAAAATTTGGCAAACACTGGAAAATGGTGCCACCTTGTATCTGTTCTTTTGTACCGCCTCCAGATCATCTATTCCTTTTGTCGGCGTTCTTGAATCAAACATGGATTGTTGACCTCAGCTCTTGAACTCAACATTCCATCATGAAATCCTATTTGTCAACAAATTTGTATGCCATTGTTTTGCTTTGTCAACAAGCACCACTCAGATGTCCACTTTGTCAACAAACACAATCACCTCAAAAATGCTTCAATGATTCCTTGAGGGATTTTCTCCCAACAAAATTAGTCTCTCTAAAAGTGATTGAGGTCCTATTAATCTTGGTTTCACCAGGTATAATAGATAACCCACCTTGCCTCTTTAGTTAAATAACTCACTAAAAAGATGAGAAATTTAAAACATACCCAACCGCAAATACCAAAAAATTCCTATATTATGGAGATTAAAGCATGTGATAGGTGACGATACTCACACCAATACAACAATTTTGAGTTACTAATGGAATATAATCATCACCAAGACTATAATTATGTGAATTACATTAAAAACTATAATAGTACCCAAAACCCTATTACCAACAGGGATCAATACAACAACAGAAGCAGTCCAATCAAAGGTAATATGAATATAGGAGCGAGGAATCTAAACTAATACATCATGTAACACCTAGTTACAATCTATAAATTAATTATCCACAACCATAATAACCATACACCATTGGTATCATCACATTCTTCCTTAATAAAAACATTTGAAACAACATGTTCCATAAAAAATGGAAAAGAATCAAACCCCAAAAATAAATCATTGAATATTTTCACAATTCATTTGTTCAAAATTAATCTCATCAAACGAATATGGAAAATAGAAGTGTAAAATCAAAGGGCTTATATCAGAAATATATAGAATCAGTTTGGTCAAATTTCCACGACTCTCCTCGATTGACTATTTGGTAAACTATAAAATAATAAATAGACCCATCATGGATATGGGGAATGTTTTTAGTAATTTGAATATTAATGTATATTTATTTTAAATGCACCCCCAAAAACTATGAGTGTAATAATTAGGATAACATGAAAAAGTAGGTAATAGTTGTATAAAACAAAATAACATGAAAAAATGAATCAAAAGTATATATGGGAGAAAAATATCAAGTACAATAATTTATCATTCAAAGAATATGTCTTTGTGGAACCATAAATATATAGGCCCACTATTACATTCCCATAGAGAGTGATAGAAAGGATTATTGAGGGTTCGTACAAAAATTAATGAAGATGTTAAAACAAATCCATATCAATATTACATTTTTTAAAGCAATTAAATATATGTTATTTTATTCAAAATTTCTAAAGGGCCTAATATATAATAAAAGAAATATAAAATAATTAGGATTTATCTCTATGAAATATGGGTTCTCTATGGTACTTAATTGAAAAATTACACATAACAGAAGACACTATAGTAGCATCCTGATTACAGGAGCCATCAGATCGTGAAATTTCAGAAATGATTTATGTGATAAATGCATGAGAACCATTATCAAACCAATGAAAATTTTATAGATATTAGGAATATAATATCTAATGTTTTAATGAATAAAAATTTATATTACTAATAGATATTATATATACCCAATATATTCCATGATGTTATTTTAGTTATGGTTGGAAAAATCGTTTTACCTACGGAATTTCTCTTCGTAGACAAAATGGAAGAGGGAAATGTCCCCATCCCAATAGGGTGACCTTTCATTATGGACATTAATTAACTAACATATTATAATTTTTTTTGGGTTAATTTAATTTATTGGTGAAGAACAATTATTTTTTGATGTTGTCAAATAATACATTCAATATTTTGATTCACTTGGATGTCCATAAATTTTTCTCACTGACGATGAAAGTGGTGATATGGATTCTGAAGATTAGGGGGATACCCTATATCTTGATGAGGAATATGGTAGTGGATGTGATGAGGATAAGTACATTAATCCTCTAACTAATATATTTCTTCCAATATATCACTCCATTGATCATTAATCCTCTAACATTATAACGAAATCCTCTTCCAAAAATAATTAAATATTCATTCTTAGAGACATAAGAGGTACTTACAATCATCATAAGATGAAACCTGAATAAGGAGAAAGAATAGAAATTTCTAAATGTCATAAAATGTCATAAAAATTAAATATCGTAGAGTGTGGTACATATTAAGGATATTGTACCCATGATCTTTATTCACAAAATCTTGTTGGAAGAAGGATAAAAAATCAGTCTTAGGGGATACTCATCTAATCTAGGAAACATGTGGTCATAATGTATCTTCTTAAACTTGTGGATGATGAAATAATTTATTCCATATGATATAGATAATGGATGACCCTATTATAAATTGTAACAAATATTGGAAGCCAAACATTTATAAAGATTTCTGAAAATTAATTTATTCTCACATAGACCATTATAGGATGGATAGTCTGGGTGGATTATAGAAACCATCACACTACAACCAAAAATGAACATTTTATTCTCTCATTCATGGTTCATATTATGGATACATTTTTTTGAAATTTAATTCTAAAACATCCATGATAGATATTCAGTGTACAATCAAATTCCCATTGACTTGGCTGATAATTCAAAAACAACAGTCTCATGTACATTCAAAACAGTCACTTATCAATGGATGTCATTCAGAGTGTGTAATGAACTATAAAAATTCCATTGATGTTTGAATAATATATTTAAAAATATGGAAGTGTAGTCTTGAGCTAAAATTATGGATTACTTCTCCATATACGAATGATATTTTGATGATTATTTGATAAATTTAGAACATCTAGTTGAACAGTGAGAAGAAAAATGTCTTCTACTAAATGATAAAAAATTCATTATTATGATAAATTTAATAATAGACCTCAAGAATTATATTTTAAGGCGTGAAATATAATTTTATCCTTATATAATCATGTCAGAAATTTGTTTCTAGAACCCACAACTATGAAGGGAATAATAAGTTTTCTAGTCAACCTAGGATTCTACCATTGGATTTGTCAGATTTATTGCACAAACAACATGACCATTGACACAACTTCTATCCAATGAGTTTTTATTTGAATTTAATGAAGAATTATTATAGTAAATTTATTCTGTAAAACACAACATATTTATAACTTCCATTATAATCTCTCATTAGTAGTAAAAATACATCGAGTTGATGTGTGATGCTAGTGAATTTTTTTTTGGGGATATTTTTAGGAAAATAGGTTGATCAAGTTATTCATCCCATATAATATTCCATATATACTCTTAATGAATCTTAAACTATCTATACCACCACATAGAGAGATATTCTTATAATAGTTTGTGTGTTCAATAAATTCTGCTCATACCATGTGCTCTTAAGAGTTATTGACTTCAATGATCAAGAAATGTTAAATTATATTATAAATAAAAATGATGATAAACCATGGTTGATACATTAGATCCTATTTCGGCAAGATTATAAATTAATATAAAAGATATAAAGGGGATCAATAATTTTACATTAGACCATCTATCTAGACTACATCTCTCTAATGTTAATTATAATGAAAAAATTTGAAATGTAAATGAGTTACCAAATGAAACACTTTTCAATGTGGAAACGCTTTCTCAACTGTAACGTTGGGGTTCTGGAAGACACCCAGAGGTGCCCCATAACTGGTTGGTCACATGGCCTCAAGTGCATTTTCCCGAATTCCAGAGGCGTCCGACTAGTAACAAGGGCCTTGAGAATGATAATGGTGAAACTATTCCCACATTGGTAGAGTAACACAGCTGAAGGATACAATTGCAGTAGCGGAAACCGTGTCAAATAAAACAAAAGTAAATAGCATAAGACAAAAAAAATAATAAACTGGACCACAAATATATTTATTAAGGATGCATGATACATAAGTCTAGGAAAACAACCAAAGAAATACCAATGTTGTAATACAACAATACTAAACAAAAGAACAAAAGAATAAAAGTAAATAAATCATCATAATTTCAAGGAATATCTTGGTTCCATGCTCTCCATCTCCACAACAATCACGTACTTGAAGTATCAGGGCTCTATCCCTTGTCTACACATTCAAAAATATAATCTGTTTGGGACCAAAAGCATGGCCAAAACAAGGTGTGAGACTAAATCCCATTATGAAACCACCACGAGATCTGTGCCTAATAGTCATTGAATATATGGCTTGTAAAAGTACTAAAAATATTAAATAGGAATGTACTCAACAGTAAACAATCCATAGTTTCAATATCAAGCAACAACTGACCAAGAAGATAAACACAGACAGGTAATCCTCTGGGAGGTACCCACATCCTATGGCCTCTGGTCCTACCTAGAAACACGAGCAAGAAACATACACAAAGGTAACCCTCTGGGAAGTACTCACAGACCATCCCCTCTATTCCTACTTAACAAGTACAAGAAAACCTCTATGCAGTACACTCAGTCTAACCCCTCTAGTTCAGCTTATGTATAGACTCTCAGAGGAAGAAATCACCATAAATTCCCCCTATAGTATCGTATTGTAACTAATGGCGCTTCAGGGAAGCTATTACGTCACATTCCTTTTATGTCCCGCATCGAGGAACTATAGACTCTCTGAGGAAGAACTCAATGTTAATCCCTCATGTGGTCTCGCATCGTAATAAGAAATGAAACTCTGGAGAAACCCTTACATCCATTCTCCCAATGGTCTATACATCAGGTTCACACAACCCTATGTAAGTCAAGAAAATGTAGCAGCGCGTATCGGCCAAGGTAAACCTCAAGAACTACTTGGGTAGCATTCTAAATCATAACATCATAACAGAAAAACAGTCACCCCATCCTACAATATTAAGCATAGGAAAGTAAACAACAACCTAAAATGAAATCTAGACCCAATGGTCAAAACAGGAAAAACATGCATGGGTAACTCATCCAAAGAAAAACAATTCACCCTATTCACTATCAAATATCATCCAATAAAGCATAAAATTATAGTAGATATACAATAGGGTAAAAAGGTAAACATGAAATACCCCATTCTTGGGTTTTGGGAAAATTTTCACATAAAACTCAAATACATTCAATAGAAAGGCACAAACCATCTACCTTCGCATTGGGAGATTAGAATATAAGAATTTTAGGGCATGAATCACCTTTGAACTCTGTAGATCTATGAAAGCGTCTAAAACCATCAACAGAGGATAACATGAAAAAGATGAGTAATCATGAAATAAATCTCAAGGAAAATATAGAACTTACCTAGGCGATCCCAAAACAATAGACGGTGGTCGAATCAGTGATCGGACGGAGGTTCGAGGACTCAGAGGAAGATCGTGGCCGTATAGCTACTCTCGGCCGAACAAGGCCAAGATAGAGAAATTTCTGGTGATTAGACATGACCCAGTTATGTTTAATGAAAAAAAGAAAATACATGGAATGTACTTTGGAAGTACACAGTATGTACTTCCAGTTTCAGTACTCCACTTTAAGCAGCCTCTATGTCACCCCCACATGGCTGTGTGAATGGCTGCTACACGGCCAGCACACATCTACATGTGGTAACAGATTACACGGCGTGAACTCAAAAAGTACCAAGCGTGTACTCATAAAGTACACAGTGAGTACTTCGAAAATTTCATGGAATTCCACTTTTCTCCAAAAATGACCCAAAAAGGAAATCATACCTGAAATGAAGATCCAGGTTCTTATATAAACCATGGGTTTCTGATATAGTAAACTATTTTCACACTAATACTCTTTATCCAAAATTCTCTAATCAACAAATGATCAAATTTCTATTAGATACATTAAATCTTTATTGGGATTATCCCTTACTAATTAATCAATTTTTTGATGGTTTAATGTGATGTTGCATCCTGATAGATGACGTTTCGAGTGTACTAGATTTATGTAACGAGTCACTAAATAATAGGAACTATGACTATGACCATACTATTATAAATATTATTCAATGAGTATTTTCTAAAAAGTCAAATGGGAAGTAAAAATATTTTTTAAAATATTTTACGGTTCCGTAGGATATGAACAATTGGAAAACATAATGAAATGCATCAAAACCTCATCCTTGATGTATAAATATTTGAATTTTGGGGAATATATTTATTGGAACCATTTACCAATTCTCCTAGAGATATGTATATCATGGTCTATGTAGACTATATATTTACATAGGTATAAGAAGTATCTTGAACCCTTAAAATGCCCAATGTTGTCATGAACTTTTAAATATGTACAATTTTTCCAAATTGGATTTCCCTTTTTCATTAATTAGTGATAAAGGGAAACCCAAAAAAAAAATACCATAAAATTAATGCCTTAAAATATGAAATTTGATATAATATTGGAACCCCTTACCATCCGCAAGATAGTGGGATGGTGGAAGTGTCCAATTAGAAATTAAAAATATATTAGAGAAAATAGTCAAATAAAAGTCAAAAGGGATGGTGTGTCAAACATGATGATGACCTTTAAGAGTATCAATCAAATTATAAAACAATCATCCAACCATCCAGGTTCAAAATAGTATTCGGAAAACCTTGTCACCTATTTGTTGAATTAGAACATTGATCATTCTATGTGATTAAAAAGAGAAAACTAGATGCTCAAAAAGATAGGAAATAATGGTTATTTGAAATAGTTGTGTTGGAGGATATAAGTTGAGATGATTATGAATATTAAGAAAAATTATAAAAAAATAATGTTATTGGATTACTGGTTCATAATTAAAAGGGTATTCCCATCCGTGAAAAGGTTATTTTGATCAATTTACACGTTAAATTATTCTCTAGAAAATTGAAATCATGACTGTTAGGAAAATTCAATGCTGATAAAGTCTTCATCTATGGATTTGTAGAAATATTACAATGAGAATGAAATTTAATCAATGTTAATAGTTATTGGACAAAATTTTACCATGAACGATTTAATAAAAGTTGTATCTTATAGTTTATATTCACTTGAGATAAGAAAACATTGATCCCTCGACCATAGATGAAAAATTTAGTGGGATGCATCCCAATATTATTTTCTTATGGATTTTTTTGGATAATTTATGTTTTTATGCTTCATTTACACTAGACGTCTGTAGATAAATCTTAAAAATTGACATGAAAATATATTTTACATTATAAAAATCACAAATGTTTTTTAAAAAAATCACACAATACATGTCATAAATATTAAATTAATTATGTCGATTCATCAAAGATTATTTTTAATCCATAACCCTGTGGTTTATGATATCTATTACACTTTCCACATCCTCTAATTATTCTTTTCACACTAATTCATTCCTCTCCCCAACAGCTCCACCCTCAAGGCTCCCCCTAATCCTCTCGCAACCACACATCCTCCCTAAACACAAAGTCCCGCCTTCGACAACTTCTCTAACATTTTCTCATTATAGTGCTCCATATATCCATCCTAATTTCACTTCCCCACCATTGGAATGCATGATTGCTAGTGGAATAGAGAAGACACCTCCCATAAACCCAGATAAGTGAACAAACTAGAGAATATACCCTCCCGTAGCCAAATATCACTCATGTGACCCTTCTCCACCTCCTCCACCACTATTGGATCCCACCAATTATCTATCACCGTTATGTTTGGCCTTATATAATACTCCCATACATTCCAAGGCTACTATATAGAATTATTTTCTACATCATTGACTTCATTTTACACTCCCACAATATCATGTCTATTTGGCCCATTAGTAGGACAAGCCCATGTGAGCCAATAAGATGCTATATTTGACCATCATTCAGAAAATAATTTCGGACAACGAATTCATAAAGGCACTATAATGGAATAATTTGTGACATATATTTAATGTTCATAAAGATACTTAATGGAATATCTAAGTTATGTTCCTATCATTTTTTGAGCTTGATATTATTCAGGCAACCTTCTGTTTTGGAGGATGGAATCGAGAGATCATGTAGGGCTAGTTTGGTTTTGGGATGGGTATTTATTTTTCTGATTTCTCCACCTCTATATTGTCTATATTAATAATACAAGACCTGAACATTTGTGATAATCCAAATAGATATGTGATGATATAACTCAACCTAGTATGAATCCATGATCCTCAAACAAAAAAGGGCACCCACCTGAAGGGTTCCTCTCTAATTAATAATCATCATTATCTAGCTGATGCTTGGATGATAGGGGTGAGACTACCATGGGATCATCACTCAATCCATGGTGTTGATTCTTATAATTGTCATAGAATCCCCAATGGTGAATATGGACTGGCTGTTTTCCATATATCATTAGGGTTGGGACATTTGGATATGTCATGCCCTTATGGGAGGTTCCTCCCTCTTTCAAATGGATGGGAGATTAGAGATTTTCTATACCTCCTAACCCATACACTCACATGTTCCAATAAAGTCAATAAATTGTGTCATAATCCATGGTATGGGGATGATCTTAAAGGTGAGATATCGTTATGATTGGGCACCTGACCACCTATGTCCATTAATGAGGTACCCACCCCACTCCCTTAGTAGCACCTTTAGTTCCTACCAATCAGACTGATTGTACCTAAACAGAGGCATCCCCACTTCACAATCATATCCATTATTCATCACCCCTACTATGTGGTTTTGATTCCAAGGTGGGGTGTGACATGTTTTATTATAGAGAACCATCGTAGCATGTTACATCACATAGATATCCCAATTAATTAAGATCTCAAAGTTTCCTTTCTCTTGTCCACCCCTCAACCTACCCTTACAGACAGTACTACATCACATCACCCTCACAACTTATTCCACTAGGCCTACCCCCGACCACATACCTATCCCTAAATATTTTCACCAGTGGAAACCCCTATCTATCTATATCCCAATATCTTAGATATTTTTTCTCATTAGGAAATCTTTGTTCTCACTTAGAATTTTTAGTAAAAAATCGTCGATAGTGAAAGGGACCTATTTTGGTGACTCAACTAGAGGTTACATTCATTGTAAAATCTATCAAAAATATAGCATTCATTATGGATGGTTCCTCACCTCCTACTACATCTAGTTGAGTACAACCAATGATTACTAAGCCAGCTACCAGCACCAAAACACTTGTTACACTGGTCGGTCCACCTATCGACCCCATTATTAAAAATATAGACATTATAGGACAGTATCATCCAACTATCTCTATGGAGGGGACCAAAATTAATATTCAAAGAGATTATACCCACACATTTTATGTTATCCATAGTGAAGAGTATATTTATCTCTTTATGGATGTCTTTTTGGATTCAATATATTCTATTCCCCTTTTTGTATCGTCTACTTGACATTAGGTAAGGACTAATTTTTTCTCCTGATGCTATTTTTACTCATTCCCAATCAAAGATTAATACATTTGTGTCATGTATTAATCGTTTTATTACTCAATGTATTTTTATACTCTAACTAAACTTCCAATTAGACTCCGCATGAGATTTTCCAACATTCAGTTGTTCCCTAGTAAATCCACCTAGGATCTGTATATATGATTTATTTTCCACATGAGAGGTTTCGATCGACTATTTACAAGGTATTGAATCATAAAAAGAATCCCTTAGAGATTTGGAACTATAAAAACCCATAATTTTCAAACAAAGATATCAATTCTGAATAGATAAACATTCGTTACAAAACATAACAATCCACACAATGACCATATTGAACTTGTGCCTTTGAAAACATTGAAATATGAAAACACGTTCATAAAATATCTACATTATATCCCACTAAGGTATTAATATCTATATCCATAATTAGGCACATCATACATAGTAAATTTCTTTAAAACATAAGGAATGTGAACATAAAAATAGATTAGATTAAATTTTCAGTAATTTTTAAAAAGAATATATTAATAATAACTTGTGCATAACATGAGAATAAGGGTATGATAATATAATCATAACATCTAAAAATCATATCCTATATATCGTATGTCATAATCATGAATCATGGAATAAATATTGGTTGTTAATAAGACTATAAGCCTAATGGATTCGAGTAATGTAAAAAATAGAATCAAAATATTTCTATAAAAATAAAATTTTGGAATACGATAATGTATGGAATAATAGTTTTCTTTGTAGTAAAAGATCATTACCAAGACGATCACTATAGAATTTTTTCACTCACAAACCCATAGTAGTATTAAATTTTCACTCCCATGACTATCATAGTGGATTGGGATCACTACAAAAAACACTATAATAGTCGAAATTCACTATTAAGACAATCATAGTGGACAAAGACCAATACTGAACTAGGATAACTCCCATTATAGCCCTATTTATCTCATTATATATCATTTTAAAAAAATAATTTTGAGTGATATTTAGGTCTCACACATCCTAAAATAAAAATAATACATATTTATGAAAAAATATTTAAAAAAATAATCATATCAAGCTCATTTAAAATTGTGTTTCTTAAAAATTTCATAATAGTATAATCCTTGTAATTAAAATTTGCATAATAAACATTCCATCTTTATATCCTGGAATAACCCATGGAATAGAAAAAGTTTTCATAAACATATTTACATCATAATTATAAACCATAAAATCAAATAATAAGGACGGTATCCTTAGATATCATCCCTAGAAAATAATATGTTACAACAAGGGTTCTTGAATTTTATGGATATAAATATCATTAAACAATAAAAAACATTCATGAGGTAAATAACCTTTGATTTTGAAATCACTTTATTAAAATTAATTTTTTTTAAATTATAATGTAAACCATTTTATTTCAATATAACTATGGCAAAATGTAAGGTAATATTCATATAATTAGGTGGATATAAGGGTGGTAAATTCTATTTGTTCCATAGGAGTAAAAAAAATTCATTAATTAAATTAATTAAATTCAAAAAAATATATCATTCGGAAAATGGAAAGTATGATCCTTTAAAACAGTTTTGTGAATTTCAAAATGGGGAAAAATTACAGTTAAATTTCGTTTGATAATAGAAAAAAATTCTTGAAATCTTTTTCTTGAAAACATGGATATGCAATTGAATGTAGTTTTGACTGAAGAGATAAATTAAATAATTTTTTCTTAGAATTTTTTTAATTATCTTGGTTAATTAAGATGATGAAAATAAAAATAATATATCTATATTAAATAAATAAGAACATGACAAGAAAATGTAAGTGTTTCATAATATTTATTTTACAATATTTCATAATTATAAATATAATAAAAAATAATCATGTCAAAAAATGAGACTGTATCATAAAACCCTTACCACTTTGGTATCATAAGAATAATAATAACCATGAAATAATGGACATTATATAGAAATTTAAATCAAAATATCATCAATAATAAACATGATTAATGAAATACATGGTAATTATATATACCAAATAATTGAAGCAAGTGGTTAATATAACATTTGTCTCACAGAAATAAAAGTGTGGCGATAATCAATTAGTTTGTGATTGACTTCCATCATATGCATTAGATCATCTTGTATAATAAGTTTAAATTGATCATATATATATATTAAATTTAAATTATCATACATAGAATACCAAAAATTATTTACATAAAACATTTTATCTTCTGTTTGTTAACAGATCTTTATTAAAATCACTATTTTGGGTGATATCTTCTGTGTTTTTCATATATGTTATGGTTTAGTACTTTCGGTCTTGGTATTTCAGTAATAGTTCCTTATGCTAAATAATTTTCATAATTATATGTATAAAATATATATTAATTATATAAATTACGAGATTCATTAATATATATAGATATAGAAAAATGAATTACAACATTCATGTAGGCGATATGTCGTACATTAGCATGCATGATGTTTTCAATTTTTGAATAGATAGAATGAATGAAAATTAAATAATACATATCGATTTTAGAATCCTTGTTTTATCATATATATCATGTATGTTAATTATATACAAACATATTAAAATCCAAGTAAAATAGAAATGAAAAATTCGCAATGTGGAGATGGAAAGTATCATATATAATAATTAAACCAAATATAATAATCATTCATAAAAATAGTGATGAGAAATAGGTTGTATCATTATGTTTATATGGTAAGATATTCATACACACGAGCGATAGTTTCACTTGTGATTTGATTGAATGTTTGTTAATAATTGTGGTTTCGTATTCATAATAACATTGAAATATATTTATTATTGTGATGTTATTATTATTTTTAGAATATAATAGATTTTAAGGAGTTAATGAATAATTATAATGAAATTGATTGGTTAGAGAGATCACCTCTTATATGAAATAACCTCTTTATATATCCTCTTAATGGATCTAGGGTTGGTATTTTGGGAATACCAAAAACTATTAAATGTGGACATGGATGTGGATAAGTTAAAATAGAATTGTATTTACAATATATAAGGATCAATGTGTTTTCAAGTAGAGAAATGTGGGGTGCACTTTAATAATTCTAGGCAGAGGGTACAACCTTAGTATTTCTTAAAATATAAAATGTATACTAATTCACTCTCACAATAAATTATTTAAATGGAAGATAAATGATCAAATGATTATATTTTTACCTTATATTGTCCCCCCTTATCATCTTTTACTATATTTGTGAATTTAAAATAGATTAATAAAATATTATATTTGAAAAATATAATTATATCCAATTTAGCCTTCACCCATTTAATTTGACATAAAAAGCATAGCGAAAAGGTTATACATTTAATATAATTCTATAAAATAAAAATTATATGTCATATTCATATAGAAAACTCCTAAATCAAATTAACTTACACCAATTATATTACTTTTAAAGTTTTTAATACAATGTAATATATATTTATACCAATAATATAAATATTGAATCAGGTTTTCATTAGAATTGAATTCCATTATTTAATTAATAAACATCATTACAAAATTTTTATAATGAAAATAATTTCATTAATCAAAAAAAAAGAAACAAAAATTCATTCATAACATTCAATTTTTTCATTTGTGTACTTATAAAATATATTTAAATCTAAGAGTGTCACATTTTTTAAAAATGTTACTTTAAATATTATATATCCATTTTAATGGAAATTTGTCAATTAAAAAACTAAATTTAGAACCTAAGTTGAATAGATTATAGTTAAATTCATCTGATAAGAATCATGACGAAAAAATTGAAATATCACATATTTTTAACTTAAAGTAACTATTATTACCTTTTACCGAGCAGATAAATTTTACTATAGTAAAAATTTATATTGAACAAAAATAGAAGGGAACTATTTAAAAAAATTTAATATCATAATTCAAAATATAAAATCCGTTTTATAAAATTCAATTTCTAAAATTAGATGAAATTAATATTTAAAAAACAATACAATATGTGAGGAAACCCACTTTTATGGAAAATATATTTTTGAACATAAAAATTAGTTTATTATTATTCAATTATTAGAAAAATATTAAATTAATATTTTAAAAAATTATTTCACATTTAATATAGAACATTAATTAAAATCATTTTCTAATTGTGACTAATTTAATTTTTAATGAAAAAAATATTATATGCAAATACTATATTTCTTAAAAAACATCACTGTTACTTTTAAATGATTTTTATTTTTCCTTTTAATTAATTGGTAACCAAATAACTCATTTATAATCATGTAATAAACATATTTTTCATAATTTAGTTAGTTATATTCCAAACTTTAAATTCAAAATATTGGCGAATACTATAATTTAATACTATATCATAGTTCTTTTAAACTCGGCGTTGCATGTAACATAATATATCAAATAAATTGAAATAATTTTTAAAAAATATTTCAAAAATTATTATAGGTTTATATTCTATAATTGATGAAATGAATTTTCCATTGAAATTCATCAATATGATACAAAATAATGAAGATATCTTATTTCAATCTAACACTGATTTCCCATATAACATTTTTGAATTTGTGATTTCTCCAGAGAACTTTCACTGGTTGAATAGTTGTTTTCTAGAGTACTTTATCATTAAAATTCAACCTTTATACTCATTTTTTCTCATAATAAAGATCATATTATTGTGTTATGACCACTTTTTTTATAACATGAGATGGATCATATATTTACTTCCTAATGATAGAAACATGGAACACATTGTGATCTTGAGAGAGGATCAGTGGAAGTGCCAAGCGATAATATGTTTTTCCAACTTGATCAAGAATCTAGAAAAGGAAAAGATGCATTGGGATAAAATTTCCATTATTTATGAATCTCATATAATACATCCATGGATAAATTCATATAATATCATTATCACCTACTTCAAATTAGATTCCATGATGATAGTTTTCATCAAATCATTTATATTGACTATCGCATGTCTTGATGTGATGCTAAATGAATATGATTTTCTATGCCATTTCTTCATATATACCAGGTGATAATAGTTTTTTATTAATTATCATTTCATAATAATGAAATTATATACTTATTTCTATTTATAGGTTCATAATAATCCATTTTAATACATAAGTGGAGGAAATTTTTGTTTGAAAATTGAATTTTAGAAAGGTGTTGATTCCAAACACATTTGAAATATATAGAGTAAGGTCTTAGAATATCCTCTATGGTTTGAATTACTCTTTATGACTGACCATATATTTTAGGATGATAAACTATACTAAAATTCAATTCTATATATTGATCATACTAATAACTTTTCCAAAAAACCACGATAAGCCTCGAGTACTGATAAGATATCATAAAATGTGGTACTCCATGAACCCTTACCATTTTATTAAAATATATTCTGTAAAGTTGATACAATGAAAAATATTCTCTACTGATAATGAATTTTGAGGAATTTTTATCGATATCAACTATCATCCACATATCATTTTTCCCTTTTGATGTTTTGGTGAGTTCATTTATAAAACCCCTTGGGATGTCTTCCCATTTCAATTATTGTATGGGTAATGGTTATAACAACCCCTTCGAATTTTTTCTCCCATCCATGACATGTTGACATACCATGAACTGAGATATATACTCCTCAATATATCTCTTCATAACACTACAGAAAATAAACTCTTTCAGATCACTATACATCTTTATACATCTAGGATTAATAGGGAATATAAAATAATGAGCTTCATCTAGAAGCTCCTTCTTCAAAAATGGTATGGATGGAATACATAAAAAATTCCTAAACCTTATTATACCATCATAATAAATGTTATGATTATTAAAATTTCTCACCTTATTTTTCATTTCCTTATCTTCCATTAGTGGTCGTTTAATTTGCACATGGATATCTGATTAATCACTCGTTTTAGAAAGACAATACTTCTACCATTCCTCTATGATTTCCCTATCAATCCTATGGAAATCCTAAAATGATTGATAATTTTTTATCCTCACCACAAATAATATAGAATTATACATTCTTCATATAGAATCATTTCCCTTATTTTGGTTTCTATTGTGATAATTTATTGAGTAGTCATAATCTATAATAAGCTCCAACAATATTATATGGTATATAATCAACTCTTTCTATGTGAAAATATACATTAAACTTATTTGATATGTATATATATCACTTCATTCTTTGGAAATATAATTCATGCATACCATTAATGCTAAAATCACACCAACTCACTCCAAAAATTATTTGGGAAATTTTACTCGTGAACCATCAATTTTAATGAGGTATTAGCTATCGACATGTCATTCTACATGTGAAAATTTCCCAATCCTTTATTTTTTATATCACAATATATTACAAACCCTTTACTACTATAGGGGAAAAACATGTTCACTAAATAAACTTTTCATCAGTTCCTTGATATTTTATTCACATTCATATATCCAAATGAACCTATATCCCTTTTTATTTGACATTCTATGTGGGTTTTACATCCATAATAAATTCTAAAAAATGACTAATAATATCCATAAAAATATGAAAACTAAGGATCTTAGTCATCGTGGTCAGTTTCGACCAATGCTCAGTAACCTATACATTTAAAGGATATGCTTATATAACCTCACTCGGTATTATCTGACATAAGAATTAATCTTTTGGATGACAAAATTCACACATGGTAATTTATTCAGAATTTTTCTCCGAGTTTTGGGTGATTAGTAAAATTCTCATGTGATCTTAATTCTCTTCATTTCACACTAAATATATTATAATATCATCTATAAGTAATACAAAAAAATGATCAAGATAATCTCTAAGGACTTGATTCATTAAATCCATGATGGTGGTGAGTGAATTAGTAAGACCCAAGGAAATAACCATAAATTCATTGTTTCTATACAATGCATGTTATTTTTCAAGGTTATGTCATCCATTCTAACCCTTGACTGATAATATAAAAAATAAATATCAATCATATAAAAGTATTGAGATATGTGTAGTTGATAAAATATTTCATCAATACATGTTACAGAATACATTTTATTGATAGTGAGCTGGTAATGTTCATGATAATAAATTAATATACACATTAATCAATTTTTTTATTTAAAAAAATAACTAGAGTACCCTATGGTTACACACATTTCTCAAATATTAACTTTTATAGATTCTCTTAGGATATATTATTCTATTACTGCAACTCTCTTAGATCCATTCTACATAGAGTCTTTAAAATAAATGGAGAATAAGGTACGAGTTCTGCTGATAACTAACCATCACGATTCAGTAAAGGACCAGGAAATTATTCAATCAATACATCAAAAAGTCCCACATAACATGAACATCATTGATGCTTAGTTTCGACACAATTATATGAGATAAATACCCTTCTTAAATAGGAATCAAGAACAAAATAATAGATAAGGGTTCTATAGTATGTTAATATTTATCAACACACCAATAGTCAATCATATGTTTTTTTTGGAATATTTGACATGAATTCACCACCCCAGAAATTGATATGGTATTTATAAAATGAAATCCAATAAATTCATATCATAACATCAAACCAAAAAATGGTAGAATAAGAATATTTAAAGAATAAATATTTCCAAATACATCAACTAGTGAATAATCATATATTTTAGATGTGATCTCAACACTATTAGGAGTTTTTACTGAAAACTAAAAATCTAATCACTAAGGTTGAATAGTTATACCCTTATAAAAATTATTGAATATAAAATATTGGGAAAAATCCTCATAAAATAATAAATTAATTATTCTATAGTGTATTGAAAGTGTACCTGTCATGGTTTTTTATAATATCTCTCATCAGAAATAGTGGCCACTATAGATTTCCTTTTTCCTCTAGGATGAAGAGGTTTTAGACATTGATCATCATCAATAACCAATATAATTAGGAACTAGTTTGTTTAATTTCCATAATCATGATATTTAAAATAATAGTGTTTGGGTGTAAAATATATGCATATTATTCTTTACTCACATCATTAGATAAATTCTTCCAATCATACCGACATTAAATTTTATAATTATATTCCATTACACACATAATGAAACTACCATTTCCATTATGAAAATTTTCTTCATAGTTTGTTTCACACATTGGTAAAAATGTAAATCTCAACTTTTTCCCTCTATTGTATTTATAATTTTAATTGAATTAAATATTTCTTTCATAAAAACCCAATGAGACTGATGAGTTTGTCTAATCCCCATATACACTTATAAAAAACATTGAATAATTTATTCATTTCAATTATACTCCCCTGTAGATGATACCCTTCACAGAAATGGGTTTTAGCCAATGAGTAATCATTAAACCTAACATTCAAGATAGACGATATCACAAAAAACATATCTTAGAAGACCTTTCCAAATTTCCTCAGAGGTACAAATTAATTCATCTTACTTATTTTTTATATCAAGTAATTAATTTTTATTTATTGTGTGAATAATATGATTTCTGTAATTATATAAAAATAATATCTTAAACTCATCCCAATCAATAGAAAAAATTTATTCATATTTCCTCATGTTCATGATAATAGTCAACTATTGATACTGTTCATCTTTATAAAATTACACAACTTGGATAACGATCTCATTTTACAATCACAGGAGAATGGAAAAAATATTTTCAATGGTACCAATCTAATTATTATATACTATTGCATTAATAAACCCACTAAAATTAGGCAAATGATTCTTTATGAAGGAATCGTATGATTTTTTCCTTCCTTTTCTCACATAGAAGTTTATTATGACTCATATAATGAGAATGTTTTTCAAGAATAGAAATTATAATTTTCATTCAGATCCCATAACATTTGGTTTATCAGGAGGAAAATCATCTCATTGTCAAACACATTCATCATTAACAGGATTTATTTAGCTTCCAGCAAAAATGTAAACAAAAAAGAATAGTATTACAAACAATGATCACATAGGGAAACCACATAATCCTGAACATTATTATACAGGATTTCTAAATACTGAATCTTTCTTTAATGAAACATAATTTTTATACTAGGTCATTTATGAACATTACCAAAACATCAAAAATTTATCATATCTATTTATTTATCCCTATGGTCCTCGATAATGTTTCCTTATCATAGTTTTAAAAGATAACTAAGATTTTCCTTGATACTAAATATAGAAATCAATGCTATTCATATATATATATATATTATCCTAATAATTGAATATTAATTACATAACATAATGATCCATGATATAATCATATAATTAGAGTGGTGGTGGAAACATGGACACATAAAAATGGGTTTATAAAATATATACACAAATAACACTATGTTATGTATGACTATCAGCCATAATAGACATATCTTACATAATAAAATCTTCATAACATGGGTAAAGGGAAAATAAGAAATGGTGTTCTCATAATCTCATTAATAGTATAAAATGATGATATAAATGACCACTTGTGAATAACATGAAAATAATGGTATGAGAATATGGGAATAATATTTGATATTAATAAATTTCATATCATAAAACATAATATTGATTCATTGTAGTAATCATGTTAGTTCACAAGAAAGGAATCAAAATGGAATAAAATAACACAATCCATGTAATTATAACACATTCATAGGACATGGAATTGTTGAATTCACATTAGTATATGAACATCCTTCCTCGGAAGTCCAGGATAATTTCTATGACTATAATAGTCGATTGGTTTCACTCCTAAAACTCTGAAAATTGTCAAGATTTAATTACAATAATATCATAGTGGATTAGGATCACTCCCAAAACCAATATACTAGTCATTCATCACTCTTATTATTATCATCAATGACGAAGTCCCATACTAAACTAGGTTCTATCTTTATTTATTCCCTATTTATTTTATGAGATATCTATCATTATAAAATACATTGGAGTGAGATATAGGTCCCAGACATCACAAAATGAAAATAAAATATATATTTGATACAATATTATAAAACATCTATAACTTCAAAACCCAATAAAATAATTGGTGATCATGAATATTTCATCATAGTATAAGACATGGAAAAGAATTTGGTTTCAAAACAATTCGATCATTTCATCATAGCAATACACTTTTAAAAGAATTGAAATTCATAAAAAAATTATTCATAAATATGATCCCAAAAATATGGAATATGGATTCCATCAGTTGATCATAACCCTTGTAAAACATATGTTAAATCAATGGTTTTGTCTTTCATGAATAGAAAACAATTAAAATATTATTAAAAATTCTTGAGGGAAATATTATTTCCATATCGAAATATGTTTTGTAAAATAGAAAAAAATGCATATATTATGTGAAACAATTTTGTCGAATGTTACGATGGAAAATTAAAATGGAATCATAAACGAATTGGGCATCCATGATGGTGAGAAATTAAGTTAATTCGCTAAAATTTAAAGAGACATTCCCTTCAAACACTTGTAAAAAGTAAAAAATGAACATCATTTTAGAAATAAAAAAGAATATTTATTTTAAACCATTTAATAAAAAGTAATACATGGGAAACAAAACTTTAATAAATAATTTTTTAATACTAAAAACAATCTTAAAACCATTTTTAGAAAACAAATACATTGAAGGGAAATGACTTTCAATCGAAGAGAGAAATGATGTGACTGTTCATTAGAAACATATTTTTAGTATCATGGATACTTAAGGAAAGGAAGATGAAAGGAAACCTATATTTTTAAGAAAGATATATAGGAGAATAAAATTCATGGTTACATTGACATGTATGTTGTAGTATTTCATCTTTGGAATGATCGACATAAACAGTCTTGATAAACAATATGATTGTAAAATAAAACCCATTTTTCTTTTTGTAACATTTTAGTCGTATGCCCCATGAAATAAATAACCTTATATTAATATATAAGTTCCCCTAAAATTGATAGGAATCATTCCATTATGTATTCAATGGTAGTATATACACCACCTTAAATAAACAGGTGTTGAATACAACATCTATCTCCTAGAAATAAAAGTGAGAAAAAATATCTTATATTTGGATCAACATCCTCAAAACACATTGTATACTTATATATAATAAATATATATTTATCATAAATATATTACAAAAATATAATAATATATATAATACCATATATGATTTACTTGTTACATTTTATTACCTTTTAATCGACACTTGTTTATATAATCAATGTTTGGATGATGTCGACTTCATTTTTCAAGTATGTTTTGGTTTGGTAGTTTTGGTCCTTGTATTTTGGTAAAATTTAAACAAAATGATTTTTTTAAAATTTATATGAATATAATTTTTATTCATTATATATTGTTTTATTGTTATACATAAAAGTAACCATACATAAATGAATTACACCATTTATATAGATGATTGGCCGTATATTTTCTTGAATGTTGATTTCATTTTTTTTACGAATGAAATGAACGAAAATAAAATACATAATATCAATTATAGAATGATTACTATATCATAAATATTGTATATATTTAATAAATTCAACTTTATTATTATCAATTTAAAAATGCTAACAAAAACCAAATCACCTCACATCTTGGAGACGGTGGTCCATATGCATGCAAGATTGATGTTAATGTTGTAAATTTATTTCTTTGATCATAATATTATATGATATTATCATTCCAAATTTATAATTATATAATTATAATAAGATATATAATAATTAAACTCATAATAATATTCATTCATAAAATTTTGTGATATTAAATATATTGTATCACTACGTGGATTCGGTAAGTTGTGCATACAATTGAAAAGTATTTTTATATCCCATTTGATATAAAGATGGAAAATAAAGGTGATTTCATTATCATAATATCATTTTTGTATATTTAGTAAAATAAATTTATTATTATAATAGGAATATAACATATTTATATGAGTTTAATGAATAATTAAAAATAATGTTATTGGTTTAGGTGATTACCTTTTATTTGAAAGAACAACTTTTGATATCCTCTTAAGGTATATAGGGTAGGTATTTTGATTATAGAAGAACAAATAAAATTTTTATATGGATTTTGATAATATTAATTATTACTGTTTGGTTGAGATATATGGCTCAATGTAGTGGGATGATGAAAAAATATGGGTGCCCATTTTTAATTGAGGGGCGGGGAAACCTCAGGATTTCATAAAAGATAAAAATATATTATTGAAATTATAAATAAAAATGGTTTGTAATGGAATATAAATGAGAAATGGATGAAATTATTAACTATATTCTATATCCCTTTTCAAATGAAATTTTGTTTGACGATTTTCCTGTAATTTAATGAAAAATTATTTTCATAAAATATCATTATTTATAATTTAGACACCACTTAATTAATTTTACATAAAATACATAAATATAATGTTGTAATTTGAATATAATTTTTTATCATTAAATTATGATTTCACACTCACATTAAAAATTTGTGGTGCACATTAACTCACTCAAATTATATTAATTTTAACATTTTCAAAAAAATAATACATATTTTTAATTAATTTGTGAAACACTATATCAGTGTTTTATAAGAATTGATTCATTACAAAATCAATAAATTTTTTAGTTAAATTTATATTTGGAAAATTATTTCATTGTACTCAAAATAATAACTTATATTCATTAATAAATTTATTTTTTCCTTTTGTAGAGTCATAAGAGGTATTTATAACTATGTGAGTGACATTTTAAAACATTATTTTCTTTAAGTATTATATTTTTCATTTTTTTGGATAGGTTTCTATTAAAACAAATAAATTTTATCATAAGGTAATACATTAAGAATTTCTTTAATATAATAAGATTGATTATTAAGTCATTTGGAATTTTCACTTATTTTACCTAAATTTACCTAATTTACCCATTACAAATCCTTTAAATTTTATCATGGTTAGTATTCAAGTTGGCCAAAAATAAAAGGGGACTATTTATCAAATTTGAAAACTATAATTAAACTATGGATTACATTTGGTCAAATTAATTATAAAAAATATGTACAAATTAATATTAAAATAATCACAAAACACACAATAAAAACCATTTTAGGAAAATATAATTTCAATCCAAAATCATGGAATATTTATATCCCATGACTAGAAAAAAAATTAAATGAATTGTAAAAAAATTATTTAATAAATAATATTTTAATTTATTCTAAATCATTCAAGAATTGTGATTAATTAAATTTATTACAATAATAATATGTTGTTACCATAAAAATTCAAAAAAAATATCACTTTTACTTTAAAATAATTTTATATTTATTTATAATTAATTTATAATAACCGAATTCATTCATACTTATGTAACTATACATTTTTTTATTTTAGTCTATCATATTCATACCTAATAATCCAATGGATTTTTGATAAGTATAATTTAAAGGTATATCATGGTTTTTTGACACTAGATGTTGCATGTAACCCAAGATAAATAAAAAATTATATATATTTTAAATAAATTTGTAAAATATTACATTATAACAAGAACACTTACTCTATTTCTAGTAAGATGGTTACCTTTAGTGAACTTACGTACTAACCCATTTTATCCATGACTATTTATTTGGATGATGATGATATAGTTAGATATTTATGGGAGGAAACACATAATATAATCCCTTTTGTCTAATATTCATGTATTTAATTAGTTTTTTTATGTTTTTTTGGTCATGTTTGATAATTATTTCATTTATGAGTGTAATTGAACTTTGTTCTATACATTTATATATATTAATATTCATTTTCACTTCCTTATGATCCTATCTATTTTTTGATTTCCTGTTTTTTATATATATTTTTATAATCATTTCCCTAGTGCATGTATAATTTTTTATAAAAATTTTGTAGGTTCCCTTTATTAAAATCATCATATGAAATTTTACCCATATTTAATGGAATTCATTACTTGGTGATCTCGATTCATTTCGTTTTTCATTATTTTCATTACATTTTTATTTATTTTTATTTCATCCATCCCATATTAGTTCCCTAATAGCGCTGACACTATTTCAATTGATTTTTTGGGACACCCATTATTGAGCTCAATAGCACGTGAACCAATATATTTTCTACTCTCGTAAATGTAGGAGAATTGTTTTTTGAAATGTGATTTAAAATAAAATATCATTCTACCCAAGTAAATAAAATACACAAATTATATGTAAATTTTTAAATTTTATCATTTATTTAAACTTATAATATTTTCATGATTTATTAATTCAATAATTTAATTATAATTATAAATTTTAGAATTTTGTTATTAACTAACTTATTACTAGTCCCTTTCCCTATGTGATATCCTTTTCTGGGTATTTCCATTCCCAATAGAATTATGGACCTGAATCTTCAAATTTATTTCTAATAAAATTTCTTGAGAGAAACATGGAGAATATAAACCCATCTGAACAAGCATTGGTTTATTATAGAGGATATGATTAGAAATAAAAAGGTACCGTAAAAATGAATGAGGAAATTCTATTGATTAATATTTTTTTTCTAAGACCAACCATTACATATCACTAATTTTGAAAACAATTCCATGAATTTCATTGTTAGGATGGAGTTGATTTTCATAACCACTTTATCCCTTGATACCCAACTTGTTGGGTTGATTTTAGTAATTTAATGTGAATATGTATGCGTGAGAAATGATTTTGGATGGGAATATGAAACATGTGACTAGTGATATATTCAGTGGTACGTTCACTACATATAAATTACATGGTCAATTTTTACTTAAACAAATATGGATTACAAATTAGGCAGGTAAAAATTCACCATTACTCTAAAAATGAATCTTCTGAAAGTTGACATGATGTGATGTGGTTCAATTTATGTTTTTCTTAAAAAGTAATTTCAAAATAAAATAAAAGATAAAAATGAAGAAATATTTTAATTTCATTTTAAATTCAATGAATAATCATTGACCTATATTAAGGTTTTGGTAGTACGATGAAGCTACTTTTTAGAAGAGATTATTCATTACAAATTTCATGATTATCTGGTATAATAATTTGAGTTTACCTTCCTTTTGAGTTGTATTTATCCTTATATATCCAACATCCTGTATCCTTGGTGTATTTTGAACATTAATGTAAAATCATTCATTATTATGTGTGTTATTTGAATTTAAATTGTGGAGATGTTAAATCTGATTTAGGCCAATGTTCAGGTGAATTTATCTTGGGTATGATCATAATCCAGTATTATTTTACAGTCGGTGTTGAGGTGAAATTAATTATGAGTTAAATTAAAACATGGTTATTTCATTTTAGGGAATATTTGAAAAAATGAAATTAATGGAATTAGGAATATGAATATATAATATTACAATGAGTCATGACTAGTTTTCTGTATGTGGATGATTTTTCTAGACTAGAATAATCAAATAAAACATGTTTTTCTTTACGTTGGTGTAAGGTATGATTCCTATTAAAATAGATCACTTTGAAATCCTCATCAAGATTGTTTGTTCTCTTGAGCAGTAATTTGTTCAATTATGGGAGAATTTGATAATCATAATTAATATATAAATTATATATTCAACACATAGTTATTTACACATGTTTTATAATTTATTATTTCATTATCTGATTTTGATTTTCTGGAATCATTTGATGATATTGAAAAGATGTTATTACTATTAATGTTTGGAAAATTTATAATTCAGTAGGTAAATACATCAATGATAGAGATATACTAGAAAAAAGAACCATGAAATGAAACCATTTTAATCCATAAAAGTATCTAAATAAAGATAACATGCACCATAAGAGATAGATTTATTGTGTAAAACCCTCGATCATGACGACTGAACAAATTTAATTCAGCATGTATATATTATGAGATATAGAATATCAAAGACTGTAATGTTTTTATTCAGGGTGTAAATATAGTAATCATGGTGTAAATGTTTTGGGAAGAGAAAAAAATAATACTGACATATGTTGTAATAGTCATTAATATCATAAGGTTCTCTAACATTTATTAATTCTTGTAATTCTTGAGTTACAATAGATTTATGTTATTAATTTGGTTTTACATTCCATTATATTAGTTCTCATATTTTTTCTATTCCTCTTTAATTTTATTTTTTAGTTTCAAATTTGTTCTCATTTTAAGAATTTTTTAATTTTATTTATTTCCCCAAAGTGGGTTATTTCATTCACATCTACTTCCATGGTACAATATTATTTAAATTCAGGGAACACTGATATATTGATTGTTTTCTTTGATCATTCATTTTTTGATTAATAGACTTCTTACTACAAATCTATTTTATATATAAAATTATATTCGTATTATGTGAGATGAATCAACTTATGGTTAGGGGTTAAGAGTAGGAGTACCAAAATTAAATGAATCCCAAAACCAAAACATGGGTGAACCATTGGCTAGGAATTATGATTATAAAATAAAACTCTATCGAATTCCATATCATTATCCTGACTTAGTGAACTATAATGGAAGGAAACTAACTTAATTTGAGTAATGGAAGCTATGAGAAATATTTTATAATTCCATCTACTTTTTATGTTTCACCATATTCCCTAATAATGAATACCACATTAAAGACCAATGAGTTATTTTCTAACTCATATATAGTCTTCAAAATAAATGGAGAACTATGTATGAGTTCTACTGATAACTAAACATCACGATTCTGTGAAGTCCCGGAATCTTTTTAATCAATACATTAAAAATTCCCTCATAATTTGAAAATCATTTAAACTTAGTTTCTATAAAATAATTTGAGATATATACAATTCTTTATTAAGAATATAGACCCAATTAATGGATAAGGGTTCTATAGAAATTTAATATTTATCATCACACCGATAGAATATCATAGGTTTTTTTGGAATATCATACATGTATTCACCGCCTGGAAAATTGATATGGTATTTATTAAATGAAATTATATTAATTCATAGGATAAAATCAAACTCTACTAATGGTAGAATAATAATATTTAAGGAAATAAAATTCACAAATACATCAATAGGTGAAGAATCATAGATTTTTGATGTGATCATCGTACTACTAGGTGTTTTTAGTGATAACTAAAAATATAATCACTAAGGAGGAATAGTGATACCCTTATAAAATTTAATGAATATAAAATATTGGGAAACTCCTCATCAAATTTTAATATAATTATTCTAAAGTGGATTGTAAGTGTACCTGTCAAACTTTTTTTCATATCACTCATCCAAAATAATGATCACTTTAGATTTTCTTTTTCCTCTACACTCAAGAAGTTTTGTACATTGATCATAATCATTAACCATTATAATTAAGAACAAGTTAGTTTAATTTCTATAATCATGGTATTTAAAATATTATATTTTGGGTGGTGTAATCTATGGATATTTATCTCTACTCACATCATTATATAACTTCTTCCAATCATGTCAACATTAAATTTCATAATTATCTTCCATTACATAGTTGAAGAAACTACCATTTCATTATAAAAATTTTCTCCATGATTTTTTTTCACACATTGAGAATAATGTAAACCTCATCTTCTTCCCTCCATTTTATTTATAATTTCAATTGAATTAAATATTTATTTCATATAAAATTCATGATATTGGTGTGTTTTTATAATCCCCATCTCCACTTATATGAAACATTGAATAATCTCATCATTGGAATTGTAGTTCATTGTAGATGATATCGTTCATAGACATGGTTTTAAACTAATAAGTAATCATTAATCCTTACATTCAAGAGAGATGATAACACAAAAAACATATCTTAGAAGACTTTTGAAATTTTCCTTAGTGGTACCAATTAATTCATCTTCCTTATTTTTTATCTCATGTAATTATTTTTGTTATATGGTGTGAATAATATGGTTAATGCAATTATATTAAAATAATCTCTTAAAATCATCCCAATCCATAGTGAAATTTTATTCTTATTTCCTCGTGTTCATGATAATAGTCCACTATTGCTCTTGTTCGTATTTATAATAGTACAAAACTCAAATATCTTTCTCATGTTATGAACACTGTTGAAAAGAAAATATCTTTCCAATGGTACTGATTAAATTATTTTAAAGTATTTCATCAATAGACCCACTAAAATTAGGCAGATCATTCCTTATGAATGAATCGTTGGAATTTTTTCCATCCTTTTCTCACACGTATATTTATTACGATTTATATCAAGAGAATGTTTTACAATAATATAAATAAGAATTTTTATTCAAATCCTATAACATTTCGTTGATCAGTATGAAAATCATCTCATTGTCAAACATATTCATCATTAACATGATTCATTCAGGTTTCAGAAAACTAATAAACAAAAACTAAAAGTATTTTAATGATGATAACATTGGGAAACCACATAATCAAGAAAATTATTATATGGGAATTCTAGCTACTAAAACCTTCTTCTATGAAACCTTAGTTTTAAACCAGGTAATTCATGAACATTACCAAAACATCAAAAAGTTATCATATCCATTTACTTATCCACATGGCCCTCGATAATTATTCCTCATCAAATTTACAAAGGATAACTAACATTTTCTTTGATACGAACAATATAAATAAATACTATTAATATATTGATATATTATATTAAAAAAATGATTATTCGTTACATAACATAGTGATCCATAATAAAATCATAAAATTATAGATGATGTGGAAACATGGATAAAAATAAATTGGTTTATAAAATATATAAACTACATAACACTATGTTGTGTATAGATATCAGCCTTAATAGGAATATCATACTTAATAACATCTTTATAACATGGGAAAAGGTAAAATAAGAAAGGGTGTTCTCATATTCTCATTAATGGTAAAAAATGATGATATAAATGACCACTTGTGAATAAAGTGAACATAATGGTATGAAAATATTAGAAAAATATTTCAAATTCATACATTTCATATCCTAAAACATAATATTGAATCGTGGTACTTATGACGAATGTTCATAAGAAATGAATCAAAATGGAATTAAAGAACACAAACAATGGAATTATAAATTTTTTTGAAGACATGGAATTGTTGAATTCACATAAGTATATAAATTTCCTTCCTCGAAAGTCAGGGATAATTTCCATGACTATAATAGTCGATTGGTTTCACTCCTGAAACTATCACAATAGTCCATATTCATTAACAATACTATCATAGTGGATCAAGTTCACTCCCAAAACAAATATAGTATTCATGGTTCACTCTTATGACTATCTTCAATGATGATGTCCCATACTAAACTAGGTTATATCCCCATTTATGTCCTATTTATTTTATGATATATCTATCATTAAAAAATATATTGGAGGTAGATATAGGTCCCACAAATCACACAATAAAAATACAATATATATTTGATACAATTTTATAAAACATACATAATTTCAAAACCCATTAAAATAAATCGAGATCATGAAAATTTCATCGTAGTATAACACCTGGAAATAAATTTACATTTACTAGAATTAGATCATTTCATCAATGCATAACCATTTAAAATGAATATAAATTAATAAAAAAAATATTCATAAAAATGATTCCAAAAAATAAGGAATATGGATGTTATCCATTTATTTTCTACACAGAAAAAATAAGTTAAATCTAGGGTTTTGACTTACATGAATATAAATACCATTAAAATATTATTAAACATTCTTGACGGAAATGTTATTTCCTTGTCGAAATCTGTTTTGAAAAATAGAAACAAACGCATAAATTAAGTGAAAACATTTCATCAAAAGTTATCATGGAAAATTAAAATAGAATCATAAATTAATTGGTTAACCATTATGGTGGAAAATTAAGTTAATTTTGTAAAATTTAAATAGACATTCCCTTCATACATTTGTAAAAAGTAAAAAATGATCATCATTTTAAAAAAAAGAATATTTATTTTAATCCATTTAATAAAAAAGTAAAACATGTGAAAAAATAACTTTGAAAAAAAATTGTGTAATATTAAAAACAATCTTAACACATTTTTTAGAAAACATGTACATTGAAGGGAAAAGCCTTTCGACCGAAGAGAGAAATGAAATGAGTGTTCCATAAAACATAATTTTAGTATCATTGATACCTAAGGTAAATAAAATGAAAGGAAACATATATTTTTAAAAAATAAAAATAGGAGAATAAAATTCATGGGTTCATTGACAAGTAAGTTTTAGTATTTCATCATTGGAATGATAGACATAAACAGTCTTTGTAAACATTAAGATTGTAAAATAAAACCAATTCTTCTTTGGTAACATTTTAATAGTAATCCCCATGAAATAAATAACCACAAATTAATATCTGAATTCCCATAAAATTTATATGAAACATTCTATAATTTATTCAAGGGTAGTATATACACCAACTAAATGAAATAGTTTTTGAATACAATAACTGTCTCCTTGAAATAAAATGAGAAAAAAATATATTATATTTGGATCAACTTCCTTAATAAACATTGTATACTTATATATAATAAATATAGATTTATCATAAATATATTAAAGAAATATACTTATCTATATCATACTATATATGATTTACTTATAACATGTTATTACCTTTTAATTGACACTTGTTTATAAAATAAATGTTTGGATGATATCGACTTTGTTTTTCAAGTATGTTTTGGTTTGGTTGTTTTGGTCATTTTATTTTGGTAAAAGTTTAACAATATAATTTTTTTAATAATTAGATAAATATAATATTTAATCATTATATAATTTTTTATAGTTATACATAAATTTAAACATACAAAAATGAACTACGTTGTTTATAGAGATGGTTGGCCGTACATTTTCTTGAATGTTGTTTTATTTTTTAGGAATAAAAATAATGAAAATAAAATAAAAAATATTGATTCTAGAATGATTAATATATCATATATATCATATAAATTTATTAAATCCATATTTATTATGATTAATTTAAAAATGATCACAAAAACCAAATCACATCACATAATGAAGATGTTAGTCCACAAGAATGTAAGATTGATGTTATTGTTATCAAATTATTTTTTTCATCATAAGATTTTATGATATTATTATTACAAATTTATAATTATGTAATTATATTAATATATATAATCATTAAAATCATTATAATAGTCATTCATAAAATTTGTTGATATTAAATTTATGGAATCGCTACGTGGAGATGGTAAGTGGTACGTACATGTGAAATTTTTTTTATATCCAATTTGATATAAATATGGAAAATAAAGGCAATTTAATAATCATAATAAAATTTTTGTATATTTAGTAAAATAAATTTATTATTATAATATAAATAAAACATATTTATATGAGTGAAAAGAATAATTAAAAATAAAGTGATCTGTTCAGGAGACTACCTTTTATTTGAAAGAACACCTTTAGATATCCTCATAAGGAATATAGAGTTGTTATGTTTGTTATTGAATAACCAATAAAATATTTATAGGTATTTTGATAATATTAATTGTTAGAGTTTGGTTGAGATAGATGGCTCAATGTAGTGGGATGATGAGAAAATAGGGGAGGCCATTTTTAACTGAGGGGAGGCGAAACCTTAGGATATCTTAAATGATAAAAATAAATTAATGAATTTAAAAAGAAAAATTGTATGAAATGGACTATAAATGTGTAATGGATGAAATTATTAAATATATAGTATATCCCTTTTCATATTATAATATTTTTGAATATTTTCATGTAATTTAATGAAATATTATTTTCATAAAATATCATTATTTATAATTTAGACACCACTTAATTAACATGACATAAAAGGCATAAATATAATGTTGTAATTTGAATATAAATTTTATCATTAAATTTAAATTCCACACTCAGCTAAAAACATTTTGGTGTACATTAACTCACTCAAATTATATTAATTTTAACATTTTCAAACATATTATATGTATTTTTAATTAATTGGTGAAATACTATATCAGTGTTTTATAAGAATTGATTCATTATAAAATCACTAAAAATTATTGTTAAATTTATATTAGGAAATTTTTTTCATTGTAATCAATAAAAATATTATATTCACTAATAAATTTATTTTTTCCTTGTGTAGAGCCATAAGATTAATTTATAACTAATTGAGTGATATTTTGTAACATTATTTTCTTTAAAAAGTATATTATCCATTTTCATGGACAGGTTTCCATTAAAAAATAAATTTTTATCCTAAAAAGTAACTATTTATAAAATCTGAATCCTTTATTTAAACATTGGATTCCATTTGGAAAAATTAATTATCAGAATGATGTAGAAATAAATATTAAAATAATAACAAAACATGCAATAATATCCATTTTTAGGAAAATATAATTTTAATCCGGAATTATGTCATATTCATATCCCATGACATGAAAAAAAATGTATTGAAAAAATATTGTTTAATAAATAATATATGAATTTAATTTAAATCATTCAAGAATTCTGAATAATTTAATTAATTATAATAATCATATATTATAAGAATAAACAAATTCAAAAAAATATCACATTATCTTTAAAATGATTATATTTATATATAATTAATTGATAATAAATGAACTCATTCATGATTATGTAACTATACATTTTTTATATTTTAGTTTGTCATATTCATACCTACTAATCCAATGGATAGGTGATAAGTATAAATTAATATTATATCATGGATTTTTTAAACTTGATGTTGCATATAACAAAAGATAAATAAGAAATTAAATATATTTAATAATTTTTTTAAAATCATAAATTGTTACAAGAACACTTAATCTATTTCCTGTATGACGTTAAGAACCACTGAACTGATATACTAACCCATTTTATTCATTTAAATTCATCAGGATGCCGATGTTATGGTTTTCTACTTAAGGGAGTAAATACATAATATAATCTCGTTTGTCTAATATTCATCTATTTAAGTATTTTGTTATCTTTTTTTTGGGTTTTTTTGCTATGTATTTCATTTAAGAGTGTCATTGAACACTTGTCCATGCATTTATATATATTGATATTCAATTTTACTTCTTTGTGATCCTATCTACTTTTTTATTTCATATTTTTTTTATATTTTTAAATAATCATTTCCCAGGTGCATGTATAGTTTTTATTAAATTGTTGTAAGTACCCTTGATTCAAATCAACATATGAAGGTTTACCCATATTTCATGAAATTTTTTTCTTGCGGGTCTAAATTCAGCTTTTTTCATTATTTCCTTAAATTTTTTATTCATTTTCATTTCATCTCTCCTATATTAGTTCCCTAATAGTGAAGACACTATTTCAATTTATGTTTCGGGACACCCATTATTGAGATTAATTTCACTTGGACCAAGATATTGTCTACTCTCATAAATGTAGGATATTTTTTTTTCAAAGAGTGATTTAAAATAAAATATCATTGTACCCCTGTAAATAAAATAAAAATATTATATTTAAAATTTTAAAATCTATAATTTATTTAAACATTTAATATTTTTATGGTTTCTAAATTCAGTAATTGAATTATAATTTGAAATTTTAGAATTTTGTTATTAATGGACTTAATACTACTCCATTTATTTATTTGATTGATTTTTTTATGTATTTCCATTCTAAATAGAATTATGGACTTGATTCATCCAATTCATTTCTAATAAAATTTCTTGAGAGAAACTCGGGGAATATAAACACATCTGAACATGCATTGGTTTCTTATCGAGGATATGATTGAAAAAAATGCAATGTTAAAATGAATGAAGAAATTCTATTGATTAATAATTTTTTTCAAAGATTAACCCGTACGTTTCACAACTTTTCAAAACGAATCCATGAATTTCATTATCAGGATGGATCCGAGTTTCATATCCATTTTATCCCTTCCAACCCTACTTGTTGGTTTTATTTCAGTATTTTAATGTGAATATGTATGCGTTAGAAATGATTTTGTATGGGAATATGAAACTTGTTACTAATGATATGTTCAAGGGTAATTTCACTACATATAAATGGCATGGTCAATGTTTACTTTAACAAATATCTCATGGAAATTAGGAGGATAAAAAACAACCATTACTGGAATAATGATATTTATTAATGTTTACATGATGTGATGTGGTAGAATTTAGATTTTTCTTAAACCTTAATATCAAATAAAGATAAAAAATATAATAAAATATAATAATGAAAAAATGTTTTAATTTCATTTTACATTCAAGGAATAATCATAGACCGACATTAATGTTTTTGGAGTATGAAGATTCTACATTTTAGAATAGAATCTTCACTAAAAATTTTATGATTATCTGGCATAATCATTTAGAGATTACCTTCATTTTGAGTTGTATTTATCCTTATTTATCCAACCTCCCATATCCTTGGATTATTTTTAAAATTAATGTAAAATAATTCATTATTAATTGTGTTATTAGAATTTACAATGTAGAGACGTTAAATCTGATTCAGGCTTATGGTTAGGAGAACTTATCTTAGGTATGATCAAAATCAAGTATTATTTTATCTTTAGTGTTGAGGTAAAATTAATAGTGAGGTAAATTAAAACATGGGTATTTCTTTTTAAGGAATATTTGAAATAATTAAATTAAATGAATGAGGAATATGAATATATAATTTTACAATGATTCCTGACTAGTTTTCTATATGTGGATGATTTTTATGGACTACAATAGTCAACTAAAACATTTTTTTCTTTACGTTGTTGTAATGTTTGTTTCCTATTAAAATAGATCCCTTTGAAATCCTCATCAAGATTCCTTTTTCTCAAGAACAATAATTTTTTCAATTATGCAGGAATTTAAAAATCATAATTATTATATACAATCTATATTAAACTCAATGATATTTACTCATGTTTTATAATTTTTATAGAGTTATTTGATTTAGTTTTACTGGAATCATTATATGATATTGAAAAGCATGTATTTCTATTATTTTTTGGAGAATTTCAAATTCACACGGTAAAAACCTCAATGATAGAGTTATACTAGAAAAAATAACCATGACATGAATCATTTTGAATCCATAAACTTATCTAGATAAAGATTACATGCACCATTAGTGAAATATTTATAGTGTAAAACCATTCCTCTTGAAGAATAAATAAATTTATTTTTGGATTTATATATTCTGGGATATATAATCCAAAGACGTTAATGTATTCATTCATGGTGTAAAAGTAGTAATTATGGTGTCAATATATTGGTTAGGGAAAAAATCATACTGACTTTTGATGTAACAGTCATTAATATCATAAGGTTATCTAACATTTATTTATTCTTGTAATTCCTAAGTTGTAATAGCTTTATATTATTAATTTAGTTTTAAATTCCATTGAATTAGTTCTATTATTTTCTTATATTCATCTTTATTTTCATTCTTTAGTTTCAAATTTGATCCCATTTGAAGAATTTTTGAATTCTATTCATTACCCCAAACTGGGTTATTTCATTCTCATCTACTTCCACGATGCATGATTATTTATATTCAAGGAACCCTGATATATTGATTGTTTTCTTTGATCATTGATTTTTATATTTAATATGATTCTCACTACAACTCTATTTCATATATATAATTATTTTCATATTATGTGAGACTAATCAAATTATGGTTAGGGGTTAAGAGTAGGGGTACCAAAACTAAATGAATCCCAAAACTAAAAACATGGGTGAACCATTGGCTAGAAATTAGGTTAATAAAACACAACTCTATCACATTCCATATCATTATCTTCACTTAGGGAACTAAAATGGAAGGAACCTAACTTAATTGGATTAAAGGAATATATGAGAAATATTCTCTAATTCCTTCTACTTTTTATGTTTCACCCTATTCACTAATACCGAAGACCACATCAATGACCAATGAATTATTTTCTATCCCATATAGGTGAAATTGTTTGGAAAAAACCAATTAGCCACTCTAAAACCACCACATAGCCTGTGACATAGTATATAACCGAGATATATTTTATAATAATCCTTATATGGGCACTCCAAAATAGATCTGGAACCCATATTACATCACATAAAGTTGAATAGATTCTTATATATTTAATCCAAACCACGTAGAATTCATGCGAGGAATCCTTTATAGTACATAATCTCTAGTTCAATCAATTTTTTTCACCTCCTTATAGGTTCAGCATCAAACCTCCACTATTCTTCATATCATTTAATTAGTAATAGTTTGATTTTATATATAATTTTAATCATATTATACCAATCTCAACTCAATGAAAATATGCATGATGGACAGAATTCGTATACATGCACGCTCAGAAAATCTCTTTGTTTTTCTTAGATAGAATAATTCACATGGAGAAAGTGCTTTACTATAGTGAGGTATGCTAAAGAAGAAAATAATTTATATCACTTACTGTGTATATTAAAAAACATGAGCATATATATATATATATATCAAAAAAATCCCAAAAAATTAAATTATATACATATTAACATTATAAAAATAACACAAGAAAAAAATTAATAGAAAAATTAAAATTACAATTTATATTTTCAATAGAATATAATTATAGTTATATAATCAGGATATTATGAACATTAAATTCCAATAATTAATAATTAATAAATACAACTAAATAATTTTGATGTAAAAATATGATTGAAAATATAGATGATTAAATAGAATTATAAAAATGAAAATCAATTATTCAAATAGAAAAATAAAATGAATTTATATGGGAATTTTAAAAAATTATTTTAAATTAATATATTCAAATGAATACATGTAAATGAAGGCATTTTAATAATGATATTTAAATCAATTATTTATAAGGGAAATTTTTAAATGAATGGATTTAAAATATATCAATGGATGTAAGAAGCCAGATCTTTGTTTCAGGTTTGTTTTTCCTTTTCTGGTCATTTTTTAGAAAAAGGGGAAAATTTGTTAATTTTCGAAGTACACGCCGTTTACTTTATAAGTACACACTGTGTACATTGATGCAGCACCAGGCTGTGTGCTGGACGTGTCTGGGCCACACACATGTTGTGTAGGGGTGATGTGGAAGCTGCTTAATGCGAAGTACAGAAAGTCCAAGTACACGCTGTGTACCCCAAAATTACACGCCGTGTAGTTTCTATTTTCATTAAACGGACCGGGGTGGTGCCTGAAGGACATAACCTTCTTCTTCTAGGTCTTCTTCATCTGAGAGAACCCGTATGGCCACAGAACTTCTCGGAACCCCTGTGCCTCCATCCATTCTCTGAATCAACCGCCATCAATTGCGTTGGGACTGCAGCGGCAACCTCTTCCTTCTCCTAGAGCTTTGTTTACCAATTCCTCCTCTTTCTCTAGTTATAGTGGGTTGAAGGTTTTGTGCGTTTTCATAGATCTACGTCGTTCTAAGTAGAATCAAGCCTCTTGGTAAATGTATATTGATCTCCTAGCATCAAGGTAGGTGGTTTGTGCCTTACCTTTAGATGTCGTTGAGTTTTATGTGAAAATTCCACCAATACCCATGAATGGTGTATTGCGTGTTTACAGTTTTGCCCTATTGTTTTTTCCTGCCATGTTGTATGCTTATGTAGAGGTAATTTGATCATGTTTGTGGATAATTGTTATTCTTGGATGTTTTTCCCATTCCTTGTTCTTGTTACAACCTTTAGGTCTTGTTATCCTTTGGTCGTTATACCTTTTTTTCCAAGCATTGTGACTGTAGGAAGGAATGATATTCTTGACATGCTTTTTATGTTGTAGACTGGTTAGCCAAGTATCTCTGTAGGTGTACTTTGACCTTATATCATTATTATACACTGACTGGCACGGGACCGTGAGAACCGGGTGTTATAGACTATAAGGGATAGACCGAGTGAGCTTCCCAGAGAGTCTTAGGCATTATAAGACTACAAGAGGGTAGACCGAGTGAGTTTCATCAGACAGTATTAGACATTATAGACTACATGGGGTAGACCGAGTGAGATTCCTAGAGAGTCTTGGATATTATAGACTACAGGAGGGTAGATCGAGTGAGCTTCCTCAGAGAGTCTTTACTTTGTTTGAATTTCTATAAGAACTTTCCAGGATAGTGAATGAATTGAATGATTGAGCATCCTTAGAGAGTATGTGATAGACTAAGGACTATAGGAGTAATTGACCGAGAAAGCATGCTCAGAGAGTTTCTAGAACTTGGGGATATAATAGGGTTAGACCGCGTGATCTTCCTCAGATATTCCCTGACTACCCAAGAATATAAGGGGAATTGACCAATCTAGCTTCCCCAAAGAGTCTTATAATTTCATATGACCAAACCAGAGGGGTTAGTCTAAGTGCACATCCTAGAGGGGTGTTGGTACTTCTTAGATAGGACCAGAGGGGTTGGCTGCGAGTACATCCCAGAGGGGTTCCTGTTGTTGTTAGTTGAATGTTTCTCGGCTGCTGTTGTTCTGTGGATTGATTACCGTTGTATATCATTCTGTTACTTCTTACTGCTTGCTGCCTGCTGTTTACTATTAATATTTACTGCTTATTGTACAGTCACCTGCCATATACTCACTGACTGTAAGGCACAAATATTCGGGTGGTTTCCTACTGAGATAAGTCCCCCACCCTGTTTGGGTCATGCTTTTGGGCCCAAACAGACTATGTTGTTGTAGGCATAGACAAGGGCAAGTGACCTTCGACTTCTGGTACTTGACTGCTTTGGAGAAAGAGAGCATGGGACCAAGCTGAGTGTTGCAATGATGAGGAGTTGCTTGTTTATATTTCTTTTTTTACTTTGGTTTAGTATTGTAATCAGTATTGTGACTTGTTTGGCTGCTTTCCTAGACATATGTATCGTGCATCATTTCATATATACATGTGTTCTCCAGTTGTTTATTGTTTTAGTCATCCGTTATTTATTATTGTTGGATATTTACTACTTCTGCTATTGTCTGCTTTGTTTACATCTGATGTTTACTCTGCCAATGAGAGAGTAGTTTCCCCACTATCACACCTAAGTCCCTCACTTCTAGTTGGTAGCCTATTACGTTTGGGGAAATGGGCTTGTGTCAATTTGACCAACCGGTTATAGGGCGCCTCTGGGTGGCTTCCGGAATCGGGACATTACAAAGTGGTATCAGAGGATTTCTTTTCTCTAGATTTACTATTTGGAGCCTTTATCCAGGGATAAGATAGATTCGGTACATGTTAATAAGATGTTCCATGGAGTAGCTAACCCATGTACAGGGAAAAGCCAATCTACCTCGTTTATTGCAGTTTTCTGGTTTTGAGAATTTAGATGATATGATTTCACCTGGAGTGATTCACATGCCTTGTGTTGTTATTGTTGAGCTACTATGGTTCTATTTATGTTTCAACTCGATGAGATGAGTGTATGCTATCTCATGCATCATATAGAAACTTGTTATAAATCACATGCCATGCATTCTTTCCATGCAATCTAGGATGAATTAGCGATTTCATGTTGCTGAGATAGACGTTGTGTAGATTATACATGATGTTGTGATTGATATATGATATAATCCCTATGGTTTGATAGAGAATCTATTTGTATTGTACATTTACATAAATGAATCCCAAATTTTTATTTTTGAGGTGTTATGGGCCCTCATGAATCAGAGTTTCATGGATCATTGACTTGTTTTCGTTGTAAATGATATGTGGGAGATATCAAGCTTTGATTCGCGGGGAGTATGGGGCCTCAAGGATTGGAATTTGGCACCTCCATGTTTGTTTTTCAGTGTTTTATAGGATTCAGTGTAGTTTCTGAGCTAATTCCCAGGATAACCCAGAATACATGGCGTGTAATTGACTAAACTCCATGTAGTTTTAAACCGTGTCGCTGACTGTGGGAGCAGAAACACGGGGTAGTGAAAAAAGTTTTCAAGAACAAGTCATGTATGGTCGTTACACACCGTGTAGTAGTGAGCTGTGTACCCGGTCATGTCAATAAAAACATGGGTCAGGGAATCTTTTGTCGTACATGCCGTGTTTGGAGTGAAAACGCCATTTAGCCCTGTTCTAGGTACCGGCCGTGTCACAAACAACACAGGTCATTGTTTTCTCTCCTATACATGCCGTGTTTGTTCAGAATACGTCGTGTAAGGGTCAGCCATGTAGTTATCCATGTAACTAACAACACGGGTCGCCGAAACCTTGTCCAGTACATGTTGTTTCCTTAGTGAACACGTCGTGTAGTCTAGGGTTAAGAAGACTGTGTGAGTTAGCCATGTAAAGAGACTCAGGCAGGGGAATGGAGATCAAGTACATGCTGTGTGTGGGTAAAATACGCCGTGTAGTATGGGGTGTTACACGACCAGTTATGGTTAAAGTACACGCCCATGTGTCTAGATTAAGATGTCATGCCGTGTAGTTTTATACACACTGTGTAATCGTGTTTTCTATAAATTTTTTGTTCTTTTCTCTTGTTCCCGTTTTGTGGTTTTTTGTTCTCATTCTTTGAGATCCTGATCTAAGGTGTGATTTTGATCTTCAGAGCTATGCCTCTAAGATGTCCTCCGGTTGTACTTCAGTTTCCAAATGGTGATTAGACAATGAATATGGTCGATCAGGGACCTCTTGTGGATCCTCCTGCAGTTCCATCCATGGCACTAGCAGTTATACCCTTTGCAGGCATCGATGCGCAGTTCCTGGAGTACTTTCTGAGGATGATGCATACCTTTCAGGGAGTGTAGCCTCCTACCCCATCGATGGCTGAGTTGATGTGGGTTTTCCAGCAGCATCATCCTCTTATGTTCTCAGGGGATGTAGGACCTCAGGATGAAGAGTCATGGCTAGAGGCCATGCTGGCGATCTTCGAGCATCTGGAGATTCCTCCTGAGAAAAGGGTAAATCTCGATACTTATATGCTCCGAGACACCGACAAGAGGTGGTGGGAGTTGTTCCCAAAGTCTGAGCACCATCAAAGTATGACTTGGGATGATTTCCAAGGCATCTTATACAATTGATTTTATCTGGATACTTTAAGGTCCGACCGAGGCCGGGAGTTTATGAGTCTCGAGCAGGGTACTCTTTCTGTTATGGAGTACTCGTCTCACTTTACCGAGATGAAACGCTTCACGCTGATTCCAGAAGTTGATGATTTGTTCCTTGCTAGGATGTTCGAGGATGATCTCAGGTAGGAGATCTGTTCCTAGGTGAATATCTTCAAATTGAGCTCGATATAATCTATCATCAACTTGGCTCTGATCACTGAGCGTAATCTGAGAGATTCTAGAGGAGTGAGCCAGGGTATTTCGACATCCAGAGTCAGCGCTCCTCCTACTGATAGCAGGAAGCGCCGTAGAGAGTCTGCTCAAGGAGATCAGGGTAGGTGTAATGAAACATCGGGCATCCAGGTAGTATGCTACCAGTGTGGTAGGAGTGGGAATACTAGGCCTCAGTGTCAGAGAGACCCGATGGAGTGCTGATCTTGCGGCATGATGGGCCATATTCAGGATTTCTCTCAAATCTTCTCGCCTATAGCTGGAGGTAGGGGTTATTCTATGACCCCTTGTTCTAGGTGATGTATCACCAGTTTCTCACAAGTATGGGAACTGGAGTTCATCCTGCCATTCGTGCTGAGGTGGAGGTCGCGGCCATGGTGTTCAGTCACCAGGTTACCTATGACAGCAGAGTGGATCAGCTCAGAGTGGTCTGCCAGGGGTGCAGGGCCGCGATACAGGCCAGACATTTTCCATGGAGCAGACCCATCAGGGGTAGGATCTTAGACCTTCTACAGTTCGAGGTATGATCTTAGTAGCATCAGTTTTATCTTCATACCTTTTTGATACTGGTGCTTCACATAGTTTTATATATGTTGCTATTGTGGAGAGCCTTGGGCTCTGTATCTTTTTATCTGCCAACATGTTGACTCTTGATTCACTGTTGGGAACGAGGACATCTAGTGTATATCAGTGTAGAGAGTTCTCTCTTGAGGTTTTTGGGTGTCACTTCTTATGGGACCTATATTTCCTAGAGATGACATGTTATGATTTCATTCTCGGTATGGACTGGTTAGTTCCCTTCCAGGAAGTCGTCGATTTCTATCATCGCAGGGTGAGTTTAGTATCACCAGATGGCGGATCTTTTCTTCATAGAGGTGAGTGGGATGTCCAGGAGAGTAGATCTGGACCCGAGCATCATGGTCTAGGAGGAGTTATTATAATGACCCGACCTTAAACATTACTTATTATTGAATTAAATGAATAATTCACATTGAGGATGTTTTCAGGTTTAGATTTTTATAGAATTAGGACATAACTATTACATCTCAATGGTTACAAAGTAGACACATCTACTCAGCTTCCATTTTTTTCACAAAATAAAAACTCTTGAACACAAGAGTCGTGTCTAGTTCCTTGTTTTAGATATCCTGACATTTCCTTGATCTCATCCTTAACCCTATTCATCTTTATGTCCTGTGGAAAACATTTCAAAAAAAACATGGGATGTGCATAAAAAGCACAGTAAGGGTTCTAACAATACGGAAAGAAATCATTAGTCCATGTATACATAAGAATCATTGAAATCATACATTACTCATAAAACCTAAGCAATTTAACATACCTCATGAAATCATAATATTTTCGAATAAATCATATAAATCATAAGACATAAAAGTAACTTGAGGCATTCATAACATTCTTACGTAGGGAGCAACCCTCATGGTTACATTTGGAATACCCATCACAGTATATTCCCTAAATCTATTTGGAGAAACCTTAACGTTTAACCCCTTCATGTTACCCAATGCATTGGAGAGCTATATCGGGCTCACCCGCCCTTAGTTTATCACGGAACCACCCGTCTTCATAAACAATGCCCAAGAACCATAACATAATCATAGCACATAACTTAAGCATAAAGGAAAGAAAATATTCCCACATTAAATAACAATATAACATTTTAAGATATTGAAATAATAAATCCATTATAAAAACCATTTTCAAAACCATTTAAATCATTTAATAAAGATATTTTTTAATCAATGTGTCCCATTCCAATTTAAAGCTTTTAACATTTTAAACCATTAATATCCATATAAATAAATTCTAAAAACCATTTTGAAAACATGGATATTAATGAGAAATATTTATCAGATCAAATCATTAAAACATTTAAAACGATATTTTAGTTAAAGGGTTTTTAACAAAAAGAGAGACACTTGAATACAATAATTAATGAATAACATTTAATCAGAACTTTATAATATCATGAGAATAATGGGATTCATGATATAATATTCCAAAGGACAGTATATAGACCATATAAGAGTGAATTGGTGCAAAACAACAGTGAAGTCTCAATAGAAATGTAAAATGAGATGAAATCCCTTATAAAGAAGGTATCCTTAAATTAAGGATAAATCAATCTCATAATTATGTGTGAAAAATATAAATACACCCAATATAAGTGGATATTAAGTGTAAAAAATCATTGTTCAGTCACACATATTCAACGGAAGACATATTCAATAACTACATGTTGAACCCAAAGAAATCGAAATTGGGTTAAGAAGTTCCCGTGATAAATTTGACAGCCTAATGGTGTCACCTTAAAATTCATAAAATTAGTTGATGAGAGAGAAAATGGTATCTCATCACTTGGACATAAAATTTACATCAATAAGGATATATAATAACATACCCCAACATAAAAAGATGTAAATTAAAATACATAACAAAGTAAGTCTTTTAAAAAGAGAAGTGTGAAAGGTTCCCTTACCGATTTGGGAAACTTTTGAAACGTAATCCCCATGAAAGAAGGGTCATAAAATGAAGATGTAAATACCAATAAATGAGATTATATTATACAAATAGTAAAATAATGGGCAGTACATACACCACAGAAAAGGAAATAGTGGCCAATGTAGCATGAATCTCACGGGAATAACAAGTGAGATGAAAATCCCGTTATGAAAATTCGGCAGCCTAACGGCACCACATAAAACACCCAAAAATGGATTGATGAGATCAAATAAGGTCTCTCATCATATTAACATAAAATTTACATCAAGAGGAATATATAAGAACATCCCCCAACATAAGAAAGAGGAGCTTAAAATAAGTGACATAAAATAGAGTACTTTAAAAGAAAGAGAGAGGTTGGATCCCTTACCTCAAGTCTGACTTGTCTTGTTCGATTCTTTATATTCATGAATAATAAACTTTGGTTAATTTATAATTTCTTAAGTTACTCCTTTAAAGATTATTATTCAGTTCATATCACATATTTTAATTTTATAATAATTGGTTAATAATATGAGTTCATATCAGACGTTTTTGTCGATGTTTGGTACATGAGTCAAAAATGAACTCGTTTGAAAATGATTGTCCATGTAGTTATAAGTAAAAAATCTCACGAATAGTATTAATGATTTATATATCATATATATTCAGTACATATTCATTTTATACTATTCCATAACATTTGGAGATAAAAATAAATGAAATGCACCGTTCATGGAGACGGTAGGCCGTACGTATGCATGAACGCTACTTTCATTTCATTGTCATATTAATGGAATTAAAAATAATTGAGAGATATATATATTATAATTCCATTATAATATATATATTTTATAGGTCACATAAGTTCATTAATTTCATTCTTTATACATTCCATGTATTGCATGAACGAGTCAAATCACTTGAGTGGCGGTAGTCCACACTTCCTCGTATGAAATTATCACATTTGCACAACATACAAAGCATAAAAGTATGTTTTAAATATAAAATACAGAAGCATATGGAAAACAAAAATACCATATATATCATATATAAAATAAAGTGACATCATAATGGCCACCATGAATGGTGTAAAGATAAGACTGAACAATCATCGTTTCATGAGGGAGTAATTCGCCATCCACAGAAACAGTATGTTCTTTAACCATTAGACAGAGGTGTGTGTAAGTTTAGCTCGAATACTTTACATAACAACATCCTAGTATATTTAAGATAATGTTTTTGTTACAAAATAAAATAATAAAAAGAGTTTAGGAGTTTGTAGAATTAAAATAAAACAAAAGAACACAAGTGAAGACATTACCTTTAAATTGAATAACTCCTTTTGGTTTGAACCAAAAGGGTTTCTTGAAAAGCATTTTGCCAAAGGTGAGGCTTAAATTATGAATATAGGGATGTGGAGAGATGAAATGGGAATGTTTTGGCCGAGACAAAGGCTTGAGAGGTGTGGGTAAGGTGGTAGTGGTGGGGGCCTTTTATAAGAGAGGAGGAGGGGTACTCTTGGAACGTTATAAAATATTACTTTATTATAAAATGATTTTCGGATTTTAAAGGCCCCAAAAGGTTATATTTCGAGGTTAAAGTGATAAAGTTTCTAAATCCACTCATCCAATAGGTTTGTGACAAGTGTAAGACTTTTATTTTAACCTATCTTATCATTTTATTTAAATCGCTCATTTATGAGGTAATCACTGCATCATCACGGTGTCATATATAAATTAATTTATTTAGTGTCTAAAAATTATAAAAAACAATAATGATGTAGGAAATCTTTTTAGATTTCTAGGGAATATTTATAGTCAAAAATATGAATTGTATAACCCCATGTAAATTTTTTTTTAGTAAAACAATACATGTTTGTGACATTTTAATTTTAACTTAAAATAAAAAGTTATTAATGTCATTTTCCAAACAAAGTAGCTCCATGGGGTCCCCAAGTTGACCCATGGATTGTCTTGGAAGGCCATGACTCATCCAATAAGGGTAGGACTTGTGTCATGGTCATTTCATATTATAATAACATTATCTTTACCTTAAATTACACTAATTACCTTTAATCGTGATTAATAAAACGTAAAAGTTACTATTCACCAAAAAATTATTTTAATCTCATTGAACCTCATTTTACTTCCTAATGGAAACCATTTATGTCGGATTTTTGAAAATCAAATCACATAAGTGGTAAAGTTTCATTTAAATGAAAAATCAGTTTCTTTAACTACCACTTAGGGGTTTCACTATTCATCAAAAATTGAAGTTTTCCAGAAAAATACCAAAAATTCACCCTAATCTCTATTTTATATTCCAAATTAAATAATGATGTATATTTTACAAAATTAAAAATATATAAGTTTCATTAATTAATTTAATAATTCATTCCCGCAGTCAAAATAAATAGCGTGTTTTTAAGAAACAATATCTTTTAAAAGATTTCTACTAGTTTAAGTCGAATTTCAAAATGAAATTAATTCCAATGACCACCATTGGATTAAATGGTAAAAATATATTCTAAATACACATTAATCTCAATTAAAAAGATAATCTATCCATATAAATAAATCAGATTAAAAGAAGGTTTTGAATTAAAATGCAACATTTTCACTAAAAATGATCTTTATCGGAAAAATAACAAAAATTTACAAAAAGTAAATTTTGATGTCCAGATTCTAAAGAAGGATTTTATTTTGTAAAATAAAACATATAAAATTGTCAAAAGTATATTTAAAAAGGGTTCTCCATTAAAATACGATTAATCTACCTTTTATGTAATATTAGAAGATTTATGCTTAAAATTGGATTCATTTTCATTTTAAGCCACTAACATTTATTTGATAAAAGTAAAAATATTTGACAAACATATGTAATCATTTTGTAGATAGTTCCGTTCATTCCCTCCATTATAATGGCTAGGAGTTTACTACCATTTAAAATAAAATTATTTTATTATTAGAGTGCAATGTAAGATTTCAAAGAAACTCGTTGTTGCTTATTGGGTACGCCATCGAGCATAGCATTTTCTTTAAAGTAACATTAATAATTTATTCACAAATGTGGATAAAGATGAAAATTTCATATTCTTTATTTACCTGGGTTGTTACATCCTTCCCCCCTTTTGGGAATTGCGTCCTCGTAATTTTAAAATTTGGCATGGAAACATCATTGAAAATCCCACATCTGAACAAGAGTCAGTAAAACTATCACTTTAAAATAATGAAAGTGAAGTACAAAGGTCACCCGAGTTAACCCATACTAGGATTCCATGTAGGAAAACATGGAAATGGAGGAGAAAACGAAGGGTCATGTTCTAATTTAGAGTGATAGAAAACATGTTTAGGAGAAAGTTAACCACAAGAAAATCACAAACTTCTGATGGGTTAAACGGTATTTTATTCCCCAGTAGGAAACATTAACAGACATCATTTTTGTTTTAAGTTACTTTTAATTGAGGAATTTATTTATGAGCTTAAAAAACATAAGGAAACATACTTACCTGTCATGTTGAATTTCAAATTTTTGTAGATTTCTTACACTAAATCATATTTTCTACAAAAGAAGAGTATTTATGATGGATTGATCACATTAAGAGAGCTATCATCAACTTCTATAGAATCACCTAATCCACAAAAGAGAACTATATACTTCCCATGTCTTTAGACCTTAACCAAAACTAAAACAAAAAAGGTTAGTATGAGATCAGATAATACCCAAAAAGTTTAATCCTTTATAAAAAACAATCTATTCTTAATCTCCAAAATTTGTCAAACAATACCCAAAGTTCAACAATGACCATTCAATAAAAATCTATCCATAAAATTCTTCAATGTAATCAAAACTAAGACTAAAACCCAAATATTTGAAGGATTTAATCACAAAGTCTTCCAAGATAAATCTTAACATTTATCTCCAAATAACATTAGTTACTCTTAAAGTCTCATACTTAAAAGTAATTAACCTAATCGCATATCCTCCATGATAGGTTAATAATTTCCATAGATAACCCAAAATCAGATTATTCAAAATTATTAAGATTATCTAACTAAAAATAATTATTCAAACTAACCAGGGACTTCATGTAGTCAAGTGGTAGGCGATAAATACCAGTCGCACTTTGGTTGTGGGTTATATTCCCATAGCTTCGTCAGATGTGATAGGTTGTCACACGGTCTACGTGGTGTCCTTTTTCCAAAACTACATAATTCTTAAAACATTTCCCAAAAAGAGATAAAATCGTCAAAAATAAACATATCATAATTTAACCTCAAGTTTATCTCATGTTGTTCATATTCCATCATAACATATAGTAACCCATAATTACCTCAAAAGTAAGGATCACATAAACCCTAATGGTTACCTTTATAATTATTACCTGAACTTCCACATCGAGTTGGTTCTCTCGTACATGATGCATTAGAGAACTCACCAAGGTTCAAGTGGTTGATCATGACTCCTGATATTTGGTTTAGAATAACCATGAGATTTATCATTGAATCCCCCATTTCATCCAGTCTCTTTATCAGAGAACCACCATAGATTCCTTCAAACCCATTGTCACTTTGGTGCATGCTAGATCCATCCATTTACTAAAACCAAAATTGTCAGTGTGAGTATATCAACACAATCATCATGTACTAATGAGGAAGATAAATACTAAGATATACTTACTCATTCACTTTATCTAAAAACTATTACTCTTTCTGAAATCCTAGCCATCATGGTAATGTCACTTATGCTTAAAGAATACCCTAACCTCTAAAGTTATATAAACCAACCTCTGATACCAACTATAAGGACTCGGACTTAAACATTACTTATTATTGAATTAAATGAATAATTCACATTGAGGATCTTTTCAGGTTTAGAGTTTTAGAGAATTAGGACATAAATATTACATCTCAGAGATTAAAATGTAGACACATCTACCCACCTTCCATTTTTTCACAAAATAAAAACTCTTGAACACAAGAGTCATGTCTAGTTCCTTGTTTTAGACAGCCTGACATTTCCTTGATCCCATCCTTGACCCTATTCATCTTTATGTTCGGTGAAATACATTTCAAAAAAAACTTGGGTTGAGCATAAAAAGCTCAATAAGGGTTATAAAAATACGGAAAGAAAACATTAGTCCATATATTCATAAGAATCATTGAAATCATACTTTAGTCATATAACCTAAGCAATTTAACATACCTCATGAAATCATAAGATTTATGAATAAATCATAGAAATCATAAGACATAAAGGTAACTTGGGGCATTCATAACATTATTACGTAGGGAGTAACCCTCATGGTTATGTTTGGAATACCCATCACATTATATTCCCTAAATCTCTTCGGATAAACCTTAACGTTTAACCCCTTCATGTTACCCAATGCATTGGAGAGCTATATCGGGCTCAACCTCCCTTAGTTTATCACGAAACCTCCCGTCTTCATAAACAATGCCCAAGAACCATAAAATAATCAAAGCACATAACTTAAGAATAAAGTAAAGATAACATTCTCACATTGAAATAACAATATAACATTTTAAGATATTGAAATAATGAATCCATTATAAAAACCATTTTCAAAACCATTTAAAACATTTAATAAATAGATTTTTGAAATAAAGTGTCCCATACCACTTTGAAGCTTTTAAAATTTTAAACCATTAATATCCATATAAATAAATTCTAAAAACCATTTTGAAAAAATGGATATTAATGAGAAAAAATTATAAGAACAAATCATTAAAACATTTAAAACAATATTTTAGTTAAAGGGTTTTTAACAAAAAGAGAGACACTTGAATACAATAATTAAGGAATAAAATTTAATCAGAACTTTATAATATATTGAGAATAAAGGGATTCATGATATAATATTACAAAGGACAATATATACACCATATAATAGTGAATTGGTGCATAACAACAATGAATTCTCAATATAAATATAAAATGAGATAAAATCCCTAATAAAGAAGGAATCATTAAATTAAGGATAAATCAATCTAATAATTATGTGTGACAAATATAAATACACACAATATAAGTGGATATTAAGTGTAAAACAATCAAAGGTAATTTACACATATTAAAAGGATGACATATTCAATAACTACATGTTGAACCCAAGGAAATCGAAATTGGGTTAAGAAGTTCCCTTGGTAAAATTCGACAGCCTAACGGCGTCACTTTAAAATTCATAAAATTAGTTGATGACAGAAAAAATGGTATCTCATCACTTGGGCATAAAATTTACTTCAATAAGGATATATAATAACATACCCCAACATAAAAAGATGTAAATTAAAAGACATAACAAAATAAGTCTTTTAAAAAGAGGCGTGTGAAAGGTTCCCTTACCGATTTGAGAAACAATTGAAACGTACACCCCATGAAATAAGGGTCATACAATGAAGATTTAAATACCCATAAATTAGATTATATTATACAAATAGTAAAATAATGGGCAGTACATAAACCAAACAAAAGTAAATAGTGGCCAATGTGGCATGAATCTCACGGGAATAAAAAGTGAGATGAAAATCCCCTTATGAAAATTCGGCAGCCTAACGACGCCATATAAAACATCCAAAAATGGATTGATGATATAAAATAGGGTTTCTCGTAATATTAACATAAAATTTACAGCAATAGGAATATATAATAACATCCCCCAACATAAGAATGAGGAGATTAAAATAAGTTACATAAAAGAGAGTACTTTAAAAGAAAGAGAGAGGTTGGATCCCTTACCTCAAGTCCGACTTGTCTTATTCGTTTATTTATATTCCTGAATAATAAACTTTGTTTAATTTTTAATTTCATAAGTTCCTACATTAAATATTATTATTCAGTTCATATCACATATTATAATGTTATAATAATTGGTTAGTAATGTGAGTTCATATCAGACGTTTTTGTCAATGTTTAGTACATGAGTCAAAAATGAACTTGTTTGAAAATGATTATCAATGTAGTTATAAGTAAATAATCTCCAGAATAGTATTAATGATTTAGATATCATATATATCCATTAAATATTCATTTTATACTATTCCATAACATTAGGAGATAAAAATAAATGAAATGCACCGTTCTTGGAGACGGTAGGCCGTACGTACGCATGAACGCTACATTCATTTCTTTTTCATATTAATGGAATTAAAAATAATTGAGAGATATATATATTATAATTCTAGTATAATATATATGTTTTATATTTCACATAAGTTCATTAATTTCATTCTTTATACATTCCATGTATTACATGAACGAGTCAAATCACTTGAGGGGTGTGGTAGTCCAAACTTCCTCGTATGAAATTATCGCATTTGCACAAAATGAAAAGCATAAAGGTATGTTTTAATTATAAAATTAATAAGAATATGGAAAACATAAATACCATATATATCATATATAAAATACAGTGACATCATAATGGCCACCATGAATGGTGTTAAGAGATGATTGAACAATCATCGTTTCGTGAGGCAGTAATTTTCCATCCACAGAAACAGTATGTTACTTTACCATTAGATGGAGGTGTGTGTAAGTGTAGCTCGAATACGTAATATAAAAACATCCTAGTATATTTAAGATACTGTTTTTTTTTGCAAAATAATGTAATAAAAAGAGTTTATATGTTTGGAGAAGCAAAATAAAACAAAAGAACACAAGTGAATACATTACCTTTAAATCGGGTAACTCCTTTTAGTTTGAACAAAAAGGGTTTCTTAAAGAGAATTTTGCCAAAGTTGAGGCTTCAATGATGAATATAGGGATGTGGAGAGATGATATGGTCAGGTTTTGGCCGAGCCAAAGGCTTTAACGGTGTGGGTAAGGTGATAGAGGTGGTGGTTTTTTATAAGAGAAGTGGAGGGGCACTCTTGGAAAGTTATAAAATATTACTTTATTATAAAATGATTTTCGGATTTTAAAGGTCCCAAAAGGATATATTTATAGGATTAGGTGATAAGATTTCGAAATCCACTCATCCAATAGGTTTGTGACAAGTTTAAGACTTATATTTTACCCTATCTTCTCATTTTATTTAAATCGTTCATTTATGAGGTAATCACTACATCATCACAGTGTCATAAATAAATTAATTTTTTTAATTTCTAAAACATTTAAAAAAATATCATGATGTAGGAAATCTTTTTATCTTTCTAATTAATATTTATAGTATAAAATATGACTTGTATAACCCCATTTAATTTTTTTTAGTAAAACAATACATGTTTGTGACATTTTAAGTTTAACTTTAAATAAAAAGTTATTAATGTCATTTTCCAACCAAAGTGGCTCCATGGGGTCCCCAAGTTGACCCATGTATTGTCTTGGTCGGTCATTACTCACCCAATAAGGTTAGGACATGTTTCAAGGTCATTTCATATTATTATTATATTATCTTTACCCTAAATTACACTAATTACCTTTAATTGCGATTAATAAAACATAAAAGTTACTATTCACCAAAAAATTATTTAAATCTCATTGAACCACATTTTACATCCTAATGACAACCATGTATGTCAGATTTTTGAAAATCAAATCACAGAAGTGGTAAATTTTCATTTAAACGAAAAATCAGTTTCTTTAACTACCACTTAGTGGTTTCACTATTCATCTAAAATTGAAGTTTTCCAGAAAAATACCAAAAAATCACCCTAAGATATATTTAATATTCTGAATTCAAAAATGATGTCTATTGTACAAAATTAAAAATATATAATTTTCATTAATTAATTTAATAATTCATTCCCACTGTCAAAAGAAATAGCATGTTTTTAAGAAACAGTATCTATTAAAAGATTGACACTAGTTTAAGTCCAATTTCAAAGTGAAATTAATTCCAATGACAACTATTGGATTAAATGGTTAAAATATATTCTAAATACACTTTAATCTCAATTAAAAATATAATCTTTCCATATAAATAAATCAGATTAGAAGGAGGTTTTGAATTAAAATTCAACATTTTCACTAAAAATGATCTTTTTCGGAAAAATAACAAAAATTTACACAAAATAAATTTTGATGTCCAGATTCTACTTAAGGATTTTATTTTGTCAGATACAACATATAAAATTGTCAAAAGTATATTTAAAAATGGTTCTCCATCAAAAATAGGTTAATCGCCCTTTTAAGGAATATTAGAAGATTTATGATTAAAATTTGATTCATTTTCATTTTAAGCCTCTAACATTTATTTGATAAAAGTAAAAATATTTGAAAAACATATATAATGATTTTGTAGTTAGTTATTTTCATTCCCGCCATTACAACGGCTAGGCTTTAACTACCATTTAAAATAATATTATTTTATTATTAGAGTGCAATGTAAGATTTCAAAAAAATCATTGTTGCTTATTGGGTACGCCATCGAGCATAGCATTCCCTTTAAAGTAATATTATTATTTTACTCACAAATATAGATAAATATGAGAATGTCATATTCTTTATTTACCTGGGGTGTTGCAATTATAGCCCAGCTTTCCAATCATAATCTAGATGACTAGGGGACCTCACAGTTAGACTTTTCTCTAGTGGTGGATCGTATCAGGGATGTATTTCCATAGGAATTTTCAGGTTTGCCTCTAGAGTGAGAGGTAGAATTATCGATTGAGCCCATTCCCGGGGTGGCACCGGTGTCCATTACTCCTTATAGGATGGATACACATGAGTTGCAGGAGTTGATGAAGTAGTTGGAGGAGTTGCAGGAAAAGGGTTTCATCTGACCCAGTACTTCTCCTTGGGGTTCGCATGTCCTGTTTACGAAGAAGGAAGATGACACCCTTATGATTTGCATGGATTATTGGATGCTGAACCAGTTGACAGTCAAGAACTGATATCCCTTGCCGAGGATAGATGACCTCTTTGATCATCTTCGAGGAGCCCGGTGTTCTCGAAGAGCGATTTGAGGTCTCGTTATCATCAGTTGCACGTTAGACTATCAGATATACCTCTTACAGCCTACAGGAGGAGGTATGGTCTATACTAGTATAAGGTCATGACATTCTATCTCACGAATGTGCCAGTAGTATTTATGGCACTAGTGAACCCAGTGTTACATCCATACTTGGACTCTTTCGTGGTGGTCTTTGTAGATGATATCTTGGTGTACTATCACACTCGACCCGACCATGCTACCCATATTGAGATCATTATGAGTACACTGAGAGAGCATCAATTATATGCTAAGATCTTAAAATTCTAATTTTGGATAGATCAGATTCACTTCTTGGGTCATGTTATCTGAGAGACAAGAGTATCAGTAGACCAAGAGAACATGAGAGCTGTAGTTTCCTAGGAGCAGCCGAAGAATTTCTTTGAGATACGATGTTTTCTAGGGCTAGCTGAATACTACAAGTGTTTCATACAGGACTTTTCACACCTTGCAGCACCGCTGACATGTTTGACCCAGAAAGGTATGAAGTTTTTATGGTCAGTTTCATATGATTCATCCTTTCTGGAGCTGAAGGGAAGGTTGAAGTCGGTACTAATACTAGTCTTTCCAGAGCCATGCAAGTGATATAGAGTCTGTTGTGATGCTTCAGGTGTCATATTGGGATTTATGCTTATGTAGGAAGATGGTGTCGTTGCGTACGGGTCTCGGCACTTGAGACCACACGAGAGGAATTACCCAACACACGATCTGGAGTTGGAAGATGTTGTTCATGCCTTACGCTGTTGGAGACATTACCTTTTGGGAGAGCACTTTTTGGTTTTCACTGACCTTAAGAGTCTCAAGTAAATCATCACTCAGTGTGATCTAAATTTGAGATAGCACAGGTGGGTCGAGTATCTACAGTCCTTCGACTTTGAGCTTGCCTATATGCTGGGAAAGGGCAACGTGGTGGATGACGCATTGAGTAAGACAACTCAGATTCAGGAAGTTTAGAAGCCCAGCAGTGAGTGGTAGCTTATGGATATGTTCTCTAAGATGCATTTGGAGGTGCACGATAGACAGGGATATAAATTTCTTTCTTCTGCAGTTGTTACCTCAAATCTTCTCGATCGGGTACGGATGAGGCGGCTATCAAACTCAAAAGGCCTAGTCCTATGGGAGAGTGTGTGAGGAGAGGACCCTCTTCCTGGATGGACAGTGGGCGAGGATGAGATCTTCCATTTCTAGGGATGCGTATGGGTGCCAAAAGACATACGCGAGGTGCTTATGTGGGACTTTCACTCCTCAGTTTGGGCAGTTCATCCTACATCACCAAGATTTATCGTGATCTACACCGCTAGTACTTGTGGCCAGGTATGAAGAGAGATGTTTTTGGATTCGTCATTAGATGTTCTACTTGTCAGAAGGTGAAAGCAGAGCCTTAGCAACTAACATGGATTTTACAGCAGTTACCCATCCCCGAGTGGAAGTGGAACGATGTCGCAATGGGCTTCATGACTGGGTTATCGATGTCACCTCGAGGGAGTGACGTTGTATGGGTCATCGTCGATAGGCTTACGAAGGTTTCTCACTTCTTGATGATCAAGGTGACCTACAGTGTTGATGAGCTGGGATGGCTGTATATTCGAGAGATTGTATGTCTTTATGGAGTTCCACACTCCATTGTTTCAAACAGGGATTCACACTTTACTTCTCGGTTCTGGAAGGGGCTTCAAAAGGCCTTGGGAACACAGGTACTTTTGATTACAGCATACCACCCCCAAACAGATTGCTAGTCCGAGCGTAAGATTCATGTTCTTGAGGATATGCTTCGAGGTTGTATTCTAGACTTTGGCAGTTCTTGGGAGATTCATTTTCCTCTTGTGGAGTTTTCCTATAACAACAGTTTTCAAGTGAATATTCAGATGGAACCCTTCGAGGATTTGTACGGTAGGCCATACCGATCACCATTATGCAAGCTGGAGGGAAGAGAGGCAGCTTTGTTAGGACCTCGTCTTTTCCAAAAGACCTCATAGTAGATATAGTTGATTCAAAAGAGCATGGCTACAACATAGTCTCGATAGATTTATTATGCTGATCAGAAGAGATGACCTCTGGAGTTCGAGGTCGGGGATTAGGTATTCCTGCATGTCACACCGAGGTTGAGACACAAGAGGATTCAGAGACAGGTAATCTTTCACCATGGTACATTGGGCTATTTGAGGTGTTTGAGAGAGTTAGTCTGGTTGCCTATCGGTTACAGTTACCTCAGAGGTACCGGACTATACACGATTTCTTCCACGTTTCTCAGCTCTGACGTTACTTTTCTGACCCATCTCATGTTTTTAATCCCAAGGAGGTTGAACTTAAAGCAGATGCGTCATTTGAGAAGAATCATATCAGGATTTTTGATCACTGTACGAAGGTTCTCGGTGGCTGGTTTGTTCCTCTGGTACGGGTGCTATGGCAGCATGGGAGAGTACAGGACGAGACCTGGGAGAGGGAGGTCGATGTACGATCGTAGTGGCAAAGCTATTCAGGGTTTCATCTTCTACACATCTCTAGGGAAATTCAGGGAAAATTTTCATTAAGGGGGAAAGTTTGTATGAACCTGGATATTTATTTCAGGTATGATTTTCCTTTTCTGGTCGTTTTTGTGAAAAAGAGGAAAATTTGGTAATTTTCTATGTACACACCATGTACTTTATAAGGACACGTCGTGTGCTTTGATGCAGCGCCAGGCCATGTGATGTCCATGTCCGGGACACACACACGGTGTGTAGGGGTGATGTGGAGGCTGCTTAAAGTGGATTATGGAAAGGCCAAGTACATTTCATGTACCCCATAATTACACACCATGTAGTTTCTTTTTTTTTCCTTAAACGGACTGGGGTCGCGCCTGACAGACAGAACCCGCTTCTTCTAGGTTGGCTTCTTCCGAGAGAATCCATACGGCCGATGAACTTCTCTGAGCCCTCGTGCCTCCATACCTTCTCTGAATCGACCGTCGTTGATTGAATTTGGACCGCATCAGTAAGCTCTTCCTTATCCTAGAACTTTGTTAACCAATTTCTCCTCTTTCTCATGTTATCGTTGGTTGAACATTTTGTGTGTTTTCATAGATCTACACTGTTATAAGGAGAATCAAGCCTCGTGGTCAAAGTATATTGATCTCCTAGCTTCAAGGTAGGTGGTTTGTTCCTTACCTTTATATGTTTTTAAGTTTTATGTGAAAATTCCACCAATACCAGTGAACGGGTATTGCATGTTTACTGATTTTCCCTATTATTTTTCTCGTCATGTTTGTAATCTTGTATAGAGGTAATTTGATCATGTTTGTGGATAATTTTTGTGGTTGGATGTTTTTTCCATTCCATGTTCTTGTTATAACCTTTGGGTATTGTTATCCATTGGCCGTTATACCTGTTTTCCACGCCTTGTCACTGTATGATGGAATGATATTCTGGACATGATTATTATGTTGTAGACTGGTTAGCAAAGTAGCTATGTAGGTGTACATTGGCCTTATAGCATTATTATGCACTGACTGGCCCAAGTCTGTGAGAACCTTCTGCTATAGACTATAAGGGATAGACCGAGTGAGCTTCCCAAAGAGTCTTAGACATTATAAGACTACAAGAGGGTAGGCTGAGTGAGCTTCCTCAATGAGTCTTAGACATTATAGACTACATGGGATAGACCGAATGAGATTCCCAGGGAGTCTTGAATATTATATACTACAGGAGGGTATACCCAGTGATCTTCCTTAGAGAGTCTTTACTTTTTTTGAATTTCATTAAAACCTTTCCAGGCAAGAGAAGGAATTTACTGAGTGATCTTCCTTAGAGAGACTGTGATAGACCAGATTCTATAGGAGGAATTGACCGAGTGAGCTTCCTTAGAGAGTTTATAGACCATGGGGCTATAAGAGGGTTAAACCTCGTGATCTTCTCAGAGAGTACTTGAATACCATAGACTATAAGGGGAATTGAAAGAGAGAGTTTCTTGAGAGAGTCTTACAATTTCATATGACCAAAACAGAGGGGTCAGGCTGAGTGCACTTCCAAGAGGGTTGTTGGTACTTCTTGGATAAGACCAGAGGGGCTGGCTGTGAGTAAATTCTAGAGGTGTTCCTTTTGTGGTTAGATGATTACTTCTATGCTGCTATTGTTCTGTGGATTGATTTCCATTCTATATCATTCTGTTACTGCTTACTACTTGCTGCCTGCTGTTTACGGTTACTGTTTACTACTTACTGTACTATTACCTGCCATATACTCACTAACTGTAAGGAACAAATCATTGAGTGGCTGCCTAATGGGATTAGTCTGACACCATGTTTGGGTCTTGATTTTGGGCCCAAACTGACTATGTTGTTGTAGGAATAAACATGGGAAAGCGCCCTTCGACTTGTGGTACTTGATTTCTTTGGAGGAGGAGAGTGTGGGACCAAGCCGAGGCTTGCGATGCTGAGGAGTTTCTTATTTGTCTTTCTTTGTACTTTGGATTAGTATTTTATTCAGAGTTGTGACTTGTTTGGCTGCTTTCCTAGACATATGTATCGTGCATCATTTCATATATACATGTGTGCTCCAGTTGTTTATTGTTTTAGTCTTCCGCTATTTATTTTTGTTGGATATTTATTGCTTCCGCTATTGTCTGCTTTGTTTACTTCCACTGTGTACTCTACCAATGAAGGCATAGATTCCCCACTATCACACCCAACGCCCTCACTGCTAGTCGGTGGCCTCTGGAATTTGGGGAAATGCACTTGATTCCATGTGACCGATAGGGTACGGGGCACCTCCGGGTGGCATCTAGAACCGGGATTTTACAATAGAGGTTATTTCATTTCATTAAAAAAAATAAGACACAAATAAAATTCCTATATCAAAACCAAAAATCCATGAATGAATATTTATATAAAATGAAATACTTGGGATTATTAATTAAAACTTATTCTTATAGATCTCTATTTATGATTGCCTAATTTTTAATCTATTTGACAGCCTTTGGAATGCATACAAGAAACGTCTACTAAGATCATTCAGATAGAATCTGTACCTAGTAATAGTGTAAAATTGTCCTCAAAATATTTCCCTTTTATTTTTTAATATGATTTGAACCCCATTATAATTTTTTCATTCCATGTTCCATTTCCAATAATAAAATTTTGGAAAACCAAAATGGTTCGGAAAACATTTTTATGTTTATACCATGGAATAATTCCACTAGTGGAGTTTCCCTCAATCCAATAAAGATAACTATTTATAGCATTTAAATTCTTATTATACTAAAAATATATTGTAGTTCCACATTATAATTGAAAATATTTTGATTTCTAATCATTAATATTCTTATAGTTTAGAATGTTTTCTCTTAATCAAAACTGATGTTTTCGAATTAACATGTTAATCAAACTATAATTTCTTAATATGTAATTATTAGTTGTATCATATTGATAGATATAAACATATTAATATATAATAAAAGAATCTTTTATATTTAAAAACACTTATTTACAATATTTTCCCTATATTCTATTCACTTATAGACACTATATTCTCATCCACTACTCTAACTATAACCTCTATTATAGACTATTTTTAATTATTTCATAATCATGGAAATCAATAAGTTTTTTATCCTTATAATTCAACATATATCTCTATTATAATTAGATTGCTATACCATGACGATTCATTCATTGGATTTTTCTTCAAACATTCCCAGAGAGGTGTTTTTAATCATATTGAAATAATGGATGATAAAAAATATACTCGATTAAATATTTTTTTTCATTTTGTAACATATTGTTTTTTGTTTTCTCTAGTCCTACAAGACACCTATTCTATAAGTGGATACGAGTACAAAAACATTAATTATAGAAAAATTTAGATATTACTTTCGAAGTTACCATTATATTACCCATCTCTAAAAGATTCTATTTTCCCCTCAACTACTCTATTCTTCAAGGGAGTTTAGGTTACAAAAAATATACTTAAACCCTTAATTTTTAAAAATAATTTTCAAATTTATTTCATGTATATTCCAAAAATATATCTAATCATAATATCATAACGTAAACCTCCATATCCTTCTCTTCACATATTTTAATGATTTCCATTTAATCAACTACATTATACTTGTATATCATAAATGTAACATCAATCATCTATATGAATGTATATAAGTATTCAATAAATTAAAAATTATTTATGAAAAATTAATGTCTTGTGAAACCACAAAAATATGAATGAATGAGTTGTAGTGTTCAAGTGGATTGAAGATATACTCTTTAATGTAATCCTTCAACAATCTTACTCATTTTTTATTTCTCAAAAATAGTATCTCTTTCCTTTTTATGTTTTTCTAGTATCTTATAAAACCATTCAATGATATTTCACACCAGTTTCATTTACCACGGTTTCATGTTCTCATATTCAATAAAGTGGTCTTCTATTTTTCTCTAATGTTGAAAGTATTGGTTGGGTGACACATTTGATGTAGACAACCATCTGTTCTCTATCACTTAGATATGAATCTTATATCTTTAGAAATATATATGATTCAATAATATTTTTTTAAATATTACCTTATCACTATAATAAAAAAAACTATCTTACATTACAATTATTATGTCTAGTTACATCAACATAACAAAACCTTCCAAATTTTAGTAACTTTTCAGTAATATAAAAAACCAATATCTTTAATATTTAAACAAAATTAATTCAAGAATTTCCCTATCCTAAAATATTTTATATTATTCTTCATCTTATGTGACTCTCTACATGTTTATGGAAATCCCTCTTTCATGAATCTAAGTCTTTCCATTCGTTCATGGTTTCAATTTCACTTTACGAAAAAGTTATTAGTTTATTAACTTTTATTTTGAATAAATTCCCCAATTTAATTTTAAATAAAATATGTTACTTTTTTCCATTAATTCAAATAAAAGGAGACCATTTTTGTTAAAACAAAAAATATTTAAGCCATATACTAAAATACATTTTTTTATATATTTAATGCATTTTAGATCACAACTTGTCTCTTTTTTTCATCAATTTTGATATTCTTAAAACTGTCGATTATTTTATTCCTTTTCACTAGTAGAGAAATATTATCATTTAATTGATATGAGTTATGAAAAAAATATTCCACAACACCAATATTACCAATAGAATTGGTTCCTTTCCTAATAATTGATGATCTATCCTGAATTTTGTCTCTATTGAAAATCAATTTGTTATTATTACATCTTACGTAGGGATAATATTCATCTAACAATTTTAATATCTTACTTTGATGTAAAATATTTTTTATTATCACCATTATTTTCCCGAACATGAATGTATTTAGAAAATAAATAAACATTTTTTGTCGAAATAGAATTACATTAAGACGTAGTAGATGAAATCTTGAATTCCATTTTTTCACTTTCTCAACTAATTTTGATGTCTTGAACCTAATAAACACAAATATGTTGTAATCTTACTTCATTTAATTTAATTATTATTCCACGTCATGAAATTATGGTTGATACATTTAAATATGTTATCATTTATTGCCATTTCCAACTTCAAATTTTGTATTTAATTAGTATAAGATGCTTACAAGTTGATAATATCTTATATATATTTAGTTTTCATTGAATATTATTTCTTTAATGACTTGAGTTAAATATTAAGAATTTAATTTTGATCAATATATTATTTTAATTTAGATTTTATAATGTGTTAAATATATGTTATTTCACATTATTATTCTTCAACGATAGAAGTATCTTATTGTTTCCTCACACAAACCATGGAATTTGTGAATTTATCACGAGTTTCATATTATTATTTTTAAGTAGATGATGTTCCTCCTTTCTCTTTATAACACAATTGATTTCTCCTCATTTTTCATGGGAACCTCATTCATATGTTATAATATTTTTTGACATCTTATGATGTTTTTAGCTGAGACTTCATTTTAAATATTCAAATTTTTTATTCTACATGAAATGGTATACTCTATCTTCTTGTATAGTTAATGGAAAAGTTTTCAGTGAAACCACATGTGAATAATTTGAGTGTATTTTTTTCTTTATATTATCCCTTTACATTTCTGAAATTCATGTATATAAGATACAATATTATCTTAAAATCCTTAACCTTCACATAATTATCTTCAAAATCTCTAGAGTATTCAACATCCTATAACTTGAAATTAGTCATTATCATGGATAAAAAATATATCTATTCTCAATAATTATTCTTGAATTAAATTAAATTTCCCATATAATTATAATGTTGATGTTATACAATTCATCTATTGAGATATGTTCCCTTTCCTCAGGGGACGTGACTTAGGGATTTATATTTCTGAAACGATCCTCATTAACTTCTTCCATATTGTATAATCCTAATTATTCTCACCAAATCCAATTATCTTAATAACTATTTCATTTTTTGTTATAATTTAGTCATCAAATAGTTCTTTTTCCATTATATTTATGTCTCCAAACATGATTCTCTATAATAATAGTTCGTCTACTTTAACATTGGCATTGCCTTAAAAACTACCTTCTAATCAATCCATGAATTCTTTTTCTATTTGAAAATTCATGACCTAAGTAATGATCATTAATTATTATGAAATAATATTAAAATTTGTATCTCCCCCATTAGTTTCAAAAATATGAATATCTACAAATAATATTTGAGGAAATATTTGAATGATTTTATATATAAGTTTTCTTCATCAACACATCAATTACAAGATAAAAAGGTAAGGAATGAATAATATTTTTTTAACCAAGGTAGTTAGTTAAATTAAAGATGATAACATCCCTTATATTCATAGAATTAATTTTATTTATTGAAAATTTTCAATGATCTAGAAAAGGATGGAGCTTGATGTCTTTGATACCACTTGAGACAATTTAAGAATGAGTGAACCCCTATGAAGGGGGTTGAATTTGTGGTGAAAGTATTTTAGAAAGTAATTCTTCTAAAATAAAATACAAAATTTATTTAGTATTTATCCTTACAAATATTTTTTATATCCTTATCTAATTGTTATTAAAATTGAAAAACATACGCCCTATATTCGTTTTTATAAGATTTAGTCCTAGTTTATGTTTTTTAATTCTTCTTTCCTTGGGTGGTTATCATGATCATTTATTGAAGAATAGAATTTACTCATCAATTAAAAATGATTATGATAGGTATCATCTTGTATCCTTGAGTTCCCCAGAATCGCACTATAATTTACATAGACACCCAATTGTTAATGTAACAAAAAATTAGAATCAGAAATATCAAATGAAAAATATTTTTTATCTAAGAAACTAATGAATATTTACATCACATTGTTTTAGGAAATATATATTTTAATATACTCTCTTGTTCATGATATTTTTCCACATTTAAGTGATTTCAAAAAATAATTAATTGTCAACAGTCATAGCACACAAAAACTATAATTTATCTACCTCTTAAAATCCTCATCAATATTGATTAACAGAATACATAAGATCTTTATGTTTCTATATTCATCTCTAATATATATCATTACGCTCTATCTTCTTCATATTCTTTTCAATACATATCTAACTTGTAAATTATTGTCTATATATCTCTTGACATTTTATAATATTCAAGAAACCAAAAAATATAGAATAAATTATATTCTAAAAACAATTAAACCTTGTCATTCTTGAGAATTACCATTACCCTAATTGTATGACGGGTTCCTCAACTCATTTCATCAATTAAATATTCATGTTGTTTAATCTTTATGATCTTATCATTTTTAATAATCCATTTCACTTTTTTCTCTATATCATTTTAATAAAACCAATTTTCATAATTTCTAAAAAATAAAAAATATATGGGGAAACAACAATTTGGAACCCTCTTTGGGAAATTGTTTTTTTGAAATAAAAAAATTAAAATATTCAATATTCTATTCATTTAAATAGTTTCAATTTGATTAAATTCATATTTAATTTTTTTTTTCATGTGATGAACATCAAAACTCATAACTAACACATGAAAACATACATTAAAAAAAATAAAGAACTTGATAATAAGAAATCTTAAAACATCTAAGAAAATAACAAAAACAACATTTATATGTGATAATAAAATTTAAAACAACACAAATCTTTCAAAATTAATATTCTAGAATGATTGTTTGAATATTTTCCTTCAACACTTATAACAACCATCACCATTTTAATTTTTTAAAAAATATTATTAAAAAATAAAAAACACGAGCGAGATCATCGGTGGTTATTTATCATATGAATTAGCTTGAATGAAATTATTAATTTTATTTTTAAACAATTTATTAGGGTAACAATCATCATCATATCTGATTTTTAATAGAATATATGATCATTAAAATATTTTATTTTCATCGTAAAGAAAACTCAAAATATTCACAAAGGGATAAAATATAAAAATCACAAATCCCTCATACACAACATCAAATTACTCATAACCATTGATTAATGACTCGTATATAAATATATTCTAATAACTCATAAATAAGTCCCAATGAATCATTTACTTATTAATTTTTCACCAAAATGACTCATAAAATGATAAAATGACTCACTTTCAATTTCCAATGACACATATACAACTTATATTTACATATATGATGTTTTAGGTGAATCCTAAAATACATAAACTGATAAAAATAAAGATCAATGAAACCTACATAGTTTAATGTCATTGAAAATTATTCATTATTATCCATTTATTGAATCTTATATAGATGTGAAGAGACAGATATGTATGGTGAAATGAATCATATATATGATTTGAATGACACATATTTAGAGTGAACATGACTTTTATGTTGTTTTCATTTTAAAAAACTTAGAACATTTTCATTATATTACACTGATAAAATCATAATGACTCATACATAGAATGAAATAGTCACTTTTCCATTTTCAATACAAAATTATAAATTCAATTAAATAATCATATAATTAATTCAAACCACTTCAAGAAACCTCATGTCATCTCAAAATAATTCTTGAAAATTAACATATTATCTCTCCGTATTGAAAAAGTCATTTTATTTTATTAAAAATATATACAACACTCTAATAAATCATTACGATACATCATGATCGAATTTATGAAAAATTAAATTAATACAATTGATATCATATATTAGTGTGTATCATTTTGGATGTTTATTAATCATTATGAACATAAATTGTTTTAATTATTTTTTTTGGATTTTTTACCCATTAAAAAATATGAATCATATTTAATATAATCATTATTTTAACAATTAACAATAATATATTTTACTATAGGTATCATTGAATGTAGTGATGGTTTTTAAATATTATATCCAAATTAGTAGTTAGATGATTCATGAATAGTTGTTTGTGTTAATGAAAAAATTGTAACACACTAAGATAAATCAATAGGTCTGAGCTGGAGTGACACTAGAAATTAGGTGCACCTCTTGATAAACTAGATGATATCGACTAATAGAAAGGATAAAAAGTAGATTTTGAGGAGACTATATCAACAATCATAGATCAAAATAATATTTTAGAGACCAAAAATTTAACATGATTCAATCATATTATGAAGAATCTAATAAACATTCCATTTATAACGATTGAATGTAGAAACAACATACTCAAATTGTCATTCCAGGATACATGATAATGATCTCCCATCTAGCCTATCATATACAGAATATATAAAATGAATAAAATTTCAAAGTGGCACTAAACTCATTTCACACCTCACCTCCTACGGGTCTCTATACTCGTAGCAAGATATATTACTCAATGACAAAAAATAAAGCCTCAACCCAACATGTACCTTTAATAAGTGAGTGATTATCTGGTAAATAATTACCATAGATTCTTTAGTAGGGTGTGAGAATAACTTGTTATTGATTTACCTTTGAAGTGCACCACCTAATAGACAACGTAGTGTACATGAATGTGATATGCTCAGTGGAAATTAATTGTGAAGTAAATAAAATATAAAATCATCACATATAATCACAAATTCAAAAGTAAATAAAAATACCATATGTCATGTGGTCATGAACTCTTTACTCCACCAAAGAACATAACATACCTACTTCTATTCTATTATGAAACGGATTTTTAATTTTTTTTCGACACATCCCCCTCTATGGGATTTTCATAAATTATTTTTACTAAATTCCCCTTGAAGTAATTATCTATGAACATACCGAACAGGCATCAGAAACATTCCCCTTGGGGGATAGACCATATGGCTCAACCTGTATATTGCACTACAAAAGATAGAGTAACAAAAATTGTAATACAAATATAGTAAAATAGATCAAGCATCACATCTTTCTATGAAATAATCATAATAAAAATATACACATTCTAGAAAACATCAAATATGGGTTTTAAGGGGATACAAACACATACATGTGAAGAAATAATCAAACATGATCTCATTGGATACATACGTGCACACATGTGATCATACATCAAACATGGGTCTCATGAGATAATTATACCCACAAATGTGATCACGTATAAAATATTTTACTTATAGGATACAAAAAAATGTGGGTTGGTCTATGTAATGATGGAATTAGGGGGGAGGGGGGTTTATTTCCTATTTAAACGATTGATGAACAAAAGAATTAATTGAATAAAAACAAATTGAACTGATAAAAATAATATATGAGTTATATGAATGAATAATAAATATGAGGAGAATAAATATAAATAAAAAATTTATCAATATAGAATTAAAATAATCAACACCATAGTGTTTGAAAAAACTATACTAAAATTCCTCACAAAAGGCACTTACGTCTATTCTTCTAAGGCCTTTAGAGAATTATAATGCCTTGTAATTATAGGCAATTAAGAAAACCAATAACAAATTTCAATATCTATCTTCAATTTCCACGAAAAATTCCAAAACCCATGTTTTATTGTCTATGAAATAATAAACCCTTTCTATAAATACAATGAAGAGTAACCCCTTTATTTTTTTTCCACGAAAGGTCCAAATGAAAAACCAAAGTGACTGGATTTTGTAAAACCATATTGAATCATGAAATCAACTCTCTTTTATAGTGATATGATAAAATATATTGGTGATATAGGGAGTGAAAATTATGTATAGAGATTTAATATAATAATAGACAAACAATACTCCGGAGATGGAAAAAAATGGAATAATATCATAGAACACATCAAACATGACCTTCAATGACCCATAAGGGGGAGTATTTATAGACTCCTAGAAATTTGAAAATATTCTTGAGGAAAATGGGGTTGAATAGATCCATTTGAATTAATTAAGGCTTCCAAGTCTCATTTAAATGGTGGGTTTCTTGTATAGTCTCGACACCACTAGGTATCCAGTTAGTGCCACCATCCATCTAGTGGAACATGGATAGAACCACGGTTCTGTCCAGACCCCACTAAGTAGCTTTTGGCCCCAATATGTGGGGACTCCAAAAATATTCTTCATTCAACTTATTATCCCTTCAATTGGGTTGGTATTGGTATAAAAGGAGAATAATTAGAAATGATAAAATTAATATAGTCAAATCATTCGAAACATTTTTTGTGATCATTTAAAATCACTTAAGAGAGTGATATGTGTGATATTTTACACATTCTTGGTGAACACAATAACATAAAAAATGAATATTATTAATGATAAGAATGATTAAATATATTCAAATTTAAATATTCTAAAATCATATTCATCCAATAATTCTAAATATATCAAAAATAATTTTAGAAAAAGTAATTAAAGATTGTTTTTATCAATAATTAAATATTAAATCTTTTCCCCCTATTTTATTATCCAAAATTTATGATCATGAAATCTTCAAAGAATTACATAATTTAATAAATCAACCATTTTAGATTATTATTGAAATAATTTCAATATGATTTTGAAATAATTTAAATTTTATCAATAAAAAATATTAAATATATTTGGATAAAGAGATACAATATTCCACATTCATTGTACAAAATCGTAACTATATATATGCTTGAAATAAATGAGGCCTTTATTTTCATTATCATATACCCTAAAATATTTTGAATAGAAACATATATTTTATCACATCACCTTCTCCCCCATTAGAATCACCACTATCATCATGAAATTCAGTTTTTACAAATTAATTAATAAATAGATGAGGTGAAAAATGTATAAAATGGAATTGAAAATATCATAATCCATAATGTTCCATTAAAATAGTTCAAAAACTGAATATGGGGAATAATTTATCATTCGATATCCTTATTCATAAAATTATGAAAACATTTCCTTAAATTAATCACATGATAATGTCCTTGAAGAGGAAGTACTTGGAATATAAAAATAGTTTTAATATAAATTTTAAAATATATTTGGAACCCTCTAAGTTGATTTAGATTTATAAATGCATATGGGGTTAAATTTTTGTTTTGTAAAACATGATTAAAAAAAGAAAAAATATCCCTTAAGATAGTGAAACATGTCAATCAATTGAAACATAAATGGATAGATGGTCATAAGATATATTAATGAAATCAAGATTTAAAGAAAATATATCATTATATTTTTAATTCAATGCAATATTAAATCAATTAAAAATCAATGATGTCAAGGAAAAGAAATAATTCAATGAAATAATTAGAATAAAGATTTTTTTAAATTGATTGATTAATTTATATTAATGAATTCAACAGATATTAATAGATCAATGATTTCAATAGATAATTTAAATTCATGATTTGATGAAATAATTAAGTCAACATAAAATAAAAGAAACATGTAAATATATATAAGGTCAAAATTTAAAAACATGTATAAAATTAAATGATGGACAATGTGAGAAAATCACTCTTCAACGAAATTCACAGATACAAATTTCAATAGGTAAAGGAAAATTTATGTAATATTTTGTATGCAAATCATAAAAAATGATTTAGAATATATCTTTTTAACATAATTAGGATTTATTTATGAAAAAAATATTAAATTTAATATTACCAATAATTAAGTAAAAGAATAAATAAATTGAAAATATGTTTGAAATAAATTTAAAAATTAAACAATAGACATTTTTAGAACAAGAAAACCATTAAAACGATTGTTATTCCCCCTTTTTAAAAGGAATATAAAATTTCTCAACACCCAAATGAGTATAACTGACCAAGATCTTGTGAAATAAAAAAAACTGACTTCATTAAAAAAATTCAAACAATAAATTTAAAAAATATGTATAATAATTTTTTAAATAAAAATATTGGTATTTTAAATGGTTTCATAAATATACATTCCATGAGATAAAAATATATGATATATTTACGATAATACCTACATAGAATAAATATCTTAATCAAATGTTTTTGAATATAAAAAATTAAAATATACATTAATTAAATATTATAAAAATATATATTCAAAAAATTAATACATAAAACATAGATATTTGAATGATTATGTACATTAGGAATGAAATGACAGATCATTTAGAAACTACTCACCTATATGAAAAAGTAGATAAATTCTAATAAAGTACATAACAATTTAATTTGAAAATAAATATGTAAAATATTGAGGAGATTAGGGTATTGAAATAGGATTATCCAAATCAATATTTTAATGAATATTGTAAAACTAGTTTTATGATGAAACACAAAACAATTTCATTTAAATAGGATTAATGAAACCATTTATGGTTGAAACCATACACTCAATTTTTGGATGTTAAAAACAATAAAAATATTAGTACATAGTTATATGGATAAAAGAACTTGGAGATTCAATCATTCTAATTCATTCTATCAATAAAATATAATTATTATTAATACTACCTTAATAATTGTGTGAGATGATAATATTTAAGAAAAATTAAATAACAACTACATATTACATTAAAATGGAATATAAAAAATAATAATTCAAGAAGAAACACATAATCTCAATAATAATAAGGATAATAATGTATGAATGTAAAATTATCAAATATAAATATATTTATCCCTGATAAATAAATTTAGTGAAATAAATTTCAGGAATTGAGTTTTTCAATACATTTAATAATGATTGAAGAAGTAACATGGTATTTTCTATAGTCAAATTCATATAATGATGAGTTTTCACATAGAGATTTCTAACATATTTAAAAATATTAAGCATCCAAAAATAATTTCAATATTTGATAATGAAATTATAATATCTTATAAAATTGGTTTTAATATGGATTTATAATCAATAAAATATAAAACATAGATTTTATAATCAGAATAAAACCTCTGAAAAAAGGACTAATTTTATTTCATTATTCTATTTATCATGTAATAATATAATTCTATTATTTTGAAACAATTAGATAAAATCAATGAAATTAAAAATGGGAAAAAAATACAATTCAAACACATCCAAATGATATTTCAAATTAATTTTCATAATTTTTTTAAATTATATGAATGAAATAATACAGATAAATTTGAGTTATGTTACGTTGAAAGAGGTAAAAAGGACAAGAAAAAATCCTTAAACAAAGAGATCAAAAGGGCCTAGAATAAGGCAAAAATCTAGTCGGTGAAAAATAACTACTTGTTGGTGGGAATGAAATTATAGCAATGTTTTCTAAACTAGAATGGGATAACTTGCGAGGTGGTACCCACTAGTTGGTGTCTCTCTATATAGGTCTTATATGTTTTTTATATATGAAATTTGAAAAATAAATATAATTAAAACAAAATGAATCAAAATAGGTCAGTGAAATAAAAATAAAAAATATCATAAAATCAGGCTTGATTTAGAAACAATCATAAAATTTTAAGAGGTAAAATGTAGAAGGATATAAATGCTACATGATAATTTAGATATAATTTAAAAATGAAAGAATCTATATTTCCAATTTTAATGAAAAATATAGAGGGTGGAAGTTTATGAAAATAATATGACATATTAATAATAATAACCAATTCAATTGAATCTATAAAAAAATATATGGTACAACATTATTTTGAAATTTTATTTGAAATTTATTTTAAAGTTTAGATTAAGAAAAAATTAAAATAAAGCAGATCATAACATTTCATTAAAAAAATATAGTATATAAAGAAATGATAAACTGTATTTCAAAACATATGGAACTATTCAATAACTAACTAATTCTCTTAATCAATTTGATACCCGTTTAATATGTTTTATAATATTGGAATAAAAATATAATATAAATAATTTAAAATATGATTAATTGAGTTTGGAAAGCGTTTCAATAATTTTTGATATTTTAAAAAAGATGTTTCTCAAGAACCCACAAACCATATTTCATACAGCTCATTGATAATGGTTTTTTAAAATTTCCTATAAAACCTTTAAAACAAAATTATTTCATAAGGGAATTTGGCTCCACAAATGTTATTTAATGGAGATGTGGATATAAAAATATGGTTAAAAAACTATTTTTGAAAAGTAATTTGGTGTGAAAGACGTATTACTATGACTCAACATAAAACTATATTCTAACAATGAAATTATTAAATGAGATTTCCATATCAATGAAAATAATTTAAAATATTATTTTGAAGGATCCCATTTACAATGGTTTTATTCCTATAAGTTTCTGTTTGATTCAAATAAAAAATAATATAATAACTGTAAAATATTAATTAATAGTATCTAAATTTAATCACATTGGGAAAACATGGAATAAAATTTATAAATATATTTTCTCATGCATTCCAACTCCACAGAATATGATTTACTTGAAAATGGTTCATTACCTAATTAAATATTAAATTACATATCTTTTATCATAAGAGCATATTTTTTATTCTCAACTTGAAATATATATTTCAACACAAATTAAGCATTTTCATGATCATAATTTTCATTAAAAATGATCATTGTTTCTTATATTATCAATTTTCGAATATTTATTTTCTTTTGAAATAGTATTTTTCTCACTCACCACTTCATCTTTTTTATTTTTAAGATACATTAATTTTCTATTGAGTTCAAAAAATTGTTCTTTTAATTGATCTCTACAAATTTTTAGATCATCATAATTTAAAAAACATGATGGAAAATAATAATCAGAAGAAAATACATCACTACTATATTAGGTTGAGGTTATAACACATTTATGTATCAGATTTAAAAAGTTGAGAGAGTTTTAAATTTCATTTCATCACAATCCTTTTTTCTTTTTCTTTTTCTTCACCTTTTTTGGGGAAATCTAACATGACTTGTTTATTATATTTTCTTTCAATAAAAATCCATAAAATCATGATCATTTTTATAATTATAAACATGATAAAACAAATTATTATATAATTCACAAAAAAGGAAAATTCATTTATTTTCTATTTTTCTCAAATGAAGTAATATAATCAGGATTCCATTTTTAATTATATTTAATTGTAAAAGTATATCCATTTAAAATAATTTTAAAATTGGATAACCTATGATTTTATAGACTATAGATGTGTATATTTTCAATTATTTGTAATTGGATCAATCAAAATAAGCTTATTTATCCAAATATTTCCCATTTGGAACACAATTTGAATTAGAGGTAGTGGTCACCCCTGATAACCCTTCTATTAAATCAGTGATATTTTTAAAGGTGTACATGATACAATTTGATGATCCATGTAACGATGGAAATGGGGGGTGAATTTTATTTTAAAAATTATAAGAATTGAATAATAATTTTGATGGAAAAAGAACTTTTAAATAAATAATAAAAATTAAAAAGATTATTTATAAATAATAAAAATACGGGTTAACGAAATTTAAATAAAAAATGTAGCATAGTGGAACAAAACATTATGAAGAGTGTTTGGTAATGAAATTAAGAAATAAAACAAAAATGGTTCCTACATCTCTTCCCATATTCCTTCAATGGCTTTTACTCCCACAGGTTCAACTTTACTGAAGAAACCAATTTGAAAATGTTAATAAATTTCTTTCACAACTAAAATATAAACCAAACCCCTTTCTTTATCTACAATGAATGATCTAATATTTTTTTGAAGTCAAATAAAACAAAAATATTTCATTATAAACGAATATAAATAGTAAATAAAAAACAAAAGTGACATGGTTTTTTTAATCCCTTTAGAGTACACACTCTACAACCATTTAAAAATATATGAAAATAAATACAAGTGAGAGTGGGATTAACCATTGTAGATGATATCTAAATACAATAATAATCAATAAATAAAACTATATTTGTGTAAAAATTGATTCATAATATTATAACACAACAACCATGACCTTATAAATACGAAATTGGGGTGAAATTATAGCCTCAATAAGCCTTATGAGGGGTTTTGAGGCCATAGTAGTCAAATTGAGTTGGTGGATATCAGATTAAGGAATGAAGAACCCTAGAAAATGGATATTGATTTGTATCCTTAACACCATAATGATTCTGGTGGGGCAAAATGTTCTTTTAGTATAACTTGGAATGACATAGTTTTTTTATCCATCACCACTGGCCAAGTGGTGGTACACCACATAGTAGACACTTGGTCCTAATGTTGGGAGATTCTAGAAATCTTCTACATGAACATCTTAATCCACCTAATTGGTTTGATACTACAACAATATTTTTGGAAATATAAATGATGAAATCTAAGAAATGAAACTATTAGAAATAGGATTTTGTTTTTATGATAATTCAAAATAACCTATTAGAGTGTGTTGTAAAACATTGTGATGAGGCATCAATATGGTCTCATAGTCTAAAAATGCACACACATGTGATAAACATCAAACATGGTCTCGTGAGAATTACATCTCATTTAACACAAACACACACTCAAAGGGATCCATATAATTTTATGAAATAATTTGTGATCAATCCATGCCTATTGGAAGCCAACATTAAGCGAATTATCATTTTCCATCATGGCCCTATGAAACATTGTTATATTATATATGGAAATTTCCAATTAATTTTTCAATATATGAGAATTATTAACTAATTACAAATTTCATGTTATTCGTAAAAATTTTATTAATTAATTTTCTTACCATATTGGAAAATATCACATCACATTATAATAAACTATTCATAAAACCATATGGTATAGATCCTGAAACCACCAACCACAATATGGATCCAAAACATCCCAAACATATCCCCATTATTTTTTAAGTCATCCAAGTATATTTAGCTTCCAAAAACATCACTAAGGTTCTAACTCATGCTTTTTCATTCCAAAATAATTATATAATAACAATTAATAATTAATTATATCATTGAATGAAAGCATATAATATAATTTAAAATAAACACTTAATGGAATACGATGTGAATATCAATTCCTAATTGAAATCAAGGCTAACCACACATGGATGGTTTTGAACACTCTTATGAAATAGTCCAAAGAAAAATTCATATAATGAAAACAATGAAATCCAATTTAACATAATTTAATTTTAAAATATAGGATAAATAAACCATGAAATATATTTAACAATCAATAATTTTCATACAAAGATATTACATCTAAATAGTATAATATCAGTTGCACAACATAATAAAACTATTCCAAAACTGTATTGGTTTAGTGTATTTGGAAACTGGGATACATAAAAAAAATAATTCATAAAATATCTCCAATGACTCCCCCTTATTCCTTCATTACAATAACCCCTTTTGATATATATTACTGAATATATTTCTTCATATCTTGGGGGAAAGAACTATAAGAAAATATTGATATCCAATAATCAGTAAGGGAAATCAGGGGAGAAAAAATAATAAAAATTGAATAATATCATAATTATTACATGGGAAAATATATCATTCATATCAAGGATCATGATCTCATGTCATGGAAGAAATCATCAATGTTCATAATTAATCAAAAAACATATTATATGAGATCATAATACAAGACAAGTAATGGAGACATACAAAAAAGTGTAAAAAAATCATTTCAATATTATTCAATGATAATTTAAAAGACTATGATACTAGAAATATTATCTTGTGAATCCATGTTCACTGCCCATTCTTGACATGTATTATTGAAACTAGCTTACTCTCATCCCAGTCCTGGACTACAAAACCTAGATCACTTCCTATTCTGGTCTAGTCTATATCATGAGATATAAATCTATACCCACGAAATTAGAGGGACATATGGGCCCCACTGATCAGATAATGAATACCATACATATGTGTGCCACAAGAGAATAAATCATTCATCATATCATAACCAATGAAAATAAATTCCTTTCATATACATCATTCAATAATAAGATAACCCATATAAATAAATGAGTTTCATAAATATAATTCCATCATAAAGATAAACTAACTATCAGAATAATAGGAATAAAATTCTCCAATAGTATGCCCATTAAAAACATATGTAAAATCAAATAAAGTTATTTTAAATGGAAACTAATCTTGTGAAATCAATGGAAAATAATTCGTGAGTAAAATATCATTTCTTCATTGAAAATGTTTTTTATTATTAAAATGAGACACAATTTTATAAAAAATTATACATTGAAAATAAACCTAAAATATATTAAGAAATTATTAATATAATTAAGGAATAAATAAATTAGAAAAACCATTCATTTCATATAAGTAAAATAAACCTTCATCTCTTAACATTGTAGACGAATAAAAAAAGTACCTCCTTGGAAAAATGAAAAAAAAAGATTTGTTTCAAACCATATTGTAAAATTTAACATTTGAGTAAAAAAGATTTTAAGAAATTTTAGAGTAATATTACATATATTTTGGAATGTTTTTTTAATAACCAAATATATATAAGATAAATAATCTCAAGTGAATACTTACGTATGAAAAATCACAGATAATAATGAGATTGTGAAATTAAACCATTGATTGTGTATGGTTTCCATTTTATGTAATGGAATCTAAACTATAATGTATTAAAGGATATGATTAATTTATTATATAACCATATTTATATTTATGATATCATATATTATCATATTATCACTCATTAATAATATTTCAATATTATTATTAATTAGGGTTTAATTGCTTCATTTATATATGCATGTTTTGTAGTATAAGTCCCAATTCATGTGAATAGGATATAGTTCCATCATTTCCAGACTAATATTAATGTAATATGTATCATATTTATTTATCACGCAATTTTATATAATCATTCATGAATGTTGAATATGCAAAATGAATCACATCACGTTGTAGAGATGGTAGGTCGTACACACACATGAGTGATGACATCATTCCCTTAACAGTAAAACAAATAGGATGTGGATGGTATATATATTGTTCTCGAATATATTTAAACTTATATTTATTATATATAAAAATTACTTCCATAATTATACACATCCATGTAATGTATTCATTAATAACATATTACACCACAGTGTGGAGATGGTAAGTCGTACAAACACACACAAGGTATAATCATTTTTTTAAAAAAAATTGATAAAAGGGGGAATATTGTACTTCCATAGTCAAAATAAAATATCTAGATATAGGTGAAAAATTATCTATTGAATTATAATGGATAAATCACATGAATAGTAAGTAGAAGAGGAAATAATTTTGGAAGAGTTGGTTAAGACGATTACCTCTTCCTTGGAGAACATCCCCTATATCTCTTATAATGAACATTATGGTTTGTATTTTGAGAAGACCAAAAACATTATAATATTAATAGAGATGTTGACAAGAGAAATTGGTTGGAAATGATAGATAATTATGGCTCAATGTGACATGAGGATGTAATGGAGGATGTTCCCTTTTATAATTGAGTTGAGGGCAATTTTAGAATCTATGAAAATATTAAATTATAATTAAATGAAGTTCAGCCCAAGTACCCATTAATTGTGATTTATTAGAATATAAGATGATATAGAGATTAAATTTCATCAAACTATAAATTTTAGTAATTTTTTGTAATATTTTAAACATTAACATTTTTATTAACCCTTAGTTAACATAATATGATTTTAACTATGGTAATAAATTTTTCAATATTAAAAGTTTGTAAATTTCAATTATATAATATCGATTAAATTATAAATGAATATTTTCTATACTTTTAGAAAAAAATATAATTTATTTTTATTTTTAAATATCTCTTATTATTTTTAAATAATTTATGAAAGTGATATTTTGATAAAATATCATTACTGTCAATTTTTACCCCATTCAATACATGGAATTATAAAAATATCAAGATAAAAATTTAACATAAAAAACATTTTATTATATCTTTAAGAGGTCAATTAAATCTATATTATTAATTTATCAGATTAATTATGACAAATTATATTTATTATAATATTTTTAGTAACATTTATTTCATATTTCATTAATAAAATAATTATTATATTAGTGTAGGGTAATTATTTTATAAAAATATTTCTCAAATAAAAATTGAATATTAAATTCCAAGACTAAGGTGAATCAACCATAATATAGATGAATATTTATAGTCAAATACATATTTTCTGTCACCCATTAAAAAATGAAATAATATTTAAAACATAAATGTGATGCCATTAAATATTTAATAAATATATATTATAAATACCATAATTTCATCTAAGTGATCCAAACAAGGAAAAAATAAATTTATTTAATTAAAATATTTTCATATAGTTAAATATATATAGTTAGATTCATCTGTAACATTACTTTAACCCCCTATGGACACATAAGGGATTTTCAAGACAAAGAAGGTGTCATTTTATGAATTTCATAGATTTAAATATAAAATAAGTCATTTTCACGGAAATGTTTATATTATAAAACATAATTTATATCCCTAGTTGTTATGTGCCAAATATTCTTCATCCAATAAATCCTTTCATGCATTAGAGTCATTTTATATTCTTTATAATATTATTTTTAACCTAAATTACTCAATTTACCCTTGACCATGGATATAAAATTTAACATGGTTAATATTCATATTGGCCATCAATAAATGGTAAATATTCACTAAAATTGGTTCTTATGAATCCAAATTTTAAATCCATTACTAATAATTTAAAACATAGACGTTGTGGGATTAAATTTAAAATAAAATCAGTAATGTACAATAAATTTCTTTTTCATAAATAAATCACTTTTAAAATATAAATTTTCGTATAATAATTTTCTACCAACATTATTTTTTAAAAAACACAATTAGATTATTTAAAAAAATAATGAACTAATAAAAGTTTAAATATTACCCAAACATTATTTTTTCTTGTAATTACATTAAAATAAAATACAATTTACAATAAAAAATCTTTATTTTTACCATTCCTTATATAAATAAAATTTATTCAGAAAATTATAACAAAAAATAATTTTAAGATAATTCCAAAATATTAAATTCAAAAATGAAATTAATTTTATCAAATACATTTTATAGAACTCCAAATAAATAATAAAAAAACATTTATGAACCAAACGAATTTTTTGAAGAATAATGTTATTTTACTAAATATTATATTATCATTTTTTATGAACTTAATATTTTCAAATTGAGTAGTATTTATTTCATTAATTAGTTATTTATATTTATTCCTTTAAAAATAATGACTATGTTAAAATTATCATTGTATAATAATAGTGTTTTTAGGTTTTTTTAAACTCGTTCTTGTGTGAAACACAAGCTATTGAAGAACTAAAATTATTTAATGATAAATATTTATTAAAATATTTTAGGTCACATTATACCACCTAAAAATTAATTTCACCCTCCAAATTTATCACTTGTATATAAAAAAGATGAATATAGCACAACTCATCAATTATTCTTAATAAGAATGATCTTTATCTAATAAAAAAATTATGAATTTATTACACATAAATGATCAGGTATTTACTTTCCCATGAGATATAAAAGAAACAAAACACGTACTTGAGAGATTTTTGGTGGAAGTTACAATAGAAAATCTACATTCATAACATTATCTTGAATTTATAAAGGAATGATATACCTATCAATTATCATTCAATTCTTTTAAAATCTCATAACTTTCTCCTAGGTAGATATTCTTAGAAATTCATTCTCTCCCACTTCAAACTTTATGTCTTCTCATTGATTTTCAACCTAAATTTTCTCAACTATTAGATGCACTTATTTGATGACGTATAGACATAAGCATCTCTACCATCTTCTCAACTAGATCATGTACCTATATCTTTCATCCACAAAATTCATTCCAGCATGTTTGTGTTCTGTACCTCATACCTTATTGTTCTTTATAAGGTGACATCGGAATACTAGAGTGAAAATAGTTGTGGTTATAAAATTTAACCAAATATTGGTGTTGATTACAAAAAAACATTAAATTCACAGAGAAATATATCAACATTTATTCTATAGTTTCCCTTTTACTTTCATGCTAACCATCTATCTTAGGATGAAAAGAAGTGAAGAAACATAATTCTATATCCATATCATATTGAAGACGTCTCCAAAACATCCAGGTAAACATTAGATCAAGATCAGATATCATGTAATGTGTTACTCTATAAAATCTAACAAATTTTTTAATATATATTCTGAAATGCTAATCAAGAGAGAAGTCTTCTTTGATAGCAATGATTTTTTCCAAAATCTTAAGGCGACCAACTATAACCCATATATAGTTATGTACTTAATATGTTTTTTGATTTCGGATAAAAAGTACATGTTGATTATTTACCATTTCTATTTTGATATGGGTAATGGTTTTAACACCCCCCTATATTTCTATCTTTCAGCATTCACTTAATAAAAAATCAACCACTGAGAAGCATACTATAGAGTGTCTCTCTTCATTCAATCCCACTATAAATACTCCTTCATGTACCTATACAATGTTATGATTCCAGGATGAATAGAAAATTATAAAATATGAGCCTCATCCAACATCTCCTTCATTAATTTTGATATGGGAGGGACGCATACAAAGTTCATAATCTTTATTATTCCATAAAATTAATGGTAGAACCCATGAACATTTGTCACCATATTTTGCAGCTCTACATCATCCTTTTGCACCTCTTTAATATTCACCTATATATATTGTTGAAAATTTATTTATGATAGATAATATTTCTCAACTTTCTTGATTATTTCTAGATACATAATTTTAAAATCCACAGATATTGTATCTTTTTTATCCTTATCATAGATATACTAGCATAGTGATTTCGGCACTATGCATCAACCACCTTTTTCAGTTTCATATGGTGGTAATGTTTTAAACATTCAAAATATTTAATCAACTCCTACCATATTCATTAGCACAAAGTCTACTTCTTCAGTGTGAAAATATAATTTGAAATAACATGATCCATAAATATATCACACCTTTCTCCATAATGATATTTCCTCTATGTCTTTAACGCAAAGACTACTCCAGGTAAATCCAAATCGTGAGTAGGTTAATTTTTCTCATGAATTTTTATTTTTAATAACTTATATGCCATCACCGTGTCATTTTTCATGAGATTATATTTCATACCATTCTTCGATGTGTCACTGTAGATCAAAAACCTATCTCCACTACCAAGTAGTGAGAGAATTTGTGCACCAGATAACTATAGACACGTCTCATTGAAATTTTCTTCACATTATTAAAAATATATGAACTTTAATCTTATCTAAAAAACATGGTGATTGAATTAGACAATCTTGATAAATAGTTCATATAAAAAAGATAATTTCATTTAAAATAAAGAAAAATTAATATATCAATTATCATTATTGGTCTATGACAACATTCATTAATATTTCTCTATGATCGATCCAAAAATATCCCCTCTCTTGAAATTATGTGACCCGAAAACGAATCTTTCTGAAGAAATAATAATACATGGTAAATTTTCATACATACTATCTTTTATTATGGTATTATATGAAATCCACAAGTGATATTCTTGTTCCCCATTTCTCTTTGAATAACAAGAATAACATCTATAAAAAATACAAGAAAATGATAAAGATAGTCACTAAATACTCTATTCATTGAATCAAAAAACGTAGTGGGGGAATTAGTAAGAAAAAAAAAGAATCACAATAAATTCATACTATCCATACCATGTATGGAATGTCTTTATTGGTATATCTTTCCTCTTGGCCCTTAATTTATATTATCTAGAATAACGATAAATATTGTAAAAGTGTTGAACTCCGCATAGTTGATCATACAAGTTATTAATAGTAGGTATATAATATTTCATTCTTAATATTGATCATGTTATGTTCTCAGTAATCCATGAAGAGTATCATTCATACATCTTTCATCAAAACAAATAGAACAAATGCACCACTAGGTGACACACTATGGAAGATGAATCCCTTTTCTTGATTCTCTTGGAGTTTCTTCATCAATTATTTGAACTCAAGTGTGTCTATTTTATACGGAGTCTTGTAAATTAGAATTGAAATCGATATGTGTTCTATTGAAAACTAAACATCACAATTGGGTTGAAGGGAAAAAATCCTTCTACAAAGACATAAAAAATCATGTACAATTGGTGTATCCTTAATAGTGAGCTTCATGCCAAACATCTATGATAGATATCATTCCATAATAAAATATTAAACCCAAAATATGAAATTTATGTCAACTGGAAGTTTGTATTTATATTTATAATGATAGATGATCATAAATTCAATCAGAATATTAAATGTGACTCCTCATCCATGGAAATTGATATGAGAACCATATATATATAATTCCAATTCCTAACAAGAATCAAATATAATTAAACTATATAAGGGATCACATGATTTTCAAAATAAACATCCCCACAAACCTTTATTAGAGAAGAATTATAAACTTCAGATACAACCATTGTACAATTATTATTTTTCACAGCTTACTCAACCGCTAATTATTGAGACAATATGAAAATACCCTTATAAATTAATTATAAATAAATGAGTTTGTGGATTATATCAAATAAAACATTTTCTTTTATATGGTGGATGGTAATTTTACCTTTCAATTCTTCAATATAATACTCTACATCACTATTAGTTATCACATGCATTTTTATTTTTTATTTTTCCTTAAGTGGTTACTGAAGTCTATCAACATTGATAACCATGAGATTATAGCAACCGTTATAATAATTACTATTTTCCATTAACTTGTGACATTATACTATAGAGGTTATATCTATGTATCATTCTCCCTATTTTCATCATTGAATATATTTTACACATAAATCATATAGTCAATTGATGGATGACTTTATTTCCGAAACATTAACCATTTTATAGTCTCCTTTAGATAGTTTTCTATATGTTTCTTTCCACATAATGATAGTAAAATAAAGCTCATATTCTTTTCACTGTTGTTTTTAGATTTTCCCTTGAATTTCATTTCTATCTTCTTAATTAACTGATAATATTGATTAGTGAATCTAATCTCTATATCAACCATAACAGAACATCAAATGATTTCCTCATATCTACGGATGTTGCTTTCGGATAGTTCCCCTCAGAGAGTTCGTTTTAATCCACTAAATAATCAATCAATCTTACTCTCAGATGGAATGATAATTATAGAATCTTACCTTGCAAGTATTTTAATATTTCCTTTATAGGAACCAAATGAATTATCTTCATATTTATTATGATCAATTAACTCTTTCTCCATTTTCATACAAAGAACATAAGGAATGTACTTTTTTAAAAATGTGTTCTTGAACTGATCCCATTCTACATTGTAAATTTATTTAAAATACATATTCTTAATAAGATTATACACTTTATCCACTTCACCTTCCAAAGGATATACTGCCAAAATAAATTTATCATGTTCTATACATTAGATAGATGAAAATATATTTTTAGTTTCACTAATACTTTGTTCTTCCACTATAGTATTAGGAGACCCAATAAATGAAGGTGGATGCTACCTCATGAAGGACCCAATAGATTTTTGTTCTATCATTTCTTAATTTGGAATTATAATATGATTCATTGAGTAAGAATATTTTGCAATCCTTGGAACAAACTTTTACATTCCATATCCCATAACATTTTGTTCCGTTGGAGTAAAATTGTTGAATTTCCCGTCAAATTCAGTTTTAATGTGGTTTCATTGACCTCCATCTATTAAGTAAATTTTATAAGTATTGTGTAATAAAAACGTATCATAATTGGAAAACCACATAATAAATTAAAATTATATATATAATTTAAATTTATAAGACGTTATGTTTAATTCCTACCTTATTTGTGATCATCATCAAAACTCCAAGAATGTTTCCAATAATTAGAATTATCAATTGGTTTATAATAAGGGTTTATCATCATAGTTTACAGTGGTTAACTATAACCAATTATAATACAAACTATAACAATACAATAATATCATATATAGTTATTAAATCTCAATATATGAATATTCATTATATAATATAAAAAACCATACCATAACAATATATATTTAGTTTCCTTAAAAAATGGGACATATAAAAAAGTGATCCATAAAAAAACAGAATCATCTCCCACGTTTTCCTTTGTAGATAGAACCTCATTTGACACAACATACTTAATATCATAGGGAAAGGAAACATAATAAAATCATGAGCTCAAATGCAGAGTTAGGATAATCATGGGAGATAACATAATAATAATGGAATAATAAAAAGAAAATAAATTTCAAAAATAATTTCCATCATATATATGATCCTGATTTTGTGTCATAGAATTAATCATGAAAGTTTATTATGAGTCAAAGTAAATCTTCTATGAGATAATAACATAATACAAAGAATATTTTCATACAAAAAAGCACAAAAAATCATTTTATTATTACTCATAGATAATTTCCAAGACATCCATAGTGGAAAATGTCCATTGTTGAACTATGTTCACTCTCTATTTCATCCATGTATTATTGAATCATGTTTACTCTTATTAAATTCTTTATTACACAACCAAAATAAATTCCCATTCGATTTTAATTAATATCATGAGATATAAATATTTAACACATGTATTGGTGATAGATATAGGTCCCACCCAACACATTATAATAACTATACCAATGTGTTTCACAATAACATAAATCATTCATCATATCAAAACCCATGAATAGAAAATGTTTTTATAAAATCATTCAATCATAACATTACCCATGGATCTAAAATGATTTCATAAATATCATTTCGTTATATTTGTAAAACAACAATCAGAAAATTGGGATAAAATCCATGATTAATATCTTTATTAGTACACAAGTAACATCAAATAATGTTATTTTAAATGGAAAATAGTATTGATACATCAATTGAAAATAAATATAGAGTAAAATAACACTTCTTCATTGAAAATGTTAATTTCTATTTAATTACTAAGTAATTTTTATACAAAAAATAATATTTGGAATTAAACATGTAATTTTATGATGTATGCTTCATTTAGTTTTGGATTAAATAAATAAAAAATATATATTTATTACGTATAAGTTAAAAAAATATAATTCTAATACAACTTGTGAAAAATTCAAGAAGTACCTCATTGGGAAAATGACCAAAAGACTACTTTAAAATAGATTTATAAAAATATTAATTAGTTATAAATTGACTAAAAAAGTTACATAAGAATATTACACATACTATTTAATACGTTTTTAAGAATCATGGAAATTAAAGTTAAATATTACCTAGTAAAACATACATATAAACAATCCTTGATTATATTATGTTTGGGAAGTGAACTATTACCTTAGATCAGATTTCCTTTGTAAATATCAAAAAATAATGTATATTCAATTAGATAATATTATTAACTTATTCAATAATAGAATTTTTATTTATTATATCATATATGATCATATTATCAATTGTTATTAATATTTTATTATTTTTCTTCTTCTGTATATAAATTGATTCATTTTCATATTCTTGTTTTGTCGTATAATTCCCCATTCTTATGCATTGGTTATTGTTCCAAAATTTCATAAATGTTATAAATGTAATATATATTATATTTATTCTTTGAAAACATTTATATAAACTTTTTTAAAAGTTTAATTTGGAAAATTAATAAAATAACTTTATGGAGACAATATGTCTTACATACGTAGGAGTGATGGAGTCATTCTATTTAATGGTAAAAGGGTAATGAAGTGTATGGTTTATATATTTTTTAAGAATAAATATAATGTTATTATTATTATATATATAGTTTCATTCCTTCATTATACCAAACTAGGTAATTTAGTGATGAAAAACATATTACACCACTGTGTGGAGATAGAAAGTTGTACATACACATGCATTGTAATTTAGTTTTTTCGTAGGATGGTTAAAAGGTTGAATATGGTTGTTTCATAGTAATAATAATATTTAAAAATATACATGACACTAAATTTTTTACTTTATATTTGAAAAATCTAAATAATATGAATCAGAAGAAGAATTAAATTTCAAGAGTTGGTGAGGAAAATTACCTCTACCTTGGGGAACTTCCCTTATATATCCTTAAAGAGACCCTAGGGTTAGACTTCTGAGAAGACGAAAACATCTTGACTGTATCTAGAAAAGTTGAGAATATAAATTTTTAGGTTATGGTCAGGATTTAAGGCTTAATGTTATGTGAATATGTGATTTAAGAGGTTCCCTTTTCTAATTGAGTTGAGGGAAACTTTAGGAATCCAAAAAAATTAATTTATACTAAATTTAATATCAATATAAATACCACAAAAAATTAAATTTTTAGAATATAAGTTCACATAAGGTTGTAATATCTTCATCCAATATATTTTAGAGAATTTTTTTATTATTTTAACATTATCATTTTGATTAACCTTTGGTTATCCTATTTTAATTTTATTTATGATAATTAATTTTTGTTATTAAAAGGATGTAATTTTACTTATGTGATATCAATTTAATCATAAATTAACATTTTATAACATTTTAGAATACCTCAATTAATTTTTTATTTTTAGAGACATCTTATGTTTTGTAAATAATTTTTGAAATTATTATTTTTTGAAATTATCATTTGTGCCAATTTTGACAATATTTATTACATGGACTTTATAAAATATCAATCTAACAAGTGAACATCAAAAAAACTATTTTATTATATCCCTAAAAGGGAAATTACACTAAAAAAATCATTGACCACAATAATTTGCTCAAATTGTATTTATTTTAAAAAATTTAGTTACATTAATTAGATATTTCCATAAATAAAATAACTAATACATCAGTGTTGTGTAATTATTTTATATAATTAAATTTTCTCTAAAAATTAAAAATAAAATACAACTATGAATATAAATATTCAATATTTATGGTTAATATTTATATTTAAATATATATTATTTGTAACGATTTATAAAAAATTATATATTATTTGAACCATGAATGTGATATAGTTAAATATAAATTAAATAAAATATTAGGAATAAGGCAATTTCTTCAATGTGACCTAAAAAATCAAAAATAAATATTTTTCATTGAAATATAATTATAAAGTAAAACATTTATTGTAAAATTCACTCATAATATAACATTCCCCCATGTGGACATGTAAGGGATATTAAAGACAAAGAAAGTTATTTTTAGGCATTCTTATATTTAAATATTATATATTTCATTTTCATGGACAAGTTTCCATTAAACAATGTAATATTTATTGTTGTTTGTTAATGGTTGAATTGTATTAATGAAATAATGTTTCTTCGTGTGTTTTTGTCATTTTATTGTTTTTTCAATTTTATTTTTAACATCAATTACTCAATTTACCATTTCCTCTATTAATAGAATTTTCCAAGGTCACTACTCATAAAGGAAATAATAAATGGGAAATATTCAATAAGTTTTAAAATTCAAAATCCATTTTTAAATTAATTTTTACAACTTAAAAAAATTATTTTGTGAAATTAAATATAAAATAAAACTTCTAAACTGTAATGAAATGTTTTTTATCTAAAAAATAATCTTCTAAAAATAGAGTTTTTATAATAAATTGTTGTATAAAATCCTTTGAAAAACGCAATTGGATTTTTTAAAATAAAAATGAGAAAAATAAAAGTTTAAAATAATTCAATAAAAAATATTATAAACACTTAAAATAAAAAAAAATTAAAACAATTAGTATTTTCACTATAATTTAAAAAATTAAGGTTTTTTAGAAAATAGTTAAAAAATATGAGATAATATTGACATGTTGAATCCCAAAATAGAATTTACTTACTCAAATACATTTTCTAGAAAATCTAAAAATTATAAAAACTCATTTTGGAAGGAAACATAATTTTCTATGAATAAGATGATTTTACTAAATATTTTATAATCATTTTTTAAGAAAAAAATATATTCATATTGATTTATATTTTGTTCATAATTTTATCATTCATATTTATTCCTTCAAAATTTATGGCTAGGTTAAAACCATCATTTAATACTGATATAGTCCTATGATTATTTTATACTCACAGTTAGGTGAAATTCAAGCTACTAAAGAAGTATAAATTTTTTAAAGTGAAATATTTAATAATATATTAGGGTGTTATAATGTAGCATTTCTATAACATCATCTAATGGAGTTTAACCAATCTCAACATAGTCTGGAATCTATGGCATGAAAAATTCCCATGTAAATTCCATGATATAATAAAAGGTAAAAAGTAATTTGACCATAAACCATAAAATAGATCACCAAGACATATACCCTCAATGAAACACACATAAACGATACACAGTCGTCATCAAGATATATCATCTCATCTTGTTTATCAAAATCATGATGATTATTAGAACTTTCCTCCATGATCCAATGGTATTTCCATATTATTCTATAAATGTAATCAATTAATGGGAAATATATGAAGGATAATTCCATGATAATTGGAACATATAGGGATTTCAATTGCTATGACATACTAATAGGATTCCATTTCAAGGAATGGTGCCACATTTCATGAAAAAAGGTGGTCATAGGAGCTCCCAATGTCCAAAATCCTTCATCCCCATTAAATAAAACATAAGGGATGAATGGGAATGAAATGAGAAGGTTCTAAACCAATCCAATTTTTTTAAAATATTTTAATTACTAACTAGGATCATTTATTGTTGTGAAACATGGATTCACATTTTGAAAATTTTGTACATGAACTTATTGTTTCCAAATAATAATAATTTATAGTGTGACACAGTGTTTCATGTTGTGAATCCCTCCTATAATTATCAACCACAGTTGGAACCCTTGTTGATTTACATTTCCTCACTCACTAAACCTCGATATTTTCAAAAGACGTAAACAAAAATCATTGAGATGCAATCAATTTATCATATTACAAACTAGAGATTAGGTTCTCAAAAAAAATATCTCATTAAATAGAGAAGTTTAACATTTCCTGGGTAAATTCAAACATAAAACAATGTGGTTCATTAAAATCTCCCCACCATAGTTCTTCTCGTCATCTTTAAGTTATTGTTTTATATAGGTCACACCTCTTAATCATCCTCAATCACTATCCACGTGGATTACTCTACATTCAACCACTAAATTCTAAGATAACACTATTAGGACACAGGGATTCCTGAATTCCCATCATTCTCTTCTAGTGAAAATACAAGCATATAATACTAATACTCAATCTATACACTAACATCCCACATGAACACTAAGATGACACTTGTTTCACCTATCTCTATTCATATTCAATATCTTCTACTACCATCCTTCTTGAACCATATGGTGACACCCCCATAATAATAAACATTCCATGGAATATTTAAAGACAATGGTTCTCCCCACCATTGGAATTTCCTTCCAATGAATACCTTCTAGTATTCCATGAACCTGCCAACAACATTCCACATGATTTTCCTATCATTGATTCCCTATCACCATGTCTAACCACAAAATAGAACACTTTTTGGACCTTCTATGTTAGACATTTCCCAAAAATCGGAATCATGACACTAATTTTTTTAAAAATAAATTTCTACCTTTTACATTGAATATCACAAAATTACCCTCACACAATGTGTCTTAGTCATTCCATGGACTACATCACCTATTTCCCATATTTCATAATAATTTTCATCACTAGGTAATACTTCTCTAGGTTTCATCCCTTTGTTAACCACCCAAAACATCTTCCAAACAAGGTTTTCACCCCCCAAACCATGTCAATGAATACATGATTTAAAATTCAACACCAAATCCTAATTTTCAGATTTTATATTGAACCAAAAATTCACTACTGACCAAATGAAACATGTACACTCCAAAAATTCATAGAAGTCCTGAACCAATATGAAAACACATCTATCATACCCTATATGTAGAGATCAATGTGGTTTCAATCCATCACATTAAATTTTTTGAGGATACACCAGTCAATTTCCTTCTATAAAACATCCTATGAAGGAAACTATCCTTAACAAATGACGATCCATGAAGCCCCTAATCAGGACTCCTTAAGCCTTAGAGGCATTATTAATTCATTCACATATACATATTTAATTCCACATCAACATCATAAACATATCATATTTGGTCCACCAAACACTCAAACCATCCATAATGTTCTATACCATACAGTAACACATCAATGATCTAACTCACTCTTAGATTTTTCTAAATACATTATGAGTCCAATGCTCTTATCTTGTCTCTAATTGACAAAACATTTGAAAAAGAATATGTAACATAACACTGAATCAGTTATAATTATGATGAACACAAATTATTCTTTTAGATTCACCATTATCATCTAATGACCAGCCCTAAAAAAGACCACATCCCATCCACAAGAGATTCAATCTAAGGGTGACAACGTAGATTATCCATGTCATTGGAGTATCCTTTATCATCACTATATAATCCAAACATCATTCCACCAAACATATACCATTTTCATCTCTAATTTATATAAAAATATTATTATCCATTTATACTTCGATACCATGAAAAAAATCATTCACTACAAAATCATAGTCATCATTTGTAATTTTATTTATTCTCAATGAACCCAAATACTGAACAATCTCATGAAACCCAATTATGCTGCTTATGAATCCAAATCCCATAATTTTCTTCCCAAAACCTAGGATCACACTTATAACCACATGACATCTTTTATTAATTATATTTCAATTAATATGTAATCATTTTAGAGACTCATCATTTGAATCAACATGACATCATTTTCACGATTCACAGTGCACCTCCAAATATAAGGGTGTCAAATAAATACTGTTGCGAACCCAGCTATGCTTTATCTCTATAAGGTAAAATAACCATGGATATTCACTATCCATTCAATGAGAAAAGTATCCTAATGTAACAGGGTAAAAATTCAGTGGTCATATCCTCAATCTCGAATGTATCCATACGGTTCACAACATGATTCCAAGGTATAATTATCTACCATTTCTCCATGCCCAACCTCATGAAATTTGTGATTTTACTCAAGATTCTTTTTACATCATTGTTATAAGAAAACTCACAAGACCTTCCAATGGTTATTAAAAATAATATCTATTTTTTTCAATTATAGGTACCCCTAAGGAAATAATAAACTAGGCTATCCATTCACACATAATATCCACAGTTAGGTTACCATGATGTAGCATGAGGCACTTACTCAGCATTAACCAGAGCCACAACTCTATCACCACAAAGGTCATACATATAACTTGATACAAGGTCTCACTAAGAGTAAAAACTTTTGTAATTCTATATAGTTCCATCTCTATATATATCCTAAAAAAATTCTCCCAAGACCGTCAATATTAAGGGACCATATATGCCACGTTTAGTTAAACAGAATGTCATTGGGTTCTATATGGAAATCTACAAATAGGCAGTAATATGAACCTTTATTATCCAAAATAATCTAATGTTCTATCATAGAAGATTCTTACTAATGTGATTAATTCCCAAAAACAACCTAACAAAGTAAACTATATTATCTATTCATTATGGGACTCTATCTTCATCCCCAACATCATCTTCATCACCAATGTGCAGCACACTATAGTCTCATATTTCCTTTTATCAAATGTATACATGCATAGGGGTTTATCAGAAAAGAATGTCACTGGGAACTTATTCATGAAAAAAAACTTCTGGGCACTATAGAAGATGAGTCCACTATCATCAATACATTTACTGATAAGGTGAATATATTTCATGTTAATACTATATTTCTAACATGAGGAATATGATGACTTATGAAGATAATGCAATGAATAATATCCAAATGTAAACAGAAAACTCAAAAACCATGTGTGTCATTTAAGGTTAAAGCATATTTCAATGACAACATTAACCATGAACATCAATCCCATAACTCAGTAACTCATTATTCCATAGATAAAGTTGTTTGTGATGCATTAGAATGAGTTTCATCAAAATCTCAAACACATTCCTATTTCACTTTTCTACCCACTCCTAAATTATAGAAAATAAGATAACAATTAGATACCATTTTGTAGCACCCTAACCTAAATCATAGGGTCTCATCTAGAGTTCCACATCAATCTAGGAATGCCTCCCCATATTCCAAAGGATATTGACTAGGACAAGGTCAAAAGTGGATCAAGGTGAGACCTTCCACTCAATAAAATTGAAAAATGGATGATAAAGAAGTAAATATGTGAAAATATATTTTCAGAGTAAAAACCCAAATAATATTTAAATTTTAATGAATGTTTTTGAAATAGTATACTCGAATGTTAAGAAATAAATAAATGACACTAATAACTTACAGGATGTTAACAGAAAAGGTAGATGGGTAAAGTAAAATCCTACGAGTAATGGGTTGAAACATAACATCAATGGGTGATGTGTGTCTGGATTTTTTAGGGGCAGGGGAGTGGTTCATGATCTCCAAGGAGCAGTGGTTATGGCCTTCAGTGATGTCATTGTAGTGGAAGTTTCCCTCATGGCAGAAGCATCCACGATGCTGAAAGGTATAGATCATTGTCATTCGCAAAACATTTATTTAGAGTCGGTCGTGTCCGACTCGTCTATTCTCCATGGTTGGATATAGGGGAAGTTCTAAATACCTTGGACCACTTTCTAAATCATTCGTACGTGAAAACGTTAATTGGACTCACAAGTGATTCTTAATCACACATGGAGCGAGGGGTTCATGGTTTCTATCTTCTTGGATTTAGTAATTACTAATGGTGATCGTATGTTATTTTTTCTTGGCTGGGGTATCTTCCAAAAAAATGTGGTAACTTTGTTAGGGATGATTCGTTAGGTCTCAAGTACATTAGAACTTCTTAGGTTTGTTCTGTGATGGTCTTTTCCCAACTTGAAATTATAATAAAAAGTTAATTCGGGATCGATGGACAGAATTATATCACATTCAATGGGGAAATCATGGGCTTCGACCCATTATGTATAGGTTATATGTGGGGAATTCTTAGGTTCCCTAGAGATATGTATTACCAAGATGGGTTTGAGTAAAACTATAAAGAGGAAAAAATGTGGTCTATTACATAAATGGTAAATGTTCTATTTGTGAAAGTTATAAGCTCACCAAAATCAAAAATGGATATATATAAATTATGAAATTATAACATAAAAAACTAGTGCCCAATTAAGAAACAAACACACATATTTAGAGAATATTTTCTCTCATTAAGTGTCCCACAACCCTAGTATCACCTATATCAACTCCATGATAGATATAATTTTTCCCAATCTCATTACGCATCCCCCATAATCATATTGGCTAACAACATGTTGGACTCATTATACTTGAAGTTGTAGTCCATTAACATCCTGACTAAATATATAACTCAAACTTCATGAGGTAGATTCCATGTTTTCATAACCATCATCATCACCATCATAAGACATATAAATAACACATGAAATACAACATAAATAATGATATATGAAATAGCATATCCTACTAATAAAGACTCATAATCATCACAAATACACATACGAGAAAACAGAAAGCATAGGTCTCATAGGGATACACATATACAAACATGTGATAAAAACACAAAACATGTTTTATTGGGATACACATTCCACCACATGTGATCAAACATAGAACTTAGATCTCATGGGATACACATATACACACATGTGATTGAGCATCAAAAATGGATCTCGAAGGTTAATAATGCACACACGTGTGATCAACCATCAATATTCTCTCATGAGATAATCATGCACCAGAATGTGATCAATTATCAAAAATTTGTATCACTTGAACTAGGTCTCAAGTACAATGACCACACACTCAAGGCGGTTCATGTATTATAAGTAACTCAACAGTGATCATGCATCAACCATTAGTAGAAAGCATCAAGCTAGGGCTTAAGGGAAATCAATGACCCTTCACGTTGTTCTATTACATTCGACCTCAATACCTTAATTTATAAATTCTTAGGGATCATTAACTAATTAATTCATGTTATTCATAATACATTTACAAATCAAGTGTCATTCAAACATTGAGTAAGATGATATATCATATCCAATAAAATCTACATAATATCATATGGTAGACTATATTGAACCAACTACAACAATACATATCCAAATATATCCATACTAATCCCACACACTTTGTTTGTGTCATTCAAGTCCATTTAGCTTATAAAATCACCATGATGTTTTAACTCATGAATGAAAAATCTAAAATAATTAATTATAAATAAACTATAATTAATTAGATGACTATATGGAAAATTTAATGTTAATGTTAGACTTTTGGAAAGATTCCAAATATATCACCTCTAAGCCAAAACCACAACCAACCACCCATTCATGACACTCTTCTGACATCATCCCGAGAAAAATCCCTTTTTCATGATAACACAAAAAATAAAATATAATATAATTATTATTATTGAGTTACGATAGAAAAATAACCAAGAGGGGGTGGGGTGAGTTAGCCATTTTGAAAAATAATTTAAAAATTATACTTAATTTTTAATATTAATATAGTAGAAATAAAAGAAAATAACCCAATGATGTTTTTATAGTTGTGTCAATCTGTATATTCCATGCCCAATCTTCACCCCTCAAGTGAAAATAGAGTGAGGAATAAAATTATCTATGAAATCATATAATGGTTTTTCCACACATATAGTCAAAACCCAATAATAAATCCTTCTTCCTCATAGAGTCAAAAATGCATTCCAAACATGAATTTCTCAACTTAATGTAATAAACTGAATATCCCGTTCAATTTTCCTCATAGAGGCACAAAGCAATTATAGATTTTTTTGGGATTCAGAACCCAATATACTACCATTTAATGGGTAGTATAACCTGTTTAAATTTCAAAAATTAAAATAATATAAATAAATTTTTCCACTGAACTAGATGAACACTTCATGGTATAAGTTTTAATGCTATAAAAAACTCTCTGGATAAAACGGGTGAACAAATGACGCTCAGTTGAGAGTGTTATTATAAAACCTAATATTACAGCACATATAAATTCAATGAACAACCTCAAACATGTTCTATCTTAGTTATTTTTTAAAATATATGTATTTATTTCTAATGCATAATATATGTTCAATGTTAAAACTATTGATTAATTCAATTACATATATAATTGTTTTTTCTGGTGAAAAATAGTTAATGATTTTAGTGTTTTACTTATTTGTTTCCCAGATAATATACTATGCATAAATGAAATTGTAATAATCATTTTATTCTTCATTAACATTCTATAAATAAATTTAAAACATGATGGAATAATTTTTTTGATAAATTAATATAACATTAAATGATAAACATTAATACCCTTGAAAAACTCCATGATAATTTTTCTGATTGGCCCTTTATATTTTAGAATATTTTATTATAAATATTTAATATTCTAAATTTTTTGAATGAATATATAAATATGTAAATATTATGACGATCTAATTTTATAAATGAAAATATAATTAAAAACATATTCACATGATAGTAAATAATTAATAAGCAATTTTATTAGAAATAAAATATTAATTATATCCTTAATAAACTTATATCAAATGTTAATATGAAATATTATGAAAAATAGATCATATATTCTTTTTTATAATAATGTGTATAAACATGCATACCCAAATTTTAAATTTCACGTATCAGTTTATATCAATGTCAGATAATTTCATGTAGTGAACTCCACATAGATTATCCAAATAAGAAAATTCAAATTGGTGAATTCGTGTAGGTGAATTATGTAGGCTAGTTCTATATATGTGAATCACATAAGAGAATTCATGTTGAAGATTTCGTTTATTTTAAATTCCTTGACATATCAAAATTTATAACTAAATTTGGAATTCAATATAATATAATATGCTACGGTTCTGATTCAAATATATTTCAAAACTTTTTTCACCATTATAAGTAAATGTGAAAAATCTTATGTAGACTTAAATATTTCAATTTATAATCAAAATACAGAAGGAATACTATATTTAAAAACTAATAAATTCATTATTAGAATATATAGTGACATCTAACCTGATTTCTGACATGATAGATATTGATTCATAATTCTATTTCTTCTAATTAAATTCATAATTTTTTATATATTTTCCATACTATAAGAATCAATCAATTTGGATTTATTTATCCTATGTTATGGTAAAAATTCAAATGTAAAATGATTATGGATATTTGGATACATGATTTGGATAGATAGGAGAACTTGCTTTATGGTTTGGAAATTTGGGATTATTGGCTATGTTATTTGGAAACCTAGGAATAGTAAAAAAACATGTAACATTATACTTTAAAGACCAAATGATCTGTTTAACCAAAGATCATAATATAAACCTTATATAACATGTTGTAAATAATAAAAATATGAAATCTAATTATATTTTCATTAAATATAATATTATTACATATCCACAGCTAAAAATAATTTAACAATGATATAATATAAATTATTAATAATTTGAAAAGAAATAAATCAAATAAATATTTTTATTTATAAAAAAATATTGTTCTTTAAGAATCCCTGAAAAAATATGTTTAATTTGATAATTAAAATCCATGTATATCTTAGAAACTTATCATCCTTTTTTAAATTATCAAAATGACAAAGGTTAAATATAAAAATAATCTATTTAAAAAAACTATTATTTCTTATCCAGTTATAGTTTTAGAATAAATATATTACATAAAACATATGGACCCCCCACCCTTCTAAAAAAGATCCCAAATTAATAAACAATCAAAAATATAGTTTATCTTCAACATTAATATTATTTCCCCATAATTTTGTACGTCGGTCACAAATATGTGTGGTTGCTACTCTAAATTAAAAGGATTCTATCCAAGTAAGTACCCATTGGGATCATCAAGATAAATTATTTGAAAATCGCTATGTTATCCTAAGGAAGCTACTAGTGTGTGTTGATCAAATTAAGAGGTGATTTTATTATTCATGTAGTATGAATCGGTGAATCATCGAGCATTTTGAATCCATACAAGGGCAATATATGTGATAGAGGATAATCTTGAAGTATGGATCTGATCAGCTGTGAGAGGAACCAATGCATAGAAATGAATCTACTAATGATAGTCATCTGTAATGATTTAGACCGTCTCCATCCATCTCATAATCACATTTTATATATTCTCACACTGTTTTCATGTCATCCTATACAAAAGTTTAATAAAAAAGGTGACGTTCAAAATTTCGAAAAAATGGTGAAGTATAGAAAAACTCACTTTAGGTATGAAGTTGTTTCGTAGTAGTCATGTGTTCATTAAAAAAGGATCTTTTCTTAGGATACTATGTGAAATAACCAAATTAATGATCAAATAATAATGTTTTATTCAATAAAATGGTGAAATTAAAACAAATAAATTCGAGCATTGTTGAGTCAGCATATGGATGATGTATCCACCAAATAGATTTATGACACCACTTACCATTCACAAGGAGGCTATCTGTTAGAAAAGAAGATTATTAGGATTTATCTCTAGAAGAATCCAAATCATTGATAAAGTAATTTAAAATAAAAATAGGGTCTCACTCTATTTATAAGAGAGTCTGGGGCCTTTGAGCTCCCCCCCCCCATGTGTACCATATATGTGATCCATCCACCTCACCACTTAGATAATAGGATTTCTAAGATATCACGTAGTAAACAACAATATTTTTTACATTCTCTAAATAATCCCTTATTTTTATCAATCAGACTCCAATATAAGGGGGTCATGTGTTAACAAACTCAAGATTAACCACCTACCACATGGTCTAAGGATAAAATGAATGTTGTGATCATTATATTCCATTAAAAGACAATTCCAAGGTAATCATGTTATTTCCCATCAAATATATGGCCCATTGATCATTTATTATTCCTGATAATTAGACCTCAAGATCACCCACTTATTATAAAAATTTTAAATGTTCATTCCTCATGGATTCCAACTCAGTCATAAAAATTCATGTGCACGGATTCTTGGAGAAGGAATCTAACAGTCACACGCTCCCAACTACACAACCACTTATTTTAGTAAATATTTTACCTGAACCATTCCAATAAATAATAAGGATTTCCATTATAATAAAAGATGAGGATAGTACGCAATTACTCAGAGGGGACTAAGAGAAATAAATTCCAAAAAAGTTAATTCCATAATCCATGATTCATGTGAATTCCTTTTTCCATGAGGTTTCTTCCATGAGGGTTCGTTTTATAGTATAGGTTACAGAAATTTTCCGATCACACACTCATCATGATTTTGGACAAGCTGAATGAATCTTATATGAATCTCAAACAACATAGAATAACTTCTTCTTTGCTACCATGTGATTCTCTTCCACCATGTGTATCATACACACTGGATTGGCCCCTTTAGGAGTGTTCCATGAAGGATCACTTCCCTCACATGGAACATTCATGGAACAAACCTTATTTTCCTTATTAATATGCAGAACCCCTTTTTCTAAGAATCAATTAGTTTTATTGGTCCCCCTTCATGAAAAAACTAAGCCGATCAACCTTCTATGTGAGGATACTACAAAACTCAACCTATCACACACCCACCAACTGCACAGGGAACGTCTTCTATGCATCTCTAGAGAAGACCAAATTCTTCCATGGGGCCTCTATGTGGATAAACCATCTAAACTCCTATATTCCCAGAGGATAAATTCCCATAATTTACCTAAAAAATGAATTAGTCTCCCCTTGTATTCTCTCCATCTGTACTATGCTCTTTTGGGGGTGTCTAAACCCCTCCATCCATTAGTGGGTTTTCATGGAATATCCAAACAACCTATTGGAATATTTCACTGAAGCAATCCCAAGAAGAAGAAAAATTAAATCCTCCTCTGAAACCTCTATACATGAATGAACATGTTTTCGAGTATGCTAGAGTACTCCTCCTTTGATTGTACGTTCCCTTGATAAAAGGTATCTCAGTCATTTCCTCCCTAACTGATGGGACCTTTAAGAAGTTCAAAATCATGTGTTCCCATGATAACTAGGGTCTCCATCATAATGAAATCGGTGAGACATTCCATATACCAAAAAATCCAATCTGACCAACCCCAAGCCAATTCTGATTATCTTGAGCCCTCAGTTGATTATTGATTCTACTCTGAAAGGGAGGAACCCAAAGCTAGTATAAGCCCTTTATCTACCATTTCCGTCCTCAAACTGAGACTAGGCCTCCTTCATCTACCCTAGCCTACTAATAGGTAGGGGGAAGGGAGGATATGATTCTTTATTGGTGTAAATACTATTTAATTTCCATATCAATAATGGATTTATTATCCATTCGACAAATCCCCAACATACCAAAGTGGGTATCTCCAACACATAAACATTGTTCAATTATCTGTTATTGCATCTTTAATGACATTAGAATCCTTACAACATGATATTAAACTATGTATTAAACATCCTACTCACATAATGTTAAAATTTATAATAAAATTGTTACTATAAGTCATTAAAGTACATGATATAGTACGATTAGATGAGATTAAACGACACACCTCAAACTTTATGGGCATTGATTCCTTCTGAGTATGATATTTGGGTTACCTCTTAGAGGTTCAATCCCAAAATTGTTCACATTTCAAATCCACCTTCATGGGGAAATGTTCCTTATTAATTCATTAATTTCATTCCTCATTGTAGGTCCCTGAAAACTTTTCAAAGGGAAAGTAAATACTCCCATAATTTTGAAAAGGAAATAAAAAAATGGATGAAGTATTTAGAGAAATTCTTGAAGAATACATAGTTGGAAAATGTGAATAACCCGTCCACGTACTGAATATAAAAAATTATAGGTGGATGGTGCTGATTGTGAACTGATATGTTTCCCCAACCAGTGAGGCACAGGATGGTGGAACATTGGCTAGTGAACCGCATATTACATGGATTGAATAAAATGGTGTCGACCGCCGCATACCGTGTTGTTGGTGAAATGGATGTGGAGAAACTTTCTTCCACGTACCACCATTGTGAACTATCTGCAAACCACATCATTGGTGAAATGAAGGTAGAGAAACTCACCCCCACATACCATCCTAATGAACTCAATGGTTCCTGGATGAGGCAAATCCAACAACAACCTACAAATAGGAAGATGTCATTTGCGAGATTGAGATAGTGATTTTCACCACCGTAAACAATAACCCAACATCCCTTTGTTGAACAAGTCTTCTATGATATGGGTGATCTCCCCATGGGATTCCGTTAAAGGTTTTTTGAGATCTATAGATCTATCTTCCCCGACACTCTATAAAAAACCCTGAGGGGAACTGAGTAGGGAGACCGGATTTTAGGTGATTGGATGGACTTATGAGACGGATTTCAGAAGAGATTGATCGATGAGGCATTGAACTTTTATGATGAATCCCCACTGTTATAAACCCACCGCATAACATAAAAATAGGGAAACATAACATTAATTAGTAGACCTCGAACCTAATTGGTGAATCGAAAACCATATCCCTGTGGTGCATGAACTTCCCACAAACTGAAGGATCAATGCCCCTACTTCACTCTAGTGCCCTGCGTAGCACAAGGCTACATAGGTGGAACCCAGCATCATGTAGCACCTCACTAAACTAGTGGAAGCCTACGTCGTGTATCAAAAGACAATATGAACTGTATTTAGGTTCGTGTACCATCATGGTACATGGATGGTCCCTCCCCCCTCAAAGAAACATGCTACGCGGAGAGTCCCCTATCCAGTACGAAGAGACAGTATGTCGAATGGGGAACCCTCAAATATTATAATCTCTAGATTAGATCATCTTCTTCCATTTCTACCACCTCATCAACAATCCTTCAATTAACCAGTCCAACATAATCAGGCCAAAGCCTCTTTGAAATCCACCAGACCCATATGATAAAAAACACCAGGTGAATCATTATTCCCTTTTGAGTTTACATACCCATGGTAAGTAGAGTCATGTGGTTAATCCCCTCAATGGTGAGAACCCCCAAAATTTCAATATTTTTACATTCCCATTGTAACACAGGGTCCATCCTTGGGATACTAACATGAACTTCTCCGTTCTAGGGATCAAGGTTGATTATTAGCCTTTGCCTTCAATGAGGGTTAGTGATATCATAGGGAAATCATGCAAACAATTCTCTTTGACAAGAAGAAACATTCCTCCCCTTTCCCTGAACAAATTTTAGGGAACTCCCACTGAGGTAATCCCCTAGATTTTCCTATAGGAGGTTGAAATTGTGATTCTATATGAATTCGCCGAGGGCGTACCAGAATAGGATAATATGGGTATCTAGGGTATGAAAACAAATAATGGATATTTGAATGTTTAAGGCCCCCTCTCTCTCCCTTTTGGATCCAGTACAATCTAATATAATATGATGTGGGATATGCGATATTCATATCCACTACCCCCCTTGTTTCTCACACCGAGGATAACTCATGTGGGATTAGAGGTTAGTGGAGATCATGACATCCAAATAACCCAAAATCATGGGAATCCTCCTATGTATAGGCCCCAAATTAAATGAACTACATTAACATTGATTCTTACCCCAAATATGATATGTAGGATCCCTGTATAAGGCCTAATCTCAAACATACATTCTCCTTATAATTCAGTCCCAATAATATTCCCCCAAACTCATTAGGGGGTCCTCTTCTGCAGTAGGCCCTAACTTTCACCTATCAAATGGGAAGTTCCCCCATGTAATCCCCAATCATCCCCTCCCCCACAAATGGGCCTCCTAGAAGGTGTAAGTCCCAACTCAAACAAAACTACAAGGGATTTTATTCCTAACCAAATGAGATGTGTAGAAATACACCTTGAGGTCCAAACCTGACACCCAAGTCACCCTAATGTTTTTTGGGCCATATCCCCAGTAGGGTCATATTTACCCAGGTGATTATACCTCTTATGGACATCCTAGTTTGCTTCAGCGTATGTCCCACATGAAATCTTGACTATGCATCTTCCACCTATATTTCCTCACCTCATGACATTAAATTTCATGTATGGATCCTTTTCACATGACCTTAAAAGGTGATGTTTCCATTAAAGTGATGCCAAACTACGCGTAATTTGGTTACTCTTAAAAGGATACATAATAATCACATATTAGAGGTTCGATCCCAATATTAAAATGATCTATGCCCCCCCCCCCCAAGATGATGATAAACTCCAGAGTTCCTCACACATGGATTAAACTAGCGTTGTCTTTGTAATTCATGATCCATATATATCCACGATTGAATTTTTACCCTACCGGTAATCCATGGACACACGATTGGGAAAGAACCAAGAATTCACAAACATATGAACATTTCTTAAATCAAAAAGGGTTAATCGAAATAAGAAATAATCCCCCCCAAAAGGGCGTGATGAGCCCAACCTTCCATCCTCTCAACCAATAGAGTCTTTATGTTTTTTTGGACAAATCATCATCCAATGAGTTTCTAACTTCATAAATGAGATCGATGAATCATGTATGAAAGGTTCAGTGGGTGTTTTTGGATCTGAGAATAAATCTTTGGGAGACCATCTGGGGAAATTGTATCTAACATGGGATGATTGCATAGACACTTAACCCCTTGAAATAGCATGTTGGGACCATTAAACTAGGGAAACTCCTTTGAAACATAAAAAGGACACACTTCCCAATCCCCCTGGGACCACCTTTGCATACCACATCTATGTAAAGAGGATATGATGGGAATCTGGTTGAAAAAATGGTGAACCCAACATGAATCCTTCACCAAGGTGACTAGTTACCCTACCTCAAACCACATTAACATTTATAAGGATGATGTCCAAGAAGGTTCATCAATGTTACATATTCTCATGATATGATACTTTTATGGTGTTTTCTTGATTGTATATGTTATATATGTTGCATGAATTACATAAATCTTCATTCAATCCAATGGAACCACAACAATTTTCTCATACACACATGTCAGCGGCCACACAGGCTGTGGGGTCCCTGAAGAAGAACAAGACTCCGTCACCAACCAAACACCTTCAATGTAAGTATTCAAATGAATCGATCAAATAGTAACAACAAAATGGTTCTCTGCCCATGGTGGAGGCTACAAACGTGGCCCTATAATTGGTGAAATCATTCTAGCCACCTCTTCATCCATGACCAACAATCCATCATAGGATTCCCCCACTAGATGTCTCAAATCATTTCGGGATCCTATCCTCAGAATGTGACAATGATTACCTCACTTATCTTAGGGAGGTATATGAAGTTGACACCAATGACTTCATCCTAGTTATAAAAGATCCCCACTCGAGGGATCTTACTAGAGCACGTCTCCCCCAGCAGTGTGCATCCCAATATCTCCGCTCTAAAGAGGTTCTCATGAAAGGGAATCTGCTAAAGTCCAATATACCTGAGACCCTTGGGATTCCTTCTGAGGGTGTGAAACACCTAATCGGGAGAAGTATTTACCCTGGTTTCTGAGGAGGAGATCCACCCTAAAAACATGGCGGCATACTGCGGGCAGACATACAACTCTACCTCCTCTTCTAAATCCCACCACGGAAATACAGCGTCAACCTATGACAGAACACACATCCTTTCTCCCACTTATAAAGCCCACCATAGATATACGGTGGCACAATATGAGCTTGTGTAAATTCCCACCAATGACCACTAGTCTTTCCATGCAGATAGGGTAGAAAATTATAGGAGGATTCAAATCCTGACCAATATGTGTGAAGCCCTCCATCCAAATAAGGAAGTAACCAATTACAAGCAGACACAAATACCTACTAATGGACAAAAAATTTCCATATAAGTAGGGAATAAAAAAATGGGTTTTCATACAACCCTACAAATTCATTTGAATCCCACCAATCAAATACAGTTGTAGTTAATAGACAGACATAAATTCTTGCCTACTAATATCAAGCCCCCCATTCAAATATAGTGGCTAGTAAATATAAGAAAAGTAAAATTCCTAGAGATTCACATCAATCCCATGAGAAAAATACAGTGGAAAACAAGTAGAAGAAAATTCATATTCACAAATATAAGTCCCACCAGTCAAATAAAGTGGCAATCAGAGAAATTATATCGTTTATCCTTGCTATAATTTAGGGGAAAACTAATTCCTCTTCCCCGACACAAGAGAACTTCATGTAGCTACTGGAAACACATGGAGGAATAGAGCAGGTAAAAACCCTTTCTACAACATCAAAATGGGAATTTATACCCATTCCAGCCCAAGGAATATCTCATCAAATCATAGAATTGAAGGAGGATCAAATGTCGATTCCAAACTATATCCTCAAAACCTATCAAGAAGTCATCACATCTGTGGAAATATTGAAGAGTGTATCTTATGATCTTGTCCTCCTAGGTGGGTTAATCCATCCTTGGAATAATGTGCTTACTCTAGAGTATACTATCATCCCTACTCTAGTCTAAGAGGGTTGAAGACTATATTCTATGATACAAGGACAACGAGATTTGGAACAAACACTCATTCTAATTGGGAAACAGCGGTCAAATGTGGTGGATTCTCTAGAGAGGACATATATCCCTACCAAAACTCAATATGCTCATTGGAAGGTCCCAGATACAACGTAAAAACCATAAAAATGGGGAACCATATATGAAGGTTGTTATCAAACGTAGGTGGGCCGCAGTTTTCTGCAAGAGATCACCCAAAAATGAATGGTGCCAAAGGTAGATGTAAAATGAAGAGAACACTTATCAAACTGATCTACTAGAAGTTGGATTTATTGATTCTATAATACATCGATCAATAGAGACTCAAGATCCTATAGATCCATTACCAAATTATGGAAGCAGTAGTAGCAGTTGCAAATGTCCTCCCTATTATTTTTCCACAAGTAGCTCTGAAGGTAAACCTCAGAGCATCCACAGGGGTATACTCCATGGGCCAGAAACAATCGATCATGAGATTTTATCTCCTGATAAGTATTAGGGTAGCCCTCCCTTTTACCATAAGATCATAGAAAAATAAGATCATCCCCTTTTTGCAGTCCTCCTTGACGGTCCTACCTATGGTATACGTTTTAGATATGATTCTCCTTATATTCGGACATCAAACTATCATGGAAGTCCTCCCCACGATGGTTGTCACTGTGAAAGCCCTCCCCAAAGTGACACCAAGCCACGAGAAGGTGCTCCCATCATTGAAGTATATCTTGATGGTCCACCCTAGAATGTACACAATAGATATTATCCCTATATCCAGAGCTATGATGTTATTCCTCAACATAATAACATCCCTTACGAAGACCCTCCCCTCAATGCTATCGGGGATAAAAAAGGTCATCCCCTTACTATGGTCTGCACTGAAAGTCCTCCCCAAGGTATATTCCATAGAATCCCTCTCTTCATCCAGACATTAAGTCATGATGGTAGTCCTCTCCATCATGGAACTGATTACGAAGGCCCTCCCCATAGTCAAAATTCACACTGGAAAGAAGGTCCTCCCCCCGTTGGTCCAAATACGAGAAAGCCCTCATATTCTGAGGTGCTTGGAAGGATATGGTAAGATATGATAGAAACTCTATCAATGACAAGTGATAACCATTCTTATCTATGATACAGTCCAAGTCTATCCTCATCCTCTAAGCTACCACTGCATTGTTCATGAATCAATGAAATCTCTAATAGCCTCACTACTCATGATGAAATCATCACAAAGCATAAAGATTGGCCACAATATGTGGAGGAAGCCCTGGTATAAGAACAATATAATATGTTTCTCATGAGAAGACAACTAGATTAGGATGACATACTGGTTTTGTTAAGTCACACAACCACTTCTCAATTAATAATTACAAAGGTTTTATCAGAATAATATATGCCCAACATTCAACTTAATGTCCGGACAAGTCTCTGCCAGTTGAAAATGAAATATCTACCCTATGACGGGTATGCAGAGCATGTCAGTATATTAGGAAAGATTCATCAAAAAATTGACCTATAATCCCTTCTATTTGCATGAAATCCGTAATCAGAAAGGAAAAAAAAGAAAAACCTTGGGTTGGCTTGCCTCCACACACTGTACAAATTGTTTTTCCACATCCATGACACCTTGTCTGGTGTTCACATATGAGGGGGGGTAGAACATGTATATCTACACTTCACGCCACATACCATATAACATAACCCACTAGAAATGGAATCATTCAATGTCATCATCCCAAGATTGCTTCCAAATGATGTATTTGTTTTTAAAAGATGGCATGCTTGGTAAAACCATCCCTAATTAAGTCTCAAAAGTATCATGCCCGACGAGAGAAATCCATTGAAAAGATCCTAAACCAGGCCACTGAGAACATTAAATGGGCTACTTGAATAATGGAATCCAATAAACAATAAATATTCATGTCTTCAGAATCATGAAATTCACATATAGATCAAGCACTATATCTAGCACAATCCCACATTAGGATTCGTGAGATCAAGAAAGTGGAAATAGAAGCAAAAACAACTACAATACTAGATTGACCATAGCCCGTAGGGATTGGGGAATTTCTAACAAAAAATTCCACTATAATACTGAAAAATATGGTCCATGACACGATAATAAAGTAATGGGATAAACCCCAACCTACAGGGCTAGGGGAATCTTTACCTCAAATTCCATCCCACCAGACGTATGACTTCTCCCAACTGGGGAGAATGACAAATAGAGAGGCCATTCACTCAACCTTGTCTCACGATTCATGTACTCAAGGACAGAGATGTACAAAAAGGTCATATCAGGTCTCCATTTGAGTCACTCTCCACCATGAAAGCAGAAGAGTATCACACAATGGTAGGAGAAGATCCCATAAGGGATGAATGATTCCCTCCTATTATTCTGCAACCGATACTCCACCACCAATGCGATATGCGTCGGTAAATGTCATGGATTTCAATACCATGAACCATAATAAAAATAATCCAAATGAAGAGGATTCAAGACAACATGGTTCCCTTCTAGAGGCGGTCCACACCAAGCATGAAGGTGTACATAACCAGAACCAATGAGTCACCTTAAATTTGGGCTCTCCTTCAGCTAATCCATCATTACCTCCTTTGAAAATCCCCGATAAGGAGAAGAATAAGAATAAGTTTACATACAACCCAAATCCTCCTTCTAATGTGAATTTTTCCCTCATTCATGAAAAGATATTCTCTAAAAAAGAGAATGAAATGAAAGAGCTAAGGTTAATCAATTATGAGTTGCTACAAGCAAGCTGTCCTACCCGATATGTTCCTCAGGTAGATCATCAGCACAAACTTTCGACTGAGGGGACTATGCCACTAGAACTCATTATAATAGATGAAGTAATGACAAAATGACCTTTCAAGGTTGTTCCATGACTGTACGTCTACCTGAACCCATTCCCGGTAGGAAATAAAAAATTCCCTCCATTGGGGAAAAAATTGAAAAAATTCCGGAAAATCCACAATGGATTCCCCTAGCTGGATATCCACCTCAAGTTCCATAGGTTCCATCACATCAATGGTCACCACACTACACCTTATCATGATCAGGATCAACATGACATGCATCAAGGGCTCATGAATACCATCAGTTCATTAACTAATTGATTAGAATTCATAGAGGGGTGGTGTGCTCTGATACAACTAGAGTGGAAGCCTTACCCCGACTGGTTGAGAAACGTACTACCAGCACAAAACATTGGGAACCTCGTATTCCCATTATTTATTTGTTAAGGGGATTCAAAGAAATAGCTAATGCTCTGTGCATCTTACTCTGATCCCATGACGGGAACTCTAGAATAGAAAGAAGCAGGGAAATTAGATTATTCGTGTAAACTCTTTAGGGTTTGGCCTTCGTGTGGCATAACAGCTTGCCAGCTAAATTGATAATAAGTTGGGAGGGCCTCCAGTGCCAGTTCCTACCACAGTTTAGCTTGATGTTGCCAAAAAATAATATTTAGTGACCTCATGAACTACAAACTGCGATAGAATGGGATAGTTTTATACTTCATTTTCAGTTAGAAGGGTCTAACTAACTCATTGCACCGGTCGCTCCCCTAAGATGAGATGCTTGTCATGTGAATTGATAATCTCTATGAAAATCTACAATCACCTCTCATCCTGGTAAAGTATACAAGTGGATTTCGGGGATTCTTCTCTATCGTACAAAGGATAAAACATTCCTTGCAACAAACTAATCTCAAGACCTGGGCATCCCCATAATCCCCAATAAAAAGAGCGGGAAGAGGTGAAGTGGCTTCTATCATGCTTAAGAAACTCCCTATACTAGCCCCATCTACAAGTCCTACACTAAAAATTATGAGGACCCCTAGATGTTAGTAGTTTCCACCACCTCATTAATATGAGTGCAGGGGGTCCAAGAAGAATCAATTCAATGAAAGAAAAAATAATTTGTATTTTTTAAGGAATAACCATGTCTCTTGATACTTTGTAGCTTCCATGAATTGAAAATTTCTTCGGCTACCAAAGACAAAGAGGGTTGATGAGGTAGGTCTTGATGACTATACATAAGACTATAACTTACATGGATTATTGAGGAATAGAATCCAAGAGTGCTTCATCATTAAAGACCTCATTCAGAAGATGATAGATTTAGGAAAATTCAAGTTTTCTCCACCACTAGTGTAAGGGTCCTATGTTTCCATTACTGACCAAACAAAGAATGCGAGTGGAAAATTGTAGTTAATAAAAGGGTGGAAAAGGTCAATAGTTGGATGACTATGAAAACAATCAACCATACCCACAATAAACTCAAGGCATTGTTGAAGCAGCCAAATGTGCCTCCAATTGAACCTGATGCAACACATCCGACTTACCCAGCCCTACAATCCTCCACAGGACGACCACCAAAAAAGAATTCAAATATGAAGGGTGGAAATAATGTGCAAGAGGTTGAATTTATACCAATTCCAATGTTGTCTTTGACACTATTAGATTTCATGCCATCGAATCTGAGAGTACGGGAATAGCCTCACCAAATGGAACCACTACAGGCAGATGATGAGGTAGAGTCATCATTAGAATAGGAGCTATTTTTTGGCTCCACTAAATTTATCTACTTAGTGGATCCCTTCTTTGGTGATGAATGTGGTTATCAACCAGAATTCCCTACACCCAATTGGGGGTTGGATGAAGAAGTCGTAGAATATAGGGATATCAAGGGAGACATATCGATGGTAGAAATAAAGCATACTGTCACACCCCCACTCAAACCATTAGTATTGCAGAAACCCAGGGAAAGACCCTACAAAGGATCCAATAGGGACCGAAAAATTCTCCTACCCCTAGAAGAATCCATATCAGTCCAATCTTTCAAAAATATATATCAGAGGAAGAATAGATGAATAACTTCCTTTTATAGGTGAGTAAACTTTCCCATCCCATTTCACTATGTACAGAAGCTCCATTGGCTCCAATCCTAATGGTTTACCTATCATCATCAAATTCTCAGGCCCCTAATGTGCCTATGAAATAGTAGCCCCTAGTCAGGAAGCACCAACCTTAAGATCAGAAATTTGATATTCTAATGTAGTTTGCTTCATTACCAGACATTATGTAAATCATGGATGCACCAAATCTATCATAAGATCTTAGGGAGGCACTCATCAAAGCCATGTTATGTCCTCATGAGTTTGAATTCAAGGTAACCACTGGGGAAGTATGCTAGAAAGAGAAAAATCTTGAATAATCCAAGGCGTTTATCTTCTTCATGGATCTAAATAAAGACACCATCATGAAATGATGCATCAAACCCTAATATGTGTCTGGCAGGATAGATTGTTTCGATAATAAAAAAGTCTTCATTGACAATGGCTTTGGATTTTATCTCCTCCCACTATGAACACTTCATTGGCTGAGTTGTAGTTAGGATGATATGACCCCCTGCAGCAAAACATTGTTGGGCTATGAAAAAATAGAGTAGAATATGTTTGGCCAAATTAATCTCGAATCCCAATTTGATGACCTTATAGCACACCCATAATTTCTAGTGGTCTGAAATAATATGGACTTCAACACCCTACTAGAAAGTACCTAGTTGCATCAACATGCAGTAATCCCCTCCTCTTACCATCTATGCCTCAAGTATATAATTAATGGACATAGTGGTACACTGCATATCTATAAGGCCCCATTTAACCTATGTTAATAAAACTGTATTGATGTTGGGTTATATGAGCCAAAGGAGAAGTGACTTATGGTTGATGTTTTTGATTTTATTTCCACCCAAAATAGTTTAGAAATGGATCTCGTCTATCACCTCAAGTATCTCGGGGAAGAATATGTACTTCCAATCTCTTAGATTGATTTTACAAGTCCAAATTCGGATGTGTATTCAGTAATCCTCATGATTTTTGTCATAGTCACTGAACCTGATAATGTAGGGAATATCACTAACCCCATAGATAATAGTGGGGATTAAGATAAAAATGTCCCCAAAACATCATCCAAACTTCAGAAAATACCTGCCTCACCCACTGAGGAAAAAGGATGTGTCTCTTCACTCAATGATGATGAGGAAACTCTTTTACCCCCAACTATATCTTCACCAAATAATCATACACTGATGGTCAAGGAATAAGAGGCATCTTCACCTCCCAGACACCAAAATTTAAACTCTTCCCTCAATTAAGGAGAAATCAAATCACAAACTGTTTCCCCATCAGAAGACGAAGAGGAAGATTGTGTGGATTCATAGGAGGGAGAAGAATACCTAAGGGATTCACGTCCATCGTTTGAGAAAGTATTATCTACCACCATTGATGAACTCAAGGAAATAAACTTGGGTATGGAAGAAGACCCGTGACCCATTCCGATTAGTGAGACCATAACTTCCAAAGAACAAGAGGTATACACCTATTTCCTAAAGAAAAATTGAGATGTTTTCTCCAAAAATTATATAGTAATTTTTGTCCTCAATCCAGAGGTGTCCACTGACCACATGGGCCTACCAGAAGACCACCATGGTTAAAACAAAGACACCGGAAGAATGCACCTGACAAATGCTTCCAAAATAGAGGCTAAATTCGACAGGCTCATCAGATCCAACTTCATTTGGGAAGTTCAATACTCCATCTTGCTAGAAAATATTGTCCATGTAAAAAATAAAAATGGTCAGATCTGAGTATGCATGAATTTCAAGGATCTCAATCATCATTTCCCTAAAAGTGATTTCCCTATTATAATAATAGAATCATTGATTGATGAAACTTTCAGAATAGTGGCTCTCTCTCTCTCATGGATGGATATTCAGGATATATCCAAATATGAATGGACTAGGAATATGAATAATTCACTACCTTTAGGGCACCTAGGGAGTGTTTTTCTACACATAAATTCTCTTTGGATTAAAAAATTTTGGCACTATATATCAACGTTCCATGCACCGCATCTTCAAACCCTTCCTGGGAATATTCTTAAAATTATATGTTGATGATTTGGTGGTTAATTTGTGACAATGCTTGGACCACCTGTGGGATCTTGAAAAATATTTCAATAAACTATAACATCATGAGCTATTAATGAACCCCTTAAATTGTGATTTCGGTGTTACCTCATGAAAATTTCTCAAATTATTCATATTCCACCATGGAATCGAAGTTGACCCCAAGAATACAAAGGTTATCCTTGGGACGTCACCTCCTCACAACCCCACTAAGTTAAGAGGACTCCAAGGACACCTGGACTACATCTGACGCTTCATATCCAACCTCATAATAAAATTCTTTTCCTTCACCAGGTTTATGAAAAGAGAGGTAGAATATCAATGCATTGATGATTTTCCCGAATAATTTGACAATATCAAGAGATATATCTTAATCCCACTAGTGATAATGCCACTAGTCGAAGGGAGACCAATTATTCTATATATGAATACCATGGATCGATCATTGGGAACCTTCCATGTATAGAAGAATGATGTCGATAGCATGAATAGTCTCTATTACCTCAACTGAATCGTGATCGATGTTGAGACACGTTATTCAAATATTGAGAAGAGAAACGTAGAATTAATATTTTTGATCTAGAAGATGCGGCATTACATTCATCATAATGAGTTACATTTGATCTCATATAGAATCTCAATCGTGCATATTCTCATATATTCAATGTCGAGTGGATTCCTTTAAAGAAGGGAGGCCATTCTGCAGTAGTTCGATATACGGTTCATACTGATGAAATTCATCAATGGTCAGGCATCCGCAAACATTCTAGTGGAGAACCCCTCGATTGATATGACTTCATTTGATGTTTAACTACTTGATGAAGAGGTATTATATATACAAGGGGGTTCCCATACATGGGAGATTTATTTCGATGGCACATCGAGAATTCTGATCGGGAAAAGGATGGAAGACCCCAAGTTTAACAAAGTGGGGATGGGAGTCAAAATCATAGCCCTAGAAAAATCATTTCTTTTTTATTCTTTCCTACTATTAGATGGATGCACAAATAATGAATCATAGTACAAGGCCCTCATTGTAGGCCTAGAGATGGAACTCCATGTGTAAGCCAAAAACATGAAGATAAAAGGCAATTTAAGAAGAGGTCATCAAGAAATTCAATTGTGAGTATGATATCAAGAAATAGGAGGTGATCCCTTTAATTAACCATGTTAGAGAATTTATGGAAAATTTACCATCATATCCAACATTGAATTATGTCCCCAGGTCATAATATGGGAAAATCAATGCATTGGAAAATCTATCCATGGCTCTGCTGACCCATATTAGAATGAAATAGTCATCAGTATTCCCCACAAATGGATGGTCCTACCATTTCTTTAGACAAATATAGAATAAATAAAATAAATCAATACCATATATAAGCCATATATTTTTACCATTGGTTGGATGACTCTCATTTCATATTGACTTCAAAGGGGGAGATATCCCCCCAGATAGGGCTGGAAGGGAATAGATCTAGAGATAGGAAAACAACTTTTTCATGTACGATGACACGAACTGAAAAAATGTCCTTTATAAGTGATTCCATGATAGAGTCTTTATCAAGTGCATTGATGGAGAATAAACCAATGCCATCATGAAATAATTACATAACCAAACTTGTGGAGCACATAAATCAGTGTCCAAGCTCCCAAGAAAGATTCAATGTCTTGAATTCTATTGGCCCACTATGATGCAAGATTACACCACATTCACCAAGAGGTGAAATTCCTGCCATGTTATGTAAATTTCATCCATCGGCCCCTAGAGTTACTACACATAGCCAAGTACTCCTGGCTATTTTCCATATGGGGAATGGATGTCATGGGACCCTTTCCTCCTACTATGTCCAAACAATTTAAGTATATTCTCATAGAAACTATCTTATTTTATAAATAGGAAGAAGACACAACCCTCTAGGAAGTTGGAGCAAGAAGCATTGTCAAATTTGTGAAAACTATCATTATCACCAGATTTGATGTCTGTTATACAATACTGACAGACAATGTTACAAATTTCATCTCTATTGAATTAGGAAAACTATATCATGAGTATGACATCAAATCCAACTATTCATCCTGCTACCAGGAAATGGCCAGTGAAAAGATAATGGCCTTAAACAAGACCCTATCCAATATACTTCAGAAGATAGTAAACAAGGACAAGAAATCTGGGCCAGGTAAGCTTCTATATGATTTGTGGGATTACCAAACCACCAACCACAATGCCACTCAAGAAACCCTATACTCATTAGAATATAGGACGGTGGTTGTTCTACCCATCAAAGTTCCATTTCCATCGCTCTTCATGGCCATCTGTAATCAATTATCCACAGATGATCAGTCCCAAAAATGGTTTGATGAGATGGAGTGGATGGATGAGAACGGTTTTCAAACTTTTCACCGCTTAGAAGTTTACTAGAATCGGATTGCATGGTTCGTCAACAAAAAGGATCGCCTTCAATGTTTCCTTCAAAAAGAGATGGTGTTGGCCATCATAACTCTAATGATACATGAAAAGAAACCTCTAAAATTAGATCTAGAATGGGAAGGACCACATGTCATACATATGGACTACTCCAACTAAGCCTATTCCTTAATTTCAATGGATGGACACCTCACCAAATCTCCCAAAAATGAACGGTTCCTAAAGAAATATGTTGTGTATTCATATGAATTTCATATTAGCTATAGGATTTTAAACTTCGTAGTGCCACCTAAGTCCAAGCTACAAGATGTTAAACTTCTCAGCACCTTCATCCTAACTGCACGACGTTTAAATACATGGAAAAATTTTCCAAACCACATGGAATTAAACTATACAGAGTTAATTTTGTTCCGAATAGGGATTCATTTCACATGAGTCAAATTCATGCAAGGGAAAGATAAAAATTCCCCTTCCAATGTATGGGTCAGACCAACATAGTGAGTGTATCTTGGAACTGTGTGTGACTTGATTCCCATTAATTAATGGGATACGCAGTGACACATGGATCCTAAATCCCGGTTCACCAACCAACAAAATAAATGACCAATTCCTTGCATGTGGTTTAGACCATTACATGGAACACCTTTTCTAGAACTATAAGTGGATTGATTCATATCCTTATAGGAAACATAATGACCCCCAAATTCTTCATTCTACTCCTGCCACCCCCACCCCCAAAAATAAAATGCTCCCCCTCATTTTGTATGACCTGAGCCTATTTAGGGGGGGGGGGCTCTTTTACAAAACTATGTACAACTTGATTTCAATTCATGAATGGGTTATGTAGAGATGCCTCAACCCCAAATCTTGGTCCATCCATCACATGATAAAAAATTCCTCTGTTATATCCTATGTTTCCCCTACACTACAAGGGAAATCATCATCACTCCTTATTTATAAAAACATTTATAACTCACATGAGATTAGGAATGGTAGTGAGAATTTCCCCATGTGGAAAAATCCTAGAGGAATATGATTATCCCATCATCTCGAATGAATTGTATAAAATGCCCCCTCCCTATGCATGAGTCTGAATGGTATAGGGAGCCTTTGAACTATGTATGGCTTGATTCCCATTCATTAATGGAATATGTAGTGATGCTCAGATCCTACATCCAAGTCTAGCCACTAGACAAAGTCAATAATTCCCATTTCCCTACGTATAATGCATAATTTGGCAAGATAGTCTATGAAAAGTCCTTACTGTACGACATTAAACAGCAAGGTAAATAGAGATCTATGTATGGATTGATTCCTTCCCATGCAGGAAATGTAGAGACACCTTGACATTTTGTCTTGGTCCATCCACCACATGATACCAATGTCCTCCCTCTCTATGAATAGGTTATATTGGCACATAGAGTCATCAAGAACTATATATGGATTGATTCCTACCCTTACAGGATATGTAGTGACTCCATGATTCTTCATCCTTCTCTAGACACCATTCAATAAAAACAAAATACCCCTCCCTCTACATCATTCATGTGAGTACAGGGAACATGTTGTCAAAACAACATTGACATTGATTCCCAACTAACTGGGATATGTAGGAATCCTCCCTGAGGTTGAAGCCCGAAACTTCACTCACCTCATCCTTTTCATGTCAGTTTACTCTCTTCCTTACCGTATGATGTTGAATTACATGGGATACCAAAACTATGTGTGGATTGATTCTTGCCTTTGTAGGATATCTAGTAATGCTCGAATCTCATATCCTTGTCTAGAATCCATTGAAAAAATTCCTCCCACTGCATACACGATAGACATGCACAAGGAAATTCATGAGTCATAACCACATTATGTTAAACAGCATGGCCAAAGAAGTCATAACCACATCAAATTAAACTATAAGGTGTCTCATGAACTATGGGTGGCTTGATTCTCTATATGATGCGATACATTGAGACACTCGGACTGAAAATACCTAGTCCTTCCATGTAGAATAAAACAAGAATGCCCACCATCTTTTACAAGTGAAATGAAAATATATGTAGGAGACTCCAAATCTAGATTCTTACTTCTAGAATGTGTCAACAGACCATGATTCCCCTTACATACATATCAGATCTATTTAGAGGATCTAGTAACTCATAACTAGTCACAGTCTAGATATTTCTCACATACCCAGATATCTCATTTTCACCCATTAAACTCTATGACTTGGGAAATATTTAATCCCCATGATCACCCACAGCTATCAGAAATGGATGGATTGTGTCCTATAAAAACCTTCGTTTGACTATACACACAATTCTTTGGCAGCTCTACATACATTGCCCACAAAAATGGAATGTCAAGAAAAGGAAAACTTGTCCTTAGCATAGTCCTTTCTTACTTCTATACACCCACTATCTCCTAAGCCTTACACCATCCCTCCTAATTCAAGGGATTCTGAAATCATGGTTTATAGTTTCCTCCCCCACTCACATTCATATAGTATCAGGGATATCCTGACAAAATTAGACCATATTTATGCACAATTCCTTTGATATTTTGTCCCTAAAACGTGATGTTAAATTTTTTTGTCAACATATTTTCTAAAAGACATAAAACCTCAAGGACCTACAACAATAATGTCATTTAGGTTGAGTCACCCATGTCCTTACTGCATGACATTAAACTGCATGGCCCAATGATGTCCCCTTCTTTGATCCTTCTATATCTAGGTGTTGGATTGAAACCCTTGCTGCCCCTTGTTTATCACATTGAGAATAGCTCACAAGGGCTTAGTAGTTTTTTTAGGGGATTCCCCACAGAGCCAGGTCATATCAATCTACAATAACTGACCCTAATGGAATGACTTTAAGCGGTATATTACAGCTTTCCCCTCCATTCTGGGAAACCTAAGTTCATAACTATATGACATTAAACTATATGGTATACTAAATATATCTAACATTCCCTAATACCTATGCATAGGACAAACCATTGATGGTAACCAAATTTCAGGACACTCAGATCATCAAAATTGCGCCTCGCTCTAGTAAGGGAATCAAAATTCCTCACCCTACATGTGAGTTATATCTATGTAAGAGAGTTCCATACTCTTTGGGTAATCACAGCTTGAACATTTATAACATATCTAAATTAATATTTTCTATATATCAATCTCGGTGCTTTAACCGATTTTGGATCCTCATATACCTCCATGGTCATCGGAAATGGACGGCCAGTGTCCTACAAACTCCTTCGTTTGACTATCCACACAATGCCCTGGAGGATCTACATATAAATGGATGACAAAAAATGGCCTATCAACCAAAGTAAAAAAAAAATCCCTAGTATTGGATTCTCCTATTCCCAAATACCCAATAGCTTCCAAGCCCCATATCATCTCTTCTGATCCATGATCCCTTGAAACCGCATCTTACACTTTCCACCCTACCCACATCTTGAATATGTTAGAACATATTGTCTTGATTAACCTCTAGTTACCCAGGGCTTCTATATCAATTTCCAAATCACATCACATTTTAACTGCATTATACTTGATACCCATTATTCACCCTTAGTAAAATTCATGTCAAAGGATACATACCCTCATTCACACGAGCACGAAATGGATCCACATTGGAATGTTTGGAATACGCCCTGCCGCATTGGTGAATTCATATCCAAAACAAAGATTCCCCATACATATGCATGAATTAGATATTCATATGGGTAAAATTTCAAAAGAACTACTAAAGACTTGATTCCTGTCATCACAGGGTACATAGTGACATCTTAATCATATATTTCGAGTCCATAAATGTAATAGAATTTTCCCATACCTACATGTGTGAGGAGAAAACAAATATAGATAGGATAAAAAATCCTCCACTAATTCCCCTTATTCTAGGTAAAACTCAACTTGAAATTCCCCTTTTCATATTCAAGAACCCATTTTCACACACTATACTTTGTGTCCAAAAAGGTCTAAATCCCCAGAACCATTCCTGGCCATCAGAAACAGATAACAATTTTCATACAAACACATTTTTTTGACTATGCACACAATGCCCCAGAGGCTCTGCATATAAATGGCCCACAAAAATGGCATGTCAACCAAAAAAAATTCATCGTCAAGAGAGGCCTTTCCTACCTCTATACTCCCCTATGAATTTTACATCTCACCTCATTCCTCAGTTTCGAAAACCCCTAGGATTGAAATTTCCATCCTATTTCCCCCTTCATACCTAAAGGTTATATAACATTTTTGGTCAGATTATTATGGAAAAAGAAAAAAAATTTACCCCTCATGTTAGAGTAAAAAAATAAATTAAACTATAAGTATCAAATGTCCCGGTTAAACAATGTTAAACTTCACCATGCATTATCCCTCTTTTACACAAGTCAAATTCGTGTTAGATTGGTTTCTCAACCAAAAATAATACAAAATCCATCATACTTTCAGAAATCATTCCCTCAATAGGACACCCATTGTGGTCTTCAACAATAAAATACATACTAATTTCCATAATATCTCACGTCCATCATAATTGGGAGGCCAGTTTCTTAAGGGCACCTTTTTTTGACTAATGCGCACAATTCCCTAGTGGATCTACAGAAATGGTCCCCAAAAATGGCTTGTTAACCAATGAAAAATTCATCTTCAAGAGTGGATTTCCCTAATTTTGTATTCACAATGGATCTTATGCCCCACCCCATATCACATTTCCTGTCTAATAACCACAATTTTAGTGTTAAGAAAAATCCCTTATCCATGTCTGGAATATATTGGGAAATTCTCGGTTAATGATTCTTAAATTAGGGCCCTGGCCCTGCAAATCATGGTCCAAAATTTTTGACCTAAAATATCAGTCATGGTAAAGGTTTTTCGACCTAAAACATGAGTAATTATATTCCATTTTTTCAGACATTAAACGACCCATTAAAAAGAGACAAAACATATTAGGATAAAAACCCCTCAAAGGGCATCTTGGACAAAAGAGTTTTATCGACTCTGTGAACCTATGCTACATATTTTTTAGAAAAAATATTGAAAAATAAAGAATCAAAAGAGATATAAATATTTTTATGTCAAAAACCCGAATAAAAGACCTAAGAAAAATTCATGTTAGACCCACTAAGCCCATATTAAGTTGGTTTTTCGAAAAATTTAGGGTGATAGTGAAAAAATATACATAGTTTGTAGGGTGTTTTATATAACCCTAGAAATATTAAAACTACGCTCACTGATTCCTTGGCTTAGAAAAAAATTAGAGCATGATTTGATTACTTCATTTATCTTAGATTATGATTAAAATTGATTTCTGGTTGAGATTACGGTTTCAGATACAGTTGATCATGATATATTGATGTTTCACAGAGAAACTAAAGGAGTTAAATTGGAGAGAAAAAAAATCCTCATTCCATTATATGAAGATTAGGAGGACACCCACAACCCAGAGTCTCTCCCTAATGTAAAATCAAAGGAAACACTAGAGCAAGATAATTAAAATGATTAAAAATAAGATTTATTATCTCTTTCAAGAAAATATTTAATTGTATAACACGATCTGTCAAGATCTTGTTCCAAAACAATCATTTTTGAAAATTCTAATTTAACTATTTGATGTGTTCGTTTTGTGAAGGTCCTAAGGTATCCCCCATTCGGTTTGACAGCCTCATAATTAGTACTCGACAATTCCAGTTGTGCCTTTAGTCTGACTATACTAGCCTCGTACTCTCAAAGTGCCTTTTTTTGGGTAATAATGTGATCATGAACATTTTCTTGTTCAGCTGTTAGGTGGTGAAACTCTTTGGTAAGATCCTAAAAGGTCATTCTTTTGTGGTGTGGAGCATTAAACTAAGAAATTATGTATTCACGAGTGGCTAGATCCTCTCGATCTACAAAAATCTGGTGTTTGATTTTGTGTGGTTGTTAGTTGTCGAAGTCGCCATTACCCATGTTAGTAAATATCCACCAAAGGGTGTCCTTTGCATTATAAAACTCAATCAGAATATTTTTAGCAACAATTTTACATATTCAAAGCCATGTCTGTCTCCACATAGTATGATATCACCTAACAGTGTTGGAACACTGAATATATTCCTTTTCTACAACAGGTATGTTTTCCAAAAATGGCACCCTGGAAGATAGATCCACCCTAGGTTGGGTTACCCAAGTGGGGGACCCTTCCCACTCTGTATACGGTTCAATATCTAGAACCATGTTTAGGTTGTTTACTGCGAATTAAAGGGTATTCAGTGACGTTCCACTAAGTCCAACATTAGTAGGACTGAAAAACTTATCATTTAAAGGTATGGGGTATGAATCACTATTCATAAGTATAAAAGGAGTAGAAGAATCCCCCTTCAATAAAATTCGGTGTTGAACAAAACTCCTTCTTATAATAGGAATGCTGGAATATGGTACATCTGGCCTAGGTAATATGGGATTGGAAGTCGTCAAGTATCTTTTCACCCATCAGACTAGCATGTCCAGTATGTCATCAGGATACTATGTTACCCAATGTTGGGAATAATCCAATGATAAATATGTTGATGTATCTATGGGAGGAATGAATACATGCATTCCAGATTCCTCCCACATCATTATCAATAATGGTTGATAAAGAATTGTTGGGTTAGATTCACTCTTAACCAAGGAAACCAAGAGGAACAAGACTCACTACAGAAATCTAAACTACGTATAAACCTGATTTGGCACATAGGGTTTAAAAACGGTCCTCCTGTATATATGAGTGATTAATATTCCTTCCAAAAGTTTCATGTGGTATGAACATGCTTCCAAAGTGTTGTGCCCATAATCTTCTATTATTCCATAAAGCATGGGGTAAGGTGCAAAAGAAAAATGATAAACATCACTCAGTAGTTTGACCATGCCATCAACATTCAAATATTAAGGGAAAACTGCAGTAATGTGGAGATGGGTTTGTTGGATTCTATAATAAGGAACCATTGCGGTGTGGTGATACTCATAACAGGGGAAATTCTCTACTATCCGTCCAAACAAAAAATTAAATGGCCCACTCAGATGATGAGGAGACTTCCTTTCTTGTATCTTCTCTAATATTTTATATATTAAGGCAAGCATATGGTTAGATAAATTGATAGTATTCCCCTCCACCAATGTGGCTACCATCATTAGAGTAAAATCTCTAACACCAGTGTATACATCATGAGAGGGGAAGAGCCATTCACTTCGAAACATATCAAGAAAAAATAATAATCTAAGATCAATTGATAAATCTGACCGAATCACATATCCCTAGGTGGTTTACTGACCCACCTCGTGAGTAGCAGAGTATGAGTCAAGAATTTTTCAGGACTATTGAGTTGTATGAGTTCAGTTGCAGCGGACTTTCGTCTACAACCTCCTTGCCTAAAGAAACAATCATATCCAATCTTCAAATGAATTTACTGAATGGGAATGAAGTGGATGATTAATCAGTCCCTATAATATGAGAGGTAAATCTCTTAACAATTTAGATACTATTTCATCATTCTCCTTGGTATTGTACATAGGAATAAATTCATCATACATGTCTCCAAGAAAAGGAAGTCCCCCTATCTAGTAGACATCCCATAAACTGATCCCCAGTTCACCATGGGACAAGTTAAAGGTGTTAATGCTCGAACACCAGTGGCTGAACAGCTTAAGCAGTATCTCACCTAGCAAATATATAGAAAATTTGGAGACCCACACTACTTGTTATAGGTAGATAGCGTCCAATGGCCCAGAGGATTCCAAGAAGTTTTGGAGAACCAAGAACACCCAATCCCACTCGTCATAAAATCACCCTCCAGATCATAGATCCCAATAGAGCTCCATCCTCTATTGGGAGTGATTTTTGAAAAGTTAACAACAGTAGGGTAATCCTGAACAACTAATCTGGAAGATGTATTATAGTGGTGTTGATTTATTTGAGTCCACATAGAGTCATTCAGAACAAATATGTCGTCTTGGATTGAGTCAATCGTGATCTCCCACATGGACGTAATATTCATCCTATCATTCTCTTTAGATGTTTCAAGGAAAATAGTGAAGCCACTTTGGTTAACTGGAGGCAAAGGAATTTTTTCTTGGAGGCCAAAGTTGTAAAGAAGAAATTTCATAGATAGTGGATAATCCATAATCTCTAGTGAGATTATATCTTTGAGGATTCCCTCTTGAGAAAAAATTTAGGAATGAAGGTTGTATTCGATTTGTTGTGATCTTACTCATGGAAAGAATATTCATCCGATCATACTCTTGAGATTTCTTAAGGAAAATATTGAATCTGCTCTGGTCAGCTAGGGGCGATGGAACGTTGTCTTTGAGGCCAAAATTGTAAAGAAGATACCGAATTGATAGTGGATAATCCATAAGACTTGGTGAGAGTAGATATCTGAGCATAACCTCTTGAAGAAAAATGTTGGAATGGATGTTGTATTCAGTGTTCTAAACCATATATTCCCTCCCCCTATTCACTTCCATTGAGATAAGCAGAAGATCCATTTCTTTTTTACATAAAAAGACCATACAAAAGGTGACTCTAATAAAATATTTGGGAAAAGGCCAAAAATTGGAAAAGGACTAAAAGATCTCCACATAACAAATATGTACACATACTGAACCACAGAGACAGTTCAAAAAAGGAATTCAACAATGAAATATGTATATTGAACCTCGTAGATGGTCATGGTAGGCATTCTCCATGATCCGATAGTTCTCAGAATGGCCCACAAAGCACTGGCCTACAAAACATTGGATAGTGAACTAAACAGTTCAGGGATTAGGTGATGCATGCACTGATACTTCCTACATGGTTATCCAATTCCTACAGTGTGAAGACATAATGTTTAGTTTGAAAATCAAATGTCCAGTTAAAAGATTTAAAAAAAAATTAGTTCACAGATGAGGGTGACCGTGATGAGTTTTCAGTTTGCGGAATGCAAAGCATGGTATGCAAATGAAATATTTCATGATATCTTTTCGGTATGCGGAAGCAAGGAGATCAAAGAGCTTTTTTTGGAGCATATTTCACTGAGATGTCTAGTAAATGACAAATGACCTGGGGCCCCCTGTATATAGGTGTGGCCCCCCTATAGGTCCACCATTCTAATGTAAAGTAGTTTAGTTCAGGACCACTTTTTTACATCATAATAGCCTCATATTTTTCCCATTAAAAATATTTTCTGATGGAGGAATATTCAGTCCCTAAAAACATTTCAAAGGGGAAGTAAATACTCCCACAAATTTGAAAGGGGAATAAAAATAAATTTGATGAAGTATTTAGAGAAATTTTTTGAATAATATAATATTGGAAAAGGTGAATAAACTGTGTTTATAGTAAATCCCAAAAATGGTATAGAGAAGGCACTGGCCATGAACTGATAGTTTGTGGCAACACATCAGGTGATGGTCCATGGAGCATTGTCCAGTGAACCACATAGTACATGGAATGAATACAACAATTTCAGCCACTGTGAACCACATTTTTAGGGGAATAGAGGCGGAGAAACTCTCCCCCACATATCACTGTTATGAACTTCCTTCAAACCACATCGTTGGATAAATGGATTAGGAGAAACTAACCCCCCATGTACCATCCCCATGAACTCAATGGTGCACGGATGTGGAAAAGCCAGTAGTTCCCCATGAACGGGATGAAGTTCGTGGGATTGAATAGGTGATTTTTGTCAGTGAGAACCGCAAACCTACATGTCTCTATTGGTTGAGTCATCTGCGGGTTGGGTGATATCCCCATGGGTGTCTTTAGAAGGTGTCAAGGGTTCCATAGAACTAGCATCCCTGATAATCTATAAAGGGATCCCAAGGGGAGCTTAGAAGTGATATAAGACTTCATAAGATTAGGCGGACATGTGAGATGGGTTTATGAAGAGATCAATCGATAAGGTGAAAACCTCTTCCGAAGAATCCCCATAGTTATAAACCCACTACATAGCATAAAATGAGGGGAAAATAATATGAATTGGTAGACTTCTAGCCTAATTAGAGAACTGTGAACCATATACCTATTGTGGATGAACTTCCCACGAACTGAAGGATCTATGCCGCTTGTTCACTTCGACACTTGATATAGTACAAGCATGTGTGGGTGGAACCCTATGATGTTTAGAACCTTACTACATAGGTGCAACCCTATTCCATGTAGCACCTAGCTCTGTGGATGGAACTTAGTGCCAACATGCTACATGACCGGAACCTGGTCCTTCATAGAAAAACACTATGTGGACCGTATGACGGTCTGCGTATCATCATGGTATTCATATAATCCCTCCTCCTATGTGGAAAAATTCTACATAGAGAGTCCCCCATCCCGCATAAAGAAACATTATGCGAAATGGGGTGCCCTCAGATATTCTACTCTCTAGCTTCGATCATCTCCTTCCATTTCTATCACCTCATCCGCAGTCCCCCTACTAAAAAGTCCAACGAAATCAGGCCAAAGCCTCTTCCAAAGACACCAGACCCATATAATAAAACCACCAGGCACATTAGCATGATATTTTGAGTTTACATACTCCTGGTAACTAGAGTCACGTTGTTAATCCCCACAATGGTGCAAACCCCCAGAATGTCCAAAATTTTACATTCCCATGGTTACCCAAGGTCCAACATTGGGATACTAACGTGAACCTCCCCATTCTAGGGATCAAGGGTGATTACTAGCCTTTCCCTTTAATGAGGGTCAGTGATATCCAAGGTAAATCATTCTTACATTTCCCTTTAACAATAAAAAACATTTCGTACATTTCCCGGAACCAATTTAAGGGCACTCCCACCGAGGTAAGCCCCAATATTTTCATATAGGAGGTTTCATCAGTGATCTTCTCTGCCTCCACCTAGGGTGTAACTGAGTAGGATAATGTGACTATATTGGGAATGAAAACAAAGGAGGGGTATTAGAAAGTTCAAGTACCTCTTTCTCTCCCTTTGGGATCTAGTACCATCTATCAGTAAATATTTTGGGATATTTGAGCTTAAGATCCACTTCTTCCTCTTTTTTCTCACACTGAGAATGATTCCCATGGGCTTCGAGGTTGGTAGAGACCATGAAATCCACATAACACCAAAGAATAGGCCTCCACCAAGGTATAATCCCCAAATGAAATGAACTATGAAAACATTGATTCTTATCCAAAACAAGATACTTAGGATTCTTGACTAAGGCATGAGATCAATAGGACCTTCTCCTAAGAATTAAATCCCAAAAAATTCCCCCAAAATCTCTTGGGAATCCTCTTCATGAGTATTCCCTAACTTATTTATCTCAAATTGGAAGCTCCCAATGTAGTACTTAATCATTCCTGCAAAAATGGGCCGCTTAGGAGGTACAAAGTATAACTCAAACAAAACTATGATGGATGTTATTCCTAACCAACTTGGATATGTAGGAAGCATCTCTGAGGTCCAAACCTGACACCCAAGTCACCCTAATATTATTCAGGCCACATTCCATGTAGGGATATATTCCCACAGGTGATTGTATCTCTTATAGAAATCCTGGGATAGTTCGACGCAAGTCCCTTAGGAAATATTGACTAGGCATCTTCGACCTAGATTTCCACACTGCATGATGTTAAATTGCATGGATGGGTCCATGTCACACAACCTAAAAAGGTGATGTGTCTTGTAAAGTGACACCAAACTATGTAGAATCTGATTCCTCTTACAAGGGTATGTAAGAATATCATCTTATGGGTTCATTCATGATATTGAAATGATCTATGTCCCCCCTAGATGATGAAAATCTCCAGAGCACTTCATCACATGGATTAAACTATCATTATCTTAGTAATTTCTAATCCATGTATATCCATGATTTATTTTTCAACCCAGTGGTAATCCATGGACACATTCTCGGTAATGAACCAAGGATTCATGAACATATCAACATTGCATAAAACTATAAGAGAGTCCCCGAATATGTATTAATTCCTCCCAAAAGGGTTTGATGAGCCCGACCTCCCATCCTATCGACCAATGGAGTCCTTAAGTGTCATTTTCCAAATATTCATCCAACAAGCACCTACCTTTGGAAATCAATTCCATGAATCATGGATTAATGGTACATTGGGTGTTTCTAGATCCACAAATAAACCCATTGGAGACCATCCGAGGAAATCCTATATGACGTGGGCCAATTTTACAGACACATAACCCCATGCAATCACCTGCTAGGACCATTCAACTATGGAACCTCTTTCACAGCAAAAAAAGACACATTGCTCAGTCCCCATAGGACCACATTCTCATACCACCTCTATGTAAAGAGTATAAGATGTAAATCAGGTCAAAACACTCACCTAGACACCTTCCATGTAGGTTAATACGTACCCTCATTAGATCATACTTTTAAAACAAAAATTTCCCCTTTCTCGGAGATCCATGCTCTATCTTAGAATTTTCATATCTTTCTCATTATTCCATAATCATAATAAAACTATCCTACACCCATAAATCCATATTCCCATTGGGAAGTCACGAAATATATCCTCATTAGTCCATATTCCCTTCGAGGTAAACCAAATGGGTTACTCATGTGCAAGTCCCACACCAACCATCACTAGGAAACGTTCAACTAACAATTCATACTATATGATATTAAACTTTATGGATTGGTATATGTAATACTACATTAAAAAGTACTATATTCCCTGTTATGTGACATTTAACTATGTGGGTTCTCATTCCTTTCATAAGGATATATAAAAAGCCCTTTTATGGGATGAATCCTGAGACCACCATCACTTTTAACTTCTATATATGGAAATAAACTCTATAACGCCCATATATGTGGCTTTAAAATGTTGTTACATAAAATTAATAATAACTAATTAATAAAGAACCAATGTGTAAGACATCAAAAACATATGGGTGTTCACATCAATACATGTTAATGAATTACTATGGCTAAAGGGTTAAATAGTCTCACACTGGGACTTGGGATGGATTCACAAATACGACTTAAATTTATAATAGGCCCAAATTTAAAAGGAATCCTATTAAATTGGTGTTATGAGCTTCACCTTCCACCCTCCTAACGAACGCACATTCTAAAGTTTCACTAGAAAAAAAACCTAGTGACCACCTGACTTTAGAAAGGAGGTTTTTTGTAATATTAACACCAACCCATTAGAGATGTAGTCCCAAATTGTAGTTTCTTATCAGAAACCACTTTACTAGAAAAACATGATAGGTTTGAATGACTTATAAGTGAAAAAAACTCTTATGAATATAAAACGATATCATAAAATTTTATATAAGGATAAGAAACTAAAAATCTGATTTCTTCACCAAAATCCACCTCAAATATATTTTCAAATCTTGGTTCAATCACATGGATTTAACATTCATCAAATGTTTCAAAACAATACATTAAGAATTCCAAATACACTAGTATATACCAATCCCAAATAGATTCATTTTTTTAAATTACAACCACCATTTATCCAATTCCAATTAATCATAAAGATATGTTTTGAATCCAAAAATACACGAGGGTTAACTTTTTTCAAAGATAAAAGATGACATCACTAAGTGGAAATTGTATTTCAACCTTGAGGTGATAATTTTGTTTACAAAAATAGAGATGAAATGACCAACTTTGGGCTAAACAGCAAGGGAGTCACTATCCATATGTGTTGGATAACACACATTATATCAATTCAATAATCTATAATGAAGATTTAAATCCTATATAAGGTAAATAAAACTATAGATTCACTATCCCCAAGTGATTAAGACCACGCATTAAGTCAAAACATTACTCTACATGATCATTTTATTATTATATTTTTTTCAATTTTTTTTATACTAAAATTAAACATAAAGTGATCCCAAATTTAATTCTATGAATAAAAAATCCCAAGAACTAAAACTCACACAGAAAATAAAAATTATGTGCATTGTGACATTTTTATTAAATTGATGAGAATTTTGATGATAAAAAATTGTATCTTATAAGAACATTCACAAATATTTATACTCACGAACTTAAACAAGCATAAAGAATAAAATAATGTAATAAAAAATCATTTCAAATTAATTTTTCATATTTCACAAATTGAATTTTCATATCCAAGTATTATAAAAAAAATATATAAAATCCCTTATATTTTTACAAAATATCAACTTTTCAACCCCTACCTTATTATAATGGAACTGCACTTGGTATTGAAAGAGTATATAATAGATAGTTCATAATTAGAAATGTTGAGAGAAGTTCGTGAGTTAACTCGTAGAAAAAAGTCACATGTTTTAAATATTAAGAATCGAAAAAAATAAATTAATCATTTTGGATCCATGTCATGCATGAAATCCTCACGGACGATTGAAGATTGGGTTGAAACTCTGGAAGGCATGATGTTCAATTGAAAATCCTCAACTTCTTCAGCTCATAAATCTCAAACAAAAACAACATTAGAGAACCATGGAAATCCCAAGGGGTTACCTTAACTTAAAAATAAAAAATAAGAAAAAGATTAAAAATAAATACATTTTTAACTTTTTTATTTGATGAAGGGAAAAACAAAAAAAATAATAAAACTAAATGGAATCATGTTTTCTTCCCTAAAAGTGCTTAGATTAAAGTTGTTAACTCAAAATTACCCCCTACCCCCTAAAATACCCTATACCATCTTTAAACATGTTAGCTGTTTTTAATAAATTTATTATATTGGGATTTATTCTAAATTTGGGTTGGTAAAAAGTATAAACATCTATTTTGAGAAAAATATTATGGGTCCTCATGTGTGGGATAATCTAAGGAATATCATAAAGGTTGTGCCAATTTATTTTTAATTATTTGATAAAACATTAAATATAATTTTATGTTATTTTTATTCAAGAGATTATTAAATTTCATTAAACATGGTTTTTTATTTCCTATGAATAAAAAATTAAGTCCTAAAAGTAATACTATCATTTCAAGATTCATTTTTTCAAAATAACATGAGGTGGAATTGTATTTTGAATGGGGAATGATTGATTCCTTTAGGACTGATGTTTCATGATCCAAAATTTTTGTTTTTGTGTATATAATGGATATTGATTCAAATTTCATTATTTATCATAAGGTTTTAGTGATTAGTGATCATATAAAATAATTAAAGTATATATACTCAAGATATTCAATCCAAGATTACAGATTTCACACATATTAATAAAGAAAATTTATTTCCTCATGATTTAAACATCCATCAACAATTCTGTGATGTTAATGTGGATCACATTCAACGTTAACTGTATAATTAACCTCATAAACCTAATCATCATCAATAACTTGAGAGCTCAAGTTATACATGTTGAGATTTAGGATCATTTTTCTGATACTTATTATCATGTTCCCATTCCTAACATTGATGAATAAGTTGACTTCTTCTTAGAAAAGATGACTAATAATGATGGGGGTTTTCTCCTTGTAACCAAATGATTAATTATTTTCAATTAAAATTAATTAATAATATTAAACAATGTTTTTAGATTTTTCTAAAACGTCATTTAAGATACCCTTGGGTATTAAAACACTGTGATCATTAAGTTTGATAGTGGAAGATGTTGATTGGAGGTCCTCAAAAAATAACTGGAAGTATACTATATATTGAATGAGGTTAACATTGTCCCTTTGATCACATAAGGCTTTTTAAAGACATTTCTTGATAATTTTAACACTGATGCAAGGATAACCAGGGCACATTGACTTTCGCGGCTTCATTTCCTAAATGGTGGTTAACACATTATAAGCTGAAAGGAAAATGTTTTTTTGATAGACATTAATTTTTAAAAGAACACAATTCCTTAAGATAATATAATTAATTGTGTATGTTTTGGATTAAATTAGGAAGGAGGATATTGAGTTTAATATAAGAAAATATTTTCCTTAATGTTTCACCCATCTCATGTTTGTAATTTTCCATTATTATTTAAGTGAATGGAGAAAAGTTTGGGATATATTTAGTAGGTAGTTGTTCCTCTATGTCCTCCTTAGACTTATTAAATTGAAACGGTGGTTCTATTGTATCTCATGGCCTCCAAAATCATAACATTAGACACTAATTATTTATAATTTGACACAAAATATAAAACCTAATGTAATCTGAAATGACTCCCTCAAATAATTGTATTAGATGGTAGTAATCCCCACACCCTTCTCACCACACCAATATGATCCTCACACACACTTAAGAAAACCCACACCTCAAAAAAACTTCAAGTGACAATATTTTATAATAGAAAGGATATAATAAATTAATTTGTTCAGAAAATGTGTCCTACATCTATGGGAGAAACATTGCTTCTCTTTCCATTACAATCATACATTACAATAATCACACTTCCTGCTAAAAAATTAGTCAGTATTGGATATATATATATGAACAACTTTGTATTCCTCATATTAAATTAGTATATAAATCACTTTGAAATATGATTATACATGATTTACTCTCCCTCCTTTTATAGAAGTTTTTAGTGGGTCACACGGGTATCATCGTCATCTTATATTCATGAAATTCACTCTAATTATAATAGTAACTTCTAGTATCTAATAATACCTGAAATTTAACCTCTTATTCAGGTGAGAAACGAATTTTCACTTTTCAAAAACATTAAAATTTCCCTATGTCCATAGAACTGTAGTCATGGTCAACCAAACGTTGGTCATAAGGTAGCCGGTGTACATAGTCCAACATGGGTCATGGTTGTAAGCATGCTCCCATCAGCCTAAAACCATGGTCTGTATGGACCATGGTGATAGGAGATCACAAAAAAAACTACCAATGATTCAGGAAGGGATTTGGAAAGGCCTGCATCCATGTTTCATATAGACCACGACGAAATGATTATGTCAAAAGGCATACAACCATGGTTCATGTGGACTATGGCCATTAGTCCCATCTACAGCCATAATCCATGTGGATTGTGTCTGTATGTTCCCAAACCCACTGTCATTTTTATTTTATATTTAAGTATGATAATTATATATATATACATATAGTTCATCATGAATTTTTAATAATTTCTTATATTAAGTATATAAAAAGACCAGGGATCAAAATTTATCCACTGTGTATAATTTTACAAACATTATATACATGGTCAAGGACCATGGATGTAGATTCCCTATATACATGGTCCACATGCACCATGTTCATAGATACCCTATGGCCATGATCCATAAAGGCTGTTGAAGGTGATACCCTATGGCCATGGTCCAAAACTATGGTTTTATGATGAACCCTATACCGATGCAAATAGAGCTCATGGTCTATAGAGGCCATATCTATAGGCTATGGTCATGTTCTAAAGGCCTGATAACAGGGTTTTTCTCAATGAAATTAGCCCATTTTCTATTATTCTACATTAATAAATCATGTCCATTCCATGTCTAAACCATCACTTGATCAAAAATTCCTCAAATAATATGGTTTTCTAACTAACCCTTCGTTCACTCAGGTGATTCGATAGTCATTGTTTGAGTCTCCGTGATGGTATATTGTTCATCTCTCCACAATCCATTTTATTAAAGAGGAATTCACAACCCAAAAATATACCACTTGAATATTACTTAAATTAACCTATTGAAACTCTCAAATACTTTGCCACGTTATCATATTTCCATAGTAAATGCAACAAGCAGCATTATATATTCTCCATGATTTCATCCAAGTCACACTGAGGTATAGTTTTAATCAAAACTTCTTAGACTAGAACATTAGTAAACATTCCTTCTGGGTTATTTCTTCTAGTTGTCTTATATAACTCCATAACATTTTCTTCTACTAGTGTCTTAAAGATGTGATATTTCATTTCAATATTCTTTTTCTATACATGGAACTCAAGATTACAAGAAAAGTGAATCACACTCCAAATACTGTTGAATAATACTCCACCATCCTGACTCCTTCCATGTTTTTTCAGTAACTACATCAACCATATCATTCCCTTACCTAATTCGATTACATCTATATATTAAACTTCTTATATAGACAATTAAACCATGTTTTATAGTCATTACATTCAACTAATTTTTATTCCTCTAAAATTAAACACAAACCTAATAGTGTACTTCAAGGTATCTGAGTCCCTAAAAAACTATCATCAATGTAAACATGGATGGGATCATCTTTTGTTAAGAATTTAGATGTATCTATTGATACTTTAAAATACTTGATGATCTATTTCATATGCTCCAAGGGTTCACTTGCTCAATCTCACATGAATTGGATAATAACTCCCACCATAAATGCAATGTTCGGTCTAGTTCATATGATATTGTGCATCAAAAATATCCTGACTGACAAAGATGAGACTTTCACCATGTCCATGAATTAATAATTTATTTTAGGCATATTTTTCTATCATATTTTGAAGTGTCTAGAAAATTTAGTTGAAAATGGATTTTATTTGATCATACCAAATATTATGATGACCTTTAAGATACACTATTTCTGAGATATCATCACATACTTTACCTTTTCCTCTCTATCGATCTTTATACCAATATCTTCTTACCATATCTAAGATAGTTTATTTCAAATATTCTGTAAAAATCATGATTTGCTTCTAAATCCTTCTAACTTCTAGAATTGTTAGTATTACACCATCCATATATAATATATGTATGATGAAGTTCCCATAATCTCATGTCTTACGATAATAATAACAACATGAGTTACATTGAGTGAAAGAAATAATCTATAAAGTTGTAAAATTTATTATTACACTACCTTGGTATCTACATAAATATATATAGTCTTTTCTCTAATTTTCACAAAAATATCTAGTTTTCATCATCCATTATACCCATCAAATACTTTAAGTAAATAACTTCATATAAATTTCCATGAATCATGGTCATTTTACTAGAATCTAATCAAAGTAAAAATAAAAAATTGCAACCATACTCATCACTGATTGGATCATATAATTTTTAACTAATGAAGAGAATATCTATGATAAGTCTATTCCCTCTTTCTATTGAAATATCTTCACTACAAACCATGACTTGTATCTTCTCCTTCCACCAGCATCTACTATCAATCAGAACACCCAATTATTCTCTAGTGTTATTTTTCTCTATGGTAACTTGGTCAAATTCTATGTTCTATTGGAATCCAATAAACACATCCATCCCTCCATCTATATCAACCACTAATAGGATTCATAATGTTTGGTTACATCATCTATTATTTTTGGTTCCCTGCTCTTCATAAGAGGCATGATGTTTATGTCAACACCAAACCTATTAACAAGATTTTTGACTTATTTATATCTCCAAAATAATTCTAATTTTTCTCTATATTTAACTAATTATTTAATTATTTAACATACATAGAACCAATTTAAGATTATCTAACGTTGATATCATTCTCCCAGGCTTCATCAGTTATTAATCTTTGTAGGACTTCATTCGTTGTTCTAACTTTCAAAATTATGACTCCTTTATTTGGGTTCAAGGGAATTTCTATCTATAGATATCCCTACTCAGTTCAAATTAGACTTGGTCAGTTTATTTCTCACCATAAAATTATTTGTCATCAAAGTTATATTACTTACATAGAACCACTTTATTGAATAAAATATCCTAACATCTGATGACTTTTCAAATATCATCATCTTATAGTCAAAATCAAAAATTTACATTACCATATCAAATAATGAATCATTCATTGGCCTTTTCCTAAATATTATCTATGTCCTTAGCATAAAAATTTTCATAAGAAAGCCTACTGAAAATTTGTAGGTGGCCAACATCTGGTTGTTTTTTATACCATGTTTTTTCAGAAGCTTCTTGTCCTAAAGGATTGGATAAACTCTTATTGGCCATGTATGGTCATGTGTTCACTAATTCAACCAAAATCACCTTTTTCATTCCCATGTTAACATGAAAAATCCTTTCCTTTTATCAAAATCAAGCTCATCATTTTATCAATACTAATGTTTTTGTGGTGACATGCATAGATCTCTCTAGAACAATCCCTTTCTTCGGGATAAATTTCAAAAAAAAATATTTATTTGAATTCACAACAATTTTTTGACCATAAATATTTTATCTTATGGATTATTTATCTCTCTTAAATTAAAATTTATTGGAAAAATTCTAAAAATACATCATATTTATGTTGTGGGGAGTAAATATAAATTTTCCTTTTAGTATATTCAATAAATGTCACAAAGTGAAGTGACCCACCATGAGATCAGATGGGGGAAGGTCCTCAAACATATAACTGAAACAATTTTATCTTTTGGGATCTAAGATTAAATATATTCAAGTTAAAGGAAATACTATCACACAAATATCATAACTTATGAATTTATTGTGATAAAGATTCAACAAGCCTTTAGTTATTAGAACTTTAATATTCTTCTCATTGAGATGTTCAAGCCTATTTCCATAACTCTTTACTATAAAAAATTTGAAATACTATAAATTATGGCTTCATATAATCATACATTCAAATATAGGGTCTCATCCATTACTCCTTGTGTGACTACCATGGTACCTCATGTCATATTTCAAACCTCCTTCATAAATATAGTTCTATAATCTGCCTCATCCATATAACCTATGGAAATTAATTTCTTTCAAATACCTTTGATTTTTCTTAATAATTTCAATTGTAATAAGATTCTATTATTCATTTATAAATTAACATCTACCTTCCCCATAACCTATAGAGCTTCATCTTCTTCCAAACAAACCTTTCAAAATCATTCATACACATAATTAACTATGAATAATTTCATTTTCATTGAATCAAATGGTGCTCCTAATCTAATAATCCATGAATACATTACCTCACTCACCTTTATTCATTGAATTGAAACATCAGGATATTGATCATTTGAACCTTTCCTTGTAAATTCATAATTACTTATGGATATATCAATTATTTACAAAACTCCAACATGTGGGACTTGTAAATCTCCGTTTTATTATTCTAACTTATTCTCCAAGGATATCATCATAATCTATTAGTATTATGTTTACTATCTAGTGATTCTTGTACTTTCATTCATATTTTTTTTCAGGACTATGTTCCTAACATCCTTAAACACTAATTCAATCATCACATAGGAATTAATAACTATTGATATAATTTCATCCCAAGACTCTAAAAGTGATGATAGTAGTATAAGTTCCCATAAATCACCTATAAATTTCACCTTAATTGATTTTACCTACTATCAGATCATATTAAATTCATTCATGTGATAAACCACTGGTCTTCTTACTAATAGAATCATACTAAATAATCTCATAATAATGAGAACTCTATTAGGTATTATAAGATTCTCATACATATCTTCGAGATCCTTCATGATATAGATTTTACTTTACACTTCCTAATTTTTAAAGTCCATGTTTCATGCCAATTAAATCCACAAAAATCCATGTTTTTTCTTATATAATCACTTCCACTAGGAATTTTCCATCTTCTATGGACAAACACCACCAAATATAATAACACGAATTTTTTTATTAGATGATACTATAAATACAATCTTCAATGGTAAAATCTATTCCATTGAAATTATCCACTCAAACCATACCGTATTCAAATTAAATACCTTCCATTGATAGTAACCTTACACTGAAAACCAAATAACATCAATACAATATTGATTTTTACCTTATATAACTCATAGTATGCTTCGAGTGAGCTTAAAAAACCAAAATTTCTTACACCACTTATTGGGTTTCATGACCTCTAGTTTCATAACCCCAAAAATATATCACCGGACGATTCTATATAGTGGTAAATCCCAGGGCATCCAAAAGGACTACCTATACTAAGTGTATCAGAGGGTAAGAAGTTATGAACAATTTTCACAATACCAAGATGATCCTCATACACACTCATGAAAACTAACATATCACAAACATTAAATAAAAAAATAAAGTAAAGGAAAAAATAAACTATGTGGTTCAGAAAAATCCATTTTCATCAAAGAGATAAAAATTATTACTCTTTTTAGTATATTAAAGAATTATAAGAATTAAATTTTCAACTTAAAAAACATTAGTAATTTTTATCCATATAGATTATCAACGTTTTAATCTATAGAGAAAATTCATGTATTAATAACTATGTAATATCACATTGTATTAATTCACCACTCCCATTTTATATAAGTATCATGAGGGTCACACAAGTATCACTGGCATCCTATATTGATAGAGATCCCCCTATTTTAAATGGTGAATACTGATCTCTAGTAATACTCTAAAACCTGGCTTCTTTTCTTATAGAATAATCTAATTATACTTTTCATCAGTAACTCCCAATCATTCCATGTATGTATCATCCCTGGTGCATGAATTTTCAGACAATACTATCATCTGATTTCTCTAATATTCAATAGAAATATTCTATTGGAGCTGTCTGAATCTTACAGATGTAGTATCATCTGAAACCTTATTTTATAGTTGATTGGGGCAAACATCCCATAAAAATTGTTTCATAATAATTTTCATGATTTTTTTAAATCCTTGTGGTAAAAGATTTGTTGGTTTAGGTTTTCCAATGGTTTTACAACTCTTTAATATTTTTATAGATTTTAGTTTTTCATGGGAGGTTTGTTTTCATCTAGATTATCCCTTTATGTCTGAGGAAGGGACAACCTAAGTAGGCATGGCCACCATACACATTTTAATTCATCACAATTAAAATTTTAATGATGAAACCTCAAAATAAATTTTCTTCATTTGATTACAAAATTTCTAAAGTAATGGTTGTGCTATAAACTCTATAAGGTGTTGATCTAGTTGGTTTATCCTTAGAGGGTTTTGGTCTATTTAATAGGTTAATTCATGGGCTATTTTAATTTTTTCTGGAGGATGTTGGAATTATAATTTTAAGTATTTATACTAGTTAATAGTAGGGTAGTTTTTAAAAGGGTTAGGATTTTTACCATGTGACTGATTGGGTTTTTTTCATCTTTATAACAGAATCCTAGATGATCAAGGTACCTTAGATTGAAATTGATTTGGTACTAAGAATTTTGAAAAAATTTATAATTTTTCTCTATATATGGACCTCCTATAAATAACTCATTTTTTCAAGTAATAATTATTAAATTATCATTATTTTGGTCATGTTTGTCATAAATTTTCTAAACAGGGTCAATTGATTATACTTTATGGAATTTCATAATGTCTATCTCTTTCACCATCCTAGAGAAGGCAGTAATTTTATACCTAAGTGCGTCATCATCCCTAAGAGTGTTCATCATAGTATAACTAATTTTTAGTACCTTATATTACATTTATATTCCAATAAGTTAATATTAATGAAAATATCTTATTATATATTGTTCGTGATTCTGCATGATGTTAGGGAAATATTGCCCTGGAGTATCTATCACATTGAAGTGGTCATATCAGTTCCCCAATATACTGAGAACCTTGAAATTCTATGATGATATTATTAAAATATTTTTTTATATTTGGATAATACACTATGATATGTAACATAATATATTGAATTTTCAGTGAGAGTACTTCTAAGTAGATCATACTTTATTTCATGAAGTTTTCACTTGGTAATCTCCAAGTGAAGAGATTATGATAACAGAACTACTATTAGGAATTCCACATGTTTTCGTGTTATTGTATGTTCTTATATTCAAGTGTGTGTAGTGAAATTTCAACTTTAAGATGATTATTAATGAAAGTTATGGCTCATGTACTTTTATGTATTATCATAAACCATGATGACATAGAGTCATTGTGAAGTTGGGTAGGTTCGGTGCATCATGACGTATATGTTATTAATGAATGAATTGAAGACGTATTTTTCCCTTCAATATTTAATGACATTAATATCTTATACCTTTTATTAAAAAATAATCATCACATTAAATTCCATGTACATAGTTTATTAATGGGTTCATTTCATATAGTCAATGAAAAGTGTTTCAAGCATATAGGTTGATAACATGGGTCTATAATTTGCTTGATGTGATATAATAACAAGTGGATTATATAACACATTGAGAATTCATATGTGGTGGTTTTCATTATGACATATCTTTTTTATTTGTGGGTGTCTTGACTTATTTCTAGACAATAGTATTGGAATTTATAAATTACATCCTAATTACACATAGGAAGAAGTATAGAAGGTTACACACAAAGTGTTTTCATCGATCTCAGTTAAATATTATTTATATTTATTAACTGTTATAAAATTAATCTCTCGTCTAAATAAATATAAATTCCATATTTATTAATAAATCACAAATATTAATTAAATAATTATTCACAAAGTAATTGTTTGATTATGTGAATATATATATATATAATATTTATTTATCCTTTTTTATTCTCAAGGTAATAAATAATTATTTATTCCTTAAAAAATAATTTATTTATTTATATAAATATTTAATAAACCTTAATTCTCCAAAATGTGAATAGAATTTTTATTTTATTTAATGAATTAATAATATTTATTTAAATATTTTTTAAATAATTTAATAAGTGATGAGGAGGATGAATAAGTTGAGTTTTAGGTCCATTGATAAATATTTATTTACTAGACTATAGAATAAATATTTATTATTTTGTGGGTTTGCATAAAACAAAAGTAAGATATTAATAATATTATTATTTACATGGCATGAGATTTATTTGGGACTAATTCGCAATTGAGGGCCTTTGTGAAATTAATTAAAATTAAACCCTAACCTTCAGTAAATTTATAGATAGTTATGTGAATTGAAGAAAGTTTAATCATCGTTCACAATAATTTCCTTTAAATATCTCACTCCGCCTCTTTCCTCCCAAGACCAAGAATAATGAGAAATATTCCGTCAAGTATGAAGGAATGTGAGGAAATAAAGAAAGAAATTATAGATGTCAAATCATATGTTCTAGCACCCAAAACATTAATGATAATTTCTAGAGATTTAAGAACATGTGAATCACCACTAGAGATTCTTTAATTTGGGTCCTTGTGATGTAATGATGATACACCGACCGGGTTTAAACAATCAACGTAATCAATGAAGATTTATTTCAATTCCCAGGTAATCAGTCTTATTTTGTATAAAATTATTTATAAATTACTGTGAAAATATCTTCTAATGGTTCTAGTGAATAACACTTTTCAATATTGTTTGGAAATATTTTCATCATTCATGATGTTCACATTATGTACATTATGTATGATCAGTTGAATCCAACAAAAAACAAGTTTTCCATTGGCCTAATAGGCACTTTCACTACATCCAAAACCAACTAGTTGTATTAAAATGATCATCTTAAATTTATAATTATTTAATTATTAATGATCGTTATACACATTTAAATGTAGTTTTTATTTCATGCAATTCATTCTTGAATTTAATTGGTGACATGTATTATTTCTCCATTTATTTATCACTCACGTAATTCGTATACAATTGAATATTAATTAAGAACATCCAAAGAACACGTCTAGAGTTTTCAAGAAGTTTGTATGGACAACAAAACATTACATGGTCTGTAGCTGGTGTACATGTCATATATCTCAGTTCATTACACTAGGATGTAGTTTGAATTAATTCTATGCATTGTGTAATGAATTCTACATGATTCATTAAAACCTCCACATGTTGACCAATATAGGATGGCGCAATTCATATAGAACTACATGCCACATAACTTAGTTAAACATCTTGTAGTCCATATGATTTCATGGTGGAGAATATGTAGTCAAATACACATTTAGTATTTTTTTTACATTATGTTAAAGGAGTGGAGGTTACATGAAATGAACCAGCTGCACATGTTTTTTAACCCACACATGTTCATGAAGAAATACATTCATAGTCCATATGTGTGTATCATAAACATATGATGAGGAGGATACACAGCGTGTACCTGGGATAACACACTTTGTACCAAACCAATTTATGTTGAAAATTTAAATTAATTTATTACTCTATAAAATATTTTACTCAAATCCAAGATTCTCTTAATCGATGCTCCAGGATTGAGGGCCACTACCATTATTCATACCTCCCCATAAGACAAAGGCTTCTAAATTTTAGTAATGGTATAGTTAGGTGATAGTTGGGAGACTATACCCTCTTGTTATAATACTAATAATTTTCTAATAATACCAACATTGTTGAAGCAATGACAGAACTAAACATATGAAATAATAAATAGGAACAATAATAATCCCAAATCAGAAACCATACATATCATATAAACTATATTTATTAGATAGTAAAACAAAAATATCCATGCAAGATCGCTCATGGATGATCATATAAGAACATACTCAAAATCCCAAAAGAAAAATCCATCTCATTGAAAATATCCCCCATAGTCATTCTACAGTCTATCCCATGAAGATATGCATCCCTGCTCATTAGGGTCCAATTCATGATCCCAATTCCTTTCCAAATATCAAATCCATAAATTCTACATGCATCCCGAGGGGCCCATGTATGCTATGAGAATGAACTTAACAGGTCACCACCAACATGTGCCTATCATATATCTACATTTATACCTTTGTAGGAATACTTAAATAAATAGAAACTACACTCATATATAAAATACATAACTCTCTTTACTTGTGAACAACATCCAAAAGTAAGAATTTACCTAGGTCATCAAATATAGAAACTAGAACAATGGATCCATGGTTAGTTATACCACTAGAACCCTTGGTCTCTCAGCCAACATCCACTCTCACATGCTTCGTCGGCTTAAATTCCATATTTCTAAAGGCACAGTGGTGTTCCTCCTTCTATAAATAATGATCCATCATCGTCTTGACATCCCATATTCCAAGGCACAATGATATCCTCCCATATATTAACCTACCTCATCGGCCAAACATATAGAGTGGGCCTCATTCGCCATCTGATGGTCTCACATACCATCATCTGTGGCTTTCTATGTTGAGAATCTTCTCTATAACGGATGGTCAACATCATCCCCTAATCCTCTAAATCTATGGAGGCATCCAAACACAATGTGTGTCGAAAACCACCTTAAATGACTCATCATCTATGCACACATGACTCCAACAGTGCTATAGGCCAATCATAGTGAGTATAAATCACCAGCACTTCCTAATCCTCACAAACTGAAAACCTCATTTCTAAATGAGAACCTCCTCAACCATCTACTACATGGTCATCACCATCTACTTCAACTAATGATCACATCGACTAAATTTGAATTATGAACACCAACCCATATATCGTGATCCATACCCTCATCTGGATGATTCTTGTTATAAGAATTCAAATGATCACATTGCCCGATTTATTTAGTGAATTCCAAACATATTCCAATAGAACCAATTCTATCATATCACAATTCAATTAAAGTAAATAATTTAAATAAATATCATAACTTTTTAAACCAACCAAATGACTTAAAACAATGTTAAATTTTTTAAAAGATAATGGAATTCCTATAGGAACCTCAAAACATCAATTAAATGGATTAAATTCAATATTTAATTAATAAGGGTTTTAGTCAGACAAACCCATGCACACCTATTAAAATACACATCCAAATCATGTGTGTGTGCATATAGAAAGCTAGGATGCGCCTATCTTATGCTCATAAAACCTCACTCATTGAATACTGACCTATAATATAAGAAGAAATATAATGAAACAAAGATCTTGGAAATACGGGAAAATAGGTTGAATGGAAATATAATTACAAACATTGAGATAATATAAGAAATGAAGGAAGAGGATTTGTAGCCTTATTGATATATATACAACAACACCGATGACACATGAATTAGAGATGAAATTAGATTGATAAGACAAATCCTAGGTGGGATAAGAAGGGGGAGAACACTATACTGTATATGTGATTGAAGAGGAGAAATTGAGGAAAATATAAAATAAGGGAGGGAAAATTTTGTGATCTCACACCATTTAATGAACCCCGTGGTTAGGCCACATAGTTTGGCTAACCCTGAGCCAACCGTGTGGTTCCACTATCCAAATTCACCTATACGTCATATATCTAGCCACATGGTTTTTCAAACCATGTGTATCTGATGCATGCCCTCTTAAATTTATTGAACGTTACATGCACATTTTTCTGGACACCTCACAAGGTCTGTTCTAACCATTCTCTATTTCAAATGGGCTGCATAGTTTGGGTCGCACTGTTAGCCCTAACCATGTGCCAACTATGCAACTTATGTTATCTATACCATCTTTGGTTCTTAAAGGATGGTGATCTTGAAGCAAAACAGAGCCTCCAAAACACTTACCAATCCTTAAAATGGATCTAAAAACAATATATAAATGTGTAGTAATTCTCTAAATTAAGCTATGAATCCCAATTTAAAAGTTGTCCTATTCACTAAATTTAAAAGTTCAAAATTACCCAGAATTTTGAACCATTCCAAAACATGATATGTTACATGAACCTCATAATTATGTGTTATTTGGGTCATTTATTGAATTATAAATTCAATATTACAGGTTTTATATGATATTAAATGGTTATTTAATTTTTCTATATAATTATAAACTACATACCATGTATAGTCATGATACGTTGATATCTCCAAACACATTAAAATTATTTAATATCATATAATGTCTATAATATGGTGTGTATGAGTCTATAAGTGACACAAAAAATACATAATGATGATATTTAAGGAGTAATAAATTAATTTTAATTTTCTTCATAAAGAGGTTCTGTACACAACGTGTTCATCCAGCTACATGTCATGTATCTTCCTCACTACATGTCTATGATACATTAAAAAGGACTAGGCATGTATTTATTCATGGACATGTATGGGGTGAATGATGTGTATAGATGGTACAAAATATGTTACCACCTTGTTTGTGAATGCTATAACTTAAGCGTTATGTAATTAATACTCAATGTTTATTTGACTATGAGTTCTCTTCTGCTAAAACATTTGGAGAACACAACATGAAACCTAGTAATATAGTGTGTAATACTGTATTTTGTTTTGCGAAAAATTCTTGGTCAACAGGAAGATCATTTAATTTAATGTGTTTTGATCATTTCAATTCATGAATAATTAACTCACACTACATCCCATTGAAGAAAACTGGGATACAAGTCATGTACTCTAACTACGCATTATATAATCCATTGTTGTCGAGCCAAAATTATTGGCACCTCTAAATGGGTTCATCAGATTTTCTTTAACAATATTTAATTGTATATAGATTATATAAGCAAGAAACAATGGGTGGAATTAGATATATTGATGAAATAATTCAAGAATTAATTTTATAAAATGAAACCTAAATTTAAATACGTATAAAGATCAAAAATAATTAAATAATTTTAAATTTACCTTGAATACCCTAATACCATTTGTTGGGTTAAGACATAGTAAAATTTCTTATTGGTTCTATGGATATCTCGACTTTATTTAGATTCAATGGATCATCTTTAATATACATGATAGAAACATCATGGACAATTAGTATTTTCATGAAGCATATTGAAAAATGATATTCACCAGAACCAAGAGAATGTCTTTTCATAATAATTTATCCTTAATTTATGACATAAGAGGATGGATTTCCTCGATCTTGAGATCTCTTTTCACAGATGGTGTTGATCGTATGGCTCTAATCACTATATGGTCATTATGTCATGAGGACCCGAAACAGATCCCCTCTAGCGCTGTTCTACATGTGTTATTTCATCCTCTAAACAACACTGATGAAGATTTGGTTGCTAGTGGGATGAATTAATCGTCTTTTATATTTTTAAATTTTCATTTTATGTTCATTTAGGATTTAAGGAATCTCTCTTATTATTATTATTCTTGAGTGGAATTATGCAGAGGTAGATTTTGAGAGGATTTTTTTGTGCAAAATGATTAATCTTTATTTGATTAACATCAAAGTCTATAAATAGACCTAGGGTTAGGGTTTAATTCCAATAAGATTTCCAAATTCTATAAAATATGAATTAATACTCAATAAACATTATTACATATAAATAAAAATATTAACATTATCATTATTTTACTTATGACGTATGCAAAAACATGTAGTGATAAATATTTATTTTACAAATTGGTAAATAAATAATTATCACCAAACCAAAAACTGAGTCCCTTAATCCTCCTATTCATTTATTGAATTCTAAAATAAATATTTAAATAAATATTATTCATTTTATAAATAAAATAAATATTTTATCCACAATGTGGAGAATAAATATTTATTAATATTTCATGTAATTAAATAAAATATCTATTAAGGAATTAATAATTAGTTATTGCCTTCTAATTTACAAGGGGAAATAAATATTATATATAGTCACATAATTATCCAATTACCTAATAAATACATATTTTTTTAATATTTTTGATTGATTATGATATCATGAAAAAATATTTTTTCTCCATCTAGAGAATTATATTTATTACAGTAGTTAAATATAAATAATATTTAACTAAGATCGACTAAAACACATTGTAACTGATCCTATAGACCTCTTTTTATGTGGAATTAATTAGGATTTCCTAAAGTCTAAGATTACTATCTATAAATGGGTCAAATCACATACAATATAAAAATATTTCTACAAAAAAAACAACCACATATGAATTATCACTGTGTAATATAATCCATTTGTCATGAAATCTCATCAAGTAGGTTGTTCACTCATGTCATCAACCTATATGATTGATACATATTTATCTGACTATATGAAATGAACATATCAATACACCATGTACTTGGAATGTAATGTGATTGTTCCATTTCAATTAAAGGTTGAGATATTAACTTCCATAAATATGGAATTGACAATTCCTTTCTTGGCTTATTCATTAATAACATATCATTTTTTATTCACTCAACATGCCCAACTCCTCCGTGATCATATATTGTCATGGTTTATGGAAATACATCTAGGTGTTTGAGTCATTAAATTAATTAATAATAATATTAAATTCAAAGGTTAATTACACATTCTCACAGAAAATAATATCTAATGACATAAAAACATGTGGAATTTATATTGGCGGGTATGTTCACATAATGTTTTGTCTTATAGATTTCCAAGTGGAAAATTTATGAGATAAAGTCTCATCCACTTATTAGTAATCATACATTGAATTAAACATGTTATAAGAACTATCATAGTCTATTCTCCGACCATTGAATAATATTTTTAAAATATAATCATATCATTTCAAGGTTCTCATCATATTCTGGAACATTTATTGCCTTTTTATTTCCATACATACTCAAAGAAACTAGTTAATTAAAGTCACATAGAACAATGAATAATATGTAATAATACATTTTATTAATATTCACTTATTTTAATATACATGAAATATAAAGTTAAATAGTTGGTTCTAAGACACAGAATCTAACAAACTCCCACTTAGACTTGAGCCAACTACTAATAACTTTTAATCAGTTAACTCTCGCATGATTATTTTATTTTTGTTGATTTAAGGTTTTAGTTAAGTGGTCTACAAAATTGTCTATTTTGGAAACTCTTTTCACTGTGATGTCACCTCTCTAAGAAAAATACATCAAGAGATGATGTATATAAAGTATGTGTTATATCTACTAATGTGAGCATGGCTCCTTTCCAAGAGCTATCACTATTGTATTATATCAGTAGAGTGTGTTAGGATTTTTACTATTAGACACCATGTAAATGTATTGTATAATGTTTCATATCCAAGGTACTTATTTATATACCTAAAGAGATGAAAGATACATAGACTCTACTATAGAATCAGCAACCATGGATTTCATTAAGCTTCTCCATCTCACAAAACCTCCACTAAGAATGATGATGTTTCTAGACTATGATTTCATATCATCTTAATCTATTTGAAAAATAGAATATGTATATCCCATAATGAATAGCTCCTCATCACCTAAATAGAACAGTATCATATCATTATTGGGCCTTAAATACTTAAGGATAGTCTTAGTTTCCATCCAATTACAGTCACTTAGGTTAGCTTGATATCTTCTTACAAGAATTAATGCATGACTAATATATATCCTAGTACGTAGTAAAACATACATTAATTATCCAATCACTGATGTTTATAGGGTGATTTATATCCTTTGTATCTACTCATCTTTTTTAGGACTCAATTTCATGGAAATATCAATGGCATGTGATGTTGGAAATGATCCCCTCTTGGATTGTTCAGTAATTAATCTCTTCAGTGTCTTTTCAATGTACATACTTTGATTTTATCAAAGAGGCCTCTAAGATCTATCATGATGAATATTTCCCCCAAGAATATATGTTTCTTCACCTAATTAATTAATATAATAGAAAGTGTCCAACCATGCTTTAATATATTGTAAGATGGGTATTTAATTTCAAATAAGCATTATTCCATAAAGAAAAACTCTTATAAAAATGACCTCACTCCTGATAAACCTCTTATATACATAAGGATAAGATTCATTATTTATGAAACAAAAATATTTTATGGATTAATAAATAATAATAATCTATAACCCAATATTTTTTTAATCCATAAATGGATCTATGAATCTTATATAATTATTTAGTATCATTTAGATTCACAAACCCTTTTGGTTATTTCAAATAGGCATATTCTTGAAGTATCCCTTTAATGAAGATTATTTTCATATCCATATACAAAATCTCATAATCCTGGAATTATTCTATGGTGAGTATAATTCTAATGGATTGAAACATAGAAACCATTTAAATGGTTTCATCATAACTAATTCCTTGATGTTATTTATACCCTTTTGAAACCAGTTTATCCATATAGGTGGTGAATTAATCATCAATTCCCAATTTATTCTTGAATACCCATTTATAACCAATAGTATTAACATCCACTGTAGCATATACCAAAATCCAAACATGGTTTTGTTGTATAGAATCCACATTATAATTCATAGAATCCTTCTATTTAGTATATGTTGTGATACTTAGTGGTTAATTTTTTGTTACAGTATCATTATTATCAACTAATGATGAGCCAACATCTTTAGTGACTAGAACGCCAAGTTTTTCTGGTTCTATAACCTATTTTGTACTCTTATATAGTACTTTTGTCTCTGAAACATCACCTTGAATAGGTATTTTGGGAATATGTTATTATTCAAACACATGGGTATCTTTATCTTGGACTTCATAGAAAAATATCTTGCTCTAACTGTCACTTTCAGATATGTAATCCCCTTTGAGAAATTTCATATGTCTATTAACCACAATTTTTTATCTATATCTTTATATAAATAATATCCTTTAGTTTCCTTGGGATACCCTATAATAATACACTTAACTTCTATTGGTATAATTTTTGTTCTATAAATAGACTTAATAAATTCTTCATGACCCTACACCCATACATGTGATATCATGGGTTTATTTTTATACCAATAAAAAGATATAATATTAGTTTCCACTTTAATTAGAACTCAGTTTAGTATCTAAACTACTATAAATAATTCCTATTTCCAAGATAATAATTTAAGACTTTGATAAATCGTCATTGAGATTACCATGTATAATAATGTGAGATTCATCCTTTCAATTTAAACCTTTCCCTTATGGTGTTTAAGGAGGATTGATTTGAGATAAAATCACAAACTATCATAAATAATCAATGGAGTCTTGATTATGATATTCTAAACCTTACTATGAGTATAGATTCTAAATATTTTTACCATGATGGTTCTAAACTCCATTATTATATTTTGTAAATTTGTTAAAGCAAGATGAATTATACCTCACTATCTTAAATTATCTATATCAATTAAATTCATCAGTAAAATGTATTAAGTATGAGTAACCACCTCTAGATTCAATTGTAAATTACCCACAACCATCGGTTTGAACTAACTTAATAATCCCTATGGTGGTTTCACCATTTCCACTAAATAGTGATTTGGTTTTTTTCCTTGAAAATTTTTATGGCATACACCAAGATGTTTTAGTTCTAACGAATCCAAATATCCATCTTGAATTAATCTATTTAAATAAATTTAATTTAAAAAACATTGATGATGATGTCTAATTTGGGTGTGGTACGAGTCAAGTGATATATTCTCATTGTCTACTTTCATTACTTGGTTTTTCTAATCTGGCACATAAATATCATTATTCAAATATATCGTAGCATAAAAAATTATTTCTTTGTAAAAGAAGAAACATTTATCCCCAAACATGAAAATAAATCCATCTTTTTCAAGTATAGACACATAAATAATGTTTTTGGTTACTAATACAACACTATAAAAATCATTAAAAACTGAGATCATTTTACACAATAATGCAAGGTGGTATTCTCTAACACCCACAACAACAAGTATGCATCCGTTTTTAGCATATAGATCCACCACGACATGGGATATCTTTTAAAATCTACATGGTTTCTTTAATTGAATAAATTTATGTGAAACACATTTTATATCTAATACTTGATTTTTAGAAACATATATATTGTTCTGGATGATAATTTCCCATGAAGCTTCCCCTTTCTTATTTTAATAGGTTAAATTTTACTTCCATTTTCCATTCTTAACACATGCGAAAGAGATGAAATCATGTTCCCTTGCTTTCTCCTTTCTCCTCCTCTTCTTATAGGGTCATTGAGAAGACATTTTAGATGTGGATTTAGTCATAGATCTCTTCTTATAAACATTCATCTTATTCACTATTAAAATATAATGATTTTTTCACTTCATGTCATTATAAACTTGATGAAGTATAATGAAGAGATCCAGTAGAGTATTATCTATGTTGTTTATATTAAAAAAATTAGTAAAACTAAAGAATATCTAAGGGGTGATGTAATAACTATATTTATGTGAAATCTATCATATATTTTAAACCCTATAATCTATCGGTGTTCAATGTAGAAAATATTTTTTACTACATGAGTTTTGGTTTGTTCACCTTCTCCATGCTTGAGCATAAAGAGCACTTTGAAGATCTCATTCCATTCCATAATTTTTATATCCAAAAAAGATCATGGATATGTTTAAACATTCTACATGAATCCATGTTCTCACAAAACTACATAATTTTTATAGACATGGATGAAATCATTAAACACTAAACATATAACACATTGTTCAAGTGTTTTAATAGACAAAAAAATCATCATCACCCGCCTCCTTAGAAGGTGGATCATGGATTGAAGATTATATCTTGTAAGACTTATGTTCATGGTACAACAAAACCCATAAGAAACTAAAACATTCATCGAAGTTTCTTCCAGTTAAGAGATAGTATATTTCTATATTTTATCATATAGATAATGTGATTGATGATATTCTCATTATTCTACAAATAATAACATATTATATTATTATTAATTTACTTGATAAAAAATTTTATTTGACCTAATAATTTTAATTATATTATGTCTCCCAATATTTTATCATGTATTAACATCCCTCACCATTGAACTTGGGATTTCCAATAACTTTAGACACTCTTATGGAAATAATCCATATTTCCTTAATTTTGATCTACACTATGGCCATGAAAATAATAAGAAGTTTTTTTAAGTTGGTGGTTTTTTCAATAATAGTCTTGAAGTTCCTGGTTCTATTTAGTGGAATTCCCAATCCTGAAATCCTGACTCATATTTTCTAAAAAAAATCATCCAAATTTGTATTGAATAAAATAAAACTATTAAAATAAATATTATTTTCATTAATTCAATTCATCATCTTAGTTAAGACTTCTGTAAAATTAATTGTTCCCCTAAATTTGGATCGCACTAAAACTTGAACTATGATTTGTCTTAATTTAGATATAGGAAGGTGTAATGACATAATATTAACTTGATGATTTTTTTTAATTATGCATAAAATTTGTAATTGTATCCATTTACATGTCTTTTAAATATTAATTTTATTTTACTTAAGTGTCTAACCATGTCCCGATAAAATATTTACGCATAATCATTTTATTTGAACCCTATATGGGAATATTAATCCATTTATTTATGTGATCATGATCTTGCATCAATAAAATAAATCATGCATGAGACATAAATAAATTAAATTAAATGTGTCTTGATCATGAGATTTAACTATTGTTTTATTTATTGAGTGGATAATAAACAAACCATTGACCCTAGGTTAAAAACTCATTGAGCCTGTCTGGGCTTAGGTTACAACATTCCACCTCAATGAAAAATGTCTCCTTAGTTTGGTTTTATCTTGGAATTATCTTGAATCAATTACTTTCACCAGAAGCCCCAACCTTAAAATGAATTTATTTTACACATAATTTAAGGTAATTAGAAGAGAGGGTTTACATTAAGAAAACCATGGGCATGCAGTCATGTACATAATATGGAATGAGGGTTGACTTATAGGATATCAATTTAATTTAATAAATACAATTGAAAAGTCAAAAAATAATTAAATTAAATTAAACCATACAAATACATAGGTTTTTCTAATATTGTGATCATCTATGGGTGAAATTTATATACATTTAGAATAAATTTATAGCATTCAATTTGATTCATTATTTTATAAATATAAACATGTGTGAATTCATATGGTTAATTATTTAATTAATCCATTAATTAATATTATCATAATCTCTATCTAATGCTTCATAAAGATACCCATATACAATGATTTTAAATAAATTAAATGAATTTATATTATTTAAAAATTATAAAAAAATAAGTACGCTAATTTTACATTAAATAAACTCAGTCATTTCCAATTCAAACTACTCAACTTGTATTAAAATCGTATACAATATACTCATGTATAATATAGCTTAAGCATTTTTTCACATAATTTTATGGAATTTAAAAGTCAATAAATGATTCATGAAATAATTCTTAATTAATATAACATGGAATTCTTTTAATGTGCATGGATTTATCGACGTATCATGACTGCACAAGGTATGTATTTTAAAATTTTATATATAAATTAATTAAGTGTTTAATATAATATAAAACATAACATATGGTGAATACGGGTTAATATATGACACATAAACACATAATGATGTGGTTTATGTAGTAATAAATTAATTTTAATTTGTTGCATAAATAGTTTGGTTACATGGCATGTTTATACAACTACATGTCATATATCGTCCTCACTATTTGTTAGTGAAACCTGCCTGAGGACTTGGAATGAATTTCTTTAAAGAAATGTGTGGGTTACATTGAGTATATATTTGGTACACATCATCTAACATCCTTATTTTGTGACTTTAAATCCTTTCACATCATGTAATGAAAACTCGACACGTATTTGACTACAGGTTCTCAACCACAAAAACCCAACGTGCAGTCCCACATGTTGTGCGACAAACTTCCTTGGTCAATGTATAGAGAAATTAATTCAACACATGTCCTTCATTAAATGAATACATGAATTATTTTTTTTGGGAAAAAATCCCTCAAGGTATCATTAACGCCATTTTTAGGTGATTGTGTTTGTTGACAAAGTTGGCCTTCATGTTGTGTTTATTGTCAAAGCATACCATGATGTTCAATTTGTTGAAAAAGGAATGATTGGGTGGTGATTTGTTGAGTTATAGAGATTTTGTTGACAATCTATGATTGAAAAAAGAACCTGAACAAAGTAACGGATGATCTGGAGGCAGTGCAAAAGAGCATATACAAGGTGGCGCCGTTTTCTAGTGTTTGACAAATTTTTGGGCCTCAAAATCGAAAAATGGATAAAAGTGTTTTGGGAAAAGGGACTTGTGCGCTAGTGTCTTGGAGGCTTAAAAACTTGCGCGCCATATTTTTTTGAATATCAGAACATCAAAATATGTAAAATAAAATAGGGGCACCCAAGTTTTTCTTTGGGTATGCAAGGTGACTAGGGCGACACAGACTTGGGCGGCTAGACATGTGTGTCGGGAGGAGACTTACGCCAGCGCTCAGGGTGGTAAAAATGCATATAAAAAGAGCTCCAACCCTCCTCATTTCAGATAGATATTTACACTTAGATATAATTCTAGCTCCAATCGTGCAAGTAGGCTTCGTCACGCAAGTGGTGGTTTGGGTGCACAAGTATAAAGTTATTCATAAGTTGTGTGTCAGTTGACAATTGTGTGCCAATATTGGTTTGGGCATAAAAGGGTGTGAGTATCCCATGTTCTATGTTGGATAAGGGATTTTTGCACAAGTGGTTAGGTGAAACTTGCACACCAGGCTTGGAGAAGCATGCCAAGGCATAGAGAAGTGTGCCAGGCTTGGAGAAGCACGCCACTCATTCCAGGTCTACATTAAAGTTAGAAGGACTACCTGATACACCTGTGGTAAAGTTGTATTCATCAGTGGATGAAATTGGAACATCAAAAAAATATCTTCATATAGATGAAGATTCATTCATTTTTGATAATGAAGGGACCTTCAAGTCAATAAACTCTAAGTAGATCCTTTCCAGAGCAGTGATTAATGTAAGAGAAAGAAGGTGATCCTTTCTACTGATAGTGAGCGAGAGAAAGAGAAACCGGGAGTGAACCATTGGAAAGTAGTGAGATGACCCTAAACACTGTAAAGGTAGTGATCCTAGGCATAGAAGTGATTTATCCTAGACATTGTAAATTTGAAGTGAGATTTAGTGGATTTGATACATCGGCACATCGCCATTGTATGCTCCTTGGAAGTAACCCGGTGAGGGTGAACCAAGTAAAAATCTATGTGTCTGCCTGCTTTCTTCCCTACATTGCATCCAAAGCATCATTATCAGATAAATAAGGAAAGAACAAGATAAATGTGAACAACATAAGAGAAAACAATGTGACCCTTATAATATAGTGGTCAAGATCCAGTGGGGTAAGAAGATTTTTGAAATATAATATTCATACCCTAATTCACCCCCCCCCCCCACCTCAGGGTATCTAGGATCCTTTTTGTCCTAACAATTTTCATTATGTTTCACTATAATGAACTAGTATACACAAAATATAAAACAGTTATATGATGCGTAATCTTGTTTTGTCTGGCCAGACTTCTCAACACCTCTAGCTGGGATCTTTTGATGTACTTAATTCATATTTAATTTTTTCTAGATTATAAGATTGAGAAACAATGATCATAGGAATAGATCTTCATGAGTGAATTCAAGAAAATATTTATTGAAATGAAAACTAACATCAAATACATATAGATTTCAATAATAATTATATAATTATAAATTTAACATGACCTCTTTGATACCACATGGTGGTTCCAGACATAGTGAAAGTGCATATTAAGCATATGGACATGGATCATCCATAGTTTTCATGATGTGAATGTCAAGACTAAAGAAAACATATCTTAATAATATTGAAAAATGATATTCATCAGAACCAAGAGATAATATTTTCTTTCTAATTTATAATTAATTAAAGTCATTAGAATAATGGTTAGTTAGGTATTGATATCACTCTTCTTTAAAGGTCTTAATTGTCTGAACCTGATAAGTGTATCATTATTTCATTATGAGGACCCTAAGTGTATCCCCTCAAACAGTTATCTGCATATTTTCCTTCAATCTCAAAACAACATTGATGAAAATTCAAGTGGCATAAACACTGATTGATCATCTTACATTGTTTTCCACTATCTCTTCATGTTCCTTTGGGATTGAATGTATCCCTCATGTTCTTATTGGTCATTAAAGGAAAGAGTAATAGGGGAATATTGAAATGACATTTGTGTGAACAATGATTAACCTTTCATTGGTTGACATGAAAATATACAAATATACCTAAGGTTAAGATTCAATTCCAATTAATTTCTCAAGGTCCCCTAACTATGAATAAAACCCAAATAAACCTCATGAAATGCAAATGGTATTATTTTTATTACTTTACTTATGTTGTGCATAAACTCAAAAAATGATATATATTTATTTTATAGTCAAGTAAATAAATATTTTTCACTAGAACCAAGTCTCAGTTCGTTCATCCACCCACCATTTATTGATTTCTCAGATAAATATTCAAAAAAATTATTTATTCAATTGGTAAATTAAATATTTAATTTATATTCTATTGAATAAATATTTAATAAATATTCAAGTAATTAAATAAATTATTTATTAATCAATAAATATTTATTTATTACCTTGTGAATAATAAGAGAAAAATAAATATTATATATATTCTCACAATTAAATAATTGCACTGAAAATAAATATTTCATTAATATTTGTGATTGAATAGTAAATCCTAAATAAATATTCTTTCTTATCCTGTAGATTACTATTTATTATTATTTTAAATATAAATGATTTTTTATTAAGATCGATGAAGACACTTTTTTTATGACCCTATAAGAATCTTATTATATGTTATTAGGTCAGATTTCCTAAAGTATAATATTATTTTCTAAAATGAGTATAGGCACCCAAAAATGAAGAAGATATGTATCATAAAATAAAACCACATAAGAACACTCATTATTTCATATAATCCTGTTATCATGATATCTCATCAATTAGGTTTCGCACCCATGTCAGCAATGTATATACTTGATATGCCTTTCTTTGACTGTATAAAATTAACTCATCAATACACCATGGAAATTTAATTTAATAGGATCATTTAATTTTAATCAAAGGGATGAAATATAAACATCCATAAATATGGATGAGAAAACCATTTATCTTCTTATTCATTAATAAAATATCATTCATGATGTGCCCAATGTGCCTAACTTCACCATGATCATATGTCATCTTTATTTAATGGAATGCATCAAACTATTTAGGTAATTACATACATTAATAATAATTTTAATGTTATAGAATCATTACACATTCTGACAGATGGAAATATCCAATGACAAGAAAACTTGAGGAATTCTTACTGGAAGGTCTATTCACATAATCTCTTGTATTAACTAATACTAAGTGTGAACTTCTTGAGAAGAAGTATCATCAACTTATGAGTACTCACACATTCTAGTAAACATATTATGTGTCCTATAATGGATTTTTATCCAATGTTAGAATGATGTTTTAATAATTTCATCAGGTAATTTTATGTTTCTCATCATTATAGGGAACTATTATGACATTTTTAGTATGAAAAATTCTCTAGAACATTATTTTATTAATGTAATATAGAAAAATGAAAAATATATAATAAGATATGTTATTAATATTCTATTATTTGAATATATATTAAATAATAAGTATAAATACTTTGTTCTTGGACACCAAATCCTATAATTATCAGTTATATGGTCGTGATTTTCATAAATTTTGTAAACATGGTCAATAGTTGGAAAATCAAAGAATTTCCAACAGTATGTTTCTTTGACATTAATATAGAAGGCTATAAGTTAATCCAAAATGCTTTTATCATCCTTAATAATGTGCATCCCAATATATTTGGGAGGTTTCTCACAATAGAGAAAGGTTTAACATGTTTTATTTTTTTCAATAAGAAATTCTAGATATTAGTAAGCAATATTTGAAGATTTATTTTTTATGGTATTATTACACATCATATATATGAATTATTTGTTTCCTGTACCTAACCCTTCATAAAAGATTCTGTTTTTTTCTAGGATTTAAAATTCATGGTGTTGTACCATGTGTCAGGTATCTTTATACCTTTTAAAAGTTTCATTAAAGGACTCTCCAACTTTTTCAACAATGTTTTGAATTATATTTTAAATAGTAATTTTCTTATGGATGGGGAGGTATTTTTTATAAAACTATCTTTTTAATTGGTCCCAATAAAAGATAGATGTTGGAATAATATTGATTAATCAATTATTATTTTAATATTTTAGGGGGAAAATGGAAGAAGTTAATCATGGATAACTCAATTTGAATAGGAGGGAAAAAGGTATCAACAATGTCATTAATTTATTTGGTATGATCGTAAGTTATATTAGACTCCATACCATGAAATTTATAAAGGTGTTTTAGAAAATGTTTTTTGAATATATAGTTTGATTCTATTTGGGTAGTATTTATGATTCATTAGGGAAATTTTTCTATGTATGTGTGAACTCATTCCCTTTATTAGAAGAAGTCTAATTTGTATTTACCAATTGACTCCCACCCATTATTAAGATGGTGCTATTAGGATGTACCTCTATTGGAGTTATATTATATTATTATTTTAGAGTATTAAAAATATTGGTATATAAAAGAATATGTCCCCTAGGTTCACATGAGTCATCACCCATTAACCCTAACTAAGTGGTTTCAATGATCATAAACATAAGAAGGAATACATGAAAGGATAAAAAGGGGGAATATAAGATAAATGGTAGTGGTAAAATAGAAATTAGGGTGATAATAGAATTATAGTGTCTATTTTACTTACTTGGGTCCTTAGAAATTGTTCCAAATTTTTATTCAAAATCATTTCCCCAACATGTAGAAGTAGTCTCTTGTATTATAGATAGGGTGTAAATTCCATAGAGACATAAGAAATGGAACCTAAAACACTCATATTTTTTAGGGATTTGGATACAAAGTCAAAAACTTTTATGATATGATGATTTAAGAGGATCAAATTCCCTATGATTTAAATTAAAAAAATCAATAATGGTGGGGAAATCCTATGTTGTTTCTAGGTCTAGATTGGATGAATGATTTTTTAGAATATTGTATCTTCACTAATTCATGGAGTATTTAATCAATTAGATAATCCCCCCCTTATTATTCTCTAATTTAATCTCTACACAATTATATTTCAATTCACCTATGCACTCAAAGGACAACATTCATGACCACTCCAATGTATAGGATTGTTATAGCAATACAAAATATGTAATTTTTAAATTAAAAAATGATAAATAAGATAATAGTTAATTGAATGGAACTCTCAAATAAAATAAATAATTATATGTACAAATAGCATAAAATAACATTCAATCTATTCCATGAAACTACCAAAAATCAACTCATAAGAGGTATAACACTCTATTGATGTAAATATCTCAATAGAAGATAGAAGTTAACATATCGAAGTTATATTGAAGAGGATAGAAAAATAAAATAACAATCACTTTAATTTTATGCTAATGGGTTCAAACAAAAAAATAGAAAATATTACAATGATACCGATGAGAAGAAAAATAATAAGATGAGAAGGGAAAATATTTACTAAAAAACATTAGAGTTGTTTGAGTAACTTGATAATGAAAAACAAGATTATGAAAACAAAACTAAATCATAAAAGTAATAAGACACCCAAAAAATCTTATTTCCTCCCCCAAATCCTCTTTATATAGACATTTTGGAGGATTTTGTCAAGAAAATAGCTCTATAATTCATCCAAATTGATATGGTGGGATAGAGGGTTGTGTAATGTCATTAAATAATTGATTTTACATTATTCTTAAGGTTGCATGAAAGTTTTTATCTCTTCTCATTAAAGAATCAGAATGACAATTATATTGATAAAAATATGATGGATCATAGAAGAGAAAAAGGTGTCCAATATATATATTATCATATTAGGATAAATATCATCCAAATTGGATAAGTTTATTTGAAGTTATCCTCAAAATGGTAAGATGAATTTTTGTCCATTAAATATTTCTTGTAATCTAAGTGTCAACTCAGTCCAACTAGATAACCATCAAAAGTAATAATTTTTATCATATTTAAATAGAATTTTTGGAAATAATTATTCTCTTTATAGTTAAAAATTATCCTTCATTGGATGTGAATTGTGGTCTCCACATCCATTTTATGGCTTGGGTATCCAATTATATTTTTCCAGAAAATTCTAAATTCAAGGCCAAAAACTATCAACTAAGATTTTTAATCTCCCATTTCTCTATAAGGATAAATTCTTCCTCAAAAATTGATTAACTTGATTCTCCATTTTCAAATTTTTTAGTAAATAATGTTCTGCAAATAATTTTTTAAATGAGATGATATTAACACTATTTAAATAAGAATTAAAATTATTGTGATTAATACATATTCAATTGTAAAATTCATTAACCACAGATTTTATGAAAACATAATTAAATTAAACTTACTCAAAATATAATAATAAATACCAACTTTTAATTTCTAACTAGGGAACAATTGGGTGGTGAGACCCCACCATTTATATTTTCACCCCATCACCAAATAATTTGGTTTAAATAACTTACTCTTATCAATTATCTCAAAAAGAAAAGAGGTAATATTTATGGTTTCAAGATTTACTCTACCCCGATACTCCAATAAAATCAAGGTGTATCATAGAGAAGAAGCTCATCAGCCAACACATACTCTTATCCACCTTAACCTGAGTCTTTTTTGTTACCACATCATCTAAGACATTTCCTTTTCCAGGGTAATATGAAATCATAAAATCAAACTACTATAGGTACCTGACTAACTAACTCAATCAAAGGATTGTTTAAAACTATAATAAAACATAATTTATGATATTATGGTCTGTATATGCCAAACACCTCTCTCCAAACATGTAGTGATGAAAAAAGCTTAGTGTGTTCACTTCTATTTCCAACTCCATATCATACATTTGTTAATTCCCCTCATACGACCTCAGCTTCCTGGACCCATAGATGACTTTTCACCTGTTTTTAATCAAAAAAACCCCAAAAATAACTATAGAAGCATAAAAATATAATTCATAATCCTTAATCAAATCATGAAAGGTTTGGATTAATGAAAATTGAAACCCCTACTTATTATCTTAAAATTATCTCCCCCAATAATATGACTGCATGATCTTCACACCCTTCTTGGTGAAGGTCACCATAGGTGTTACCGAATAGAATAATTCCTAAATAAACCTCTAGTATAAATAAGAAAATCCCAAGAAATGATGAATATTGAATAAATTATTGGATTGGTTAAAATAAACCATGGCCAAAACCTTCTTTGGGTATATTGAAACTCTAGCCTAAAATATCACATGCCTAAAGAATCACACATCGTTGATCTAGAACTATAACTTTGAGAGCTTGGAATAAAATCGATTCCCTAAAAGTATAATCATAATAAAATAGAATTAATTATAATTAATATCATTTGAATGGGATTATAAAATAATGTTATCAATGAATAAAACCATTAAAAATAAATGTATGTACATAAGAACCAATTCATTAGGCCCGTAAACATAATTGGTTCTTTCTCCAACTCAAACAATATCATAACGTACTCATACATTCCATACCTACTCATGAAATAAGTATATAGAATGTCAAAAGGTATCACCCACAATTGATGATATCCTAAAATCAATTCAATATCAGAGAACCACTTGGCTCCAAAAAACTAATTAAACAAGTCATCTATATACTTGATAGGTTACCAATTATTAATCATCACCGAGTTCAAACTCCAATAATCCACACACAATCATAATGATTTTTATGACTTCTTGGAGAATATCATAGAATAATCCCCTAGGAGTAAACAAAGGGAATGTTATGGGCTAATTAAACCCCTCTATCTTGGGATCCTTAATTTAAGCCCTTATATCTCTAACTAAAGTAAGTTTCATCCTATAAAGTGGACTAAATATGGGCTATGTTTCTATCCATATATTGATCTTGAATTTGATCTTGGACTTGGGTGGAAATCCTAAGAAAACTCAAGAAATTTATCATGGAACTTGTCTATGGTGAGAGGAAAGATTTTTATGTGTCTTCTCATATCTTAAAACAACTCTAGTTTTTTAGCTAATGTTTTTTCCAATTGGTTATGAAAGGGTCATGAGAATATTTCCTTTAAATTTCAGTCATCAACGTAAGTATGAAAATCATCCTCTTAGGACGTGAATGATACCCCACTATAATAAAAAACAATGTGCTATTGATAAAGAGTTAACCAATCTAACACAAGGATCAAATAAAGCTTCACATATCAAACATGAAAAAATCATAGTGAGGCCTACATTCATTAATCACAATAACAGACCTCGAAGAAATATATAGATACCCTCAAATAGAACCAATAATGGAATATCTATAGACATCGTGACATATAGATACTCTATAGTAATCCTAAAATCATAGACTACATGAGATAATACAAATGAGTGTGGAACAGATCTATTAAATAAATCAGATTATAGGGATGATTCTAAAATAATCATACCTTGAAATATTGAGGACTCATTTCCCAACATAGATTGATTTTATAAAATGGCATATATCTTGATTAAACCTTGACCTTGAGCTCACTATTCCTAACTCCCCTAAAGTATAATTCCTCTTTGTCAATGTTTCTCTTACCCCTATATACAATGACCTCCTTGATTACCCAAATAACCGGATAATCCTTTCCTACCAAACTACAAATGAACTCCTATTCCTTCACCTAAAACATGGGTATAAACATATCCATTATCTACATCCATACATGATGTTATACTAAAAACAATTATAAGTTCCACAACTCCCCTCAAGAGAGGCACTCCTTCAGTTTACAATCACAATTTGGTAGAAAATTCCCCAACTCCCCACATTGATACCAATAAATTGAGGCTCACCTTCTCATAGAAGGTAATTAAACACATACCTAGTTTCCTTGCCTATTTATTCCCTATTGAGACTCCTAGAACATCTTCTTCATACTAACCAACAATCTAGCCTTGGAACAGGAAGCATACTACCTAGATAACCTACCCTCCATCTGGTTCTGATATAAAATAAGTATGTAATCCATGATATCATATGAGTATGTCAAATAGATGATATTCACCTATGATATAATATATTTCCATATGATATCCTCTATATTCTTATCCTTGACATCCTCATCACTTTCTAGTGCAGCTGAAAACTGTAATAGATCAGTAAAGTGGTCAGTAGAATCCATCACTAAAATACCCCATGAAAAAGAAAAATAAACTCTTTGGACCTACCAACCCTCAAAGTATTTTTGAAGAAATTATTGATAAGTTAATTAAAAAATAATTTATCGTTAGTATTATATATTGTTCTACCCATTCCAAAAAATCCCTTCATCCCTTTTCAAGTCCTAGAAGCATGTAGTAAATAAGCTTCACCTATCTCTAAGGGGGTGTCTCAATATAATGTAATATGGTCTTCATAGAGTCTATCGAGAACTCAAAATATTGTACTTATCCCTCTCTCATAAAAAGAGGTAGAAGTTATAGATAGAAATATTTTATTAGGTTTAACATGGTTTTCAGGGATCTTGACACCCCATTCACCATAGACTATAACAATTAATGAAAAATTGTTCATATCTATTGATTAATAAAATAGATACGTGAAATAGGATTCTCCAACACCACTTATGGTGGAGAATGCTCTTTCCCACTCTCTTTATGCTCAGTGTAATGTTTTCATAGTGGAATGTAACAAAAATTCCAAGTGCACAACACATAATATAATTATATAATTGGATTGTATATCACAGTTTAGGGTAAGCAATAACAGGCACAAGATACTATACCATGAATGCACACCCTATAATATAAGGGTAACAATAATCTCAGATCGATTCTATCATAACCTACCCACTCATGGGTTATGTACAACAAACATAGGAACACATAATATCTACAACACATCAATAGTAACCAGTACTTATGGTTCAATTTTAGAAAATCACCAACAAGAATTTATAAAGAAAAACACTATATAAGTCGTTTTTGCAACATTAAGTAACTAAACTCTATATTATATCCATATAGAAAACATATATAAAGCATAAAAATATATATTAATCATAACTTTCAATTATAATTCATGAACACATATCCTCTTTCCACCCTATGTCAACACCCATCCCCACTGGTGCCCATCTTAAAGCAGAAGTGAAGACATGGGTAACCCCAGAATATCACCTCTAATAGGACATATATTGATTACTATCACTAGGTGTATAAAACACACACATATGAAAGGAATTACCCTCAAAATTACTACGAATGATAACTAATCCACAAAATATCTCCATAATAATAAAATACCAAACCTAATGCATGCAATTTCATATAATGAAAGACCATAATAAGAAATACCTTGATTAACTCCTCTAAAAGTGACTATTATCACAATAAACAATTAAATAGCCTCTAAAATATTTTCACACCCATGACAATAAAAACTCTCTCCTATAGAAATGAAAATTAATCATATATTGAGATGTGATCATATAAGTATACTCTCTAGGATCCTCCCAAAAACTCTAATAAAATTATAGAAGAAGCATACAAAATCCCCAATAAATAAATAAAAAAACTAATTGATTAATTAAATCTATTCAACTATATTCCTATCCTCAATGAGTATTTCCCACAAAATAACACACATAAAAAGGAATCATATTATAAAAATGATTTATATATAAGAAGGTGACCTTTTTTTACTATCCTACTGAACCAGCTACTATGAAATCTAATGTCTTACATCCTAGTTCATTTATCCCCTCTGTGAGTAATACTAAAAATCATATATAACACATCACAACAATATCCACATAATCACATAAACATCACAATAACCACATAGTAACAAATTAGATTGGTTATAGCCCATGTAAATGATGGTATTTAGGGTTTTCATCCAATGAACATTGTACAGGAAGAAACCCATAATATATATGATGTCACTTCAAAAAAATCAAAAATGATGAAATGAAGAATGTAAATAAAATTATACCTTAAAAGAAGAAACATGTAACTTTTACTCTTTAATGGAGTATTCTTAATAGGTATCACTAAAGTAGTATCCAAATGATCCCTACCAATAAGGTATTAAACCAGCCTTTGGATCCTTGTTCATAATGATATGACCCCAAAATGTCTCATGATGTTCTAGCACATTCCTCTTGAATAAAATGGGAGATACAAGAACTTGAGGAGTGTCTCATCTTTAGCTTTAATTCATTGGGTTTACATCAATGGGATTAATCCTTTCCCTTTTCTAAACTCTCTTCAATAAATGAAGATATTTGAGGTGTTGAAGAGTCCAATTAAATATCATGGAATCCATTTCCCATTAATTCCCATTTGTGTATGTAACAAATAATTTTAACTCATCAATAAAATGTGTCATAAATGAATGGAAATGAATCAATTGATCTTATTAATTCATAAATGGTGGAACCTCACCAGAATAAATTGTAGGCAATGATATTGAAATCTGAATGCACATATCATCATTTTTAATTTAGGGATATCTTAAAAAATTATATATCAATTTTTTATACATTTCAAATAATCTGTTACTTACACAAGAATACCATAAGGATTTTATAAAGAACATCACAACTCTGAGTGAATACATACAAACTCTATTGATATAGTTTATCAAAACTCCAAAAAAATTTAGAATTAACATTTTGTCCAAATTTTAATCCTTATCCAAAGGACAAACTTTTTTACACTATATTCATTTTTAGTATTGGAAAAATATATAAAATATAGATTAAATTGAAGTAAACAAATTGTGGATCTTGATAAAAATTAGTGATACTCAAGTTATAATGGGATCTAGTGTGGTCTTGTTCTACCATATACATATCTCCATTTGAAAATATCCACCATAAGATATATCATATGAATTTTTTGTACACCTATATAATCCCTTTTTCCATTATATTGAGTGAACACTAGACATGGAATATGTCAACATAGTATAGTTCATCTAATCGATTCATTATTCTATAAAATATGTTGATCTAGTTGATGAATACATCACATGTAAATAATTTAGAAGGTGGTCATATTACATGCCCTCATCCCTGTAGCTAATTACAATATATGTGACTCAAGTAATCATGACCAGGTATTTCCTCATTCTAATGCAATCAAGGTCCTAGAAATATTTTCTTGTTACATAATTGGACAAATATCATATAGTTTGATCTCTAACTAATGAAATGATAAAACAAAATAATCTACTACACATTGATTATATAATCCTCAAGGCTTGGAAAATAAATGTATCAAATTGTTAAGGTTATAATAGATGATATCTAACTAACCTGAGGTAATAAAAATTGATAGTAAGCTTACTCCCCTAAGTATATTGATGACTATATAACATTCAATAGGATATACTTTTGGAAAGATATTCAATGTAATAATTATAGACTTATCACCACATGATTCTATTCGTTATAACTCAAATAAATAATTTTATATTTAGTACAATATTCTACAAATCTAAACCATAACATACCATCGAAACCCATAATACTCTAGGATAATCATTGATTAGGGAAAAATAAAAGTATTACATTGAGAGGATATTTTAATTCAATTATTAATATAAAATAAATTTCATCACATATTAATGAATAATAAATGAATATTAACATTATTATAATATCATGATACATTTAAAACCATTTAATTCAATATCTAATGTATCTTATACTAAGATATTCAACATAACCCTCGTAATTCTAGTGTGATGATTGGACCTCAATGGATCTTCCACATTGACCTCTATAGTCACCCAATATATCTTAACATAACCGTTATTAATGATTTCTTATATGATATGGTATTTTAAAATTATGTGTTTGATCCGTTTGAGAGACTGAGGTTCCTTATCATGATAAATGGACCCATTTTTTGTCACATTAAAACTCAAATTTTCCCCTGGTGGTAGGAACCACCCCATGTTAATAAATTAACTTATTGATCCAAATGTATTCATTTATAGAATCTCATATAGAGATGTACTCAACATATGTCACCAAGTCCACCGTGGTGTCCTGTGTGAAACTTTTCCTAGTGATATTTCAACCATTCGCGAAAAACCCAAAAAAATAGAGATATCATGTCATATTTTTCAAATTTGAAACTATAATTATTGTATCCCATTACACAGAGATTTCCTTATCCTCTAAAGAATAAAAAACCTGTCATTAGTTCTTCTTAATATTTTAAGGATTTTCTTAAATACAATCAGGTGACACTCACTATAATTGTTTTGGTATATACTAGTTGTTATTAAAGCATAAATAGAAATTTTTAGAGAAAAAAACATGGAATACATGATAGATATTATATATATTTCATATGTAATTATATACATATATAATAATTTCATAGAATAATATTGAATATCTTAATATTCATTCTATAAAACACTAGTAAATATCCCTTTTAAAGTTCTCGATGCTACTCTTTTTTACCACTTTACCAATGAAAGTTTTTTTACGTGAATGAACAAACCTCTTGATCTATATATGGATCTTCCTTCACAATATGTAGTATTTTTCTCCAATGTATTTTGTAGAGGATCATTTGGTCAACCAAATATTTACTAAATGTAAATCTATGACATCATTTATAATAAGAAGTATGTCATCCAAATACAATATCAAAAATACCAAAACATCCCAACTAATATGATTATATGTAGATGAATAATACATATTCTTGATAAAACTGCACTCTTTAATTTCATCATTCAACCATATATTTCAATTTATAGAATCTTGTTTCAATCCATAAATAGACTAATTCAAATTTCATTCCTTATAAAACTCATTTGGAAATTTAAAATCTTGTAGTTGTATCATATACACATCCTTAATTAAATAATCATTAAGTAAAGTGGTTTTTAAATCCATTTGATATATCTTATAATCAAAATTAGCTTCTATGAAAAATGATATCTAAAAATACATTATCATCATAATATGATAATAGGTTTCTTCATAGTCAATAACCTTAACGAGTTTGCAACCCTTTACCACTATGTGTGATTTATAGGTAGACACTCTATCATATATGTTAGTTTTATTATGAAAAAACCACTTAAATCCTATGGTTTTCAACCTGTTAGGTGTATCCACCAAGTTCCAAACTTGGTTATTGTATATGAAGTTCAATTCTTATTCTATGTATTTTAACATTTTATTAAAATCAAAAATCTCTATGTAATCTTGTTATGTAATAGTTTCACCACCTATGAACAAAAATTATTCATTATTTTCTATAATAAATATATATCACTTAAGATCTTAAGGAATACTATAAAACCTTAAAGGATATTGAGTAATTTGAGTCAATTATTTTTCCACAACTCTTTAGAGAACTGTATCAAATTCCAACATAGGAACACTTTTTGTTTTTTGGAAATAAACTTCTACAAGTTCAAATTTCCTAATACTGAACCCATGATCAGTATATTCCTTCTAAAGTGATGTATAAAATTTTTCCACAAAAACATTGTGTTCATGTGCATTATAGAAAAAATATTCCTTAGTTTCCTTAATATAACCAACAAATAAGAAAATTTTACACTTCAGGTCATGTTTTTTAGAATCCTGAACGTTTATATATATTTCACAACCCTAAATCCCTATTTAAGACAAAATGGGATGTTTTCCATATCATATATCATATTTTTACTTAGTGACTGATTTATATATAACACGGTTAAGTATGAATGAAAAGGTTTTCATAACTTATCCCCCGACTGAAATAGGAAGTTCACACTGACTCGTCATTAATAAAACTATGTTTAATAGGGTATGATTAAAACTATAAGACACATCATTACCTGGTGGTGTTATAGTATGAGTGAGTTTTGTAATAATTCCACAATATCTTGGATTATCAGTGAATTCTTGGATCAACTATTCACCACCCCGATCTGATCATAGAATCTTAATAATTGTACTCAATTTATTTTTTACTTCATCTAAATTTTTTTTACCTTTTCAAAAGATTTATACATGTGTACAATAAAAAACTTTACCATATCAACTAAATTCATCAGTAAAATTAATGAGGTACTGAAAACCGACACTTTATTGAGTAATTATTTATTTACAAAAATCACTTAATATATGATCCCATAGTCTAATATCTAGTCTCCTTTTCCACTAAAAAGGTGATTTGGTCATTTTACCTAATAAAAAATATTTAAAAGTTTTAAAATATTAATAACTGAATTATTCCAATAATAAATCTCTATGGAGTCTTTGGATATATTTCTCATTTCTATGTCCATGGTGATGATACCAAAGGTATGTGGGATTAGAATCAAACCTAATTTTCTTATAATAAATGTTATAATTAGGATTATCAATAACTATAATGTATAAACCAATTATAACATTATAAATTAAATAAAATTTTTCTTTCATATATATAGAAAAATCATATTCTTAATTGCGAATGAAAATATCATCCCTTCCGAACAAGATGCCTAAATAAAACTTCTATTTATGGATAGAAGATAATAAAGGTTCTTTAATTACAGAAAAAATATACTGAGTTTATTTAAACCATATTTTTTACATAAAAATATAGTAAATATTACGCCATTATCTACATAAATATATACTTCACACTATTTAAATTCTCTCAAATCTCAAAATCTGTTTTTATTAACACAAATGTGTGATTCCTACCAAGTACCCAATACCCATGAGTTAGAGTTAGTGAAATTTATCTTATTAATATTCACATACATATGATTTGAATTATTCCCTTTAAAAACACTTATCAACATTAAATTCCAATATAGAACTATGGTATATATCATACATATAAGTGATCTTAAAATGATTCACATTATGTGATCCGATATTGACAATATATACATATCTATGGGTGAGTATCCTGCATTTTATCTTTTCAGCAAGTACATGTAATGAAATTAATCCCACTGAAACTAATAACACCATAAATTATATTCATTTAGTGTTCTAAGATCCATATTTCACTTATAAATGTATCTGTTATAGAATTACTCTCTCTTATTAGAAAATTAGGTAAGGAATCATCTGAATCATAAAATCTATGATTCTATGATAGTTTAGTGGATACCCCTTTCCTTAATCCATCATTTGGATAAAATAAACTCAATTATGTTGGTATCCTAACTCTTAGGGTTTCCCAACTATGTTTTTTCCAATGTTCACAATATGATTTGGTTACCATACTTTTTTTGTTTTCCATTTCCACTAAGACTTACATAAGATTATCCATGGGAACTATGTTGTGGAATAAATTACTTAGTTTCATGGTCAAAGTCCTGATATGTTGTTATTTGGAAGGAATATCACACTTCGTATTTTAGGTTGTTTCTTTTAAATACACAACAATTTAATATACATTTCATATATATTAAATTAATAATTATTATAACATATGCAATATTTGTTACCTCATCACATATTCCTTTGTGTATGAATGCTTATGATGATTTAGTTTTTTAATCTATATTCCATCCACCATATTAATGTGTAACTCCTTAAATAATATAAAATTTTTCTCAGTCACCCAAAAATAAAATACAAACATATTCATACATTTCCAACTACATCTTAGGAATAATATACATAACTCTTCATATTAATATTTAAGAGTATATGATATTAATAATCACTACATGTTTAATCCTGGATCCATAAATATTCAACCCCTACTATTGAAACCATGGTGTTTTGGGATGATGTTTGGTGTGGATGTTTTTTTTTGAAAATACAGTGTCTGGTGTAGGAATTGAATAAGTTTGTTTAATGGTCTTTTTTTCCTGTGTTTTCAAATTTTTTGGTCTTGAAAAACTGGAGGTTTTAGTGAAGTTATACAAACCATTCAATGTGAATAAAGTTTTTTTGTATAGTCAAGTATATAGTTCATAGATTCCATTGTGTGATATGTATAAATACTTTATGGAAGGTATTATTGAGTATAAAGTACATTTTTTATCACGTGGATAACATGGATCACCTAGTTGACTAAATGGTTTACTAAGGTTTGGTTGTTTGAAATGGGTGTTTTTGGTGTAAAAATAGTGTGTTTGGATCAGATGTGGTTTTTAAAACATAGTCTTCATGGGAAGTATATAGTGCTGCAATGATTTTTTTTTATAAAAAATGAAGTCAAGAAAGTGTTCTTTTAACAGATTACATGGATGTCTGATGGATTTTTTTATTGAGTATCATGAAGAGTATTTTTCCAAAGGGTTAAATATTAATTTTGATGGTTAATTATTATAAAAAAGTTCATTGACCATAAATACCTCACTAATCCTTTCATCAAAAATAATTTGTATATTAAGGGAGATACATAGAGAAATCAAAAGATTGAGGAAGGAAATAATAATTTGTAAATTTGGAACCTCATGGCGAGTACACATGAATCAATTCGGGAATTGGGATGTGTGATCTATGAAGTGTAGTATTAATTAAATGAGGTTTATTTCACAGTGGATGGAGACATCTTGAATGGAAGCTCCATGAAGTGAAAATCATGGTCTACGAAGGGTGGTACATGGTCTATGGGGTTGAGTAACTGATATGTGAGGTTGAGTTTGTGGTGAACTAGGTTCTATATGGTTATTTAATGTAAGGTAGCTTCGGGTAAGTATTTTCACATGGATATGATAGGCATACATTTTTAAAGACTTTATATTTCATTAGAGAAATAAATTTTAAATTTCATGATGAAAATCATTTCATTCTTTCTTTATAATGTGGAAGAGTCCTTCAAGTCAATAAACTATCGAATTATTAATCTAGATTAGTTCTCATGGAGGATTTGATGAAAGTGATCAAAGGGAGGTAGTGAACTATACTTGAAATCATTATAAAGGTAATGTGTCTGGAACAAAGTGGGTGTGATCGAACAATTATAATACAAAGAAATTATTCTTTTTGTATTTTGGTACGACCATAGAATCATTAGTAAATTATTCTTATAGTATCCCTTGGTGGTGAACCGTGTAAATTTTTTTTGTTGCATATCATTTCATATTTTTTGTGTTTTGTGAACATGAATTAAATATGTAATGTTTAACGACTTCCTATTAATACAGGGATGGTATTTTTTAATTTAAAATACAAAATTGACCCCCAATTTCACCCCTCCCCTCTCACGGTGTATTAAGTAAAACAAATGGTATCAAATAATATTTTTTAGCTATTAAAATTTTCATCATAAATTATTTGGGTTGGATAATTCCATGATGTGATAGACAAATCTATAAATAAATATGATATGAAATGGATGGATGTTGATTCTGAAGTTCAAAATTCATTATCTAGAGCTCTATAAAAACAAATATATTTAAAAGTGATAAGTTCCACTAGTGGAAAGGACATGTGGGAGAGATTCTATAATATATATAAAGGTGATAGTAATGTTTGGGAGGAAAAGATACATGTCCCTTATAATAGATTAGATTATTTGAAAATACATATAGATTTGAATGTTGATAACTTCTTCAACTGAATCGCTAAAGTTGTTAGAGCTATTCAAGGAGTTGGGGAACATATAAAGGATATATATATACATATATATATATATAAGAATATATAATGAATATTTTAACCTCAATACAATCCAAAATTCTCATCTATAGAAGAGAGGTGGTTTCCAAGCTCTCTGTAGATAATCTATTGAGTTGTTTTATGGCTTATAAAATGTGAGTTAAGAGGAAAGAGATATAAATTCTTGAATGTAAGAATATATAAATAAAATTCATATAGATTCATGACATTTATAAAGGTGTAAATTTATAAAAGGCTGTAGAAGATGAAATTATATCTCTTATGCAAAAATTTCAAGAGAGGTAAAGGAATATTCCATGGAAAACTTCCTTGTGTTTTTTTGGCAGTAAAGTTGGTCACATTACAGAAAGGCTACCAAGAAGATTTAATAAAGATTAAGGTGAAGTACAAGGTATATAAAATTTATTAAGAATCTTCCCCCTATAATGATAAATTAAAACTAAGAGTTCAGTGGGGATGAAATTTCCTATAAAGAGTTTTGTGAGAAAAGAATAAGAGGATAATGAACACTATATGGAGGGAGGAGAAACAATATTCAAATATAATAAAGAATACACATTGATGATTAATTTTTATAATTAAGAACTTGAACTGGAAATTTTTAATGAACCTGAAAGAGAATTATATCATGAGGAATAAATTGATGGATCTCTGAAATAGATTTATATTCAAAGAAATAAAAATATAATGATTAATTGTATTCCAAAATAATCCTTTTAATACATGGATAACCTCAAATTTAATATTTACCATCTACATGAAGAGGAAGATTGTTAACTTTATTGTCATGTGAATTCATAATATATTTAATTTCAATATTAAGATTGAATAGTAGGATAATATGATCAATGATCTTTATTTAATCCTATTGGGAAGAGATAAGAATGTTGAGTCCCTTGATGATTGGGCTATTTCAATGAGAATTTAAATTGAATCAATATTAAAATTAATATATTCATAGAATAATCATTACTTTAGGAGGTTCACATATGGATAATTGACAGAAGGGGTCAAGAAAGGCTCTAAAGGTTTTAATAAAATTCCATATAAACAAAAAAATGGATCAATAGGTAAAAGTAGAAATGACTGTAATGTTGAGACATCTAAAGAATCCACATTGATAGATCTGAATAAGGGATGTCTGATGGTTTCTAATTTTTTCATCAAATGTATGTCACTATAATATCTACTAATGATCACTCTAAAAAAATTAAATCATAGGGATGATTCTAATCAATGGTTCTCATATACTTTTTAATAATCAATATTATATATAAATCCTGGGTTCCTATGTAAGTATAAGGAGAAAAATTCTTTTCCATTATAAAGAGTTAATTTTTTTGCTACCTTATCTATACTGTTTCATACTATGAAGACTAAATAATCTATTTGAATGGGGTATTTACCTATAGTTATCAAAGTAGAATGAGGCCATATGCTTCATAAAATAAAGGAATTAAATTATATGTGTATTTATATTATTGCTCCAAATTTGGGCATAAAGTTGGTGGTTTTAGGAAAGGATAAAGTGGAAATAATATATTCAAAGCTCAGATAAAAATTAATAAATGTCCACCAAGAAAAATCCTTCTAAAAATAGGCACTCTCTATAGGAAAAAGGAATATGATAATTATTTCACCACACATGCTGAGGATAAATTAGAGAGGCAATATTTTTCCTCTATTTCCCAGGTATATCATAGAAGGAAATAATAAATACAGAAAATGAAAATCAATAAACATTTTATCTCAAAGAAATAAATAATTGAAGCACACGGATTCTAGATAATGTGTTTTCATCTCATGTGATATGAAATGTAAATCTCATGAAAAATGTAAAATTTAGAGTTTATGGAAAAATTTATTTTAGAAATTATGGAGCATTAAAGATCAAGGGTGTAGAAATAAACATTTTGGTAGGTGATAAGCTAAATAATCCCAAGTTGATCCATATGGATGGTCTATGACACAACCTTACAAGTTTTATTCAACTTTTTTTCTCTATTCTTAATGTTACATTTAACTCAAAAGGGTTTCAGATCAATGTAAGATCTATAAACTTTATTATAATAGGAAATAGGACAAATGATAATTTATTCTGGGTGGAATGTCCGGAAAATACATGACTCATTTTAGTGTTTGATGAAAACATCTTATGGAATTTAATTTTAGGTCACGTTTACTAAAAAACCCTAGAAAACTTATATAAGGTAATAGTTTTAGTGAATATAACAAGGCTAATGAGAGACCATGAAAATAAATTTAATTCTTTTATATAGAGAAAAATAGTGTGGATTCATTATCGGTTGAAGAACAAGAGGGAATATATTCCTATTGATCTATCCCACACATATTTATGTGGTTCGATGAATATATTTGTAACATACAGAGAAATATATTTCATTATATTCATCGATGACTATAGTAGAATATCCCACACCATTTTTCTGCAAAGCAAGAGACCGATCATGGGAAGCATGTAGTGGTATTCAAGAAAAGTAAAAAATGAGACTAGATGTATAATTTAGATATTGATATATAATAATGGAATAGAGTATACCTATTTTAAATTTGAGAACAATCTTGAGAGACATGTCATAAATCATGAGGTTTCCTCTGTGGTGGCTCCACACAAAAAAATAGATTTGTTGAACGAAGAAATTGGTAGGTGAAATATATAACCGAAAAATTACTCATTAAAGGTTTAATTTCATTAAAATATTGTAAATATGTTGTAGAAGTTATAATGTACACTAAAAATCAGACATTTTTAATTCCTATGAAAGAGAATACCCCATATGAAATTTCTCATGTACGGAAGCCTTCATTGAAACACTTGTGTGTCTATCGAAGTAAGTTCTACATATAAAACAAATAAGTAATTTATGGCAGGTATGGTGATGTTATAGATGAATGAGTATTTCTACAACACTCAAAAAATAGTAAGCCCTAAAATTTATATAACAGGTTGAGTAAAATTATGGATAGTAGTGTCATCAAGGTCATTAAGGAGAAAGATATTATGAACTCTAGAGGAACACAAATTGATGATTTTTGTTGAGAATAAGTGGTATAAAATGTAGTTGGTATAACTCTTGAATTTATATAGAGTGTTGTGGAAGATTAAGACTCTAAGGCTAAGTTATAATATGAAGTTGTTATTGAAGAAGAGAAATTTATACCATGGAGAAGAAATAAGAGAACATATTATTATTCATCTAATATAATTGGAGATACATTTGTGCCAACATAGATAAGAAAAATGTGAAATGTTGATCATATAGATTTACAATCAATAGTAGAACCAAACTCATTTGAATAAGTGGTGAATTATGAATCATGGGTAAATATATGAATGAATAATTATATCATATTGATAAAAATCAAACTTTGTGGATTATTAAAAGGCTATATAACACAATTTGTTTAGAAAAAATTGGATCATTAATAAAAAATTCGGTGAGCATGGAAATGTTATTAGAAAAAAGGAATTCCTTGTTTCTAAAGGTTATGCATATATTTAAGGTGTTGGTGTCGAATAAATTTTTTATCTAGTAGCCTGAATGGAATCAATCAATCTGTTTTGCTATGAATATTCAAATAGGGTATATAGTTTATCAGATGTATGTCAAAAAACATTCCTAAATTGTTTTCATAAAGAAGAAGTTTACATTGAATTTATTGTGGCCTTTAACATACATAATGATGAAAAAAAGTTTTGAAAATTTTAGAAGGATCTATATGGTCCAATATAGGCACCATGAGCATGGTATGCTGCACTAGATTCATATTTGAAGATGCTATAATTCAAAATCATCGGTTTAAATCAAAATATATATGTAAATAAATTTAAGGAAGACTAGTTTATAGTGATTTTATTTTTTTATGATATCATATTTTGTGTAAATATGAATAAATCTATGAAAGAGTTTTCTAACCACATGAAATTATAATTTTAAATGTCCATGATTGGTTAACACAAACACTTTATGGTCCTATAGGTGGTAAAAAATTATAAATACACTTTAATTTCCAAAGAACAGTATGAGAGAGATATTTTTAATAAATTAAAAGTGCATGATTCAAGATAATTTAGACATTAATTGTGGTTAGAAAAATCTTCAAAAATAGAAGGATGGTAAATTAGTATATCCCACCTTATATAGGAGGATTATTGAAATATTACCTTATTTGACTATAACATGACTGAATATCATCTTTTCAATATGTTTAGAATCTCTTTTTCATAGTAACCCAAAAGAATAATGTCTCACAATAGTTAAAAAATCATTAGGTGCATCCAAGTTATACTCGATGTTGAATTTCACTTTGATAAAATAAAATATCATGAATTTTCTTCATTTTTATTTAGATTGGGCTAGTGATGTAGTGGAAAGAAAATATGCAAGTGGTGTTGTGTAATTTATTAGTATTAAATCTCTTGTATGGTTGAGAGAGAAGCAATAAGGTAATTCATTGAGTGTGTAATAAAAATAATATATCTCAATGACCAAGTCTGAAGTGCCCGGATCAGTGTGAATCACTGAGAGGGGTAGGGGGTGAATCAGTGATCCTTTAAAACTTTTTACTAATTGATTCTTTATCAATTAAACCTCTATGACTGGTTAAATCCTCGATCCACTCTTCTTGTATCTCTCAGCCTTTCCTCGAGTGATGCGGTAAATGTAAAGGCACAGGACACAAGGATTTACAAGGTTCAGCACCAAAGGCCTACGTCCTTGCCATGTTGGTTATACGCCCCAACATGGTTTCTCCCATTATAATCTGTTAGTTTTACAATGGTCGATACAGCATCCCACTGTATCTCTCCTGAGTCCCACATGAGGTTCTTTATACTGCGTCCCACAGTGTTACCAGAGTCCCACTGGCCTGCTCTAGAATCCCACTGAAGACTTCTTCCACCCTGAGTCTCACAGGGGGCTTCTCCTGGCTCCTCGAGTCACACGAGTATCGCTTCTTCTCTTTAGCTCTTCAAGTATCTTCAGGAGCCTGGGATAAAGGCTGCTGGCCTTGCTCTGTACCTCTGCTCACTTGTGATGAACAGGTCTTCTCGTCTTGCTCGGGCTTTATCACCTTATTCTAAGGATGACCCGGCCTCTCTCTTCAACTACTGAATACTCAGACAACTGATATCTTTAACTTCAGTCTGGTCCAGTCTCACATCACATCAACTTCATGCACTGAGTGTATGGAAACTCTTCTTCCTCATGCACTGACTGCATGTCCTCTCAAATTCTTCAAGAACTCTTGGTCTTGGACTCCTCAAATGCACACAGCCTGATTTATCTTTGTTCCCGTGTGCACGTGCATGCATGCATTCATGCACTCCCATTCATCTTCTCTTGGTGCAATAAACCCTCAAAGGGTGTAATTACCATGAGCACACACACCTTCTCACTCACACACTTTGTTCAATTTGATTACACACATAAATGTGTGTTGTTCTTTAGTGTGAGAGTCTTCCACATCTTCTAAGTGTATACACTTTTAGTGTACACACTAGGTTCGGCCTTCACTTGTTAAGCAGACACAAATTCTTCACTTTGCAAACACACTTGAATGAGTTCTTCTTTTTTGTGGCCTACACTTCATTTCTTGCACATGCCCAAGGCTACGACCTCTTTGTTATTTTGCACACACAAGCCGTAGGTATGTAATGGCCTTCCTCCTTTTCACACCCAAGGCTCCGGTCTTCCTCCTCTGCTTGCACACACACACACTAGGTGTGCCTTGTCTTCACCCGAACCACTGCCGTAAGGGAGGCGCACAAGTGGTGTGCCCTTCTTCTCTTCACAGCCGCACAAGGTGCACTGGAAAGGGCCGCGCAAGGTGCAACACCCCAATGCCTTCTTCAAACGCACAAGCATAAGGTGCAAGGTGCGCAAGGTCTCAGTGCAAGGGGCAGCCACGGGTCGCGCAAGTACCACTGCCGCGCAGGGGGCACGGTGCACAGAGGGAGTGCGCAAGGTCGCGCTGCCCAACCTCTCCTTCCTGTCGCACAAAGGGGTAGCATGTAGGGGACCTCCCTTTCTTCTTTCGCACAAGGAGTGCGGAAAAGGAACCTCACGGAGCCTCTGATGGCTCCGGGCTTCACTGTCGCGCAGGGGGCGCGCAGGGTGTTCTTCGCGAGGCTTGGAGCACTCACGGGACGTCAAATTTTCAACAAAGGATCAGAAAAACATTCCAGTGCCTCGGCCTCTCTTTATATAGGCAGAGGCGGTGTGGTTCATCTACGTGAGATACAACTCTTGAATCCCCCAAGTTTTCGGGTATTTCAAGATTTTGCAAATCTTTATTTTCTCTACTGTCCCACGCAAGTTCTTTCTTCTTTATTTTTCTCCTCCACGTGCATGCGACTTAGAATGCATGCACGGCCTTCCTTCGGTCCAAACCATGCAAAATATAATCCCCATGGCCTCGCACCTCCGGTTTCTTCGGCCAACCTCAAATTCTCCCATACGTTGCATGCATGCCCATTTTTATGCATGGATATGTTCAGTACGGCCAGACGAACCAAATGGAGCCTTCGGTTTGATCGAAGGTGGCCGGGAACTCAAAAACATCGCTCAGAGGCGCCAATGGTTCAGGCGGCGTCGCGGGAGGTGCCTCGGCCGAGCTCGAGGTAGAGGATAACTTGTGGGCCGTTGGATCAGGCGATTGAAAGACATCGGACGGCAGCGATCAGAAGATCTCGTGCGGGACCGATTGTGTGGTCGAGATCTGGCGCGTGATCGATCGAGCGGCCAGGATTCGCTCCGCGGCAAAATCTCGCATCCCACATCGAAACGGCTCCTGGTTTTTCCACGGTTTAACAAAGTTCGGCTGCCGCTGAATGTCCAGTTGAACTTCTCCCTCCACGGTGCCGCCCCACATCGTGTTCTCTCTGCGGGCGCGCTCTTGCGCCCACCCTTGCCACTCGGGCGCGCCACTGGCGCCCACTATGCACACACGGGCGCGCTATGCGCCCACCATGCGCTCCTCCGGGCGTGCCCTGGCGCCTACGCTGCGTCCTGCGGGTGCGCCCCTGCCTCCGGGCTACTGCCTTTGCCTTGAGGGTTCCCCACGGGTGTGGTGACCTTGAGTCCCACAAGAGCCTTGGGTGATGACCCTCGGCTGGCCTCCTTGGTGGATCTCTTTTTTCTTAAGTATTGAACAAACACTTTTGTTTAAAAAAAAAGTAACAATCTCAACATGCCAAATGCCACTCCCTTCACTTCTTCACCATTTCTTCTTCAAATGGATTCCTCCTCTCCTCATATAATGTATTTCTGCATAGGATAGAATATCTGAAGGGTCTTCATTAACCGAAGCTCCTGAATCACATATATTCTTCAATGTTCTTCATTGAACCAATCGGAGATCAAGTTGGATCAATTTCAATTCATCATGCACTAAGAGATAGTGCATGGTCTTCATTAATCCACATCATCCACTTAGTAGTTGTGGATGGATCATCTTCATCTCCTCATTCATTGTTAAGACAATGCATGGACTTCTAACATTGTTGTGACATTGTATACTCTTGATACAAGTTCTTGTAACTTTAAGATCAGCTCATCAAACGTATGATGTAATGATGATGTTCCATCATCATCCATTCTTCAAGTGGTGTAACTTAGTATCATCTTGATACAAGTATTGAAACATTAAGATCAGTTCTACAATCGTCTGATATTCATGGAGAATGTTTCAACCATAATCTCCTATGCCACTTAGTGAATCTCCTAAGTGACATGCCTCTAAGTACCATGGCCATTCTATTTCATCACCATCACCATCACATCCTTTGTCATTTACATCTTGACATTCCTTGACATGCATTCATTCCATGACAACATCATGCCTCATTGACAACAAATGCAACACAGTGCATTTCAATCTCCCCCTTTGTATTTGTTGTCAATACACTACTTATGCACATATGAATGGGTCAATATTTGTGCCAATATTTTCTCCCCCTTATTGGCAATCAAATGCAAAGGTGTGGTGTGGTTCTCTTCAAAATATTTCTTCCTCCCTTTGAATAGCATCTTCTTGAAAATCACTAAGAGAGGGATGATGTCACATGTTCTTCTTTAGCAAAGAACCTTTAGTAAATCATCTCTAAGTCTACTTGGGCTAACCCGGTGTAGAAAACAAGAGTGATGTAACCAAGATTTTTCAATGCTGTCCACATTTCACTGTACATGTGAGATCATGCTTCAAGGGGTTGAAATGTTTCAGATATAACAATAATTTTCTAGATCTTGCACAGACTCCACAAAACTCATTAGAAAGTTCAGTGCAAAGATAAAGCTCCCCCTTTCATCCATTGGCCTTAAATAAATACTCCCCCTTAATTGACATGATGAATACAATTATGAAATAAGGGATGAAAGTATGATTGGTATACCTTCACTTTTCTCAAGATGATATTAAATCCCAAAATATCATCTTCTCCAGATTGGCTCCCCCTCAAGGGGTGCACTCCATTCCTTCCAAACCATCCTCCAGCTGAGAATGATCATCATCTTCAATTCCCTGCAGTGTTATCACATGTAAATACAAGTGATTAGGGAATAAGATGGAACCTCCTTGGTTCATCAATGTGAACAACAAGGTTGAGAAGATTCTCTCAACCGAGATGCCCCATTTTCACCATTCTTCACACTTGCACATCTGATCTTCAATGATGATTGTGCTAGTGTGGATCTCAACACATCTTCATGTGAAATATTTTGTTTCCTTTTTTCCTTAGCAATTGCCAGTGCTTCATCTTCAGCTCTCTGCAGCTCTCTGGCAAGTTGCAACTGATTAGGCCATATGACTAACAAGTCATTTGGAAGTGAGGCCTCAGTTTTGGAAATTCCACATGGTTCTTTTGATGCTGTTAAGCTACCTTTCTTAGGAAACATATTTTCAATCAATCCCTTCTGATTCTTCTGGATTGATTGTCTTTTTGAGTCGAGTCTGCTTCTATTCAGTTCCATTGCTTGTTTACAAAGATCCATGGTATGTCCTTTCTTTCCACAGAAGAAGCATGTTTTCTTGGTGGTCCTTCTGGATGCATCACCCTTCTTGGACTCAGACTCCAAGGACTTCTTTTCCTTTTTCAACATCTTCTTGGGAGCATTTTCTACTTTCATCTTGCTTCCCAAGGATTCTCTCTGAGCCAGGTTCTGTGATCTTTTCTTCTTTTGAGCTCTGGATACAGTTGAAGATCGACATATATCTATTTGTCCACTTTTGCACACATCCCAGATGTTATCAAGCAATCCAAATCTGTTAGCACTAAACAGATGTCTCTGGACCTGTGGATGTTGCTTCTTTCCTTCTGTATTTCTCCCCCTTGGCATGGGCTTCCTTTGTGCTTTGACATTCAGAGGATTGTACCAAAAATCCTTTGCACAGTGCCCATACTTATTACAACACCAACACTGACCCACAAATATTGACCTCTTCATTCCTTCTGATTGTTGGGTACTTTTCTTGACTTGCTATGTTGTTTCAGTAGAGCGTTCTTTCTTCATTGTCTTCATCCATACTTGTTTGGAATTATTCATCCATCCTACACTTTTTGTGGAAACACAACTAGAAGCATCAATACAAGATGGGATGGATGGTACCTTCTTCTTAGAAGTTGTTGCCCTTTTATTAGAGGATTTCCTTCTTTTGGAATCACCCTGCTCAATGCATACTTGAGTAGCAACATTTCTTCTTTCAACTGACTGGGAGGATTCAGCTTTGGGTGATTGTAGATTTTTCAATATCACCTCTAGTTCTAAGCATTTCATGTTGAGGGAGTTCTTCTCATCCACAACAGTTCTTAGCCTACCTTCCCAATTCTGTTTCAGCTATTCCATCTGGTCATCATGCACCTTCTTTATTTCATTCAATGAGTTGTCAAGCTCCTTCACCATTTTGACTTTGTCTTCAATTTGAGCATCTCTGACAATCATTGAAACTTTGTGCCTCTTTTCCAGTGCATGAAAAACTTCTTTAAACATTATCTTAAAGAATTCTTTCTCAGAAAGGCTTCTTTGCAATTATTCAGTAGTGTATTCATATCTTTCATTGCAATGGGAAACCGTTTCATCCTTGGAATTCACCAGCTTTTTGAGAGTGTTGGTTATGCCAACCCTTTTGACAATTGGACTTCCAGAGAATTGGCTTCATCTTCTAGCTGTAATTTTTCTTCATGAAGATCAAGGATACCTGTAGCTATACACATTGTCACTTCTTTGGGGACTGTCTTATAAAGATATTTGATTGCATTTAGAAGATCATTGTTTCTTACATCTTCATCACAGCTAAAGCAGGCTTCATCAGAAGAATGATAAAAGGAATTGTCATATGATGTGACTTTCACATTTCTTTCCATAGAAGGAGTTTCTCTGATTGCAGCAACCTTCTTCCTCATCTTCTTTGCCTGTTTCTTCATTCTATTTTTCAGAGTCTTGGCAGATATCTCCATTGGAGGCTGTTCTTTCATTTCCTCACATCTGCACTCCATATAGACTCCCTTGGATCTTTTAGAGGTAACCTTCTCTCTGATACCAATTGAAGTGCTCGGATCAGTGTGAATCACTGAGAGGGGGAGGGGTGAATCAGTGATCCTTTAAAACTTTTTACTAATTGATTCCTTATCAATTAAACCTCTATGACTGGTTAAATCCTCGATCCACTCTTCTTGTATCTCTCAGCCTTTCCTCGAGTGATGCAGTAAATGTAAAGGCACAAGACACAAAGATTTACAAGGTTCGGCACCAAAGGCATATGTCCTTGCCATGTTGGTTATACGCCCCAACATGGTTTCTCCCATTATAATCTGTTAGTATTACAATGGTCGATACAACATCCCATTGTATCTCTCCTGAGTCCCACAGGAGGGTCTTTATACTGCGTCCCACAGTGTTACCAGAGTCCCACTGGCCTGCTCCAGAATCCCACTGAAGACTTCTTCTACCCTGAGTCTCACAAGGGGCTTCTCCTGGCTCCTCGAGTCACACGAGTATCTCTTCTTCTCTTTAGGTCTTCAAGTATCTTCAGCATCCTGGGATAAAGGCTGCTGGCCTTGCTCTGTACCTCTGCTCACTTGTGATGAACAGGTCTTCTCGTCTTGCTCGAGCATTATCACCTTCTTCTAAGGATGACCCAGCCTCTCTATTCAACTACTGAATACTCAGACAACTGATATCTTTAACTTCAGTCTGGTCCAGTCTCACATCACATCAACTTCATGCACTGAGTGTATGGAAGCTCTTCGTCCTCATGCACTGACTGCATGGCCTCTCAAATTCTTCAAGAACTCTTGGTCTTGGACTCCTCAAATGCACATATCCTGATTTATCTTTGTTCACGTGTGCACGTGCATGCATTCATGCATGCACTCCCCTTCTTCTTCTCTTGGTGCAATAAACCCTCAAAGGGTGTAATTACCTTGAGCACACACACCTCTCACTCACACACTTTGTTCAATTTGTTTAAACACATAAATGTGTGTTGTTATTTAGTGTGAGAGTCTTCCACATCTTCTAAGTGTATACACTTTTAGTGCACACACTAGGTTCGGCCTTAACTTGTTAAGCACACACAAATTATTCACTTTGCACACACACTTGAATGAGTTCTTCTTTGTTGTGGCCTACACTTCATTTCTTGCACATGCCCAAGGCTACGACCTCTTTGTTATTTTGCACACACAAGCCGTAGGTATGTAATGGCCTTCCTCCTTTTCACACCCAAGGCTCGGGTCTTCCTCCTCTGCTTGCACACACACACTAGGTGTGCCTTGTCTTCACCCGAACCACTGCCGCAAGGGAGGCGCGCAAGTGGTGTGCCCTTCTTCTCTTCACAGCCACACAAGGTGCACTAGCAAGGGCCGCGCAAGGTGCAACACCCCACTGCCTTATTCAAATGCACAAGCACAAGGTTCAAGGTGCGCAAGGTCTCAGTGCAAGGGGCAGCCACGGGTCGCGCAAGTACCACTGCCGCGCAGGGGGCGTGGTGCACTGAGGGATCGCGCAAGGTCACGCTGCACAACCTCTCCTTCCTGTCGCGCAAAGGGATAGCGTGAAGGGGACCTCCTTTTCTTCTTTCGCGCAAGGAGTGCGCAAAAGGAACCTCACGGAGCCTCTGATGGCTCTGGGCTTCACTGCCGCGCAGGGGGCGCGCAGGGTGTTCTTCGCGAGGCTTGGAGCACTCACGGGATGTCAAATTTTCAACAAAGGATCAGCAAAACATTCCAGCACCTCGGCCTCTCTTTATATAGGCAGAGGCAGTGCGGTTCATCCGCGTGAGATACAACTCTTGAATCCCCGAAGATTTTGGGTATTTCAAGATTTTGAAAATCTTGATTTTCTCTACTGTCCCACGCGAGTTCTTTCTTCTTTATTTTTCTCCTCCACGTGGATGTGACTTAGAACGCATGCACGACCTTCCTTCGGTCCAAACCATGCAAAATATAATCCTCATGGCCTCGCAACTCCGGTTTCTTCAGCCAACCTCAAATTCTCCCATACGTTGCATGCATGCCCATTTTTTAGCATGGATATGTTCAGTAGGTCCAGACGAACCGAATGGAGCCTTCGTTTTGATCGGAGGTGGCCGGGAACTCAAAAACATCGCTCAGAGGTGCCACTGGTTCTGGAGGCATCGCAGGAGGTGCCTTGGCAGAGGTCGAGGTAGAGGATAACTTGCGGGCGGTTGGATCGGGCGATTGAAAGACATCGGATAGCCACGATCAGAAGATCTCGCGCGGGATCGATTGTGCGGTCGAGATCTGGCGCGCGATCGATTGAGCGGCCAGGATTCGCCCCGCAGCAAAATCCCGCGTCCCACATCGAAACGGCTCCTGGTTTTTCCGCGGTTTAACAATGTTCGGCTGCCACTTAACGTCCAGTTGAACTTCTCCCTCCACGGTGCCGCCCCGCACCGTGTTCTCTCTGCGGGCGCACACTTGCGCCCACCCCTGGCACTCGGGCGTGCCACTGGCGCCCACTATGAACACACGGGCGTGCTATGCGCCCACCATGCGCTCCTCCGGGCGTGCCCTGGCGCCTACGCTGCGTCCTGCGGGTGCGCCCCTGCCTCAGGGCTGCTTCCTTGGCCTTGAGGGTTCCCCACGGGCGTGGTGACCTTGAGTCCCACAAGAGCCTTGGGTGATGACCCTCGGCTGGCCTCCTTGGTGGCTCTCTTTTTGCTTAAGTATTGAACAAACACTTTTGTTTAAAAACAAAGTAACAAGCTCAACATGCCAAATTCCACTCCCTTTACTTCTTCACCATTTCTTATTCAAATGGATTCCTCCTCTCCTCATATAATGTATTTCTGCATAGGATGGAATTCCTGAAGGGTCTTCATCAACCGAAGCTCCTGAATCACATATATTCTTCAATTTTCTTCATTGAACCAATCAGAGATCAAGTTGGATCAATTTCAATTCCTCATGAACTAAGAGATAGTGCATGGTCTTCATTAATCCACAACATCCACTTAGTAGTTGTGGATGGATCATCTTCATCTCCTCATGCATTGTTAAGACAATGCATGGACTTCTAACATTGTTGTGACATTGTATCCTTTTGATACAAGTTCTTGGAACTTTAAAATCATCTCATCAATCATATGATATAATGAGGATGCTCCATCATCATCCATTCTTTAAGTGGTGTAACTTAATATCATCTTGATACAGGTATTGAAACATTAAGATCACTTCTACAATCGTCTGATATTCATGGAGAATGTTTCAACCATAATCTCCTATGCCACTTAGTGAATCTCCTAAGTGACATGCCTCTAAGTACCATGGCCATTCTCCTTCATCACCATCACCATCACATCCTTTTTCATTCACATCTTGACATTCCTTGACATCCATTCATTCCATGACATCATCATGCCTCATTGACAACAAATGCAACACTGTGCATTTCAAAGTCCTATAATTAACTATTGTGGATAAAGAAACAATTAAAATATATTACTGAAGATGTGAAGTAGTCCATGGTAATATATTATGATAATAAGAGTGTAATTGATCCCATAAAGAATATTTTTCGATACACTTATACAAAACATATCAAAATATAGTGGCACTTTATTTAAGAATGGTTAGAATAATGACTGATCATATTGGAGTATGTTGAAACTAACATGAATATGGTAGATATCATGTCTAAACCATCAGCCACTCCTATGTTTGATAATTATTAATTAAACCTCATTGTTTAACCCCATCTATCAACTTGAGTAGATTTGGATATACCCTTCTCCCAATGAATATAATTATTTCTTAATATTTTTGAAGTTTGGTAGGTTTAATTGGTTTATATGATCCATGGGGTGTGTTATGTTGAAATGATATCATATGACCCTTAATATTTAGTTTTATTATCAAAGGGGGAGAAATTTTAGTGATATTTAATTAAAGTATGTCAACATGGGAAACTTATGTCATTTATTAGAAGTGGTTTAGTATTTTGACTCTCTAATTGAGGGTGAATTATTAATTTTAAGATATGGAGAGTTATAGTATAACATGGGACATATTATACTCTAATGAACTATTGTTTTCTATGTGAAGAATTTATCACATAGACTTAGAGTGATGGATGAACTTTTTTGTTGTTTTCCATTGGTTGTGGGGTATTCAATTTAACTTTGGATTTTCAAAAAACCGAATGGGGGAGAATGTTGGAACCAATGTGTTTTTAGATGGTGTTTGGTGTTAGTGTTACATTTTCTAAAAATATAAAGCCTAAAAGAGTGACTAATGAATTTTTTTGTGGAATTATTTTTACAATGTTTTCCAATTTTTTGGGCTTGAAAATAGGTGGTTCTGTAAAAGATCTACAAAGTAATCAAGGTGAAGGAAGACCATTTACTTACTCAAGTACGAGGTTTATAAAGTCTAGTTTGAAAAACATGTAATGATTTCAGTGTAGGGTTTCTCGCACAATAATGGTTCATGAAGTGGATCAATTGGATAACATAGTAGATTTGGTGATTTTCTTTGGTAGTTCTCTATTTGAAACAGGAGCTCATGGTGTCAGAATAGTGATTTTGGATCGACTGTGGAGTCTAATACATGGTCTTCATGGATTGTTCATGGTATTATAAAAAAATTGATCAACCACATAGTCAAGAACGTAATCTGTGAAGGGAGTAAATGGTCGTAAAACATTTTTTTATAAAGTATCATTAAGGTTTATTTATAGGGGGTTAAATAGTAATTTTGGTGGATAAGAATTTTAAAGGTGGCCATTTCCTATAAATAACTCACTAATTACTTCATCAAGAATCGATTATAAGTTGAGGAATATCAAGAGATCAATCATAAGGTTGAGGAAGGAATGAAATATTCGTGAAGTAATAATAAAAAAGTGATTACATAGGTATCAATTTTCAAAGTGGAGGGTGTGTTTCATGAGGTGAAGTACATGGCCCATAAGCTTGAATATGTGGTGTCTATAGTCAGGTTGTGAGGTATATACATGAAGTGTAGAACATAGTACACAAAGGGTGATACATAGTCTGTGAGGTTGAGTGTGAGGTGAACTAAGTTCCTCATGGTTACTTCATGTGTATTAGTTTCAAGTGGTTATTTTCATATCATGATCACATGTTGGTATTTTTTGATAATTCAAAATTCATTAGAGAATTAAATTCGGGTTTCTATTATGCAAATAAAAACATAATATATTAAAAATGTGGAAGAAATATTCATGTTAATTAACTAAGACTTTATCTTGAGAAATTTGTAAGGAGATGATAGAAGTTATTATAGGGAGGAAGTGTGATGTCCCTAAAATCATTTTAAAGGTAGTGCTCCTAGAATAAAGTTACCATGATTGAACAATTATAATTCACCAAATATAGTGAAGAATAGTGGATTTTGGTATGACCAAAACATATTCAGCATAATATTCTTATATAATCCCTTAGTGGTGAACCAAATAAAATTATTTTCTTCCATTTAATTTCTTATTTCATGTTTTTAGTCAATATGTATTCTATTAATAAGGTTTAATGAGTTCCTCCCAAGGAATCCTAGGGTAAAACACACACATTTCTAGAACAATGCCAAATCCTCTAGACCAATGGGATGTCTAACCTAATGTCCCTCTACCCATGGATACTTTAATCAAGGGAGAATAAAAATTCATACTAACCCTAAAACGTTATTTGAATAAAATATATTCAATAAATAAATCCAAGATAATATCATTAATTATAAATCAAGGACAAGTTATATGAAAACTAAATCTTATCTTATCATACCTAACATGTAATTAATTTATAGATAATTTAATTCGAAGTGGTTCATCACATAAATTTATCATACACCATATTCCTATTTCATAAAAAATCTATAAACATTAATATTCTAAAGAAATATAAAATAAAAAACACTTTATGTATTTTTCCTATATTATAAAACCCTGAAAATTTACTAACTAATTTATTAAAGAATTCATGTATCACTGAGTCTCTACAAAAACAACTTTTTTATAGCCTATCCAAGGAAATATATGTTTTCCACTTCTGTGATGTGAATTTTAAAAATCTAACATACACGGTTGCGATGAGTAAGTTACCTGGAGTCCGATAAGAAAAACATAATTTTTAGTGAATAGTAACCTACCCTTCTGAACAGTAACATACCCTTATGAATAGTGATATACACTAATGAATAATTACCTTGCCTATAATAGTATATAAATAATATTCAAGTGAAAGTATGGTATACCTATGCTTTGGAATAAGTAAATAAATGTTTTAAAACTATTGTTTTTTGAATAATTTATTATTTTAATTAAATATTAAATTAATCATATTTAGAAAATTATTTTTAAAAAATTGAATTCTTTTTTGAATTATAAACTTCAAAAATGGTTGGGGTGATTTTTTGGGATTTTCCTGAAACACATGAGTTTTTGATGAATAGTGAAATACCACAATTTACCAAATAAGATAATTATAGATTCATGCATGATGTTATGCTTATGTTAGCCCAATTGGTTCGGGATAAAATGATAAAATTACTATTCATGGTCAAGGAAGACTCACTATTCATTGTCTTTTGGGGAAATAATAAATTAATGAATTTTATATTGAGAAATCTCCTCTCTCCTCTACTATATAAACCCCCTCTTACCCGCTATTCTCTTCACTCCTCTCAAGCCTTGTGCCTTCCCCAAATTCTATCCAAATATCCTCACAACCTCCTCTCCCACTTCAATAAAGTCTTGGTCTCATAAAAAGGCCAAACTCACTCAATTAAATAGGCTCTCAAGGAAGTTTGGTTCCAGAGGTAATTTCCTCTTTTCAATTCATTGTATTTCCTTTCAATTTCATTTGTTTTTCTTTTTATATTACCTATATTTATCCAAATTTATTGATGACTTTAGTTCCTTACATTTACTATAATGTTTTAAAGATAGTGTAATATGTTATTAGCATCTCTCTGTTTTACCTTTTTTTATACTAGTAGCAATAACACCATCCGAGATGTGTCAATTTTACACATTCAACGACGATGGGATTTAGATTTCTATTGTCAATATCAATTATGGTAATTAAACCATTATTTTTATGGTTGAACCATATTATTATATATTTAATATAAACTATTTAGGGTTCTCTAATCTCTTTGTACAAATGTTACTATGTTATAAAGAAAAATGAGTTTGTTGTAATCAAAACCTACAAATTAACCAAAATAGTTATCATTAAAGTTCTATATAATAATTCATCCTCTTTTCATGTAAAAAGGTTATATAAATGATCATTAAAAATTCTGTTTGTTCATAAATAATATTTAATTTAAATTCTGGAGATTTACATCCATTCCCCAAGAACTCCTTTACTTAAGAACAAGTGAACCGTTTATGAAAATCGAGATAAGAAACACTCTCGAGCGACGGAATTTGATATTATAACTTATCAATAATGAAATAAATGAACTAAAAATAATTATGATAATATAAATAAATATCTAATATGTTCTTAATTAAGATTTTAATTAGTATAATTTTATATTTTAGGACCTTAATTTCAAGAGGGGAACACATTCAGAGTTAAGGTAAGGGTTTCTTCATCTCACATCAATTTTTGTGAGATTTTCCATATTCACTACTAATAATTTTGTATAGTGTATGTATACAGACCATTGATGTCACATATCATGAATATATTTATATTCCTGGTCTTAATTTTATAATTATAATATTATTAATTTTGGGGCATACGAATCATTTGATTACAAAGTGGTGTGGGTTTTTTCGCCTGAACTCCCATTTTCATTCGGGTTACTTTGATTGTCTAATTACCTCAATAAAATTCTTATGTATTATTATTTACTCATCATAAATTAGTTTTTAGTGTTATATATATGTTAACCAACTAGAATCATTCATTATTTTATTTATAGTTACATTTTTTAAAAGGAACTTTCAAATTTGTTTCCGAAATACAAACCAGATTCAAGGGTTATTTTCAAATTCTTACTCGTTTTCATGTGTACTCAAAAATAGGTTTTAAGGAACCATTAGTTTTATAAAAAAACTAATTTTATCATGAAAAGTATCTTGGATAATTTCTGGATTTAGGAAAACAAATGTTCCTTTCCACTTTAAAATTCTCTTTAATGCTTTCCTTAAAATGCTCTAAAATGTTTTATTTATAAAGAATCTTAAGAACTCTTTTTTACATGATTTCACTTCATCGGGACATCATTTATGCCAAAAATATAATTTCAATGTACTATTATTTTATTTTATGTTATATTCATGTTTAAATTGTTATTTCATAGAAAATATAAATGATTTTCTAAAAGGAATCTTCTTTAAAAAGTAAAAAAGGATTTTTCTCATCTCTCATTAACTTGTATGAGATTTGTGCCTTGTTAACCACTTATTTATTTCTTTTGGGGTATGTAATTACCTTTGGTATATCATATCAAGAGTATCATTTTTATCATGATATTCTAAGGGATTATGATTTGAGTGTTTCAAGGTGGTATGAGATAGTTTGGAATGTTTTAGGATCATTTCCTCAAGAAATTGTCAATGGTATCATTTATAAATATATTCTTCAATGTCAAAATCCTTTGTTGAATGTTGTACTTAATTGAGGTTTATATATTATGATATCATCTACAATATTTAGTTGAAGGATTTATAGTTATTTTGACTATGGATATTCTATTTTGATACCATTCACCATATTAGTCTGAATGGTTAGTGTTTATGTTCAATGATTGGGGAAAGTTAGTTACATTTCATATGATCATTTCAATATGAATGTATATGATGTTTATGTTTATCCCCTTCCATATGAGGAATGAATTAGACATAGTAATTGTTTGTTGGGGCATGCTATATCCCCTCGTTGCATCGGTAGGTCTCATGGGGAAAATAGACGGGGAATTGACTGAGGCCTTTCCCAATGTGATATATAGATTTTGGTCGAGGCCTTAATCATTAGACGTCTTGGCCGAGGCCTTGAAAAAATGTTTCAGAACATCTAGCATATGAACTTCCCTCATTATTAAAATAGAAATTATGGTTCATGTGGTTATTAAACTAATAGAATACTAATGATGATGTTTATTTATGGCATTACTTACTCAGCTCTTATTCCTACCATAATGTGTTCAAGTGTTTGTTAAAGGCACATATTTTTATGTATTCAACATGCCTACTGTTTATGTTATGATATCTTCCTTTGTATTACATACCCTTACTGAGCATTTGAGATCACCCCTTTCATTTGTTTTTTCTTTCCCCATGTTAAGAAGAAGAGATCATTTATTGAGTTTTCAAGGATGTAGTTTATTACCTTTTGTTATGTATCATATTCTTTTTCATTTAAAAATGTAAAATGGGTTCCTTGTATGTATCTAGTTTCTTCAAGACTAATAAAATGATTGGTCCTTCGAGATGCTTATTCCTTGTTTATATATCAATGTAATCAAATAAGGCATTGAATCCAGGAAAATGGTTTCGGGTCCTTATAGTTGGTATGAAATGAAATTTAGTAGAATACTTGGAAACTAGATTTAGAAAATATATATTAGAAAATAGTTCCTAAGATGGTATTTTAGGATAAACATACAAGAAAGTCCTACTATTTTGGTAAGGAATATATTATTTTTCTATTTCAAGTAATACATCCCTCTCTGGATATGATCAGGTAGAGGTGGCTCGGTCACAGATGTACCTAAGAGTGGAAGCTCCGTCAAGGAGTTTCGGGCTTGGCCTGGGGTATCTTGGAACTTGACAACGGGCCATGCTGCACTCTTGATTATGAAACTCCCAGGGTATATGCTTAGGATAATTCACATTTTATTTACCCACTATTGTGATGGATTTATGTCCCCAATGTAACCAAAGTACATGGTTCTAGGATTTATGATGCATAAATTTAGGCTATGTGCTATATCATGTTTACAATTATAGAGAGTTCATAATTTTAAGAGCTAATATATAATGTGGAATTGATTAGATATGGCACCTAGCTAAAGAAATGAGAGCTTCACCAATACACGGGATGTGAAGGGTAAAAAGAAACATATCTCTAATGGTCTTAAGCCATATTTTCAAAGGAATATTATCTCCCATGTATCCTCATCATATGATGAAATAATATCACGTGTTAACAAGGTATGTAATGACTTCCTTGAGTCCTATGGATTTTGAAGGAAGAAAAATAATAAGAGGATTGAAGAGAGATGTGGGGATAATGGGAATAATGGATAGAAGTGTTTTCCCACATGTGATAACTATGGAAAGAATCACTCTGGTAAATGCTTAAAAGGAATGGGTGTTTGTTACAAATGTGGAGAAAAAGGAAACCAAGTTCATGATTGCAAGGGTATGAAAGTGGTTTCCAATGTAAAATGTTTCAATTTCAAGGATATGGGATACTATGTGAACCAATATCTCAATCGTCAAAGGAATATACCCCAAATTATGATTTTGGACGATGAGCAAGTTATGATGCTACCGCGGATGAAGTAGAATGATTATTATTCCTAGTCAAGAATTATGCCATTTTTATATTTTGTCAATAATGTACTGGTTGTACTAATTATGAGATATATAAGGATTGTACTAAAGTAACCTTTCATTAAGGATTTTAGGTCATATGATGAATGGTACAAAGGATAATTGATTCAGTGGAAAGTTAAACTTTTTAGAAAAAAACATGATTGAGGGAAAGACAACCCTTAATATATGTCTGATGCTGAGATAATGATTGAATTAGGTAAGTATTGACTACCTTGGAACTGATTATTGACTTGTCGAGAAGTGGTCTATACTATCATCAATGAAGTTTACAACACTTTTGGATTTAATAAATATAACCAATAACATGTATCTTACATAAGGAATATGGAAGAATGCATGTTTCCAATATGGTTTTTACGGTAATTCAAGTTTTTATGATATTTCAAGAGGATACATGATGAAGTTATTCACATGTTTGGAATGTTAATTTTAGAGCTACATCTTTTTGATTAAGGGTTAATGATATGTTCATCTTGGAAATTTAGCAGACGTCATTATAATGTGTTGAATCAAAATATTTTGGAATTTTTTTAAACCATTTATGAAATGGTTTAAGTTGATCATTATATGATCTTTTAGAGGATATTGTATTACTTCACCGAATGTCCTAACCCATTCTATGTGATGAGGTAAATATAGTTAAACTACAATAAAAGGATGAGTTTATAAGTATAAATGTATATTTATACTCTTGTAGAGTGGAATAATTCCTCGACTTAAGGAAAATATTCATAAATCAAATGTTTTCTTATTATAAATATCATTGATAATATCAATGAATTTATTTTTTTTAGTTTATAGTTTTGTAATAAGAAACATTCATTTGAACATCTCCTCTACCATGTTCCATTAGAACTTCATAGTTATATTTTTCTTCCATTCCAGTTTTTTATTCTTCCAACTAATGTCACCTCATTCAAAAGCATAATTTTTCGGGTGGCCAACTCATCTACATTAACCTTTTTTAAGAGTATATTTTATTAACCCTATTTCCAATGTGGGTTTTGATAAGGAAATTTTCAAGTATCAACCATTTACTGTCAAAGTTCCATTTCAAATTTTGAGGACGAAATTTTTTTAAGGAGGGGATAATGTAACACCCGAAAATTTAAAATTTTATTTATTATACAATTCATGGATCAATAAGTCTCTACAAACACTAATTTGTTATATCCTTTCCATGTAAACATAAGTTTGTCACTTCTGTGATGTGAATTTCAAAAATCTGGCATACACAGCTGTGATGATTAAGTTATTTGGAGTCCGATAAGAAAAACATAATTTTTGGTGAATAGTAACCAACCCTTATCAGTAATAACATACCTTTATAAAGAGTTATATACCCTAATAAATATTAACCCTACCTATGATAGTATATAAATAATATTCAAGTGAATTTACGATATACCTATGCATTGGAATAAGTAAATAAATGTTTTAAAATTGTTGTTTTTAGAATAAATTATGATTATATGTAAATATTAAATTAATCATATTTATAAAATTATTTTTGAAAAAATGAATTCATTTTTTGATTCTACATATCCAAATATTGTTGGGGTGAATTTTTGGGATTTTCGGAAATACATGAATTTTTTGATGAATAGTGAAATACCATAATTTACAAAATAAGCTAAATAAGCTAATTGTACAGTCATGCAAGATGTTATACTGATGTAATCACAATTGGTTCGGGATAACATGATAAAATTACTATTCTAGGTCAAATAATACTCACTATTCCTTGGATTGTGGGTAAATAATAAATTAATGAATTTTATATTGGGAAATCCCCTCCCTCCTCCACTATAAAACACCCTTCTTACTTTGCCTTCTCTTCACTCCTCTCAAGCCCTATTCCTTCTCCAAATTCTGTAAAAATATCCTCCCAACCACCTCTACCACGTCCATCAAGTCTTGGTCTCCTAATAATACCAAAACCTCTCCCTTAAAGAGGCTCTCAAGGAAGTTTGGTTCAAGCGATAAATTCCTCTTTTCAATTCTTTGTCTTTCCTTTCAAGTTCATTTGGTTTTATTTTTCTATTACCTCTCCTTATCCAAATTTTGTGATGAATATAGTAACTTTCGTGTACTGTAATTTTTTCATGATAGTGGAATAATTTATCATCATATCTCCCTTTTACCTTCGTTAATACGAGTTGTAAGAACACCATCTGAGATGTGTCAATTTTCCACATTCAAGGACGATGGGCTTTCGATTTCTATTATAATTCTCAATTATGATCATGAAACAATTTTTTTTATTGTTGAACTATATTATTATATATTTAATATACCCTATTTAAGGTTTTGTAATCCCTTTGTACAAATGGTACTATGTTATAAAGATAAATGATTTCGTTGTAATCAATACCCACAAATTAACCGAAACTGTTGTCATTAAAGTTCTATATAATAATTCATCCTCATTCCATGTAACAAAGTTATATAAATGATCATTAAAATTTTTTTATGTTCATTATGAATATTTAATTTCAATTGTATATATTTATATCCATTCCACATGAACTCCATTACTTAAGAACAATTGAATAGTTTATTAAAATCAAGAAAACCAACACTCCGGAGCGACGGAATTTGATATTATAACTTATCAATAAGGACATAAATGAACTAAACATAATTATGATAAACTAAATAAATTTCTAATATATTCTTAATTAAGTTTTTAATTATTATACGTTCATATTCCAGGACCTTAATTTCAAGAGGGGAACACGTTCGGAGTTAAGGTATGTGTTTCATCATCTCACTTCCATTTTTGGGAGATTTTCCATATTCACTACTAATAATTTTGTATGATGTAAGTATTCTGACCATTTATGTCACATATATTGAATATATTTATCTAAATGGTATTAAATGTATCATTTTAATATTATTAATTTTGGGGCATATTAATTATTTGATTTGAATGTGGTAAGGGTTTTTTTCGCCTGAACTCCCATTTTCATTCGGGTTACTTTGATTGTATAATTACCTAAATGAAATTATTATGTATTATTATGTACTCATCATAAATTTTGTGTGAGTGTTATATATATGTTAACCATCTATAATAATTCCTTATTTTATGTATAGTTACATTTTTTAAAAGGAACTTTAAATTTTTTTTCCGAAATACAAACCCGATTCAAGGGTTATTTTCAAATTCTTACCCATCTTCAAGTGTACTCAAAAATATGTTTTAAGGAAGCCTTAGTTTTATAAAAACACTCTTTTTGTCCTGAAAATTATCTTGGATCATTTCTGGATTTCATAGAACAAATTTTCCCTTCAACTTAAAAATTATCATTAATACATTCCTTAAAATGCTCTAAAATGTTTTATTTATAAAGAATCTTAATAACTCTTTTTACATGGATTCACTTTAGTGGGACATCATTTATGCCTAAAATATAATTTCAATGTCCTATTATTTTATTTTATGGGATAATCATGTTTAAAGTGTGATTTCATGGAAAATATAAATTATTTTAAAAAAGGAACCATCTTACAAAAGTAAAAAGGAATTTTCTCATCTCCCATTAACTTTTATTAGATATATGCCTTGTTCACCACTTATTTATTTCTTGTGGTGTATGAACTTCCATTTGGTATATAATATCAAGAGTCTCATTTTTATCATGAAATTCAAATAGATCGTGATTTGAACGTTTCAAGGTGGTATGGGACACTTTGGAATGTTTAAGGGTTATTTCCTCAAGAATTTGTCAATGGTCTCATTTATAAATATATTATTCTATGTCAACATCCTTTGTTTATTTTTGTACATAATTGAGGTTTATCTATTAGGATATTATCTAAAATATGTCATTTAAGTGTTTCTAGATATTCTAACTATGGATATTCTATTTTTATACCATTCACCATATTATTTTGAATGGTTAGTGTTTATGTTCCACGATTGGGGAAAGTTAGTTACATTTCATATGATAGTTTCAATATGATTGTATATGTTGTTTATGATTATCCCCGCTCATATGAGGAATTCATTTGAAATAGTAAGTTTTATATGGGTCTCTCTATAGCCCCTCAGTGCATTGATAGGTCTCATGAGACAAATAGACGTGGAATTGGATGAGGCCTTTCCCAATGTGATATATGGATTTTGGTTGAGGCCTTAATCATTAGACGTCTTGGATGAGGCCTTGAAAAAAAGTTTCAGAATTTCCAGCATATGCACTTCCCTCATAATGAAAATAGAATTTATTGTTCATGTGGTTATTTGACTAGTATAATACCCATGATTATGTTTATTTATGACATTTATTACTCGGCTTTTATTCCTACCATAACATGTTCATGTTTTTGTTAAAGGAACATATTTTTAGGTATTAAAGATGCCTAATGTTTATGTGACAATATCTTTGGCCATATTTCTTACCCTTACTGAGTGTTTGAGCTCACCCCTTTTATTTGTTTTTTCCTTCCCCAGGTTAAGAATAAGATATCATTTATTTAGTTTTCAAGGATGCAATTTATTAGCGTTTGTTATTTATCATATTCTTTTTAATTTCAAAATGTAAAATAGGTTCCATGTATGTATCTAGTTTATTCAAGAATACTAAACTAATCGATACTTCAGGATTATTAATCCTTGTTTATATAACAATGTAATCAAATATGTTAATGGCTCCAGGAAAATCGGGTCGGGTCGTTACAAAAATCATGAGATGTAAAATGAGAATTTCATATTCAATTTTGGGATGAAAAAATCTAATTTTTAATTCCTAAAAGATATCATTTATATAAAAAAATTATAAAATATAAGAATCTCTATGAAAATATAAAATTTTAAATATTTTTTACATATCATATTTTATCATTGGTAATGGGGAATTATCAATAATAAAAAATAATTGATATTATCGCCTATTATAGGTGATATCGTAAAGCTCTAGTTGTATTTGATTATATCAGCTATATCGGTAATATGACCTGAAGCACTATTTTTAAAAAAATATATAATGTTCAATCATAGATTATGACATCATATATCATATCCTATAATATAGAATAAAAACGTGATATTTTTTTTATATTATACCTTATGATATAAGACAATCATATTCTATGTTTAAGACAAACAGAAGCTAAACACGCATGTTTTACATAATGATACAAACCCAAACACATTATAATAAGGATATTCTTTGAAAAATAGCAGTAAAAACATATTAATCCATTGAATATAGAGGATTTGATACCGTTGATGGGATTTTGAGTGTTCAAAGAATGAACATGTCAAGGGAAGAAATCCATATTATTCTTCATCTTACTTCTACCAAATCTATATTATTCCTAATCATACTTATACCTATGAGATATTTCATTGGAATTAGGATCCTCATTTATAATGATAGTACCTTGAGATCTTCCATGACGTGTTACCACCTTCCTCATGAAGATAAAGGGAGAACCATGAATTTGAAGAGAGTCTCTCTTCTAGATTGCATGCATTGATTTAACATCAACAGAAGGGATCCTATAACTTTTATAAAATCTATTCATTAAATGAATAGAGTAGACATATTAGATCATTGACTTACATACTAAGGAATTTTTCTCATGTTACTTCCAATTTTTTTATGTTAAAAATCATTTGAACACTTAAAAAGAATGTATAATGCATGAATGTTAATAAATGAATCGATGTTATTGATTCATAAATTAAAGAACCACATTGGAAAATTTAATATAACTCATTCATGAGATATCATATCTCATATGTATTTCCTATACTATAATGGAAATAGATCAAATGATACAGTATAGGCATCCACATAACAATGTCATAAACTACAATTCAATGATACAATAAAATATGATATCCTTGTTTTTTGTGAATCCCCAACAGTGAATACACAATATTCCTTAATACATTACAAATCATTTTTATATATATACACATAATAATTTTAATACATTACAACCTGGATACATGTATACATTATGACCTTAAGTCATCATAGCCTACATATACATGTATGTCATAACCATGATCCACTACAACACGTATGAGCACATATCGTATAACTATAAGACACTATATCTAAGATATGACTACATTAAAAACTATTTATGTAATAGAGACTGTGCTAGGGGGAATAAACAACCATCCATATCATCAAAAAACTAGATATTGGGAAACACTCAAAACTTAAGGCCAAATATGGGAATCAGTCTGTTATCTGTCTCAGTAGGTGGAGTGTAAGAAATAACAGAACATAATGGATGTAATATAACAAAACCATTCTATGGGAAAATATACTAAGACTTATAATTTAGAAAAAATACCACATGAAAATATAGTACCTTTCACTAAGAACGGGGACTTTGATACATTCTTAAGCACCTAAGTATTAAAGGTTCAATAATATCACTAATTATTTATCATTAATCATTTACTAGTCTTTTATAATCAATATAAATTTTGGATTAACATTTACCTTATTTATCTGAATCGTGTGTGATTTTAAAATCCAGTACTATATTTCCAGTTTCCATAACCATTCTATTTTAATCATTTACCCAATCCATGGATCTCCCATATAAATATATCAATGTTTTAATACTTTTATGAATAACCAACTTTAATTTTTAGTCATATTCCAATATATTCATATGAGTTCATGAACTATATCCATTTAATTAATTAATTTATTAGTAATTAGTTACCATTATAAAATCTCATGTACTAATACATTCCAATATAAACATTATAGGAGGAAATACCTAAATGGAATAAGAAAATATATGCGAGAGATAAGCATAAATTAATAAAAAAATAGACATATAATTAAAAATAAACAAATAAAATTAAATAAATAATCATTCAGCAACCAATAATCCAACAATCCCAACATCAATTACAATAACCTTTCACACTATCCCATCATTAACCACATCAAGATGCCACCCTAACAATATCATAATAATTCCATCATCACTATTTCAACCAACCGTACTAGTTTCCATATAAAATCACAAAAAGGGATGAAAAATTTCATATATATGTATGGAATAAAATAAAAATCTAGTGGTAGAAATGTTTATGGGAAATCAAACATTCTTGAATTAATGAATAAAATATTATAGAAAATGAGTCATGAATATATTTATACATGAATTATTAATTCCAGCAATCATTATAATTTTCTACCATCTTGATTCATAAATTCACTATGAGGAGGTTTTAAAAAGTAATAAATCTTTCATAATGTCAACCTATAGAAAAAAATATCATCTTAAATAATATGGTTGAAGGAATATTTAATCATGATTAACATTTAAAGAAAAAATAATAACTTCAATGTATGACTTGTTCTTTAACCATGTTGTCTTACCATAAATAAGCTATTTAATAAATTTTAGACATGAAAATATGAACACGAAACAAATATAATCATTCAAAAAATAATATCACACTATATAGAAAATATCACGAGGCAGTCAACTTAAAGAAAAGAATAATCATATTTTAAGATACACCAGCCTTCCAATTATTTAATTATAGTTTTTTTATCTTTTTAATTTTAATATCATCCATTTTTTCATTATAAAACATCCTAATAATATCAGATTTACACATAATATAATGAGAATTCTTGAATCCCATACATTAATACAAATATTTGATGATCATCGTAATTGATTGGAATGATGGGAAGGTAAAACCACCCCAAACCCTCATAAGAAACCCCAAATCCTAAAGATAATATCCCACCAAGGGTCCTCTATAAATCCCTGATAAGAACCCACAAAAATAAAAGTAATAGAATTGTCATGGTTTTTTAAGAAGGAAAAAGAGATCAACAGAGAGAATAAAAATGTGGAAAAGAGATACCTTTTATCGAAGGTAGTAATTTCAAAAAGAAAATGCCTAAATATCAATCATAGAGGAATAGGTTCATCTAAAATTCTTTCACATCCCCAAGGATTTGAGAGGATAATGAACAAATAAGATGAATTTGAGATGTGATTATAATTTAAAAAAACATAGAAAAAACTATGATATGGAATGATAGAAATTTTATTCCCCATGATAGGCCAACATCTAAGGCTAATAGTGTGAACTACCATATAGATCCCCCTTTCTCTCATTGTCAATGATCATTTCATAAATGAGAATAAAGGGGTGTATAGCATGGTAAATGGAATCACTCTATAATACTCAAGTCCTTAGGAATCATGAAGGGTTCCCCGAGACTTTTCCCTCAAACCACTCAACCCAAAAAAAAACTATATCACATTTCAAGAACCACGTCACAACAACTCTGAAAAGTAAAAAACCAAAAAAACCTCCACTTATATTGATTCATGATGCAACACCCATGATCATGGTATGAGAAAATCCTACGTAAGGGTTCACTAATTTGTGAGGATCATTCACACCACAACATAATCCCATAATTCTATGACCATATATAAGAGTAATATCCTTAAATAAGATTCAATACTTTTCTAAAAAGAATAAAACCCATATGTAAGGAACAATTATGTTATAAATAACTCCCCTCACTCTCTAACTCTATAAATAAGGAACTATCATGCCGCAAAAAATTGTCATTATGTGAACCCTAAGAAAACTATCCAAATTTATTCCTTCACTGACAATACTACCATGAAATATCCCCAATATTACTTATCACACTATAAATGAAAAATATGAGTTCATAAAAATTCAAGACCTTATAAAAAATACATTTCAAATTATTCTCATCATCATGAATCAAAACCAAACTAGAGAAGGAAATATAAAATGTGGTCATCATAAATAAAACACCGTATTAGGTACACTTTAAATAGATTTATTTCTATAATAATATCACAACTAAATCAACAAAAAGAAAGGGAAAAATCACACAACATCATCAATAATCTCAAAAATCATTCCAGGGAAATACATATCATCTTAATAAAATCAATTATCAAATAAATAATGATATGAAGTGTGCATCTATGACTCACAATCCCAAGTACAAACTTCTAGTCCACCATGTTAACACTAGATATGAACCAAGGTAATATAATTCTCATTAAAAACTTTCTTCTAGAGGTTTGGAATCTAAAAAAGGTCATTCCTCAAACATCTTATCATATTTTACATCCAAACAACTTTAATAAATAACATGTGATTCATCATGATGATACTGAAGAATATGTGACACATGGAATATATTATAGATATAATCTATCTATGGAGGATGAACCAAAAAATATAAAACTTCGCTAACATTCTCCAATACCTTGAAAGGACTAACAAATTAGGGAAAAATATTACACTAATGATGAAACATCTACTTCATATGATGAGAAGATAAATTTATGAACACTTTTTCTGTAATCCAAAAATAAAAATACAACATACTATGAGTATCATGGGACTTTTGATGATATTTAACTACCTTTATATAATCAAAAATCACCTACACCTTCTCAGTCAAGCACTACACCAATTCTGATATGAGAATGTTTTAATCTCCATCCACATTCCAATAAAATATATTTACAATTTTGATCATACATTTCTTCAATGGGGTCCATACTAATGGTTGAGTTATGAATATTACTATAAGAAAACTCATCCATGTATAGGTTCTTCACCCATGAACCCTAGAAATCTAGAATTCATACACATAACATTTCTTCCAAAGACTGTATAATCTTCTCTATTTGAAAATCCATCAATAAATAAAAATTTGTGATAAGGAATAACTAAGAGAAAAAAGAATGATGGAGACATATATATACTTATTAGGTGAAACAAGGATCATGATTTGAGATTATTTTCCTCAAAACCACAATGGAGCCTCAAAATATTCTTCAAATACTACCTTAATAAGACATCCACCATGCTTGAATCCTTAATCAATAAGAAGTTTTTTAGCATCGTTAAAAAATAAAAAATCATCCTAATTATATAATATCCACCCTATACCAAGGTAAACCGCTCATTAAATCCATCAAAATTTCCACCCAATTTCACTGAGAAACATTTAGCTGTTGAAGAATCCCACTAGAAACATGATGTTAAACATTCTATTTCAGATAAACCAAACATTAGGATTCAAATGATATAACTAATATATTCGTCCTTAACCACTAAAACTGGCCACTTAATAATTGATACATCTTAGCCATTCTAGGATGAATGATCTTGGGAGATATATGAAACTCATGAAAATTCACTTCCCATATCACCAAGGGAAAAAAGAACCTCCCCTAGAACAACACCCAATATTGATCATCCTTAGATAATCTCTTATGGGAATCCACATAAAAAACTCAATCCATCCAAACATATACCATAGAATCCCTTAACTGAGATTACTTAACCTACTACATCATGGATGAATGCACATTCATCTGGTAGAGACACTCTCTGCACTCAAATTCCCCCATATTGAGGTGAATCACAGAAATCTCTTCCATCAATATCTAAGAATCCCTATATTCACAATTTCATGACCTTTCCCCAATAGAAACCCCTTAAAATCCTATATTTATGATGAGAGAAACCTCTAAGGCCCGCCTCTATTGGTCCCTAGGTTGGAGACTAGCAGCGAGGGTCTAAAAAATGAAAATGGGAGGTATTTTTCTAATAAATCTCATGACCATGATAAATAAACCATCAATTAATTACATAATATAATTAAACTAAAATACCAAAATAACTATAGTTCAATATGATATCCCATAAATATAAATCTCTAGGATAAAGTTCCAAATGTAAAACTCATAGGAAATAAATCCAACCATGGCCCTTGGATCTAAGCTAGTATTTTCTAGTTAAATAACTAAACCCACCCTAGAAACCTAAAAAATATATTCATATATATAAATGTAATCATACATGTATACCCAGTATGATCCTCCTCAAGACCAATCATGAACAAGTTGGAAGAGGTATAGTAGTTTCCCAATGAAAAAAATATAATAACCAATAAGAACCTACCAATTAAACTACCAAAAAACATCTCCAAGAATCCCTCACCAAATATATCATATGAATATAGTAAAATAATTTTGAATAATGTTGCAAGAAGGTACCTCACACCACTTTTCCTCTTGTTTTTCATTCTCACATCCCAAAAAAAGGTCGTGGTGTGCGCATCCCTTTCATATCATCAAAACCAAATCCCCAAAATATATATACCAAGTCACATATTATGTGGGTCATGTTGGGATCATTAATTTTATTCATGTCAAATTAATTTAACTCACTATATGTTTGGAATCTGGTAGTATTCTTCGGCCTTGTTAGAACAATGATAGTAGAAACATTTAGTATATGGTTCATACTATTGAAAGTTCACAAAATTCCAATGAATGATTTGTAGGGTATTATTTGGGTGTCATGAACAATGTATCAAATGGGTTGGTTAGCATATGGAAGCCTCAATTTAATGGTTTAAGTCAATGTATGGTTGACCACAAATTTTATATGATGGTGAAACCTAGTTGGCTGATAATGAACCTCTATAAAAGGATTGGGACCAACTGGTGATGTGTATGGGACTATACTGAATTGTAAAAAAATTAACATTGTCTTATTTATCTAAAGTATTTTTAAATTTTATTTATCAAGGTAATAAAAGAGTTTGCAATTTTCTCTAGTGGATGAAGGGTGAAAGTATAAACCATGTAAAAATCACATTCCCTCTTTTATTTCCCATTTATTAAATTCATGATTGTGTGTGCGATTCGTATTTTGATCATTGATTAGGGCACACCTTGAATTCCAAATTCCAGTACTCTAAGCTTGAAAAGGGGAATCTGATTTCTTAAATTCCACTACGTTGAACTACCGATAGATAGGAATATTTGGTGAACTCAACGTTAAAATAAATAATGTTTATATTGGTTTTTTATATGTCTTATTTCCCAATAAGTGGAATCAAAAGGATACTTGGTTTTGAAATACTTGGAAACCCATGTAACTTCTCACTTACCTTGTAGTCATATTAAATTTCAGTTTATCATACATTCATCAAAATATATGTAAATGGTTGTAGGAAAGGTTTGGATTAGTTAGTTCAATATAATCAAATTTTGTTTTTAGAAGATACAAATAGAGGAATATCTTATCTAGAAGGATCTCAAAATTATTATTGGATGAGAAACTCTACAAGATTAAAAATGGATACTAGGAAATGTTAGATAAAAATATTTAATCTTATTGAGGATGACATTTGTTTGGAACATGTCCTTTAATATCTGAGATAAGAACACCACAACTGCACTAATGGAAGCCCTGATAGAGATGTAAGAAAAACCAATAGCCTTAAACAAAGTGTTCCTAATGAATATTTTTTTTATCCAGTGTCTATCATAAGGAATGTCAATGGAAAATCATTTGAATGATTTTAGAATTATCATAAGTTGGATCAAGTCGGTGAAAGTGACTTTTATAGAAGTCATGTGGTCTATTCTACTTCATTCATCTTTACGAGAACCTTAATGGTTATAAAAATAATCAATACTTATTGAAGGTGTGATATTATGTTTTTAGATAACCATAATTTTATCCTTAATGATGAGTTCAAGAGAACATAGGTTTGAGAAAATTCCATTAGTGCATTGAATATTAATAGAATGGGACACCCACCTCATTGAAAGAACCATTGAAAATAATAAGAAAAGATAGGATATAAGAGTCGTAGAATGTTTTTTGGATAAGGGATTTCCTATTGGAAATGTGATAATTGAGTATATATTCAAAATAACTTTAAAATTCTCAAGGGAGACACTGGAATAACATCTTCTAGAATTTCAAAATATGTTAATGTAATATAATAAGATGGTGATCTACTTCTAAATATTCAAAATAAAATGGATTCCTAGGTGGTAGAATCTAGTGTATCCTTCCCCTAATCAGCTGATTATAGATGCATGACAATCTATATATAAAGAATATTTTGGGAATTTTGTTGGTAAAATGATTAATATTTTTAAGTGGTTGGAAAAGGATATGTAATTATTTGGACGTGGGATGGGAGTATTCATTGGTTTAAATGTGTGATACACATACTAGGTCTTAAGAGGAATCACATTTTATTTAAGTAGTTGGATAATGAAGTCTTTGGTACAAATTTCAACAATGGATCATGGAAAGTGACTTGTGGTTCCATGGTTGTGGCATGAGTAGTAAAGGATAGTACCCTTTATTTGACTTGAAGTTTATATGGATGTTCAGTGGATAGAATTTTAGCCTTTCAAAATATAAATGTTTGTCTTTATAAACTGGGTCACCTTAGTGAGATGAACATGAAGATTATAATAGGGAAGGTAATTCTGAAGCATGATCATACAACTATCAAAAGTTAATAGTGTTATGTGATTAGAAATAAAAATATAGCTTCATTCAACTTGAATGTACGAAATCCTAAATCCTAGAAGATGGTTATTTTCACCATGATTTGTGGGAAACTATCTTAGTTCAATCTCATGGAGGATCATCATAATTGTTCGCATTAATTGATGATTCCATGAGGAAGGTAAGGGTTTTTTAATTAAAAATAAATCTGATGTGTTTGATGCCTTTTATTCAGTGGAAATCCATGGTGGAGTTGGAAATTGGTTGGAAATTGGAGTTCCTTAGAATACAACGGTAGAAAATTCTAGAACTCCTATCTTAAAAAGGGGATTAATATTGAGAAAATTGTATATAAAAATACAAAATATAATATATTGGAAAATTAAATCAACTAAATTTTGATAGAAAAGTTTATATGTATGTGTGTGCACAATGGTATGCACAAGGCCATATGGGAAAAAAATACTTAACATAGTAGCATACATGGACAGAATAAGTCTTTCCTCTGTAGTAAGAAAAATTATACCAAAAAATATTTACTCTGATAAGATATTGGAATTCTCACACCTAAAAATATTTGGTTTCATTTCGTATACCTTTTTCATACTTATTATAGTGATAATTTGGAGGCCAAGTAAAAAATATTGTTTTCTTGTATGATATGGAAATGAAGATTTGGGTTACTGATTATGGATTAATGATTAACAAAATATCATCATATCGAGAGATTTTATCATTAATATGAGGATTCAATAGAGGGATCATAACTTGGATGGATCAAAAGTTGAGGAAAATAGGTGAACTATTTAAATATATGTTGGTTTGGATTAAATTAGATAAACTCGCAAATACTGGTGATATAATAAATCCTTATGAATGCATAATAAATTGAACCAATTAAATATGTTATATAATGTTCAATAACTTTATAAGTATCCAGAAAATAACTAGTAGCAATGAATATGGAAGTAGTAGCACTTGATATTCATGCACTAGAAAATGATGTTCTCGATAATGTAAACACTAGTCTAAGAAGATCCTTTGGAGTCAGATGACAAGTCCAATAGTAAAGGTTTGACACAAACTTCTTACTTTTAGTGGATACTAAGGAATCCAAAAGTACATAAGATTAAGTACCTATAAGTGTCTTGAAGTAGTGGGAGATATTCATGGTGGAAGAAAAGAATTTATTTAAGTTTAATGGAATTTGGGAGCTGACTAAACTACCAAAATGGAAATTATCACTTGAAAATAAATGGTTCTATCATTTGAAAGAATAAATTGATTAAAGAATAAAGTAAAAGGAATTTTTGGGGGTTAAAGGATTCAAACAAAATGAATAAATAAATTTATTTGAGATTTTTTAACTGGTATTAGTGTATACTATAATCCAAACAATATTAATCATTATTACATCTGATTATTTACACCTCAAGTAGATGGTTGTGAAGACGACCTTTCTTTATGGTGATTTAGATGATGATATATACATGAATAACCCCAAGGATTTTTAATACCATTAGAATTAAAGCTTCATTTTCAAACTGAATAATTGTTTATATGAATTGAAACTGTCACCTCTATAGTGTAACAATAATTTTGACACCTTCATGAATAAGGAAGGTTTCACAAGGTGTGATTTTGGTCACCATTTATAAAAAATTAGATGGACTATAGAACTTATAAAATTCTCCAACTCTATATGGATGACATGTTGCTATAATATCCGAAAATTCATAGAAATAAGAATTTGAAGTGTAACTTTTACAAAAGATTAGAAATTAAGGATCATAGTCAATCTACTAAAATAGTAGGGATGAGGATAGAGAGGGATTATAAATCTAGTACTCCAGTGTTATCCTATAATGAGTACATCTAAAATATCATTGAAAGGTTTCAAATGATATAATTTAATTAGTTGGAACTCTATTCAATCAACACATTATGTTATCAAATTTATAGGTACATTAAATGGAATATGAATTCAAATACATGGAAAAGTATTGTATGCTTTAGGTATTGGAATCTTGATGTATGCTATTATATGTATGTGGCCAAAATATTTTCTTTGTAGTTATAGTGGTAAGTTGTTTCATTTATACCCCTAGTATGGAACAATGGGAAGTTGTGAATGAGACCATCGGATGATTTAAGGTATTGGTAGATACAATATAATGCTTCAGGGAAGATGATCCTCTATAAGGTTTTTTACGTGAATTGTTTTATTGATTACAAAACTCATAAAATAATAACATTTTTGGGTTTAACTTTAGTATAATAGTGATAAAATGAATTTCATGGATATATTCAGTGGTGACTTTTTCTACAACTAAATTATACTATGTTGAATCTATAGAAAATTGAAACTAGTTGATATGGTCAATGAACTTGTTGAATGAATGCAGAAAAAGAAGTAGAAGTAGGAACATTATTCAGTGAAAATCATAGTGTTATCCATCATTCCAAGAATCCATTATTTCATTCAAGAATGAAACACATTGACCTTAAACTCTATTTCATATGGAATAAATTGTTGTAAAAGGTGTTTGAGTTATGAAAGATCACTTGGAATAAAAATATGGTGTAATTTTTCACATTGTTGTTTGTCCAAGACATCATGAGGAAGCATAATGTGTTAGTGGGACTCAAATGGACAAGAGTATAATGGATAACACTATAATTAATGTGGAATAAGGAATTAGTTTTCCTAAAGTGTTGGAGGATATTTGTGTGGTTATTTGAAGAAATATTTAATTTGGATATTATTGGCATCATGAATTTTTCTTCAAGTCATTGAATTTTCACTCACCAAAATTTTAGAATCCGGTTGTTCACTTTAGCCTTGTCAGAACAGTAGTAGTTTAAACCTTTAGTATATGGGTCAGAATTTTGAATGTTCACAAACTTCCAATGAATTATGTTTCAAAATTACTTTAGATACAAATAAAAATATAACAACTAGGGTAGTTAAGTTAGTGTAATACTAAATTGAACAGAAAAGTAAATGGATGGATAATCATAAATTTTAAATATCAGTGCAACCTGTTTGACAAAAAAATAACCTCTATAAAAGGAGGTGACACCATCTATTTATGTGTTTATTACTATACTAAATTACAAATATATTAACACTTAATTATTTGGATATATTATTTCTAAATCATGTTTAATATAAGAATAAAAAAATATAGTTCTCCTATGGATTTAGGATAAAATTATTACTATGTAAAACTGGTGTTACACCACTGTTTTCCCATTCATTGAATTCTTGAGTGTGTGTGTGTGTGTCTATTATTTATATTTTGAGAATTTATTAGGGTTTATCTTGACTTCCCAATTCCAATTATATAAGTTAACAATGGTAATATCTCATAGTTTAAATTTCCATGTGTTGAACTACTAGTGGATATGAATTTTCAGTAAACTCAAGGATAAACCATCTAGTGTTTCTATCTGCATTTCGAGTATCTTCTTCCCTAATAGTTCGGACCACATCCCTTCCTTCCCTAACCCACATAGAGTCTAATGTGTGCATTGGAACGTATCGAGAGCCACAACCACATATCCAAATCTCAATCACACGTCACTTTTACATAATAGTAGAGTATCAAAAACAAGAAATACATCAACCTTATACCCTCCTCTTACCATGAACAACCCATACTATATACCACATCATTATATCATCATCATACCATAAAAAAACATAAAACTCAAGTCATCATAGCCTTTTCACATACTAAAGAGTGAGTGGGGAAGATGGAGTAGTCAAATGTTTGTTCCATCACTAACCAGGATGTTTGAGAAACGATAATTGAAACCCAGAAAATTTTGGTGTCAATAAGGTTATCTAACAAAGGTGGGGTGCATTTGAAAAAAACATAGATAAAATAAATGTATAGTCTAATACTAAACACAAACCCAACGAAAAGGGTTTCTCACCAAAACCTCACTACCACACTGATCACAACCATCTTAGTATCAATTTTATACACCAACCATCAATTCTAATTTCTAAACTACAAAACTATCCCCACTAACCATGAAAAATATCTATAAAATCAGTCAAAATTTCCCATTTAGTCATATCATTTCACTATATACAGATTTATGTTTTACTAATCAAATTTCATTTATTACAACATTTGATTAAAATTTAAATAAAAAAATCATCCATTACCCATATTTAATTCAATCTATTTCCCATCCTTTTCAAGCATTATCAGTTTCATTTACAAACACTTATTATTCAATTAAATCCCATATCGATTAATAAATTTTCTATTACTATTCACATTCCATAACCATTAGGTATTAATAATACCATCTCCACACCACAAAAGCAGCCACCACATGTGACTCCTCATATGTCCTGACAAAACCACCGCATAATTCAAGCCAATCAGTCACAGCCCTAATACCCCACACTTGTCAATGTCCATACCCAACCACGTAATTTTCAATAAAATCCCTAAAAAAATTATCAAAAAAAAATGATATGAGTTATAACATTACTTAACAACCTGTTTTCTTTAACTACAACCATAGTTTCCATTTTATATAATTCCTTGAAAATATTCCAACATCCCTTGCATATGAATTAATATAACAATTCCAAAATTAACGTAAATTTTTCCTTGCCACCATTAAGTGATTAATAGTTTATAAAATGTTATTCGAGTAGTAAAATCATAGTAATATCACACAGATCTCACCAATAATATGAATTCTCAGTATCATCAACAACCAACCAACAATCATATAAGCAATAAGAATGGAAACATTTAATCGTATGTGAATCACCACTTCCCATCAATTTCAACTATATATGATTCTTTATCTCTTTTAACCTAATTCTTACTATCCTAAAAAATAATGAAAAATAATAATATTTTTATGATATAAAACAATATAAAGAGATTTATCAAACACCCTACCTTGATATAAATATTCAAGGCAGAAATGCATGTGAATATGAGAATAAAGGATAACAACCACTAAACTCAAAAGGGACTACCTCAGAACCTAACCTAGAGAGTTCCTTTAATTCATAGAAATTGATATTGATTAACCAAGGGGTTTAAACCCTCAAGATAAATGGATGGGGAACACTAAGATTTATTGGAGTTTTATTGGATTTAAAATCGATGAAATAAAAGTCAAACCAAATAATAGTGGAGCCCCTATTTATACAGAAATCCAAAAAATCATCCACCAAAACATCATGTCATTAATAAAAGGTTGTAATGGCCCCAATAAAAATGAGATAATAGTTCTCATCCATTGAAATGGAAAAATCCCCCTAAACTTCATGGTCATTTAAAATGGGCTAGAAATTTTTTTATTGGAACCACAATAAGAACCATGGAATTGAAGTTACAATTTCAATCCTCAAACAAGCACTACAGATGATTACCATGGCATAGAGGAATACTCCTAAAATTTCTACATCACCATGAACATGACCATGAAATGGAGAGATAACGATCAATTTTTCATTCCTCATCTCACGGATCAACCTCTCTTAAACACCACAACATCACAATCAATAACCCAATCAATTCAAACTTCCCCATTTCCCATGGGTAAATGCTTAATTCACCAAACTCAAGGAGACCACCACAATGACATAAAACTTTTTACTATTATATATCGGTACTCCATCAAGAACTTCTAAGACACCAAACCTATATAAAAATCCATATCTATGGAATAGAGTCCTACTATAACAAAAGTACTTCCTAAAAATGGATGTTTCTAACATGTTCCTCTCTAACTCTAAAAAACAGACAACCCACTTTTCTCACACCACCACAGTGACCTCCATCAATCCCAAAAAAAATGAGTGTTTTAGAGCCCATATGGCCAAAACATAACTATATACCTTTGGAATACACCCAAGATCCCTCTTGAAACCTCTAGAACCCAAACCTTATAGAGTAATGGGATGCGAAGGTCTCAAACATATCATTATATTCCTCTAAAAAATTAATCCTTGATATTTAAAACCAAGCTCAAATAAAAATAGTAACTACACATCCAAACATTCCCTAATGAAATACCGATTAAACAGAATGACTCTATCACTCAAACATAGGTGGAACCAAAATGATTAAACTCAATTAATAGAGACATAACAATCATTTTAGTAAATTCATCACAAATTCAAACATCTAAATATTTACATCAAAACAAATCTCAAAACAACTCAAGTTACATGGTGCACATCTATGAATCATTTATTACATATTTTTCTCTAAGAAACCATTCCTCCAAAAAACATAAACCAACAAAATAACTCATATGCACTGCATATTCTCCTAAATGCAATGAATATTGATTGAATGATTCATGAATATCATACCACACTCAACATTAAACTCCCCACAATCAATGGATTGGGAATCATCATGAATATATTGACAAATTTTGGACATATGAAATATATTTTGGACCCATTCCAACTAAGAGGGAAACACCAAATGATGTGGAAACACACTATAATTCCTTTAAAGGATAGTTAAAATGGTTGTATAGCCTACTCTATTATCCAAACCTCCACTATCAATATTTATGTGAAACTTTTTAAAAATTTATCAATGACCTTGAACTATAGTTGTATCCTCCACTAATATTCATAAGACTTTTGATGGTCAAATTCCACCTTTATCTACTCCCAATAATTAGAGCCTTATATGTTGAGTTATATAGTATGTAGGGTCCAAGGACTACTGAATCACATTAAGTAGCCTAATGGATAATGTTGAAATAATTAGTTGTATTTCCTAGTTGTATTTGTTTTCAATATATTAGTTACAAGAAAATATGATATGTAAAGAAGATATAAAATATTAAATAACACAATTAAGTGATTTTTCCTACCATTGTGTTTTTTAGATCTATTATCATGTTTCAAACTATGAAAGGATTAAATCAAAAGAATTTCATGATAGAGAATGAATCCACCCAATGATCCAATTTAAAGAGAATACCCATGTATTTATGGGTAATTAAAATGAAATTTATTTCTCAGAACAACTGGATAGACATATCATAAATAGAAACTACTTAATCTGATGGTTGTAGTGTTTTTATTCAAGAAATGTATAGGTACTATTGATTTTTTTTTATTATTTAACATAGTTCAATATATAATTTGAGTATCTATTCTATTGACAATAATTTATATTTAAGTGTATAAAATTTGGTCACTAAATATAATATGTATAGCTATTATGAAAATAGAGAAAATCTGGTATTGAATTTCCTATATCATGGTCTGAAAATTTGTAATTAATGAATAGGATTTAAGAAAACTAAAAATGTTTTCGAATAAATCTAAATAAGATGAGGTGAACCATCCAAATGTTACTAAACATGAACTCTACTATTATAATTTATTATTATCATATGCATGAGGATTTATGAAGTATGGTGTAAATTTAGAATTAGAAGAGTAGTGGGACTACTTTGAAATGCTCAAGGATGAGTAAATAATTTTTAGGTGATTTTTTGATAATTGTTAAATAACTTTTGAAGTGTTATTTTATTTACCCAATTAATTTTAATTTATTAAAAAAATTGAGAAGATTTTAATAGATTTGAGTTGTATAGAATGATTTTGAGTTTAATTGTTAATTTATCTAGAATTATGATTAAATATGATTTTTCCAAAGTATCATTTCATATAATTTATTTTATAATTGGATATATTGAAGAAATTTTCAAAGGTAATATAATTGTATGATTCATCCAGATCTACACATGATTCATTTAGTCTGATGGAGTGAATAAATTTGTAGAGTAATTGGTGTGTAATAACTATGTATGAATCGTAAAGGAACTATATAGGAGTCATCCTATAAATTAGTTCAAGAAATTTTAAAAGTTAGGGATCAGAATAAGAGTCTTTACTTTATCTTATTAATCTATATAATAGTGGGTTATTGATTCATGTAATAGTTGGTTATTTATCACTCTAATACATGTAATAGTTTCTCATATAAAAATCACTCCTGAATGAGTGAATCTACTTACTGATGAGTGTCATTTAAGTCACTTGACATAAGAGTTGTCTACTAAGGTGGAATGTGAAAAGGGAATCAATTTGAAGAGTTACACATAATAGTAGTTCATGGAAGAGTTAAAAGGAAATATGAGTTGTTATAACCATGTATTATTGGTTTATGTAAGAATCAATATTGGTCGGCCTGGTGTTGGAAAGTTGAAAAATATGAATTTTGGTCTATGTAAGAGTGAATACATCAATTGAGGATAAATGTAGGAGTACTAGTATCAAAGTAAGAGTAATATTCCTACCCATACATTAGTATTAGTGGATGGATTTAAGATTATTTCTCCTAAGTAAAGAGCCACTTAAGAGTCAGTTTATTCATACATTGTTACTTAGGAAATTTGGAGGGAATTTTAGAAAACATATTATGAATTTATTGATTCATATGATGTAAAAGATATGTTATTAATTGAAATAAATATTATAATATTATATTTTGAATCTTAAAAAGATAAGGAATAAAAATAAAGATTATTCATGATGATGTTCAATAATACCATGATGCTAAGAATAGTTCCACATCATGTTTCTAAATTTTACCAAAAAAACATAAAGTCAGAATTAAAATATATTAAATGAAATAGATTTCATGGAAGGGATTTAAAGATGAGAAGAAGCTGAGATTTTTGGAGTAATTAAGAGATGATTTCCATAGTCAATATTGTAATTAATTTCAAATTAAATATTTTAAATTCAATATTACAAGAATGTGGGAGATATTTAGGGAACTATTGAACCAATTTATGAATATGGATGAAAATGTAAGAGTTTACATAAATATTATATATATTTAATATTCATTAGTATTTAGTGAATATAAAATATGTAATATAATTATAATAAGGTTACCATATAATTTATTGAAAAATGGAAACACTACTATATTGAATATATATTGTATCAAAGAGAGAGAACTGATGTCAAAGAAGAAGATGATAATGAAGAAGAAACCGATGAGATCAAGGAGGTTTAATTTAGTTCCTTGAAGAATATATATGAAGAAGAAGAACAAATATATTCATTGGTTTATTCTCATAGTTCCCATTATTAAATAATTTTATGAAGAAGAAGAAAGATGAAATTTTGTGGAAGGTATTCACTTGATCTTGTTAATCAAGTAAGTGGAATTAGAAAGAATAATAAAAAGGATAGTAGGTTCAGATATTAGTTTATATAATATCTCGTGTTTCTGAATATGAAGACTAATGAAGAATTTTTAATTTCTCATTATTTTGAATGTAGGGGAAGTGGAAGAAGAAGGAACTTACAGGATTATGAGTATAAGATAAAGGAAGCAGCAACACAACAACCCAATTGAAGTCTCAACTAGGGAAAGAAAAAAAATTATTTCAAATCACTTCAAATACTATCACACTATCAGGAGATAGTATAAAGAATCAATAGGATTCTATATATGGGTTATGACAAAACATACCGAAGGGTAAATGGTGATTCTCACCCCTTCATAAATATATAGAATGAAACTTCAAGTTAAATGATAACCCAAAAAAAACCACTTTTAATTATATCATGGATATTATAATGGTAAATATATGATTTAGATAATCCTAAACATATAAAGGATTAGATACTTGTATTGAGTGGTGAACCTTTTAAAAATATTATGTGTCATTCTCTATTATTTTCTTACATTTCATATGAAATTATGTATTTGGTAAATAATAGATACATTTATATATTAATCGGTAACAAAGGTTCAAAATATAAAGTTGGTTTAAAATTTTAAAATAGAATTTTTAATTTTTTTTTGAAAAATAAACCACTCTTAATTCACCCCCACCCCCACACCCCATTTGTTTTCACTAATATCTAATCATGGTCTAGAAAATCAATTATCAACAATGTTTCTCATAAAAATACTCAAATTTATACATTATAATGGAAGAGTGGTAGAATTTCTTGTATAAAAACTCAACCAAGGGGTGGTTCTTTACACATGATCCACCAAAATCCATGACATAGGCACTCATCATATCCACCAGTGTCCAAATAGTATATTTTTTCTGCCCATCCATATAAGGATGGAAAGAAACTGTTATGTGGATTTGATATCCAAAATCACATTAAGGAAATACCTAGGGCCATGATGTAAAATGACGATCCTAGTCATATAAGATGTTCATCAGCACCTCACGAAGGAGTATTACCTCATCGACATAAAACCTCATTATGAAATCCAAAATGCCCAACTCCCTGGTCACCAGAAAATGAGCATAATATGTAGAGTGGTCCATAATCACCCATATATCATCACATCCTCTCTAGGATTGTGGAAAACATGCGAATAAATCCATGAATATTTCCTCTCATTTCCACATCGGAACATCCAATGGCTAGAAAAAAACTACAGGGAATATGATACTCTGCTTTTACTTAATGACAAAATAATCATCGTGATAAAAACATAAGTGTTTTATTATTCATTCCAGCCCATCAAAGATGACTCATTATGTAATTATAAATCTCATATTGTAACACCCCGACCCTTGTAAACCAGATTCACTACATTATTTCATAACATTGGCATGATCACAAGGAAATCATGTCTCAAAAGACCGATCTGTTTAGTATTATTGGAAACAAGATTCATAGAAAAGTTCAGATTTACATCTTTAAGAGAAATAAAACATGAATATATTTCATTGGAAACATCCAAGCCTCCTATATTATTCTTGAAAGTCACTCATAACTAACTATTTCTTCTGGAAATGTGACTGACCGTGTTTGTTTAAGGTTCAAACATTCCAATCATTTTCTAACAGGTGTATTCGTAGAACCAGAAACATCCAATGATTCTATATCCATTTGGACCTACTTTCCAATGGTAGGTGCTCCTTAGTTGTAGACCGATGAGGCTTCAGAATTTGCATTGGTCGAGAGGATGGGAGGTCGGACTCACCACACGTTTTTGGGGGGAATTATTGTCTACTTCGGGACTCTCTTATAGATTTGAGTTATGTTCGTGAATCCTTATTAATTTACCAAGTATGAAAATGAGATTTCCTTTAGATCTAACAATCAATGATTGATATGTATGATAATTAGAGAATCTTTTATATGTATTTGAGGTTCTTCATCGATAAAGAATCATCCGTATTTATTAGAGATTCTTATTCAATGGTATCCTTTAACACATTATATTAAAATATTTTGGTCATTATGATAACCATACTGGTTTTAAAGCCACTTAGTGGGGCACTTGAAGTTTATTGTCATTTATAAGGACATGGGTTATTTCAGAGTTGGGATCGTACCCACAGATGGGCTACCAACGTATCCTTGTTAGAAAAGGAATCAGAACCCACGTATTTCGAGTGACAAAGTATGAGGTTTATGCAAGAGTAATGGACCAAAGAGATATGTCATAATTACTTTTACACTCTAAGCTCACGTGAGTCATGGTCGGCATGAGAAACAAGAGGTGTCAGTAAAACCTGACGATTGTTCCATGAAAGATGCAATCATAAGAAATGATGTGGGGATTACGTATGTATAACTGCCCAAGATATATGAGGATCAGGATTTACTAAGGGAAGAAACCCGAGAACAAAGTCTATAAATGTATATGTGCTTCATGGAGATTTAAATACTTAACTCAGGGATTAATCTTGAGAAGGATTCCCGAATGATAGAGGGACTGGTGATTGGGTTTTATTTCGGAGAAGGAACCCCAAGTCAAAAGAAATTAATCCTGGGGATCACTCTTGAAAAGGAGGCCAATGTTAAGGGGACTTGAGATCTGGGGCTTACTCCTAAAAAGGTGTCCTAGGTTAAGAGAAATTGTGATTGAGGATTACTCCTAAAAATCATGCACAGATTAGGGAACTTGGGGCTTACTCCTAAGGAGGATGCCCAGATTAGGGAACTTGGGGCTTACTCTTAAGGAGGATTCCCAGATTAGGGAACATGGGGCTTACTCCTAAGGAGGATTCCCAGATTAGGGAACTTGGGGCTTACTCCTAAGGAGGATGCCCATATTAGGGAACTTGGGGATTACTCCTAAGGAGGATGCCCATATTAGGGAACATGGGGCTTACTCCTAAGGAGGATGCCCATATTAGGGAACCTAGGACTTACTCCTAAGGAGGATTCCTAGATTAGGGAAATTGGGGCTTACTCCTAAGGAGGATTCCCAGAGTAGGGAAATTGGGGCTTACTTCTATGGAAGATTCCCAGATTAGGGAACTTGGGGCTTACTCCTAAGGATGATGCCCAGATTCGGGAACATGGGGCTTACTCATAAGGAGGATGCCCAGATCAGGGAACTTGGGGATTACTCCTAACAAGGATTCCCAGATTAGGGATCTTGGGGTGTACTCCTAAGGAAGATACCTAGATTAGGGAACTTGGGGATTTCTCCAAAGGAGGATGCCCGGATTAGGGAACTTGGGGTTTACTCATAAAGAGTATGCCCAAATTAGGGAACTTGGGGCTTACTTCTAAGGAGGATACCCAAATTAAATATCTTTTCATCTTAAAGGATGAGGTTGAATAAAGGAAATATCTAACCTTAGTGACATAACGTTATGTAAATCATGGGGTTTTGAGAGATTTTCCATAGAATTCCTTTCAAAGAAAGAATCCAAGAAATAAACCGTGCCAAAAAAGGCTTTGAAGAGGGTTTTGAAGGCTAAATCTTGAAGAGAAGAGGTGTATTTGAAGAAAAGACTTGAATAGGTAGAAGGGGCACCCAAAAAGAGGCAGGCGCCCAAGTCCTATTTGGGCGCGCAAGTCCTGGTCATGCCAGTATACTTGCACGACACAGGTGTACTTGGGAAATTGTTAACCCATAAGGTAATACTTGGTCGAGACTTGGCTGAAGCCCTTAGTATTGTCCCTAGAGGCTTCCAAAAGGGTGGCACGCAAGTTTTGTTGAAGGGATAAGGCGGCGTGCAAGTGTGGCCATTTACCTTAAGGGCCGGACACTTAGGCGCGCAAGTGTTCATGAATTTCAACAATCAGTCGGTATTCTCCCTCTTTAGATCTTCCATTATGTGTAAGAAATTACGTTAGAAGTGTTCGGAAGACTTCAAGAAAAGACTAGGGCATTGAGATCTTAAATCTGACTTTTGGATTTTTCGTCCTCGAAATGGGGGGCCCACAAGGGGTATTTATAGGCCATTGAGGAACTTGGGAGAAAAAATAATAGGGATCACAAGTGACTTGCATGACCCATATGTGGTGCGCAAGTATACTTGTGTGACCATCTTGGAACTTGCGCGGCCCATGCATAAAGAATTCATTGTTCAAGCCTTTTCCATTTGTTGATGTTCTTCAAAGGATGACTCTCTTTTTGCTTATGGAATTTCCTTTTCCATTTGTTAGACTCTGTGATGGAAAGGAGCATAAAAAAAGTCCCCCCTCAGATTTGGATCTGAAAAAGGAAAGAGGATTTGACTCTGAGGAAAATGAGAAATATGGTATTGCGGCGCGCAAGTAGTAGGCGAACAAGTATGCTTCTGGCACATAGGGTCCAGCGCGCAGGGGTATGGACTCGCCTATAAATATGTGGCACCACTTCGCAGAAAGAACTCAGTTGCAAACGTTTATGAGTTCTCGGCGCGCAAGTAGATCTCGTTTGCGCATGTGACTTGGCTTTCCATTTGTTTGCACTTCTATTCGTGTCGCGCTTCTATAGTGAGTTTCTGACTTGTGCACCAGTACTAGTGCGGTAAAACTTGTGTGACTAACTTGGACTTTCATGCTAATATCGGACTTTCACGGTTTAATGACTTAGCCATTTTTTCACTTTTCCTCACAAATTTTATAAAAAACCAACTTACTGAAAAGTCAATTATCTGATGTTTGTGCAGATTCAATGACCCCCAGAATAATTGGAACAGCTGATGAGATGGCTAGTAAGTAGATTAATGACATGATGAACGTCATTGGCCATGATTACTATGATATATGTGACAGAACTATCCCAGATTTGGCGAAGTACTTGAAGAAATATCATCTTAATTTTCCACAGAGCATTTACTTTCCTTTATATGGTCGTGGTCATCTTCAAGGAGTCAATGTTCCAGAGCCAAAGAACTATCTCCTGCATTCTTAGTTTCAAACTTACACCAGATTTTCATAAGAAAATGACTCAGTTGGAGGATCATTTGTTAATGCTGGAACATTGGAGAAGGCCCACATATTGCATCATAGCCCTTGTGCCCCAGATCTGAAACCTCACAAGCCTGAGCTGCAACCACATTGTTATCCCTCAATCTTTTGAAATTCTCAGATGGATAAACCCAAAGGCTGGAAGAAGAGTTGGCACTTCCGTCCTAGAGTAGGTGTGAAGCCAACTTGGATGTGGGCATATTGTGTGGGGCAAACCTGTGTAGATTTTTTCGAGGATATGAAAGGAGCTAAAATATATGAAGTCTTCTGGGCTGGGAAAACATATTTCTATAGAATGATAACTTTGTGACGGAAATAATCAGTTGTTGGAGCCTAGAAACCAATTCATTCCATATGACTCATGGGAAGTAGGTATCAGTTTTTGGGATGTCTAAAAGATATCGACGGCACCAATTTTAGGCGGTATGTATGATGAATTCATTCCCCCCAAGGCGACTTGGAATGATCCGGAGAAGACTCTGGCTTTGTCTCGAGAATTATTGAAAATTTTCCACAAGATCAAGAATTCAAAGACCTACAAAACTCATTTTAGAAAGGATATCCATCTAGAGGAGTGGATTGATATGATTTTAAACAAGAAGAATGAGAAGGGGCCCACCTGTACTCATCCTACTAGCTACCCCAGAATAGAGAAGAGGGGTGCTCATGGCACATTCTGGCCGACCTTGGAAGCGGGAGAATTTAAAAAGTCGGGATACAAAGTGGATCAGAAAATCCCAGAAAAGAGCCATCTGGTGGGATTCTTAGCCTTGTGGATCAGTGTTTATCTTCTCCCAGTTAAGGATTCTAAGGGAGGCGTCAGGCCAGGGACCTTCATTGTTGCGGACAAGTTGGCTGAGAAAAAAATGGTTGGGTTGGCCACCCACATTTTGTAAAAGATTCACAGGATCTTACTCCATATTTATATGGGTAAGTCTTCTTTGAGAATAGTGGGACCATTCCAAGTTATTTGGGGATGGATCGCCACTCATTTTAGGAAATATGTTGTACAAAGAAAAGTACAGGTTCCTGGAAGTTCTTTTAGGCCATCAGTGTACACATATTCTAGAATTTTTCCCTTATCCCTCAACTCCTACGATTTTAAGGTGAGGCTAAGCATGTTCAAATAATTCAATTTCATTCCTTATGGAAACCCACCAACCAGGCGGTTTGTTCATGATGGAACAGCTGGCCTGGAATTGAGGTCATACATGCTGGCTTGCAGAGATGGTGTATTGGCCACCAGAATTGACAGAGAAATTATATGTGAGGCCTATGATCCATACAGATTTCCACGCCAATTCAAGTGTCTGCAGTAGATTGTTGTATCCCCTCATGTGAATGTCAGATCAGAGCATCATCTGTTGGTTTCCTGACAACTATGGTTGCTGACATCTATGGAGAAGACCGGGGTAGTGTTTGATCTACCAGTTGCTCGAGTGGAAAGTAACTTGACTACATGGTTGTTGACGCTCCATTCCATCACAGAGTCTAATGAATGAAAAAGGGGAATACCTTAGAATAAATAGATTCATCCTTTGAAAAAACATCAAAAATCGACAAAGCCATGATCAAGGATTTGTTTACACATGGGTCGCACAAGTTTCACCCTGGTCACACAAGTATACTTGCACGCCACATATTTTCCACGCAGGTGAGTTGCGCACCCTATTTTATTTTCACCCAAAGTCTTCATTAGCCTATAAATACCCCTTGTGGGCCCCCATTTCGAGGACAGAAAATTCAAAAAGTATGATTTGAGCTATCGGCACCCTAGTCTCTTCTTTAAGTCTTTTGAACACTTCTAAGGTAATTTCTTACCTAGAATGGAAGATCTAAAGAGTAGAGACAAGGCCTAATTGTTGAAATTCATGAACATGTTCACGCCTAAGTATCTAACTTTTAAGGGAAATGAAGACACTTGCGTTCCACCTTATCCCTCAACAAAACTTGAACGCCATACTTCTGGAAGCCATTAGGGATAATACTAAGGGATTGATCTAAGTCTCGCCCAAGTATTACCCTATGGGTTAACCGTCACGCAAGTACACATGTGTCGCACAAGTATAATTTACACGAGCAGTACTTCCTCACCCCAATAGGACTTGCGTGCCTAATTATTTTTGGGTGACCCTCCTTCCTTTTCATTTCTTTTCTTCAAATCCACCTATCCTCTTCAAGAATTAGCCTTCAAAACACTCTTCACAGCCAATTATGGCATGATTCCATTGTTGTATTCCTTATCCGAAAGGAATTTTTTGGAACATATCTCAAAACCTAGTGATTCACATATCTTTATGTAACTAAAGTTAGAAATTTCATTCATTCAACCTCATCCTTTAAGAAGAGAAGATCTTTAATTTGGGCATCCTCCATAAGAGTAAGCCTCAAGTTCCCTAACTTGGGCCTCTTTTTCAGGAGTAAGCCCCAGTCTAAGTTCCCTAACCTAGGCCTCCTTTTCATAAGTAAGCCCCGGTCATAATTTTCCTTAAACATGGCCATCCACCTTAGGAGTAATACCTATTACAAGTTCCCTAACATGGTCTCCTTTTAAGGAGTAAGCCCCAAAGTCTCAAGTCCTCTTAACCTGGGCCTCTTTTTCAGGAGTAATTCCCAGTTATAATTCCCCTTAACCTCGGCCTCCTTTTTTGGAGTAAGCCCCAGTCTTAATTTCTTTTGATCTGGGATTCCTTCTCAGGAATAAAACCCAATCTTAAGTCCCCTATAATTTGGGCATCCTTCTGACAAGTAAGCCCTAAGTTAAGTATCCAAATCTCCATAAAGCACATATACCTTTATGGAACTTGTTCTCGGGTTTCTTCCCGGAAGTAAATCCCAATCCTCATCTATCTGGGAATTCATACATACATAAGCCCCAGATTATTTCTTATGATTGCATATTTCGTGGCACAATCGTTAGGTTTTACTGATACCTCTTATTTCTCACACCGAACATGCCTCACATGAGCTTAGAGTGTAAAAGTAATTATGACATCTTTCATTGAGCCAACAATCATCCATTAACCTCATTCTTCATTACTCAAACTACATGGGTTCTGATTCCTTTTCTAAACAAGGATATGTAGGTATCCCATCTGTGGGTACAATCCCAACTCTGAAATAATCCATGTCCTTCTGAACGACAATAAACTTCACGTGCCCCATTGGGTTGCATTAAAACTAGTGTGGTTATCATAATGACCAAGAGATCTATATATAATGTATTGAAGGATACCATTGACTAAGAATATATAACAAATACAGATGATTCTCTATCGATAAAGAACCTCAAATACATATAAATGATTCTCCAAATCTCATACATATCAATCATTTATTGTCAGATCTTATGGAAAGCTCAATTTCATACTTGGTAATTTAATAAGGATTCACGAACATAACTCAAATCTATAAAGAGAGTCCTGAAGTAGACAATAATTCCCCACAAAAAGGTGTGATGATTCCGACATCCCATCCTCTTGACCAATGAAAATTCTTAAGCCTCATCGGTCCATAACTAATGAGCACCTACCTTTGGAAACTAGGTACAAATGGATATAGAATCATTGGATGTTTCTGGTTCTATGAAAAAACCCATTAGAAAACGATTGGAATGTTTAAATCTCAAACAAACAAGGTCATCCCCATTTCTAGATGGAAACAAAAAATTGTGAACTCGGCGTGAATACTTAACCATGTTAAAATGATGTTTTACTTATTTGTTAGGCCCCTATTTAAAATCAATGAGAGGGACATCAACACAATCTATAACATATGTTCTCATCCAAATGATGTACTGGCCGAACTTATCTTGATTATGTCTGTTATATCAAACAGGCACTCGTTTCCAAGATCTCTCTGCATTACAGAAATGGATTCTCTAAAGTTCACACCTGTGAATGCATCTACCACTACTCCTGTTGGATCTTCGTCCGCTCTGAGGATGACATCACCTACTCAGCAACGCTCGGTATCAAATGCACTGGTTAAGTAATACCATCAACACGGTACCATTCCAACTCTGGAGGCCGCTCGACAAGCCCTCTAAGTCAATAATTTACCCTGGTTGTCCGGACAGCGACGACCAGCGATCAAGAAGCATGTGGTGCCAACCACCGTATCAACCTGTTTTGGGTCGTTATCCACGGAATGCAATCACCAGTCCCTCCCATATTATGGGGAGGTGAATTATAAGGTCACTCAAGGCCTTAATTCAAAGATACAAGAGTCATTCCCGAGGGCTCCCATCAACAATCACCGCCAGACTCGTGCGGTAGTGCATCCTCAACATGATGAGGGTATCACCTTTAGGGGTTTGACTCAGGTCCCTCAGACCCAAGCATGCAAGACGAACCACCAGAGGTGAAATTTGGTCAACAGGGAGTATGCCCTTACTTCTTCCCCCTCTGGATAACTCTATCGTGCCAACTTGATGGCAAGCAATGAGTGGGCATATACACTCGTCTATACTATTGTTATTGCACAACAGACTTGTCCGGCAGCAACACGCCAATCCCACCAGGAAATTCTGGAAGAATATTATAGGTAGGCATATACACCTATTTAAAACTCACCAGCTAGTCAGTAGGCTCGTCTGACTACAACCAAAGAAGCTCACCAATCTGATATGGTGGCAACTGATAAGTAAGGACATACACCTGTTTACAATCAACATTTCTGTCAGCAGTTTCATCTACCAGTATTGAAGGAAAGTGTTCAACCATACTTGAATAAGAAAACACAGTAGGAACATAAACCTGCCAATATTCATCAAGCCTTCCAATAGCCTCATTTGGTAGCACTCAGAGAAGTTAGTCGGAAAGCTCCGACGACAAATTTGGTGCAGACTCAACTCTCTGCCCCCACACATGAGTACTGTCAGAATTCACTGACAGGAAAAGGAGGACAGGAGCAGGAATACACACCTACTCCAATCACCGAATGGATGTATATTCCCGTTCTGGTAGCTGAAGTCACCAAGAACATCCTAACAATGGTTAAAGAGAAAAAGCAAATCCCTGCTCATATTCTAGATGCCTGTCAGAATATTATAACAGCTTCAGCAGCATCACAAGGAAAGAAATAAAATTGCTTCCCTACCAATGGAGTGACACATCAACATATAACTCCAAAACAAATACACACATTTGTTCTATTCCAAGTGGGTTGTGGGGAATACTCCCCCATGTTATACGGACAGTCAATTCCGGAACATAACCTGATTTGAATGGAGATAATCAGCCTAACCGGATTATTTCTCCTAAGCAGGCACATACACCTGCCCATAAAAACCACTTTCATCAAAAAGTGGTTCCCAAAGTGAGTAAGAAGGCATCTAAGAAAAAGACCCATTTTGCACAGTCAAGGAATCAATATCCAATCTGTAATAAGGCCTTTCTCGATGCTGGAGTTCTTGAAGCCCTCCGACAATTATCAGTTGGAACTCAAGATTCTACTCTCTCATTTTACAATAGTAGGAACATTAATTCCGAAGGTATTCATCGGACACTTCCTCATGAAGGATTTCTTCATGATAGTTTGGTCGATTTCGAAGTATTATCTTTAGATGAGAGCCAAAAGAACCCTTTATGTGGCCTGAAGATCAAGGAGAAAAAGGTTTCAACTTTTGTCATAACCCACCATGGTGGTCCTCCCCATGATGATGAATTTAGCTGCGAAAGTCCTCCCCGCAGTAGTAATTCACATTGCCTGGAAAATGCTCTAATGGACAATGTAGTGAAAAGAAATCCCTCTTATCTTGAGGAACTTGCAAATGTGAAGCCAGCCATGTTTGATGCTTTACCGTTAGCAGGTGAAATACTTTCTCAATCAAAAGATAACCCGAGGTGTTGGTCATTCTCCGAACCACCCTAGGGTCATTCACCTTCTAGTTTGATAAGTAAATTTTCTACCAATCTTGTTGAATCTGATGAAGCAACAAGGAATCACCAGCTCTGGTCTAATCAGGTAGAAGAATATTCATTGAATGATAGAGAGGAAGTGCTGAATATGAGAAAACAACTGGCAAAAGGTGAAGTGCCAGTCATGTTTTGGCCTTTGGCTGAATCTTAGTATGACATTCCAGAGATGATGATAGAAGATTGTATTCATGATATTCATCTCAACATGTGGAAAAATCATTGTCAATTTAAAGAGAAAATATTATCTTATGATGAATATGAAAATCATGTCAAGATAATAGAAGGGTTACAACGCCAAATTGATTTGGAGTCTCTCTCAGTTTCTTGATATCTGAAGACTGAAAAGTAGTAGAGATCCCTTGGGGTTCATGCCTGGGAGCACTAAAAATATTGTGTCAGTTAATTTCCAATGCCCCATCTGGTATTAATATTATGGGATGTGGTGTTCATGGAGTACTGCATTTCACTATACTCTCTAGTCAACAAATCCCGCCAAAAATGGTCTCATGCAATGTTATTGCCCATATGCGGCCAAAACCAATCGGTTTTTTCTGTAATCAAAGGCTTGCTCAGGAACATGCCTCAACTAGTTATTCCCAAAGTCAGGCATACAAAGAATAAGTTGTCAAATTACTCTTGCATCAGGAAAATGAGAATATTGAACATGATTCTCGTTTAGAGAGGGTGCATCATCAGGTGATAGAACTATCAGAAATCATCCAGCAGTCATTTGAGCCAGGTAATTTGAGTGGATGTAGGTTGATGCATCCAGTAAATTTCCAGACTAAATTCCCCAAGATTAGGAGAGAATTTAAGAATGTCTCAGATATAGCAGCTCAATAACCACCCCATCTTTCCAGACTAGGGACTCTTTCAACGTAACCCTCGGAATCAACAAATAGGATTTGAGGAGTTGAGTAGGAACAGTAGGAACAGCCCCAGTCCACCAGACTAGGGACTTTTTCAAATCCTCAATCTCTTCCTTAGAGAAAGTCAGCCTTCTCATGATTAGGGAAGAAGCTACAAGAGGAACGTAGATCCAAATTATTAGGAAATTCCCTCCAAATTATGGTTCTTCAAGAAGTTCCTAAGGGATAAACTCAACAAAAGGCAATGTCTCATCAAGGACCTGAAAGAAGATAGTATCACAAAAATCCCGATAGAAGGGATGCAATGCATTATGCATTAATAAATGTCATCAATGACATTGTTGCTGATCCTCCAGAACATGAGTCTCATTCAAAGGGATCAGATGAAGAAGTTCATGCTCAAGAAGTTGTACACATAGACACAAATGAAGAAGGTGTGTGTACACGAAATCAAAGGATTACCCAAAATATAGGTATTCCTTCAAATAATCAACTTCCCCCTCTCCAAAAGGCATCCAACAAGGGGAAAGGAATAAATTAGTTTACATAGCCTTCCTCTGGAGAAGGAAAATAACTCTCAGTAGAGCAATGATTTTCACAACAAGAGGAAGAAATGAAGGAATTAAGGAGGTTGAATACAGAACTACTTTAAGGTAGTCTTCCTATTAAGCGTGCTAGAGTCAATCAGTCATGGGAATTTGTTGCAGCTACTGAGATGGATCAAGAATATCCTCCTTTACCAGTACACCCTCATGAGTTTAATCCTATGGGTCATGTGCAATAGTAATCAGAGGTGTTACCATCAGTTGCAGTACCAGCCACCATGCCTGTCCAAGCTCCAGTTATTGTACCTTCTCAGGTCTAAGCTCAACCAGATGTTTCTCAAAAAGTTAATAACTACCATTGAGTCATTAACAGCTCGGTTGGAAGCTATGGAGGGAAAATGTGCACAAATTCAACCAGAAAAGAGAGCTTATCTTGAATGGGTTGATGTAATTCCTCCCCCATCATTTTTTGCTAGTACCACATTCTCGATATTTAATGGTTTGGGAGACCCAGAGAAACACTTAACACATATTTATCTCGTTGTGATCCTATGATGGGAACCATCCAGAAACAAGAAGCAGTTAAGCTCAGGTATTTTGTACTATCATTACATGGGCCTTCTTTTGTCTGGTATACAATCTTGCAATTTTGGTCAATTACCGGATGGGAGGATCTCCGCCAAAGATTCCTTCCTCAATTCAGCTCAACTTTTCCAATGACAACAGTTTTTTATCATTCAAATTGTAAGAAAAAGGAAAATTAAAGGGTTTCAGATTTCATTGCTCACTGGAAGAGATTAACATATTTATTAAGCTTATAAATCCCTCAATATGAATTGTTGTCAATTGGTGTGGAAACTTTTCGTGATGAATTACGCACACCGTTGATCCCTGTGAAATAAGCAGGAGGGTTTAGAGACCTTAATTTGATCACTCAACAGATTGAATACACTCTTACAAAGACTAAGGATAAAACTCATGTAATTCCATAGTTCTAGGAAGGAGAATGGGTACAGTAGAGACAGCTACAGTTACGCTTAATCAAGCACATGTACCTGCTTCTACATCAAAACCTTCATCTTATCAAAGGGATTCACCTCCTAAGTGTCAACAAAAGAGGTCGTTTCATCAAGATGATCAAATAGATCAAAGACGGAAATAGTTTGAGGAGTTTAAAGGAAAAGTTTACTCTTTTCGAAATGAACAGATTCGTGGTTTCTTTATTTCGGCTTTGGAAAATAATTTGGTTCAATTTCTAAGGCCAAAAAGGCCGAACAAGGAAGGAGATGAAGATTATACCAACTACATACCATTTCATCAGATGTTGGGGTATCCCATTCAGGAGTGTTTTGTCATCAAAGTACTCCTGCAAAAAATGGTGTACTCTGGAAAATTCAAACTGAAAGGTTCTTCAGCAAAGGTAGCATGTGTTACTGCTTTAGATCTAGAGGAAGAAGGAGAGTGGAAAGAAGTAAAAAAGAAAACACGAACATAAATATGATGATTGGATGGTCAGAAAAATGATCAACCAATCTCATGCCATTTTACATACACAATTTAAGAAACCAATTTTGTCTTCTGCTATGAATTCCAGAGCAAAACCCCCTTCATCAGAAGGAAAATCCACAAAGAAACGGCATAATTCAAAAAAAGAAGAGTATGAAGAAGATGAGATCATGTCAAAGCCTAAATTGTCTTTGACTCTGGTAGATTTTATGCCATCTACTTCAAAGACATGGGCACCATCCCACCACACAGCATAGCCTAAATTGGCTAATCAGTCAGAGTCTTCATCAGATGAAGAGTCAATCTTTGGTTCTATTAATATGATTCATTTAACATATCCTTATGTCAGTCATAGTTTTTATCTTGATGAGCCTGAGTTCCCTGTATCAAATAGAGGAATTAGAGGGAGTTCGAGAGGTCTGGGATACAAAGGAATACATGGATATCCCAGAAGCTACTATTCTATTTCTACCCCTACTAGAACTGTATATGTAGTAGAAACTCATGGCAGATCCCTTCAACGAGCTCAACAAGAACAAGAAAGTTCTTCCATGCATGGAAGATTCAGTCCTGGAACAATTATTTTAGAAGATTGGTTAGAATTTACACCTTCTTCCTTTAAGAAAGTAAACATACCTATTCGGTTTGATATTCCAAAGCCAGTAGTATTTCTAACTCCTACCATGATACAAGAATCATCTACTTCCAAAGCATCAACTTTTAAGGCACCTGGGAAACCACATGTTCCTGTTGGGAAACGCAGACCTTTGTATCAAAAGTATGATTTATTGAAGCATTTGGACCAAGTACCGGACAAGTTATCAATTTTGGATGCTTTAAGTCTATCAAAGGATCTTCATGAGGCACAAATTGAGGCTTTTTCATGTCCTCCGGAATTCGAAGATGAAATTTATGCGGCTTAAGTCTACCATGTAGAGAATAATCCTGCAGAATGCCATGCAGTGATGTCTTTCACATATGAAGATGAAGATGATGTTTTGCATGGACATATTACACCTTTGTATTTATCTGGAAAGTTCAATGATGTAGAAATACAAATATATTTCATTGATAATGGTTCAGGAGTCAACCTCATCCCCATTTGTACACTTCGTCGATTGCGCCTCACTGAATCTGATTTATCTCCTTCTACTTTGATGTTGCAAGGATATGATAAAAATAAACAAAAACCTCTGGGCGATATCACACTAAAAACTCAGTTTGGAGATCTTGTATCCAATTCATATTTCATGTTTATTCATCATGAAATATATTTCAACATTTTTCTTGGAAGACCTTGGATACATAAACATGCGGCTATACCTTCATCATACCATCAATGTCTCGAATATTGTTTCAATGGTCAAATTGGGACATTATATGGTGATAAAGCCCCATTCAAAACATGTGTATCTCAACACATTGAGGAAGAATTCTATCACATGGAGGGTAAGGAGAAATCCACAACAAGGGAGGTTAACAAAGTTAATGCTCTATATGGTTTGGAAAGGAATCCAGTAAACCCATTCATACATGTGAGTACAGATTATGTGTTTCCTATTATTCAAATTGATAAGATAGACACAAATCCAAATACTCTTATAGAAACTTCCATAATGTCAATTACAGCAATCAAGCCAGACAACATGGGAGAAATTGGTGACTCACCAAGCAATGATGAAAGCCCAAATGGAGATGTGTTCATTTCATCCGCTGAAATCCAGCAATTCTATACTTCATCAACCAGGCCAGAAGAAGTTATAGAAGTGTTAGATATGAACGATGATGTTGATTCTCAATCCATTATCACCTCTTTATTACCCAAGGAAGACCCTTCATCATTAATAAGGTCCGAAATGGTAGCCTCTTCTTCAAGATGTTCAAATTTTAACATCTCTTCTGATTATGAAAATTCTGCTTCATCATCTACTATATAACACCCCAAGATTTCATAGTGTGTTATTTCTTCAAAATAATTCAATAACTTGCACTACACGCAACACCGAGTTCAAGCGCACCATGACTTACCAAACAAGCCGTTCAAAAAAGTTTATGAATATTATTAACTAAATTTTAAACTTTATATAATCCTTATAATTTTAGAATCCATATTATGAGTTTCTTAGACATAATGTAAGAACAAATTCATCTTCAGTATTGTAGTTTTACCAACTTTTAATAATGAACCCTTTTTAAATAAAATATTTTAAACTTTTTGACTAAATGGGGACATCAAAAAAAATTTAAAATAAAACATCCCAAGCTTCCACGGTACGCTTTTCTTTGAATAAAACAGTAGCGTGTGTTGTACGCAACTTCGAGTTTTAACACACACCCCAACTGATCAAACTATGAATAGTAATACTTAATTTTTGAAATTATATATATTTTATATTTCAAAATGGACTTCATTTTTGGATTCGGAATATCAAATTTAGCCTAAGGTGAAATTTTGGTACTTTTCGGATAACTTTTATATTTTGATGAATAGTGAAAATTACTAAATTTTAATTAAAAACAACTTTTTTAATCAAAATAATTAATATTGATAAATTATGAATTTGAGTGGTTTTAAAGTATATTTAGAATATATTTTTACCATTCAATTTAATGTTTGTCATTGGACATAATTTTACAATTAAACCGAACATAAACAAGTGTCAATCTTTTGATAGTTATTATCTCTTAAAAACACGCTTTTTGTTTTGACAGCGGGAATTAATTTTAAATTAATTTCTGCCACTTCTGTGTTTTGAATTTAGGAAAATGGATTCCATATTTGGAATCAGGATGTTCAAATTGTGTAAATAGGTAACTTTTATTTTTAGACATTTTGAATAATTACTGCGGTAAATATTTTATTTACCATGGTTAAGGGTAAATCCGGTAAATAAGGGTTAAAAAATAATATTATAATAAAAGTAAATTACCCTAAAACGTGTCCTAAACCTATTGGTTGATACATGGTCGACCATGGGCATCTTTGGGTCTATTTTGGGACCCCATGGATCCACTTGTAAGTGATAATGACACATTATATTAATAAAGTCAAAATAAAAATAAAAATGGCATAAGCTTACATCTTTTAGAAGAACAATTTTTAGATAGAGTTATACATGTTGGATTTTCGATTATAAATATTCATTAGAAAGCTAAAAAGATTTCCTACATGATGATATTTTATTTATAATTTTTAGAAATCAAATAAGTTAAATTATTAATGACACAATAATGATGTAATGTTTACCTCATTAATAAATCATTTAAATAAATAAGATTATAATGATTAAAATATTATCTAAAACCTGTCAAATTCTTATTGGTTGATGTTATTTAGAATATGAGTAATCTTATCTTCGACCTCAATGATTTTTGGACCATTATAAACCGAATACAAATATATTATAAAGTAATACTTTCACACTTTCCTAAAGAGCCCCTCCTCTCCCTTATAAAAGGAGACCACTTCTACTCATTCCTCACACCTCTCAAGCCACTTGGCTCGTCAAAACTCTGCCCAACTAAGCTCCCCACATCCCTCTCCTCCTCCTTGAAGCTTCCCCTTAGGCAGAAAGCATTTCAAGAAGTCCTTTGGTTCCAACCAAAGTGAGTTACCTAAATTAAAGGTAACATTTTCTCTTAAATTATTTTCAATTATTTTGCTTCTCCAACCCCCAAACTCTTTTTATTTCCTTTCTTTTGTAACGACACCAGTATCCAAAATATACTAGGATGTTGTTATAAGAAGGATTCAAACTACACATTCACACAACTCCATCTAATGGATGATGAACATAATGTTTCTGTGGATGGCAAACTAACGCCTCACGAAACGATGATTGTTCAAATACATCTTACCGCCTCTCATGGTGGCCATTAGGATGGCACTGTAATTAAATATGATATTAATGATATATATTTTATATATAAGCTTCTGTAATTCCATTTTATTTCCTACCATTATTCGTTTCATGTTGTATATACATACGATAATTTCATTTGAGGAAGTGCGGACTACCGCCCCCTTAAAATGATATGACTCGTTCATACCACACATGGAACGTATAAAGGATGGTGTTAATGAACTTAAGTAACATATATAAAATATTATATTATACTGGAATAGTAATATACCTATGTATAATTTGGATTCGATTCTTTTAAAATAAAAATTAAATGGAAGTAGCGTTCGTGCGTACGTACGGACTACCGTCTCCACGAACGCGATGAGATTCATTCTCCATCGTATCCATTCAAGTATAATTATCATTTGAGGATTTAAAAATGATGTTTAAGAACTTGATACCATTCTGGATATGAATAATATACATCCCATTAATAACGAATATGGCTCACATAACAAAGAATATAAAGTAAAATGAACCCGTTAACACCCGAAATGACGATAATTCTAAGATATTATTAACAAATCAATATTAAAAGATCATATATGATATCATATTAAAGTAAATGATTCTTTTATTATTCAATAACAATTATTTCACCATTATACAGGAGGTAAACCTACCATCGACCAAGGAAAAAGTACAAAGTAAGGGATTTTCTTATCTCACTTTCAATTCCGTGAGATTTCCATTTTTCGCCACTAAATTATTGAAAGTGGTGTATTGTGTACTTCCATTTGATATATATTCATGATTCTATTTATATTCATGTTATTCTGTAAATCATTTGGTGGTTATTAACTTTTGGCCATACGACTCAGTTGATTAACGTGGTAAGGGGTTTCTTATCTCACTTTTAATTTCGTGAGATTTCCATTGATCACCACTTAATTATTGCATGTGGTGTATGTGTACTGCCCATGATTGTATTCATTGTGTAATATACTTTAATTTATAGGTATTTACATCATCATGGTATGATACTTCTTTCATGGGTGTATGTTTCTTAAGTTACCTAATCAATAAGGGAATTTGAGATTTCAATTTCCACTCATTTGGCTTTACGCATATTTCATTGATTATATTACCCCAAGATTATTTGTGGAATCACTATTCATTTGATTATGTCATAATTTCCACTCCCCTTCCTGTGGATATAAGTTTGATACACATAATCACTCCATTGATAATTCTCAAGTCATTGATATGAATTTGATAAGAGTAATTTTAACTCATTCTCCATTTGTTGAGTTAAACATCCAATTCGTTGGTATTGTTTTTACAAGAATATGTGTGAATATCCTTTGATTGATTTACACTGAATATCCAATCATATTTAGTGTATTTATATTTGTCACACATAATTATGTCATTGATTTATCCTTAACCTAAGGATACAACCTTTATGAGAGATTTCATCTCAATTTACATTCCATTGAGACTTCTTTGTTGATATACACCAAATCACTTTTATGTGGTGTATATAATGTACTTTGACATAGTATATCATGAATCCCTTTATTCTCATGATATTACAAAGTTTTGATTACCACAATTATTTGTATTCAAGTGTCTCTTTTGGTTGGAATCTCTAACTAAAATACCATTTTTCAAAATGATTTAAAGACTTATTCATCTAAATCTTTCTCATTAATGTCCATGTTTTAAAAAAATGGTTTTAAGGATTTATTTATATGGACATTAAAGTTTACAAATTAAAACTCCTTTTAAAAAGTTTCAAAGTGGTATGGGACACTTTGATTCAAAAATCTATTTTAAATGGCTTCTTGACAAATAGTGTGACTTTTAAATGTTTTCAAGAAAAAGGGGGATATTTCTCTCAAATAGTTTTGATGATTATTTTCATCTATGTCAACATCCTTCATTATTATTGATTGAGGTTAATGTGATACAATACAATCTTCCATATTGTATCAAATGAGTTATGTTTGACTATGGATGTGCTATTTTTATACCATTCATGGTTTGTGGTAGAAGTATTGACATTTCGTATGCTAGTTTTAATACGAATGTTTATGTTATGTTTAAACCTGTTCATATGAGGAATGCATTGGACTTAATAAGTGACGGGTGGAGCCCGCTATAGCTCCTCGATGCATCGGTAGGTCTCATGAGACAAACTAGTGTCTTGGCACAAGGCCTTGGCAAAATCTTATTTATAGTCTTGGCACGAGGCCTTGGCTATGTGGTTATGATAGTCTGGCATTATGCATTCCATCATTATGAAAGTGGTTATTGATATTGCATGTGATCATTCGACTAGTAGAATATCCATGTGAGTAAGTAAATGGAATTATTTCATTTTACCTTTGCCATTTTATGCTGAAGTCCAAGTTTAAAAGGCTTTTGTTTTAGTTATAAATTGCCTTAAGTGTTTATGCTTATTTATGAAAGCTTCTGCTATAATGTTATCCTTACTGAGCATCCGAGCTCACCCCTTTCAATGTTTTATTTTTTTTCCCAGGATTATGAAGAAGTAATTTATGAATGACCTGCAGGGATAGTATGGGGGGATATGAAGACAAGATGTTTTTTTATGATGTAATGTAAAAATTTATGGATGTATCTAGTTATTCCAAGGCTACTAAACTAATCGGTCTTTCGAGACATGATCTTTCTCATGATCATGCCAATGTTATGTAATAATGCACCGACTCTGGGTAACTAGGGTCGGGGCATTACAGTTGGTATCAGAGGAAGTTTAGTAGAAACCTTGGTAGCTAGATTTAGATAAACTCTGATTAGAGCACGTAGACCTAAGATGAACTTTGAGGATTAGTATAAAAGAACTTCCTAGAATTTTGGTATTGTAGAGATTTTGTGAGTTTTCCGAGCAATACATCCCTGTCTGGATACGAGCAGGTAGAGGCGGCTCTGGCACATATGTACCTAGGGGTAAAACCCGAAAACACCGCTTTGAGCTAGACTCGAACGGGAACTGGTGCACGACAACGGGCCTTGCTGCACTCTTGGTTACGACACTCCCGGGGGATATGCTTAGGATAATTTACATTTTCTTTACAAACCGATTTAAGTAATATATACATAAGATGAGAGTAAATGACCTTGGTTAATCCTAATATGTTTCAAATTGAGAATATGGTGATATTTTAATCTCTAAATAATTTTACGACTACTATTACTCACACAATGATTTCTGGTTTTAGTCAATGGCTGGATTCCAAGGAAGTCATAGTGACTTTGAGAATGATGTACAAGGTGGGAACGGTGGTGGCAATGAGCAACAAAATGGAATGTTGATAGGCGTAAAAGATATCGTCTTTATGCCAAATCAGTTTTCCAAAAATATGATCAACAACATATATATTAACCAACTCCCAGACTCAACAAGGAAGAGAAAGGTGATAAATGATAAGATCTCCAGCAATGGAGACCATGGAGAAAAGAAACCTCAATTTTCATCATGCAGGAATTGTGGAAAGAGACACCCAGGAAAGTGTCTCAACGGGACAACGAAATGTTTTACGTGCGGGAAGGAAGGACATAAAGTGAAGAATTGCCGAAGAAAAATGAAGAGTACTATGGAAGAAGATAAAAATGGTCCCAAGAGTCCATTTACATTCATTTGTCGTAAATGTAGGGGACCTGGCCATTACCCGAGTGAATGTCCTATTCTATAGGATATTTTCTTGGTCAAAGAAGATGTTATGTGGAAATAAATGGTTGGTGAAAGATTAGCACTCCTCGTTGATGGGTTTACTTTGGAATAATTTTCTCTTGTATTTGTAACCCCGCAGTTTGTCATGTGAAGATGATATTTGAGGAAGAATTGTCTCTTCTCTTGTGGATATAGGTATAAATAACCATTTGGTTTTATATGATCATTGGGGTTTGAGAAAATGATAAGTTATTATAATTTGGGATGAAAATGCAAAGTATGATATAACATTTGTGGATAAATTATGTTATTTTGAAAATTTTATCTCATTTTGGTAATATTATAGAATATAGTTTTTGAAAAAGGACAACACGTAGACCGTGTGACAACCCGTCGCGACGAACAAAGCTGTGGGAATCGAACCCACAACCAAAGTGCGATTGGGATTTATCGCCTACCACTGGACTACGTGAAGTCCCTGGTTAGTATGACTATTTTTTTTGTTAAATGATTTTATTGATCAATAATAAGATGATTTGGGTTCTTATGTCTTATCAAATGAATACCCTTGGTATAGGAAAATGATTTGGTGATTAAGTGATAAATGTTATTTTGGAAGATGTTCGTTTTGTTAGGAACACTATATGCCCAAGGAAAATAGAATACAATGAGGTTTCATTTGTAGAGTAATGGTGGATTTTTATCTACATTTTTATTGTTGATTTATAGTGATTTGGGTTATTTATGGAAATGATTAACCTATAACAGAGAATATGTGATGATGTTAATTACTTTTAAGTATGTGACTTTAAGAGTATTTGATGTCATTTGGAGATACAATGTAACATGGGAGACTACATAATCAAATTCTTCTATGTTTTGGGTTTCAATATTAGTTTGGATTATATTAAAGGATTTTAAGGACAATTGGTTATTGAATGGTATCTATTTAACATTGGGGTATTGTTGGTTTTATTTTAGAAATTAAGATTAGTGCATATGAATATCCTTTTGGGGGATCATTAGATCATTCACTAACCATTTTGGTTTTGATTAATCTTCAAAGACAATATAAATATATGGTTTATCCTACATGGATCATGTGATTCTATAGAAGTTTATTCTAGCTCTTCCAGTGTGACCAAGTCTTCTTGAATACTCATCGTTTAAAAAAAATTGAGTTAGTGGTGGAAATTTATTAAAGAATGAAAATCTACTTAAAATCTAAGTATATCTCATAATGTTCTTAGTCAATATCATAAATGAATTCCTCTTCCTTATGTAATGTAACTTTAAAAAAAATGTTGTCCTAGATGGTACCTTAAATCATCACTAATTTATGGCTTTGGGATTGTTGGCCTTTTCAAAGCCATGTTCTCTACCACTCTCAATCAGATAATTGATGGTTAGATTTCTCCTCCATATCCATATTTTCCTACATGGAACCCTAGTATGTGTTATTTTCGGTAATCTTCATACTTTCCACTCTTTATTTTAAATAGAGGCCTCATTAATTCATTTTTCGATGTGGGATTTCAACTAAGATATTTTGAAATGTCAAAAATGTGTGATCCCAATACCCTATATTTTGTTGAACCGATGGTACTTAAAATCATCATAGATTGATGAGTTTAAGGACCTCAATTTTATACTTGTTTGTGATTGATGACCTCAACCACTACCTATAAATATTTACGTTTTTCCTCCAATTATATGTCTCTAATTGCCACCAATGTTCTCGTAATCGAGATCATAATTTGGTGGTGACCCTTTCATTTCTCTTTTCCTCATATTAAGACTAGATTTTAGTAAACCAATTTCTGATGTGGGTTTTCCCACAAATATATTTTCTATTTTCAACCTTTTATTTTCGAAGAACAATTTCAAATTGCGAGGACGCAATTTATTGAAGGAGGGGAGAATGTAACACCCCAAGATTTCATAGTGTGTTATTTCTTCAAAATAATTCAATAACTTGCACTACACGCAACACCGAGTTCAAGCGCACCATGACTTACCAAACAAGCCGTTCAAAAAAGTTTATGAATATTATTAACTAAATTTTAAACTTTATATAATCCTTATAATTTTAGAATCCATATTATGAGTTTCTTAGACATAATGTAAGAACAAATTCATCTTCAGTATTGTAGTTTTACCAACTTTTAATAATGAACCATTTTTAAATAAAATATTTTAAACTTTTTGACTAAATGGGGACATCAAAAAAATTTTAAAATAAAACATCCCAAGCTTCCACGGTACGCTTTCCTTTGAATAAAACAGTAGCGTGTGTTGTACGCAACTTCGAGTTTTAACACACACCACAACCGATCAAACTATGAATAGTAATACTTAATTTTTGAAATTATATATATTTTATATTTCAAAATGGACTTCATTTTTGGATTCGGAATATCAAATTTAGCCTAAGGTGAAATTTTGGTACTTTTCGGATAACTTTTATATTTTGATGAATAGTGAAAATTACTAAATTTTAATTAAAAACAATTTTTTTAATCAAAATAATTAATATTGATAAATTATGAATTTGAGTGGTTTTAAAGTATATTTATAATATATTTTTACCATTCAATTTAATGTTTGTCATTGGACATAATTTTACAATTAAACCGAACATAAACAAGTGTCAATCTTTTGATAGTTATTATCTCTTAAAAACACGCTTTTTGTTTTGACAGCGGGAATTAATTTTAAATTAATTTCTTCCACTTCTGTGTTTTGAATTTAGGAAAATGGATTCCATATTTGGAATCAGGATGTTCAAATTGTGTAAATAGGTAACTTTTATTTTTAGACATTTTGAATAATTACTGCGGTAAATATTTTATTTACCATGGTTAAGGGTAAATCCGGTAAATAAGGGTTAAAAAATAATATTATAATAATACTAAATTACCCTAAAACGTGTCCTAACCCTATTGGTTGATACATGGTCGACCATGGGCATCTTTGGGTCTATTTTGGGACCCCATGGATCCACTTGTAAGTGATAATGACACATTATATTAATAAAGTCAAAATAAAAATAAAAATGGCATAAGCTTACATCTTTTAGAAGAACAATTTTTAGATAGAGTTATACATGTTGGATTTTCGATTATAAATATTCATTAGAAAGATAAAAAGATTTCCTACATGATTATATTTTATTTATAATTTTTAGACATCAAATAAGTTAAATTATTAATGACACAATAATGATGCAATGTTTACCTCATTAATAAATCATTTAAATAAATAAGATTATAATGATTAAAATATTATCTAAAACCTGTCAAATTCTTATTGGTTGATATTATTTAGAATATGAGTCATCTTATCTTCGACCTCAATGATTTTTGGACCATTATAAACCGAATACAAATATATTATAAAGTAATACTTTCACACTTTCCTAAAGAGCCCCTCCTCTCCCTTATAAAAGGAGACCACTTCTACTCATTCCTCACACCTCTCAAGCCACTTGGCTCGTCCAAACTCTGCCCAACTAAGCTCCCCACATCCCTCTACTCCTCCTTGAAACTTCCCCTTAGGCAGAAAGCATTTCAAGAAGTCCTTTGGTTCTAACCAAAGTGAGTTACCTAAATTAAAGGTAACATTTTCTCTTAAATTATTTTCAATTATTTTGCTTCTCCAACCCCCAAACTCTTTTTATTTCCTTTATTTTGTAACGACACCAGTATACACAATATACTAGGATGTTGTTATAAGAAGGATTCAAACTAAACATTTACACAACTCCATCTAATGGATGATGAACATAATGTTTCTGTGGATGGCAAACTAACGCCTCACGAAACGATGATTGTTCAAATACATCTTACCGCCTCTCATGGTGGCCATTAGGATGGCACTGTAATTAAATATGATATTAATGATATATATTTTATATATAAGCTTCTGTAATTCCATTTTATTTCATACCATTATTCGTTTCATGTTGTATATACATACGATAATTTCATTTGAGGAAGTGCGGACTACCGCCCCCTTAAAATTATATGACTCGTTCATACCACACATGGAACGTATAAAGGATGGTGTTAATGAACTTAAGTAACATATATAAAATATTATATTATACTGGAATAGTAATAACCTATGTATAATTTGGATTCGATTCTTTTAAAATAAAAATTAAATGGAAGTAGCGTTCGTGCGTACGTACGGACTACCGTCTCCACGAACGCGATGAGATTCATTCTCCATCGTATCCATTCAAGTATAATTATCATTTGAGGATTTAAAAATGATGTTTAATAACTTGATACCATTCTGGGTATGAATAATATACATCCCATTAATAACTAATATGGCTCACATAACAAAGAATATAAAGTAAAATGAACCCGTTAACACCCGAAATGACGATAATTCTAAGATATTATTAACAAATCAATATTAAAAGATCATATATGATATCATATTAAAGTAAATGATTCTTTTATTATTCAATAACAATTATTTCACCATTATACAGGAGGTAAACCTACCATCGACCAAGGAAAAAGTACAAAGTAAGGGATTTTCTTATCTCACTTTCAATTCCGTGAGATTTCCATTTTTCGCCACTAAATTATTGAAAGTGGTGTATTGTGTACTTCCATTTGATATATATTCATGATTCTATTTATATTCATGTTATTCTGTAAATCATTTGGTGGTTATTAACTTTTGGCCATACGACTCAGTTGATTAACGTGGTAAGGGGTTTCTTATCTCACTTTTAATTTCGTGAGATTTCCATTGATCACCACTTAATTATTGCATGTTGTGTATGTGTACTGCCCATGATTGTATTCATTGTGTAATATACATTAATTTATAGGTATTTACATCATCATGGTATGATACTTCTTTCATGGGTGTATGTTTCTTAAGTTACCTAATCAATAAGGGAATTTGAGATTTCAATTTCCACTCATTTGGCTTTACGCATATTTCATTGATTATATTACCCCAAGATTATTTGTGGAATCACTATTCATTTGATTATGTCATAATTTCCACTCCCCTTCCTGTGGATATAAGTTTGATACACATAATCACTCCATTTATAATTCTCAAGTCATTGATATGAATTTGATAAGAGTAATTTTAACTCATTCTCCATTTGTTGAGTTAAACATCCAATTCGTTGGTATTGTTTTTACAAGAATATGTGTGAATATCCTTTGATTGATTTACACTGAATATCCAATCATATTTAGTGTATTTATATTTGTCACACATAATTATGTCATTGATTTATCCTTAACCTAAGGATACAACCTTTATGAAAGATTTCATCTCAATTTACATTCCATTGAGACTTCTTTGTTGATATACACCAAATCACTTTTATGTGGTGTATATAATGTACTTTGACATAGTATATCATGAATCCCTTTATTCTCATGATATTACAAAGTTTTGATTACCACAATTATTTGTATTCAAGTGTCTCTTTTGGTTGGAATCTCTAACTAAAATACCATTTTTCAAAATGATTTAAAGACTTATTCATCTAAATCTTTCTCATTAATGTCCATGTTTTAAAAAAATGGTTTTAAGGATTTATTTATATGGACATTAAAGTTTACAAATTAAAACTCCTTTTAAAAAGTTTCAAAGTGGTATGGGACACTTTGATTCAAAAATCTATTTTAAATGGCTTCTTGACAAATAGTGTGACTTTTAAATGTTTTCAAGAAAAAGGGGGATATTTCTCTCAAATAGTTTTGATGATTATTTTCATCTATGTCAACATCCTTCATTATTATTGATTGAGGTTAATGTGATACAATACAATCTTCCATATTGTATCAAATGAGTTATGTTTGACTATGGATGTGCTATTTTTATACCATTCATGGTTTGTGGTAGAAGTATTGACATTTCGTATGCTAGTTTTAATACGAATGTTTATGTTATGTTTAAACCTGTTCATATGAGGAATGCATTGGACTTAATAAGTGACGGGTGGAGCCCGCTATAGCTCCTCGATGCATCGGTAGGTCTCATGAGACAAACTAGTGTCTTGGCACAAGGCCTTGGCAAAATCTTATTTATAGTCTTGGCACGAGGCCTTGGCTATGTGGTTATGATAGTCTGGCATTATGCATTCCATCATTATGAAAGTGGTTATTGATATTGCATGTGATCATTCGACTAGTAGAATATCCATGTGAGTAAGTAAATGGAATTATTTCATTTTACCTTTGCCATTTTATGCTGAAGTCCAAGTTTAAAAGGCTTTTGTTTTAGTTATAAATTGCCTTAAGTGTTTATGCTTATTTATGAATGCTTCTGCTATAATGTTATCCTTACTGAGCATCCGAGCTCACCCCTTTCAATGTTTTATTTTTTTTCCCAGGATTATGAAGAAGTAATTTATGAATGACCTGCAGGGATAGTATGGGGGGATATGAAGACAAGATGTTTTTTTTATGATGTAATGTAAAAATTTATGGATGTATCTAGTTATTCCAAGGCTACTAAACTAATCGGTCTTTCGAGACTTGATCTTTCTCATGATCATGCCAATGTTATGTAATAATGCACCGACTCTGGGTAACTAGGGTCGGGGCATTACATACTATGCAAGTAGAAACAAGAGAAAAAACACGTGTTGAAGAAGAGGAGGAAGATATCAGGGATGATCGTCCATCTTTGGAAGATGGTATCTCTACCACTGTGGATGAACTTAGAGAAATAAAGCTGGGTACAAAAGAATATCCACGCCCCACTTTAATTAGTGCGGCCATGACTCTTGAAGAGAAGGAAATGTGTATTTCATTTTTAAATCAAAATTGAGATATATTTTCTTAGAACTATACATAAATTCTAGGGCTTGATCCCGATGTTCTTACTCATCATTTGGGTTTTCCAGAAGAACATCGAGGATTTAAGCGAGCTTCAAGAAGAACAGACCCAACTTAGGATACCAAAATTAAAGCTAAAGTGGATAAGCTTATCAAAGCTAAACTCGTCAGAGAAGTTAAATATCCAAAATGGTTAGCTTATATTGTCCCTGTGAAAAATAATAATGGACAAATTAGAGTTTTCATTGATTTCAGAGATCTTAATTGGCATTGTCCCAAGGATGATTTTATAGTTCCGATCATAGAACTCTTTATTGATGCAACAGTTGGATATGAAGCACATTCCTTCATGGATGGATATTCCAGGTATAATAAAATCTTAATGGCTCTAGAAGATGAATAATCTACATCTTTCAGATCATCTCAGGGTGTGTTTTGCTATCGGGTAATTCCCTTTGGCCTAAAGAATTCAGGTGCAACATATCAACGTGCCATGCCTCGTATCTTCAAACCCTCTTTAGGGAAATTTTTTGAATGTTATGTGGATGATTTGGTGGTTAAATCCAGACAATGTTCTAATCACTTGGCTAATTTGGAAGTCATAATCCACAAACTTTGACAACACAATTTGAAGATGAACCCCTAAAAATGTGCTTTTGGGGTAACCTCAGGAAAATTTCTAACCTTTTTTGTACGCCAATGTGGTATCGAAGTCGATCCTAAGAAGAAAAAGTCAATCCTTGGTATGTCACCTCCTAGAAATTTGAAGGAATTGAGAGGACTTCAAGGACACTTGGCCTATATTCAGTGTTTCATCGCCAATCTGGCAGGAAAAAGTTTACCCTTCACCAAATTGATAAAGAAGGGAGTCACTTACCATTTGACTTGAGAATGTCAAGAAGCATTCAATATTCTCAAGAAATATATCTTGATTCCACCAGAATTAATGCCACGTGTTGAAGGAATACCACTTATTCTTTATGTGACAGCTTTAGAGCGATCATTGGGTGCCTTCCTTGCCCAGAAGAATGATGTTGGGAATGAAAACAGCCCTTACTATCTCAATCAGACTATGCATGAAGCAGAAACCCAATATTCAAGTATTGAAAAGTGCTGCCTAGCATTAATCTTTACAGTTTAGAAATTGAGACACTAACTTCAATTTCATGAGGTCCAATTGGAATCTCGCAAAAACCCACTCAAATTCATCCTTAGTCATCTAATGCTTACCGGATGTCTGGCAAGGTAGGCAGTTATTTTGCAGCAATTTGATATCTAGTATGTGTCTCAAAAGGCAATAAAGGGCCAAGCTCTAGATGATTTCGTTGCTGAACAGTCTTCAGTAGAAGATACATCTTTATATATTGAACTTCCTGGTGAGGAATTATTTTCGATTCAAGATAATCTTCAAACATGGGAAATGTACTTTGATGGTGCTTCCAGAAGTCTAATAGGGAAGAAAATGGAAGATCCTAAATTCATCAAAGTTGGGTTAGGAATTGTGGTTATTTCCCCGAAAAAGGTAGTGTTACCTTATTCCTTCTTATTGTTGGAAGGTGGTACAAATAATGAATCATAATATCAAGCTCTCATCGTAAGATTGGAGTTGGCGCTTCAAGCACAATTAAGTAACTTAAAGGTGAAAGGTGATTTAGACTGGTAATCAAACAAGTCAATGGGGATTATGCCATCAGAAAATAAGAGTTAATCCATTTTTATGATTATGTTAGAGATTTAATGGCATTATTTCATTTGGAACTGACAATTTCATATGTCTCACGATCACAAAATGTCCAAGCTGATGCACTGGCTAATATAGCCACAACTCTGGCAGATCCAAATCGGGACAAAACAATCATCATTATTTCCCACCATTGTATAATTTCACCTTATGTTCAAACCAAAACAGATGAAATCAATGAGTTTAGTCCCATTTCTGAACCATATGGTCATACTATAGGCTGGATGACACCTATCAGGGAATACCTTTAAAATGGAACACTTCCACCTGATAGAGTGGGGAAAGAACAAATCATGTGACAATTGGTCAATTTTAATCTTTATGATCACCTTGATCACCTAGAAAAAATTCTCTACAAAATGGGTTTTGATGGATTTCTCTTCAGATTCATTGATGGTGAAGAGAGAATGGCTGTCATGAAAGAAGTACATGCAGGAGTCTGTGGTCCCCACCAGTCTGGACATAGACTGTCTGATCAAATTTTAAGGCTTGGATACTTTTGGAATTCAATGATACAAGATTATGTTGATTTCATGAAGAAGTTTAATTCATTCAAAGTATGTGAAAACTTCATTCATCAACTAGGAGAGTTGCTTCATACAGCTAAATACTCGTGGCCATTTGCCACATGGGTAATGGATGTAGTTGGACCTTACCCTTCAGCTACAGCCAAGCAGTTTAGGTATATTCTTACTACTACTGACTTCTTTTCCAAATGGGAAGAGGAAATACCTCTCAATGAAGTTAGTTTTAAAATCATTGTTAGCTTCATCAATTCTAACATCATTACCAGATTTGGTGTCCCTCATACCATATTGACGGACAATGGCACCAAATTATATTCATCTGATGTAAGGAAGTTGTGTCAAGAATACAACATCAAATCCAACCATTCATCTCGGAATCATGCAGTGGCCAATGTCCAAATAGAGTCCTTCAATAAGACTCTTTCAAACATACTGCAAAAGATGGTGGATAAAGATAAGAAATCATGGCCTGATAAACTTTTTCATGCCTTATATCGAACCACCACCGGCACTGCTACGCGGTCAACTCCATATTTATTGGTATATGGAATGGAAGAAGTCTTTCCCATTGAATTTCAATTACCTTCGCTCAGATTATGCATTTGTGATCATTTATCTACAGATGAACAATCTGAAAAGCGATTTTATGAATTGGAAGGATTAGATGAAAAAAGATTGTTCACCCTGCATCACTTGGGTGTCTATCAGAATCGAATATCATGAGCTTTCAAAAAAAAAGTTCATCTGTGTTCATTCATTCAAGGAGAATTGGTATTGGTTCTCAGAACTCCCATGATACCAGGAAATAAACCTCTCAAGCTTGAGCCAAAGTGGGAAGGACCTTACTCATTACATAAGGTCTACTCCAATTGAGCATATTCTTTAATCTCAAGGGATGGAGAACTCATCACGACTCCAACCAATGCAATATTTTTTAAGAAGTATTCTGTGTAACAAAAATACTATACGTCCAACATGACATTAGACTATGAAGTCCTAGTTACATGCTGCTTAACTGTACAGAAGTCCCTTACGTCCAGTAGGACATTAAACTGCAGAACCATCGTCCAAGCTATATGACGTTAAACTATGCACCCTTTCGTCCAGCATGATGTTAAACTATGAAAAAAATTCTCTAATACATCCTAGATAAAGGACGATAAATTGTACAGCACCCTTTCGTCCAATATGATAACAAACAGTGTTGTCCTTACTGCATGACATTAAACTGCACAGTCCCCAAAGTCATTACTACAAGACTTTAAACTGTATAATCTTCTCTTTTTCCCTAGCTATATGACGTTAAACTATACAGCCCCCACTTTTTTCCTTACTTCATGACATTAAACTGCATAGCCCCCCCATGTCCTTGCTGTATGACTATAAACTGCAAAGTCAGCCCATTTTCCAACATGACGTTAAACTGTGTTCAGTCCCTTATATGTCCATCATGACCTTAAACTATGAATCGTTAGGGTTGTTTCTACATCTTGTTTCTCACACCGAGTATGACTCATGTGATCTTAAAGTAAACATCAACCATAACACCCTCTCTGGGCCGATAACCATGCGTAAGTCCCAACACCATTTTTTTAGGTTTTTTTCCTCAAGAACAACTTGATCACTAATTAATTCTTCAATCGAACTACGCGGACTTTGATCCTTGCCTTCTAGGCTGGGTACGTAGACAACCTCCCGAGGTTCAAGCCCAAAACCAATCTCTTCACATCGGTTCACCTCCATCTCATATGATGTTGATTAATGAATCCACCCCCAGAACCAATATTTTTTACATTGATTTACCATCTTCCTTGCTATATGAAATTAAACTATTCACACTTTTGTCCTGTGCGAAAATAAACTACAACATTATTTGACACCCTCACCTCAGATGGAATCATTATTTACATTCATATCCAATCATGTTATATTCCAAAGACTATGTACATACATGGAAATACCTGAACCTTTAATCTTTGGTCAAACCATCATTGCACTAAAGTCCCCTTTCACCCTTCATATGCATGAACAAAATTTGTACATAGGGTATTTCAAGAACTATGTGCGGCTTGATTCCCATCCTTATAGGATACGTAGGAACGTTCGATCATCCCTCTAATCCAGCCCCAAGTATTTGGGCCTAACCCCAAATTACACATTCAGTCACTTGGCTAAAAATTCCCTCTGTGAAAACATGAATGTGGTACGAAAACCCTGGTGTTCGTTCACATCAGGTTTATAAAACACACATTGTGTATTCGTAATTATGGTCTAAGATATATGACCCTAAACTAAGATCTACTACACTCTCATACCACATGATGTTAAACTGTATTTTATGAACTACATATGGCTTGATTCCCATCATTATGGGATACATAGTGAAGTCCAGTACCTCAATTCTGGACCCAGCCACAACATGATTATGGTTAGCATTGGTCTGTTTATCTCTACATGCATTGGACAATGCCCATTTTGATGTGACATATTCCTAAACATAAATACTTCAGATCTCCATAACCTTTTTCTTGACTTCTGGTCACAAAATGTCTGATACCCGAGAGTTCTTTTTCCTAACCATGCAGCACGTTCCCTTAGGTGGCCTTCCATAAACAGTCTACATAACAGACCTATCAGCCAAAAGATATTATTATTTGACTATGAAGACAATGCCCTTAGGTGGCCCTGCGTAATTCAACCCCCTAACAGGTTTTCCAAATAGTGGTAACTCAATTCTTGGGAGGAAAACCTCTTTTGTCCTTATTCTTCTTAATGACAATATGTAGGGATCTGAAAAAATAGTCATCCTTAACATATTTGTCCCATACGATTTTTCATAATCTGAAAGTATTTAAGTCTATGGTTTATATTTCTCTTCCCTACATTTGGGTCAGACCTTCGCAGTAGTGACATTCATCCAATTCTAGGAAAATCTTGATTGGAAATATCCACTCCATATTCAGGTACCTCTATCCATATAGCAGACTCTATGCTTTGGAAAATTTGAATCCCCATAAATATTCACTGGCTTTTTATCAATAGTAAAGTAATATTTCTGAGAGTTCTTTTTCCTGACTATGCAACACGTTCCCTTAAGAGGCCTTGCATAAGTAGTCTACATAACATACCTGTCATCCAAAAGATGATATTATTTGACTATGCCGCCAATGCCCATAGGTGGCCCTGCATAATTCAAACCCATAATGAGATTGTTAAATAATGGTAACTTCACTCTTAAAAAATACTTCTTCTAATGCCTCTTAGCCCATTTTTTTATATCATTCCTCATATTCAGATTTTATTAAGTCATAGTTTGAATTTTTTCCCCCATACTTGAATATGGTAATATGTTTTTAGATAAATTTTTAATCCATTCGGTCAAAGCTATTTCGACCATAAACATTAGCCTTTTTATGTCTGACATGCATGACGTTAAACTGCCCACAAAAGACAAGGGATCTCTGAACAAAAGTTGAGTCCCAGATCGCTAAACGTACCTTTTGTATGATTTAGGTAATATTGATAAATAAAAAGATGTAAAGTTTATAGGGTTATTTTTTATAATCCTAGTAAAAATCAAACTATGCTTATTAAACCCATTGGATTAAGTAAAAACATTAAGTAGGTAGAAAAAGAATGCAGAACCAAATGATTGAAGGTGAAAGTATTTTTCATTGATGCACAAGAGTTAAAAGGACAACCACAGACTAGAATCTCTTCTCTTTTTCAGGAATTACTAGAGGATTTCAACATAACTCTTCATTTGATTTACGGCATCACGAGCATCATCAGCAGCCACCTGGAATTCATTCATTCAAATGGATACAATAAGAGATGCAGTGATACCAGCTCTTCTTGGAACAATTGTTAAAGAATGTTCTTGAGTGCGGTTTGAGAAAATTTTCTACGGATCAAACAATGACTCTTTTTCTGTCCATGAGACTTGGAAGATGGATACATGTATTTGAGAATGGATAATTGAATGTAAAGAGCCATTTGGAGAGAGTAATCTTTTCAGATATTGTTCTAATGATGTGATAGTCTTCTCTCTACCAAACAGAAGCAGAAAACATATCAGCCCATTGGTTTTCCATTTTCATATATGCAAGGAAATGGCATGGGGGGAAATTTTGAATGTTCACACCATTGTTGCTTCTCTTAATGCATAGCATAACCGAAACAGAAGAGTAGAAATGCGGCTGCATATTGGTCATATAATTCTTTTCATCTAGAATGTTGACTCCTTGCACATGACCATGGCCATACAAAGGCATGTAGATGCTCTGTGGGAAATTAACATGATATTTCTTCAAGTACTTGGCTATATTTGGGAGAGTGTTGTCACATATATTATAGTAATCATGGCCAACGATGCTCATCATGTGATCAATCCGCTTGCTGGCCAGCTCATCTGCCGTTCCAATTCTTCTGGGATCCATTTAATCTGCACTAAAGTCGAATAATTAACTCTTAAGTAAGTTGATTTTTCATAAAATTTGTGAAGAAAAGTGAAAAAATGGCTAAGGAATTAAGGTGTGCAAGTCCAATGTTGGCACACAAGTGTAATTGTGTCGCACAAGTTTGGGACAGCAGGTATAATCACGCAAGTAAAACTACCTCTGCAGAAGCGCGACACAAATAGATGTAATAAAACACAGAAAATCAAGACACTCGCGCGACGAGAGCAACCTACGCGGCGAGAGCGAGACGGTTTGAAAGCTGGTTTCTTTGCATGAGAATGGATGCATATTTATAGGACAAGGATGTTCTCATTGCTCCTCCCACTGTGCGGCTCTCACCTGCACGCCTCCACTTGCACACTTGAAACTTACCCACTGTAGTTACTTGGTTTTATCATTTACCTCAGAGTTAGATCCTCCTTCCTTTCAGATCCAACTCTGAGGGGGGACTTTTGTTGATTCTCCTTTCCGTCACAGAGTCTAATGAATGAAAAATGGTAATACCATAGCATAAAGGGATTCATCCTTTGAAGAAATATCAAAAATTCACAAAGGCATGAACAAGGATTTGTTTACACTTGGTTCGCACAAGTTTCACCATGGTCGCACAAGTATACTTGTGCGCCACATATTGGCCAGGCAGGTGACTTGAGAGGCCTACTTGATTTTCTACCAAGGTCTTCAGTAGCCTATAAATACCCCTTGTGGGCCCCCCATTTCGAGGACAAAAAATTCCAAAAGTCATATTTGAGATCTCGGTGCCCTAGTCTTTTCTTGAAGTCTTCCGAACACTTCTAAGGTAATTTCTTACCTAGAATGGAAGATATAAAAAGGGGGAACAAGGCCTGAGTGTTGAAATTCACCAACACATGTGTGCCTAAGTGTCTGACTCTTAAGGAAAGTGAAGACACTTGCACGCCACCTTTTCCCATTAACAAAACATGCGCGACACACTTTTGGAAACCTTTACGGATAATACTAAGGGCTTGATCCAAGTCTCTCCCAAGTATTACCCTATGGGTTAACCGTCGCACAAGTAAACATGTGTCGCGCAAGTATACTTCCGCGACCAGTACTTGCGCGCCCCAATAGGACTTGCATGCCTATTTATTTTTGGGTGCCCCTCCTTCCTATTCATTTCTTTTCTTCAAATCCACCTCTCCTCTACAAGATTTAGCCTTCAAAACACTCTTCAAAGCCAATTATGGCATGGTTCCTTCATTGGCTTCCTTATCTGAATTGAATTCTATGGAACATATCTCAAAAACTAGTGATTTACATATCTTTATGTCATGAAGTTTAGAGATTTAATTCATTCAACCTCATCCTTTAAGATGAGAAGATATTTAATCTGGGCATCCTCCTTAGGAGTAAGCCCCAAGTTCCCTAACCTAGGCCTCTTTTTTAGGATTAAGCCGAAGTCCATGTTCCTTAACCTGGGCCTCCTTTTTAGGAGTAAGTCCCAGTCATAATTTTCCTTAAACTTGGGAATCCTCCTTAAGAGTAATACCTAATCCAATTTCCCTAACCTGGGCCTCATTTTCAGGAGTAAGCCCCAAGGTTTCAAGTGCTCTTAACTTGGCCCTCTTTTTCAAGAGTAATCCCCAGTCATAATTCCCCTTAACCTGGACCTCCTTTTCAAGAGTAATCCCCAGTATTAATTTCATTTGATTTGGGCATCCTTCTCAGGAATAAAACCCAATCATAGGTCCCCTCTAATTTGGGTATCCTTCTCAGGAGTAAGCCCTAAGTTAAGTATCCAAATCTACATAAAGCACATATACCTTTATGGACCTTGTTCCTAGGTTTCTTCCTTGATTTAAATCTCAATCCTAATCTATCTGGGCAGTCATACATGCATAAGCCCCACATTATTTCTTAATATTGCATCTTTCGTGGCACAATATTTAGGTTTTAATGATACCTCTTCTTTCTCAAACCGATCATGACTCACATGAGCTTAGAGTATAAAAGTAATTATGACATCTTTATTTGAGCCATCAATCATGCATAAGCCTCATACTTGTTTACTCAAACTATGTGGGTTCAGATTCCTTTTTAAAAAAGGATATGTAGGTAGCCCATCTGTGGGTATTATCTCAACTCTTAAATAATCCATGTCATTCTGAACGACAATAAACATCAAATTCCCCGTTCAGTGGATTTAAAACTAGTCTTCTTATCATAATGACCAAGAGACCTCTATATAATGTTTTAAAGGATACCATTGACTAATAATATCTAACAAATATAGATTATTCTCTATCGATGAAGAAGCACAAATACATATTAAAGATTCTCTAAATCTCATACATATCAATCATTGACAGTCATATCTAAAGGAAATCTCATTTTCATACTTGGTAATTTAATAAGGATTAATGAACATAACTCAAATCTATAAAGAGAGTCATGGAGTTGAAAATAATTCCCCCCAAAAAGGTGTGATGAGTCCGACCTCCCATCCCCTCGACCAATGAAAATTCTTAAGCCTCATCGGTCTACATATAATGAGAACATACCTTCGAAAAGTAGGTCCAAATGAATATAGAATAATTGGATATTTCCATTTCTATGAACAAACCCGTTAGAAACTGATTGGATTGTTTGAACCTTAAACAAACAAGGTCATCCCCATTTCCAGAGGGAAACAATGGTATTCCAAGAACTGGTTAGAATAATACCCAGAAGGGGTACTGAATCATCTGGTTCCTCAGGTGGGGAAAAAGAAGAGAATTTTTGAGAAAAAACCCTTCTTCTGGAAGGAGACTCTTCCACACCTGGAGATGATTCACCGGGTTCCTCACCCAGGGCTGATTCTCTAGATTCCTAAGATGGGGATGATGAGTCACGACATCCGACAATGTGGCCCCGTTCTATATATAATCCTCCTGCCAAAATTAAGAGACCTACTTCATCGACTCTTGGTGAGTTATATAATTGAGGAAATTTAATTGTCATTATTTTATAGAGTAACAAATTTAATTTTCTTATACCTTATCTGTGATTTCAGGAACATAGAAGAATCTGAAGTCCAAGATTGTAGGACCCTCCTCATAGCCTTCTGGTACATATGCTGAATATCTACGAACAGAGGCTGTCCAGACATGGAGGAGTATATATTCCAATGCTGAAACTGCCTAGCTGGACCTATGCGAAGGGCTACACATACCTGGAGTAGGGAATATTCAGGATTCTACCGATATCCATTTCTAGGATAACCCCGATGAAGTGCGGGCTTACATCAGAGAGCAGGATATTCTCATATGTGCCAATGATGATTCCATTCTTATCACCATGTGGGTGAAGGAAATGATGGATCGTGGCACCACTGAGGGGACTGGTGCTTCCGGAGATGAGGAGTGGCACAATTACGTGGCTCCTGAAGATGTACGTATCTTTCCTAATTTTCATTGTAACTTGATTCCAGTTAAAGATTAGTTACTCAAGTAAATTACTTTCTTCATTCTGTAGCTTGTAAATAAAGGAACTGCTGAGGTCCTTTCACCACAGTATAGCCCTGGTGGCACTGCCATTGGAGCTACTGAATCTCCTCATAAGCCGGGTGAGGTATCTCCAGGCTGGAAAACCACGGATACAGAGTTATAAATGGATTTTCACTCTCCAATACCTGTATTTGTAGATGACGATGTCAAAACACCCAAAAATCCAAAGAAGCAAAGACATTGAAGGAAGAAGTCCATAGATAAATGCTTCATCTATAGGGTTAAGTCCTTTGGATAGTCATGAATCTTATCTCATGAAAAGATTTCTCATATTTCTTGGGATTGCATGGGCTTCTTCAATTTCCCCTTTAAGGGACAATACTGACCATCCTCTGAGGGCGAAGAAGGGTGCTGGAGAATAGTCGCTAATTCATGCTGACTTGGCTGCTCCTGAAGAAGAGCCAGCATCTGTTCCTAGTACTGCTTCTGCTGCAGCTTCAAGGAGAGAAGAGCCTGCTTCTTGTAAATTAATAATGCTTCATAAAATGTTTAATGAAAACATCAAATGAATTCCACTCTGTGATACTTTAGGTTTAACACCTGCTCCAGAACATTTGGCGGCCACTGCAACTAACTCCGCAATTTTATCTGAAGAAGCTATTCAGGGTCAGAGGCCACAGGATGAGGGTCAGAAAGAAGAAATATCAAATGATCCCACTGGTGAGACTAACCATGAATCTAAGACATCACTGGATGAAATGATGAAACTTGATGCATATTTTGAAGACATTTTAGATCGTGTTAAATTACCATGTAATTTAGAAGATTTTGGATCTAAGTGTTATCCTTCGTCCTGTTAAAAATTTCTTATTACATCTCTGGCCATGATTGGTTGAAATGTGCAGTTTGATACGAGAAAGCTACTAAAATGCTAATTCCTAAAGTGGGTAGAGACAACCCTAGTATTGTAGAGACACTAGCTCAAGTGGAGCTTAATCCGGAAGAGATTCCTGAAACCCATACTAAAAATCCTATTGAAGCTAGGAAAGACGGGGAACAAACTTTTCATACTGTTGATCTACCATTGGGTAAGAGATAATAATATTTGTGGTTGTACTTAATTTGCAAGACAGCTTAATAAAAATTTTTTATCCTTTGAAACTAACCAAAACTTTCAATTGACTATGTAGGGCCGTCAATTTTAGTGGCAAGATTTGGAGGTGAAGCGTCATCCTCCACCCCAACGGGAATAGAAAGTGAAGTAACAAGGGTCAGGGGGGAAGAAGTAGAAAAGGGAACTTTTCTAAGTGCATTAATCCCAGACTATATCCCCCCATGTGATAGCGATGTTGAATCAGACCCGGAGGTACAAAAGGTGCTCCAATTCTCACGTCGCAAGGCATGGAAGAACATATAGAAGATCATATCTGAAGTGCCTCTTGAAGATATGGCTTCGAAGATCTCGCGACTGTCATCCATGTTTGTCATGTTGGGACATGGAAGTTTTGGATATCAAGAGATCCATACCACGGTGAAACAAGTCATTTTAAGGAGGGAGTATGAGTAAAGGTACCATCAAGATATGACCAGAGTGAGGCTATTGACCGTTATCAGCAAATTTGAGCCTACGGTGTTCTGAGTAGAGGCTGATCATGCTTCAAAATTGAATGATTTGAAACATAAGATCAAGTAGAATGTTGTCCAGTAGATGAACCTTCAGCAACAGTAAGATTCTATTACTAGGGAACTTGACCAGCATAACAATTCACCGGAAGGAGTTCAAACAAATGGTATGAAAGCCAACACAGTTTCCAAGAAAGCAAACCATCAAGCTGAAAAGGGTGAAGCTGGTTGAGTGCATGAACTTCAAGTGGCTGCTGATGAAGCTCGGGATACCACAAATCAAATGAAGAGTTATATTTAAATCCTCTAGTAATTCTTTGAAAAGAGAAGAGACTCCAATCTAAGTATGTCCTTCTAACTCTTGTGCATTAATGAAAAACACATTCATCTTCAATCATTTGTGCCTTCATTCTCTTACTACCTGCTTTAAATAATTACATAAGCCAATGGTCCTAGTAAGCATAGTTTTATTTTTTATAGGATTATAAAAATAACCCTACAATCTTTGAATCTTTTTATTGCTCAATATTTCCTAAATCATACAAAATGTACGTTTAGCAAGCTGGGACTTGAATTTTGTTTATAGTTCCTTTGTCTTTTGTGGGATGTTTAAAGTCATGCATGTCAGACATAAAAAGGATAATGTTTAAGGTCGAATAGCTTTGACCGAATGGAGAATGGATTAAAATTGACTCAATTCCTTGATAATTTATCCGAAAACATATTACCAAATTCAATTATTGGGGAAAACATGTAATCTATGACTTAAGAAATTTTGAATCTGAGGAATTTTATGAAAACAGGGCTAAAAGTCATTAGAGGAAGTATTTCCTAAGAGTAAAGTTACAATTATTTAACAAACCTGTTAGGGGTTTGAATTATGCAGGGCCACTTAAGGGCATTGGCTGCATAGTCAAATAGTAGCATCTTTTGGCTGACATGTCTGTTATGTATACTACTTATGCAAGGCCACCTAGGGGAGTGTGCTGCATAGTCGGGAAAAGAATTCTCAGAAATTTTTACTTTTCTATTGCTAAAAAATACAGTGAAAGTTTATGAAGATTCAAATTTTCCAAAGCATAGAGTCTGCTGTATGGAGAGAAGTACTCGAATATGGAGAGGTTATTTCCAATCAAGATTGTCAAATAATTGGATGAATGTCACTCCTGTGAAGGTCTGGCCCAAACGTATGGAAAGGAAATATAAACCATAGACTTAAATACTTTCAGATCATGAAAAAGAGTATGGGAAAAATATGTTAAAGATGGATATTTTTTTGCGGATCCCAACATATTTTCGTTAAGACCAATAAGTAAAAAATAGGTCTTCCTCTCAAGAATGATATTACCACTATTTGAAAAACCCGTTAGGGGGTTTAATTATGCTGGCCACTTAAGGGCATTGGCTAAATAGTAAAATAATAGCATCTTTTGGCTGACAGGTCGATTATGTAGACTACTTATGCAAGGACGCCTAAGGGCACATGTTGCATAGTCAGGAAAAAGAATTCCCGGGTATCAGACATTTGGTGACCAGAAGTCAATAAAAGGGTTATGGAGATCTGGAAGTATTTAAGGTTAGGAGTATGACACATGAAAATGGGTATTGTCCAATGCATGAAAGAGATACATAGACTAATTCTGACCATAATCATGTTGGGGATGGATCCTAGAATTGAGAAGCTGGACTTCACGACATATCTCATTAGAATGAGAATGAAGACAAATTTAGTTCTTGAAATACAGTTTAATGTCATGTGGGACGAGAATGTAGGAGATCTTAGTTTAGTTTCATAGAGTTAGGACCCGTATGAGGAATACAAATTGTGTGTTTTATAAATCTGATGTGAATGAAGACTAGGGTTTTCATACCACATTCATGTTTTCATAGTGGGACTTTTCAACCAAGGGACTGAAAGTGGAATTTGGGGTTAGGCCCAAAGACATGGGGCTGGATTCGAGGGACACTCGAACATTACTATGTATCCCATAAGGGTGTGAATCAATCCATACTTAGTTCTTGAAATACCCTATATACAGATTTGGTTCGTACAAGTGATGTGTGAAAGGGGACTTTAGTGAAATTATGGTTTGACCCAAGATTAAAGTTTCGTGTATTCCCATGTATGCACGGAGTCCTTGGAATACGACATGGTTGGAGATCAATTTCAATAACAATTCCCTCATAGGTGAGGTTGTCAATGACCGGTGAACCAATGTGAAGATATGGATTTTGGGGTTCACGGATTAATATCGTATGAGATGGAGATGAACCGATATGAAGATGTTGTTTTTGGGCTTGAACCTTTGGAGGATGCCTATGTACCCTACCTATAAGGAAAGGATCAAAGTCTGCATAGTTATATTAAGAATTAATTGGTGATCAAGTTGTACTTGAAGACAACCTGAACATGGTGTTGGGACTTATGCGTGGTTAGCGGCCCAGGGAGGGTATTATGGTTGAAGTTTACTCTAAGCTCACGTGAGTCATACTCGGTATGAGAAACATGAGGTAGAAACAACCCTAATGATGCACAGTTTAACGTCATGTTGGATGAAAGGGACAAGATAGAGTTTAACGTCATGTTGGACGAAAGAGGGACTGTGCAGTTTAAAGTCTTGTAGTAAGGACTTTGTGGACTATGCAGTTTAATGTCATGTAGTAAGGAAAAAAGAAGGGCTATATAGTTTAACATCATATAGAAAGGACAAAATAGGGGACTATGTAGTTTAATGTCATGCAGTAAGGAAAACACATTTTAACGTCATGTTGGAAGAAAGTGTATTTGTGTTGCACAAAATACTTCTTCAAGAATCATGCATTGGTTGGAGTCGTGATGAGTTCTCTATCCATTGTGATTAAAGAATAAGCCCCATTGTAGTAGACCTTATGTATTGAATAAGGTCCTTCCCTATTTGTCTTAAGCTTGGGAGGTTTCTTCCCTGGTATCATTGGAGTTCTGAGAACCAATACCAATTCTCCTTGAATGAATGAACGAAGACGAACTTTTTTGTTGAAAGCTCATGCTATTCGATTTTGATAGACGTCCAAGCGGTGCAAGGTGCACAATCTTTTATTATCTAATCATTCCAATTCATCCAATCTCTTTTGAGATTGTTCATCTATAGATGACTGATCACAAATGGCTACTCTGAGTGAAGGTAATTGAACCTTAATGGGAAAGACTGCTATTGTTCCATATACCAATGAATATGGAGTTGACCACATAGCAGTGCAGGTGGTGGTCCGATAAGCCCATAAAACATGAAAAAGTTTATCATTCCATGATTTCTTATCTTTATCCACCATATTTTATAGCATGTTTGAATGATTATTATTGAAGGCTTCTATTTGTCCACTAGTTGTTGCATGATACTGAGATGAATGGTCGGATTCGATGTTGTATTCCTCATAAAACTTTCTTACATCATATGAACAGAAGTTGGTGAAATTGCCCATCAATATAGTATGAGGGACACCAAATCTAGTAATGATGTTAGACATTATGAAGCTAACAATTCTTTTAGAACTAACTTCTTTGAGATGTATTGCCTCTGCCCATTTTGGAAACGAAGTCAGTAGCAGTAAGAATATACTTAAACTGCTTGGATGTAGACGAAGGGTAAGATCCTACTACATCCATTCCCCATGTGGAAAATGGCCATGAGTATTCAACTGTATGAAGCAACTCTGGGGGTTGATGAATGAAGTTGTCCCATACATGGAAAGAATGACACTTCTTAGTGAAATCAACACAATCTTATATCATTGAAGGCCAAAAGTATCCCAGCCTTCGAATTTGATCAGAAAGTCTATGTCTAGACTAGTGGGCACCACAGACTCCTGCATGTACTTCTTTCATGACAACCATTGTCTCTTCACCATCAATACATCTGAAGAGAATTACATCAAAACCTCTCTTGAAGAGAATTTTTCCTAGGTGATCTGAGCTATCATAAAGAGTAAAATTGACCACACTTCGCTGGACTTGTTCTTTCCCGACTCTATCAGGTGGTAGTGTTCCATTTAGAAGGTATTCCCTGATAGGTGTCATCCATCCTATAGAATGATCATATGGTTTTGAAATGGGAATAATTTCATTGATTTCCTTTGTTCTGATTTGAACATAAGGTGAAATTGTATGATGGTGGGAAATACTGATGATTGTTTTGTCTTGATTTGGATCTTCTAGAGTTGTGGCTACATTAGCCAATTCATTAGCTTGGGCATTTTTTGATCGCGGGACATAAGAAAATGTTGGTTCCGAATAAAATTCCTCCTTTAACTCTTTGTCATAATCATACAAAGGGATTAACTCTTCTTTTCTTGTGGCATAATCCCCATTGACTTGTTTGATTACCAGGCCTGATTCACCTTTCACCTTTAAGTGATTCACCTGTGCCTGAAGTGCCAACTCAAATCCTGTGATGAGAGCTAGATATTTTGCTTCACTGTTTGTACTGCCTTCCAAAAATAATAAGGAATAGGGTAGCACTGGACTTTCTTGGGAAATAAGTAAAATTCCCAACCCAACATTGTTGAATTTAGGATCTTCTATTTTCTAACCTATTGAACTTATGGAAGCACCATCAAAGTACATTTCCCATGTTTGAAGATTATCTTGAATAGAAAAGACTTCTTCATCAAGAAGTTCAATATATAAAGATGTATCTTCCACTGAAGGGTGTTCAGTAAGTAAATAAACCAGAGCTTGGCCCATTATTTTCTTTTGAGAAACATAATGTATATCAAACTGCTGCAAAATAACTGCCCACCTTTCCAGATGTCCTGTAAGTATTGGACGAATAAGGATAAATTTGATCAGGTTATTGCGAGATAGCAATTAGACCTCATGATGTTGCAGGTAGTGTCTCAATTTATGAACAACAAATATTAATGCTAGGCAGCACTTTTCAATACTTGAATATTGATTTTTTTCCTCAAGCATAGTTCGACTAGGATAGTAAAGGCGATTTTCATTCCTGACATCATTCTTTTGGGAAAGGAAGGCACCCAATGATCACTCTAAAGCTGTCACATAGAGGATAAGTGGTCTTCTTTCAATAGGTGGCATTAATACCGGTGGAATAAAGAGATATTTATTGAGGATATCAAATGCCTCTTGTCAATCTTCAGTACACTAGTAAGTGACTACCTTATTCATTAATTTGTTGAAGGGTAAACATTTGCCTCCCAGATTGGCAATAAAATGCCGAATATAGGCCAAGTGTCCTTGAAGTCCTCTCAATTCCTTAAAATTCCATGGAGGTGACATACCAAGGATTGATTTTGTCTTCTTAGGATCAACTTCGATACCACGATGGCATACAAAAATGCTGAGAAATTTTCCTAAGGTTACCCCAAAAGAACATTTCAAGGGGTTCATCTTCAAATTGTGTTGTCAAAGTTTGTGGAATATTATTTCCAAATCAGCCAAGTGATTAGAACGTTGTATGGATTTAACCACCAAATCATCCACATAAAATTAAACAAATTTCCCTAAAAAGGGTTTGAAGATATGGTGCATAGCACGTTGATATGTTTCACTTGCATTTTTAGGCCAAAGGGCATTACATGATAGAAAAACACACCTTGAGGGGCTCCGAAGGCTGTAGATTCTTCATCTTATGGAGCCATTCAGATTTTATTATACCTCAAATATCCATCCATGAAGGAAAGTGCTTCATAGCTAGCTGTTGCATTAATTAAGAGTTCAATGATTGGAACTGGAAAGTCATCCTTGGGACAATGCCGATTATGATCTCTGAAATCAATGCAAACCCTAATTTGTCCATTCTTCTTTTTTACAGGGACAATATTAGCCAGCCATTTGGGATATTGAACTTCTCTGATGAAGTTATCCTTGATAAGCTTATCCACTTCAGCTTCAATTTTGGAGGCATAAGTTGAGTGTGTTCTTCTTGCAGCTTGCTTGAATCCTCGATGTTCTTCAGGAAAACCCAAATGATGGGTAGCAACATCAAAATCAAGCCCTGGCATTATTGTATAATTCCAAGAAAATATATCTCGATTTGTCTTTAAAGAAGAAGTCAACATTTCTTTCTCTTCAAGATCCATGGCCACCCTAATTAAAGTGGGGCGTGGATCTTCTTTTGTACCTCGATTTATTTCTCTGAGTTCATCCACAGTCATAGAGTTACCTTCTTCAAATGCTGGAGGAGCATCTCTGATATCTTCCTCTTCTTCTTCAATATGTGTTACTTCTTTTGTTTCTACTTGCATAGTAGATGATGAAGCAGAATTTCCATGATCAGGAGAAAAGTTAAAATTTGAACATCTTGAAGAAAAGGATACCATTTCTGACCCTATTAATGATGAAGGGTCTTCCTTTGGTAATAAAGAGGAGATGATGGATTGAGAATCAACATCATCGTTTATCTCTTGCATTGCTATAACTTCTTCTGGCCTGGTTGATGAAGTATAGATTTTCTGGATTTAAGTGGATGAAATGAAGACATCTCCATTTGAGATTTCATCATTTCTTGGTGAATAAACAACTTCTACCATGTTTTCTTGCTTGGTTGCTGTAATTCAAATTATGGAAGTTTCTATAAGAGAATTTGGATTTGGGTCTATCCTGTCAATTTGACTGATAGGAAACACATAATCTTTACTCACATGTATGAATGGGTTTACTAGAATCTTTTCCAAACCATATGCAGCATTAATTTTGGTAACCTCCTTTGTCATAGATACCTCATTTCCCTCCATGTGATAGAATTATGCTTCAATGTATTGAGATTCACATGTTTTGAATGGGGTTTTATCACCATATTATGTCCCAATTTGACCATTGAAACAATATTTAATACATTGATGGTATGATGAAGGTATAGCTGCATGTTGATGTAGCCAAGGTCTTCCAAGAAAAATGTTGAAGGCTTTGTCATTACGAACAACCAAGAAATCTGAATTAGATACAAGGTCCCCAAACTATTTTCTGAGTGTAATCTCGCCCAGAGGTTCTTGTTCATTTTTATCATATCCTTGAAACATCAAAGTAGAAGGAGATAAATCATATTCGGTGAGGCCCAACCAATGATGTTTATGAATAGGGATGAGTTTGACTCATGAACCATTATCAATGAAAGCTCATCGGATGTCTATATCGTTGACCTTTCCAGACAAATACAATGGTCTAATATTTCCATACACAACATCATCTTCATCTTCATCTATAAAAGATATCACTACATGACATTCTACAGGATTACTCTCTACGTGGTAGACTTCAGCCGCAATAATTTCATTTTCGAATTCTTGAGGACTTGACAAAGCCTCAATGAGTGCCTCCCGAAGATCCTTTGATAGATTTAAGGCATCCAGAATTGATAAATTGGCTGGTACTTGGGCCAAATGTTTCAAGACATCAAACTTTTGATCCAAATGTCTGCTTTTCCCAACATGAAAAAGTGGTTTTGCAGGTGCCTTAGATGTTGATACATTGTAAGTAGATGCATCTTGTATCAAGATAGGTGTTGGAAATACTCCTAGATTTGTAAGATTAGACCAACTATGTATATTTAATTGCTGAGAGGAAGAAGGTGTAACTTCTAGCTGATCTTCCAAAATAACTGTGCCAGGACTGAATCGGCCATGTGTGGAAGAACATTCTTGTTCTTGTTGAGCCTGCTGAAGAGCTCTACCATGATTTTCTGCTACATATATATTTCTAACAGGGGTAGGATTGAAATAGTGGCTTCTAGAATATCCACATCTTCCTCTGTATCCTAGACCTCTGGAACTCCCTCTAATTCTTCTATTTGATATAGGGAACTTAGGCTCATCAAGATCAAAAATGCCACTGGCATAAGGATATATTAAGTGAATCGTGTTAACAGAACCAAAGATCGACTCTTCATCTGATGAAGACTCTGCCTGATTAGCCAGTTTATGCTGTGTCATTTGATGGGGTGGTGCCTGTGCTTTTGAAGTAGATGGCATAAAATCTGTTAGAGTCAATGATAACTTGGGCTTTGACACAAGATCATCTTCTTCTGACTGCTCTTCTTTATTAGAATTATGTCATTTCTTTGAGGGTTTCTCTTCTGATGAAGGGGTTTTTGCTGTGGCATTCATAGAATAAGACACAATTGGTTTCTTCAATTGCGTTCGTAAAATTGCATGAGTTCGGTTGATTGTTTTCCTGACCATCCAATCATCATATTTCTGCACATTTTTTCTTTTGAATTCATGCCACTCGCCTTCTTCCTTTGAACCTTTAGCACTAACACATGATACCTGGGCTGAAGAACCTTTCATTTTTACCTATCCAGAGTCCACCATCTTTTTTAGAAGGTCTTTGATGACAAAACACTCCTGAATGGGATGTCCCAGCATCTGATGAAGTGGGAAATAGTTGGGAAGGTCTTCATCTCCTACCTTGTTCATCCTATTAGGCCTTGGAAACTAAACCAAATTATTTTCTAGAGCCAAAATGAAGTAACTAGAAACATTTTCATTTAATAGAGAAAAAATTTGTTTTTAACTCCTCAAATTATTTCCGTCTTTGATCTCGTTGATCTTCTTGATGAAACAACCTCTGTTTTTGGTGTTCCAGAAGTGGAGCCCTTCGATATTATAAAGTTATTGAAGTGGAAGCAGGTATAGGTGCTTGTTTATGTGTGATTGTAGCAGTATCTACTTTCCCTATTCTCCTTCCTAGAACATATGGAATTACACAATTTTTAGCCTTAATACTCATAAGAGAGTCTTTGATCATTTGAGCGATTGAAGTTAGCTCTTGAAACCCTCCTGTGTATTTCAGAGGGATCAACGGTGTGTGTAATTCATCATGCAAAGTTTCCACACAGATTGGAAACAATTCTTCTTGAGGGAGTGATAATATTATAGAATATTTTAATCCCTTCCATCAAGAAATGAAATCTGAAACTCTTTCATTTTCCCTTTGCTTACAATTTGTAAGGTCAAAAACAGCTGTCTTTGGCAATATTGAGCTAAATTAAAGAAGGAATCGTGGACGGAGATCTTCCCACCCGGTAATTGACTGGGATTTCAAGCTTCTATACCAGAAAAAAGCAAGCCCATGTAATGACTATACAAAACACCTGATCTTAACTGCTTCTTGTTATTGAGCAGTTTCCATCATAGGATCACAACGAGAAACAAAATGTGTTAAGTGTTGTTCTAGATCTCCCAAACCATTAAAAATTTGGAATGTGGTACTTGAAAAATTTTATGGGGGAGGAATTGCATCCACCCATTCAGGGTAAGCTCTCTTTTCTGGTTAAATTTGTGTATGCTTTCCTTCCATAGCTTCCAACTGAGCTGTTAATGACTCAATAGTAGTCATTAACTTTTGAGAAACATCTGGTTGGGCTTGGGCCTGAGTAGATGTAATAACAGGAGTTTGTACAGGTGTGGTGACTGGTACTGTAACTGATGGTAGCACTACTAGTTGTGGTTACGCATGACCCATAGGATTAGACTTTTTGAGGTTGTACTGGTAAAGGAGGATATTCTTGATCCATCTTAGTAGCTGCAACAAATTCCCTTGACTGACTGACTCTTGCACGCTTAGTAGGAAGACTACCTTGAAGTAGTTCTGCATTCAACCTCCTTAATTCCTTCATTTCTTCCTCTTGTTGTGCGAACCTTTGCTCTAGTGAGAGTGATTGGACTTCTCCAGAGGAAGGGTGTAATGTAACCTAATTTTTTTCCTTTACCCTTGTTGGACGGCTTTCAGATAGGGGGGAGTTGGTTATTTAAAGGAATACCTAAATTCTGGGTAAGCTTTTGATTCCGAGTACGCACACCTTCCTCATTTGTTTCAGTGCGTAAAGTCTCTTGAACAGTAACATCTTCATTCAATTCCCCTGAGTGAGCCTCATGTTCCGGGGGATCAGTGACAATGGCATCAATGAAATTTATTAATTTATAATTCATTTCATCCCTTCTATCAGCATTTCTGCGATACTGTCTTCTCCCATGTCCTTGATGTGACATTTCCTTTTGTTAAGTTGATCCCTCAGGAACTTCTTGATAAACCGTAATTTGGAGGGAATATCCTGATAATTTGACTCTATGTTCCTCTTGTGGGTTCTTCCCTAATTGAGAGAAGACTGACATTTACTGAGGAATAGATTGAGGATTTGAAAAAGTCCCCAGTCCGGTGGACTGGGGTTGTTCCTGCTATTCTTGATTAACTCCTTGAATCTTATTTGCTGATTCTGAGGGTTGTTCTAAAAGAGTCCCCAATCTGTAAAGCTGAGGTGGTTCTTGAGCTGCTTCATCTAATAATTTCTTAAAATGTCTCCTAATTTTGCGGACTTTAGTCCGGAAATTGGCTCGATGGATCAACCTACATCCACTCAATTCACCTGGCTCAAATGACCGTTGGATGATTTCTGACACTTTTGTCACCTGATGATGTGCATGCTCTAAATGAGAAGCCTGTTCGATATTCTCATTTTCCTAATGCAAGAATAATTCGACAACTTGTTCTTTGTATGCCTGACTTTGGGAAGAACTAATTGAGGCATGTTCTTGAGAAAGCCTTTGATTACACACAAAACCAATTGGCTGTGGCTGGCCATGGGCAATAACATTGCGTGAGACCATTTTTGGCTAGTTTTGTTCACTGGAGAGTACAATGAAATGCATTGTTCCATGAACACCCCATCCCCTGATATGAATACTAGATGGGGCATTGGTAATTAACTAGTGCAATCATTTAGTGTGCCAAGGCATAATGCTGAAGGGATCTCTGCAGCTTTTCAACCATTGGATATCGGGAAACTGAGAGAGATGCCAAATCAATTTGGCATTGTACCCCTTCTATTATCTTGATATGATTTTCATATTCATTATAAGATAATATTTTCTCTTTTAAATGACAAAGAGTCTTCAACATGTTGATATGAATATTGTGAATACAATCTTCCATCAACATCCCTGGAATATCATACTGAGAGTTAGCCAAAGGCCAAAACATGACTGGTACATCACCTTTCGCTAGTTGTTTTCTCATATTCAGAACTTCCTCCTTATCATTCGATGAAGATTCTTCTACCTAATTAGACCAAAGCTGGTGATTCTTTGTTGATTCATCAGATTCAAAAATATTGTTAGAGAATTCATTTATAAAACTAGAAGATGAATGGCCCAGGGGTGGTTCAGAGAATGACCTACACCCCGGCCTATCTTCTGATTGAGAAAGTATTTCACCAGCTAGTGGTAAAGCATCAGACATGACTGGCTTCACATTTTCAAGTGCCTCAAGATAAGAGGACTTTATCATTACTGCATTGTCCTTTGAAAATTTTCCAAGCAATGCATATTACTACTGTTGAGAGAACTTTCGCATCTAAATTCATCATCATGGGTATTACCACCATGGTGGGTTACAGCAAAAGATGAAACTTTTTTCTCCTTGATCTTCTGTCCATGTAGAGGGTTATTATGGCTCTCATATGAAGATGATACTTAGAGATAGAACGAACTGTCATGAAGCAAGACATCATGAGGAAGCGTCTGATGAAGACCATCGGAATTATTGTTCCCACTATTGGGAAATGAGAGAGTAGAATCTTGAGTTGCAATAGATAATTGTCTGAGGGCATCAAGAACTCCAGCATCAAGGAAGGGCTTATTACAGATTGGATCTTGATTTCTGGACTATGCTAGAAAGGTATTTTTCTTAGACGCTTTCTTACTCACTTTAGGAACCACTTGTTGACAAAAGTGGTTATTATGGGCAGGTGTATGTGCCTGCTCATGAGAAATGGTCAGGTTAGACTGATTATCTCCATTCAAATCAGGTTTATGTGCCTGACTTGATTGTCCATATGACATGGGGGAGTATGCCCCACAACCCTCCTGGACTGGAACAGAGGTGTGTATCTATTCCGGAGTGATTTGTTGTTGTGTCACACCACTTATAGGGACAGTTTTTTATTTCTTTCCCCATGATGCTGCTGAAGTTGTCATAATATTCTGACAGGAATCTAGAATTTGAGAAGGGATTTGCTTCTTCTCTTTCACCATTTTCAGAATTTGCCTGGTGACTTCAGCTGTCAAAACAGGAATATACGTCAATTTTTTCTTGGAGTAGGTGAGTATTCCTGCTCCTGTCCTCCTTTTCCTATTAGTGAATTCTGATAGTACTCATGTGTGGGGGAAGAGAGTTGAGTCTGCTTCAACATTGTCATCGGAGCTTTCTGACTGACTTCTCCGGGTGCTACCAAATGAGACGGTTGGTAGGCTTGATGAACATTGGTAGGTGTATATACCTACTATGTATTCTTTGTCAAGTATGGTTGAAGAATTTTCTTAAATAATGGAAGACAAGGCTCCTGACAGAATTGTTGATTGTAAACAGGTGTATGTCTCTGCTTATCAGTTTCCATCATATTATATTGGTGAGCTTTTTGGTTGTAGTCAGATGAGCCTACTGACTAGCTGATGAGTTATAAACAGGTGTATATTCCTGCCTATAATACACCAATAGAATTTACTAGAAGGATTGGCGTGTTACAGCCAGACGAGTCTGTTGTGCAGTAACATTAGGACAGATGGGTGTATATGCCCGCTCGTTGTTTTCCATCAAGTTGGCATGATGGACTTCTCCGGTGGGGGAAGAAGTAAGAACCTACTCCCTGTTGACCAGATTTCACCTCTAATGGTTCTTCTTGCATTCTTGGGTCTGAGGAACCTGAGTTGAACCCCTAAAGGTGATACCCTCATCATGTTGAGGGTGCACTACCGCATGATTCTGGTGGCGATTGTTGATTGGAGCCCTCGGGAAGGACTCTTGTCTTCTTGAATTAAGTCCTTGAGTAACCTTCTCATTCACCTCCCCATAATATGGGAGGGACTGGTGATTTCATTCTAGGGATAACGACCTGAAACGGTTAAAGATGATGTTTGGCACCACCTACTTCTTGATCACTGGTCATCGCTGTCCGGATAACTAGGGTGAATTATTGACTTGAAGGGCTTGTTGAGTGGCCTCCAGAGTTGGAATGGTACCTTGTTGATGGTATTCCTTAACCAGTGAATTTGAGACCCAGCGTTGAAGATGCTATTTAGGTGATATCATCCTCAGAGTAGATGAGGATCCAGCAGGTGTAGTAGTCGGGGAATTCATAGGTGTGAACGTTAAAGAAGCCATTTCTTCAATGTAGAGAGATCGTAGAAAAGAGTGCATGTTTGATATAACAGACGTAATCAAGATAAGTTCGGTCACTACATCTTTTTGATGAGAACATATGTTATTGATTGTTTTTTTGGCCGTCACATTAAGTTAAATAGGGGCCTAACAAATAAGTAAACTATTATTTAACTTGGTTAAGGATTCACGTCGGGTTCACCATTTTTGTTTCTTCTGGAAATGGGAATGACCTTGTTTGTTTAGGGTTCAAACATTCCCATCAGTTTCTAACGGGTTTAATTGTAGAACCGTAAACATCAAATGATTCTATATTCATTTGGACCTACTTTCCAAAGGTAGGTGCTCATTAGTTGTGGACCGATGAGGCTTAAGAATTTTCATTGTTCGAGTGGATGGGAGGTCGGACTCATCACACCTTTTTTGGGGGAATTGTTGTCTACTCTAGGACTATCTTATAGATTTGAGTTATGTTCATGAATCCTTATTAATTTTCCAAGTATGAAAACGATCTTTCCTTTAGATCTAACAATCAATGATTGATATGTATGATATTTAGAGAATCTTTTATATGTATTTTAGGTTCTTTATTGATAGATAATCATCCGTATTTATTTGAGATTCTTAGTAAATGGTATCCTTAAACACATTATATAGAAATATCATGGTCATTATGATAACCATAATGGTTTTAAAGCCACTCAGTGGGGCATTTGAAGTTTATTGTCGTTCAGAAGGACATGGATTATTTCAGAGTTGGGATCGTACCCGCATATGGTCTACCTACGTATCCTTGTTTGAAAAGGAATCAGAACCCACGTAGTTTGAGTGACGAATTATGAGGTTTATGCATGATTAATGGCCCAAAGAGAGATTTCAAAATTACTTTTACACTCTAATCCCACGTAAGTAATGAACCGTGTGAGAAAAAAGAGGTTTCAATAAAACCCGACGATTGTGCCACGGAAGATGCAATCATAAGAAATGATGTGGGGATGATGTATGTATAACCGCCCATGATATATGAGAATTAGGATTTACTTAAGGGAATAAACCTAGGAACAAGGTCCATAAAGGTATATGTGCTTCATGGAGATTTAAATACATAACTCAGGGATTACTCCTAAGAAGTATTCCTGAATTAGAGTGGGACTAATGATTGTGTTTTATTCCTGATAAGGAATCCCAAGTCCAAATAAATTAAGCCTGGGGATTACTCCTGAAAAGGAAGCCCATGTTAAGGGGACTTGAGATCTGGGGCTTACCCCTGAAAAGGAGGCCCAGGTTAAGAGATATTATGATTGGGGCTTACTCTAAAGGAGGATGCCCAGATTAGGGAACTTGGGGCTTACTCCAAAGGAAGATGCCTAGATTAGGGAACTTGGGGCTTACTCCTAAGGAGGATGCTCATATTAGGAAACTTGGGGCTTAATCCTAAGGAGGATTCCCAGATTAGGTAACATGGGGCTTACTCCTAAGGAGGATGCCCAGATTAGAGAACTTGGGGATTACTCCTAAGGGGGATGCCCAGATTCGGGAACTTGGGGCTTACTCCTAACGAGGATGCTGAGATTAGGGAACATGGGGCTTACTCCTAAGGAGGATACCCAGATTAGGGAACTTGAGGGTTACTTCTAAAGAGGATTCCCAGATTACGGAACATGGGATTTACTCCTAAAGTGGATGCCCATATTATGGAACTTGGGGATTACTCCTAAGGAGGATGCCCAAATTGTGGAACTTGGGCCTTACTCCTAAGGAGGATGCCCTAATTAGAGAACTTGGGGCTTACTCCAAAGGAGGATTCCCAAATTAGGGATCTTGGGGATTACTCCTAAGGAGGATGCCCAGATTAGAGAACTTGGGGCTTAGTCCTAAGGAGGATGCCCAGATTAGGGAACTTGGGGATTACTCCTAAGGAGGATTCCTAGATTAGGGAACTTGGGACTTACTCCTAAGGGGGATTCCCATATTAGGGAACTTGGGGCTTACTCCTATGGAGGATTCCCATATTAGGGAACTTGGGGCTTACTCCTAAGGAGGATTCCCAGATTAGGGAACCTGGGGCTTAATCTTAAGGAGAATGCCCATATTAGGGAAATCGGGGCTTACTCCTAAGGAGGATTCCCAAATTAGGGAACTTGGGGCTTACTCTTAAAAAGGATTCCCAAATTAAAGATCTTATCATCTTAAAGTATGAGGTTTAATGAAGGAAATCTCTAACCTTATTGACATAAAGTTATGTAAATCACGAGGTTTTGAGAGATGTTCCATAAAATTACTTTCAGAGTAGGAATCCAACAATGGAACCATGCCAAAAATGGATGTGAAGAGGGTTTTAAAGGCTAAATCTTAAAGAGGAGAGGTGGATTTAAAGAAAAGAGTTGAATAGGCTGGAGGGGCACCCAAAAAGAGGCAGGCGCACAAGTCCTATTTGGGCGCGTAAGTCCTAGTCGCACAAGTATACTTGTGCGACATGGGTGTAATTGGGAGATGGTTAACCCAAAAGATAATACTTGGGAGAGACTTGGCTCAAGCCCTTAGTATTATCCCTAGAGTCTTTTAAAAGTGTGGCGCACAAGTTTTGTTGAAGGGATAAGGCGGCGCACAAGTGTGGCCATTTCCCTTAAGGGCTGGACACTTAGGCACGCAAGTGTTGATGAATTTCTGCACTTAGGCCTTATTCCCCCACTTTAGATCTTCCATTCTAGGTAATAAATTACCTTATAAGTGTTCAAAAGAATTCAAGGAAAGACTAGGACGCCGAGAGCTTAAATCTGACGTTTGGATTTTTCGTCCTTGAAATGGGGGGCCCATAGGGCGTATTTATATTCAATTGAGGACCTTGGTAGAAAAAAGAATAGGGTGCTCAAGTAACTTGCACGACCTATATGTGGTGTGCAAGTATACTTGCGCAACCACCTTGGAACTTGCGTGGCCCATGCTTAAAGAAGTCCTTGTACATGTCTTTTCCATTTTTAGATATTCCTCTAAGGATGACTCACTTTGTGCTTATGGTATTACCTTTTCCATTCATTAGACTCTGTGACGGAAAGTACCGTCAACACTAACTTCTGCATATCCGAGGAAATTGAAACATAAGAAAGGGGTGAGCTCAAATGCTCAGTAAGGGTAAGCAATACGATGGAAAACAACATAAATATTAAGCATGGTGAATAATTGAAACCTCATGCCTTTACCAATAATAAGAATGAATACTATTATGGAAGGAATATGAACTGAGTAAATAATGCCATAATAAAACAAAATCATGGGTGTTCCACTAGTCAAATGACCACATGAACCATCAATATTATTTCCATAATGAGGGATTGTATAATGTCGGACATTCTGAATCATTTTGTCAAGGCCTCGACCAAGACGTCTAAAAATGATTAAGGCCTCAGCCAAGATCATATATCAAATTGGGAAATGTCTCGGCCAATTCCACCTCTATAGGTCTCATGATACCTACCGATGCATCGATGAGCTATATCGGGCTCCACCCATCACTTACTGAGTCAAATACATGCCTCAAATGAAAAGATTTAAACATATCATAAACATTCGTTTTAAAACTACATACAAAATGTCAATACTTTATCCATAAGCCATGAATGGTATCAAAATAGCACATCTACAGTCAAACATATCACAAAACCTTAAATACAATATGGAAGTTTTTTATCATAATAAATCAAATTCAAATAAACTTAAAATACATCATAGGACGTTGACAAAGATGAAATCAAAACCCTTTTTAAAGAAATATCACTTTCTATTTTGAAATAATTTAAGAGTCACATAATTATAAAGAAAACTTTAATTTTGAAAATGTTCTTATAAGCTTTTAAGGGAAACTTTGATGATGTTATAATGATGTAATATAGACGTACCCGTCGTATAAGTTAGAAAACATTCTTACATTAATTTTGTCGAAAAGGTTAAAAAGGACCTTGTTTGGAAAACGTTGAAAATATTCTTTAATAAACATCATATAAAAATTCAAACAAGGGTATAAATGAATTTATCCCATTGTCTACTAAATATAAAAAAACATTTAAAATATATTTTTAAGAAACATGGATGTGGATGATAAAGAGGTCCCAGTAGATAATTACGTATAAATAGCCTTGGATAATGAAGAGATTGTGAAATAAACCCTTACCTTGTACTTTTCCTTGGTCGAGGGTAGGTTAACCTCCTATATAATGGTAAAATATTTGTTATTAAATTATACAAGAATCATATACATTAATATGATATCATATATGATCATTTAACATTGCTTTGTTAATAATATCTAAGTATTATTGTTGTTTCAGGTGTTAACATATTCCTTTTCCTTTATATTCTTTGTTATGTTAGTTATATTTGTTATGGATGGGATGTATATTATTCATATACAGAATCATATCATGTCTTTAAACATTATTTTTAATCATAAAATGAAAATTATTCTTGAATGGATATGATGGGGAATGAATCTCATCGCGTTCGTGGAGACAGTAATCCGTATGTACGAACGAGTGACAATATCATTCTTTTGATACTAAAATAATATATAATTGGATGGTATATAATATATAAAGAATAATTATCATGTTATATTCATTATTTACATCAATTACACATCATTATTATACCCATCCAAATAATAATGCATTGAATAACAATTACACCACGACGTGGAGACGGTAAGCCGTACATACGCACGTATGGTGACATGTCATTCAAAGGGTGGATAGAATAATGAATATGGAAATAACATATTTATAATAACATAAAAGTATATAGAATATACTGGAGTTATTATTTTATAATGGAAATAACAAAGAAAGAAGAAGTGGAAGAAGAAAAGAACTTGAAAGTTGGTGGTGAAATTATTACCTCTTCTTCGGGTTCTTCCTTTTGATTTGATCAAAACGGATCTTTAAGTTGGATTTCTGACTAAATTAAGGCCTCTAGGATTAATTTATGGAAGTTTAGAGGATATTTGTGCAGGTTTGGGCTGATAAAAAGGCTTTGATAGTGTTAATTAGAGAGAAGGGGGAGTGCCCTTTTATAAGAGGGGTGAGGGGAACCTTAGGAATAGCTAGAAATATTATTTTATAATAAAATCAATTCCGGTTTATAATGGCTACAAAATTGATTATTTAAAGGATAAGGTGGGTATGGTACGAAAACCACTCAACCAATAGGTTTTATATAGGTTTGGATCACTATATTAACTTTATTCTTTAGATTTAACTCTTAGTTAAATAGTTTGACATTTACCATGTCTCTTTGTATTTTTATATTATATGGTTAATAAACATGCTATATACTTCTATATAAACCTCAAGTGGTTCATTAATGATACACATATCATTATATAAGTCCTTTGGCTTTGCCTTAGATTTGTAATAATATAATATCAACTAATAATATAATATTTGTTTTTAAAACTTTTTTTTGTCAATTTTGACATTATTTGGTATTTTGTTTTTTCCAAATTCATAACAGCATTATTACTTCGAAAACAATTCATCTAACCAACCCTAATATGTCATATTAACCTATAAAATTACTTTAATTCATAAAAAGTATCAAATTACATTTATTTGGGAATTTATAATAGCAATTAGTTTAATATTTCATTAATTTGTTATTTACTACATCATCATTGTGTCATAAATAAATTAAATTATTTAATGTATAAAAATTATAAATAAACTAAACTTATGTGGGAAATATTTTTATATTTCTATTGTATATTTATAATCGAATTTATCTTATGTATAAATCTATATTAAAAATGATTTAGTTATTAGACATTGATTTTAACTCTTTTAACTCTTCTTTGAATTAAATAATAATTAATGTCCTAATCTAATCCAAGTGGACGAAAGAGGTTTATATTTTATTACTAAGTTTTTTTTGGTAGAATTATACTTATACAATAGAATTATGACATGTGTTAGGGTAATTATAATATCATTTTTACCCTTAATTACCCTCTTTACTTTTAACCGTGGTAAATAAAAGTAAAAAGTTACTTTTCACTAAAAATTATTTTTATCTTATTGAACCGAATTTTACTCCTTGATATTAACTGTTTCTCTTGAATTTTCGAAATTCCACTCACAGAAGCGGTAAAATTAAGTTTTATGTGATTTTGCAAATTCTCCTTGGAGATGGGTAAAAGACGGTGAAAAGTTCAATAAATGTTTTTATAAATATAAAATTATTATAAACTAATTCCAATGAATTTAATTGAACTTATATAGGTATTATGTATCTATTTTGACCTAAAATAAATTTAAATAAAATAAATAATTATTTAAATAAAAATTTGGTTTTAAACTATAACTTAGTGTTTTTCACTATTCATTAAAAATGCATGTTTTTAGAAAAATACAAAAAATTTACCCTAAGCTAATTTCGATATTCCGAATCCAAAAATGAAGTCCATTTTGAAAGATAAAATTTATAAAATTTCAAAAAGTGGGTATTACTATTCATAATAGCTAGTTTGATTGGTTGTGGTGTGTGTTAGAACTCAAAGTTGTGTACAACACATGCTACTGTAGTATTCAAAGAGAAGCGTTCTATGGAAGCTTGGGGTGTTACAGTCTCCCCTCATTCAAATAATTTCGTCCTAGAAATTTCTAGAATATTACTGCATAAAAATGTTGGGGTGGTTCTTCATCATAAGTTCCCCGGGTTCCAACATTGCCTCTTCCATCTTATTGTTTCTCCATAGCACTTTTAACAGACGAGTCGTCTGGTTTCTCATCACTTGCTCCCTTGTGTCAAGAACCTTGACAGGCTCTTCACAATAAGACAAATCGGGTTCCAGTTCTAATTCTTTGTAGGTAAGTACATGCGTTGGCTCAGGCATGTATTTTCTCAACAGTGATACGTGAAATACATAGTGAAATTTGGAGATACTTTGTGGCATTTACAAACGGTAAGCTACAACCCCAATTTTTTCTAGAATTTTGAAAGGTCTGATGTACCTGGGACTCAATTTACCCTTCTTATCGAAACGTATAACACCCTTCCATGGAGATACCGTCAAGAAAACATGATCTCCTACCTAAAATTCTAAATCCTTGCTTCAATTATCAGCATAGCTCTTCTGCCTACTTTGAACTGCTTTGATGTGGTTTTGGATTACCTTCCCCTTTTCCATCGTCTCTTCTACCAGTTCTGGGCCTACGAGTTTTCTTTCACCAACATCATCCCAACAGGTTGGTGTGTGACATATCTTTCCTTATAACACTAATATGGTGCCTTCTAAATACTTGAATGGAAGCTATTGTTATAAGAAAATTCTACCAGAGGCAAATATTGATCTCACATACCTTCAAAGTAAAGTGAGCATGATCCCAACATGTCTTCTAAGGATAGAATAGTCTGTTCTGATTGTCCATCAGTTTGGGGGTGGTAGGCAGTGCTAAAACGAAGTTCAGTATCCAGGGCTTTCGGAACACTTTTCTAGAATCTTGAAGTAAAATGTAGATCACAATCAGAAACAATCGATAGTGGTACTCCATGAAGTCTAACAACTTCATTAATATATAGTCTTTACAATCTTTCAAGTGGTAAATCTTGTCTTATATCAAGAAAATGTGCTGACTTGGTAAGACAATCAACAATGACCCATATTGCACCGTTCCTTCTAGGATTCTTTGGTAGTCCCATGACAAATTCCATTGTAATATTATCCTATTTCCACTCAGGTATGGGAAGAGGTTGCAAGACTCCTCCAGGGTGTTTCCTTTCAGCTTTCACTTGTGGAAAAACCATACATCTTGACACAAAATCAGTAATCTCCCTCTTCATGTTGTCCCACCAAAAATGTTCCTTCAAATCTCTATACATTTTGGTTCTCCCGGGGTGTATAGAGAAATTGGAGCTATGAGCATCATCTAAAAAATACCTTTTTTGATCAGGTATATCAGGAACACAAATTCTCTTCCCAAATTTCAAAATTCCATCTTCATACACAAAGTCATTCAATCCCCCATCATTCACAGCTTTAATTTTCTTTTGAAACTCTTCATATCTGGTCTAAGAACTCTTTATCCTTTCTAGTAAAGATGGTTTGGAAACCATTTGAAAAAGTATTTATGTTTCACCTTCCATGGTTATTCCTATATCCATATTTACTAGATCTATATATATAGGATCCTTTTCAACTCTCATCTTGTTCAAAACTCCATGATCCATTCTACTCAAAGCATCTTTCACCTTATTTTCCTTCCCCGGGTGGTAGTGTATGGTGAAATCATAATCCTTGAGTAGTTAGAGCCATCTCCTTTGACTCATTTTGAGTTCTTTTTGTGAAAAAATATTCTTCAAACTCTTGTAATCGGTATATATCTCACATTTTTCACCACAGAGATAGTGTCTCCAAATTTTCAAAGAAAAGATCACAGCTGCTAAATCAAGATCATGAGTAGGATACTTTTTCTCATGAATGTTTAGCTATCATGATGCATAGGCAATAACCCTATCATTTTTCATAAGGACACATCCAAGTCCTTTCTTTGAAGTATCACTATAAATAACAAACCCATCATTACTCTATCGTAGAGTCAAAATAGGAGCATTGACTAATCTTCTCTTAAGTTCTTCAAAACATTCTTAACACTATTTTTTCCAAACAAATTTAACCCCTTTACGTGTGATATTGTTTAATGAGTTAGCCAATCGGGAAAAATTCTGGACGAAATGCCGACAATAACCTTCTAAACCAATAAAACTGCATAACTCAGTTATACTCGTCAGTGATGGCCATTATTGGATTGCCTTGGTCTTAGAAGGATCAATAGAGATTCCATCCTTAGAGACAATATGGCCAATAAAAGAAATCTCATGAAGCCATAATTAACACTTGCTAAACATCCCATATAATTCATGTCTTTTAAGAGTCCTCGGGTTAATGTGCTAGTGATTTTCATGATCTTTATAGCTATTGGAGTATACCAAGATATCATCAATAAATACCACCACAAAATCATCGAGATATTACTTGAAAACTCTATTCATTATATCTATGAATACAGAGGATGCATTAGTCAATCCAAAAGAAATTACTGTAAACTCATAATGGTTGTACCAAGTTTGAAATTTTGTCTTCGTAATGTCATCCTTCTTCACACACAACTAATGATATCTAGATTGAAGGTCAATCTTTTAAAAGTATTAAGTTCCAAGAAGTTGGTCGAATAAATCATCAATGCGAGGTAGGGGATACTTGTTCATTATTGTTATAGCATTTATTTCTGTGTAGTCGATACATAACCTCATAGATCCATCATTCTTCTTAACAAAAAGGATTGGAGCTCCCCATGTAGAAACACTAGGGTGAATAAATCCTTTATTACTCAATTCCTCTAGTTGTTTATTTAGTTCCACTAATTACACAATGGACATTCTATAAGGGGTCTTCGATATGGGCCTTGATCCAGGAATTAAATCAATGGAAAACTCAATTTATCGTTCTGGAGGTTGTCTAGGTAAATCTTCAGGAAACACATCAACATATTCTTTCACAATAGGTACATCCTCTATTTGAAAATTCCTTTCCTCACCCATAGTTATTTCATTCTTTTCCTCCCTAATAATTGAATTTAGTCGAGCTACCGGGGCTGGATCTAGATAAGAATTAGGTGGTGATGATTCTTCTCTAAAGATAATGTGTTCCTTATCATCATCAACCAAAATCATAACCTCCTTATTCTTAAATAAATATTTTCGTCATGGTCCGAAATCCAATCCATACTGAGGATTATATCAAATTCAATCATAGGTATGACAATGAGATCAGCTGATAAAGAACATTTATATTTCCTAATGAGAACTGATTCACAGAACTTTGTAGCAATGATACTTCCCTTAGGAGTTATGACGGACAACTCTCTTGTTAAATCAAATTGGAAATACATAATTTTTTTAGAAAATTGGGAAGATATGAAACAATGCAATGATCCAGAATCAAATAATGTATTTGATAAACTTGAGGAAACCATTAAATTACCTGCCGCTACGTCTTTCGGAGCTTCAACCTCAGCAGTAGTGATCACATAAGCTTGGCCTTGATCACGTGGCCTTTTATGAGGTAAGTTTCCCTGATGCTTGGGTCATTCATTTTCATAATGTCCCATCTCCCTGCAATTGTAGCATAGAACATTGGTAGCATCTTTCTTTCCCTTACAATAACCAGCAATATGGCCTTTATTTACACATTTGTAGCATACTCCTTTTCCATTTAGATAGGCACCAGGGTGATTCCTTTCGCAATTATCCCAAGGTGGAAATTCAATTCTTCCTTTCTTCCATGTTTCTGTATTTCCTTTCCCAATGTTTTCATCAGATCTGTTCTTCTCTTGACTTTATTTAAAGTCATATGACTTAAAGAATTCATTTTCTGTCTTGATAGCACACGAGACAATATCTTCATATGATGAGAAGGATTGTGATACTAATTCTCGACAAAGAAATGGTTTTAACCCATCAAAGAAACGATTAATCTTACTTCTTGGGTTACATGTATAATATGTTGCATGCCTCGCTAACCTTGTAATGTTAGCTTCATACTTTGCGACATTATCATCCCCCTTTTGCCTCAGACTCAGAAATTGTCTTTCCATATCCGCTCGATGGTCATGAGGAAAGTATTTTTCTAAAAAAAATTCTTTAAACTCCCTCCATTCCATATTTGATACTTCCTTGTCATCCTTTGTGTTTTGAATCGATGACCACCATTGATCAGCATCTCTAGTGAGGTGGTAAACTGCCATGACAACTTTTTCCCTTTCGCTACTCCCCAAAGCGTGGAATATTTTCTCTAAGGAATTTATCCATTGCTCAGCCACTAATGGTTTTTTACTCCCATTGAATATCGGTGGTTATTTCCTCATAAAGATATCTGACATTGACCCTCCACACTATGGATCAAGGTGCTCCATACGGGTAAGGCTATTATTCATAACCTGAGTGAGTTGTCCCAGTATGGTGATAAGCTGATCAGCACCAGTTATATGACCATCTCTACTATAATTATCTTTAACAGGAGGGGAATACCTACATGGAGTGTGTGCATTGATACAGTTTCCATTCTTTCCACTATGCGTCATTTCTAAACAATGGCATACACTAGATTAGTTTATGAATCACAATACATAAATTCAAACTTGTAAAACACTTAATATAAATTGAATAGTTTAGGGATATAATACATAATAAGAAAAAATGTTTTCTTTGAGGAAGTATACACTCATAAACCCTTAATAATGGTTTTTAAAGAAAATGAGAGTTATCCTAAGTATATCCCTCCGAAGTGTTGTAACCAAGAGTGCAGCAAGGCCCATTGTCATACACCAGTTCCCGTTCGAGTCTAGCTCGAAGCGGAGTTTTCGGGTTTTACTCGTAGGTACATCTGTGCCAGATCCACCTCTACCTTCGCATATCCATACAGGGATGTATTTCTCGGAAAACTAAAAAAATCTCTACAATACCAAAATTCTAAGAAGTTCTTATATACTAATCCTCAACGTCTATCTTAGGGTTATGTGCTCTACTCAGATTTTATCTAAATCAAGTTTCCATGGTTTGTACTAAACTTCCTTTAATACCAACTGTAACGCTTCAAATCTTGTTACCTAGAGTCGGTGAATTATTACATAACATTGGCATGATCATAAGAAAATCCTATATCGAAAGACCGATCATTTTAGTATTATTGGAAACAATATTCATACATAAGTTCAACTTTACAGCTTGAAGAGAAATACAAAACGAATATATTTCATTAGAATCATCCAAGCCTCCTAGATTATGCCTACAAGACACTCATAACTAACTTATTCATATCCTGGGAAAATGAAACATAACAAAGGTGTGAGCTCAACCGCTCAGTAAGGGTAAGCAATACAACGGAAAACAACATAAATATTAAGCATGGTGAATAATTGAAACCTCATGGCTTTACCAGTAATAAGCATGAATAATTTTATGGAAAGAATTTGAGAGGAGTAAATAATTCCATAATAAAACATAATCATGCGTATTCCACTAGTAAAATGTCCACATTAACTATCAATATTATTTCCATAATGAAGGAATTTATAATTCCATACATTCTGAAACATTTTGTCAAGGCCTCGGCAAAGTCGTATAAAAATGATTAAGGCCTCGGCCAAAACCATATATCAAATTGGGAATGGCTTTGGCCAATTCCACATTTAGTTGTCTCATTAGACCTACTGATGCATCGAGGAGTTATAGAGGGCTCCACCTATCACTTAATAAGTACAATACATTCCTCATATGAAAAGGTTTAAACATATCATAAACATTCGTATTAAAACTAGCATACAAAATGTCTATACTTTAACTATAAACCATGAATGGTATAAAAATAGCACATCCAAAGTCAAACATATCACAAAACATTAAATACAATATGGAAGTTTTATATCATAATAAATCAACTTCAAATAAACTTAAAATCCATCATAGGATGTTGACATAGATGAAATCAAAACCCCTTTTAGAGAAATATCTCTTTCTATTTTGAAATCATTTAAGAGTCACATAATTATAAAGAAAAAATTTATTTTGAAAATGTTCTTATAAGCATGTAAGGGAAGATTTTATGATGTTATAATGATGTAATATAGTTGTACCCTCCGTATAAGTTAAAAAACATTCTTAAATTAATTTTGTCGAAAAGGTTAAAAAGGACCTTGTTTGGAAAACGACTGAAATATTCTTTTATAAACATCTTATAAAAAGTCAATCAAGCGTATAAATGACTTTAACATATTGTCTAATAAATAGTAATTTGTTTTAAAATTTATTTTTATGAAACATGGATGTGGATGATAAAGAGGTCCCAGTAGATAATTACGTATAAATAACCTTGGATGATGAAGATATTGTGAAAAAAACCCTTACCTTGTACTTTTTCTTGGTCGAGGGTAGGTTAAACTATTGTATAATGGTGAAATAATTCTTATTAAATTATAAAAGAATCATATACATTAATATGATATCATATATGATCTTTTAATATTGCTTTGTTAATAATATCTTTGTATTATTGTCGTTTCAGGTGTTAACTGATTCTTTTTCCTTTATATTATTTGTTATGTGAGTCATATTTTTTTATGGATGGGATGTATATTATTCATATCCAAGATTATATCAAGTATTAAAACATTATTTTTAATCATCAAATGAAAATTATTATTGAATGGATATGATGGGGAATGAATCTCATCGCGTTTGTTGAGACGGTAATCTGTACGTACGCACGAGAGACAATATCATTATTTTGATATTAAAATAATATATAATTTGATGGTATATCATATGTACATAATCATTATCATGTTATATTCATTATTTACATCAATTACACATCATTATTATACCCGTCCAAAAAATAATGTATTGAATAACAATTACACCATGGCGTGGAGACGGTAAGCCGTACGTACGCACATATGGTGACATGTCATTCAAATGATGGATAGAATAATTAATATGGCTATACTAAATTTATAATAACATCAGAGTATATATAAGAAACTTGGTTTATTGTTTTAGAATGGAAATAACAAATAAAGAAGAAGTGGAAGAAAAAAATAACTTGAAAGAGGGTGGGGAAATTATTACCACTTCTTCAGGTTTTTCCTTTTGATTTGATCAAAAGGGATCCTTAAGTTGGAATTATGACAAAAGTAATGCCTATAGGATGAAGTTATGGAAGTTGAGAGGATATTTGAGTAGGTTTTGTCCAACACAAAAATATTTGGAGGTGTTAATTAGAGAGAAGGGGGGGTTCCCTTTTATAAGAGGGGTGAGGGGAACCTTAGGAAAAGCTAGAAATATTATTTTATAATAAAATAATTTTCGGTTTATAATGTCTCCAAAATGGATTATTTAAAGGATGAGGTGGGGAGGGGTCTAAAAACACTCAACAAATAGGTTTTACACAAGTTTTGTTCACTATATTAACTTTATCCTTTAGATTTAACTCTTAGTTAAATAGTTTGATATTTATCATGTCTCTTTGTATTTTTAAATTATATGGTTAATAAACTTGCTATATACTTCCAAGAGAACCCCAATTGGTTCATTAATGATAAACCTATCATTATATTAGTTCTTTTTCCAATCCTTAGATTTTTATGAATAGAATATCAATTAATAATATAATATTTTTTAAAAAAACTCTTTTATGTCAATTTTGACACTATTTGGTATTTTGTTTTTTCTGAATTCATAACAGCATTATTAATTCAAAAAAAATTCATCTAACCGACCCTAATATGTCATATTAACCTAGAAAATTAGTGGAATTCATAAAAACACTAAAATTACATTTATTTGAGTATTTATAACATCAAATATTTTAATATTTCATTAATTTGTTAATTATTGCATCATCATTGTGTCATAAATAAATTAAATTTTTTAATGTCTATAAAATTAAAAATAAAATACCATTATGTAGGAAATAGTTTTAGAGATGTAATGAATATTTATATTCTAATTTATGTTTTGTATAATCTTATATTAAAAATGATTTAGTTATTAAACTTTGATTTTAACTCTTTTAACTCTTCTTTGAATTAAATAATAATAAATGTCCTAATCTAATCTAAGTGGACCGAAGAGGTTCGTATTTTATTCCTATGTTGTTTTTGGTCGAATTATACTTATAAAATAGAATTAGGACATGTGTTAGGGTAATAATAATATCATTTTTACCGTTAATTCCCCTATTTACTTTTAACCGTGGTAAATAAAAGTAAAAAGTTATTATTCACCAAAAATTATTTTTATCTTATTGAACCACATTTTACTCCTTGATATTAACTGTGTCTCTCGGATTTTCGAAATTCCACTCACAGAAGCAGTGAAAATTATGTTTTATATGAATTTGAAAATTCTCCTAAGATATGGGTAAAACACGGTGAAAAGTTCAATAAAAAATTTTATATATCTAAAATTATTATAAACTGGCTCCAATGAATTACATTGAACTTATATAGGTATTATGTATCTATTTTGACCTAAAATAAATTTAAATAAAATAAATAATTATTTAAATTAAAATTAGTTTTTAAACTATAACTCGGTGTTTTTCAGTATTCATCAAAAATTGAAAGTTTTCAAAAAAATACCAAAAATTCACCCTAGACTAATTTTGATATTCCTAATCCAAAAACAAATTCCATTTTGAAGGATAAAATTTATAAAACTTTAGAAAGTGGGTATTACTATTCCTAACGGCTAGTTTGATTGGTTGTGGTGTTTATTAGAACCTGAAGTTGCATACAACACACGCTATTGTATTATTCATTGAGAAACATACCCTGGAAGCTTGGGGTGTTACACATAGATACCATAATTAACTACCATTTTTGAGTTATTGAACTCATAGAGAACTTCCGTATGCATCTTTGATGAAACAAACAACCACCGCTAAAATGATCATCCCACTCAAGAGGAAATCCACTAGGTTTTTAAACATGGATTCCATTGTTGAAATTGTTGAAGTAACAATTATGCATGATATTGTATTATATATAGAGTAACCATATTTTGATTTTTTTTTCTCATCCTCTAATCATCCCTCCAGAGAATCACTATATATAATTTGATCCTATATCACTTCCACCTCACAGTCTTCCCACTGAGACTTTTCCACCTATTTCATTAAGGATGATAATACATTAATCTAAAATAGTAAACCTCATCCATTGGCCTCCTATACATCAAGATGAATCATATAAGATCATCCATATACCTATAAGTATTTCCCAAAATCATGAACAACATCTCCCCATGGATTATTGTTTATTTCATCAACAACTACATTCCCCTTCCCTAGGATGTAAGAGACAATGATGTTTTAATATTGAAAGAACTTCATCAAACACCACTGAAACATATTTAGATCCTTATGAGAGAAAATATACCTCAGGTACTTATGAACCATAAATACCATAGATCACTCTTCGGTGATTTAATTTCACCATAACTTCAAAGATAGAGTTTTCATCTCCATCACAAGATTATGGGTGGAATAGTTACATTCATAGTGATATCATTGACTAAACCAATATGATATCACTTCCCTCGATTTCATGAAGATATAACTGAAACTAATATGGGAAGAATCGCTATAAAAATTAAACATAATCCTCTCCTTTCGATGCTGAAGGATGAGATCACTAATCAACCTCTCATTCAAGTAATCATAATTTTACTGACATTGAGTAGTTCTAATAAATTTTTGGACCTTCTTATTCAAGGATATCAATGAGGCTAAAATACCAGATAAATTGGACATGAACATATGATAATATCCTATGATACCAAGTAATATACATACAATTGAAACATTCTAGTGAATTCATAAGAAAAAACTCCCATGATCTTTGAAGGATCAATAACCACTTCCTACCGGGACACCAAATGTTTGAGAAAATTTACCTCACACATTTAAAAAAATAACTTGAACAATATCCAATAAATTTAATGGTGTTGAAGGACCTATAAAATACACCTGTTATTAATGAAAATATCCTCATATAACTTTTAATATATGATCATATCATCGATAAAAAAACCACAAACAAGTCTAGGAACTCGTGGATCACAGATTTTATAAGTCTCGTGAAAATAGAAAATAAATTTGTGAAAAAATAGTTTAACTAAAAAATCAATTTTTTTATTAAAGTTGAAAGAAGTATTTCGTATATCCTTATTCAACCTCATATATTGATACCTAGTATATATATCAATATTTGAGTCTGATTCAGAAATTCTAGTGTCTTCTATTCAGAAACAGTAGGAGGCTCCTTGGAACTGGATTTATCTTCTTAGAAGGTGCATCACAGAGTTCATGCTTGGACAAAATCTTCATCATATTATGAGTGAAGGTAATTTTGCAGCTGACTCGCTTGCTCAGATTGGGAATCCTATTGATACTCTTGTAATTTATGATAGCATAGGTTCCCTTCCTTTAGAGTGTAGGAAGGTGATCCAAGGGGATGGTCTGGGCCTCCACCATTTTCCTCCTCCTTGAGGAGGTATTTTCTATGTACTTCGAGACCAATTTTAATAAAAAGTTATCTTAAGCCTAAAAAAAATAATCAATCCTTATAATATGGTAATAGTTCTTAAGTGTCACATGGTTCTTCCACTTGTAGTCTATAAACAACCTGAAACTATCATCCACCATTTTGGGGAATAATATTGGATAAACCCATAGTGACACACTGGGCTAGATGAAACACTTTTGTATCAAATCATAAATTTTAATCCTATACACTAACAGCTCAGAAAGTTTCATATGGTAAGGTGTCATCAAAATTATGGTGTAACCCAACTGAAAATATATGTCAAATACTATATTACATCAATGGGGGTGGATTATAACATCCTTAATAAATACATCGAGTAACATCTAGATAACTCTTATAAACTCGAATTCCTATGTAACTATTGAGTCCAAAGATAGTTCAACTAGTTGATACAATAACAACTCCAAGAACCTAAGACTCATCTAATAATCCCGATCATTGATGAATATCGTACATTATATCTAGTCCTGGTTGAAAAAAACCCTCATTTATAAAAAATAAATAAATAAATTTCTGATAATACAACCATTCTAGGTCAAGTACGACATCATAGGGTTGGATCTATGGAAATAAGAAAACCCCATATGACTAATGTTACCCCATCATCATCTTAGAACCCCATCACACATCAAGAAAACTCAACTGACCACCAAATATTGCAGTCCACACCAGGATAATTAGAATCCTATCCATATTAATCCCAAAATCTTAGACCAAGGAGGGTAAAACAAATGATTTTGATTCTCTAAAATAAAAAAAACATAGTCCAAGGTATATGATAAAAATTTATCACCTTAGATGATTTATGGCCCATATGGTGTAGTAATATCCAAATCATGGAATTACCTATGTCTGCGACCCTACCTCACATCTAATGACCATATTCATGTATGCACTAAAACCTATATCCCTTAGGGTGAGGGATAACATAGGCTTGGCATATATTTTATTCATAAAATCTAATGATAATATAAGCTTATTTTCCCCAATGTTGGGGTGAACTTATAGAAAACTACTGGTGGGGCTGGAAAGGAATTTGTCCACATATTCCATATTAGGCACCAAAAAATGGTTGGTCACTTCTATTTCTAATGTTCAAGACCTATGTAGACAAATAAAACAAGAAAAGAGCTCTACGTATATTCACTTGAACTGCTAGACCCAGAGAAAGAGAAAGAGAATATTTAAGGCTGGTTACCCACTATTCGAATCCATAATGAATCATAAACCCAAGAACCTCCACTAACATCCCTTATCCATAATAATTTTTAATAACTCTCCCATAAAGTAGATATTTTCTAAACATCCATTATATTATTCACATTATCCTTCTTCTAGACCTCCAAAAATATAGATAGTGTAAATGGGGTTATTGAATATCGAATAAATAGGCATAGTGCTTCCTAAAACCATCACATTCTAAAGACCTCATTCAGGAAAAGATCCCTGGTGAAGTGAATAATGTCCTAAAACATGATCCTAGGCTCTTACATTCTTAGGATCCCATGTTGAAGGGAGAGAAACTCTAGCAACTTTACTGCACTCATATTTGAAGGTAATAAATCCACATGAAACTACCTTTGGAAATAATCCCATGAAACATTTCCTTCCTTACACTCCCTGGGATAAAAGATCTACCACTTACATGATACTCTCTACATATGACTAATATCCAATAGAACATAATAATTTTCCTAGCATTGATCAAACTAGGTATATCTCAAGAACCTTCATCCACACTCTATCTCCAAATTAGACATGCTCCCCTCACAGATCACCAAACCCTAAAAAATGTAACTCACACAACATCTTCCTCTAAATTTCATCCTCTTCATTCAAGTATATCCTCTAAAAATCAATTAGATAATCCTTCTAAACCATGGTAACCTAAGACACATGAAAATAGTGGCCAACAAGCATCTATAATAATAATAGTAAACTCCTACAAATTATGGTATAAAATTCATTAAGGATCATCTAATTAGATCTATTTTCAATTTACCCAAAATCAACCACATTCAAATAAATGCACAAATAAACATGAAGCATGTACCATCCCTAGGTCTCTACCATATACTCATCATTACCCCACCTAGGGTGTTTATTATTCTTTAGGTCCATATGCCAGGTCATAGGGGGGATAATTATATGTATCCTAGTAGTTCTGCCTTCCTATATAGAACACTAAGTTACACTAACTTCAGTTTCATACTAATCCCATGAAATCCTTACTATATCCTAACTCCAAACTCCTTCCTAACTCTTAGTAAAATATCTAATATCACTTTTTTCAGACCCACCCCCACTCGTAACCCCTCTCGGGATTATATTAAAGATAAGAGTAACCCCAAAACCAACCTCTAATTGGACCCACCAAGGGTATAAAACTTGAATATGGGTGGCATTACCCTCATAAATCCCAATAATAAGATAATAAAACCACCCATTAACACTATAATATAAAATAAACCAACATCCCATTATAACCATAATTCATGGTAATGTAACACAAATGAAAGTCTCCAATATAAAGTACCAAAATAAAAAATCATAGGCAGTTACTTTAACCCCAAATATAATCTTTGATTAAGTACTATCTTGCTTGGTATCAAAACCCACCATAGAAACTATAAAAAAATATTTATATATTTAGGTGTCAACATAAATGTGTACTCATAAGGATCCTCCTTAAGAAATATCATGCACAAGGTAGAAGAATCATATTTATTCTCTAATGAATGAATAGTACGACCAACAAGAACATACTAAGATAACTACCTCCCAAACATATCATGGATCACTAACTAAATATAAAATTTGAATATAGTAATATACTGCTAAAAAATATAGCATTAATTTACCACACACCACCTCCCCACAAGTTTTTCTCTCTCACACCCCAATGATAAATGTTCTGGAACTCCCCTTAGTTTCATGTCTTCAAAACCATATCCATACAACATATATTCCTTGTAAAAATATGATATGGGTCAGACCATAGACCTACCATCCCCAACCAATGCAAGGTATAGCATACTCATTGGAACCAATCCATTTCCATAACAACATTTTCACATCTCAAATACACATCACTTTTCTATAATATTATAGTATCATGAACATGAAGTATATATACCCTATACCATGTTCCTATCATGCACAACTACACTTTATACCACATCATCCTCACATCATCATCACATCAGGAACACATAATATTTAGGCTATCACAACCTTTTCTACATCTATAGTAGAGATTATGGAAGAAGGAGTATTTATCCTTCCATTCCCTCACCAACTTGGATGTTTGGAGAATATACCTGAAATCCAAAACATTTGAGTATAGGTAAGGTTATACAACTTGGGTGGGGTGTATATAAAACAGTATATGGAAAATAAAATTATAGTATAAGCACACACATAAACACAACCCCAATATAAATGGGTTTTCACCAAAACTACACCACCAAACCCATCACAACCCACTATTTATTTTGACCACACAACAATAATCACTTCCAATTATTAAATCACCAAACCAACCCCACATCCCATTAAAAATAGCCACAAAAAGTATTCATCATTCCCCATTTAATTATATCATTTCACTATTTATATATTTAATATTTACCAACTAAATTAAATTTATTATGCTATTTGATCCCATTTTTAATGACAATCCATTTTTATCCTTTACGCACCATAAATTCTATCTATTTTCTATCCATTTAAACCATTATAAATTTCATTTAAAGAATGTTGTTTTTCAATTCCACCTATATGCATTATAAGATTATCCAATACCAATCACATTATATTACCACTGGGAATCTATAATACCACCAACCCACTAGATAAACAACCACCATATCAACCCCCTCACATATCATACTGAAACCACCACATCAACCCAACCATTTCACATCAATAGACCTATTATTACTAAGAAAATCAGTCACAACTCACATGACCCACACTTATTAATGCCCATAACAAACCACATGTTTTCCATATAACATCCCCTAAAATAACCACATAATAAAAACAAGATAAAAAAGAATAATAATATCATTGAACAGCCAATTTCATCTTTAACTGCTACCAAAATTTCAATTTTAATTCATGACTTTAAAATATTTCAAGACACCTTGTATAGGTATTAATATAATATTTCTAGATTTTACACAATCGATTATTTACCATATTTAAGTGATTAATATTTTATGAAAGGATATCTTAGCAATACAATCATAGTAATATAATAAAATATCCTCATGAAAACAAATTCTCAATAACATAAACAAGTAACCAATAATCATATAAGTAATTACAAGGGAAACAATTAATCACTTTTGAATCACCCCTTCCCATAATTTTTCATTATGTCTGTTTCTTTATCTTCATTAAGTTAATTTTTACCATTCACCCAAAAAAGAAAAATAATTAAACTTCTATGATATACATAAATATAAAGATATTTCTTAAATTCCCTATATTTATATGAAACATCAAGGGGGAAATTCTCAATAATGGGTGAACAAAGGGTCCAATACCTCCAAAACTAAAAGAGGAAACCTCGTTATCTAATTGTGATGGAACACCATCATTCCATAGTCAAATATAGTCCAAAATGAGATAAATATTACCAAAAAACCAATAATGATAAAAATAATACAAGGAATAAGAGAAGAATAGGCTAAGATAATACTTCAAATCAAGATATATCATTCCTGATGACCTTAAAGGTATAAACTGTCGGGATTAAGGACAAAGGAGCACCAAAGGGATTGGGGTTTGACAGGGTTCTAATAGAGGAAATAAAATATGAACCATGTATTTTTTGAACACTTATTTATAGATAAATCCTAACATAACTACACTATAGCATGTTAGTATTCAATGTGGCCATAATGACCTAGGTCAAAATGATATTTGAGTTTTTAAGTATTTGAAATAGACACATACCCTCGAACCTGAAGGTTTTTTAAAATAGTTTAAAAATATATTTGAATGTAACCAATACATTCACCCTAGTGTCGAAGATATTGGGAGTGTGAAGATAGATTCAAGTGTTGATTACATCTTCTAAATGGAAGAATACAATATGAAAACCCAATCTTGATAACATTGGAAGCAGCAGTATGGTCTCCAATGAAAGGTCAGTTGGTCAGATGATGGTGTTACAATATGATTATGTATGTTTCATCATAAAATGATGAACAAAATTTATTGGTATGTCCTCATGGATAAGAAATAAATGGGTTGGGTAACTTTAATCGGTCACTGGTTTTATCTGTCAGGTTTTAATTGCTATAGGGAATTAGCTGTCACTATGGATAAATGGTGGGATGTTTGTAAATCTCAGAGGTCAATGAAACTTGATGAATAGTTTGTGCTTACTATAAGTAAGTGATGCCACTATTAAATGTGATATTATGATATTGAATATTAATTGTAATCAATGACATAATTTTCTGACCAAGAAAATTTAATTTTAATTATTATGTATTTTGATTGAAATGAAATGAAGTAGTGTTTCTCTTTTGTAAAATGAAAGTCCAAACCACATAAACTATATTTTTTTTCCTTACTTTTTTAATTTTTGTCTATCTTGAATATTTTTGAGGTATGGGTTTTCTTGAGTTTGTGTGAGGTTTTACTTGGTGTTGTGAGTAGAGTGCCTGGATTCATATCTTATGACACATGAAGTAGAGGGAGTCTTCCAAAAAATCTATTCCATTATATGTATCATGTAGTGACTCATCATAAAGTAATTTCAAACTATATAGGATTCCCAATAAATGCTATTAAATCTTGGTTCTATTCTCACTCATCAACACACTCTAAGGTAGATCAAGACAGACTCACTCTTTCCTTGATGTGATTTGAATGTTATTGGAATTTTACTATTATTGGAAGGTATGGCATCAAAAAAGTTAAGGTTTGAGTAGATACGTTTGATAGAATAAATTTTTTGTCCTATAAAATATATATGGAGTATTATATTTTTTAAAACGAAATGGATTTTTTTATGGTTGGAGTTTATCTGTAGAATATGGAAAATGTGAAATGGGAATAGATGGATATGAAAGTAATTAATCTCTTTAGGATATCATTAGCATGGAATGTGGAGCTCAAAAACTAATAGGTGAAAACTACATTTGATATCATAAAGGACTTATTAGACATGTATGAGAAGACAATGTCACTTAAAAAAGTCTTTTTGATGTGAAGGTAGTTTAGTATTAGGTTATTGGAAGGTAGATCGGTAGAATACCATGTGAAAAATTTCAACATGATATGAGGGATGATCGAGTAAAATGATTGTAAAGTTCACATATGATGTATAAGTGCTTCTAATAATGTTTTCACTTCTAGGGTCAAGGTATATGATGGTCATGATAGTGACTAATTATAATGAAAAAAACTGACATACTTTTTTAGATTGTCAGGAACTTAATCCTGAATGAAGAACTCGGATAGAGGGAAGCCTAAGATCTATCTATAAGTGAAATAAATGAAAATGAATGATTTTATTCAAAACATATAATAATTTGGAAGAATAATTAAATGATAGGTCTTGATAGAGGATCCAAGGTTAATGTTTGGTCTTGTTCCTGCATGCTGGAAGAGTAGGAAAATAGAACAATTGAAGGATTCTAAATATAATAAGTCATCATATAAAAGGCCAACTTCTAGAAGTTCAAATTATATTATTACAATTGATGTATAAAGTATTTATTTATTAGTGTCAATATTATAGTGGATTCATGGATGATTGAATTGGGGTAATCATTTAACTCAACAAAGGAGCAATGATACATAGTAAACTATTAATCAAAGAAGTTTAAAAAAGAGGGTTTGCTAGAATACAGATCATTATAAGTTATGGGGAAATGATATGTGAATGTAAAAATGACTAATTAAAGATTATTATAGTTGAAATAATCTAGACACATCCCAAGCCTATGGAAGATCCTAATTTTTTTAGGCCATATTGATGAGGTAGGCTATGGGACTATCTTTTCCAACTAATCTTGTAAGGTGACTTGATAAGACATTGTGGTTACATAAAGATTAAAGGTTGAGATTATATATTGAAATAGAATATCTAATAGAGTGTTAATTATCTATCTATAAATATTTGATAGCCCAATGTTTTGGCACTGTACACGCATACATCCTAGTGAGAAAAATATGAAATCTCTAATGGAAAAATTCATATTGAAGATTTATCACACTGAGTTCGTAAGTTGTGAGATTTTCATTTTACAGAAATAAAATATGGTTTCAGTCAACATGAATATATGGGATCCCATATTCCAAAATCTAGAAATAGTTCACTTTAATGTTTGGGGACATACCCTAGTTTGATCTCATAGTGGGTCGCTTTACTTTATAACTTTAATTGATGATGCAATGGGGAAATTATGGGTTTAATTATTAATGAATAAGTCATATTTATTTCTATAATTTAATCAATGTAATGAAATGGTGTAGATTTAAATTAGTCAAAAGTTAAAATTCTTAATGTCTGATAATGGTGGTGATTATAAAGCATATAGCTTTCAAAACATCTATTATATGAAGGGGATCAGGATGGAGATAATTGTGTCTAATACACCACTATAGAATGGCGTGGAATAGCACATTAACTAGGGGTGTCCAGACGCGACCCAACCCGACCAACCCGACTCTACCCGATCAGGTTGGGTCGGGTTGGGTCAGGTTAAAAAATTTATACCACAGGTTGGGTCAAGTTGGGTTATATCATGGTCGGGTTGGGTCGGGTCACGGGTTGTAAAAAAATTGACTCAACCTGACCCAACCAACCCGACTGCTATGAGTCACCTCTTCAGACTTCGCCCTCTCCCCCTGCCTCTCGACCCAATTCCCCCTCACCCTCGCCCCACACCGTTGTCTTTTTCATTTCCTACACCATCCATTGAGTCCAAGCCATCGCCAACCATTACATGAATACTCTATTAATCACATAGATGATTGAATATTCCATGAAATTTCTAAGAAAAACATAAAATAAATTCAAAGGAATCGAGACATGTGAAATCAGCGGAAAAACAATGCCCGATCAACAAACAAAAAGATGAAGATAACTGGATTTCATTCAAATTTTCTACGAAAACAAAATAACAAGCAAAAAACCAAAGGATGATAGAACCATTTCAATGATTCGAAGATCCGAAGGTGGATGATCCACTAAGAAAACGATCATTGAACATCTCCCACGCCCTCACCAGTTTAGTGTATCCACTGCGCGGAACCTGCATGTACCCCCTGCCTCTTCCACCACCTCCATCTACATCGCAACTGTATGCGGTGCCAAATATATCGGTGTTAGGAACTACCCCATTCTCATCACCCTCTTGGCCTCACCTTGAACCTCCTCAAACCTTGATAACTAATTGCAGGAAAGCTAATCACATCACACCATCGAGTAGCAGACTGACATTTTTTTAGGTTGATTTATTTCAGGTCGGAGGATGTGGGCATTCCCTAGTGTGGAGAAGAAGATGATTCAATTTTTTAAAGGGACTATAATATAAAAACAGGTGTTTTGTGATAAATATATATTGTATGGTTTTTTTGATGTTTACTTTTTTAGGGATTCAGATACATGGAAGAGAACCATGAGTTTTTTGTTCACTTATAATGTAATGACCATCAGTTGTATGTCACTGTTGTAATGAGTGTTCACTCTATATATCAAAGAAGCTGATTCTATAGCTATAATGGGATCTGGGAATGAATTTTTTTGATTTATAATATTATTTAAGGACCTTGGAAGGATTTACGAGGCTAGGTTATTATTTTGTGATGATCACAGTACAATTCACATGGCTTGGATTTTTTTTATTCAAGGATGAAACATATTGACCTGAAATACAATTTCACATGTAACATGTTTCAATATAGATTGATGGACTTGAAAAAGATATCTAAGATGAAAAATCCAACATATATTTTCCCCATGTCTATAGTCTAAGAAATTATGTCCTAACATTATACATTTGTGGGACTTGGATGAATGGATAAAGAATGATATCACTGACTTTAATTATTGTAGAAGAGTTAGAGTCATCTTTTATGCCAAATTATTGGTGATTTTGAAAAAGGTTCCCTAAATAATCCTTTAAGTGGGAGGTTCTTTTTATTATGAATTTAAATTAAAGTGTTGATTTCATCTATCAAATGAAGTATAATTACATGATAACTCAGTATTGATGACAATAGTAGTGGTAGTTTTATCTCTAGTGGAAGGTGGTTTAGTCTGATGATGGTATCATCTAATTGGAAAGAGTACTGGATTAAAAATGGTGACTGGAATTTAGAAAGAATTCATCAAGGTTCAATAGTAAAATGGCTGGGTAACATGGAGTGTTAACCAGCTTTATCATTCAGGTTCCAATTGATATAGAAATTTAAAATCACCATGGGTTAATGGAAGGAAGTCCTTGAATCTTGAACTTCAGTGAAACTAGATAACTACTGGTAATTACTATAAGTAAGTAGGACCACAGATATATATGATATAATGTGATTGAATATTTCTTATAAGTAGGTATTCAATTTTCTAACTTAGAAAATGTGGTTATAATTCTTGTATCTTCTAATTGAAATGAAATGTAGTAGTGTCACTCCCATAGATGTAGGATACAATTATGAACCAAGTAAACTAAAGTGTTATTTCTTTGCTTATTCAATTTATTCCTACCATGAATGTGTAGGATGTATTAGTTCACCTAAGTATGTGTGAAGTTCTACTTGGTGTGGTGAGTAGGGTGTGGGGATTCCTATCATCTGGAACACTAAGTTGAGGGATTCATTCAAAAAATTTATCATACTTTATATATCATTCTGTGATTCATCATCCAAAAAATGGACAATTTGGAGGATTCCTAATAGAATATTCCATTTCAATACCTGAATGATCAATATAGCTTCCTAACATGACACAAATGAATTCCCCTATTCATTTTATGATCATCATGTCCAAGACCATGGCATGGAGAGACCATGATTTTTGTTTCCATTCCTCCATACACATCTCAACCTCTCTTTGACATCAAATATCCATGAACACCAAACCAAGTGTTTCATCCTTCCTAATTTCCTATAGGTGAATCACACATTCACAGTTCTTTATATGACAACCACCATGGAATATAACTCCTCCACATTTTACCCAGGTACTTCATAAAGGACTTCCTAGACACTACACCCAATGAAATTCCCATATCCATGGTATAGAGATCCACATCGAAAAACTTATTCACCCAAAATGGGTGTGTCTTACTTGACACTCAAAGACTCTAAAAAACAACCATCCCATTATGATAATTATATTACCATAACCTCCACCAATCCATTAAAAATGAGTGTTTTGGACACCTATAGTGCCAAAAATTAACTCTCAAAATACATAACATCCTCAAGATCCCTATGGACACCTACAACACCCAAATATCGTATAGTAATGGGATGGAATGGTCCAAGTCATTACATATGAATAACATCACCATGAAACTTCCAACTGATCACATCGGCAACAAAATTCCCTTTCCTAGGTGAATAGAAAATATCAAAATCATACTCCTACCCATAATTCCATCCACCTATGTTGCTGAAAGTTAAAATTTCACTAGGAGAATACATACCTCAATATTTCATGATTCATTAAGACTGAAAAATTACCCCTGATGAGATAGTCTCACTAATAATTCAAGGAAAACACAATTTTGGCAAGATAAATATCATGGAAAACATAGTAATGTCCATGGAGTCATAACTTTAAAGATCCATGGGAGAAGACTTATATTTTTAGCATTAGAACACAACCCAATCCAAGGAATGAAGCATCATTGAAATCCACAAACATTAAACCTTCATCTCAAAAACGGAGAACATAATAACTAACTAGATTCTTCTTTAGGTAATAAAAATAACCCAACACTGGATAATCTATATGAAAACCCAATTCTTCCTAGTTAAAGCTATTAGAATATTTTTTATCTAATATAAATTGGGAACACACCTCCTGTAATATCCTATAATATCAAGGAAACAAAAAACTTATCTAATTTTCTGGTGGGGTGACCAACAAACAATTTCCTTGATCATTAAAGGATTTGTGGAAACACCTCACTAAGACACAACATATCCCAATAAATTCACCTCATGGGATAAGAACCTACACTTACATAGATTTCTAAATAGATGATGATATTTAATAACCTCCAAATATTTATAAAAAATGATTTGTATTCCCTTCCTCATACTTTCAATACATAAGTATTTCATCAATAAACACATTCATATAATAGTTAAGACACTCATATAACATAGATTTCACCAGTCACATGGAAATTATTAGTGTTTTAATGACATCGAGGGGGTATTACCATAAACTCATAGTGTTCATAATGACATGTATAGGAAACCTCTAGAATAACTTCATCCTTCACCCACATCTAATGATATCATGACCATAAATAAATCTTTTAGAACCAGCTATATCCCTTCACCTGATTGAATAAATCATCAATTTGATAAAAGGGGAAATAGTTTTTCATTTTTCTCTGGTTCTAGTGAAAATAATTGATATAAATTCAAAAAATTCTATCCACATTTTTTATGAACAAGACCAGTTCACCCAAATGTGATACACTAGGTTAAATAAAAATGCTTTGAAGAAGGTGTTCAATCTAAACCCATGAATCTTGAAACATTAAAGGTGTTATACTATATGGAAACATCAATATAAGAGAGACATTGGGTTGTAAAATTATCGAAAACTCAATTTCATGTCTATGGGGTAGAATCACTACATCTTCAAGGGAAAAATTAGGGTACACTTATATAACTCTAAAAAATACTATCAGAAGAACCTCTATTGAACTCAATATCAACTCAATATTCATTTAAGATAAATACTCAAGGCATAGTTATCCCATCTAATATTCTTAGTTAATAATGAATTGGACCTTATCGCCATCAACATTGAAGAATAAAACTCATCTCCTAGAGAAATCAATGATATCCTACACAAAATAAATATAATACTTGCTGAGTATGACATCATATGTCTATATATGTAAATATAGGTAGTTTATCAAGGACTGATTTTACCTTAATGTTAGTTCAAAATATCTAAACATATAATATAAGATAACTCAACCTTTGACAGAAATATTCAATGCCATGGGAACCGGAAGCCTCTATACCCAATTTCAAGAGCCTAGGCTAGGGAAGGTTTAATAAAGTAGTGCATAGATCTTGAATTGAACAAAATATACACCCTAGTAGAATATAAAGTGGTGACACTTTCCATGATGTTTGACACACCAAGTATTGGAAACTCAATAGTATGCATCTAACCACCTCTTTCTCCACGACCTATCTAAACCTACTGTCAACCCCCTCATCAACCATGATATAATCTATGTCTTTATGGATGAGGGACATCATGGGGCCGTCCTCTACCCACTTCATTTCCTTGCACTACATATCCTCTATTAAATAGAATTCAGATCTCTTTGATGAGAAACCTTTAGAGTCAAAGAAAGGAACCGAACCTTGAACTGATTACATAACATCTCCAAGGAAACTTCTAACTCCCCATGGTCAGTAATGAATAAAACCGACCACTTATGAGAATTCATTTATAAAATAATGACAACCAAATGAATCATGTGTTCCCTCTTAGCATGGAAAAACCTAAATGGAATATCTACCTCCTCCAACCAAGCCTAGACTATATGATTAGTAAAGAATCCATCATACTTCTATTGGCCTTGATTCGAAAACTCATAATGCATCTTCCTACAAGAATTCATCAAATTCAAATCTACAGTAATCTTTGGAAACATCCTACAGAAAATTACTAGAATGGTCCTGATATGAATTTTTACTTGGATCCATACAAAAAAAGAAAAATATTAGATACTTCATAAACATAGAATATGGAATATTTTAGATTAATTAATAAGTTTTATAATAATCCCCATCATTTACCCAATTCAATCATAGGTGAAAATATTTATGATGTTTGATCCATACCTAGGTCTATACACTACAAGAAACACCACTTCTCTAAGTTAATTTAGTAAACTTAAGCTCCTTTTATCAGACCACAGGGGGATAATCTTCTAGTTCATATATATTCTCAATTTCCTGCATCACATACTAAGTTCACATGATAGTTTTACAATTCCATCTCATGAAATATTCAAATTCATATCCCCAAGATCCATCATATATCTCAAAAACATCTTTGATACATTTTTTTCATGACCTTCCCTCACCAATACCCCTCCTGTGATTACAGTGATGATAAGAGTGACCCCTGAAGCCCACCCCTAATAGACCATGGGTAAGATACTAGTAACGAAGGTATAAAACACACAAATATGGGAATAATTACCCTCAAATTTACCATAAATTATAAATAATCAACCAATCAAATTAATAATAATAAATATATCAAATCCAATACATGAAATTTTATACAATGAAATAAAATGATAAGAAATACTATAAGAGAGTCCCATGTAAGTGACCAAAATCACCAACTACACTTAGAAAATCACTATTTACTAGTCACACCTATATCAATCCTCAAATCACTCATGTATTCATGAAACAAATATATATATATATATAAGGGTGATCATTCAAATATAATTGGTAGGATCCTCTCTAGAACATATCATAATGATTTGGAATCATATTAAATCTCAATGAAAAAATAGAGGAATTAGATTTGTTACCCAAATAAAGTCAACTATATATACATCCTTGTTAAATATCTCTCAAAAAATAATTCACAAAAATATGTAACATATTATTAAAATCATGTATATACTAGAAGGTAACATACTTCCACTATCCCACTAAACCAGTCACCCTAAACCTCAACATATTTTATCATGGTGCTCACATCTTCACCATAATTCATTATGCACATTAATGATAACACATACCAAATATATTCTCATAATCACAGCCATATCCCCATCGAATCCCTATAAACAGATAGTAAGAACGAATATTCATTAAATCCCAGGTAAAGACACACTATGTTATAATACATTAAAACCCATTTATATATACACACATAAAATAATTGTGACATGTTACATCTTATATATAAGTTCACATTATAACCTTACTCTTACAAAGCCCGTATACAAATTTATTTCATAACAATGAGTCACTAAAACCCATATTATAACATATCTTATATTTTTTATCCACCATATCCTAGATATTTCTATATTCCATGCTACATCTATAATATAGAGTGATGTAATAAGAGTATAAAACCATTTATGTCCTTAATAACCTGGATATTGGGTAACATTCGGAACCCCAGTCCAAATATGGGCCTAACTAATGTTATCTAACACAAGTAGTGGATCCTAAGAAATAAACATAAAAATTGATATAATATAACATAGCCATTCTAATATAAACTCTCATAATACTTGGACTTTATAAAAAATACAACATGAAAACCTAATTGTAATCACTAAGAACTAGAGAATTAATACTTTATTAAGCACACATGCATCAAATGTTCAATACTATCACTAATTAGTTACCATTAATCATTGAATAATCCTTTATAATATTCCATCATCATTTCTGGCTTAATATTTACCTTAATTATCTAAATTCAAGGATCTTTAAAAATCCCACAATATATTTCCAATGTTTATAACCATTCTCTTTTAATCATTTACCCAATCCATGGATCTATATTTTTAACATATCAATATTCTATTATGTTCATGAATAATAATATTTAATTATTAATAATTTTTGAATATCTTTATAATATTTCAAGAACCATCCCCCTTTAATTAATTCCTTGATTATTAATTAGTTTCCATTCCGTAATCCTGAGTACTAAGACACAACTATATCTATTTTAAATAAGGATTTTCCTAAATGGAATAAGAAAATATCTTCAAGTGATATGTATACAATAGTAAATAAAAAAAATAAGTAATAAGCATATAGAATCCATGAAATAAGCATTCAATAACAAAACATGGAACCCAGTATGATCCAAGCATCTCAATATTAATTCTAACACATTTCCACACCATCACATCATCAACTACATCAATTATACACCACAAGGATATCCCAACAACTCCACCCACATCATTTCTACCAACCATATCAAATTATATACAAAATCATAGTGTGTTATTAACTTTCTAATATATATATTAGTAAATAATTATTCCAAAATCAACAATGTTAATGTGAAAACAATAATGATTTAATCAATGTATAAAAGATTATGGAAACCAAAGTCCCAACATATTCATATAATATTTTTTAATTATAGAAAACATTATCATTATTTACCTCCTTGATTAATCAATTCATCATGAGAAGTTTTCATAAATAAAGAATATTTATATAATAACAAGTATAAAAAATAAATATCATCTTAAATAATATGCTCGAATCAAAACATGATCATTATTAACATTTATAAGAATGAATTATAACTTCAATTTATGCCTCATTAATTAACCACCTTGTCTTACCATATTTATGTTGTTTAATCAAATTTAGTCAAGTCAATATCTAAAGGAAATATGTATAATCATATCTTTCATAATATCACACTATCTAGAAAATATCATCTGGTAATAAACATAATGAAAATCATAATCTTTAGAGATTCTACACTATGCTTCCAATTCATTAATTATATATTTTTATCTTTTTAAGTTCAATATCATACATTTACCCATTATAAAGAAAATCCTGATAATCTCAAATTTACAAATAATATAAGGATAAGTCTTGAATCCCATACCTTTATATAAAGCTTTGATGATCACTAAACTATAACATAATTATGGGAAAGGAACATGAATACTCAAAAAACCATGAATCCTAAATAAATAATCCCATAAATATACTCCATCAATCACTATAAATAATACATATAAATTAAAGGAATAGAACTATCATGGATTAGAAAAAAGGAACAATAGAATAACAGAGAAAAGGATTCATGGAAAAGGAGTTGTTTTGGATCAAAGGCAGTCATTGTACAAATCAAAGGCCTATGGATCAATCAAAGAGGCATGTTTTTGACCAAAATTCTCTCAAACCTTCCTAGGATTCAAGAGAAGACTAAATAAATAAAATAAATTTGGGAGGTAACTTCAATTTATAGAAAAAACTATAAAATAGTAGGTTGCAACATGATAGGAATTTTTCACATCTTAACATACCAAGATCTGAAGATCACAACATAATTCTCCCATACGGAACCCCTTTCTCGTATAGACAAATATTTTTACCTGAATGAAAAAAAGGTTTATGGTATAGTTAAGGGTTTCATGACAAAACCCTTCAACCCATAGGGATCATAGTGTGTTCCCCTATCCTTATCCCTCAACCCGATCAGCCCCAAACAAAAAACTACACTGTGTCTTAGGTGCCACTATAAAATAACACTGAAAATTTAGAACTAATGAAATCTAACTCCAGGGATTCATTACAAGACTCCCATGGTCATAATGTAAGAAAATAATACATAATGGTTTCATAATTTCTGAGGATAATTCACACCATGACCAAAGAGTATAATTTCACGACTCTGTATAAGAATATAATCCTTATATAGGGGTACATAATTATCTAAAAAGAATAAATTATACATAATAAAATGTCACCCTGTAACTCTATATGTACGATACTATCATTTAATGGCCAAACCATTCTTTCATGATCCCATAGAATACCATCCAAACTCTTTCCCCTTCTTATAAAACTACGACTAAATACCCTCATACTTCCTTAACACTTGATAAATGAAAAAGGGTTTAGAAAAATCAAGGATAATTCACCTGGGGTATGGAGTAAAATTAATAAAATGAAAATCACAAATCATTCTTTTTAAACCGAAACTATATAGCTCGAAAACCAATAATATCATTCACATCCTTGGTAGCTTGGAATTTACTCATACACGGGTTAGCTAATACCAAGAATAATATCCATATATGGTTTTGACCACACGCTATCTTCTATATTTTATATCCCAACTAATAAGATAAAAATAATCAAGACTCAGATACCAATTTATATCATACCAAAATCAATTCACCTCTATTTCTACTGAATCAGGTGCCACATACATTAGGCACACCTCCCCATACATTAGAGGTTTCCAACTAGTGGAGAGGTTCAATGGATATCATGGAGATACTATACACTATTTTGTATAGTTTATGTCACCTCTCCACCCTAGACCACTCAACAGATGTTCAGACAAGGGGTCACCGCCTGAACTCATATGTTCCTCTGCAAACACCAGAGGTTTCTAATCAGAAACATGGGTCTAAGATATTACATATATCCTTGTATTGGAGTAAAACATAGTGAAAAATAACCAAAAAGCATCCATAATAAATAGTAAGATTACACAGAAAGATAAAAAATTACATGTCATATAAAATTTAAATAAATAATCCTAAAGTCATATAGAAACATGATCATACCAGCATACAATGACTGATCTCCCACTGTGCTGATCATAATTAAAATATTAAAAAAAATAATAAAAATTTTATAAGGCTCTCTTTTTATCCCCAATACTCCTCATGATAGACTCTAATACCATCCAAACTAACCCACACAATCATTCAATGTTGTTTCTCTTCTATAGAGACCCAGACTTAACATACATTGATATTACATCATAGTTTAGTGTCGTTAAGTTGAAAATGGAAAAAAAATCTTATATCCTACTAAAAAATCATTAAAATATCCCATAAAGATCCCCACATTTAGTACTTATACCTAAGACCTTTCTTCATAACCTGGGGAAAGGAAACATAAGAAATGGGTGAGCTCAGATACTAAGTAGGTTTAAATAAAGGGAATGCATATGCATATCATAATCTATGGGAATAAGAATGTGCAGAAGATCAATAGAAGATCATAACATGTATATCAAAGATACTAAACATGATTTATGGTATAATTATTGGTAGTTCATAATACATGAATCGTAAGGAAATAAACATCATGAGAAAAGAAATTTTAATTATGGAATAAGAAATAGGATTTGGAGCATATATATAAGAATAGAAAATTTTATGTCAAGGATACCTACCAAGATATTTATAACATATTAGTATTGAGATACAACCAATGTACCTACTTTGTAATTGGGTTAAAAACACATGTACCCTATTACCTTTAGGCTTGGGCTACAAACCATATACCTTCCTGCTTTTGTTCATGGACTACAACCTATGTACCCTATTTCTTTTAGGATTGGGTTACAACCCATGTACCTTCTTGTTTTCAAGCTTGATATACAACCCATGTAACCTCTTTATTTAAGGCTTTGGATATAACCCATATACATTATTATTTTTTGGGATTGGGTTACAACCTGTGTACCCTCTTTCTTTTACGCTATCACTACAACCCATTTACCTTCTTGTTTTCTGGATAGGGCTACTACCTGTGTATCATCTCAGTTCATATACAACTTATCATTAAAAAATTCATCTAAGAGAGATATATGTCCCACACATCACATAAAAAATCACACATTCATGTGCCAAAAAACATTCATCATATTATGACCCGTGAAATGATATGGGTTTTATAAACATTAAATCATAACCCATGAAATGAAATGGGTATCATTAACATTTAATCACAATATAGCCAATGAAAAATAAATAGGTTAATAAAAATCTCATCAAATAAAAACCCATGAAAAGAATATGGTTTCATAAACATATAACCCATGAATGAGAAATGGGTTTCATAAACATATAACCTATGAATGAGAAACAGGTTTCATAAACATATAACCCATGAAAGAGAAACGGGTTCATAAAGACCATGACATCAAGCATAACACATTCATGGAAAAAATGTGAATGTAACCCTCATATTATTTCTTTGAATGGAATGTGTAATATAAATGGATGTCATATTATATGGAAAATAAATTTTATATATCTTTTAAAAATATTTCTTTATGAAAATATCATTTCTTCAATGAAAAAAGGCATTTTAATTCATAAAATCATTTGAAAATAATTTTCATAGAAAAAAAATGAAAACATATGAAGAAGACATGAAATCATTTTTAAAACATTTTTACATGAATTATTATAAAATAATCTTGAAAAAAATGAAACCATTTTCCTTGAAAACTTATTAAATATTCTTGAAAACATTTTGAAAACCATTTACATTGAAAACATATAAAATAAGTTTCAAAACATTTTTCAAAACTTTTATTTGAAAATAGATTTGAAAACATATATAAAAATATTTGAAAAAATAAATCATTTTTAAAATATTTTTTTCATGAAAATGATCTTCAAGGTTCATTTTTAATATTTTTTAAAATATTTTTTTTAAACATGGTTTTTGTAATAAAAGAGATTTCTGACCAAATAGAGATGTATGGTTAGATTTTTCTTAAAAATATTTTCTTAATTATCTTCAATAAAAAAGAGTATAAAATGGTACTAATATATGGATATATCATGAATAAATAGTGAAAATGAATCTCATGAGTGTTCTGGAGAGTTGGTTCATAATATTTCATCAAAAGTGGAATAATCAATAATAATCTTGAAAAACGATGAGATTGTTTCAATAAACTCTCACCACTTGGTTACTTGGGATCATATTATTCATGTTAGAAAATGAAAGTACATAAAGAATAAAATGTCATTAAAATAAGTATATTCATTATATAACATGTCAATTTGAATTATATACACCTCATTAAGGAACATAGGTTCATAACAAAACATATGTCTCAATGAAGGCAATTTGAGACAAAACTACTTTACCGATTTTGTAAATTTGGAAACATTAACCCCATGAAATAAATATCATTGAATGGATATGTAATTACCCATAAATTTAATTATAATAATTATATAATAAATCTATGTTTAGTATACAAACCACATAAAATTAATGGGTGGTGAATAAATCATGTATATCAAGGAAATAAAAAGTGAGATGAAATCCCCTTACCCAGTTCTAGACTGTCATCATACTCATTCAAAACACCTGTATAATAAATATAAATACATTATAAATATTTTATATAACCTTATTCTAACATTTATTACCATATATGTTTTTATTATTACCTTATATTACCCTCTTTTTAACCATATTATGTTAAGGTTTTACTTCAGATAATATTTTCTTTTTTCTTCACATGTTACTAAATTTATTATATCATTTGTCATTATAATTATATAATGATTAAATAATTTAAAACATGATAGAAATATAATTTATATTTATTATATTTTAATTATAATAATCAATAAAATATATAAGTACTAAATAGTATACACCATTGATGGATACGGTAAGACGTACGTGCACATGAATGTTGTTTTCTTTTTTATTGTCACATTGAATGAAAAAAATAGAAAAAATATATATATACATTTATATAACATAATTGAAGTATAATTATAATGTTATATATATCATATAAGTTCACTTAACTCTTCCTTAATACATTCCATGTAGTGTGTGAACTAATCTCATCGCTTTGAGTGGGTGGCAGTCCACACTTCCACAAATGAAATTATTGTATTTACACCAAATAGAAAGTAAAAAGATATGTGTTGTAAAATGAATAAACAAGATTAATATAATAATAAATATAATAAATAATATAAATAAATATATTTTCCATCATAATTTTCACCATGAGAGGCAGTAAGAAAAATTGAACAATCATCATTTTGTGAGGTGGAAGTTCGATGTAAACATAAACAATGTGTTTGTTACACATTAGATGGAGGTGTGTATAAGTGTAGGTATAAAATATATTATAAAAAAATAATATTATATTGAGTATATTGTTTTTTTTTACAATCATGGAATAAAGAGAGTGGATGGGTGGATAGGTAAAATAAAATAATAGATCTTGAGAGATGGCTTTACCTCTTAATCGAGTAACTCCTTTTGGTGTATGCCAAAAAGATTAATTAGAAGAATTTAAACCCAAGGGGAGAATAATATGTGGAATTTAGGTATTTTAGGAGATTATTTGATCATATTTTGGGCGATCCAATGGGATTGATAGGTGTGAGTAAGTTGGAGGAGAGGAGGCTTTTTTATAGTGGAGGAGGAGTGTCACTCTTGTAAATATTTGAAGAGAGAATTCCACCCATGTTTTTCATGTTTCAAGTGTATCCAATAATGGAAAATATTTGATACCAAGAAGGATATGGTCTAAATATTTTCATTAAATAGCTCTGGAAAAATTTTATAGGTCTTTTTGTGTCTTAAATGTAAGGATTAGTCCTTAGTTATGCTTAATTTTTCCTTAATTGATGCAATTAATTATAATTACATTCACTAATATTTTTGGTAAAAAACTAATTTTACATTATTAGACATAAAAATTTATTCAGATTATAAATTTTTAATCCATTTTTTCATTTTCTAATCATATAAGTGGTAGAAATTAATTTAAAATTAATCCCAATGACGAGATGACACTGAAGGTTTTTAAAGTAAGAATGATCAAAGGTTTGATATGTTTTATGACCAATTTCAATGTTAAATATATTATGATTACATAAATTGGATTAATGGATTAAATTATTATATAATTAAACTTTTAAACCAATTTAAAATATAATTTATCCTTATAATTAAGTTAAATTAAAAATAAGTTTTCAATTAAAATCCTGTATTTTTAACTATTCATTAAAAATGAACCCTTATAGAAAAGTACGAAACATATATCATAACATAATTTTTTTTTTGTTTTCCTTCCAAATATGAATTTTATTTTGACATATTAAATCTATAAAAGTTCCAAAAATTGTATTTAAAATGTTTTCTCCATTAAAAGGTAGTAAAACAACCTTTATAAAAAATAGGTTTTTTTGAATAAAATTAGGTTTGTAATTATATTATGTCTATCGAATATGTTGGATTATTATCATAAAAATTTTATTTAATATATAAAATATATATTTCATTAGTATCACTCAATAATTTTAATTAATTTTATTTATTAGGTTAAAATATTTTTGCAGCTATAAATATAATAATATTTTCCATTATATTCAATAGGTTTTCATATTCATTTCTAATTAACTGGTATCCTATGAATTCATATTATATTGTGTAAACCATATATTTTGATAAATTTGTTAACACTATTCATAAAATATTATTTAATTTCTTTGTTATATATTATAATATTAAATAATCATATTTTAATAATATAATATTGTTCAGTAAACCACAGTCTTGCATGTTACAAAATCCATCGAGGAAAGTAAGTTTTTCATATAACACAAGCTAACCTTAGTGTTCTGTGTAGAGAAAGATAATATTTATGTTTCATGTACTACATGATTAACTTTGTGTTGCATATAATGAAATCCAAATAGAGTTCTTTTATGTAAAATAAACTAGCTTTAGTGTTGTGTGAAATAAAAATTATCAAAAATCATAAATTAATTTGTAAAAAAAAACTCACAAAATATCAAGGTGTAACATTCTACCACCTAAAAATTAATTTCCCCCTTGAAATTAATTTGGGTTATCAATGGTTTAATACTTGTAGGTTTAATTCATAGAAATCCACATCGTAAAAATGGACACTAAAACTTCCCTTAAAAAGGGAATGTTAGAACCATAACGGTTACCCATAATAACTTATAATAAGATTCCCACATAGGATATCATAGGTTGGAAGTGAAAACATTGGTATGGAAGATAAATATTACCATCAAGTTATAATAGAGATATATAGATAACAAGTTCATGATAATGCTTACAATCAGAAATCCATAAACTTACGATGACTAAAAGGACCATCTGATCCATCAAAAATAAAGGTACCAGGAAAACATATTATTTATAGAACTTTTTCCTAAAGTAGAATAATTTTCATGAAATGATATACTTGCTTGATTTCAAGACAGCATCACCCTTTGTTGTTTTTTGATCCCCTTCACCACTTTCTCTAACAAGTTCGGTGTCATTTTCATTCAAGAAGTACTAACATTTCATGAGACTCGTCATATTCCATCCCAACAGTTATCATCAGCACAAATTCATTTGAATAGGCTATCCAATATGCGTAAATATTCATATGGAGAGATAAAAATTTAATCTTACTGACTTGATATGAATCATAACCTAAACATTCCAAAAATGGTTAACCATATAACCCTTCTAAAAGATTAAAATACAAATATTTAGAAATAATAACACTAAATAATATTAACATTGATCCCCCATATATCACAATGTTTCTCTTGGTTTTAACATTCCAAACATGTGAATACCCTCATTGAATATTCCCTTGAAATAAGATAATAACTTGAATTAACATAAATCCTTTTGGAAAACATGCATGATTATTTATTGTAATTATTAGTGGATACATTCATTAAATCCAAGAAGTTTTAAACTTCATATTTGATGATATAGATCACTTTTTCAATAATTAGTTCCAAGATAATTTGTATCGTCCAATTTACTTATTCATGTCCAACATATTTTTATCCAAAGATCATTTTCTCATCATCAGGCATTAATTAAGGGGTACATTCCCTTAATAAAGATATAACATTTCCATGAAATCAACCTTCAATATATCCATTTCATTCAATAATAAAAACTTATACTAAAAATACTTATATATTTTAGGATTCACATAACATAATAATCGACTTCCAGAACATAATTACTTTATTCATACAACTTTATTCTTAAACCATTACTCTGGATTTATAAACTTATTATTCAATACCTATTTCATAGAATATGAAATATGAATCATGTCTTATGTTTCCTGAACCTCAATCTAATCTTGATTCTTATTTTTGTCGAAAAAATACTTGAAGAATATCACATACCATTCATATGTTGTTTTATAGTCTCTTTATGTTTACAAGTATAACCAATAATCACACCACCTTCCCGATCCTATTTATGAGATTTCCTGTGGGGAAATTGATTCACATAATGCCCATACTTTCCTCATCTAAAACATTAAATGGTAACCATGTTTCTTCTAGTTATCTTAATTGTATAAATCCATAAATCATACTATGAGAAGCATTTATCATATTAGGATACCATATAATCATGATAAATTTCTTATAGGGTGCCTAAATCACAACTCTTACTTCATTAATCTATAAATACTTAGGTTTATACTAGGTTATTCATAATTATCTTATATTTAAACCATTAATCACGGTTCATGTAGAGTTTGGGAATTCCCCAAGAATGTCCCACCTGAGTGTCAGGCCAGGTGTGTAGAAAGGCTCGTTATCATGTACCAGATTACCCCAAATTAAGCCCAGAACATCTTGTTAGAGTTATTACACCTAGATATATCTATTACATATAAACATAGACTTTTAGTATCCATATAGGGATGTATTTGTAGGAAACCACTCACCCTATCCTTTAACAAAATTCGAAGACATTTTTTTAGACGTTGACTCATCCTTATACTTGTCCATAGAGACATCCCTAAACATATATTTAGAAATATACCAAGGGATATCCCTAAATATTTCTCATCCTACATTACAAAGTTTGACTAAACATTTCCTTTGATAACAACTATAGTAATCTAGGCTTAACATACATGGATATTACATCATTTTAGATGAATCTTAAATTTAGTAAAAAAATACATGCTCGAGGACCATAATAGTTTAGTGTCATTGGAAATATAGAAACAAAATCATCAATCTTGCTGAAAGATCATCAAAATCTCCCATAAATATTTCCACCTTCATTATTTCTACCTAACACCTTTATTCATAACCTGGAGAAAGGAAATATAAGAAAGGGGTGAGCTCAGATTCTCAATAAGGGTAAATAAATTAAGTGTATGCATATCATAAAAATATGTATATAATAACATGATCAAGATCACTGGAAAATCATACCCTTCATATCAAATATCTTAAAGATGAGTTATGGGATAAATCTTGGAAGTTCATAAGACATGAATCATAGGGAAATAAACATAATGAGCTATGAAATCATAACTGTGTAATAATACATATTATTTTTGGAATATATACAATAACAGAAAATTTTATGTCAAGGATACCTACCAAGACCATTATAACATGTTAGGATTGGTCTATGACCCATGTACATACTTTGGTATTGGGCTAAGAACCCATGTACCCACATAATTTTAGGCTTGGTTGACAACCCATATACCTTCTGGTTTTTAGGCTTGGGCTACAACCTGTGTCCCCTCTTTCTTTTAGACTTGGGCTACAACCCATGTACCTTCTTGTTTTCGGTCATGGGATACAACCTATGTACCCTCCTTCTTTTAGAATTAGGCTATAACTCACGTACCTTCTTGTTTTTTTGATTTTTCTACCACCCATGTACCCTTTTATTTTAGTCTTGGGCTACAACCCATGTACATTCTTTTTTTCAGGATTGGGATACAACCTATGTACCCTATGAGCTCATATACAACTCATCACTACCGAATGAATTGTATAGAGATATAACTCCCACCTTCCACATAATAAAACCATAAATCATGTGCCACAAAATATTCATCATAATATGACCCTTTAAAAGAGATCACTTTTATAAAAACCAAATCATAACCCATGAACTGAAATGGGAATCATTAATATTTAATTATAGTATAAAATATGGAAAATATATAGTTTTCATAACCATTTAATCCAATAATAACCCATGAAAAGAAGATGGTTTCATAAACATATATCCTAATAAGGAGAAACTGGTTACATTTTCATAAACATATAACTCATGAAAGAGAAATAGATTTATAAAGACCATAAAATCAAGAATAACACATTTAGGGAAATAATGTGAATGGAACCTTTAGATAATTTACTAGAAAGGAATGATTAACATCAATGGATGTAATTTTATGTGGAAAATAATTTTGATAGATCTTTTAAAAACATTTCTTGATCTAAATATCTGTTGTTCATTGAAAAAAAAAATTTAATTCATAAAAACATTTGAAAATCATTTTCATATAAAATACCTTGAAAACCTATAAAGAAGACCAAAAATAATTTTGAAAACCTTTTTTCCATGAAAATTTATAAAATAATATTGAAAAAATTTTGAAACCATTTTCCTTGAAAACTCAATAAATAATCTTGAAAATTTTTGAAAACCATTTTTCTTTAAAACATATGAAAGAATCTTTAAAACATTTTAAAACTCCTTTTATTTGAAAATTGATTTGAAAACTTATAAAGTAATATTTCAAAATAATAAATAATTATTTATATTATTTTTTAAGGAAAATTATCTTCAATTATCATTTCAAAACATTTTTTAAAACATTTTTAAAACAATGTTTTTGTCATAAAATAGATTTCTAACCGTACAGAGAGATATGGTCAAATTTTTCTTAAAAAAAATTATTAATTATATTAAGTACCAAATAGTGGATAAATGGTAATAATAAATGTATATATCTTGAATAAAAATAGGATAAGGATGCCCCTGAGTTTTCTTGAGAGATGGATCATAAGATTTCATCAAGAGAAGCAATATCATTAACAATCTCTAAAAGGGATGAGATTATTTCAATAAACTCTTACCATATAGTTACTTGGAATTATACTATTAATGGAAGAAAATTAAATTACATGAAGCTTAAAATATCATGAAAATAAGTGGATTCATTATATAAATTGTCAATTAGAATAATATACACCTTGTTAAATAACATAGTTGCATAACAAAACATGTGTCTCAAAGAAGGCAATTTGAGACAAAACTAATTTACCGATTTGGTAAATTATGAAACATTAACCCCATGAAATAAATATCATAAAATGGATATGTAATTAAAAAAATATATAATTATAATAATCATATAATACATCAATAGTTACTATTCATACCACATAAATGTAATGGGTGGAGAATAAAGCATGTATCTCACAGAAATAAAAAGTGAGATCAAATCCCTTTACCTTTTGTATTGACTCTCATCGTACTCATTAAAAAAACCTGTATAATAAATATAAATTTATTATACATATTTTACATAAACATATTCTTATATTTAAACCCATATACGGTTTTATTAAGACCTTATATTACCCTCTTGTTAACCATCTAATGTTAAGGTTTCACTTCGGATAATAATTGCTTTGTTATTTGCATATGTATTAATTTGTTATATCATTTATCCTTATACAAATATAACGATTCCCGAATGTTAAAAATGATATAAATGTAATTTATATACATTATATTTTTATTATAATAATATATAAAATAAAGAAGTACGCAATGGAATACACTGTTCATGGAGACCGTAAGCCGTATGTATGGATAAATGTTATTTCCATTTTTATTATCATATTGAATGAAATAAAGAAAATGACATATATTTATATATGTATATAATATAATTAAATAATATTTATAATTTTATATATATTATATAAATTCACTAAACCCATCCTTAATACATTCTATGTAGTCTGTGAACAAATCTCATCGCTTTGAGGGGGTGGTAGTCCACACTTCCACAAACGAAATTATCATATTTACACCAAACGGAATGTAAAGAAAAGATATGTGTTATAAAATAAATACAAAATATTAAAGTAATAATAAATATAATATATATATATAAATATAGTTTCCATCATAATTTCCACTATAAGAGGCGGTAAGGAAAATTGAACAATCGTCATTTTATGATTCATAAGTTTACTATACACATAAACAGTATGTTTGTTGCCCACTAGATGGAGGTGTGTGTAAGTGTAGGTTGAAAACCATACCTAAAAAATCCAATTATATTGAGGATACTGGTGTTTTTATACAAGAATGTAATAAATATAGTGGAGGGGTGGAGAAGGAAAGTAAAAATAAAGGGTCTTGAGAGAAGGTGTTACCTCTTAATCAGTTAACTCATTTTAGTGTGTGCCAAAAGGATTCCTTTGAAGAATTTATTCCTGAGGAGAGGAATATAGAAGAAAGGGATCTACATTGGTAGATTACTTGAAAATATTTTGGTTTATACAATGGGATTTAATAGTGTGATGAAGTGGGAGGATAGGAAACTGTTTTATACTAGAGGAGTGGCACTCTTGTAAATATTTGAATAGAGAGTTCCACTCATGTTTTTAATGTTTCAGGTGGATCTGATAATGGAAAAAATTCAAAACAAGGAAGGATAGGATATAAATATTGACATTAAATGGATCTTTTTCAAGTGTTTAGGTCATTTTCAGTTTAATGTTTAATTTTTAGTCCTCAGATATGCTTAATTTTACCTTAATTGATGTAATTAATTTTAATTACATTTACTAATATTTTTGTTAAAAACTAAGTTCTTATTAAGATACATTATAAATTATTATTATTCCAAATATGGAATCAATTTTTTCAAATTCAAATCATTGAATTGGTAGAAATTAATTTAATATTAATCCCTCTGGCAGGACGACACTACGGGTTTTTAAATTAAGAATGATCAAAAGTTTGATACGTTTAAATATCCAATTTCATTGTTAAATTTTTTACAGTGGAAAAAATTATAATGATTTGTAAAATTATTATCAAATTAATCTTTTAAACTAATATAAAATATAATTTTCCTTTATAAATAAATTAAATGAAAAATTAGTTTTGAATTAAAATATATTATTTTTAACGATTCATTAAAAATGAACCCTTACATAAAAATACCAAAAATTTATCCTAACCTAATTTTTATATTTATTTTGAAAATTTGAAGTTTATTTCTGACATATTAAATCTATATAAGTTCTAGAAATTGGATTTCAAATGGGTTCTCTATTAAAAGGTGGTAAAACTACCTTTATAAAAAAATAGGTTTTTATGCATAAAATTGTGGTTGTTCTTATCTTATATCTATCAAATAAATTTAGTTAATATCATAAATATTTTATTGAATATATAACATACATATTAAATTAATAGCAATCAAAAATTTTAATTAATTTAATTTATTAGGTTAAAACAACTTTGTGACTATAGAAATAATAATATCTTTCTTTATATTCAACCAGTTATCACATTTATTTCTAATTAACTGGAAACCTATGAATTCATATTATATTTTGTAAACCACATATTTTCATAAATTATTTAACACAATTTATAACATCTTATTGAACATCTAGTTTATATCGTATTATATAAAATAATTATATTTTAATAAAATAATATTGTTCGGTAAACCTTGGTCTTACATGTTACACAAGCCAATGAGGAAAGTCTTTGTTGCATATAACATAATCTAGCCTCGGTGTTCCATGTAGATAAATCTAATTTATATGATGAGTGTAGTAAAAGATTAACTTGGTGTTGCATATAACACAAGCAAAACATAGTTCATTAATATAAAATAAAATATCTTCAGTGTTGCATGAAATACAAATTATCCTAAAGGATAAATTAATTTGAAAAAAAAAATAATTCAAAAAATCTCATGGTGTTACATTCTACCCCCCTTAAAATGTATTTCTCCCTCAAAATTCATATGGGTTATCAATATTTTAATACTTGAATATTTCATTCATATAAATCCACATCATAAAAATGGACACTAAAACATCCCTTAAAAATTAAATTTTGAAACCATAACGGTTACCCAAAGTAACTCATAATGAGATTACCACATAAGAGAACATAGGTTGGAAGTTAAAACTTATAAATGGAAGAGAAATCATACCATCAAGTTATGAAAGAAAGAGATATAGAACAAGGTCAGAAGAAAGTTAATAATCAAGAAATCCATAAGTCTGTGTGCAAACTAAAGGAACATATTATCCATCGAAAAAATGTAACGGGATAAAATTTTATTTAAAGATCTTTTTCCTAAATTAGAATAAATTTCAAGAAATGATATACTTGCATGATTTCCAGACAATGTCACCCTTTGTTGTTCATTGATCCACCTCTCCACTTTCTCTAAAAAGGTAGGTGAGTTTTTATTCCTGAAGTACTAACAGATCATGAGACCCATCATATGCCATCCCAACAGTTATAATTAGCTCAAACTAGTTTGAACATGCTTTCTAAAATGCATAAATCATCATATAGAGAGACAACACTTTAATATTACTAACTTTATCTGGAGTTTAACTTAAACTTTCTATAAATAGTTAACCATATGAACCTTCTAAAATATTAAAATAAAAATCTTTATAAATAATTACACTGAACCATTTTAACATTCATCCCCCATATATCATAAAGTTACTCTTGGTTGTCACATTCCAAACATGTGAATACCCTCATTTTATATTCCCTTGAAAGATGGTAATAACCTTAATTACCATAATTACATTTGGAAAACATGAATGATTCCATATTCCAATAATTAATGGATACAGTCTATAAATCCAAGAACTTGTAAAATTCATATTTGATGACATAGACCACTTTTTCAATAATCAGTTTCGTGGTAATCTGTATCACCCAATTTACTTATTCATGTCCAATATGTCTTTATCCAAAGATCTGTTTCTCAACATTATGCATTAATTACGGGTTAACATCCCTTTATCAAAATATCATCTTTCCATGAAATCTCACTTCAATATATCCTTTTAATTCCACAATAAAAAATTATACTGAAAATACTTATATATTCTAGGATTTATATAACATAATCTTTGAATTCAAAACATAAATACTAAATTCATAAAACATTGTTCTTAAACCATTACTCTGGCTTTGTCAAATTATTCCTCAATAACTCTTTCTTATAGTTTGAAATATGAATCATGTATTAAGGTTACTAAACCTCAATCTAATCATGGTTCTTATGTTTATTTCAAAAACTACTATAAGAACATCACAAACCATTCACTTATCATTTGCAGTTTATTTATCATCAAAAGTATAACCAATACTCACACCAACTTACTGATTTTCATTCTATGATTTTCACTTGTGAATATTCTCATACTTTCCACATATGAAACATTAAATTTTAACTATTTTTCTTCTAGTTATATCTATTGAATAAAACCAAAATTCTTAGTGTGAGAAACATTTATCCTACTGGGATACAATATAATCATGAAAAATTACTTATATGGGGCCTAAATCACCACTCGTACTTAATTAATCTATGAATCCTTATGTTTAGCCTACATTTTTAATATTAATCCTCTATTTAAACCATTCATGATGGTTTGTGAATAGTTTTGTGAATTCCCAAAGCATATCCCTTGGGAATGTCAAACTAGGTGTGCATAATGGCCCATTGTCCTATACCAGATTACATAAAGTCAGGCCTGAAACATCTTGTTAGAGTTGTTACCCCTAGATACATATATTCCAGAGTAGCATCCACCTATTGTATCTAGATAGGGATTTATTTCTAGGAAACCACTCACTCTATCCTTTACCAAAATTCTAGGAAATTTTCCTACACATTGACTCATCCTTATATTTTCCCATAGAGACATACCTAGACATATCCTTAGAAATATACCTATAGATCTCACTAAGGTTTTATCTCCTCGTTTCCAAAATATGACTAAACCTTTTATTTGATATGAACAATATCAACCCAGGATTAACATACATGGATATTACATCACTTTAGATGAATATTCATTACGTTACAAAAATACAAGCTCGATGACCGTAATATTTTTATGCCTTTGAAACATAGAAATAAGATATTCTATCATGGTGAAAGACCTTCAACATCTCCCATAAAGATCTCCACATTTAGTACTTCTACTTAAGACCTTTCTTAATAACATGGTGAAATGAAACATAAGGAAGGGGTGAGCTTAGATGATCAATAAGGGTAAATAAATGAAATGTGTATGGATATCATAAAGATATGGGTATAATAAAATGATCAAGATCACTGGAATATCATACCTTGTATATCGAAGATCATAAAAATCATGTATGGGATAAATATTTGCAGTTCATAAGACATGAATCATAAGGAAATAAACATCATGATCCATGAAATTGTAACTGAGTAATAAGACATAGGATTTGTTTTATACATATAAGAATAGAAAATTTTATATCAATGATACCTACCAAGAACTTTATAACATGTTAGGCTTGGGATAAAACCTGTGTACCTACTTCGGGCTTGGGATAATAAATCATGTACCCTATTTCTTTTAGGCTTAGGTTTCAACCCTTGTACCTTCTTATTTTCATTATTAGGATACAACCCATGTACCCTCTTTCTTTTAGGCTTGGGCTACAACCCATGTTACTTCTTGTTTTGGGTATTGGTCTATAACTCGTGTACCCTCTTTCTTTTAGTATTGAGCTAAAACCCATATACCTTCTTGTTTTTTGGATTTGACTATAACTTCTGTACCCTCTTTCTTTTAGTCTTGCACTACAACCCAGGTACCCTCTTCTGGTCTTGGGCTACAACCTGTGTACCCTCTGATCTCATATACAACTTATCATTACCCAATGCATTGGAGAGAGATATTGGTACCACCCATCACATAATAAAATCATACACTCATGTGCCCAAAAACATTTATCATATCATGAACCTTGTAAATATATGGGTTTTATAAACATCAAATAATTACCCATGAAATGAAATGGGTATCATTAACATTTCATCATAGTATAACCAGTGGAAAATAGATAGGTTTCACAAACATTTCATCAAAGAATAACATATTAAAATAAGAGGGTTTTATAAACATATAACCCATTAATGATAAACTGGTTTCATAAACATATAATCCTTGAATGAGAAACATTTTTCATAAACATATAACCCATGAAAGAGAAATGGGTTCATAAAGACCATGACATCAAGCATAACACATTCAGGTAAAGAATTTGAATGGAACCTTTAGATATTTTCCTAGAAATGCATGAGTAACATCAATGGATGTCATCATAGAAATAAAATAACTTTGATAGATCTTTTAAAAACATTTCTTGATGAAAATAACATTCCTTTATGGGAAAAAGTTGTTTTAACACATATAACCATTACAAAATCATTTTTTGGAAATACCTTGAAAAAATATAAAGAAAACCAGAAATAATTTTGAAAACCTTTCTCTTTGAAAACATATAAAATAATCTTGAAAACATTTTGAAAACCATTTTCCTTGAAAAATCATAAAATAATCTTAAATCATTTTGAAAAACATTTTCCTTGAAAACATATAAAAGAAGATTCAAAACATTTTCAAAACAATTTTATTTGAAAATAGATTTGAAAAATTATAAAAAAAGATTTGAAAAAATATATTAAAAAATAAAATCCTTCTTCCTTGAAAATGATCTTAAAGGATCATTTTAAATAATTTTTTTAAAATGTTTTTTAAAAACATGGTTTTTGTAATAAAACGGATTTTCGACCGAAGAGAGTGATATGGAAAGATATTTCTTAAAAAAATTCATTATTTTATTAACTACCAAAGTGTAGAGAAATGGTAATAAGACATGGATATATCTTAATTAGAAATACGATAAGAAATATTATGTGTTTTCTTGAGATATATATCATAATATTTCATCAAAAGGAGAATAATCTTTAATAATCTGGAAAAGCGATGAGACTGTTTCAATAAACTCTTACCACATGGTAACTTGGGATTTTACTATTCATGTATGAAGATGAAATTACATGAAAAATAAAATATCATGAAAATAAATAGATTAATTATATAACTTTTCAATTGTAATCATATACACTTCGTTAAAGAACGTAGTTTCATAATAAAACATGTTTCACAAAGAAGGCAATTTGAGACAAGACTACTTACTGATTTGAAAACTTTTGAAACATTAACCCCATGAAATAAATATCATATAATAGATATTTAATTACCCATAAATTTTATTATAATAATCATATAATACATCCATGGGTAGTATACACACAACATAAAATAAATGGGTGGTGAATAAAGCACGTATCTCATGGAAATAAAAAGTGAGATCAAATCCCCTTACCTTATGTCCTGACTATCTTAGTAATCATTTAAAAAAACTTTATAATAAATATAAATTTATTATAAATATTTTACATAACTATAATATTATATTTAATACCATATATGGTTTTATTATTACCTTATATTACCCGCTTTTTAACCATCCTATGTAAAGGTTTCACTTCAGATAATATTTTCTTTGTTCATTGCATGTGTCTTAATTTGTGATATAATTGGTCCTTATACTTATATAATGATTATATAATGTAAAAAATAATATAATTATCATTTATATCTAGAATATTTTTATAATAATAATCTATTTAATAAAGAAGTTTGAAATGGAATGCACCATTCAGGGAGACAGTAAGTCGTACGTATGTAGGAATGTTGTTTCTGTTTTTATTGTCGTATGGAAAGAAAGAAAAACAATATATGAATATATTTATATAATATAATTAAATTATAAATATAATGTTATATATATCATATAACTTCACTAAATCCATCCTTAATACATTCCATGTACTCTGTGAACGAATCACGTTGCTTTGAGGGGGCAGTAGTCCACACCTCCTCAAATGAAATTATCATATTTACACCAAATGGAAAGTAAAAATTATATTAGTTGTAAAAGAATACATAATTTTAAATTAATAATATATATAATATATAATATATATAAATATAGTGTCCATCATAATTTCCACCATGAGAGGCTGTAAGGAAAATCGAACAATCATCATTTTGAGAGGTGGAAGTTCTCCGTACACATAAACAGTATGTTAGTTACCCATTTGATGGATGTGAGTGTAAGTGTAGGTTTAAAACATAGAATAAAAATACCATAGTATATTTAGGATAATTTTTTTTATACATGAATGGAATAAAGATATTGGAGGGGTGGAGAAGGAAAATAAAATAAAGGGGCTTGAGAGAAGGAGTTACCTCTTAATCGGGTAACTCCTTTTGGTGAGAGCCAAAAGGATTCCTTGGAAGACTTTATGACTAATGAGAGGCTTATATATTTAAGAGAGGTATTTTTGGAGATTATTTTATTAGATTTTGAGTGAATCAATGGGCATTAAATGTGTGAGGATGTTGGAGGAGAGGGGACCTTTTATTCTTGAAGAGGAGTTATACTCTTGTAAATATTTGAAGAGAGAATTTGAACAATGTTTTTCAGGTTTCATGTGGATACAATAGTGGTAAAAATCCAAAACAATGAATTATTGGGTCTAAATATGTCTAGGAAATTGGTCTTGGACAAGTTTTTAGGCCGTTTTGAGTCTTAAATGTAAGGTTTAGTCCTCATATAAGCTTAATTGCACCATAATCGATGTAATTAATTTTTATTTCCTTCACTAATATTTTTGGTAAAAAATTAATTTGACCTTATTAGACATTATAAATTATGATCCAAATATTGAATCCATTTTTTGATATTCCAATCATAGAGTTGTTAGAAATTAATTTAAAATTAATCCCACTGACAGGACGACACTGCAGGATTTTAATGTAAGATTAATCAAATGTTTGATAAGGTTTTCTATCCAATTTCAATGTTAAAGTTATTATAGTGGTAAAAATTGGATTAACTAATAAAAATTTTATCTAATTAAACTTTTAAACAAATTTAAAATATAATTTATCCTTATAAATAAATTGAATGGAAAACCAGTTTTGAATTAAAATACATTATTTTTAATTATTCATTAAAAATGAACCCTTATAGAAAAATACCAAATATTTATCTTAAACTAATTTTTATATTTCAATTACATATATGAATTTTATTTTGACACATTAAGATTATAAAATTTTCTAAAATTAGATTTTAAATGGGTTCTCCATTAAAGGGCGGTAAAACTACCTTTATAAAAAATGGGTTTCTATGCATAAAATTGGATTTTTTATTATCTTATGTATATTGAATCTATTGGGTGGATATCATAAATATTTGATTGAATATATAAAAGAAATATTAAATTAATATCAATCCGTAATTGTAATTAATTTTATTTATTAGGTTAAAACAACTTTGTGACTGTAAAATTAATAATATTTTCCTTTATATTCAATTGGTTTTAATATTCATTTCTAATTAACATGTAATGTTCTGTAATGTATGTATAATTATTTTAAAATTATATAGAATTATTTAGAGACCATAATCTATGACAGAACGTGATTTTGAGTCCCGGTGATCCCGGAACAGAATTTTGAACTTTTTTTAAGTTCACTTAAGTAAACATGCGAGCAGGTTTTCCAAACTTTTGAACCGGTGATCAGATCAAAAATAAGAGGGAACCATTAAACTCATAAAATAAAAATTCTATTATAAAGGACTTAACTTTGATAGGAAAGGGTATGACGAAAAGTTTAATTTTATGCCTTTTCTGAAAATAATAAAATAACTTAGAAAAGTTATTTGATTTTATTTCACACTGATGAGAGGCGGACGACGGCACTGCAGTGCAGCGATGAGGCGATGACTAGGTGATTTAAATGAGTATCATTAATGGATCATTTTTGAAATCCTAATAGAAATGTTACAACATTTTTCCTTTGAATTAGCTAACGCATTGTGGAAAATGAGAATTAATTGGGAGAAAATTCTCCGACAAACCTACAGTGGAATTCCTCTCTAATGAAGAATGAAAAATGTTGGTGGAACGTTACAACATCGACACCTTATGAAGAACGGGGCTGGGAATTGATGAACACATTCAACTTCTTGAACCATCATGTACAGACTGCTTCAACGTCGAATGTTGATTGAGGTAAGCCTTTTGTTTTGGTTTATTTTTCCCCTGTTCTTCATTTTAAACGATGAATGCAGATGAACACATGAATATGTTGATCCGCGGATCATATGTTCTTGTGGGAGGGTGAAATTTCATTGATTTTCTTTTTGGGACATATTTATTGTTGTTGGAATATTATACCAAAGCCCTCCCTGTTTTAAACTTCTAAGGCAGAGGGCTTGGGTCGAAATGAACAAGGCCCAACCCCCCTCCACCTTGTGTGTTCTTGGTGGAAAAATTTTCAAAATAGTGGAAATACAAGTTCAAGGCCTTCTTAGGAAATTCAATACCTCACAGAGGCTGTAGGCGTAGTCAGTGCGACAAATAGACCACTAGAGAGGACCCGATGGATTGTGGAGCATTCTGCCAATGTACCACGACAGCACACCCAAATAGGCTACTACAGCGGCTTGGGCCACAGCACCACAGGTGGAGCCATCGGCTGGGCCGACGGTTGGTGGCGGGTGGATGGGGCCACCCAATCATGTCAGATAACCACAGACATGACACCGCACCACTTCCCATGTGGATGTTGTGGTCGATCAACCACAGATAGGTAGGTGGCCCCACGAACCACCCGTGGGGTGAGGAATCCAAACATTGTTGTTTTCCGCGTCACGGCTAGACTGAACAGGTCTGCCTTTGGCGGAGCAGGTAGAACCGCTATATGGACCATCCCAACAGGCTAGACTCGTACATGTGGTATGAACACACCTAGAAGGACAAATCATCCCTCATGGGTTGGTCCAAGTCCAGGTCGGTTTTGTCTGACTGGGTAGGACCGGACCCGAATCCAACCATCCCCTTTTTGAAAAAATGCTAATATCATTCAAACCAGACGTCTGATTGACGATCCCTTTGAAATTTTGGAACCTTTGGGATGAGGTAGATATTTTCGAATAACCTCTGGGAGTTTTCATGAAAGTTTAATTTCAATTAATTGATTAGGGATCGTTTCTCCCTAGATCAAGTATCCTACATGCAGAAACCCTATGGTTGGTTAAGTCCTAGAGACTTCTGGCGAGCGACCCTGTGTGGATCGGATACTATGGCCTAGTGGGAAGTGGCTTCTGTGTGACTCGGAAGGCCCACGGTGGGGATCATATTCTGTGTGACCTAGTAGACCCATGATACTCAACAAGAGGAGTACCTCAGTATGGACATAATAGGGAACCAACTACTGTGTGACCCGGCATGCCCATAGTGGGGAATGTCTTTTTTGTGACCTAGCATACCCATTGTACTCATCTTTGATGAGTATCACATCATTCATAGGTTAGCGGGAAGTGTCTTCTATGTGGCCTAGTAGGCCCACTGTACTTATTGAGGATTATTTCTCCAGCATTCGAGGTGTTTGACGATGTGACTAAAGGTTTTACTATCCTACTCTAGAATATACCTGGTGTGTGTTTTCTTGATTCGTAACCATGATTGGTGAACATGATCCATGCTTGGGTTGTGGATTGATTTTTGGTCTTACCTTTGTTTTTTTGGGGTCCCTACTGAGTAATTTTTTACTCACCCCTATATAGGCTTCGCCTGAATGTGTTGTGTCTAGTGTTGATGACCGCCGAATTGACAGAGGACTTGGTGGCTCAGGACCTAGTGGTTCCCAGTGAGAAAAGGTAGATCGGACATACTTATACGACTTCCAGCATCTACTTTTTACCAACCCATTAGGTGGGTTTTTCAGTGAATGTCTATCTAGATTCCTTTTGTACTTTCATGTTTTCTAGTTTTTTTGTTTTTGGGTTTGTATTCTGGTCCATTTGACTTTCAGATGTACTTGTACTTAGTGGTTGTTTAGTCCCATGCTTTTTTAATATTCCATCTTTCAGAAATGGTTGTGTGTTCATGCATACAGGTACTCAAGGAAATGCCTCCCACTTGTAGGTTGATGCCTTGGGCGCTAGTTTCTTACCTTTGGACTTCAAAAGGCATGCTTGGTGTATGTCACGGCATGGGCCCCAGGGGTCTAGTCGTGGAATAACTGGTATCCTATGAATTTATATTATATTTTATACAAATTTTATTTTCAAAAACTATATAAAACTATTAATAACATCTTATTTAACATTAAGGTTATATCTCATTATATTAAATAATCATATTTCAATAATAAAATATTATTTAGTAAACCTCGATCTTCGATGTTACACAAGCTAATGAGGAAAGTCATTTTCCATATAACGCAATTTATCCTTAGTGTTCCCAATAGAGAAATATAGTGTTTATGTTGCATGTAGTGAACAATTAACATGGTGTTGCATATAACACAAGAAAAAAATAATTCTTTAATATAAAATAAAATATATTCAATGTTACGTGAAATGAAAATTATGAAGAAGGTTAAATAAATTTATAAAAAAATCAACAAATCATGGGGTGTTACATTCTACCCCCCTTAAAATGAATATCGCCATCTAAATTTGTATGGGTTATCAACGGTTTAATACATGAAATTTTTATTCATAGAAATCCACATCATAAAATGGATAATAAAAAATCCCTTAAAAAGGGAATGTTGGAACCATAATGGTTACCCAAAGTAAATCATAATAAGATTCTCTCATAGAAAACATAGATAGGAAGTTAAATCTTGGACATGGAAGAGAAATATTACCATCTAATTATGATGGAGAGAGATATAGGAAAATGTTAAGATAAAGTTAAAAATCCAAAATCCATAAATCTTTGATAACATAAATGACCATCTGATCCATCAGAAACAAAGGTTATAGGATAACATTTTATTTATAGAACATTTTCCAAAATCTGAAAAAATTTCATGAAATTATATACTTTCATGATTTGAGGAGAAGGTCACCCTTTGTTGTTCATTGATCCACTAAAAAACTTTCCATAAAAATGTAGGTGGGTTTTTCATTCTTAAAGTACTAATTGATCATGATATCCATTATATTCCATCCCTTCAGTTATCATCAGCACAAAGTAGTTTTAATAGGCTTTCTAATATACATAAATCCTCATATGGAGAGATAACACATTAATATTACTGACTTCATTTAAATTTTAACTTGAAAATTCCATAAATTGTTAAAATTTTGACCATTCTAAAAGATTAAAATCAAAATATTTAGAAATAATGGCACTAAATCATTTTATCATTGATCACCCATATATCAAAATGTTACTCTTGGTTGTCACATTCATAACATGACCATCACTGTATATTCTCTTGAAACAGGGTAATAACTTGAATTACCATAAATCCTTTTGTAAAAAATGTATGATTACTTATTCTAATGATTATTGTATACATTCTTTAAATCCAAGAAGATGTAAAATTCATATTTGATGACATAGACCAATTTTTCAATAATCAGTTCCAGGGTAATCTGTATCTCCCAATTTACTTATTCATGTCTTGTCTTTATCTAACGATTATTTTATCAATATAAGGCATTAATTAGTGAGTTACTTCCCTTTATCATAATATCACATTTCCATGAAATATCCCATCAACATATCCTTTTAATTCTATAATAAAAACTTATACTGAAAATACTTATATATTTCAGGATTCATATAACATAATACATGAATTCCAAAACAAAAATACTTCATTCATAGAAGTTTATCCTTAAACCATTAATTTGTCTTTATCAACTTGTTCCTCAATAAATCTTTCTTAGAATATGAAATATGAATCATGTATTAAGGTTACTAAACCTCAATATAACAATGATTCTTATTCTTATTACAAACAATACTAGAATAACATCACATACCCTTCACATGTCATTTCTGGTCTCTTTATCCTCAAAAGTATAACCAATACTTGCACCACCGTCCTGATTCTCTTTATAAGATTTACACTTGGGAAATCAATTCACATAATTCCCATACTTTCAACATTTGAAACATTAAATGTTAACCATGTTCCTTATAGTTTTCTCTATTGAATAAAACCATAAAGCATAGTGTGAGAAACATTTATCATATTAGGATACCATGTAATCTTGAAAATTTTCTTATTGGGTTCCTAAATTGAAGATCTTACTTTATTAATATATGACACCTAAATTTTAGCCTATTTTATTCATATTAATCCTCTATTTGAACCATTCATGATGGTTTCTGAAGAGTTTTGTAAATTCCCAATAAATATCCCCAGGGAGTGTCACACTAGGTGTGCAGCAAGGCCTATTGTCATGTACCAGATTATCCAGATTTAGGAGTAGAACATATTGTTTGAGTTTTTACCCCTAGATACATATGTGTTAGAGAAACATCCACTTTTAGTATCCAGATAGGGATGTATTGTTAGGAAACCACTCACTCTTTCCTTTACCAAAATTCAAGGATATTTCTCTACACATTGACTCATGCTTATACTTATCCTTAGAGACATCCCTAGACGTATCCTTAGAAATATACTTAGGTATCTCACTATAGTTTTCTCATTTTATTTTCAAAATGTTGAATACACCATTCCTTTGATACCAACTATATCAATCTAGGATTAACATACATGGATATCACATCATTTTAGATGAATATTCAATACATTACAAAATTACCTTCCTGAGGACCGTAATAGTTTTTTGTATTTGGAAACCAGGAAAAAATCTTCTATCCTGGTAAAAGATATTCAACATCTCCCTAAAGATCTCTAACTTTAGTACTTCTACCTAATACCTTTATTCATAACCTGGGGTAATGAAACATAAGGAAGGGGTGTGCTCAAATGCTCAATAAGGGTAATTATAGGAAATGCATATGCATATCAAAAACATAAGTGTAAGAACCTGGTTCTTCATTTCATGTATGGATAATTATTTTTGGTTGTGTTTTTGGAAAAATAATGAAATGAGAAAACTTCTAAGTACACACTGTGTACTTTTGAGTACACTTCGTGTACCCGGTTTCCACATGTAGCTGTGTACTGGCTATGTAATGGCCGAGAACATGGATGTGTAGGTGACCTGGAGGATCATCTAAAGAGATGTCTTGTTGAGGCTAGTACATGGTGTGTACATTAAATTAACATGTTTTGTACTTTTCTTTTTAATTTAGGAGTCATTTTGGGGTCACGTCTCATCTTTAGAAAACACTTCTTCTTCCTGTGTTTTGTGCAGGAGGGATACGGAATGCCAAAGATCATTGAGCTCCTCCGAATTCTCCATATGAGCTCCGATTGAGACATCATCGATTGTGTTGGATTCCCACCAGCTAGTTCTCTCTTTCCCTTGATCCTTTCTTCTTGAATCCTCCTCTCTCATGATTTATCGAGGGTTGATCATTTTTACCCTTTTCATAGATCAATGTTTTTCTATGTAGATTCAAGGACCAACGTTCAAGAGTGTTCATCATATAACATCAAGGTAGGTGGTTTGTTCCTTTCTCCACTTTTCTTTGGATTATATATTCTTAAAGTGACAAATACCCATGTTTACAGTATTGCGCATTTTGGAATTTGACCATGTTTAATACCATATATGGTTTGTTTGTTGAGAAAGGGTGATTTATTATGTATAAGGTTTTATACATTGTTATGGGACACCCTATGGGTGGGTTACCCTATCTTAATGTTTATGGTTGTTTGTCCTATGTTTCCTATGAGGAGTACCTTGTTTCCATGCCTTGAGTTGTTTAGGATGGAGTTTTTTTGATTATAAGGATTGAATGTTTTATGCTTGTGAATGTTAGCCATGTAGTAGTTACAAATTAAATGTATTTCCTTGTTATGATATGCACACTATTTTTTCAATGGACCATGAGAGAATTGGACCAGGAATGTTGTGGGGGTTACCATTTTTATTACACAAGACAATGAGAGACTTGGTGTAGACTTTGACCGAAGGGTATTGACCGTGAGAGATACCCAGGAGGTCGTTTATGATTATTTATTCTATGTGGACCCATGGGGTATTGACCATGAGAGCAACCTGGAGGTTGTTTATAATTTATTGAGTCCATGTGGACCTAGGGGTATTGATCGTGAGTGCTTCCCAGGAGATCATTTGTATTCTATTATTTCTATGTTAAGCCAAAGGGGTTAGACCATGGGAGATTTCCCAGAGGGTTCTTGTGAATAATTGAATGATTGTGACGAGTCTACCAAGCCAAATCACAAGCTTGGACTCGGTCTTATTAGATTGTTTAGATAGTCTTCTAAGACATATATTTTGATATTACATAGGGGATACAAATATTAGGCTAGATCTCATGTTTTCATTATTCAATGGTTTGAATAATTAATAAATGTATATGAATGTAATTGAAAACTGTAGCATTGTTTACTGTTGAGTACATCCAAGTTTATTGCTTCATTTATGCATATACCATCTATATATATTCACTAATATTTAGGAAAATACCTTTTGGTGGTTTTATACTAGGATATGTTTCACACCCTATTTGGGTCATGATTTTGGACCCAAAAATATTATATGGTTGTAGGTATAGATAAGGGAAAGCACCCTTCTTTATTAGGAACATGATTGTTGTTGGAGCTAGATAACATGGGACCAAGTTGAGGCTTGCAATATTGTTGGAGTTTACTAATTTTATATAATTTTGTTTTAGTATTGTATTTATAGCATTGTTACATGTTTGGATACATTCCTAGACACATGTGACATGAATAATTTATTTGTGCTCTAGTAGTTATATTACAATCAGTCTTCCACAGTTTACTTTTTTGTATGGTATTACTGCTTCTGATTTTATTTATTATTTGTGATTCCGTTGTGTATACTCTGCCAATGAGGGAATATTTTTGCCATTATCAAACCTTTTCCCTCACTTCTAGTTGGAAACCTCTGGCATTTGGGGAAATTCACTTGAGGTCATGTGACCAACCGGGTACGAGGCACCTTTGGGCAGCACCCAGAATCGAGACGTTACAATAAGGGTATAAAAATGTGATCAAGATCACTAGAAAATCATACCCTTCATATCAATGATCTTAAACATGAGTTATGGGATAAATCATGGCAATTTTTAAGACATTAATCATAAGAAAGTAAACATCCTAAGCCATGAAATCGTAACTAAGTAATAAGACATATGATTTGTGGCATACATATAACAATAGAAAATTTTATGTCAACATTACCTACAAATACCTTTTTAACATGTTAGTCTTGGTATATGGCCTATGTACCTGCTTTGGTCTTGGGATAACAACCTGTGTATCCTATTTATTTTACGATTGAGATACAACCCATTTACATTCTTGTTTCCGGTCTTGGTCTACAACTTGTGTACCCTCTTTCTTTTAGGCATGGGCTACAACCCATGTTCTTTAATGTTTTTCGGCATGGGATACAACCCATGTAACCTATTTCTTTTAGTATTGGGCTAAAATACAAGTACCTTCTTGTTTCTGGTCTTGCGCTACAGCCTATGTACCCTCTTTCTTTTAGGCTTGCTCTACAACCCAAGTACCTTCTTTTTTTTTTGTCTTAGGCTATAACTCGGGTACACTTTCAACTCATATACAACCTATCATTAACCAATTCATTAAAGAGAGATATAGGTACCACATGTCTCATAATAAGATCATACATTCATGTGACAAAAAAATTCATCATATTATGAAAGCTAATAATAGATGGGTTTTATAAACATCAAATCATAACCCATGAAATGAAATCCGTATCATCAACATTTCATCAAAGTATAACCTATGGAAAATAGATTGGTTTCATAAACATTTCATCACATAATAACCCATGAGAATAAGCGGGTTTCATAAACGTATATCCCATGAATGATAAACTAGTTTCATAAACATATAACCTGTGAATCAAAAACGATTTTCATAAACATATAGCCTGTAAAAGAGAAATGGGTTCATAAAGACCATGACACCAAGCATTACACATTCATGGAAATAATGTGAATGTAAAAATTATAAAATTTCCTAAAAAGGTATGAGTAGCATTAATTTATTTCATCCTAGACATAAAATAATTTTGATATATCTTTTAAAAACATTTCATGATGAGAATATCCTTTCTTCATTGAAAAAATAATTTTAATGCATAGATCCATTTAGAAATAATTTTTTTAGAAAATACCTTGGAAACATATAAAGAATAACAAAAATTATATTGAAAAACTTTTTCCTTGAAAACATATAAAATAATCTTGAAAACATTTTGAAATCCATTTTCCTTGAAAACTCATAAAATAATCATGAAACATTTGAAACCCCATTTTCATTGAAAACATATAAAAGAAGCTTAAAAACATTTTAAAAACCTTTTTATTTGAAAATAAATTTGAACACTTCTAAAGGATGATTTGAAAACAACAAAAAAATTAAAATCATTTTAATTGAAAAGTTTCATCAATTATTATTTGAAAACATTTTTTTTAAAACTTTTTTAAAAACGTGTTTTTTTATAATTAAATGGATTTCCAACCGAAGAGAGAGATATGGTCAGATTTTTTAAAAAACATTTTCTTAATTATATTAAGTAAAAAAGAGTGTAAAAATTGTAATAATACATGGATATATTTTTAATAAACAGAGGAAAGAAATATAATTTCTGTTCTTGATATATGGATCATAATATTTCATGAAAAGAATCATAATCATTAACAATCTCAAAAAGTGATGAGATTGTTTCAATAAACTCTTACCACATGGTTACATAGAATCATACTATTCATGTAATAAGATTAAATTAAAATAAGAATAAAATATCATGAAAATAATTAGATTCATTATATAACATTTCAATTGGAATCATACACACCTTGTTAAAGAACATAGGTGGATAACTAAACATGTGTCTCAAATATGGAAATTTTAGACAATACTACTTTATCGATTAGCAAAATTTTGAAACATTAACCCCATGAAATAAATATCATATATTGAATATATATTTACCAATAAATTTAATTATAAGAAAAATATAATACATCCATGGGAAGTATACACACCATATAAAAGTAATGGTTGTTGAATAAATAATGAATCTCTTGAAAATAAAAGGTGAGATAAAATCCCCTTACCTTGTGTCTTGACTCTCATCGTACTCATTCAAACCACCTGTATAATAAAAATAAATTTGTTATAAATATTTTACAAAACCATGTTATTATATTTAATATCATATAATTATTTATTATGACTTTATATTAACTTCTTGTTAACCATCATATGTTAAGGTTTCACTTCGGATAATATTATCTTTATTCTTTTCATGTGTATTAATTTGTTATATCCTTGGCCCTTATAATTATATCATAAATCCAGAATTAGAAGAATGTTATATATATTATTTATATTCATTATATGTTTATTATAATAATCTATAGAATATAGATGTATGAAATGTAATACACCATTCATAGAGACGGTAGGCTGTAATTACGCATAAAAGTTGTTTCCATTTTTATTGTCATGTTGAAAGAAAGAAAGAAAATGTCATATATTTAAATATATATATAATATAATTAAATTATAATTATAATGTTGTATATATCATATAATTTCACTACACCCATATTTAATACATTCCATGTAGTGTGTGAACGAATCACATCACTTTGAAGGGGTGGTAGTCCACACTTTCTCAAACGAAATTATCATATTTACACCAAATAGAAAGTAAAAAGATATGTGTTTTAAATGGAATAAATTGTATTAAAGTAATAATAAATATAATATATAATATATATAAATATATTTTCTATCATAATTTCCCCCATTATATGCAGTAAGGAAAATTGAACAATCATTGTTTTATAAGGCGGAAGTTTTCCACATACGTAAACAGTATGTTAATTTTCCATTAGATGGAGGTGTTTTTAAGTGTAGGTTTGACACTTATAATAACTAAATTATATTATATTTATGATACTTTTGTTGTTATATAGTAATTTAATAAAGGTATTTTAGGTGCGGAGAAGGAAAATAAAATAAAAGGGTTTGAGAGAAGGCATTACCACTTAATTGGGTAACTCATTTTAGTGTGTGCCAAAAGGATTCCTTGGAAGAATTTATGCCGAAAGAGAGGATTATAGGAAGAATTTAAGAATTTTGGGGGATTATTTTATCATATTTTCAGTGAACCAAGGGGATTTAAAGGTGTGATGAAGTGGGAGAAGATGAGGAATTTTTATACTGGAGGAGGAGTGGCACTCTTGTAAATATTTGAAGATAGAATTCCACCCATGTTTTTCATATTGCATGTGGATCCAATAATGTAGAAAAATATAACCAAGTAAGGTTATTATTGATATATTTACATTAAATGGATCTTGTACATGTTTATGGGTCGTTTTGATTCTTAAATTTATAATTTAGTTCTTAGTTAAGTTTAATTTTACCTTAATCGATGTAATTAATTTTATTTAAATTCACTAATAATTTTGTTAAGAAACTAATTTGAACTTATTAGACATTATAAATTTTTATTATTCTAAACATTGAATCCATTTTTTCAAATTCCAATCATAGAAGTGGAAGAAATTATTTTAAAATTAATCCCACTGACGAGACGACACTACGGGTTTTTAAAGTAAGAATGATCAAAAGTTTGCTATGTTTTTGTATCCAATTTAAATGTTAAATTGGTTACAGTGAAAAAAATTGGATTAATTGATAAAATTATTATCCAATTAAACCTTTAATAAAATTTAAAATATAATTTATCCTTATAAGTAAATGAAATGAAAAGGCAGTTTTGAATTAAAATCTAGTATTTTTAACTATTCATTAAAAAAGAACCCTTACAGAAAAATACCAAAAAATTATCCTAACCTCATTTTTATGTTTATCTTATATATATGAAGTTTATTTTGACATATTAAATCTATAAAAGCTCCAAAAATTGGATTTAAAATGGGTTCTACATTAAAAGGTTGTAAAACTACCTTTATAAAAAATATGTTTTTATGCATAAAATGGGGTTTATTTTTATATTATGTATGTCAAATATATTAGATGAATATAATAAATATTTTAATGAATATATGAAATAAATATCACATTAATATCACATACTAATTTTAATTAATTTAATTTATTATGTTAAAATGGCTTTGTGACTATAAAAATAATAATATTTTTCTTTATATTCAATCGGTTTTCATATTCATTTCTAATTAACTGGTAAATTCAGATAATAGTGTGTAAAACATATATTTTCATAAATTAGTTAAAACTATTCATAAATTTTTAGTTAACATCTAGGTTATATCTTATTATATTAAATAATAATATTTTAATAATATAATATTGTTCAATAACCCTCGATCTTTCATGTTTCACAAGACAATGAGGAAAGTCATTGTTGAATATATTGAAAGATAGCCTTGGGGTTTTATGTAGAGAAAGCTAATTTTTATGTTCTGTGAAGTGTATGATTAACTTGGTTTTTCATATAATGTAATCCAAATATAGTGAATTAATACAAAATAAACTATCTTGGGTGTTGTGTGAAATGAAAATTATCAAAAAATGTTAAATTAATTTGAAAAATAATAATTCATTAAATCTTCAGGTGTTATATCATCCCTACATGAATATATATTTTTTGAATTCTGATCTAGTACTTAGGTGTCAATTTTTCTTGAGTATGGTGTAACTACAGCTCAATAGGGTACCACAAATGGGGCCCTCAATATAACCAGTAAATCAGTATATGCACAGGTTATATGATTGTAATAAATAAATTTAATGTGAAAACATAAATAAATTGCCAGCATCAATCATCGGGTTATAACATGATACATGGGATCAACTATACCTTTTTCATCCAGTGGTAGAGTGTCTTTGAGAAAAGATCAATCTTGTTAAATAGTATCAGGATCAATAGTTATTTCATGGAAAGTAAAAGCATGGATTCCAAAGAGGCATTCCTAGGAATTCTAGTAGTATCATGACTAAAGATAATTATTAGGATGTTATCCTAGGGAGCCTAAAAGTATCAAGATAAACTAATAGATCCCCATAAATATATCATGTACCTCATTTATAATAAATTGAGGTAAGTGCATCCCATGTGTACTATATCATGCATAAAATAATAAACATGGATCGGACAATTCCCAAACCCATCACTCAACTCCAAGTCTAGCATCCAAGGCGCACAACCCACCATCATCACTATAGTCACATCATCTCACACCATTGGTCTTCTAGTTCTAAGTTAACACCTAAATTCAAAAACACATACTCTCTTTTATTAACCCTCGCTAGGGTCAACATATCATTGGAGCACCCACCGAGGTTCCCCGAGTCTCATTGAACATAGAAACTATGTATGTGCTATTCAAAGCCATTTTTGGCATGGTTCCTTTGTTGGATTCCTTATCTGAAAGTAATTCTATGGAACATCTCTTAAAACCAAGTGATTTGCATATATTTATGTCACTAGGGATAAAGATTTAATTCATTCAACCTCATCCATTAAGATGAGAGGATCTTTCACCTCGGCCGCCTTTTCAGGAGTAAGTCCCAGTCCAAGTCCCATAACCTGGGCCTCCTTTTCAAGAGTAAGCCCCAGTCTTAAGTTTCCTTGATATGGGAATCATCATTAGGAGTAATCCCCATGTTCTCAAATCTAGGCCTCCATTTAAAGAGTAAGCCCCAATATTAATTTTCTATAACTTTGTCCTCATTCTTAGGAGTATGTCCCAAGTTTCAAGTCCCCTTAACCTGGGCATCCTCCTTAGGAGTAAGCCCCAGTATTAATTTACTTTTGATTTGGGCTTCCTTCTCAGGAATAAAACCCAATCATAAGTCACCTCTAATTTGGGCATCATCCTCAGGATTAATTCCTAAGTAAAGTATCCAAATCTCCATAAAGCACATATACCTTTATGGACCTTGTTCCCGGGTTTCTTCCCTAATGTAAATCCTAATCGCCATCTATCTGGGCAGTCATACATGCATAATCCCCACATCATTTCTTATAATTGCATCTTTCATGGCACAATCGTCAGATTTTACTGATACCTCTTGTTTCTCACACCGAGCCTGACTCATGTGAGCTTAGAGCATAAAAGTAATTACGACATCTTTCATTGGGCCATCAATAATGCATTAACCTCATACTTCTTTACTCGGAATACATGCGTTTTGATTCCTTTTCTAAACAAGTATACATAGGTTGCCCATCTGTGGGTACGATCCCAACTCTGAAATAATCCATGTCCTTCTGAACGACAATAAACTTCAAGTGCCCCACTGAGTGGCTTTAAAACCAGTATGGTTATCATAATGACCAAGAGATCTCTATATAATTTTTTGAAGGATACCATTGACTAAGAATCTCTAAAAAATACAAATTATTCTCTATTGATGAAGAACAACAAATACATATAAAATATTCTCTAAATCTCATATATATCAATCATTGATTGTCATATCTAAAGGAAAGCTCATTTTCATAATTGGTAATTTAATAAGGATTCACGAACATAACTTAAATCTATAAAGAGAGTCCCGAAATAGACAATAATTCCCCCCAAAAAGGTGTGATGAGTCCGACCTCCCATCCTCTCAACCAATGAAAATTCTTAAGCCTCATCGATTCACAACTAATGACCACTTACCTTTGGAAAGTAGGTCCAAATGAATATAGAATCATTGTATGTTTCTGGTTCTACGAACAAACCCGTTAGAAACCCATTAGAATGTTTTAACCTTAGACAAATGAGGTAATCCCCATTTTATGAGGGAAACAAAAAATGGTGAACCCGACGTGAATCCTTAACCAAGTTAAAATGATGTTTTACTTATTTTTTAGGCCCCTATTTAAACTCAATGAGAGATCCAACAAAACAATAAATAACATATGTGCTCATCCAAAAGTTGTAGTGGCCGAATTTATCTTGATTATGTCTGTTATATCAAACATGAACTCTTTTTCAAGATCTTATACATTAAAGAAATGACTTCTCTAAAGTTCAGACCTGTTAATACCTCTGATGTGAATACCTCTTCTGCTACTCCTGCTGGATCCTCGAATGCTCTGAGGATGACATCACCTACTCAGCGTCTTCCACACTAGATTTAAAATGCACTAGTTAAGAAATACCATCAAAATGGTACCATTCTGACTCTAGAGGCCGCTCGACCGGCCCTTCAATTCAATAATTCACCCTGGTTGTCCGGACAACGATGACCAACGATCAAGAAGCAAGTGGTGCTAACCACTGTATCCAACCGTTTTAGGTCATTATCCCCAAAACGCAATCACTAGTATCTCCCATATTATGAGGAGGTGAATTAGAAGGTCACTCAAGGCCTTAATTCAAGGAGACAGGAGTCCTTATTGAGGGATCCCATTAACAATCGCCGCCAGACTCGTGCGGCGGTATGCCCTCAACATGATGAGGGTATCACTTTTAGGGGATCGGATCAGGTCCCTCAGACATAAGCATGCAAGATGAATCACCAGAGGAGAAATCTAGTCAATAGGGAGTAGGTTCTTACATCTGACCCTCTAGAGAAGTCCATCAATCCAACTTGATGGCAAGCAACGAGCGGGCACATACACTCATCCATCCTGATGTTACTACCCAGCAGACTTGTCTGGCAGCAAAACACCAATCCTGCCAGGCAATTCTGGCGAAGTATTATAGTAAGGCATATACACCTATTTACAACTCATCATCTAGTCAGCAGGCTCGTCTGACTACAACCAAAGGAGGTCACCAATCTGATATAGTGGCAACTAATAAATAAGAACATACACCTGTTTACAATCAACAATTCTGTCATCAGTCTTGTCTTCCAGTATTGAATGAAAATCGTCAACCATACATGAAGAGGAATACACAGTAGACACATAAACCTGCCAATATTAATCAGGCCTGCCAACAGTCTCGTTTGGTAGCACTCGAAGAAGTCAGTCGGAAAGCTCTGATGACAAATTTGGAGCTGACTCAACTCTCTACCCCCACACATGAGTACTGTCAGAATTCACTGATAGGAAAAGTAGGACATGAGCAGTAATACACACCTACTCCATGAATGTAATGGATGTATATTCCCATTACGACAGATGAAGTCACCAAGCACATTCTTACAATGGTGAAAGAGAATAAGAAAATCACTGCTCATATTTTGGATGCCAATGAGAATATTATAACAGCTTCAGCAGCATCACAGGGAAATAAATGCAAATATATCCCTAACAGTGGAGTGAAACATCAACATATAACTCCGGAACAGACACACACCTCTGTTCCAGTCCAAGAGGGTTGTGGGGCATACTCCCCCATGTCATACAGACAACCAAGTCAGGCATGTACACCTGATTTGAGTGGAGATAATTAGCCTAACCTGACTATTTCTCTTGAGCAGGCACATAAACCTTCCCATAATAACCACTTTCGTCAACAAGTGGTTCCCAAAGTGAGTAAGAAGGCATCTAAGAAAAATACTCCTTTGGTACAGTCAAGAAATCAAGGGCCAATCTGTAATAAGGCCTTGCTCAATACTGGAGTTCTTGATGCCCTCGGACAATTATCTGTTGGAACTCTAGATTCTACTCTCTCATTTCCCAATAGTGGGAACATTAATTCCGAAGGTCTTCATCAGACACTTCCTCGTGAAGGCTTCCTTCATGACAATTCGATCGATCTCAAAGTATCATCTTCATATGAGAGCCACAAGAACCCTCGGTGTGGCCAGAAGATCGAGGAGAAAAAGATTCATCTTTTGATGTAACCCACTGTGGTGGTCCTCCCCATGATGATGAATTTAGCTATGAAAGTCCTCTCAACAGTAGTAATTCACATTGCCTGGAAAATGATCCAATGGAAAATGTAGTGTCGAGAAATCCCTCTTATCTTGAGGCACTTTCAAATGTGAATCCATTCAAGTCTGATGCTTTACCACTAGCAGGTGAAATAATTTCTCAATCAGAAGATAACCTAGGGTGTATGTCATTCTCTGAACCACCCCTGGGTCATTCATCTCTTAGTTTGATAAGTGAATTCTCTACCAATCCTGTGGAATCTGATGAAGTAACAAGGAATCACCAGCTCTGGTCTAATCAAGTAGTAGAATATTTATTGAATGATAAAGAGGAAGTGCTGAATATGAGAAAACAACTAGAAAAGGTGAAGTTCCAGTCATGTTTTGGCCTTTGGATGACTCTCAGTACAACATTCTAGAGATGTTGATGGAAGATTTTATTCACGATATTTGTCTCAACATGTGGAAAATTATTTTTCAATTGAAAAATAAAATATTATCTTATGATGAATATGATAATCATGTCAAGATAATAGAAGAGTTACAACGCCAAATTTATTTTGCCTCTCCCTCATTTTCTCGATATCAGAAGGCTAAAAAGCAGCAGAGATCCCTTCAGCATTCATGCCTTGGCACACTAAAAAGATTGCGTTAGTTAATTTCCAATGCCCCATCTTGTATTCATATCAGGGGATGGGGTGTTCATAGAGCACTTCATTTCACTGTACTCTCCAGTCAACAAATCCCGCCAAAAATTGTCTCATGCAATGTTATTGATCATGGCCGGCCACAACCAATTGGCTTTGTTTGTAATCAAAGTCTTTCTCTGGAACATGCCTCAACTAGTTCTTCCCAAAGTTATGTATACAAAGAACAAGCTGTCAAATTACTCTTGCATCAGGCAAATGAGAATATCAAAAGGGCTTCTTGTTTAGAGTGAGCTCAGCATCAGGTGACAGAAGTGTCATAAATCATCCAACGGTCATTTGAGCCCGTTGATTTGAGTGGATGTTGGTTGATGCATCCAGCCAATTTCCAGACTAAAGTCCACAAGGTCATGAGAGATTTTAAGAAAGTATCAGATGTAGCAACTCAATAACCACCCCAGCTTGCAAGACTGGGGACTCTTTTAACCCAACCCTCAAAATAAAAAAATAGGATTCGAGGAGTTCAGCAAGAACAGCAGGAATAGCCCCAGTCCACCGGACTGGGGATTTTTTAAATCCTCAATCTCTTCCTTAGATAAAGTTAGTCTTCTCTCGATTAGGGAAGAATCCACAAGAGGAATGAAGAGACTAATTATCCAGTGATTCACTCCAAATTACAATTCATCAAGAAGTTCTTGAGAGATCAAATCAACAAAAGGCAATGTCTCATCAAGGACATGGAAGAAGACAATATATCTGAAATGCTGATAGAAGGGATGCAATGCGTTTTTCATTAATAAATGTCACCAATGTCATTGTTTATGATCTTCAAAAAGATGAGGCTCATTCAGAGGGATAAGATGAAGAAGTTCATGCTCAAGAAGTTTTACACACAGACCCAAATGAAGAAGGTGTGCGTACACGAAATCAATGGCTTACCCAGAATCTAGGCATTCCTTCAAATAACCAACATCCCCCTCTCTGAAAAGCATCCAACAAGGGGAAATGGAAGAATAAAGTTACATTCCACCCTTTATCTGTAGAAGTCCAATCACTCTCACTAGAGAAAATATTTTCACAATAGGAGGAAGAAATGAAGGAATTAAGGAGGATGAATGCAGAACTACTTCATGGTAGTCTTCCTCCTAAGTGTGCTGGAGTCAGTCAGCCAAGGGAATTTGTTGCAACTACTGAGATGGATCAAGAACATCTTCCTTTAACAGTACACCCTCACAGGTCTAATTATATGGGTCAGGTGCAACAAAAACTAGTGGTGTTATCATCAGTTGTAGTACCAGCAACCACATCTGTCCAAACTCTAGTTATTGCACCTGCTCAGGTCCAAGATCAACTGGATGTTCCTCAAAATTTAATAACTACTATTGAGTCATTAACAGCTCATTTGGAAGCTATGGAGGGAAAACGTGCTCAAATTCAACTAGAAAAGAGAGCTAACCCTGAATGGGTTGACGCAATTCATCCCCCATCAAATTTTGCAAGTACCACATTCCCAATCTTTATGGTTTTGGGAGACCCATAGCAACACTTAACCCATTTTTTCTCTCTTTGTGATCCTATTATGGGAACGCCTCAGCAACAAGAAGCAGTTAAGCTCAGGTGTTTTGTACATTCATTACAAGGGAATGATTTTGTTTGGTATACAAGCTTGAAATCCCGATCAATTACCAGATGGGAGGATCTCCGCCAAATATTCCTTCTTCAATTCAGCTCAACTTTTCCAAAGACAACAGTTTTTGATCTGACAAATTGTAATTAAATGGGGAATGAAAGGGTTTTAGATTTCATTGGTCGCTGAAAGGGATTAACATATTCCCTAATCTTAGCACTCCCTCAAGAAGAATTGTTGCCAATCTGTGTGGAGAATTTTCATGATGAATTATGCACATTGTTGATCCCTGTGAAATACACAGGAGGGTTTTGAGACCTTACTTTGATCACTCAGCAGATTGAAGACTCTCTTACGAAGACTAAGGATAAAACTCGTGTAATTCCATCTGCTCCAGGAAGGAGAATGGGTAGAGCAGAGACTTCTATAGTTATGCTTAAACAAGAACCTGTACCTGCTTACACTTCAAAACATTCATATTTCCAAAGGGCTCCACCTCATGAGCATAAAAAATAGAGGCTATTTCGTCAAGATGATCAAATAGATCAAAGACAGAAACAATGTGAGGAGTTAAAGAGAAAAGTTTATTCTTTCTGAAATGAACAAGTTCCCGGTTACTTCATTTATGCTCTAAAAAATAATTTGGTTCAATTTCCAAGGCCCAAAAGGCCGAGAAAGGAAGGAGATGAAGACCGTACAAACTATTCACTATTTCATCAGATGTTGGGCATCCCATTCATGAGTGTTTTATCTTCAAAGAACTTCTGCAAAAAATGGTGGACTCTGGAGAAGTAAAATTAAAAGGTTCTTCAGCTCTGGTAGCATGTGTTACTGCTACAGATCCATAGGAAGAAGGTGAGTGGCAAGAAGTCAAAAGAGAAAATACACATAAATGTGATGATTTTATGGTCATAAAACGACCAACTAAAATCATGCCATTTTATGAACGCAATTGAAGAAACCAATTGTTCCTTCTGCTATGAATTCCATAGCAAGACCTCTATCATCAAACGAAAAATCCTCAAAGAAACGGCATAATTAGAAGAAAGAGGAGCAGTCAGAAGAAGATGAGATTGTGTCCAACCCCAAGTTGTCTTTGACTCTAGCAGATTTTATGCCATCTACATCGAAGCAATGAGTACCGTCCCACTAAACGGCATAGCCTAAGTTGGCTAATTAGGTAGAGTCTTCATCATATGAAGAGTTGATCTTTGGTTCTGTTAACATGAATCACTTACCATATCTTTATGCCATTCACAGTTTCGATCTTGATGAACCTGAGTTCCCTGTAATAAATAGAGGAATTAGAGGGAGTTACAGAGGTCTGGGATATAGAGGAAGACATGGATATCCCAGAAGCCACTATTTTAATTCTACCCCTTCTAGAACTATGTATGCAGTAGAATCTTGTGGTAGAGCCCTTCAACGAGCTCAACAAGAACAAGAATGTTCTTCCATGCATGACAGATTCAGTCCTGGAACAATTTGTTCTAGAGGATTGTTTGGAAGTTACACCTTCTTCCTCTCAGAAAATAAATAGTCCTAGTTAGTCTAATCTTCCAAATCCAGGAGTATTTCCAACTCCTACCCTGATACAAGAAGCATCTACTTTCAAAGCATCAACTTCTAAGGCACATTCGAAACCACATGTTCCTGTTGGAAAATACAGACCTTTGGATCAAAAATATGATGTCTTGAAAAATTTGGACCATGTATCGGCCAAGTTATCAATTATGGATGCCTTGAATCTATCAAAGGATCTTCGAGAGGCACTCATCGAGGCTTTTTCAAGTCCTCAGGAATTCAAAACTATAATTATTGTGGCTGAATTCTACCATGTAGAGAATAATCCTACAGAATGCTATGCAGTGATATCTTTCACAGATGAAGATGAAGATGATGTTGTGCATGGAAATATTAGACCATTGTATTTATCTCGCAAGGTTAATGATGTAGACATCTGAAGAGCATTCATTGATAATGGTTCAGGAGTCAACCTCATCCCCATTTGTATACTTTGACGATTGGGCCTCACCGAATCTGATTTATCTCCTTCTACTTTGATGTTTGCAAGGATATGATAAAAATTAACAAGAACCACTGGGTGAGGTCACACTCAGAACTCAGTTTGGAGATCTTGTATCCAATTCAGATTTCAAGTTTGTTCGTCATGACACAGCTTTCAACATTTTTCTTGGAATACCTTGGCTACACCAACATGCGGTTATCCCTTCATTATACCATCAATGTCTCAAATATTGTTTCAATGGTCAAATTAGGACATTGTATGGTGATAAATACCCCTTCAAAACATGTGAATATCAACACATTAAGGAGGAATTATATCACATGGAGGGTTAGGAGAAATCCAAAACAAGTGAGGTTACCAAAGTTAATGATCCATATGGTTTGAAAAAGATTCCAGTAAACCCATTCATACATGTGAGTACATATTTTGTGTTTCCTATCAGTCAAATTGACAGGATAGACCCAAATACAAATACTCTTATGGAATCTTCCATAATGTCAATTACAGAAATCAAGCCAGACAGCATGGGAGAAATTTGTGATTCACCAAGAAATGATGAAAGCTCAAATGGAGATGTCTTCATTTCATCCAATAAAATCCAGCAAATCTATACTTCGCCAACCAGGCCATAAGAATTTATAGAAATGACAGAGATGAACGATTATTTTGATTCTCAATCCATCATCTCCTCTTTATTACCCAAGGAAGGCCCTTCATCATCAATAGGGTCAGAAATGGTAGCCTCTTCTTCAAGATGTTCAAATTTTAACATATCTATTGATCCTAGAAATTATTCTTCATCATCTAATATGAAAGTAGAAACAGAAGAAATAACAAGTGTTGAAGAAGAAGAGGAATATCTAAGGGATGCTCCTCTAGCTTTGGAAGATGGTATCTCTACCACTGTGGATGAACACAACGAAATAAATCAGGGTTCAAAAGAAGATCCACACCCCACTTTAATTAGTGCGTCCATGACTCTTGAAGATCAGGAAATGTATATTTCATTTTTGAAGATAAATAAAGATATATTTTCTTGGAACTATACAGAAATGCACGGGCCTGATCCTGATGTTGCTACTCATCATTTGGGTTTTCTATAAAAACATCAAGGATTCGAGTAAGCTGCAAGAAGAACACTCCCAACTTATGCTTCAAAAATTAAAGAAAAAGTGTATTAGATTATTAAATCTAACTTCATTAGAGAAGTTAAATATCCCAAATGGATAGATAATATTGTCCCTGTGAAAAAGAAGGACAGAAAAATTATAGTTTGCATTGATTTCAGAGATCTTAATCGTCATTGTCCAAAGGATGATTTTCCAGTTCCGATCACAGAACTCATAATTGATGCAACAGCTGGCTATGAAGCACTTTCATTCATGGATGGATATTCAGGGTATAATCATATACAAATGGCTCCAGAAGATGAAGAATCTACAGCCTTTAGATCCACTCAGGGTGTGTTTTTCTATCGAGTAATGCCCTTTGGCCTGAAGAATGCAGGTGCAACATATCAGCGTGCAATGCACCGTATCATCAATCTTTTTTAAGGAAATTTGTTGAATGTTATGTCGGTGATTTGGTGTTTAAATATGGAAATTTTCTAATCACTTGGCTGATTTGGAAATCATATTCCACAAACTTCGGCAACACAATTTGAAGATGAACCTCGTAAAATGTGCTTTTGGGGTAACCTCAGGAAAATTTCTCGGCTTTGTGGTATGCCATCGTGGTGTCAAAGTCGATCCTGAGAAGACAATGTTAGTCCTTCGTATGTAACTCCTCTAAATTTTAATGAATTGAGAGGAAATCAAGGACACTTGGCCTATATTCAGCGTTTCATATCCAATTTGGCAGGCAAAAGTTTACCCTTCACTAAATTGATGAAGAAGGGAGTCACTTACCAGTGGACTGAAGAATGTCAAGAAGCATTCAAAATTATCAAGAAATATCTCTTGAGTCCACCGGTATTAATGACACCTGTTGAAGTAAGACCACTTATTCTTTATATGACAACTTTAGAGAGATCATTGGGTGCCTTCCTTACCCAGAAGAATGATGCTGGGAATGAAAACAGCCTTTACTATCTCAGTCGGACTTTGATTGATGCAGAAACCCGATATTCATGTATTTAAAATTACTGCCTAGAATTAATCTTTGCAGTTCAGAAATTGAGACACTACTTAAAAAATCACGAGGTCCAATTGGTATCTCACAATAACCTGCTCAAATTCATCCTTATTCGTCCAATTCTTATCGGATGTCTGTCAAGGTGGATAGTTATTTTGCAGCAATTTGATATCCAGTATGTGTCTCAAAAGGTAATAAAGGGCCATGATCTGGCTGATTTCCTTTTTGAACACCCTTCAGTAGAAGATAAATCTTTAGATATTGAACTTCCTGATGAGGAAGTATTTTATATTCAAGATAATCTTCAAACATGTGAAATTTACTTTGATGGAGATTCCAGAAGTCCAACAGGGAAGAAAATGGAAGATCCTAAATTCAAAAAAGATGGGTTAGGAATTGTACTTATTTCCCTAGAAAAGGCAGTTCTACCTTATTCCTTCTTACTGTGGGAAGGCGGTACAAAAAATGAAGCAGAATATCAAGATCTCATCGTATGATTGGAGTTAGTGCTTAAAGCACAAGTGAATCACTTAAAGGTGAATGATGATTTAGACCTGGTAATCAAACAAGATAATGGGGATTATGCCATCAGAAAATAAGAGTTAATAACATTGTATGATTATGTCATAGAGTTAATGGAAGAATTTCCTTCAGAACTGACATATTCTTATGTCCCGTGATCACAAAATGCCCAAGTTGATGCACTGGCTAATATAGCCATAGCTCTGGAAGATCCAAATCGGGATGAAACAATCATCAGTATTGCCCACTGTCATACAATTTCACCTTATGTTCAAACCAGAACAGAGGAAATCAATGAAATTAGTCCCATTTCTGAACCATAAGGTCATACTATAGGATGGATGACACCTATCAGGGAATACCTTAAAAATGGAACACTTCCACCTGATAGAGCTGAGAAAGAACAAATCTGGAAACATGTGGTCAATTTTACTCTTTGTGACAGCCCAGATCACCTATAAAAAATTCTCTACAAAAGATGTTTTGATGGAGTTCTCTTCAGATGAATTGATGTTGAAGAAACAATGGCTATCATGAAAGAAGTACATGCAGGAGTCTGTGCTGCCCACCAGTCTGGAAATAGACTATCTGATCAAATTCGAAGGCTTGGATACTTTTGGCCTTCAATAATACAAGATTGTGTTGATTTCAGGAAGAAGTTTCATTAATTCCAAGTATGTTCCAACTTCATTCATCAACCCCCAGAGTTTCTTCATATAGCTAAATACTCATGGCCATTTGCCACATGGGGAATAGATGTAGTGGGACCTTACCCTTCAGCTACAACCAAGCAGTTTAGGTATATTCTTACTACTACTGACTTCTTTTCCAAATGGGAAGAGGCAATACCTATCAAATAAGTTATTTCTAAAATCATTGTTATCTTCATCAAGTCTAACATCATTACCAAATTTATTGTCCCTCATAACATATTGACGGAAAATGGCACCAACTTCTGTTCATCCAAGGTAAGGAAGTTGTATCAAGAATACAACATCAAATCCAACCATTCATCTCGATATCATGTAGTGGAAAATGGATAGATAGAAGCCTTCAATAATACTCTTTCAAATATACTGCAAAAGATGGTGGATAAAGATAAGAAATCATTTCCTGATATACTCTTCCATGCTTTATGGGCTTATTGAACCACCACCAGCATTGTAACATGGTCAACTCCATATTTATTGGTATATAGAACAAGTCTTTCCAATTGAAGTTAAATTAACTTCACTCAGAGTAGTCATTTGTGATCAGTCATCTACAGATAAACAATCTCAAAAGTGATTGGATGAATTGGAACAATTAGATGAGAAAAGATTGTGCACTCTGCACCACTTGGAAGTATATCAGAATCGAATAGCACGATATTTCAACAAAAAAGTTCATCTTCGTTCATTCATTCATGGAGAATTGGTATTGGTTATCAGAACTCCAATGATACTAGGAAAGAAACCTCTCAAGCTTGAGCCAATGTGGGAAGGACCTTACATAATATATATGGTCTACTCCAATGGAGCTTATTCTTTAATCTCAATGGATGGAGAACTCATAACAACTCCAACTAATGCCAGATTCTTGAAGATGTATTTTGTGGAACACGAACACCTTTTCGTCCAACATGACATTAAACTATGTTGTCTTTACTGAAAGACTTTAAACTACACAGTCCCTTATACGTCCAACATGACTTTAAACTGTGAAGTCCTAGCTACATGACGTTAAACTGTACAGAAGTCCCTTACGTCCAATAAGATGTTAAACTGCATAACCATCGCCCTAGCTATATGACGTTAAACTGTGTACCTCTTTGTCCCATATGATGTTAAACTGTGAAAAAGTCCCTAATACGTCCTATCTACATGTTGCTAAACTGTACAGCACTCCATCGTCCAACATGAAGTTAAACTGTATTGTCCTTACTGCATGACATTAAACTGCACAGTTCCCAAAGTCCTTACTGCAAGACTTTAAACTGCATAATCTTCTCTTTTGTCCTAGATATATGATGTTAAACTATACAGCCCCCTCTTTTGTCCTTACGGCAATGACATTAAACTTCATAATCCCCCATTGTCCAACATGACGTTAAACTGTGCTCAGTCCCTTATACGTCCAACATGACATTAAACTGTGCATCGTTAGGGTTGCTGCTACCTCTTGTTTCTCACACTGAGTACAACTCACGTGAGCTTAGAGTAAACTTCAACCATAACACCCTCTCTAGGTCGCTAACCGTGTGTAACTCCCAACACCATTTTTTAGGTCTTTGTCCTCAAGAACAACTTGATCACCAATTCATTCTTCAATTGAACTACGCAGACTTTGATCCTTGCCTTTTAGGCTGGGTACGTAGGCAACCTTCGGAGGTTCAAGCCCAAAACCAATTTCTTCACATCAGTTCACCTCTATCTCTTAAGATATTGATTCGTGAAATCGCCCACAGAACCAATATTTTTTACATTGGTTTATCGTCATCCTTGCTATATGATGTTAAACTATCCGTACTTTTGTCCTGTACAACAATAAACTACAATATTCTTTGACACCCTCATCTTAGAGGGAATCATTATTTACATTGATCTCCAATCATGTTATATTCCAAAGAATACGTTCAAACATGGAAATTCCTTAACCTTAATCTTGGGTCAAACCACCATTGCACTAAAGTCTTCTTTCACCCTTCATATGTATGAACCAAATCTGTACAGAGGGTATTTCGAGAACAATGTATGGGTTGATTCCCATCCTTATGGGATATGTAGGAATGTTCAAGCATCCCTCGAATCCATCCCCAATTCATTGGACCTAACCCCAAATTTCTCTTTCAGTCCCTTGGATGAAAATCCCCCTGTGAAAACATGAATGTGGTATGAAAACCATGGTCTTCATTCACATCAGGTTTATAAAAAATAATCATTGTGTATTCCTTATTATGGTTTGAGCTCTATGACCCCAAAATAAGATCTTCTACACTCTCATCCCACATGACATTAAACTGTATTTCAAGAACTACATTTGGCTTGATTCTCATTCTAATGAGATATGTAGTGAAGTCCAACATCTCAATTCAGGACCCATCCACAACATGATTATGGTTAGCAATGGTCTTGAATCTCTACATGCATTGAACAATGACCATTGTGATGTTTCATACTCCTAACCTTAAATACTTCCAGATCTCCATAACCCTTTTCTTGAATTCTGGTCACAAAATGGTTGATAGTCGGGAATTCTTTTTCCTGACAATGCAGCATGTTCCCTTAGGCGGCCTTGCATAAGTGGTCTATATAATGGACCTATCAGCCGAAAGATACTATTATTTGACTATGTATCTAATGCCCTTAGGTGGCCCTGCATAATTCAACCCCTTAACGGGTTTGTCAAATAGTGGTAACTTCATTCTTGGGAAGAAACCCTCTTTTGTATTTATTTGTCTTAACAAAAATATGTAGGGATCCGCAAAAATAGCCATCCTTAACATATTTTTCCCATACTATTTTTCATGATCTAAAAGTTTTTAAGTCTATGGTTTATATTTCCCTTCCTTATGTTTGGGTCAGACCTTCATAGGAGTGACATTCATCCAATTCTTTGACAATCATGATTGGAAGTTTCTTCTCCATATTCAATTACCTCTCTCCATACAGCAGACTCTATGCTTTGGAAAATTTGAATCTCCATAAACTTTCACTGGCTTTTTAGCAATAGAAAGGTAAAACTTTTGAGAGTTCTTTTTAACTAACTATAGAACACGTGCCCTTAGGAGGCCTTACATAAGTAGTCTACATAACAGATCTACCAGCCAAAAGATTCTATTATTTGACTATTCATCCAATTATCTTAAGTGTCCCGACATAATTCAACCCCCTAATGGGTTTGTTAAATAGTGGTAACTTCATTTTTGGGAAATACTTCTTCTAATGCCTTTTAGCACTTTTTCATATCATTCCTCAGATTAAAAATTTCTTAAGTCATAGTTTTCATGTTTTCCACCATAATTGAATATGGTAATATGTTTTCAGATAAATTATCAAGGAATTGAGTCAATTTTAATCCATTAAGTCAAAGATATTTCAACCTTAAACATTAGCCTTTTTATGTCTGACGTACATGACTTTAAACTGCCCACAAAAGACAAGGGAACTCTGAACAAAAGTCAAGTCCCAAATCACTAAACATACATTTCGTATGATTTAGGTTATATTGAGAAATTAAAAGATTCAATGTTTGTAGGTTTATTTTTATAGTCCTAGTAAAAATAAAACTATGCTTACTAGGCCCATTGGATTAGGTAAAAATTTAAAGCAGGTAGTAAAAGAATGCATGCACAAATGATTGAAGATGAAAGTGTTTTTTATTGATGCATAAGAGTTAGAAGGACATCCACAGACTGGAGTCTCATCTATTTTTCCGGGATTACAAGATACTTTCAACATAACTCTTCATTTGATTTATAGCATCCCAATCTTCATCAGCAGCCACCAGGAATTCATTCATTCAACTGGATACAATAAGAGATGCAGTGATACAACCTCTTCTTGGAACAATTGTAAAAAAATGTTCTTGAGTGCGGTTTGAGAAAATTTCCTACTGATCAAATAGTGACTCTATTTCTGTCCAAGAGACTTGGAAGATGGATAAATTGATTAGAGAATAGATCATTGGAAGTAAAGAGACATTTGGAGAGTGTACTCTTTTCAGATATTGTTCTAATGTCATGATAGTCATCTCTCCACCAACCAGCAGTGGAAAACATATCAGCCCATGCGTTTTCCATTTTCATATCTACAAGGAAATGGAAAGGATAAAAAATTTGAAAGTTCACACCATTGTTTCTGATCCTAATGCACAACATAACTGAAATAGAGGAGTAGCAGTGCGGCTGCATCTGGAGCATATAATTCTTTGCATCTGGAATGTTGACTCCTTGCAGATGACCATGGCCATATAAAGGCAAGTAAATGTTATGTGGGAAATTAACATGATATTTATTCAAGTACTTGTCCAGATCTGGGAGATTACTTTCACAGATATTATAGTAATCATGGCCAACAACGTTCATCATATCATCAATCTGCTTGCTGGCCAGCTCATCATCCGTTCTAATTCTTCAGAGAGCCATTTAATCTGCACAAAGGTCGAATGATTAACTCTTATGTAAGTTGATTTTTCATAAAATTTGTGAAGAAAAGTGAAAAAGTGTCTAAGGCATTAAGGCGCACAAGTCTCATTGGGTCGCGCAAGTTTGGGCACGTAGGTATCACCGCGCATGTCCAAATACCTCTACAGAAGTGTGACATGAACAGAAGCAACGAAACCGCAGAAAATCAGAAACATGCGCGACGAGAGAAACCTATGCGGCGAGAGATCAGAAGCACTCAAATCTAGGTGCTTTGCACGAGAATGGAACACATATTTATAGGCAAGGCCACAGCCCTGCATGCTGAGGACTCCGTGACTCGCACTTGCGCCCCGATACCTGCACGCTCAAACTTGCACGCCATTCTTCCTTTGTTTTCTCCTTTACCTCAGAGTCAAATCCTCCTTCCTTTCAGATCCAACTCTGAGGGGGGACTTTTTTTTATGCTCCTTTCTGTCACAGAGTCAAAATAATTAAAAGAGAAATACCTTAAACACAAAGTGATTCATACTTTGAAGAAACATCAAAAATTGACAAAGGCATGAACAAGGATTTGTTTAAGCATGGGCTGTGCAAGTTCCAAGATGGTCATGTAGGTATACCTGCACGCCACATATTGGGCGTGCTGGTGACATGCACGCCCTATTTTATTTTCTCCCAAGGTCTTCATTATCCTATAAATACCCCTTGTGGGCCCCCCATTTCAGGGATGAAAAATTCCAAAAGTCAGATTTGACCTCCCGGCACCCTAGTCTCTTCTTGAAGTCTTCTGAACACTTATAAGGTAATTTCTTACCTAGAATGGAAGATCTAAAGAGGGAGAACAAGGCATAAGTGTTGAAATTCACCAACACTGTCACGCCTAGGTGTCTAACCCTTAAGGGAAATGGTCACACCTGCGCGCCATCTTATCCCTTCAACAGAACATGTGCGCCACTCATTTGGAAGTCTTTAGGGATAATACTAAGGGATCGAGCCAAGCCTCGCCCAAGTATTACCCTATGAGTTGACCGACATGAAAGTAACCAAGTGTTGCGCAAGTGTACTTGCGCAACCAAGACTTGCGCACCACAACAGGACTTGCGTGCCTACCTCTTTTTGGGTGCCTCTCCTTCCTATTCAACTCATTTCATCAAATCCACCTCTCCTCTTCAAGATTTAGCCTTCAAAACCCTCTTCAAATCCATTTTTGGCATGGTTCATTTGTTGGATTCCTTATCTGAAAGGATTTCTATGGAACATCTCTTAAAACCTAGTGATTTACATATCTTTATGTCACTATGGTTAGATATTTCATTCTTTCAACCTCATCCTTTAAGATGAGAGGATATTTAACCTCGGCCTCCTTTTCAAGAGTAATCCCCGGTCTTAAATTTCCTTGATATGGCCATCCTCATTTGGAGTAAGCCCCAAGTTCCCAAATTTGGGCCTCCCTTTCAGGAGTAAGCCCCATTCTTAATTTTCTTTAACTTAGGCCTCCTTATCAGGAGTAAGTCCCAAGTTTCAAGTCCCCTTAACCTCGACATCCTCCTTAGGAGTAAGCCCCAGTATTAATTTACTTTTGATTTGGGCTTCCTTCTCAGGAATAAAACCCAATCATAAGTACCCTCTAATTTGGGCATCCTCCTCAAGATTAAGTCCTAAGTTAAGTATCCAAATCTCCATAAAGCACATATACATTTATGAATATTGTTCCCAGGTTTCTTCCCTGAAGTAAATCCTAATATTCATCTATCTGAGTAGTCATACATGAATAATCCCCACATCATTTCTTATAATTTCATCTTTCATGGCACAATCGTCAGGTTTTACTGATACCTCTTGTTTCTCACACTGAGCATGACTCACATGAGCTTAGAACATAAAAGTAATTATGACATCTATCTTTTGGCCATCAATAATGAATAAACCTCATACTTCTTTACTCAAACTACGTGGGTTCTGATTCCTTTTCTAAACAAGGATACGTAGGTAGCCCATCTGTGGGTACGATCACAACTCTGAAATAATCCATGTCATTCTAAAAGACAATAAACTTCAAGTGCCTCATTGAGTGGCTTTAAAACTAGTATGGTTATCATAATGACCAAGAGATCTCTATATAATGTACTGAAGGATACCCCTGACTAAGAATATCTAACAAATATAGATGATTCTATATCAATTAATAACCTCAAATACATATAAAAGATTCTCTATATCTCATACTTACCAATCATTGATTGTCATATCTAAAGGAAAGATCATTTTCATAATTGGTAATTTAATAAGGATTCACGAACATAACTTAAATCTATAAAGAGAGTCCTGGATTAGACAATAATTCCCCCAAAAAAGGTGTGATGAGTCTGACCTCCCATCCTCTCGACCAATGAAAATTCTTAAGCCTCATCGATTCACAACTAATGAGCACCTACCTTTGGAAAGTATTTCCCAATGGATATAGAATCATTGGATGTTTTTGGTTCTATGAAAAAACCATGTTAGAAACCAATTGGAATGATTGAACCTTAAACAAATGAGGTCATCCCCATTTCTAGAGGGAAACAATGTGTGTACCTTATCTCGGGATGTCCTTTAGCTATGCCAAGTAAAATACCTATCGTATCAGAATAATTCCAACTTTCTCTAATGGAATCATCACTCAAATCCTTCGTCATGAAAACTAAAATCAGAGGAGAAATTAGGAGAAGAAATAATGGAATTATAAGGAGGAAAATAACACATCAAATCATCAAATAACACCATTAAATTACCCCATTTGAATGGGGGTTAAGATGAAGAAAGGGGGGGATACCCTTATGGTATGATCACATGATGAAGAGGAAGGAGGGAGGCGAGGGGTTAAAAGTGTGTAAGAAAAAGGGTAAATTTTTACTTTTTACTAAAATATGGGCACCCCCATGGTTTTAAAAACTATGCACAAATTGTGCAGATTGCACTATTTAAAGACATCAAATTTGTATAATTTTGTTACATGGTTTTCAAAACCATGTTCCAACCATTAAAAACCCTATACACCTGAACTTATATTATTTTTTCCTATAATTATGCACCATAATTTATGGCTAAACCACATCACATGGATTACCCTCATGGTTTCCCCAAATTGTGCAATAACCATGTATGAGGAAAAAAACGTTTTCAAAATTTCCTATTTCAACCCAAAGATATAGAGATTCACCCAAGAACCCATGAAACCTCTTAAGCCTTGATCCACATCCAAAAAACTATCCTCCAAAAACTCCAACTCTCAAAACTCCAATAAAAAACTAAATTCTCAATATGAACCCTGCATAGAAAATCAAAATTTAAAATTCCTTCTAAAATTTACAACATAAATAAACACAGGGCTTTACAAAATCTCTACTTTATCACTTATCATCCTTGAAAATCCCCAATGGTCCTTGACCATTAATATTTACCTATCTTCATCATCAATTCATGAACAAATATTTTTATTCTATCCTTAAACATCTTATGACCTTCTGATGTGAAAATCTAAACTCAAGGTGTATTTTTCATCAAAAACTAATCCAGGAATCACCATAAATACTACAAAAATAGAGATTTAACTTATCTATACCCTTATATCTTGAGAAATTATAGTTTCATAAATCAATTAAACCTTAGGATCATAATTATTCCTACCATAACACTCATTCCACAAGGATTGATCCAAATATATTGTGCTCATAAATATATAAACTAACTATTAAAAAATTATTCTCTAGATGAATTTCCCTAAAAAACCTTAGTTTCTACCACCAACATTCCATCACACTATATTATCACAATGTCTAAATCTCTATAAGCATTATAGGATCATTTAAACATCCATAGTAAATCCTAAACTTGACTCCTGGTTTAAATCCATGGTTGGTTCCTCAACTAACCAAATCTATTGTTGTACTTCACTATGAGTGATGATGCATCTATTATCTGACTCAAAATAAAATCACATTCAAATATATTCTGATATTAGTGCTAATGCATGTACTCCCTCCTTATTAACCATTTAACAATCAGTATCATCACATCATCCATATCTTGTGATCTATCCATTACTATATATAATGACTGGATGTGTCTATCCCACCTATAATTGAGTTCCAACATGAATTTTTATTCACAACAAGGTTCACACACTCCCAACATTTGGATTTCCTTTTACCAATCCCAGATTGAAACCTCAATAGGTTTCAGTAACATGACTTCCTTTCAATTTATATCAAGGAACACACTCAAAAAGATCATACCATGACACCCTAATCCATCTATGATGTCACCTCTCACTATAAAGGGACACCCCTCATTCTCATCAAAACATTGAGAAGTCGTGTATGCAGAAATACCATTAAATAAATTGCTCTCCATCCCATAAATTTCCACTCACATAATTACATACCAACTGGCACTATAAATAATTAATGCGTATAATACCCTGATCTCATCCAAATATAATGGGAGTACACTTCTGTACAACTCAATCATAAAACCAGACCCATGCTCCTATAAATTTCATTCCCTAAATTCTAGGCTCATAACACCAACTCCACTAGCTATTTTAAGTGAAACTAAGTTATAATACCATTCGTACACACCTTTTTCCACTTCATGAGTCTTTCTTTAGAGTGGTGATCAATATCCCTCCATTAACAAATCAAATCATCCCCATGTACGTGTACACCCTCATGCCACCATATTGTATCATCTATCTCAAACCATATCGAGTCATATCCCATAAATCCTAGGTTCACATAACTAATCCACTGATCATTCCCACTACATTTCATTCTAATTTACCCAAAGAACCCTTCTTGATCCTCTTCAAAATCACGACTTTTCACTCATTCTAAGATTTACATCAAGTTGACCCATGAATTGGAATTGTATCAAAATTAAAATCTTTTATACATGATCTAACAATCCTAAATCCAACCATCTAAGATCATGATCCACAAACTCATCAAAAACCACACCACAATCACTAAGTTTAGGCATCCTAATCACCCTACCCATCAAAAATATAAAAGAACCTAAAATTAATTTCATCGTGAAATACCAAGGAATCTCCATGCCTATACTACATGCTCGGTATAACTTCCTATGAACCAATATCAAACTCAAATAATTTACCCAAGCATCTTGACTCTAAGGAACTCAAATGTTTGGGATAACCCCTATCTTGGGTTTCCCTTGTATATCACAAGTCATCTCAACAATAATAATAAAAAACCTATTATTAAATAGTAAGGCTCAACTAACCAATATCCTAATTCACATATCGAGGTTACTAGGTTCTACAACCTAGCTCATAATAACTTCTCTAAAAGGTCATAGCTCATGGGGAAACACATTTTCTCCTGTCACAAATATCATAGGGAAAATCACTTCCTAAAACACCCAATCTAGGGTTTTAACATATATATACCCATCGAGAAACATATATCAAGTCATCATCCCACTAAGGTACTAATACTCATCGGGAATATATATATTGGACTACCCCATGAGGATTGTGATCTCATCCACATATGCATAATGGTATCATCCTATAACTATCTGTATCAAGATAATCATAATAAAATGGTTTGGTTAAATAGAATCCCCCTAAGAACCTACATGGTAAAACACCATATTTTTTTTGTTGGAACTTTAAATAACTAAACATATTATATTTCCTATATAAATATGATAATTACACATAAGGGGTTCACCATGAAGGAATTAAATTCCTATAATGACCTACTAAGGGTAATTACACATCCATTATATGAGGGAATGTATAATCTTCATCATGGAAAATCCATTTGTAAGATCCACATAACCTATCATCAAATAAAATATATTATGTTAGGGTTGAGTAGAATTACACCTAAAAGTTATATGGGAAAATACTATATAAGTTTTTTTTTGATACTTTAAATATCTAAACACCCTTTCATTACTGATATCAATCACACATAGGTATATGAATGTCATGTGAGTCCTACATTTCAAAAAAAATCTTGTAAACCAGACTCTTGACAATAGTACAAGATCCAAAACCCATAAATAATAAATCCATATCCCAATTATGTTACACTAGGTGAAATCATACAATAATAAATGTGGAAACCAATAATAAGATACCCATATCCATGGAAACTTAGAATTTACATTAAGAAAGGTGTTCACGATGCACTAGTCCAAGTTTTATTGTATGATCTAACATTTTCTGATTATTTTCTACTATACCATAAATAGAAATTCAAATAAAAGATGATTTGATACCAAGTTATAATTCCATGACACCCTAAAACACATGACATGTGTCCAGACCGGGGGTCACCACATGACCTTAAGTGAGCATCCCCATACAACAGAGGTTTCAAACTTGTAGTGAGGGTCTTTGGTGATACCATTGGGATATTATACCCTTATATGAGCATAAAACATTGTGAAAAATAACCAAACATCATCCATCACAAATAATTATTGTATATGATATGATAAAACATAACATGTTATATCAAATGAAAATGATGAAGCATACCATCATATAGACAGATGAAGAAACCTGCATAAAACAACTAATCTCCCATTAGGATAATCAGATATACAATATAAATAAAGGAATAAAATTGAACTGAGGCTTTACTAACATCACTAAGTCTCCTCATCTGAGTATCCAATCTAGTCCAAGTTATCTCGGTCGATCATGCAGCATTAGGCATCTACCCTACCTCAACCTGTGATTAGTGATTTCTTCTCCAGTACCTGAGTTTCATGGCCATCTGAGTAGGGTGTGAGTAGAAAATAGTAAATAATGACAAAATATATCCTAAAAATAATTAGTAAATCAGTATATGTTCTTGGGATATAATCAGAATAAATAAATATAATGAATAAGAATAAATAAATAACCACCATCAATCCTCTAGTTTTAAGGTGACACCCAAGATCGACTATACTTAGGATAGTTTAGGGGTGTCTATGAGAAAATGGAATAATCATGAAGAATATTATTAGGCTCAATGGCCATATATTATAAGGTAAAAACATCTATTCCTATGAGCTTATACTTTAAAATTGTTATCATCGGGCTCAAGGCTAATTCTAGGGAGGTAATTCTTATAAATCAAGTATTATTAGACAAAGAATCAATTATTAGGAGTTAATCCTAAGTAATCCAGAAGTATCCAGCTCAATGATAATATATCAAGATGAATCCTAGTAATATTATTCATAATAACTTGAAGGAAGTGTTCCCCCACATATTCTTTCATGCGTAAAATAATAAACATTCGTCGTCCAATGATCGAACCTATCACAAAACTTCAAGGGAGGAATCTAAGGTGTATAACCTACCACTATTACTATAGCTGCATAGGCTCACACCATTGACCTTTTGGATCTAAGGTGACACCTAATGTCAAAAACACATACTCTAATACACCGACTCTGTAAGATCCTATGCTTTTCTAGGTATACACACCATTTATTTTTGTGTTGAACCTATTTATTTTGGATTTTCCATCTTATTTTTGTATTGTACCTATTTATTTTGGGTTTTACATATTCTTTAAACCTTAGTAGTCAAGTTCCTTTTTGGGGTTTGGAGAGATTTTCTGAGGGATATAATCTGATGTTTAGGGATGTAGGTTTTTTTAATTAATGGAGTTCCGGTTTAAGTGTAATAAAGGGGGATAAGAGAGTTCCTCTTGAATTTTGATTACATTAGAGGTGGTTCATTATTTTCCTACAAAAACTGAATTGAGAGTGTAACTATTTCTAATCAGATTTCATGAACTAGTTCAGGGAGTAAAATAAATACACATTCTGAACATGTTACACATTGTGTAATTATCACCAGGAAGATGTTAGGAACTAGTCTGGGGTGTGATATGAATACACATCATGAAACTGATTCAAATCATTTATTGTTTAGTCAGTCTTGTTTTAACCAAAGGAAATACATTTTTTGGTGTAACTCATAAATTTAGAAATACATGATGTGAACGGATTATACACCAAGTAATTATTATTATCAGTGGCTTTAAATACACACTACGCATTTGATTCATTCTTCATCCTCCAGACATCCCTCTCCCTCAGACCCTAGGAGAGTTTAGGTGATTTTGGAGTGATTTATTCCCTTCCAGGCATCATGATCAAGTATATAATCCCTAGTTAGTGGTTTTTCTTTGTTTTTTCCTCTATTACATTTTTCTCTCTGGTAGTGATGGAATCTATTAACCATGGTTGTTTTGGATTTTGATTTGGTTATTTTTTAATCAAGGTTTATTTTTGTGATATATTCACCTTTGTTCTTGTTGGAGTTACCTATTAGAAGCATTGTTTTGGTCACCAGATAAAGGTAGGTGGTCTAAAACAAAACCCTATAGTCTGTTTACAATTGATTAAGTATGCAAAATATTTTTTTTGTGTTAACATAACATGTAAATCAATTAAGAGAATAATTTTAATCATAAATCATGTGTTGGATTAAACTTTGGATCCATTTGGATCCACTTTTGTTTTGACTTATCTTGTGGATACCTGTAGGTTGAGCTTACCCTTGAACAATAATAAACTGGCTAATGGATTAAAATATTTTAGTATGACATGAGACCTTATGTGATTTATTATGATATATTCACTTTTTAAAAATGGTTTGATTTATTATTGAAATTATTTTATATTAATGTATGTGAAAATTAGTATGGAAATCGATTAAGATACAATCAAATGAATGAATGGGTAATTGAAATACAAATGTTATTGAGAAAAATTATCCATTGTGACTTATGATATGACGTTATGTCATGGTATTCTTATATTTATTACTTTTTTGTCATTGATACTAAAATTCTTATATAAAGCGCTATGATTGATGATACTAAAATTATTATATAAAGGGATATGCATAGTGATGCTGAAATGATTATATAAAGGGATTTGACTGATGATGCTGAAATTATTAGATAAAGGACATGACTTGGCTATGCTATAATTCTTATAGATATTGTCCTGGTTGTACTGTTATACTCATAGGTATTGACCATGTTATACGATAATGATAATAGGGATTAACTTAGTTATGTTTGAATTATTATAGGTCTTGATCGGGTAAGGTTTTAATGCTCATATCGTGGAAATTTTCCGATTATGCGGTTTGGCCATGGATTGTTTTTACAGTTGGAATGGTTTTTCTATATGAAAAGAGATATTTTGGTATAGTGTTGAAGTGGGTTGTGTGATTTATAATGTTAATTGATTAATTCATATACTTTTTTATCACTCTACTTCATGCACTTATTATCAAGATGGTTTTTTTATATATGGTGGTGTCGACCTACTGAGTTTTACTCATAGCCTATTTGGGCCACTATTTGTCACCTGAGAAGATTACATGGATGAATATTTTGAAAATGGATAGGGACCTTGTATTTGTTTGTTTCTATCAAGATGGGTTGGATCTTGGAGACATGATTGACTTGGGGTTTGAGACTAGGTACTTTTGAGTTTATTTGTGTCAGCATGGTCTTTTATCTATGTTAATTTTAGTTTTACATTTAGATACATTCAGGCTTGTCATTGCATTATCATTTTATTATTAATGGATTATTTAGTTGAATTTTATTATTTGGATCATCCTTTACCTTTTAGTAGTATGTTTTACTATTTCCTCTATTTCTGTTCAACTGATATTTATTTTTTATGTAGTATTATAACTCTATACAAAGGGGTATAGTCTCCCCATTATATTCTCTAAACCCATGCTGCTATTCATAAGACGTTGCAGTATAGATAGGTGAATTGTGGTCTTGTAGCCATACTATTTTGTCCACATTAGATAGTATCGGATTAAGGGATGTTAAAAAGTGGTTTCGAAGGCATCATGTTGTTATTTTATGTTTAATTACTATTTTGTATAGGTATAAAGGATACTAAGATGTTTCAGGACTTATTAATGAGCATGTTCAGGTGAGTATCTGACCCATGTATGGTAGAAAATATGAGTGATCAAGGATGGGATTGTTTTCCCTAATTTTTGCCTATTATGTTTGATGTTATTTCACCATGGGTTATTAAAATTTTGTTTGATGTTATTATTTATTGGGATTTATAATCATGTCCTAGTATGGTGCGAGATTAGTATAAATGAATCATGATAGACACATAGTGATATATCCTGATATGTATTTTTTATGATAGGGATATATTTATTTCATGTGATATATTTTCTTGTATAAAATATAAAATGATAAATCTGATATATCTTATAAATGAAAAGAATGAAATTTTATATCATGCTAATTCACTTGTTAATCCATGTTTAGAGAGACCATGAGACATTGGTTATCTATTGTGGTCACATGTTGAGGTTGACCTTGTTGTTATCCATGGTTATAAGAAGTATATTTGTATTGTACAGAAAATTCATCATTTTCATCTTTGAAATAAGCTTCATGAGAGTAGAAATCAGCACATTACTAACATAGTTAAACTAGAGATTTCTATAGCTCCTAAGGATAAAATTGATGATCAACTTTATGAAATCTTCTTAAGGGTAATACAATCCATGTAGAGGTAAAATGTTATCACTATGACTCCTATGTATGATTTAAAAGGATATTTTTAGCAATATCATCCACCTATGTTCACTGAAGAGGGAGGCCCCTAGGCAGGTGAGTTCTTGGTTGAGTTGGTCTTGATGATCTTAAAGCACCTCGAAACACCCGTAAATAGGGGTTTTAACACTCGTTTTTCACATGGATGAAAATTTTTCTAAGGTAAATATCTTAAATGGAAGTGAAGAATAGAAATTAAGAATTATAAGGATCACAAACTCCACCAAAGGCCCTTCGCACAAGTACCCCCAAGAAGTGTCAGTGCACAGGGTGCCTTTCTATCAACCTGTGCGACCAACCTAGGTAATGTCTTATGTGACACACTTGTGTGAGAGAGACCATTCACCCAGGGTATCATATTTATTTATAAATAAGAACCTGAGGTATTCATTTTTATGAATGAAATTTTTTGAATAACTCTTGACACTCTGCTCACCCTAACACTTCACCCAAGTCATCAAAAACCTTTTAAGTAGTCCTCCAAAATCTTAAGAATAGGGAATTAATGGGGGTAGTGCAAAAAATCATCCAAGGGGTGGAAACACATAACACCTACGTGAAGCACCCTCTCACATGTGGTTTAAGAACACTAGCATGAGGTCCCCTCCCCTAACCAGGGACCAACATGAGACACTTCCAAAAACACCTATATAAAACCTTGTAGGCTTGAGTAAAGCCTCTCCCAAGTGTTGTTTCATTGGTGGTCCATCATCCAAAGTAATTTCATCTAGTTTAGTCTTACCTTCATGGTGAAATCATGGGATTTCCCAACCAAAAACCTATATGAGACCCCTTTGGCTCACCCATCCCATACTCTATGTGAGACCCCTTTGACTTAATCATCCCATAACCTACACAAGACCCATATCAGTCTATCTTCCAAGCGACCAATGGTAGGGAACCTCTACCTTTAGATCCTTTGTCTGAATGGGATTGGGATGAAACCTCCACTAAAACCTTTAGACAGGAAAAACCTTGTAAATTGGTACACCATCATATATCCTAATTGTGTATGCATTCCTATGGTCATAGGTTTCCCATGCTTCTCCTACATGATGGTTAGGGTCCTTGGGATGCATGTGAGTATGCGTTATTATGGTCACAAGGACCCTAACCATGGGGATAGTGTTGGGGAGTTACTAGTATTGGATACCAGAGTTAGAAACATGTTCTTCCCTATTCATCTCTAATACCTAAATCCATAGGTTCCATGTGGTGAGGGTGAGGATCATGCTTTCCTTTCCCTTCAAAATGAAATGAGATGACCATCTCCTACTTCAGACCAAATTTTAGGGAATCCCCCCTGGAGTAAGCCCCTAGACTTTTTTGCAGGAGGTTTAACTCTTTATCCTCATAACTCCCAAAGTCCTGAGTGCATACGGGTAGTCGAATATGACTATTCTAGATATGAAATGGGAGAGGTAATGAGCACATCTAAGCCACTTTTTCTTCTCACATCGCCTCATCCACTTCAACCATAGGAAGGGGGGTCATATAGTTTTCCAGATCTACTGTTTCCTCTTATTTATTATGTTATTTAATGACTCATCATGACTCATTTGGGATTAGATTATATCCACGATTGTAGTTTTCACACAATCAGATGCATGTTTCAGAAGAAATTCTTCCTTTGAATCTCCCTATCACCTACTTTCAGAGTGCCTTAATGGGTGTGGGTCCTTAAGGCCATGTATCAAACCTCAAGGAAAGTCAGATTGTGTGGTTTCATAGATATTATCTTTCCTCTTATTGTTCACACCAAGAATGAGTCACGTGGTCATAGAGAATGAATATGCTCATAACACCCACATGATCCCAAACCTTTAGAAATCAATACAAGTATAAGTACCAACTAAATCTATGGGCCTTCTAATTGGTATAATCCCCAACATCTCATCATAAAGATTTATTACAGGTGTAAGTACCAACTAAACCTATGGACCTTCTATTAGGTGTAATCCCCAACATCTCCCCTTATGTTTTTAATCCAAGTGTACGCCCCAACTAAAACTGTGGGCCTCCTATTAGGTATAATTCCTAATCATAACCAATCATTAGGGCATCCTCCTCGGGAGTAATCCCCAACCAAACCATTACCATTAACATGGGAATCCTTATCCCAAGTAATACCCAATCACAAGCTCCATTCACTATGGGAATACTCCTTGTGAGTGAGCCCTGAAATCTAACTTTTAGGCCTCCTCTTCAAGAATAATCCCCAATTGTACTACCAAAAACACAGTAGGAAACCTCCTCAGGTATAATCCCTAAATAAAACCCCAAAATATCCATGAGTATGGTCATTTCTCATAGCCCCAAACCCATTCATCAAGGTATCCTCTTTAGGAGAAAATTCAAACTTAATCCTCTCAAAAGGGCATATTCCCCGGTGAGAAAAACCTTTAGATGGAAAATATAAGTGTGGGTTCTCACAACTGAACTACGTGGAATTTTATTCCCATACTATTGGGATATGTAGGAAGAATCCCTAAGGTCCAAACCCAATACCCAAAATCAACCCTATTTTCTATGGGCCACACTCCCAATAGAATCGTATTTAACTTATAAGCTCATATCCCTTCCAGTTTCTCTAGGGCACTTCAGCTTAAGTCCCACACCAATATTTGAATAGGAATATTCCACCTAGATTTCCTTGCCTCATAGTGTTAAATTTTATGGTTTGGTCATTATCAAATAAACATAAAAGGTACAATGTGCCTAATCATGTGGAACTGACCTATGTTGGTTCTGATTCTGTTCACGATGATATGTAAGAATTCCATATTATAGGTCCAGTATTGATATCAAAACAAACTCACGTCTACATGGATGATGATACACTCTCGATTTTCCCCACTATGTGGCTAAAAAACATCATCATAATTATAAAAAAAACAATCACTAATTAGTACATGATATGATTCCATTGATGGAGATCCTCAAATACATAGAGATATCTCCATTGATGAAGAACCTCAGATACATACAAATGATTCTAAGTTCTATACATGCTAATAATTGATTTTTGATTCAAGGGTGTCCCATGTCAAACTTGGGAATTAATGGAGAGTTAACCAACATATCCTAAATCTATAAGAGAGTCCCAAAGTTGGAAAAATTCCCCCAAAAGGGTGTTATGAGCACAACCCCCCATCCACTTGATCAATGTGAGTTCTTAAGCATCATTGTATAAATTACCCAATGATAACCTTCCTTTGAAAATAAGGACCCCTTGGATATAGAAACATTATCTATTTCTGGTCACATAAACAAGCCCATTGGAAACCATTAGGAAATAGTGAACCTAGCAAGAATAATTTCACAAAACTTTACCCTTGTAACTAACTACCGGGTGAACACGAATTTTTTTTAAACAATAAATGGTGAACCTGATATAAATCCAAAAAATTATGAAATAATCACCTACCTACCATTCCCCTTTCACACTCATAATGAAATAGGTACAAACATGAAAATCAATTATGCTTGTGTTTGTTCAAATGAGCTTCTACTTTGACGGGGTTTTCTTGTCTGCGATTATCAATATTCTAGAACTTTCTCTTAAAACTCCCTTCATTGTAATGGAATCCTTCCAGATTTATTAAATTCATACTTGGATACTCTCCATGATTATTATTTATCAATGTAGAGGATTCCATCGCCAACCTGTCATCTACAATGTTAGATTTTGAATGCATTGGTCCAAGATTACTTCTAAAGTGGTACAATACCAACCCTGGAAGCTTCCTAATAGGACCTATAGCTTTCCAAGCCCCACTGATCTTCTATTTAGTGATGGTGGTCTAAAATCATATGGAAACAACCACCATCTTCAAATGTTCAAGTATCTTATACTTGAAAGGTGACAACCATCACCTCCCCTAATTCAAGGATGTGTATCAAGAGGAAACAAACATCCTCATATAGAAGACACAGGGGTCATTCTAATGGTACCCTAATAGTAGTCAACAACTCCAACACTGCATGTCAATAAACCCTAAAAATATTGAGGGTATTGTCCCCGATGGTCAATCCCATGTTATTCAGACCCAAGAATGAAATATGGACTAACGATTGTAGAAAACGGCCAACATAGAACAGGGCCACACCCCTCTCCCCTATGGAGAATCCTACCAATAAAATTTAATGGCGAACTGTGAGCAGACACATACACCTACCAGCCCTAATATAGATATCTTGTAGACTTTCTTGGAATCATCTAAGGAAGCACACTATTCAAATCTGGCAACATACCATGAGGATGAACATACACCTGCCTTCACCCACCAAGCCTATCAGTGGACTTGTCTATCAGTACTCAAAGAATTCCTCAAACCAAATATAGTGTCACACAATCAGCAAGAAAAAAACCCCACCCATATAAACCAAACCTCTTAGCAGACTCGTTTGTCAGCACTCAAAGAATCCCACCAACAAATCTTGGTGGCTAATCACAAGAATGCACACACACCTACATGTATTTATCAATCCTGGATGAAATTTCTTCTAGTGACACCAGAAAAATCTATATGTAAAGTCTTGACAACAAATAGGGAGAAGTCCCAACTCTCTGACCCCACATATGAGTACTGTCATTATCTACTAGCAGGAAATGGAGTATAAAAGTTTGAACATAGCTATTCTCTAGATACTAAATGGGAATATATCCATGTTTTAGTCACTGAAGTCACCTAGAATATCATGATAGTAGTGAAAGGGAATATGAAAATCTATACCTACATACTACAGACTTTCCAAGATTTTATTAGAATGAAAACAATAGTGCCAAAGTGATAGATACACAAACCCTTCCCCACAAATGGGGTGGCTCATCAACATGACACCCTGGAGTAGGAACACACCTCTATTTCCATCTAGGAGGATTGTGGGAAAAATTCCCCCATGATATACAGATATCCAGATCATGAACACACACCCGTACCAATTAGAGATAATCATCCTCTCTTAATAGACACTATATGTAAGGAATAAACCTCTTCCAAAAAACCCACTTCCCCCGTTAAGTGTCCTCAGTCACTTACAACAAGGTATCAAAAAATATGTCTCACTAAAGGCAACTTGAAAATGAAGAGTTGATCTACAATCCTAATCTACTTAATGTAGTTTTTTATAAATCCCTCAGATGATTATCTATGGCATCTCAAGATCCTATTCTCTTGTTGCCAAAATATGGGATAAGTATTAGTAATTATAAAGGTAGTCTTCAGACAGTTCACCATGAAGGCTTGCTTTATGACCAAAATTTGATCGATCTTGAGATCCCATCTCCTGATGAGATCCACAATAGCCCTATGAATATCCCTAAGATCAAGGAGAAATAGTGTCTTCCCATTAATATATTCCATCGTGGTTGTCCTCCCCATGATGAAACTCACTGTGAAAGTTCTCTCCGCAATAGTATTTTCATGTTTTCAATAGAATCCTCCACTTGAAAATGTAGTGATGATAAATCCCTTCTACGTTGAGACACTCTGGAAAACAAGTCCCATCATGTCTAATGCCTTTTCATTGACAGGTGAAGTCCTTTATCAACTGGAAGACAACCCAAGTAAACAGTCATTCTTCAAACTCCCCTGGATCATCTTATATTCAATATAATAGAGTAAAGACCTACCAATAATTTTTCTTATAATAAAGAGGTATGAAAAAATCTACTATAGTAAGATCAGGTAGACAAACCTCTAGAAAAAGATGAAGATAACATGATAAACATAAAGAAACATTTTCCTAAAGGCAACATATCAGTCATGTAATGGCTTATAGCCACCCCTCAATACAGTATTACAAAGTCATTTTTAGAAGATTTTTTTCATGTCATCCACCTTAATATGTGGAAAAATCCTTTTCACTTGAGATAAAAATTATTACCCTATGATAAGTATCAAATTCATATTAAGTTAATATAAGAGTTCCAATGCCAAATTGACTTTGAACCTCTCCTAGGTGCATAAAATCTAGAGAAATAGCAAGTATCCCTTTGGATTTTGTGCCTCAACATGTTAAAATTATTATGATAGTTTATTGAATATTCCCCATATGTTGTTCACATCAGAGGATGGGATGATCACGAATTGTTAAATTTCACCGAACTTCCCAACTAGAAAAACCTACCCAATGTGGTATCATGAAATTTCATATCTTTAGGACATCTTCAATGAATAAACATTTTTCAAAATTGAATATTCTCTAAATAAAAATAGTCCCATTCTAACTCTCTTCAACATTGGGGCAGAAGAGAGTAGTCTATTCAGAGATTTTTACACCAAACAACTAAAAAAATCGATAAATCCACCCATTTAGGATAATTTAGCCTCCAGATAGCACAAATATCGAAAATAGAACAATTATATCTAGAACTGGGTGATCCAAGTGAATACCAAATGATGTACCCAACCAATGTTCAGAAAAACTCTATAGAATCAGAAGGGTAGCAATAACAGTAGTAGCCATGGAATTCTCGGAGAAACCCCTACCCATAAGGCTGGGGGATTTTTTAACCCACCATTCAAGGTCGAAAATCCATGCCCAAAGAGCATTTAAAGTGGAATGGTAACATCCCCAACCCTCAGGGCTGAGGGATTTTTCACCTCAAAAACTTCATCCTCAACAAAAACTAGTGTTCTTATGATTAGGGGAAACAATTTAGAATGGTTTCTCCCAGTTCTTCCAATCCCATGATCTGATACCCTCACTTGAGAAAAATGTGACTGAACTATCTAAATATTCCCTTAAAATTACAGTCTTCCAAAAAACTCCATGATAACTAACAAAGAATTCGATGTGGCCTTGTAGAGGGTATAGAAAAATGAAGTCTAACAAATACACTGATAAAATCTCTACCATGAATTACACATCATTGAATGTCTTTAATACCACCCATGGAGACTCTATAGAACATGATTCTAATTCATAGGAGGAATTGAAGGAGGAATTTTCATTTCAAAATGTGGTCCACATCAAAACAATTGATTGAGGAATGGGTACCAGGAATAAAAAAATTTCCCTAAATATGGGTTTTAACTCAAATTATCTTGTTACCGCCTCAAAATTCATCCAATAGGGAAAAGGAAAAAAGGTCAAATTGTGATTCGCCTACCTGCCAAAGATACTAGGCCCCTTTCACAAGAGAAATGATTTCTCAATAGGAGGAGGAGGATAAATAACTGAGGATAATCGATGTTGAACTACTCCAAGATAGCATTCCTGGTGGATATATTCTGCAAGAAGATCCTCAAACCACACCCCCAATTGGAGTACCTCAAAAAATAGGGTTCATAAATGTGGATAAAGTGGATTTGGAACACCCGATCAACATGGGTAAGGACAATCAATATACTTGGATCCCACATTAGCAGATCAGAAGTTTACACCATTGGTTCCACAACCAGAATATGGCCATGCACATCCTTACAGAACTTCTCCTATGGGATACCAATTGAAGGTACCAATAGTACCTCCATAGATAGACCTACCATTTGTCGCACCTGTTCAGGATCTGGCTCGGCTAAACATTCCATGAGGGCTCATGAACTATTTGGAGAAACTCATGACTTGATTAGAAGAAATGGGGGGGATGGTGAGAACTGATACAACATTAAAAGAAGCTTTACCCTGAATGTGTAGATCTGAATTTCCCCCCACCAAACTTTGGGAACCCAACATTTTCCATTTTTAATGGCTCGGTAGACCCAAAGTATTATCTGACGCATTTAATATATCACTATGATCCAATGATGGGGACCCCATAACAACATGGTGTAGTGAAACTCAAGTTTTTCATGCAATCACTATAGAGACTAGCCATTATATGGTACACCAGCTTTCTGCCTCCATCAATTACTAGGTGGGAATACCTCTGTAAAACATTTTTCTTCCAGCTTAGCTCAAAATTACAAAATAAAATAGTACTTGACCTTTAAAACTAAAAAAAATCTATAAAAAGAAATTGTATCAGATTTTATTTCTCTGTGGAAAGGATTGAGATACTCCTTGAACCTAACACTCCATCAAGAATAATTATTTCCCATATATACATTGAATATTTTCTATGATTTGTGCATGACACTACTCTTTATGAAATAGATAGGATATTTTTGGGAACTTGCTGAAATTTCTCAGAGAGTGGAAGACTCCATAACAAATAATAAAGCTAAGTCTCGAGTATTTCGATCTACTCAAGAGAGGATAACATGGAAAGTATTGGGTACCAATGTTACGTTTTAGAAGGCCCCCATACCCACTCCCTCCCCAAAACCTAAATCATTCCATCCATCTCCACCTCTTGAGAATTAGAAAAAATGCATACCTTATTGGGATGATCAAAGATAGAAGAGGTGAAAATAGTTTGAGGAGATGAAAGACAAGGACTATTCTTTTTGAAATAAACAAGTCCATGAATACTTCATCTTGGCACTTGAGAGAAACATGATCAAGTTTCTAAATACAAAGAAGCCTAGAAAATATGGTGATGAAGATTTACCAAACTATATCACATTCTATTAGGTGATGGTAAATAATAACCATTAATCTTTTGTTTTCAATGACATAAATAAAAAGATGGTGGACTCCATACAGGTGAATTTGGGAAGGCCACATGTGCAAGTGGCATGTATTTCTATAACTAGTCTAGAGGGGGAAATGAAAGGAAAGAAGTTAACAAAATGGATAAATTGAGGTTCAGTGATTAGATGGTCAGAAAAATGATCAACTGAACTCATGTTATCCTACGAGCATAGTTTCAGTAGCTGACTATGCCTCCGACCACCTCAGCTACAGCACACCCATCTTCATTGAAATATCACTCCATTAAAATCCAGTCATTAGAAAAGTTATATGTATAGAAGAGTAAGATGAAAATAAAAGAAAATGATCCTATGTTAAGGCCAATTGTATACTTGAATTTACTAGACTTATATGTTGATAGTACCAAAAGCTTATGCATCGCACCTCAAAATGATACAACAAGACTCCACCTACTTGATGGAATCCCCATTAGAGGAGGAGCTGATCTTCAGATCCATCAATGTTATTCACTTAGAGGATCTTTTTGAAGATGATGAGTTTTATTATGAACCTAAATTCCCTAAACATAATTAGGGATCTAGGGAAAGAGGTTGTGAGAGTCGAGGATATAGGGGAATATGAGATCTTTCTAAGACTCATTACTGAAACTCCATGTAGAGACCCAAAGATTGACGTACATGGACATTACATTACTTTTTGTGGAATAATTAATACATAACAAAAACCAACACTCAATGACCGTAATAGTTTAGTGTCTTTGGAAACATGGAACATAATCTTCTAATCATGGTGAAAGATCTTCAACATCTCCCATAAAGATCTTCCCCTTTTTTTCCTTACCTAAAACCATTATTTATATCCTGGGAAAAAGAAAAAATATAAAGGGTGAGCTCAAATGCTCAGTAAGGCTAAGCATGATGAAAATAAAACAAACCGTATACATTTTAACATAAAAACATGACCATAATGTTTAAACATGGAAATCTTGGGCAATGACATAAAACATGGCAGTACATAATGCATAGATCATAATGGAATATCAATCATGATAAAATAGCATGGGAATAAAACATGTAATTTTTGAAAAACATTAATCACATTATATTATTTCCTTAGTAGCCAAGGCATTGCTGCCAAGACCATCTTAGTGGACAAAGTCCCTTTCTAAATCAAGTTCACTCCTCGTTCCAGTCCTGTATTACTGAACCGGTTTAACATGCCATTCCGTCCATGTCTATCTCATGAGATATAAATCTTTACCCAATGCATTGTAGGGAGATATAGGTCCCACCCATCTCATAATGAAATCATTCTTACTTGTGCCACAACATAAACATACATCATTCATCATAACCCAATGAATAAAATGGGTTTTATAAACATCATCCCATCATAACATAATCCATATAAAACAAATGGATATCATTCCATCATAATAAAAATTAAACCATTTATATCATAGAGACATTATACTTGAAACATACACATATAAAATAATGTCAACTTAGATCGAAAATAGTTTTGATAAAACACTTTAAATGAATTCTTGAGAAAAATATCCTTTCCTATTCAAAATCAATTTCTTTACACAAAACGTCAAGAAATAGTAAAAGAAAGAGATTTTGTTGAAAATAGTCATGAAATATTTTGGAGGAAGCTTCATGAAAATACAGCATTATAAAACCATAAAAATCCTTTCATCCCGTATAAGTTAAAAAAAACATTCTTCTCGTTCTTTTGCCGGAAAAGTCAAAAAAAAGTACCTCATAACATAAACAAAAGAAAGATTCCTTACAAACCATGTAGTAAAAGTAAAAAGTGGGTAAAAAGGACTTTAAACATACATGAAATAATTTTTATAAAATAGGAACATGGATGATAAATATAACCTCAGTGAATACTTACGAATAAATAATCTCGGATAAAAACGAGATTGGAAAATTTATCCCTTACAAAGATCTTTTTGTAAATGAAATAGATCACTTATGTGTATTCACTATAAGGTCACATAAATAATTATAAATACATGATACGATATAAAAATTAATTTCCCACATAATCAAAGAACGACATAAACAAGAAAGAGAAGATCAACCCAAAGAATGAAAATTGGGTTAAGATGTTCCCTTACCTCGTGTCCGACTTGACTCGATCGTTCTTTAATCTCCTGAATAATAAACCAAAGTTAATTTATTCTTTCTTAAGAACCTTTTTCAAATTTATTATTCCATTTATATCACTTATTACCATGTTATAAATATTATGTAACCATTTAAGTTAATAATTTTCATTTTGTAGATATTTGGTACTTGAGTCAAAAATGGACTTCTTATAATTACATGTTGTTCATGTGGTCAATGGTTCATTATATCCAGAATGATATTAATTATTTATATATAATATATATCATATATATCCATCATATACTTGTATTTATTATTGTACATAACATATGGAGGTAAGAAATGAAATGCACCATTCATGGAGATGGTAAGTCGTACGTACACATGAACGCTACTTTCATTTCTATTTATTATTTTAATGGAATTAAAACATAATGATAAATAGGTATATTATAATTCCATTATAATATCATATATAATATCATTAACTACATCCTTTATACATCCCACATAATGAATTAATGGATCACATCACTTTGAGGGGGCGGTAGTCCGCACTTCCTCAAATGAGATTATAGTGTTTACCGACTATAGAAACCATAAAGGCTTGATATAATTTGGAATTAAATAAGCATAAGGAAATAATAAACATAATATATATCATATATGAATACAGTTACATCATAATTTCCACCATGAGAGGCGGTAGGATAAAATCGAACAATCATAGTTTCGTGACGCGTTTGACATCAACAGAAACATTATGTTCTTCATCCATTAGATGGAGGTGTGTGTAAGTGTAGTTCAAATACTTCTCATAACAACATCCTAGTATATTGAGGATAATGTTGTTGTTACAAAATAAAGTATTAAAAAGAGTGTAGGGGTTGCAGAAGTAGAATAAAAGAAAACAATTTGAGAGAAACCATTACCTTTAATTTGGGTAACGTTTTTTGGTTTGAACCAAAATGACTTATTGAAGTGCCTTACGCCTAATTTAAGGCTTCTAGGGGGAGGAGAGGGATGTATAAAGCTTAATTGGGCAGATATTGGACGAACCGAAAGGCTTGAGAGGTGTGACAAATTTCATAGAAGTGGTCTCCTTTTATAAGGGAAAGGAGGGGCTCTTTTGGAATGTGTGAAAATATTATTTTATTATAACCTTATCTTCGGTTTCAAAAGGTCCAAAAATCATTAAATATGATCATAAGATGACTCATGGTCGAAATAAAATCATCCAATAAGAATCGTAAATGTTTTAGATAATATTTTAATCATTATAATCTTATTTATTTAAATCATTTACTAATGAGGTACACACTGCATCATTATTTTGTCATAAATAATTTAATTCGTTTGATGTCTAAAAATTATGAAATAAATACCATGATGTATGAAATATTTTTATCTGTATAATGAATATTTATAGTCGAAAATATGACTTATATAACACCATATAAAAATTAATTTACTAATCAATTTCTGTTAATGTCAATTTTGTCTTTTCATTACATTAATTAATCCAAATTGTCATTATCACTACCAAGTGGCTCAATGGGGTCCCCAAATCTACCCAAGGATGCCCATGGTCAGCCACTACTCATCCAATAAAGTTAGGACAAGTGTTAAGGTAATTTTTAACTATTATAAAATTCTTTTAACCTTGAATTACCCTATTTACTTATAACCATGGTAAATAAACGTAAAAAGTTACTATTCACTAAAAAATATTTTTATCTTATTAAACCACATTTTAATCCTTGATATTAACCGTGTCTCTCGGATTTTCAAAATTCAACTCACAGAAGCGGTAAAATTATGTTTTATGAACAATTGCAAAAGCTCCTAGGAGGTGGGTAAAAGATAGTGAAAAGTTCAATACAATCTTTATAAATCTAAAATTATTATAAAATGACACCAATGAATTTAACTGAACTTATATATGTATTATTTATCTATTTTTACCTAAAATAAATTTATATCAAATAAATGATTATTTAAATAAAAATTCGGTTTTAACCGAAAACTCTGTGTTTTCAATATTCATCAAAAATAAAATGTTTTCAGAGAAATACCAAAATTTCACCCCGGGATAATTTCGATATTCCGAATCCAAAAATGATTCCTATTTTTCAAAATTCAAAACATAGAAGTGGCATTAATTAATTTTAAAAGTAATTCCCGTTATCAAAACAAATAGCGTGTTTTTAAGAAACAATAACTATCAAAAGATCGACACTTGTTTATATCCAATTTCAAAGTCAAATTAATTCCAATTACCAAAATTAGATTAAATGGTAAAAATATATTCTAATTACCCTTTAAACCCAATTAAAATGAAAATATAACATTATTAATTATTGCGATGAAAAAAGTTCTTTTTAATTAGAATATAGCGTGTTCTGACTATTCATTAAAATATGAAAGTTATCAGAATAATATGAAAAATTTATCCAAAGTAAATTTTTATATCCTGAATCCAAAGAAGAATTTTATTTTGTCAAATTAAACTTATAGACATGTTAAAAAAATATTTAAAGTGTGTGCGCCATCAAAAGGCGGCTAAACTGCATTTTTTGAAAAATACTTATTTTACCTAAAAAAATTATTTTGTTCTCATACCATGTTTTAGAAAATATGTAAGATGAATAATAATGTTATAAAATTCAAAATTCAGTTAATACTATTCATAACGGCTAGTTCATAATATTATAATAATATATCTTTGTTTAGTGAAACTCGGTATTGCGTACTACACACGCTATTGTGGAAGGTCGTGATTGCGTGTAATGAAAGCCAAGTCAGGGATGCGTGTAGTGAAAGATCAATTTAGTGTTACGTATAATATAATCAAAACTTATTTCATTTATACATTAAACAAAATCTATACAGAATGTTGCGTAGAATAATTCCTACAAAACAAACTTGAAATTATGTGTAACACGAGCCAAGAATAGTGTTGTGTATACTGCAAGCTAATACGGTGTTGCATATAGCACAAGATAATCTATGTGTAGCATAAAACACATGACATCAAATAAATTAAAATGAATACTTATCATAAAATCTCAGGGTGTTACATTCCACCACACTTAAAATAAATTTCTCCCTCGAAATTCGTCGGGGTTATAAATGTTTTAATACTTGAAAGTTTCTTTAATAGAAACCCACATAGTAAAAAGGAAATACCAAAACATATCTTTAAAAACTAAAGTATGAAATGTAATGGTTGCTTAATTAACTAATCACTGGGTTTCCACATAGGAGAACATAGGTCAAAATATGGATATGGAAGAAAAATATAACCATCATGTTCTGATTGAGAGTGGTAGAGAACATGGCTATGAAAAAGCCACCAATCACAAAGCCATAAATTTGTGATGATCTAAGGTACCATCTGATTCATCAGATATAAGAGCACTAGGACAAAATTTTGTTTTCAATATCATTTCCTAAAGTTGAAGAATTTGAATTAGAAGAAATACTTACTTTATTTCGGTACATTGTCACTGTTGTTTGTGACTTGAATAATTTCCACTTCATCTCTTAAAGAAATGAAGTTGAATTTGTCATTCTTGAAGTGTGAGAAGATCATGTGATAGAATGATGGGTCATTCCATCTATCTCAACGAAAAGGATAGAAAAAGTTATCGAATACATAAGTCCATGTATGGTGAGGTTAATCAGATATGATTCCAAAAATGGACTTATACTTCATCTATCATACCGCTTAATAAAACAAAACTAGTTTCTACTAACCAGGGACTTTCTGTAGGATAGTTGTAGGAAATAAAGTCATGTCACACTTCGGTTGTGGGTTCGATTCCCACATCCTTGTCCGACGCGACGGGTTGTCGCCCGTCCTGCAGGTTGTCCTTTTTCTAAAACTACACTATTATAACATTACATAAATAATTTCGAAAAAAGTTCTCTCTGATGTCCGACATAACCCTTTCCAATCTTTATACTTATCCAAAATACATCTTTCCAATCTCATATTATACATAAAATGATTACTGTAAAGGTAACCTAACAAGAATTTGAATAACATCATTAATCATACGATATTTCTTGTTGGTCACATTCCAAACATGTGAATTCTTTAATCATGTGTTCTCTTGAAATAGAAATTAAAATAGAACCTTAGTGAAAACATTAATTCTTTCAAAAGTCAACTCTTTCCACATAACAAAATCCAAAATGTTCTATATACTCAAACCATGATATAACTTTTTCCTTATATCAGTCATGAGCTCATTTCATTTTGTCTTTATCCCTTCATTATGCACATATCATCTTCTTTCCAAAAATATTTCAATCACTTTTCATGGTTAGTGGTACCATATTTATATAGAAAACCACAATGGACCAATACACAGATATTTCAATATACTATAAAAACACCTCAACAACATTATTATTGAATTCCAATACTTAAGACCTTCAATCCATCCTCTTCGATGATTGGCTTGGAATAGGTCCTTCCCCGATTTAGAAGTAACTTATTAGGTCATGGCATTGAGTTGGGTAATTCCCATGTTCTCCGCAGATAATACATTGGACTCCATAATAGTCTGTCACTCTATGACCCTTTTCTCCACATAGGTAACAGCTTCCCTTTCATTTGTGGTATTCCTCAAGTTTCTTCTTCCATTCTTTAGAAATCTCAATCTTCCTTTCTCTATGCTCCTCACCATACGAACATGCATAAAATTACATCTTCCTCTTATTTGACGACTTAGGAATACAACTAAAGTTCACCTTGTTAATCATATATCGAGATGAATGATTTGGCATAATCACAATATCTTTCTCTCCAGGCGTTACATAATTTCGTTGATCGTAGTCCCCAATTTGTCCATTGGAATCAATGTTAACTGAATTCCTTCTCGTTCCCTCCATTGACTAAGACCAGAAACCATAGTGTAAGAAACTGTTAAAATAACAAGGAACCACATAATCATAAAAAGTCACTTATGGGATGTATAACTTATCAAAAAATCTTTAATCCATGACACCTTAGGTTCACCCTAGGTTATTCATGATCGTCAACATAATTCTAGGACTCTAACCTATATGTGTGCTTAACCTTAGGGACTTCCCTAGACATACCTTAGAAATATCTCTAGGGATCTCACTAAAGTTTTTTTCATCCTAGTTTCCAAAGGTTAACTAAACCTTTCCTCTGATACCAACTGTAGAGACCCAAATCTTGACGTACATGAAAATTACATTAATTTTTGTGGAATACTTAATACATAACAAAAACCAACACTCAAGGACCATAATAGTTTTGTGTCTTTGAAAACTTGGAACATAATCTTCTAATCATGGTGAAAGATCTTCAACATCTACCATAAAGATCTTCCCCTTTTGTTTTCTTACCTAAAACCATTCTTTAAATCCTGGGGAAAAGAAAACATATAAAGGGTGAGCTCAAATGCTCAGTATGGGTAAGCATGGAGAAAATAAAACAAACCGTATACATTTGAACTTAAAAACACGAACATAATGTTTAAACATGAAAATCTTTGGCAATGACATAAAACATGGCAGAACATAAGGCATATATCATAATGGAACATCAATCACGATAAAATATCATGGGAATAAAACATGTAATTGTGGAAAAACATTAATCACATGATATGATTTCCTTAGTAGCCAAGGCATTGCTGCCAAGACCATCATAGTGGACAAAGTCCCTTTCTGAATCGAGTTCACTCCTTATTCCAGTCCTGTATTACTGAACCGGTTTAACTTGCCGTTCCAGCCATATATATCTCATGAGATATAAATCTTTACCCAATGCATTAGAGGTAGGTATAGGTCCCACCCATATCATAATGAAATCATTCTTACTTGTGCCACAACATAAACATAAATCATTCATCATAACCCAATGAATAAAATGGGTTTTATAAACCTCATCCCATCATAACATAATCAATATAAAACAAATGGATATAATTTCATCATAATAAAATTTAAACCATTTAAATCATAGATACATTATACTTGAAACATACACATATGAAATAATGTCATCTTAGATGGAAAATAGTTTTGATAAAACACTTGAAATGAATTCTTGAGAAAAATATCCTTTCTTCTTCAAAATAAATTTCTTTTCACAAAACGTCATGCAATTTTAAAAGAAAGATATTTGTTTGAAAATAGTCATGAAATATTTTGGAGGAAGATTCAGGAAAATAAGGCTTTATAAAACCGTAAAAATCCTTTCATGGCATATAAGTTAAAAAAACATTATTCTCATTCTTTTGCTGGAAAATTAAAAGAAGTACCTCATAACGTAAACAAAAGAAAGATTCCTTACATATCATGTAGTAAAATTCAAAAATTGGTAAAATGGACATTAAACATAAATGAAACCATTTTTTGAAAACAGGAACATGGATGATAAATATAACCCCAGTGAATACTTACAAATAAACAATCTCAGATAAAAACGAGATTGGAAAAGTTATCCATTACAAAGATATTTTTGTAAATAAAATAGATCACTTATGTGTATTCACTATAAGGTCACATAAATAAAGTATAAATACATGATAACATATAAAAATTAATTTCTCACATAATCAAAGAACGACATAAACAATAAAGAGAATATCAACCCAAAGAATGGAAATTGGGTTAAGATGTTCCCTTAACTCGTGTCCGACTTGACTCGGTCTGTAACACCCCAAGCTTCTACGGTACGTTTCCCTTCGAATAATGCGATAGCGTGTGTTGTACGCAACCTCGAGTTCTAACACACACCACAACTAATTAAACTAGCCGTTGTGAATAGTAATACCTAATTTTTGAAATCATATATATTTTATATTTCAAAATGGACTTCATTTTTGGATTCGGAATATCGAAATTAGCCTAGGGTGAAATTTTGGTACATTTCGGATAACTTTCATATTTTGATGAATAGTGAAAATTTCTAAATTTTAATTAAAAACAACTTTTTTAATCAAAATAATTAATAGTGATAAATTATGAATTTGAGTGGTTTTAAAGTATATTTAGAATATATTTTTACCATTCAATTTAATGTTTATCATTGGACATAATTTTACAATTAAATGGAACATAAACAAGTGTCGATCTTTTGATAGTTATTATCTCTTAAAAAAACACGCCTTTTGTTTTGACAGCGGGAATTAATTTTAAATTAATTTCTGCCACTTCTGTGTTTTGAATTTATAAAAATGGATTCCATATTTGGAATCAGGATGTTCAAATTGTGTAAATAGGTAACTTTTATTTTTAGACATTTTGAATAATTACTGCGGTAAATATTTTATTTACCATGGTTAAGGGTAAATCCGGTAAATAAGGGTTAAAAAAATAATATTATAATAATACTAAATTACCCTAAAAACGTGTCTTAACCCTATTGGTTGATAGATGGTCGACCATGGGCATCTTTGTGGCAATTTTGGGACCCCATGGATCCACTTGTAAGTGATAATGACACTTTATTTTAATTTAGTTAAAATGAATACAAAAATGACACAAGCATATATCTTTTAGAACAACAATTTTTACATAGGGTTATATATGTTGGATTTTAGATTATAAATATTCATTAGAAAGCTAAAAATATTTCCTACGCAATGATATTTTATTTATAATTTTTAGACATTAAATAATTTATTTTATTTATGACACAATGATGATGCAGTAATTACTAAAATAGTGAAAAATTAAAATAATTGATATTATAAATACCCAAATAAATATAATATGAAACTTTTAATGAATTAAACTACTTTTCTAGGCTAATATGATATATTAGGATTGATTTAATGGACTTTTTTCGAAGTAATAAATCTGTTATGAGTTTCACAAAAATCAACTATTGAATAGTGTCAAAATTGACATAAAAGAGTTCTTAAAACAAATATTATATTATTAATTAATATTAAATTCCTAAAAATCTAAGGTTCGGCCAAGAGACTTATATTATGATAGGTTAATCATTAATGGACCACTTGGGGGTCGCTTGGATGTATATAGTAAGTTTATTAACCATATTATATAAAAATACAAAGAGACATTGTAAAAGTGAAACTAATTAACTTAGAGTTAATACTTAAAGATAAGGTTAATATAAGTACCCAAACCTGTCTAAATTCTATTGGATGAGTTGTTTTCGACCTATCCCCACCTCATCCTTTGAATAGTCAACTTTGGAGCCTTTTGAAACCGAATATGAATTTATTATAAATTAATATTTCTAGCTTTTCCAAAGGTGCCCCTCACCCCTCTTATAAAAGGGCACTCCTCCTTCTCATTTCTTCACACCTTCAAAGACTTTTGGTTCGGCCAAACTCTGCCCAAATACTCTCCCAACATCCCTCAATACAACCTAGAGGCCTTAGTTTGATCAGAAAGCCAACCTAAGGAGCCCTTTTGATCAAATCAAAAGGAAGAACCCGAAGAAGAGGTAATGATTTCACCACCCTTTTCTAAGTTCATTTCTTCTTCCACTTCTTCTTCCTTTGTTCTTACCATTCTAAAATAATAACTCCAGTATCTCACATATACTGTGATGTTATTATAATTATGGTACAACCATATTCAGTATTCTATCCACCCTTTGAATAACATGTCACCATACGTGCGTACGTACGGCTTACCGTCTCCATGTCGTGGTGTAATTGTTATTCAATATAATATTATTTGGATGGGTATAATAATGATGTGTAACTCATGTAAATAATAAATATAACATGTTAATGATTCTGTATATATGATATACCATTCATTTATATATTATTTTAATATCAAAAGAATGATATTGTCGCTCGTGCGTACGTACGGACTACCGTCTCCACGAACGCGATGAGATTCATTATCCATCGTATCCATTCAAGTATAATTATCATTTTATGATTTAAAAATGATGTTTAAGGACTTGATATCATTCTGGATATGAATAAGATACAACAAACATGGCGTATGTAACAAAACATATAAAAGAAAATGAGTAAGTTAACACCTGAAACGATGATAATTCTAAGATATTATTAATAAATCAATGTTAAAAGATCATATATGATATCATATTAATATATATGATTCTTGTATAATTTAATAACAATTATTTCACCATTATACAGGAGGTTAACCTACCCCAACCAAGGAAAAGTACAAGGTAAGGGTTATTTCACAATCTCTTCATTATCCGAGGTTGTATTATACGTAATAATCTACTGGGATCTCGTTATCATCCACATCCATGTTTCTTCAAAATGTATTTCAAAACATTTTTACTATTTACAAGAATATGGGTTAAAGTCATTTATACCCTTGTTTGACTTTTTATAAGAGGTTTATAAAGGAATCTTTCCGTCGTTTTCAAAACAAGGTCCTTTTTAACCTTTTCGACAGAATTGAGGTAAGAATGTTTTTTTTAACTTATACGGCGGGTACGGTTATTTTACGCCGTTATAAAATCTTCAAAGCTTTCCTTACAAGCTTATAAGAATATTTTCAAAGAAAATGTTTTATTTTATATGAATCTTAAATGATTTCAAAATAAAAGGAGATACTTCTTTAAAAATAATTTTGATTTCATCTATGTCAACATCCTTTGATGGATTTTAAGATTATTTGAAGTTGATTTATTATGATACAAAACTTCTATATTGTATTGAAGGTTTTGTGATATGTTTGACTGTGGATGTGCTATTTTTATACCATTCATAGTTTATGGTGAAATTATTGACATTTCGTATGCTACTTTTAATACGAATGTTTATGTTATGTTTAAACCTTTTCATATGGGAATGCATTGGACTTAATAAGTGACGGGTGGAGCCCGCTATAGCTCCTCGATGCATCGGTAGGTCTCATGAGACAAACTAGTGTCTTGGCACAAGGCCTTGACAAAATCTTATTTGTAGTCTTGGCACGAGGCCTTGGCTATGTGGTTATGATAGTCTGGCATTATGCATTCCAACATTATGAAAGTGGTTATTGATATTGCATGTGATTATTCGATTAGTAGAATATCCATGTGAACAAGTAAATGGCATTATTTCATTTTACTTTTGCCATACTATGTTGAAGTTCAATTTTAAAAGGCTTTTGTTTTAGTAATTCATTGCCTTAAATGTTTATGCTTATTTTGAATGTTCCGCTATATTGTTATCCTTACTGGGCATTTGAGCTCACCCCTTTTCTATGTTTTATTTTTCCCAGGAAGTGAAGATGTAAGTTATGAATGACCTGCAGGGATATTATGAGGGGATTTTAGTGTGGACTGTGGAAACATTATGTTGTTGTAGTAGTTTTTGATTTTATGATGTAATGTAAAACTTATGAATATATCTAGTGTTTCCAAGGCTACTAAACCAATCGGTCTTTCGAGATTTGATCTTTCTTGTGATCATGCCAATGTTACGAAGTAATGCACCGACTCTGGGTAGCTGGGGTCGGGGCGTTACAGTTGGTATCAGAGGAAGTTTAGTACAAACCTTGGAAGCTATATTTAGATAAACTCTGATTAGAGAACGTAGACCTAAGATGAACTTTGAGGATTAGTATAGAAGAATTTCCTAAAATTTTGGTATTGTAGAGATTTTGTGAGTTTTCCGAGCAATACATCCCTGTCTGGATACGAGCAGGTAGAGGCGGCTCTGGCACAGATGTACCTAGGGGTAAAACCCGAAAACACCGCTTTGAGCTAGACTCGAACGGGAACTGGTGCACGACAACGGGCCTTGCTGCACTCTTGGTTACGACACTCCCGGGGGATATGCTTAGGATAACTCTCATTTTCTTTACAAATCATTATGAAGGGTTTATGAGTATATACTTCCTCAAAGAAAACATTTTTATGATTATGGATTATATCCATAAATAGTTCAATTTATGTTAAGTGTTTTATAAGTATGGGATTATGTATTTTGATTCATAAACTGATCTAGTTTATGCCATTGTTTAGAAATGGCGCCTAGTGGAAGAAATGGAAACCGTATCAATGCACTCACTCCATGTAGGGATTGCCCTCCTGCTCAAGATAATTATAGTGGGGCTGGTGATGTAACTGGTGCCGATCAGCTAATCACCATACTGGGACAACTTACTCAGGTTATGAATAATAACCTTACCCGTATGGAGCACCCTGATCCGCAGCGTGGAGGATCAATGTTAGATCGATTCATGAGACAACAACCACCAACGTTCAATGGGAGTACAAATCCCTTAGTAGCTGAGCAATGGATATTTTCCCTAGAGAAAATATTTCAGGCTTTGGGGAGTAGTGAAAGGGAAAAAGTTACCATGGCAGTTTACCGCCTCACTGGAGATGCTGATCAATGGTGGTCATTGATTCAAAACATGAAGGAAGATGATGAAGTATCAAACATGGAATGGATGGAGTTCAAAGATCTGTTTTTAGAAAAATACTTCCCTCGCGACCATCGAGCAGATATGGAAAGGCAATTTCTGAGTCTGAGACAAAAGGAGGATGAGAATGTCACAAAGTATGAGGCTAACTTTACAAGGTTAGCGAGGTACGCTGGTGATTATATTTGCAACCCAAGAAGTAAGATTGATCGTTTATTTGATGGGTTAAAACCATTTCTCCGTCGAGCATTAGTCTCACAATCCTTTTCATCATACGAAGACATTGTCTCATGTGCTATCAAGACCGAAAAGGAATTCTCTAAGTCTTATGACTTTAAAGCAAAGCAAGAGAAGAAGAGACCTGCTGATCAATTTGGGAATGGAAATAAGGGGAAGAAGGGAAAGGTTGAATATCCATCTTGTGGTAAATGCGGGAAGAAACATCCTGGTACTTGCTTGAAGGGAATGGGAGTCTATTACAAGTGTGGTGAAAAAGGCCACCAAGCTCATGATTGCAAGGGGAAGAAGGAAGCTACCAACGTTCAGTGCTACAATTGCAGGGAGATGGGGCATTATGAAAATGCATGTCCTAAGCGTCAGGAGAACTTACCTCAGAAAAGGACAAGGGATCAAGTCCATGCTTATGCTATCACTACTGCTGAGGTAGAAGCTCCTAAAGACGTGGTGGCAGGTAATTTAATGGTTTCCTCAAGTTTAGCAAATGCATTATTTGATTCTGGATCATCGCATTGTTTCATATCTTCCCAGTTTGCTAAGAAAATTAGATATTTCCAATTTGATTTAATAAGGGAGTTGTCAGTTAAAACTCCTAAGGGAAGTATCGTTGCAACAAAGTTTTGTGAATCAGTCCCCATTAGAGCACATAAATTTTCTTTATCTGCTGATCTCATCGTCATACCTATGATTGAGTTTGATATAATCCTCGGTATGGACTGGCTTTCGGGCTATGATGCGAAGATTTATTGTAAGAAGAAAGAGGTTACGATTCTTGATGATAATGATAAGGAACACCTTATTTTTAGAGCAGAATCGTCACCACCTAATTCTTATTTAGATCCACCCCCAGTAGCTCAACTTAATTCAATTATTGGGGAGGAAGAGAATGAAATAACTGTCGGTGAGGAAAGGAATGTTCAAATAGAGGATGTACCTGTTGTGAAAGAATTTTTAGATGTATTTCCGGAAGATTTACCTGTACATCCTCCAGAACGAGAAGTTGAATTTTCCATTGATTTGATTCCTGGATCAAGGCCTATATCGAAGACCCCTTATAGAATGGCCACTGTAGAATTAGTCGAACTAAAGAAACAACTAGAGGAATTGAGTAATAAGGGATTTATTCGCCCTAGTGTTTCTCCATGGGGAGCTCCTGTTCTTTTTGTTAAAAAGAAAGATGGATCTATGAGGTTATGTATTGACTACAGGGAGATCAATGCTATAACGATAAAGAACAAGTATCCCCTACCTCGTATTGATGATTTATTTGACCAACTGCATGGAGCTCAATACTTTTCAAAGATTGACCTTCGATCTGGATACCATCAGTTGTGTGTAAAGAAGGAAGACATTCCGAAAACAGCATTTCGAACCAGGTACGGGCATTATGAGTTTACTGTAATGCCGTTTGGATTGACTAATGCACCCTCTGTATTCATGGATCTGATGAATAGAGTTTTCAAGGAGTATCTCGATGAATTTGTGGTGGTATTTATTGATGATATCTTAGTATACTCCAAAACCTACAAAGATCATGAAAATCACTTGCGCATTATCTTGAAGACTCTGAGGAGGCATGAATTATATGGGAAGTTTAGCAAGTGTGAATTCTGGCTTCAGGAGATTTCTTTTCTTGGCCATATTGTCTCTAAAGATGGAATCTCTGTTGATCCTTCTAAGACCAAGGCAATCCAAGAATGGCCAGCACCTACGAGTATAACTGAGGTACGTAGTTTTATTGGCTTGGCAGGTTATTATCGACGTTTCGTCCAGAATTTTGCCCGATTGGCTAACCCATTAACGAAGCTCACACGTAAAGGGGTTAAATTTGTTTGGACAAAAGAGTGTGAAGAATGTTTCGAAGAACTGAAGAGAAGATTAGTCAATGCTCCTATATTGACTCTACCATCGGGGAATGATGGGTTCGTTATTTATAGTGATGCATCAAAGAAAGGACTTGGCTGTGTCCTTATGCAGAATGATAGAGTTATTGCCTATGCATCACGACAGTTGAAAATTCATGAACAAAACTATCCTACTCATGATCTTGAGTTAGCAGCTGTGATCTTTGCTTTGAAGATATGGAGGCACTACCTCTATGGTGAAAAATGTGAGATTTATACTGATCACAAGAGTTTGAAGTATATTTTCTCACAAAAAGAACTCAACATGAGGCAAAGGAGATGGCTTGAATTACTCAAGGATTATGATTGCACGATACACTACCACCCGGGGAAGGCAAACAAGGTGGCAGATGCTTTGAGTAGAAAAGACCATGGAGTTCTGAACATGATGAGAATTGAAAGGGATCCAATTTTCATGGATCTAGAGAAGATGGACATGGGAATAACCAGGGAAGGTGAAACATCAATGCTTTTTCAAATGGTTGCCAAACCATCTTTACTAGAAAGGATTAAGAGTTCTCAGACCGATGATGAAGAATTCCAAAAGAAGATTAAAGCTGTGAATGATGGGAGATTGAGAGACTTTGTGTATGAAGATGGAATTTTGAAATTCGGGAAGAGACTTTGTGTTCCCGATATACCTGATCTAAAAAGGGAATTGCTGGATGATGCTCATAGTTCCAATTTCTCTATACACCCTGGGAGCACCAAAATGTATAGAGATTTGAAGGAACATTTTTGGTGGGACAACATGAAGAGGGAGATTGCTGATTTTGTGTCAAGATGTATGGTTTGTCAACAAGTGAAAACTGGAAGGCAACAGCCTGGAGGAGTCATGCAACCTCTTCGCATACCGGAGTGGAAATGGGACAATATTACGATGGACTTTGTCATGGGGCTACCAAAGACTCCTAGAAGGAACGATGCAATATGGGTTATTGTTGATCGTCTTACCAAGTCAGCACATTTTCTTGCTATAAGAGAAGATCTACCCCTGGAACATCTAGCAAGACTATATATTAATGAAGTTGTGAGACTTCATGGAGTACCCTTATCAATTGTTTCTGATCGTGATCCCCGTTTTACTTCAAGATTTTGGAAAAGTCTTCAGAAATCCCTGGATACTGAACTTCATTTGAGCACTGCTTACCACCCTCAGACAGACGGACAATCAGAACGGACTATTCAGACCTTAGAAGACATGTTGAGATCTTTCTCACTTGATTTTCAGGGTATGTGGGATCAATATTTACCACTAGTAGAATTTTCCTATAACAATAGCTTCCATTCGAGTATCCAGATGGCACCATATGAAGCGTTATACGGAAAGAGATGTCGTACACCAACCTGTTGGGATGACGTTGGTGAAAGAAAACTTGTAGGCCCAGAACTGGTGGAGGAAACGGTGGAAAAGGTGAAGGTAATCCAAAATCACATCAAAGCAGCTCAAAGTAGGCAGAAGATCTATGCCGATAATCGAAGGAAGGATTTGGAATTTCAAGTCGGTGATCATGTTTTCCTAAAGGTATCTCCGTGGAAGGGAGTCATACGTTTTGGTAAGAAAGGTAAATTGAGTCCCAGGTACATCGGACCTTTCGAAATTCTAGAACGAATTGGGGCTGTAGCTTACCGATTGGCAATGCCGCCAAGTCTCTCCAAAGTTCACGATGTGTTCCACGTATCTCTGTTGAGAAAATACATGCCTGACCCAACGCATGTACTCACCTATGAGGAATTAGAACTGGAACCTGATCTGTCTTATTGCGAAGAGCCCGTCAGGATTCTTGATACAAGAGAACAAATACTGAGAAACCGGACGACGCGTCTGGTAAAAGTTTTGTGGAGAAATCATAAGATGGAAGAGGCAACGTGGGAACCCGAGGAACTTATGATGAAGAACCACCCGAGTCTTTTTATGCAGTAATACCCTAGAAATTGCGAGGACGCAATTATTTGAAGGAGGGGAGAATGTAACACCCCAAGCTTCTACGGTACGTTTCCCTTCGAATAATGCGATAGCGTGTGTTGTACGCAACCTCGAGTTCTAACACACACCACAACTAATTAAACTAGCCGTTGTGAATAGTAATACCTAATTTTTGAAATCATATATATTTTATATTTCAAAATGGACTTCATTTTTGGATTCGGAATATCGAAATTAGCCTAGGGTGAAATTTTGGTACATTTCGGATAACTTTCATATTTTGATGAATAGTGAAAATTTCTAAATTTTAATTAAAAACAACTTTTTTAATCAAAATAATTAATAGTGATAAATTATGAATTTGAGTGGTTTTAAAGTATATTTAGAATATATTTTTACCATTCAATTTAATGTTTATCATTGGACATAATTTTACAATTAAATGGAACATAAACAAGTGTCGATCTTTTGATAGTTATTATCTCTTAAAAAAACACGCCTTTTGTTTTGACAGCGGGAATTAATTTTAAATTAATTTCTGCCACTTCTGTGTTTTGAATTTATAAAAATGGATTCCATATTTGGAATCAGGATGTTCAAATTGTTTAAATAGGTAACTTTTATTTTTAGACATTTTGAATAATTACTGCGGTAAATATTTTATTTACCATGGTTAAGGGTAAATCCGGTAAATAAGGGTTAAAAAAATAATATTATAATAATACTAAATTACCCTAAAAACGTGTCTTAACCCTATTGGTTGATAGATGGTCGACCATGGGCATCTTGGTGTCAATTTTGGGACCCCATGGATCCACTTGTAAGTGATAATGACACTTTATTTTAATTTAGTTAAAATGAATACAAAAATGACACAAGCATATATCTTTTAGAACAACAATTTTTACATAGGGTTATATATGTTGGATTTTAGATTATAAATATTCATTAGAAAGCTAAAAAGATTTACTACACAATGATATTTTATTTATAATTTTTAGACATTAAATAATTTATTTTATTTATGACACAATGATGATGCAGTAATTACTAAAATAGTGAAAAATTAAAATAATTGATATTATAAATACCCAAATAAATATAATATGAAACTTTTAATGAATTAAACTAATTTTCTAGGTTAATATGATATATTAGTATTGATTTAATGGACTTTGTTCGAAGTAATCAATCTGTTATGAGTTTCACAAAAATCAACTATTGAATAGTGTCAAAATTGACATAAAAGAGTTCTTAAAACAAATATTATATAATTAATTAATATTAAATTCCTAAAAATCTACGGTTCGGCCAAGAGACTTATATTATGATAGGTTAATCATTAATGGACCACTTGGGGGTCTCTTGGATGTATATAGTAAGTTTATTAACCATATTATATAAAAATACAAAGAGACATTGTAAAAGTGAAACTAATTAACTTAGAGTTAATACTTAAAGATAAGGTTAATATAAGTACCCAAACCTGTCTAAATTCTATTGGATGAGTTTTTTTCGACCTATCCCCACCTCATCCTTTGAATAGTCAACTTTGGTGCCTTTTGAAACCGAATATGAATTTATTATAAATTAATATTTCTAGCTTTTCCAAAGGTGCCCCTCACCCCTCTTATAAAAGGGCACTCCTCTTTCTCATTTCTTCACACCTTCAAAGCCTTTTGGTTCGGCCAAACTCTGCCCAAATACTCTCCCAACATCCCTCACTACAACCTAGAGGCCTTAGTTTGATCAGAAAGCCAACCTAAGGAGCCCTTTTGATCAAATCAAAAGGAAGAACCCGAAGAAGAGGTAATGATTTCACCACCCTTTTCTAAGTTCATTTCTTCTTCCAATTCTTCTTCCTTTGTTCTTACCATTCTAAAATAATAACTCCAGTATCTCACATATACTGTGATGTTATTATAAGTATGGTACAACCATATTCAGTATTCTATCCACCCTTTGAATAACATGTCACCATACGTGCGTACGTACGGCTTACCGTCTCCACGTCGTGGTGTAATTGTTATTCAATATAATATTATTTGGATGGGTATAATAATGACGTGTAACTCATGTAAATAATAAATATAACATGTTAATGATTCTGTATATATGATATACCATTCATTTATATATTATTTTAATATCAAAAGAATGATATTGTCGCTCGTGCGTACGTACGGACTACCGTCTCAACGAACGCGATGAGATTCATTCTCCATCGTATCCATTCAAGTATAATTATCATTTTATGATTTAAAAATGATGTTTAAGGACTTGATATCATTCTGGATATGAATAAGATACAACAAACATGGCGTATGTAACAAAACATATAAAAGAAAATGAGTAAGTTAACACCCGAAACGATGATAATTCTAAGATATTATTAATAAATCAATGTTAAAAGATCATATATGATATCATATTAATATATATGATTCTTGTATAATTTAATAACAATTATTTCACCATTATACAGGAGGTTAACCTACCCCAACCAAGGAAAAGTACAAGGTAAGGGTTATTTCACAATCTCTTCATTATCCGAGGTTGTATTATACGTAATAATCTACTGGGATCTCGTTATCATCCACATCCATGTTTCTTCAAAATGTATTTCAAAACATTTTTACTATTTACAAGAATATGGGTTAAAGTCATTTATACCCTTGTTTGACTTTTTATAAGAGGTTTATAAAGGAATATTTCCGTCATTTTCAAAACAAGGTCCTTTTTAACCTTTTCGACAGAATTGAGGTAAGAATGTTTTTTTTAACTTATACGGCGGGTGCGGTTATTTTACGCCGTTATAAAATCTTCAAAGCTTTCCTTACAAGCTTATAAGAATATTTTCAAAGAAAATGTTTTATTTTATATGAATCTTAAATGATTTCAAAATAAAAGGAGATACTTCTTTAAAAAGAATTTTGATTTCATCTATGTCAACATCCTTCGATGGATTTTAAGATTATTTGAAGTTGATTTATTATGATACAAAACTTCTATATTGTATTGAAGGTTTTGTGATATGTTTGACTGTGGATGTGCTATTTTTATACCATTCATAGTTTATGGTGAAATTATTGACATTTCGTATGCTAGTTTTAATACGAATGTTTATGTTATGTTTAAACCTTTTCATATGGGAATGCATTGGACTTAATAAGTGACGGGTGGAGCCCGCTATAGCTCCTCGATGCATCGGTAGGTCTCATGAGACAAACTAGTGTCTTGGCACAAGGCCTTGACAAAATCTTATTTGTAGTCTTGGCACGAGGCCTTGGCTATGTGGTTATGATAGTCTGGCATTATGCATTCCAACATTATGAAAGTGGTTATTGATATTGCATGTGATTATTCGATTAGTAGAATATCCATGTGAACAAGTAAATGACATTATTTCATTTTACTTTTGCCATACTATGTTGAAGTTCAATTTTAAAAGGATTTTGTTTTAGTAATTCATTGCCTTAAATGTTTACGCTTATTTTGAATGTTCCGCTATATTGTTATCCTTACTGGGCATTTGAGCTCACCCCTTTTCTATGTTTTTTTTTCCCAGGAAGTGAAGATGTAAGTTATGAATGACCTGCAGGGATATTATGAGGGGATTGTAGTGTGGACTGTGGAAACATTATGTTGTTGTAGTAGTTTTTGATTTTATGATGTAATGTAAAACTTATGAATATATCTAGTGTTTCCAAGGCTACTAAACCAATCGGTCTTTCGAGATTTGATCTTTCTTGTGATCATGCCAATGTTACGAAGTAATGCACCGACTCTGGGTAGCTGGGGTCGGGGCGTTACACGGTCGTTCTTTAATCTACTGAATAATAAACCAAAGTTAATTTATACTTGAGTAATAACCCTTTTTAAATTTATTATTCTATTTATATCACTTATTACCATGTTATAAACATTATGTAACCATTTAAGTTAATAATGTTCCTTTTGTCAATATTTGGTACTTGAGTCAAAAATGGACTTCTTATAATTACATGTTGTTCATGTGGTAAAAGGTTAATTATATCCAGAATGATATTAATGATTTATATATCATATATATCATATATATCCATCATATACATGTATTTATAATTGTACATAACATATGGAGGTAAGAAATGAAATGTACCGTTCATGGAGACAATAAGTCGTACGTACACATGAATGCTACTTTCGTTTATATTTATTATTTTAATGGAATTAAAACATAATGATACATAGGTATATTATAATTCCAGTATAATATCATATATAATATCATTAACTACATTTTTTATACATCCCACATAAGGCATTAACGAATCACATCACTTTGAGGGGGAGGTAGTCCGCACTTCCTCAAATGAGATTATCATATTTACCGACTATAGAAACCATAAAGTCTTGATATAATTGGGATGTAAAGAAGAATAAAGAAATAATAAACATAATATATATCATATATGAATATAGTTCCATCATAATGGCCACCATCAGAGGCGGTAAGAGAAAATCGAACAATCATCGTTTCGTGAGGCATCAGTTCGCCATCCACAGAAACATTATGTTCTTCATCCATTAGATAGAGGTGTGTGTAAGTTTAGTTCTAATATATATCATAAAAACATCCTAGTATATTTAGGATACTGGTGTTGTTACAAAATAAAGGATTAAAAAGAGTTTAGGGGTTGGAGAAGTAGAATAAAAGAAAACAATTTGAGAGAAATTGTAACCTTTAATTAGGGTAACTTCCTTTGGTTTGAACCAAAAGGACTTCTTGAAGTGTCTTATAACTAATTTAAGGATTCTAGGGGGAGAAGAGTGATGTAGAAAGCTTAATTGGGTAGAGTTTGGACGAGCCAAAAGTCTTGAGAGGTGTGAGGAATTGCATAGAAGTGGTCTCCTTTTATAAGGGAGATGAGGGGCTCTTTTGGAAAGTGTAAAAATATTATTTTATTATAAACATATCTTCGGTTTCAAAAAGTCCAAAAATCATTAAATATGATGATATGATGACTCATGGTCTAAATAAAATCATACAATCAGAATTGGACATGTTTTGGATAATATTTTAATCATTATAATCTTATTTATTTAAATCATCTATTAATGAGGTAAACACTGCATCATTATTGTTTCATAAATAATTTAATTCATTTGATGTCTAAAAATTATGAAAAAAATACCATGATGTAGGAAATCTTTTTATATTTCTAATTAATATTTATAGTAGAAAATATGACTTATATAACACCATGTAAAAATTAATTTACTAAAGTATTTTTGTTAATGTCAATTTTGTCATTACATTAAATTAATTAATCCAAATTGTCATTATCACTACCAAGTGGCTCAATGGGGTCCCAAAATAGACCCAAATAAGCTCATGGTCGGCCACTACTCATCCAATAAGTTTAAGATAAATTTTAAGGTACTTTTTAACTATTATAATATTTCGTTAACCTTGAATTACCCTATTTACTTTTAACCATGGTAAATAAAAGAAAAAAGTTACCATTCACCAAAAAATATTTTTATCTTATTGAACCACATTTTACTCCTTGATATTAACCGTGTTTCTCAGATTTTCGAAATTCAACTCACAGAAGCGGTAAAATTAAGTTTTATGAACAATTTCAAAAGCTCTTAGGAGGTGGGTAAAAGACGGTGAAAAGTTCAATACAATTTTTATAAATCTAAAATTATTATAAAATGAATCCAATGAATTTAATTGAACTTATATTAGTATTATGTATCTATGTTGACCTAAAATAAATTTAAATCAAATAAATTATTATTTAATTAAAAAGTGGGTTTTAACCAAAAACCCAGTGTTTTCACTATTCATCTAAAATTGATAGTTTTCAGAAAAATACCAAAATTTCACCTTAAGATAATTTAGATATTCCGAATCCAAAAATGATGAATATTTTTCAATATTCAAAACATATAAGTTTCATTAATTAATTTTAAAATTAATTCTCGTTATCAAAACAAATAGCGTGTTTTTAAGAAACAATAACTATCAAAAGATCGACACTTGTTTATGTCCAATTTCAAATTGAAATTAAGTTCAATGACCAACATTGGATTAAATGGTAAAAATATATTCTAATTACACTTTAAAAAAATTAAAAAGATAATATAACCCAATTAATTATTGCGATGAAAAATGTTGTTTTTAATTAAAATATAACATGGTTTTACTATTCATTAAAATATAAATGTTATCAGAATAATATGAAAAATTTATCCATAGTAAATTTTTATATCCTGATTCCAAAGAAGAATTTTATTTTGTCAAATTGAATTATAGATATGTAAAAAACGATATTTAAATTGCTTGCTCCATCAAAAGGAGGAAAAACTGCATTTTTTGAAAAATACATATTTTACCCGAAAAAATTAGTTTGTTATCATACCATGTTCTAGAAAATATGTAAGATGAATAATAAAGTTATAAAATTCAAAATGCATTTAATACTATTAATAACGTCTAGTTCATATTATTATAATAATATATCATTGTTTAGTGAAACCCGATATTGCGTACTACACACGCTGTCGAGGAAGGTCATGATTGCATGTAATGCAAGCCAAGTAAGGGATGCGTGTAGTGTAAGCTCCCTTTTCTGTTACGTAAAACATAATCAAAACTTATTTCATTTATACATTGAAAAAAATCTATACTTAATGTTGCGTAGAATAATTCCTACAAAACAAACTTGAAATTATGTGTAACACGAGCCAAGAATAGTGTTGCGTATACTGCAAGCTAATGCGGTGTTTCGTATTGCACAAGATAATCTTAGTGTAGCATAAAACACATGACATCAAATAAATTAAAAGGAATACTTATCATAAAATCTCGGGGTGTTACACTGCATCCCTACTTGAACCATCTTCATGGATGAAACTCGAGGGAGATCTCTCCAACGAGCTCAGAAAGAGTAAGGAAGTTCCCTTACAAAGGAAAGGGACTTCCCTGACATGATAATACTAAAGATCAGTTATCAGATACTTCATATAATAATCAACCTAGGCTTGTAGGCATAACTAGATGACCAAATCCACCAAGGGTAGAAGTGCATTTTGCTTCTGTTCCAAGGGATGATCCATCTATAGTAGGTGCTTTAGCCCTAATGAACCTATGAATGAACATCTTTATTCTAGGAAATTTACACCTTTGGACTAGAATTATGATTTTTTGAAGTGATTAGCTTTGGTGTCAACCAAGTTGTCAATCCTTAATGCTATGATTCTATCAAAAGACCTCTATGAATCACTTATTGAGGCCTTGTCAAGACCTTAAGAATTATAGGTTTAGGTTATTGTTGCTCAAGTGTATCATATAGAGAATGATCCTGTAAAATTCCACACAGTCATATCTTTCACAAACTAAGATGAGTATTCCTTTATAAAAGGACATGTCAGACCCTTGTATATATCTAACAGGTTAAATGACATTGATATTAGACGAGAATTCATTGGAAATGGATCATGATTCAACTAAATCCCAATCTTAACACTCTGTCAATTGAGCTTCAATGAATATCACTTTTCCCCCTATACCCTAATGTTATAGTATTATAAAAATAATGAGAAAAAACCTCTTATAGAAATAAAACTCATAACTTAATTTGGATATCTATGGCATCCCTCCTTTTTATTACATAACTTTTCATTACATTTTAAAAATAGAGGTTATTTAAATGTTTAGTGCATTTTAAATAAGTTAAATAATATATGAAACTTAAAAACATACTCTATTACACTTTGAATAATTCTTCAAGTTTCATCCTAAGTAAATTTATTGTATCACATAACCTGGGGACATATATCAATGGAAATGGTGAGCAAAAAGCCTATTAAGGGTAAACAAGGGAAACTATTTACTTCTGATCTTGAGGAATAACAATACTAACTTGAGTAAAAACATAAAGAAATGATAAATACACATATAATAATAAAAAACCTGAATCATAACTTTAAAATGTGGTTGTAACATTTAATTGAGTCATTAATAAGCATATTACCAAAGTTTATCATCGAGGTGTCATAAAAATTACGAAGGTTATTCACCAAGGTATCATAAAAATTATCATCTGTAGAGATTAAATTTTTACCCAATTAATTGGAGTTCTATAAGGTAAAACCCTTAATATTTATTAATTAACGTGATCCACAAATATCATAATAAAACATCTCTTAAATAATTAGTGGAGAATAAAAGAAATGCGTTTCATTTCAAAATCATGGTGTTTGAGAACGTGCTTAAAAACAAGATCCTTTTATCATTTGAAAACCATAGAAAAGGAATGGGTGTTTCATTTATGGTAATACTAGAGTTAAAATAGATATTTTTTAACCCTTTGAGAAGATAGTGGTTTGTTTATTTACAAAAATAAAAGAAAATAATTTCTTCATAAAAATAGAGAAATTTTGAGATGAAAATCCAGCAGCATAACGGGTATGAAACATGGTTTTTCAAAACATTAAAAAGAGAGGAGAAAATGTTATATCATTCATAAATGACTCCTAATATAGTAAAAGGGTATAATAAAATGGATATAAAAACATAATATGGAAATTTTGAAGACATACTACATAAAAAGAGTACTTGAATGGAAAAAAGAAAAGTTGAGAATTCCCTTACCTTGAAGAGTGAATCCAAAAACTAGATTATTGGGACCTTAGGGGATTGAGGAAAACATGAGAGGAATCCATTGGAGGTAGTAAAATCATATATTTGTTGAGGATTTCTTAATTAATGGAAATGAAGGAATGGTGGGTATTTATAAAAAAAGTGATTGTGTTTTTATTAATTTTTTAGGACACCTCAGTAGAGGTATTTGCGAAACATGGGCTTTCCCAAGGTATTGGACACTTGGGAAACCTCATATGATATTTTAATCCTCAATATTCGACCATAATTATTAAATCATTATAACATCATTAATCATGTCATTAAACATAAAAAAACTCAAAACTGTATATTTAATATTCACCAAAAATTCATCTATTTCAAAAAAAAATACAAAAATTCAACCTAAACATTTTTTAATGTATTGAATTTAAAAATGAACTCAATTTTATAAAAATTAATTTTCCTTTTAAAGTAAATTAATTATATATTTTTAAATAAACATTTGTGTTTTATAAATATACTAATATTTAACCAATAATTTATAACACATTTATTTACATATAATGTGATATAATTATATCACATTACCAATTAATATTCCTAGAATATATTTATACTTCTTTAGGTGAGGTTACAATTCCATTGGTCAAATTACAATTCATAAGGGTAACATTACAATTCTAAAGGGTCAAGTTACTATTCACTAAAAAATTAAGTTGATCCTATCAGACTCTAAATATCTTACTGGTCTCAGCTATGTATATCTGTTTAACAAAAATAATTTTACAGAATCAATTATTTAAATTATAATAATTGAATAAAAATACAGGATTTTTAACTATTCATCAAAAATATGAAACTTCTTATAAAATACTAAAAATTCAACTGAGATTAATTTTGGCATTTGAAATTAAAAATTAATGTTTATTTAACCATAATAATCCTCTAAGTACGAGAAATCATTGAGAAATACAATTTTTACCTATAAAATAAATTTATCAAATTTTTCTCAATTAAACGTATATTTTATTAAGAAAAAATATTCTTAAAATGGAAAAGTTGAAATAAAAAAATTATTAAAACAAAGGGATTACATATTATGTAAATAGGGACGTAACACATAAACCTTATAACACCTGCATACGACCTAAGGTTAAGGTGTGTGACGGTGATAGACTCTTGGGGCGACTCAGATAACATCACTCGAGTGGTAATATCCACTAACATGAACTTCTCTCAAATGAAATTTCACTCAAACTTAACATGTTGAGGACCAGGTTGGGATTGGTCCAAAGTGAAGCCCTGTGATGTTACCTCCTTCCCAATATCTGACAAAAGGGCTTTGTATGGCACAATTCTACTAGATGAGGTCATCATCTCTTATTTCTTCATTAATTAACCGTTATCATTTCTATTTATAATAAAAATTATAAAATTAAAATTATTATTAAGATTATTGTTTCCAATGGTCATATTGACCAACGGTCATAATTTACCAATGGTCATATAACGGTCAAAACCCAAAGGTCTCATTTCAATATACTTACTTCATTATTAATGAGAAATAGTTATGTGGTGTTAAATAATATAACATGAATTTTTAGGAAATTATTATTATTCAAAAAAAATTGGATTGTTACATTATTCCCCACTTAAGAAGTATTTTCCCTAAAATTTCAACTCATTCTCTCGGTTGAGAAAAGGTGAGGGTACTTATGCTGCATTGTTTCCTCTAGTTCCCACATCACTTCTTCATACATGTGTTTCCTCAATAACACTTTGACTAGGTGGGTAGTCTTATTGTGTAGAACCTTGTCCATATGGTCCATGATCTCCACTGAAAACTACTCATAAGAGAGATCATGTTCCAGTTGTACCACCTTCGGATTCAATACATATGAAGGGTCAGGTATGTACTTCCTCAAAAGAGATACATGGAGAACACCATGAACTTGAGATAGATTTGGTGGAAGTGCTAGTTAAAAGGTCACTGCTCCTATATGATCAAGAATTTTATAAGGGCTAATGTACCTACGACTAAGCTTCCCTTTCTTCCCAAATATCATGACTCTCTACCATGGTGAAATTCAAAGGAAGACTATATCGCCAACTTCAAACTTCAAGTCCCTTCGATGGTAGTTAGCATAGCTCTTTTTTTGACTCTGACTAACCATAATGCATTTTTGGATGGACTAAACTATTTCTACCATCTCTTGTATAAGATCAGCCTCAATAAGCTTTCTCTCACCAACTTCATCCCAACATGTATGAATTCTACATCACTTCTCATATAGAGATTTATAGAGAGCTATTTGAATACTATAATGGAATTTGTTGTTTTTTGAGAACATAACTAATGGGATATGTTGATCCCATCCACCTTTAAATTCCATTGAGCATGTTATTATAATTTCCTTTAGTGTCTTAATAGTTAATTCAGATTGGCCATCAGTTTGGGGATGATAAGTCATACTGAAATTCAATTTAGTACTCAGAGCATGTTGAAGAATTTTACAGAATTTTTATGTGAGCCTTAGATCATGATCAGATATGATAGAATGTTGAACTCAATGTATCCTCACCACTTCCTTTACATGTATCTTGGAAATTTGGTCTAGAGGTAAGTTTTATTATATAAAATAAAACGGGTTGTCTTGGTCAGACGGTCTACTATAACCCATAACGCATTATTTCCTTTTAATGTTTTCAGGAGACCAATAACATAATCCATAGTGATATTGTCTCACATACATGATGGTATTGGTATTGGTTGTAATACCCCTTTAGGAAGTTGTAACTCTGCCTTCACATGTTGAAACAGAAGGCACCTTGTAGTGTAGTCATCTATCACCCTTTTCATGTCATCCCACCAATAATAATCATTAAGGTCTCTATACACTTTTTACTTCCAGGGTGCATAGAGAATGTGGAGCTATGAGATTCATATATAAACTCCTTAATTTCCAAAATATATGGAACACATAGCCTTATATGATATTTCAGTACCCATTATTGATCAATATTGAACTCCAGAAACTTATCATTCTTCACAGCCTCTATCTTATTCTATAATAAAGGATCTTCCCTTTTAAATTTATTAATCTTATCTATTAATTATGGTTGAGAAATCATTTGGGATAGGGTTTATTATGTCCCATACTTTAAGATTACCATGTCTAGTTTTACAATGTATTTGATGAAAGGAACTCTTTAAATCATAATCATTTTCATCACAACAGGGTCTTTCCTACTTGATTCATTGACAACATTGTTTTCTCTTACGGTATGATAATTAATTGAACAATAATAGTATTTAATAAGTTACAACCACATCCTCTGTCTCATTTTCAATTCCTTTTTTTGTGAAAATATACTTTAAACTTTGATGGTCTATGTATATATCACATTTCTCCCCATAAAGATAGGGCCTCCATATATTTAGAGAAAAAACAATCACAACCATCTCAAGATCATGCATTGGATAGTTCTTCTCATGAGGCTTAAACTTTTAACATGTAGAAGCAGTCACCATTTCATTTTTCATGAGGACACACCCAATCCCTTTCAGATATGCATCGTTAAAAATAACCAATCATTCTATAATGAAGGGTAGAGTTAACATGGGTTTAGTAACAAATCTCTTATTTAGATCTTGGAAACATTCCTTTGTCCAGATGAACTTATACCCATTTTGAGTTAACTTGGTTAGTGTATTAGAAATTCATTAATTTTTTTCCAAAAACCACTTATAATATCTTATTAAACCAAGGAAACTACGAATTTCAGAAACTATTGTAGGATGAGTCCACTCTTCCATAACCATTATCTTTGTATTTTAAATAGAGATTTCATCACTGGTTATGTGTTCCCTAATAGAGAAACTTATTGTAACCAAAACACACACTCTCTAAAATTCCCAAATAACCTCTCTTTAATTTGAGTTTTTATTATCACCCTTATATTATCCTCATGCTCCTTGAGAATTTTGGAATATATCATATTATATTCAATAAAACTACCACAAAGTTATCAAGGTAGTCCTTAAAGACTCTATTCATCAAATCCATAATAATAGAAGGTTCATTATTCAATGTGAAACTCATAATTCCAATATTTTTATTGGAAGGAATTATTCAGAATATATTCTTTTTTCACCTTCAGTTTATGATAACCAAATCAAAGATCAATCTTGGATATGAATTTATCCCCATGAAGCTGGTAAAATAAATCATCATTTCTTAGAAGAGGGTACTTGTTTTTAACTATGATCCCATTAAGTTCTCTATAATCAATGCATTTCCACATTGATCCATCCTTCTTCTTCACAAAGAGAATAGGTGATCCCAAGGAGACACACTTGGTCGGATAAACCTCTTCTGCAAAAGATCTTGGAGTTATTTCTTCAATTCATCCATCTCGACATTTTCCATTCTATATGTGGTTTTTGATATCTTATTTAATCTAGGCATAAGATAAATGGATAACTCTACATATCTTTTTGGGGGATTTCTAGGTTACTCATCATGAAGCACATCAATGTATTCCTAAACAATGGGGAAATTATCTATTTGTATACTTCTGTTCCATTATTCATATTCACTGATAAATTGCATAAATAATGCTTAGGTTGGTGCTTCTAGACAAAGCTCAGGTTGAGATATCACTCTTTTGAAGATAACTATAGGTTTTCCACTAAATACTACTGAGATTTCCTAGCTTCTACAGTTGATCTTATCATTATACATTGAGAGCTAGTCCATCTCAAGTATAATATAAAATTCCTACATGGGAATGACTACAATATTTTTGATGATATTATGCTCAAAAAATTAAATACTATAGTTTCTATACAGTTTTGATGCTATCATAATCCCCCCAAGAGTCTTGACTGATAGATCTACTTCTAGAAGTTGATGTATTGATTCTATATTCTTTGTAAACTTGTAGTAAATAATAAAATGCATAGAAGAAAAATAAAAAAAAGTACTTTCCATATTTGATAGAACAACAAGAATACATTCCACCACATCATCTGGATCTTTAAATTTAGTTTTCGTGTTATGAAAAGCACCTTTTATCTATTGCCATGTGATGAGGCTGATGGTGATTCCCCTCTACTACCCTCAAATTTGGATAGTGATTAGCAATGTGCCTAAGATCTCCACACTTGAAGCATTGGATTTCTGGTAGGACTTGTTCCATATTCTCTTTTTCATTAGTTTTGAGAAGTTGAGGCTTCACCTCACTACGATAATTTCAAGTGATATGGTCATCTCTTACACACTTATAACACTTCTTGCTCTCGAGAAGGGAGTTCCTCTAATTCTACTACCCATATTTGTTGCTTGTGGAACATTGAAATTTCTTTCCTCCTCTTCCTTGGTTAAAGATACTTCCCATGTTTGGATCCAAAGATCACTTCTTTTTATTCAACTTCTGAGACCACTGCGTCTCACCAAACTCTAATTCAACTTTCATAGCACTCCTTACGATTTCCTCATTGATGTCATAGTATCATTTGGATAAATTATTCCATTAATGAGGTCTTATTCCACCAAATAATCTATCAACCTTCCCATTAGAATCCATTAAGAGGATATAGGTATAATAAGAAATTCTTATGAAGTTCATCTCATAGCTACTGAAAAATTCATTCCCTTTTTGATTTAATTCAAGGAATTACTTCTCCACCTTTTTTCTAATTAAACAAGGAAAATACTTATTAAAGAATATTCACCTAAAATATTCCCATTACAAAGCTTAAATATCCCTTCTTAGCGTCATCTTTTTAATTAGTGCCGAAAACTGATCAACTTCTCCCTCTAAACCATACACATCAAGAGTGACTTTCACTTGTTCTGAAAAATGAAGTATATAAAAGATCTTATCTAAAGTGATTATCCAATATTCCATAATCAGTGGATTGGTAGATCCACTGAATGTTGGTAGTCGATGAAACATAAAGGACTCAATGGAAATTTTTTCCCTTCACAGTGTAACTGGTCTCTCACCTTGAGTCAAGTTATTTCCAATAACTTGAGTTAGTTGATTCATCATTCTCATGAAGGTTTTCATTTCTAATTCCATTAGAGGGTCATCAGTGCATGGTATTTTGTGCTCACCCTTTACATGGTTACTCCTATTTCTCTCCATTTTCTAATAGATGAAATCCTTAGTGAGAAACATGTTTCATAATCTTATAATTATAAAAGAACTTTTTTATTATATAACATCATAATGATTAATAAAATCTTGTGATTAACCAAACATATCCCCTAGGAGTGTCAAACCTGGAGTGTAGTAAGGCTCATTTTCATGCACTAGTTCATGTTAGAGTCTATCTCAAAGTGGTGTTTTCAGGTTTTAACCCCAGATACATCGGGGCTAGATCCACATTTACTTGTTCATATCCAGACATGGATTTATTTTTTTTGAAATTACTTAAAATTTCACCAAAAAACCTGGTAGTTTTCCTATATTTAAACTTTTCTATAGGGGTCTTCCTAAAGTTTTCAAATACTAAATTCCAAAAAAATCTAAAACGTCCTTTGATACCAACTATGGCATCCCACCTTTTTATTACATAACGTTTCATTACATTTTACAAATAGAGGATCTTTAAAAGTTCAATGTCTAGGAAATAAGGTACATAATACATGAAACATAAAACATTATTCTATTAAACTTAAAAAGGATTCATAAAGGTTCATAATAAGTTCAATTATTTCATCACATAACCTGGGGACATTCATCAAATTAAAGGGTGAGCATAAATCCCAGTAAGGGTAAACAAGTGAAAAAGTTTACTTGTGTTCATGAGAAATACCAATATGAAATTGAGAAATACATAATGTTCTAAAAAAGATGCATATAATAATAAAAATAACATTAGTAATAACTTTAAAATGTAGAAACAAAATTTAATTGAGTCATTCATAATCAGAGCAGTAAGGATTATCACTAAGGTTTCATAAAAATAACCAAGGCTATTCACCAAGGTATCATAAAACATGTCATCTTGAGAGATTATATTCTTTACCCAATGAATTGGATCACTATAAAGGCACACCCTTCATATTTATTAATTAATGTGATCCAAAAATATCATAATAAAACATCTCATAAATAATCCATGGAGAATAAAAGAAAGGGGTTTCATTTAAAAATCATGGTGTTTGAGAAAGTACTTAAAAATAAGATCCTTCTGTCATTTTAAAAACATAGAAAAGGAAGAAAGTTTTCATATATGTTAATACCATAATTAAAATATACCATATTTTAGTCCATGTGAATAACCCTAGAGAATATGGATGTTTGTTTATTCACAAAATAAAATAAAATATATTCTTTATAAAAAGAGAGAAATTTTGAGATGAAAATCCGACAACATAACAGGTATGAAACATGGTTTTAGAAATATTTAAAAAGAGAGTAGATAAGGTACTACCATTAATAAATTATTATTAATATATTAAAATTATATAATAAAATTTAAATAAGAAAATAATATGGAAATTTTATAGAAATACCCCATTAAAAGATAACTTGAATGGAAAAAAAAGCGAAGTTGAGAATTCCCTTACCTTGAAGAGTGACTTCTTAAACTAGATGATTGGGACATTTGGGGATTGAGTTAACCTTGGGAGGACTTATTGGGAGGTAAAAAAATCATATATTCATTGATGATTATTTTTGAATGAATGGAAGAAAAAGAATATGTGGTTATTTATAGAAAAAGTGAGGCGTTTTTTTATTAGTTTCCGAGGACACCTGAGTAGTGGTATTTAAAAAAAATGGATTTGCCTATGGTATTTTCCATGGTATTGGCCACTTTGGAAACCTCGTATCATATTTTAATCCTCAAGATTCAACCATAAACATTAAATCAATATTAATTCATTAATTATGTCATTAAACATACCAAAAACTCCTAACAGTATTTTTACTATTCAGCAGAAATTCAACTATTTCAGAAAAAGCCAAAAAAATCACCCTAATATTTTTTTGATGTATAGAATTAAAAAAGGAACTCAATTTTATAAAAATTAATTTAATTTTAAATTAAATTAGTTATAAATTTTTAAATAAACATTTATTTTTTATAAAAATATTAATACTTAACCAATAATTTCTAAAACATTTATTTACTTATATTATGATGTAATTATAACACTTTACTAATTAAGATGCCTAGAATATATTTATACTTCCTTAGGTTAGGTTACTATTCAATGGTCAAATTACTCTTTATAAGGGTAACTTTACTATTCTAAAGGGTGATGTTACTATTCACTAAAAAAATTAAGTTGATTCTATCAGACTCTAAATATCTTACTGATTGCAACTCTATGTGTATTTTTTTCAAAATAATTTCACTAAATAAAATATTTAAAGTATAATAATTATATAAAAAGTACATTATTTTCATTTTTCATTAAAAATAATAATATTCTTAGGAAAATATTAAAAATTCACCTGATATTAATTTTGAAATTTGGAATTCAAAAATAATTTTTATTTTTCCATAATAATTCTCTAAGTATGATAAATCTCAGAAAAGTAAAATTTTTACCTATAAAATAAATTTACCAAATTTTCATCAATTAAACATATATTTTATTAAGAAAAATTGTTCTTAAAACAAAAAATATGAAAAAAAAAGTTTATTAAAACAAAGGGATTACATTTTAAGTAATTATGGAAATGACACATAACCCCTTATAACACCAGTATACGACCTAAGGGTAAGGTGTATGATGGTGATAGACTCTTAGGCCACTGACTCTTCTTTCTGCATTAATTAACCATTATCATTTCTATTTATAATACCAATTATAATGTTAAAATTATTATTAAGAGTGTTTTTTTCAATGGTCATAATGACCAACGGTCATATAAAGGTCAAAACCCAAAGGTCACATTTCAATATACTTACTTCATTATTAATGAGAAATAGTTTTATTGTGTAAAATAATATGACAAACATTTTATGTAAACAATTATTATTAAAAAATGTTTGGGTCATTACAATATATCATGTCTAACTCATAATTCATGGTTATTAGGTAGGATACAACCTTCAATGTTCTGTTGGGAAGACCATGGATACATTAGCATTTGGATATCCCTGCGTCATACCACCAAAGCATCATGTATTGTATTAATATCCATATTGAGACATTTCATGGTGATAAAGCCCCATTTAAATCCTATGAATTATAATACCTTAATGTAGGATTCTACGAAAAGTAAGGGGAAAAGTTGGTGGTTGATGATGCTGGTTGCATCAATGCCTCGAATGGTTTGGAGATCATTCCAAAAAAACCCTTTCAAATATCTTATTGAAGAGAATGTGCACCCCATCAACCAAATAAAAGAGGTGTTTCTAAATACAAGAACACATCTAATGAATTTTGGGATGTGAATTGTGGAAACTGGGCCTAGAAGCACTATATAAGTTTTTAACTCTTTGAGGGATAATAAAAGCCTCAATGAAAATGTATTCATTCCAACCCCTGATTTTCAATTCATCCTTGTTTTATCAGCTAGGATGGAAGAATTAATTATGTCAATGGGATAATATAAATATTCTCATTCTTAGTCTCTCGCCTCCCCTTCAGAGAACCAAAATGGCCTCATGCCATCAATTGTTCCCAAAATGGTTTCTTCATGTTCTTGATTTCTAAAGGCTGACTCCTCCCCCAACTCTGAGAAAATAGCTTCACCACCTACATCCTACGTATAAGAGAAATAGTTAAAGCATGAGGAATATGGGGAAGAATAAGTCCTTGGGGATTACCCTCCCAGATTTAAGGAAGGTGTCTCCACCACTGTTGATGAGATCATAAAAATAAATCTGGGTACAGAAGAAGATTAATGACCAACTTTGATTAGTACATCCATTAATTATGAAGAATAGTATGCTTATACTTCTTTTATAAAGACACACAGAGATTTTTTTCACTTGGAATTACATAGAAACATTAGTCCCTGACCCTGATGTGGCCACCCATCACTTGGATTTTCCAAAAGACTCTCAGAGATTCCAACAGGCATCCATAAAAACACACATGACTCACACCTCCAAAATTAAGGCTGAAGTGGGAAAACCATCAAGGATTACTTCATCTGAGAGGTAAAGTATACAAAATGTCTAGCCAACATTATATCTGTGAATAATAACAATAAGAAAATCATAATTTTTATTGAATTCATCAATCTCGATCGGCATTGTTAGAAAGATTACTTCCGGGTTCCAATCACAGAACTCCATTAAAGTTACCAATCAGAGTGATTTTATCAATGAGAGGGCGAGGGTGTGAATCAGTGATACTATTTTTATTTAATGTTTCTTTTTTAATTGACGCAACCTTCACCTCCTGTTATAGATTTCAATTCCCTACGGAAAACCAATCCAACACACATCCACAAGAACACAAAGATATACAAGGTTCACTATTGAATAAGAATAGCTATTTCCTTGGTATGGTTTGGGAATAAACCAATTACATAAAATCCACTAGAAAAAAAGTACTTGGATTACAATGAGTAGGATATAACCTTACACCCATGAATCACTAGAAAATAGCCCCACTAGTGTGTGTCCACCCTCTTATAATAAGAAGGAAATACAATTGTCATGTAACAACTCATGTTACCTGAATTTATTTTAGATTAAAAAAATGTATTAAATTGAAATACAATTCTTCAATTCCTTACATAGAATAAAGTTAATAACCACCTACAATTTGTTATGAAACATTGATTCTGATCTATTCTGAGTTGGATTCCTCTGAGTTTGATTCTTCAAAAACAATTCTCTCAATCCAATTTTCTAATAGAATACAATAGAAATGAATTATCACCACTTCAATTCAGAATACAATTCTTCCTCAGTATAGAAATTTTGAGTACTGTAAAACCCAATATAGAAATCATGTTCTGATTAATTCATCCTGATACCAAAATCAGCTGAATACAATAGACAAGATGAATACAATGATCCGATGAATATGATAAATCATGAATACGATGATCATACAAATACAATCACTATAATGTTGTATCTTCCTAGTTTAAATTTCATCAGAAAAAACAAAATGGAACCACTTTCTCTCACTGAAAACTCATAGATCCTCTCTCTACTGTGATGAATAGTACACCATAGTCAAAATGTAAAACATACTCCTTTTATAGGTGACCTTCAAGGGTTTTGGTGGGAAACCTAAAAACCAATCCTGCTCAAACAAATTCACCCAAATCTGAATTTCTATTAAAATATCGAATACATTTTGACTTCATCAATTCTTCTTGATTATTCTCAAATCTTATTTAAACTAATATCTTTCTTCAGACTTTCATTTGAATCGTTAGTTTGATTTCAATACATGAGTCTGATTTTCCTCAAACATATTTCTTCATTACAAAGTTCTATATCAATTAAACACAAATGTATGAAGATATAAATATCATTACAAATTTCTGAATATGATTCTCTGAACTGATTTGAATTACAATATATCATTTGAATGTACATATCCCCCTTGGAAAATCATTCAGCAATCTCCTTTTCTTTTCTTTTCTCCTGATCCACTTGAGATTCAAAACTTCATTCACAATCTTGTGCTTGTACCATGACTTCCTTCATGACTTTAAATTTATTTGATAGTAGCTTCAGCAATGTCATACTTGGATTGGAAAGTATCATAACATTCCATTCATTCCATATTCTTTCTTTTCTTCTCAGCCTGAGTATGATCTTTTTTGAATACAATTGGCAAGGATACGATTATCCTAGGAATGATCATTCTAGATATGATCATTTCTTCTTACACCTAGATATTATAATTTTGAAAATCAATCGGTATCACCTCTTACTCTTCAATCAGCATCTCCTTTTCAATTGTTACCACCTTTTCAATCATCACTAATTTTTCAAAATAGCACCACATTTTAAAACTTCACCACATTTTAAAATAGAACCATGTATTAAAATATCAGTATATTTTAAAACAATTCCACCTTTCAAAGCAACACCACCTTTTAAAATAGCACCACATTTTAAAATAGCACAACCTTTTAAAACAGAACCACCTTTTAAAATAGTACCTCCTTTTAAAACAGAACCTTATTTTAAAACATTACCTCCTTTTAAAACAACACCTCCTTTTTAAACAACACATCCTTTTCAATTTGTATCACCTTTTCAATCAATACCACATTTTCATTGGCACCAGAACCAGTTTTCATCGGCACTAATTTCCATTGGCACCACTCTCCATCAGTACCAATTTACATCAGCACCCCCTTTTCATCCTAATTTCACCTGAATACAATTGTTTTGAAAAACATTCAGTATCACCAATTTTTATTTACCACTTGGATATGATAAATCGGGATATGATCCTATTTATATAGGAATCATATATTTCACTCTCCCTTTCTTCCATCAAGCTTGCATAACAAGTTCTCTATTAAACACATGATTTATGTGAAATACAAATCAACAAAGCATCATCACATTTATTTCAATCGTAGGCATAGAGAATCTGATTCAAAACATCCACTTAAATCATATCAGTTACAGAGTTAAACTAATGACATTCAATTCCTCATTACGATCTTCTCCCATTCTATACTCTATCTGTGTCCAATAAAAACCTTTTCTTTTAAAGTATCTTTTTCTCATTACGATGGACCTTCACAATGAGTATAATTATTTTGAAAACATGAGTCTGATTCTTTTCAAAACATAGATATGATTCTTTAGAAAACATGAATCTGATTATTTTCAAAAAAACCCTCAATACAATTATTTTGAAACCAATAGAATTTTTTTAGAAAACAAAATGATTCAGAATAAATTTATTTTTTCCAGGAAAAATCGATCACCCACAAAACATCTTTATTTTAATCCCTTTCAATCCAAAATCCAATTCTTTATATTTCTCGACATCTTTTATTTCTTCATAATACCAATCGATTGAAAAAAAAACAAAACCGAAACACAACTTGGGCCAAACAATCTTGATTGATGCAATAGATGGTTATAAAGCCTTCTCCATCATGGATAGATATTCAACATACAACCAAATTTTTACTGGACCAGAATATGAATAATACACTACCTTTAGGCCCCACTATGGAGTATTCTTATATCAGGTAATTCCATTTGGATTAAATAACATTGGTTTCATATACCAATGTGTCATGAATCACATATTCAAACCCCTCTTGGGGAAGTTTGTCAAATTCTACATTGAAAATATAGTGGTTATGTCTCAGAAACATTATTAACACCTAGAATACCTAGAAACCATCTTCAAGATGATACGATGGAATAGTCTTAAGATAATCCCCTTAAAATAAGATTTTGGCATAACCTCGGTAATGTTTCTCAGCTACATCATATGTCATAGCAGTATCAAAGTCGACCCAAGAAAACAAAAACCATGAATAGAATTTTACCTCATCATAACCCAAAAAAGTTTAGAGGAATTTAAGGACACATTGACTATATTTGGTGCTTCATAGCCATCCTTATAGAAATTTTTTTCCATTCACTCAACTAATGAATACGCGGTTCATATATTAATGGACTAGCGACTATCAGAAAGAATTTTACAATATCATGAAATACATATACATTCTACTAGTATTAATGTTACTCGTTGAGGGAAATCCACTCATCCTATATTTGAAATATTTAGAGTGACCAATTGGATCTTTAGTTATGAAAAAGAATAATGTTGGGAATGAAAACAACCTTTATTATCTCATTCAAACCATGCTCAATATTGAGACCCATTATTCAAATATTAGGAAGAGATTCATGTATTTAATCATTGTGGTTCATAAACAGAGGCACTACCTGCAACGCCACAAAGTCTAATTGGTCTCTTGCAATAACCCACACAAATATATTCTCATCCATCGTATATGGAAAGGATGTCTATCATGGTGTGAGGTTATCCTAAAGTAGTTAAATATATAGTTCATACCTCAGAAAGTATTGAAAGTCCAAGCCTAGGTAGATTTAATTAAAAACCAACAATATGGATAAACCATATCATTAAATAATAAATTTCCTGATAAGAAGGTATTATATATTCAATAAATCCCCCAAATATGGGAAATATATTTTAAAAGTGCATCCAAGAGCCCAACAGGGAAGATAATGGAAGACCCAAAGCTGAAAATATTTGGGTTAGGGATTGTTCCCATTTATCCAATGAAGGCAGTTTTATAGTACTCATTCCTACTGTCAGAAGGATATACTAATAATGATGTGGAATACTAGGCCCATATTATAGGCTTGGAACTAGAACTCCAAATACTAGTGGTCCATCTAAAGGTAAAAGGTGACTCGGAGTTAGTGATCTAATAAATCAACAGGGATTACACCATAAAAAAAATTAATCCCCTTCCTGGCTATGTACAAGAGTTAATGGAAGAGTTACCCTCATATCCATCATTGAATCACATCCCATGACCAAAGAATTTCTAGGAAGATTCATTAAGGAATGCATCTACAGCTCTATCATATCTTAATTGGGATGAGACATCCATCAACATTTCCCACCACCAAAGGGTCTCACTTTTTGTTCAAGTCAAAATGGAATAAATTAATGAATTCAATCCTATCCCTGGATTATATGTCCATTCCATGGGGTGAATGGTTACCGTCATTTAATACCTCCAAAATGGAGTACTTCCATTAGATACAGCTAAGAAGGAGAAAACCTGGAGGTGAGCAGTCAAATTCTGTCTTTATGATGGACTAAATCACCAGAAAGTCCTCTATAAACATGGATTTGATAGTGTCCTTATCATATGTATTGATAGAGAAGTTATTGTGGATATTATAGAATAAGTTACCTATGAGATCATATAGTTACCACCAGTCAGAGTATATTCTTTGTTTTCAAATACATAGACTGAGATACTTCAGGCCTTTGATGATATGGGATTGCATAGAATTCACCCAGAAATGTCATTCCTTCTAGGTGCATTCCAAATTCATCTATCAACCCCCAGAGTTTCTAAAAAAACCAAATAATCCTAGGCATTTTTTGTATGGGGAATGGATGTTATAGGGATATACCCTCCATTTACATCCAAGAAGTTTAAATACATATTAACTGCTACTGATTTCTTCTCCAAATTGGATGAGGCAACACCACTCAAACAAGTTGGGGCCACAATAATTTTCAACTTCATTAAATCCAACAATGTTACTAGGTTTGGTGTCCCTCATACAATACTGATGAAGAAAGACCCTAATTTATGCTCTTATAAAGTGGAAAATCTATATTAGGAGTATAATATGAAGTCCATCCATTCATCCTACTATGATGCAGCAGCTAATGGATAGATAGAGGCCTTCAACAAGACCCTATCAAAAATACTTTAGAAGATGATGGATAAAGATAATAATTGTTTCCCTGACATGATATTTCATGCCTCGTGGACTTACAAGACTAGGAACTATATTTTCACATGGGTGACCCCATACTCACTAGTATACAGAAAAAAAAGTAGTCCTTCCCATTGAGGTTCATTTTCCATTGCTCCATGTTTCCATTTTTTATTATTTATCCACATATGAACAATCCCAAAAACAATTGGATTAATTGGAGAGGCTCGATGAGAAAATGTTTTACACCTTGCAACACTTGTAATTCAATCAAAATCAGAAAGTGTGGGCCTTTAACAAAAAGATCCTCCTACATTAATTCCTCCAAGGAGAACTAGTATTGGTCCTTACGACTTTAATTATACTAGGAAAGAATCCTTTGAATCTTGAACCAAAGTGGGAAGGAACTTACTCCATATAGAGGGTTCCTTAATCTCAATGGATGGGGAGATCATTAAAACCCCAACCAATGCATGGTTCCTAGAGAAATATTTCATGCAATAACACAAATTAAATATTAACAACAATACATTAATGTACGTAGTTTTTCTTTGTCGCATGAACATAATAGGAATGATATCACATCCATGCCTCATGATGTCAAAATGTGTGTCTTCATCGTCCTTAACACAAAAATATAAACAACACATCATATGGTCCTAGTCGTATGAACAGAAACTGTAAGACAACATTCACCCTCACTGCATGGTGTTAAAATGCATAGTTAACATCCTTATCATCTGAAATTTAGAAACCCTGAAAATACCATGAGGTAAGACACTCCTCATGGTCCATTAAACCCATCCCTCCATCTCATTTATAAGTCCCAATCTCATCCCTCTAACCCCTCAGTGGTTCGAGATTCCTTAATGTTCATACATGAGGAAGAAGGTATGGGTGGCTCCCATGTGTGAGACCCACACACATCATTTCCACTCTATAGTGGAACTTGGGCCCCCTTTATAGGTGTATGTACCAACACTATCACAACCTTATCGCATGACAATAAACTGCATGATCCTTTCAAGAACTATGTGTGTTTTTATTCTCATTCCAATGATATATATAGTGATTCCCAAACATCCCATTCCTAGTCCATCCATGATTAATAAAAATACCCCCCCCCATGTGTATGAGTTAGATGTACAAAAGAATATTTTCCAAAATGTATGGAATGATTCTCATTACAATGAGATATGTAGTGAAACCTAGACCACATATCTTAGGACAATACATCATTATGGAAAACAATAAAGCCCTATTTCCTCATATAAAGGCCTAATTGATGTGAGGACCAATTTTCAAGAACTACATGTGGCTTGATTTTTGCTACAGAAAGATACATAGTGACACATGGATCCTATATCCTAACCCAAATAAAATATTTATTTTACATCAAGTGACCCACATCCTTACTGCAAGACATTAAACTGCACATTCAATGTCCTCATTTCATGATAATAAATGGAATGATATTTTGAGAACTATATGTGTCTTGATTCTCTTCCCCATGAGATACATAGTGACGTTTGGATAACCAATCTTGGGTCCATATGCAACAACATAACCCAACTCACTGTGTATGAATGAGACCTGCTTGGGGAACCTTCCACAAACTACATGTGGATTGATTCTAATTCCATTGAGATATGTATTGACGCTCATATTTCCATCCTTAGGCATAACAAAAACATTTCATTTCTTTTAAGTAATTCCATTTTCATCCTAACTGCATGATGTTAAACTACATGGGATTTCAAGAACTATGAATGGATTCATTCTCATCTCAATGAGATAGATAGTGGTTCCTGGATCATATCTCTTGGCCCATCTACCATATAATCTATATTCCCTTATCCTTAACTTGTGTCGCCTTTGTGTCATAGGAGAAACCTTTATCGCTCCTTGTTTCTTACACTAAAAATAGCTCACGTGGGCTTAGAAGTTTTGGTAAAAGTATTCCCTACATAAGTAAAGAATATCACATCACATTGGGGTTGTCATGGTCTTGGTTGTAAGACCATAAAAGGTACAACATATGTCCTCATCAGATGAAAATAAACTACATGATTTCCTCAAGAACTATGTGTGGTTTTATTCTCCTTCAAATGTGATATGCAGTGTTGTCTGTATCTTAAAACTTGGACCCAATCGCAAAAAGACATGGTAAATTCCTTGACTCTCCCATGTCTGAGAAAAATATATATGAGAGGATCCAATATGGGGTCTCAGCCTATGCATGATCCTGTATTCAAACACCCCCCCCCCCATTTCCTCCACACAAGAATTCAATTAGTGTGGGGGACTTTATTCGAGAACTATGTGTGGATTTATTCTTGCTCCAACAAGATATGTAGTGAGGCTTGGGTTTTATACACTGGTCTAGCTACAATCACATCAAGTTGTCTTTTCCTTGATCATATGAAATTAAACTACATGGATGGTGTCTTATGTACATTGATTTAAATTGTGCGGTACCTCAAGAACTATATGTGGCTTTATTCTCATTGTAATGAGATATGTATGGACACCTAGGCCTCAGGTAACAGTGCCATCCATGGGGTAAAGAAATATTAACCCATCATATATATTAATAAATATACATGTAGGATATGTTAATTTGGGTCCCCTCATTAGGGGGTCCACTGAGGAAACAAATATGTCCCCCTTTTACATATGAGTCAGATATATGTAAGGGAATCTACACTTCATGGTCAATATTAGTTCAAATGATTAGTTTTTGAATAGAAAAATCCATTAAACACATCATCATCCTAATCTTGGATACTTTGATAACTTCAAAATATTTCTCTCACTCCTGGTGATAGAATGTATGATACCTGAGGACTCCATAATGTTACTATGTTGTAACACACCCCAGCTGTCTTTGCATAAAGTACCCACAAAACGAGGTTTTCATCCAAAGTATTTCACTATTTTACTATGTAGTAATATTACCTAGTTATATTTACATCCAATAACCCACAAAATAGGTTTTTCAACCTGTGGTAACTTCACCCTTTAGAGAAGCCTCTTCTATCCATGAAAATGTTGATGACATTATATTGAAACCCAAGATTAAAATTCATTATGCGGTCATCCCTCACATATTTTTTCCATATCACTTATCCTAATCTAAAAACCCCCAATACCATGGTTTAAAATTTCATCCCTCATGTCTAAATTATGTAGGAGTGATCTTGGTCTCGTAGGCCACATATCACCTATAATTTCAATAATAATATGGTCCTAGGTTAATGACCGAAAACTACAAGAACCATATTTCTTTCTCCTATATTAGACAAAAATGGGAAACCTTTTCCCCAATTATCAGGTAATTTTGACTTAAAATTAATCTCAAATATTCAGGTAATTTACCTCCACAAACTAGACTCTGTGCCGAGGGAAATATGAATCTCTATAAACTTCCTTTATCAATCTGCAATAGAATGTCAAAATTCATGAGAACTTCTTTTCCTGACGATGTTGTAACACACCCAATATGTATTTTTATAATGTATCCCAAAAAATGGGGTTTTAATCCAAGGTATTCCACTATTTAATATTCTATAACATGCCCTAGTTGCCTTTTAATTAAGTATCCCACAAAATAGGTTTTTCAATCTGTGGTAAATTTATCCTCATGAAATTCCTTCGCTATCACTATAATCCCTTTCCCCATACCACTATTTGGATATAAAAACCCTAAAATTGTAGTGTATGAAATTCCCTTCCTCATACCTAAATATGATGGTACATTCTTTGATAGATTATACAGAATGGGTTAATGATTAACCTTTTTGTCAAATCTAATGAACTTAAATTATATCCCCACATGATGTATTTATTGTACGGCTTTAAAGATATTAGCATTATGTTATTTTTTTGACTTTAAACTATATGGAATAATGTCATTACTATATGAATTTAAACTACATAGAATAATTTTCTTGTCGTATGACTTTAAACTACATAAAATAACATCCAAGTAAATTTTTTGTTAATCTATAAAACAAATTAATCACTATAAGGCATTAAAATACATGGTCAATGTCTTGGTTTCATGACATTAAACTGCACAATGTTTCAATATTTATCAAGATTGGGCCTTCCCATCCCTGAAATCAGTCATCTAACTAATATACCATCCTTCACACAAGAATTTTTTTTTAAGAGTGGTTTCCCATTCATGGTCAATGCCAATATAGATTCTCCCTTTATTCTTAAACATCTTCCCTTGAAAAACCACCCATAGTTGTGTTAATAAATCCAAATCATCATAAATATCCCTTAGATATCATTAATAGAATGTTGAAATTCCGAAGAACTCTTTTTTCTGACTATGATGTAACACACCCTTCTTGGATATGCATAAAGTATCCCACAAAACGAGGTTCTCATCCAAAGGATTCCACTATTTGACTATATCATAACATGCCATAATTAACTTTTCATAAAGTATCCCACAAAACATTTTTTTCAACCAGTGGTAACTTCATTCTTAGGAGATACCTCCTCTACTCTTAAATATCATATTCAATATTTAGGAACCACAAAATCATGGCTCAAAATTTCCCATTAGTTATATGAATAATTTAGTATCCTTTTTGTCCAGGAATTCTTATTTGGGTCATCATTTTGAAACTCATGGTCAAATTTATTCCACATAAAAACCCAGTTTCATTTGTCCGACTAGTCTAGAATTAAACTACCCATAAAAAGAGACATCGTACATGCCAGATTGAAAACTCTCAAAGGGTACTCTAGAAAAAAATTTATTCTCAGCCCGATAAACCCACACTCCATGTGGTTTAGGAAAAAATCAACCACTAGAAAAAAAATAGGCATAAAAATTTTTAGGATAAAAACATGATATGGGTGGTCTAAGACAAAGACAAGTATTACCCACTAGGTCTTCCTTATATGTAAATTGGGGAAAGAGTTAGGGTGATGACACAAAAGACACAATGTTTGTAGGTAGTTCATGTGACCCTAGAAATAGTCAGACTATGCTCGTTAGGACCCACGGCTTAGGAAAAAGATAGAGTGTCTCCCTATCCCTATCAGTATAGTTACGAATAGATGATGAAAATATATTTTTATATGAAAATTAGTTTCAATGTTATGATGTGATCATATGTAGAAAATTGGGATGAAAACATAGATGATTGGAAACAAAATTAGTTTCATTTATGAGTCAAAAAAATTGGAGGACTGTCCAAAAAATGGAGTATATTCATCACACTTTACAAAATACCATCAACATAACTCCAAATTTGATGAATGGCCTCTGGATCCCTCTCAGCATCTTGTCAAAGTCCAGCCAAATGAATATATTTAGTCTCCTTATCCTAGTTAAGTTCCTATTTCCTAGTGGAAAAAATAGTAGACCCTTAATTTTGGGATCCTTCTTAGGAATGGTGAAGTTGTACAAGCTTCCACTAAGTGGCATCGAGTTCTTGTTGAAGGCATGAGATTTGAGCGGTATTCACATTAATCTATTGTTTAAATTTTTCCAGATTCTTATCAGGGTTTTCCTCCACTGGGGATAATACAGCTCGAGGATTATCATCATTAACAAGAACCTTCTCCTTTATAAGGTCATGTTGAATCTAATGTTCTCGCTCCTGTTTTCATATGATATCCTTCATGATAGCATGAATATGTCAGTATTTAAACCAATCTTATCCTAGCATACCAAACTGGAATGGAAGTCTACAGAATTAAAAATACAGGTCTTCTAAATTTGTTTTGTAGATTATTTTACAAATGTCCCACCAAGACACACACCATGTGATGCAAAGGGAATTCTACATCTACACGTCTGACTCAGATCCACTATTACATTGATAAATTTATTCCATGATCAGAGTTCTCAATGAGGAACCCTGCCCAACTTCATCTGGGATAGCGAAGGCATCCCTTTCTAGTGTCAATTGAATTGGCATAGAGGCTCTAACCTCAGACCTATCCATAAAATTTGATGGCATTTGAAAATGGATAATAATCATTTATAGCCTCAAAAGGATAAAAGGTGGAAGAAATTGAGGATGATTAAAGAAGTGGGTAACAGTCACCTAGTAATGAGTCATTGCCTTGGGTGGATTCATCCCTAGAATCCCCGACCTCATCAGTTTGATGCAAAACCTTGTGAAAAGGGTAATATTTATGGTCTACTAAGAGTTCTCCAATGGATACCCAGGAAGAGTCCCTATTTCAAGATCCACTTCAGTTCGTCCCCCCCCCCTCAGTAGTGGGATTGTGGGATTGGGATAGACATTGATGTCTTATTCAAACACCACCATTGAAACATTATCCATGAAAGGATATGTGCATTTAAACTAGTCATGATTAAATAATTGGACATAAAAATTGGTTTCACAATAATAAAGACTCACATCCATTCAATTCCCTATTAAGTTTCACAAATTATTCTGAAGTATTGTGAAGAATAATATATTCCAACATTTAGTAAAAGGTAATTCCATGACTTATCATGGAAAGTATTAATGTCTCAATCCTCATGGTAGTCTCAACTGTGGGGACACTTGAAATATTTGGATAAGGACCCAACCTGACACCCCTTCCATTGACCCAAGACCCTGAATAGCTTCCACAGAAACAGTCGTACGGTCAATGTCGATCATCAAAGGGTTCTCTGGTGCCTGAGACAAACTTGAAATATCATAAGGAATAAAAGTCATTAGTCATAATATGACACATTTTAATGAATCTATTACATTACTAGAATCCTCCACCCTCTCTACAGTGACAGGATCAGTCACAAGAGTAAATAATGCATCCTTAACCCTTGAAAATTATTCTTCCAAGTGATCTGAATCACAAATAGGGATTTTTGTTTGGACTAGAACATCATCCTTAGTTCATATAGGCTCATTTCCAATCCCCTTTAGAGAGTATAAGGAAGGATATTTCCTAACCATGGACAAGGTTAAGCATTGGTTATAGATAAAGTAGATATTAATGATATTGTGCTGAATCACCATTAAAGATGATGTGATTATCTAAATATATTATTCTTTAACGTTATTTCTTCTTCAAAAGAGGGTGGATATCATATTAATCCTCAATGTTAGGTTTTATAGGTGGTAGTGGGAATTCTCCCACCATCTCGACCTTCATTCTTTATTGACCTAAGGTTAGATCTCCTGGTTTTGGGGATAATTTATCAGTTTTGAGTGGGGTCCCATTCATTCCATATTTTGGTGATGGAATCTTAGCTGATTTCCCCCTATCCCACTAAACATAAAGATGAAATTCCCCACTTCTATGGTACTTACATCAAGATAAAATAAAGCAAGAACAAAATGGGAGATAATAAAATGTGAACATACATCCTTAGGATCAACTTATTCAATCTATTCCTCAGGAGATGGGTGGTTATCCCCTTAAATAGCACCATGTATCAAAATTTCTTCCACTCATCTCATAGAATGGATATGGTTGTCGGTTTCATAAATAAGTATCTTTAGTTCCTAGATATAAATCTTCACCTCAACAAGATTTTCCTCAAAATGAAGATCAGGTTAGCCTCAAGAATCTCATATCTATAGAATCTATAGCCCAACACGAATAAGAGACCACATAAATTCATCATCAAAAGGCATTTCCTACTAATATTAAACTACCTATGGTCATAAGTATTCCGAAGTTTTCCTAGACTTCCCTGAATCTAATTTGATAATCTTTAATTTCTGGGGTTTCCTAACCCTCAAAATCACAAAATAAGGATGGTAAAATGGAACCTATGTCCCTTCTTGATAGTTATTATTATACCATCAGGGATCATCCTCAGTTGGAGTATCCCTTTTAATTATATCTGATAGATTAAACCTTGAATGAGGTCATTTGGGTAGACTTGGGAACTCATCATCCGCACCCTCTGAATGGGATGAAGCATCCTTTGAGGGAGATGAGAAATTTTCTATAGGATTATGATCCCTTCTACCTCCCATTATATGCTTGTAAGTTGTTCTAGCCTCGACTCAAGGGATTTTTATTCCAACACTCCCTTAGGGAATGATGAAATGAATCCCTTGGAATGGTAATAATTCAATCTATTAGACACATCAACTGGAGTTAGGTTGATTACTTATTGATTCATATCCATCACTTTAAGTATCCACAACATTTGGGATACCATTGGATGCTTTTCTGACTGAACGTGAATGGTAGGAGTTACGGTTGTCTATTATAGGAACATAAATTGGTGTGAAGATTTATATAGAGTATAATCCTCACATATAATCTCACCATTGATACAGGTAAATAAAACACCTCTCTAAAAGGCATCATGTTTGATCTTAGAACGTTTCAACACTTTCCATCATTAGTAAATATCCCAGTAGGTGGGTCCCCATATAGGAATAAGTTTAAGTCCTCGAGCAGGATCAAACTCATCAGAGTCTCACTGGGATTCAAGGATAAGGCTTGAATACAAAATATCACTTGGATAAATTTTTTAAACCAACTCCTGATAGCCTCTGCTCAACTTAACACAAAATATGACCTATAGTGGGTTGTGACCCAACCCCATAGTACCTAGAACAGTCCTGCAATTCTAAATGAGGCCTTCAAAACTAGAATATGCAGTAGGCATCGGTGAATTTTTTCTAGGACGGGTATTTCCAACCCCACATGCTTCTTCTCTTCCATCTTTTCCTCTATAAAAAATTTCCTTGTCCTCACATTGTTCTCGGAATCATGAACATACAGCATGTAGATGCTCATCCACATGGATAAAAAGCATGTGAGATGTTTCTTCACAGTTACACTGGATTTGGGTATGTATCCTCACTGATTATACTACCACTTTCCAAATTTTACCAAAGCATACCAAGAGAAATTTGCTTTTCCATCTTGGAGCACCCTATTACATGATTGAAAGTAGGGCCTTTCCCCATTAGCTCTAGAAAGGTACTCATCCAAGCCTTGGTATGGACATCCCCCCTCAATTGGGGGTCTTCCTTCTTAATATCATGATCTATATTTAGAAGATCATGCATCATAGTTGGTGTCCAATAATAATCATCCCACATCACCCTAATAGGGATGAACTCATCATATATATCTATAATGATTAGATCCCCATAGATCTTGTGGACATCCGATAAGATGATACCAATTTCTCCATCCAGCAGGTGGAAAGAGTTCATATAAAAACTCCATCATCTTAATAGCTCATGGATGAATTTGGAATTCGTGTATGCATAAGTCTATCCTACCCAAATAGCCTCATATATTTGGACATCTTGTAGCTCCTTTTTTAATTGTGCATAATTATGGTGCACCCAGTACACACACATCCACTCAGACCTAACACCCCCTCCCAGGAAGAAGTCCCATTCTGCCTTCCAAACCTTATAATAGAATGTCTAAGAGTCATGGAATATGGAAGGATAATATTTTGGATTAATTTGGGTTTATGTGGAATAAAATCCGGAGCACATTTGTTGTGATTCATGAAAAAATACATGGATTATTTCCCAAGGTTAATATATGAACACATGCTTGAAAAGTTGGCAATGTTGAAGTTTTTGTAGTCTTGAAACTTGAAAAGAGGAACATAATTCTTAGAATTCAGTATGAGTACCCCCTTTAAATGGTTTTGGCTATAAATAAGTTTATAATTACTCTCTTAGAAGTCATAGTGATACTTTTTCAGATGACCTATTAGATCTGGTAGATAAATATCACAAGCGTCATATTAGTCATACCCTACAACTTTTACCATATCATCAATGAAATTTTTAGATTTTAGATTATAAACTATAGTATTATGAGAAAACATTGAACCTAAAAATAAGTAACAATTTTTTCATTAAATAAGTCCTCATTTAAAAGAAGTTTTCAAAGTATGGAAATTTGCAAAGGAATGAGCTCTTGTAGGGAACCTGTGCAAGTGATCTCGTGCAAGTGACCTCACATAGTTCCCTCATCCAAGATTCAATGGATGGGTAGATATCCTAAATATATGTATCACATATAATACCTTGTTTACACGAATGATACATTATCTATGGTTCTTCAGTGGAAGGGATTTGCATAACCCTAGAACAATGAGACTGGAAATTTCAATGCATGAGGACCATTCGTTGAAAATGGAGGCCCTATTTATAGAAAATGATACCCATCTACACATACCACATGAGATCCTAACCTATGAAAATGAACCAAGTTAATGAAAAATATGGAAGACATATGTGGATGAACTCTTTTAACTATCCACCTATTTCATCCCTCTTCCTTATGATCAGACCCTCTTCTTTTGATCGGATCCTATCCTAGGGGGATTTTTTTGACACTCTGTTTTGGTCGCATGGATAAAAATGTGTCAAAGGGAAATATATTCAAGGGAATATAATATGAGAAATGAAGAATTCCAAGGATCAAAAAATCCACCAAAGGCCCTCTATAGAGGTACCTCCAAGTAGTGTTGACATGAAAGGTACCTACACATCAACCTGCACAACCGACCTATGAATTATCCTTCATGGAACACTTGTGTGAGAGATCCCCATTACCCATAGTCCTGTATTTTTTTCTATAAATAGGACCCTAGGTTTTTCCTTTATATTGAAAAAAATCTCAAAGAGCACCTCATGCTCTTCTCGCCCTATAACTTTACCTAGGCCCTCAGAAACCTTCCAAGTAGACCTCTAAATCCCGAATAAGGGGGAATTGTGGGGGGTTTAACCAAAGTCCTCCCGAGTTTCTAAATCCATTAAAACTACATGATTCACCCTCTCACCCATAGTTTACAAACACTAGCATGAGGTCCCCTCACCTAACTAGTGACCAACATAATACACTTCCAGGAATACCTATGGATACCCTAGAAGTCTTGATAAAATCCTCACCCAAATTTTGTGTCCAAGGAGGTCCATCCCCCAAAGTACCTTCATCTCGCATAGGCCTACCTGTGTGATCAAATCCCAAGATCTCCTAGAAAACAACCTACACAATACCACTTTGGCTCACCCATACCATACCCTGCATGATACCCCTTTGGCTCTCTAAGCCTATACCCTATGTGAGACCCCTCTCATTCCATCTTCCTAGCCACCAATGGCATGTTACCTCCCCCTTTGGATCCCTTTTCTAAAAGTGACCATGTTGAAACCTCTATCGAAGAATCTAGAATTGAAAACCCATGGAAAGAGGCACACCATCACATCACCCTTCTAGGTATTCATTCCTACGGTTTGGGGTTTTCCACACTTGTCCTACCTAATTGTTTTGGTCCTCATGTTTCATATAAGTATGGGTTCCTACAGTCATAAGGACCCCAAACATGGGGAATTTTTTGACGAGTTCCTAGTCTTGGGTACTACCATTAGAACCATGTTCTTACCTAGTCGTCTCTATGAACCATAGCCATTGGTTCTAGGAGGGGAGGGTGAAGATCAGGATTTCATTTCCACGTGATCGGGAATGACAATCTCCTCTCCTGATGTGCAACCAATTTTAGGGGAACCCCTTGAATAATCCCCTAGAATTTCATACAAGAGTTTTCACTCTCTCCCCTCCTCACTCCCCAAGGGTTTTTTCCCTATAAGTAGTTAGATCTAACTATCCTGAATATTCAATGGGATATGGAATGGGAAAATAAAAAGCTATTTTTCTTCTTTTGTCACCCCATACTCTCCTAGTAGCGGAAAAGAGATCATGTGGTTTTTCAGATCTTCTGCTTCCTCTTGTTTATCACATTCAATAATGACTTACCATGACCCATTTAGGCATAAATGATATAAATGATCGCATTTTTTACATGATTAGTTGCATGTTTCAGTAGAGAAACTTCTTTCAGATTTTCTTGTTACCTTCCTTTATAGTGCATCCATGGGCATGGGTCCTAAGCACCATGTATCCAACCTCATGGAAAATTTGATTGTGTGGTTTCCTAGATATATTTTTTAATATCTTTTCCTCACATCAATAATGAATCACATGGTATTAGATGTTGATGGTGGTCATGAAACCCACATGATCCCAAACCATAGGTAACCATTCTTTGTGTAAGTCCCAACTGAACCTATGGGCCTCCTACTTGGTATAATCCCCAACCTCTCACATTGGTGAATCATTCCAAGTGTAATTCCCAACATAACTTGTGGAACACATACTTGGTATATTCCCCAACATATCACCTTTGAGCATCATTCCAAGTGTATGCCACAACTGAACCTATCAGCCTCCTATTTGGAATAAGTCCTAATCATAATCAAACCTTAGAAAATTTCCCACAAAAGTAAGCCCCAACCAAACCATACCCATTCACATGTGTATCCCACTCAGGATTATTCCCTGATCACTACATCCATTCACCATGGGAATCCTCCTCAGAAGTAATCCCTTAAATCCAACCTTTGAGACTCCATTCAGGGATAAGCCTCAATAATATTACCAAACATACAATGGGAACCATCCTCAGGTATAATTCTCAAATCGGAACCCTAAATCTCCCTGAGTTAGTTCACTTCTCATAGCACCAAACTCATTCATCAGGTAATCCTATTTAAGAGTAATCCCTAACTTAATCCTCTCAAAGGGCCATACTCCACAGTGATCCAAACCTTCAGAGGGCCTCCATAAGCATGGGTCCTCATAACCAAACTATGTAGGATTTGATTCCCATCCAAATGAGATACCTATGAAGCCTCCCTAAGATCCAAACCCAACACCCCCAAATCAACCCTATTTTCTCTAGGAAACACTCTCAGTAGAATATTATTTAACTTGGAATCCCATATCCCTTCCAAGTTCCCTGGGTCACTTCAGCATAAGTCCCACACCAAAATTTATCTAGGCATCTTTTTATTAGATTTTATAGTTGCATGACATTAAAATAAAGGCTTTGGTCCTTAATAAATTACCTTAAAAGGTATGATGTGCCCCATCAAGTGGCACTGAACTACAAGAGTTATGATTCCTTTCATGAGGTTATGTAATAATCCCATTATATGGGTCCGATCCTGATATCAAAAAAAATCTCATATCATTAGATGATGATACAATCAATAGAACCCCACTATGTCATTAAAAAACCATCATCATCATACTAACATACAAAGAATATATAATCAGTACATGATAGGATTTAATTTATGGAGTACCTTAGATACATACAAATATATTCATTGATGAAGAACCTCAGATAAGTACAAATTATTCTAAGTTTCACACGAGAAAATAATTTATTATTAATTCAGGGGTGAAAAGTGTCATACATGGGAATTAATGAAATATTCAGAAACATATCTTAAATTTATAAGAGAGTCCCGGAGTAGGAAACAATTCTCCCCAAAATGGTGTAATGAGTATGACCTCCCATCCTCTTGATCAATGTGATTTATTAAGCATCGTTGTCCAAATTATCCAATAAGCATGTTCATTTTGAAAGTATGTTCTCATGGATATAAAACTGTTGGGTGTTTCGGATTCCATGAATGAGACTTTTGGAAACCGTTTGCAAATAGTGAACCTGATGTGAATGATTGTACAAAAATTCACCCTTACAATCAACCATATGGTGAACAGGAATATCCCTCAGAAAAAGAGGTTGAATCTTGTTTTTTACATGATTTTTGAAACTACCAAGTGTTGGTAGGACATTCTAGAGCAGGATGGGCATCAAGAGGAGTTATCCTGGAAGGAATTCGAGATGAACTTTCTAAGTCACTTTTATCCTGAGATGTTGATGGGGGATAAGGATCACAAGTTTATACACATAAAAAAGAATGGAATGTCAGTGATGGACTGTGATTGACATTTGACCGATTTTTTTTCCCTTTCACTATATTTGTTTTCTAATGATATCTCCAGGAAAAGAAGTTTCCAAGAAAGGATTAATTCTGAGATCAAGTCACAAGTGAATGTATTTCAATTGAGTAGATTTTTAGACGTGATGAATCAAGCTCTAATCATGGAGGGAAATATAATAGAGGCCATAAGCATCGGCTGGTATATTTAAATATGGTGAACCTAAAGCATTTATTTGGGTGGAAAGAAGCATCTATATGGTAGTTATAACCATGAAAACAGGGGGAAGTGTATTCATGGAAGTGGAAATCTATCTTAGGACTATATTTTGTTGTAGTTTTATTGATGTGGAAATTTTGTCCACAACAAGACTTAGTGTATATACCCTAATTTGGAGTATCAAGATTATGGTAGGCTTGGTCACCTGTAGAGGTTTTGTAGGGGAGTGTAGTGTTAGAGAAATGGTAGGGTAACTAGATATGTACCAAATTCTAGAAAGGACACAACTACCCCTTAGCAGACTGGTAGTCGATGTTCTAATAGACGTTCAAGTCGAGGTAGATGATGTGGTACCCTGGTGCAGTATCAGTAATACCAGGTAGAGGGTACATCATAGTGGATTTAGGATAGAGCCCAGGGCATAGGGGAAAGTTGGTTGCACACTATTCAATAAACTCCTGCTATTTTGGATGCAATACTTTCTACTGTCGGAGGTATGATTCTTATATCATCTTTATTAACTTGTGTTTTTTTATATAGGGTTATTACATTAATTTCTATCTTATATTTTTGAAAATGTTTTGGTCTTCGTTGTGGAATTTGTTTTGGGTTTCTTGACCATCAATACACTATTGGGAGTGCAATTAGAGAATATAAAATATTTCAAGGCATGTTATCAAGAAATTGGTGGTTATCATTTCTTTTGGGAAATATTTTTTTCAGAAATGATAAGTTTCAATTTTATTCTTGGTATGGATTGGCTAGTTCTATACCAAGTTCATGTGGAATATTACCATAGAAGGGTTTCCTTTTTATCTTTAGAAGGAGGTAGCTATTTTCATTAGGGTGAGTGGGATCTTCAAGTTGGTCATGTGGGACCAATTCAGTGCAGATTAGATTGTATCATGGCTCATATAGAAATTATTTCTCTAGATGGTGCTATAATTTAGCATGTTAATTTTCCACCAATGGTATAAATATTCCAAGATGTCTTTTATAATGAGTTTTACTGCTTACCACCTGAGTGGGAGATTTATTTCATTGTAAGTTTGGTGTTGGGAGAAAATATAGTTTTTATTTCTCCTTAGAGGGTGGCACTAGAAGAGATTCAGGAAATGAATTTCAGTTGTAAGATCTAATAGATAAGGATTTCATATATCCTAGTAAATATTTATGGGGTTATCCAGTTCTTTTTTCTAAGAAGTATAATGGGACTTTGTTGTTATGTGTGAATTATCATTGATTGAACTAGATGATGGTCAAAAATTAGTATCTCCTTATGTACATAAAATATCTTTTTGATCAACTGAGAGGTTCAGATATATTATCCAACATCGATTTGAGATAAATTTTCCACCAGTTTTGGTTGAGACTAATTAAAATTCCTCAAACTACTTTTAAGATCACTTATGGATTATATGAGTTTGTAGTAATTATATTTGGTTTGATGAATACACCAATGGAATTCATGGCCTTGATGAATCGAATCTTTCATCCTTTTTTACCAGTTTTTGGTGGTTTTTTCAATTAAATATTAGTATAATCACATTAAATATATTATAATGCCCAATATCTTGATATCATCTTTAGTACATTGAGAGGGAACCAGTATTACGTCAATCTAACCAAATATAGTTTTTGGATTAATAAAGTGCACTTCTTTGGTCATGTCATTTGGAGTGTTAGTGAACCCAAAGATGGTTTCATCTGTGGTATCATGGAAGTAACCCAAGAATTTTTTTCATGATTTAAATATTTATGGGATTGTTATATTGTTATTTATGTTTTATCCAAAACTTCTCCCATATGGACGCATCGATGTCTAAGAAGACCAAAAAAGGGGTGAAGTTTTTTTGGTTAAACACTTGAAAGAGAGATCTTTAGGATCTGAAGTATAAGATGAACACAACACCTATCCTCACTTTACCTTGTATGGGTAAGTCATATTCCATGTACTATAATGCATCTAAATTTTTTCTCAGAGTATTCCTAGTGTAGGAGGACCGAATGGTTTCTTATGGCTCTAGACATCTGAGATCACACAAGAGGAATTATCCTACACATGATATGGATTTATCTTCAATGGTACATTACCTGATATTATATAGATTCTATATTTTTTTGAGTGGTTATTTGTGTAAATATACCACAAGAGCCTCAGGTACATCTTTTATCAGCAATACATGAACCATCGATAGAGGAGGTGGGTAAAGTATCTGCAGTATTTTTACTTCAAGTTGTATTATACACCAGTAAAGGAAAATGTCGTTTCTGAAACCTTGATCCATAATATGCATACATAGGTAGTGTGGAATTCTTTTATTGGTTAGATGAAAATGGAACTCTTTGAATACAAGCATCTATATGTTCAAAAGTCCCAGGGATGAGTAGCTTTGAAATCGACATCAGTTATACCCATGCTTCTTTACTAGATCAAGAGAGAGAAGATATCTTATCCCAAGGTTTTAACTCTAAGGGTTATCTTATATGGTTGGGAGCCACCATCCGGATTGTCTCTTAGTATTGAAAATTCTATCCTTTTATGTGGCTGATTGTAGGTTCATATGGGCTTTCACGGGGACCTGGTGAGAGATTTTCATGCTTTCAAATGGGTTGTACATCCATGTATAAAACATATATATTGTGATATCCATAGGCAGTACTGGTGGATAGGGATGAAGAAGGAGATGGTGACATTTTTTGCGATATGTTTCACCAATCAGTAAGTGAAATTTGATCATCAAAGGTCTCCTGGACTGTTTTAGCCTTGGTCCATTCTAAAGTTGAAATGGGATGATTTCACTATTGATTTTTTGGTAGGTTTACGAAGGATACCTTGAATGAATTATACAGTATGGGTGATCTTAGATCAATTAATTAATGTATCCCACTTCATTATAATCAATGATTCCTTTACTATTGATGTTCATTGTAGTATTTATGTGAATAAGATAGTTTGATTGCAAGGAGTTATGAGAAGTGTCATTTCTGATAGAGATCCTCATTTAACAACTTGATTCTGGAAGGTTCATCATAAGGATCTAGGATTATAGGCTCTTCCGATTATGGCCTATTATCCTCATAATGATGGCCTATCTGAATAGACTACCATAATTTTGGAGGATATGTTATGATCCTATGTTTTGGATTTTAGGGGATCATGTGAGCATAATTTAGAACTTATAGAGTTATCTTCTAATAATATCTTTTATAAATTAATCTAGATAGAACCTTCCAAGGATTTTTATGGAATGTCATTTCGTTTGTCTCTTTATTGGTTGGTGGTTGGTGAGTTAGTTTCTATTGGACCTAGTCTCATCTAGGATATGTCTGAGTAGGATTAGTTTATTAGTAATTGGTTTGTTACCACATAGAGTAATAAAAAATCTTACACTAACCATCGAAGATGTACTCTTGATTTTTAGGTGAGTCATCATGTTTTACTTTGGGAGTTACCTAGGTTTGGATAACAACGTATAAGAAAATAGGGAAATATATCACACTTTTTTTGTATCATTTGATATAGTGGAAAGGGTTGGTCTAGTGGCATACCATTTATTCCTTCCACATCACTACAGTTCAATGAATGATGTATTTCACATATCATAACATTAAGTATATCATCATTACCCTTCATTAATTTTATACATTTATGATTTTGAGCTTGGTGTATATTCATCCTTTGAGAATAATCTGATATCTATTTTGGACCGTAATGAGAAGTATATTTGAGGGAGGAAAATACCTCTAGTTTGGATACAATGGTAGTATGAGCATGTTAAAGAGGAGACCTAGGAGAGGGAGTCTTATTTTGTAAGCATAGTGTCTAGACTTATTTTTTAATACCCCACATTTATTCTCAGATAATATCATTGTTGAGATATTATCTGATGTTTGGGTTGTAAGATCTTTTCTTTTTTCAAGTATGTCCCCCTTTGATTGTTGCATTGAACCTCATTCATTTTGGTTTTCCTTCTTCTTTAAACCTTTTTTTCCGGGTCTCTTTTTGGGTATGGAGAGAATTTTCTAGATAAAATGACCTAATGTACAAGGATGCTTGTTTTTTTTTCATTAATGTATTTTTCGTTTAAGCATGTTAAAGAGCATTATGAGGGTTACTCATAAGTTTGAAAGGATTTGAAGGTGGTTTGGGATTTTACCATTAAAATTGGACTAAGAGTTGCCTAATAGAAATTTATTCACCATGAAAATTTTACACGACATTTAACTATCACCAAGAAGATGTCATGAACTGTTTTAGGGCATGAAATGAATACACACATGAATATGTTATATATGTGTAATTGTCACCTGGTAGATTTCATGAACTGGTTCAAGGATTGAAATTATTACACATCATTAAACTAGTTCACATCATGTTATGTTTGATCAGGGTTATTTTAACCCAAGGTAATTCATTTTTTAGTGTAACTCGTAAATTGGGAAATATGTGACGTGAACGGATTACATGTTGTGTAATTATCGGGATCAAATATTTTAAATACATGTTGTGTGCTTGATTCATTATTCATCCATCTTGAAACCCTCTCCCTCAAACTCTAAGAAACTCTATATGATTTTGGAGTGATTTATCCCCTTTGAGACATCATGATCAAGAATATAATCCCATATTAGATATTTTTATTTTCTTTTCTCTTATATTCCATTTGTTCTCTATTATAGTGGTGTAAAATCTCGTACACAGTTGTTTTGGGATTCTATTTAGGTCCGGTGTGATCTAGGTTTCTTCTAGTGATCTATTCTCCTTCGTTCTTGTTGGAGTTAAATGTTGGAAGCATTGTTTTGATTTATAGATAAATGTAGGTGGTCGAAAACTAAACCTTGTGATCAGTTTCCAATTGATTAAGTATGTTCAATAATGTTTGATTGTGCTAACATAATGTGAACATTAATTAATAAAAAAATGGTGTTGATAAATCTTGTGTTGGATTACTATTTGGATCCCTTTGGATCCAATGGTGTTGTGACCTGGATTTAGGCTACCCATAGGGAAAGCCCACCCTTGAACAATAATGAACCGGATAATGGCTTAAAATTTGTTTAGCATGACATTTGACCTTAGGTGATTACTTGTGATAGATTCACCCTAAAAAATGGTTTGATTCATTATTTAAAATATTTTATATTAATGGGTGTGAAAATTGGCATGGTAATGGCCTAAGATACAATCTAATGAATGAAAGGGTAATTGAAAGACAAATGGTAATTATTAGAATCAACCATTTTGACTTATGATATAATATTATGTTATGGTATTCTTTACAATTTGACTTTTGAAGTAATTGATGGTGAAATTATTATATAAAGGATTATTCTTGGTGATGCTGAAATGATTATATAAAGGGATATTCCTCATGATGCTGAAATTCATATATAAAGGGACATTCCCAGTGATGGTAAAATGATTATATAAATGTATTGGACTAATTATTTTGTATTTCTATAGGGATTGGCCCAGATATGTTATAATTATTGTTGGGATTGACCCAATTATGTTGTAATGATTATAGGTCTTGACCCAATTATGTTGTAATACTTATAATTCTTGACCTGATTATGTTGTAATACTTATACATAGGGATTTTACTAGTTATGTGATTATTACATGGATTTGTGGTTATAGTTGGAATGGTTGTGCTACATGCTCAGAGATATTCTAGCATGGTTTTGAAGAAGGTTGTTCGATGTATTGTATTAATTGATTAATTAATACACTTAGTTATTTCTTTATTACAAGTGTTTATTATTAGACTAGTTTTGTTTAGACATTGAGATATCGACCTACTGAGTTTTACTCACATCCTATTCAGTTCATTTTTTAGTACCCAAGTAGATTACATGGATTCAAATTTTCATAAGGGCAAGGGATCTTGTAGTTTATTGTTTCTTACTGTATGGGTTAGAGCTTTGAGATGGGGTTAACATGCGGTTTGGGACTAGATACTTTTGAATTTATTTGTGTCATCATAGTATTTTATCTATATTAATTTTATTTTAACATTTACATGCATTATACCCTGTAATTAAATTATTATTTTATTATTATTGGATTATTTAGTTGAATTTTATTATTTGGTTAATCCTTCACCTTCTTGTACTATGTTGTACTATTTTTTTTATTTACATTACACTGATATTTGTTTATTTTACACCTTATAATAACTCAGTACCATGGGGTGTAGTCTCCCTACTATATTCTATACACTACTTCTGCTAGTTGGTAGGCTTTATTGTATGGGTAAGTGCGCTTGATATCTAATAAACTACCTGATTTTTTCATGTCAGAGAGTGCTAAATTAGGGGAATTTATAGACCTCACTAGGGTCGACATATCACTAGGTCTCCTACTGAGGTCCCCTCAGTATCAATATAAATAGGAAACTATACATGGGATCCTTGTTTTCAATGTCATCGCTCAAGTCGAAGCCATCACTCGGAGGGCATATCATCCATTAATATAATCATGATCTTATTTCATCCTCACTAACCTCATAGGATAGGCCTCACTAGAACCATAATAGACAAATGGAAAAATGCCTATCTCACATTCCCAGTAATCCTAGGTTGTTTGACTCATCCAACCTATCATCAATTAACTCATGGAATAGCCACTTGGGTATTCACATGCTAGTGGGGGATAAACACTCACCCCGCTCTCTAGTCAGTTAGCCCAGTAGCTTGAAGAAATACCATACACTACCACAAAATAGAGTTTCTGTAATGCCACCCTTTATCAGTGTTAACAAGAATCATTGATAAAGGGGGTGCCTTTATCAGCCCTAATAAAAAGCACTGATAAAGGGAACTTTTAACAGTGCTAACAAAAATGCTCTTAAAAGTGACCCTTTATCAGTGCTTTTTTGGCACTGATAGAGGCACCCCCTTTATCAACTCTTTTTCCTAGCGCTGTTAAAAGGGCTCCTTTGATCAGCTCTTTTTTAGTAGTGCGGATAATGGGGGGCTTTATCGGTACTTTTTCCTAGCACTAATAAATTGTATATTTCAAAAAAATAATTTTTCATGAAATGTAATATATTGATATATAAGTATATTTATATTGATATAAATATAATATATATTTTTTTAAATATGTTTTAAATAGGTATAGATAGATTATTAAATTTAATATATAATAAATTTAGTGAAAATGGATTTAAAATATTTTAAAAAAAATTATTAATTAATAATTTTCTATTTATCATCAACTAATAATCACTTAATAACAATTTTAAGACACAAAAAATCAAAAAAAAATTAATAAAGTATCTAAAATAAGTTGAAAATGTAACTCAAACTTCAAACAACCATAACTTTTGAACCGGGTGTCCATTTGAGCTCTAAAGCATATCAAATCGAAGCCTACGATGAGCTCTATGCGATAGTGACTAAAGGAAACCTTCTGTCACATTTTCATGGCCTAAACGGCCTCTAAAACTGAGTTTTTAGTTAGGATACCTCGATGTTTTAACATTCAATGGAATTTCAGCCTCATTTAAGGGGATATTTTTTCCCTTTTTCAGTGGGGAATGAATTTATTTCAATTGATTACATTCATATTCATATTATTTATTTGAAAATTTTATCATTTTTTAGGATTTACTATTATTTATAATAAAATATATAACAATATATACATATTTTTTTCTTTATTCATGCATAAAATTTTAATTTTATAAATAATTAATTAAACATATTTACATATAAAATATATTTCCAAATATATAATCCTTATCTAAATAAGAAACTAATATCCATTTTATTTAAAATAAAAATATATGAATATTTATGTCCCTATATAATGTGTGTGTGTGTGTGTCTTTATTGACAAACTAAAATATATTATCTCTATATTCTAAAAATACGTATATACATATTAAAATATAATATTTGAAAATATATATAAATATGTATAATTATACTTACAGAGACACATATAATATATATATATATATATGTGTGTGTGTGCATGTTGTATATATATATATATTTATTTATTTATACAACCACAAAAAACATATTTTATAAATGCATTTAAAGACGATCTTATAAATATATATTAATATATGAATAAACAAATAAATATATAAATATAAAAATAGATATGAATATTTAACCATATAAAATTAAATATATAAATATATAAATATTTTTATATATGTATGTATGTATATATATATGTCAACATATTAATATATCAATATATTAATATAGGAATAAATATATATATATATATATATATTAATATAACTATATAACTATATATTTATATATATATATTAATATTTTAATAACTATAAATATATATATAAATAGATAGATATGTCAATAAATGAAGAGAAAAGTGAAATGGAGGAGTGGAAAACTGTTAGGTGTGCATGTGAGGGGTCCCGAATTCGAATCTCGGGGGAGGAAGGGGCGGCACATGGGTGGGGAATACGTCCTAGCGCTATTAAAGGGGTTAAGGGCACTGTTAAATTCTTGGGGTGTGGCTGGGGCATGTGGGCTTGGGTGTTGGGGGTGGGGCACTATTAAAGCCCCTCCCTCAAAATGAAGAAATATTTTTTTATTTTTTTATTTTTCTAACTTTTATCAGTTCATTTTTAAAAGAGCTAATAAAAGGGGTCTTTCATCAGCGCTAGAAAAAGCACTGATAAAAGAGCCCTTTATCAGCCCATTTTTTATTGCTGATAAAATGGGCCTTTATCAGTGCATTTCTGAGCATTGATAAAAGGGACCCCCTATCTTCACCTTCATTAATAGAGTTTTTTGTAGCGCTATTAATGTCATTTTCTAGTGCTGATAAAGGTCATATTTGTAGTATTGATAGTTCCATCATAGCCAACCTAGGACAATAATCTTAGTTCAATACTTTCCTCTATAAGGAGGTGTATGAGGGATCCTATACTATGTCCACTTTGTTCATTCATTTCATTTAATTTATAACCCTCATAGGGTTCAGGTATATCACATGCCACTATTATAATCAGTCTCTCAACCATCAATGGTCGAGACATCTATCCAATGCTCAAGGGGGCTAAGTGAACCTATACAAGCCCTCTACATATACATAATTCATTTAATTTATACCCATCTAGGGTCCACGTACACTCAGGCATGCATTTATAATTAATAAATCATCCACTGGTGGTTGAGGCATCAAGCCAACACACAAGGGTCCATTGTGGATCTTGGAACATTCTTCATTCCATTGATAAGCATTATATTTTAATTTAATGATTCATTTAAATAAGGATTCATGGGACTAGGTGGTGAGACCGCATATCAAATTCATATGAAAACATGCATAAACTATAGGAAAAATGAATAGGGACCATCAAACTTATACATAGAGTTAATCCCTTGGATTGATCACTACAAAAGATCATCCATAATAATATCATCTTATAAGAACAAATCTCAAGCCACAAGTCCCAATAAAATTAATTATAAAAATTTATAATTAATTATTAAATTTTATTTAAATGTTTATAATTACTAAAAAACTCAGTGAGAATCATTAGATCATTGAAACTAAAAGAAATGAGGTTTCGTTCAATCCTAATGAACAGTTAAACCTAATCCACAAGAAATAAGCAATTAAATTTCCTTATTCAATATCTAATTTTAATTAATTTGGGAAAACCCCTATGAAAAACCATATGGATACATACCTTCATCATAAAAGTGTTCAACAGTTTGTGTTCATCATTTAGGATGTCCTATAGCTATGATGATAATATTCTTTATCTTATCAATATGATTCCATCATGATCTAGTGGAATCATCACTCAAATCCTTAACTGATACAACTAAAATAAAAGGGGAATGAGGATAAGTAAGAATAGTTGGATAGTGGGGAAAATTTCACCCCAAATCGTCACAGAATGGAATCATAATCACCCAATTTCAAGGGTGGTCAAGAATAAGAAAGGGGGAGGTTACCCTCCAAGTCTTTGCATGTGAGGTAGAGGAAAAAAGAAGGTGAGGGGTTAAAATACTTTATGTTAAAAATGGTGAATTCATAGTTTTAATGAAATATAGGTACCCGTATGGTAACCACACAATTTGAAAAATTGTACATCGACCATGTGGTTGGTATTATCTCAAACCACCCCATTCATGGTTTTACCACATGATTTTCCAAACTATGCCCCAAATGGGAAAATTCATGAACCCAACATTGAATATTTTCAACTGTTACCCTGCAACCATGATCTAAAACCCAAGGCCAAAACTACATCGCATGGTTAATATGTGTGGTTTCACCAGAAAGTGTTAAAACGTGTATAGGAAAAAGGCCCTTTTCAAAATTTCCACTTTAAGCATGAAGCTTCTGAGATTTTCAAGAGAACCCGTGAAACCTCCTTGGCCCCAACCCACATCCAAAAACATATCCTAATGATTCTCCAACTTTTGAAACTCTAATCTGAAAAAAAATTCAAAATGAACCCTGCTCTATAAATTAAAAATTAAAATTTCTTATAAAATTTATAACCTATATAAATGAAGATAATTAAATAGACAAACATAAATCCCATAAGGATAAATATTATGAAAAAATCATCATAATAAGTCAGTAATGTAAATATAAATATTATATCTATGTTACAGCCCAAAAGTGAAATCATACATCATGTTATAATAAAATGATCTATTGGGCATGTCATATGATTCAGAAAATAATAACAAGGTATCCCATGGGTATATTATATACAATAAGGCCCAAAATTAAATAAAAGGAGACACTTAAAAAACATGTCTTGAGCCATAGCCCCGTCCTATCCCCAAATTTTACAAAACTCCACCAACTCAACCATCAATAGTAGCATGAACCTTTCCATTGCTCGGGTTATGAAACCTGAAGCTTTTTTGGGTACCATGACACCTGAGTAGGGTGTATGTATAGATCAGTAGGCCACCACCAATATTTTCTTGAAATATTTCTAGTAAATAAAAGTGCATAATTGGTATGTAATGATAATAAAACGGATAAATAAAATTAAATAAATAGTCCATCACAACAAAAAATGTTCAATATCCAAACCAAATGTGACCATACCATATTAGGCTGGTGCCAAAATGGGATGATTGATGGTCTGAATACAACTTAAGGATAAACAATAAAACATTCCTCATCTCATAATTAAGGTGGATGATACTTCTCCACCACAAACCATCCATGTTAACAATTAATCATCAATCTAACATAAATGGTGAATGATACATTTCTTGGTGAATGAGGTATCACCACTCTTAGTTTATGATATACTAATGATACACATTTCAGGTGGATAATAAAGCAACAACCCAAAAATATGTGGGCGGATGAGTAATCACTAATATCAACTACTCATGTAGATGATATACCACTGATACAAGTATCCATGTAGGCAATGCACCTTTGAGATAGCTTTTGTAGGTGTGTGATATACCACCAATACAATTATCCAAATAAATGATTCACTATTAATAAAATTCACATAAGTGGATGATATACCACTGATATGAGTCTCAAAGTGAATGATGCAACACTGATACATCTCTCCCTGGTGGATGAGGTTCCAATAGTTACAACTCTCTAGGTGGATGATATACCACCAACATATCAAGGGTGAATGAGGCACCACCACTAAACAGATCTGTGAAAATGAGGTATTGCCAATACACTAATCTTATAATGAATTATGGATCATGGAATCAATTTGAGGGGTTGAGATACCATAATCCAACTTAGAATAGATGAGGTACCACCATTTTATCTCCCATATAAGATGAAAAACTAGAAAACCATCTCACATGGTGGATGAGATTCAACCAATGTACCAATGGTGGATGATGTACCACTAATCAATCATCACATTGATTGATTTATCACTCATAATCAACACATAAAATACAAAGTTATTTATTATTAAAAATGGGTCATTATCTCAAAGACACTGACCTTCTCAAAGTCTGATACCTATTCTAGTAACCTTCAATCATGTCTCATTATCATGAAATTTCTCTTTTGAAGAGTGTTATAAGACACAAAAGAAGGATCTTGAGTTCATATCTCAATAATAAATCACCCATTCTAGGTTCAAATTAAAGTATCTGTAAAACAACTATATGGAAAATGGTCATCAACAACCACGGTGAAAAAGAACACCCCATCTATGACCACTCACAACCTAAATTGGTCTTAATCAATCTAAGGGAAATAAAAAATTAGTTTTAGAATTTAAATTAGGTATTGTACACATAGTTGGAGAATCTTTTTTCATATAGTGTGTGGAACTCTCATAAAATCATTGGGGCATCAAGGGACTACTTACCTATAACTAATAGGGTTATACTCATTGAATACCACTGATTGATTCAACCCCAAACTATAAAAATCTAGAATCCTGACAACCCCCACCCCCACCACTACCAAAAAATATATACATATGCATTAGGTCTTAACTAAAGATGTATGACAAAATAATGAAAAAAAAATATAGGGAAAATGAGTGTTAGACTTACCCATGGTGCTCCCCAGTGACCGCGGGGATGAAGATCAAAGAAAAAATGAGAAAGGTCAAATCCCAAAGGAAGAATATGCTGTGAATATCACTCTCCTAGGTGGTTTTAATTATCACAAGTACAAAATTATTTTTATAACATTTTTTCATGAATTTCAATATCTCTAATTTATATATTTTTTCATGAAGTTTTCATACCCAAAAAGGGATCAAAAGGGATATGGGGGATAGTCTTGAGTTCCTCCACCTGTAGGTACCTGCGGTTACCTAATGGAGTACACTGGATGGTCAGTGTGATCTAAAAAACCTAGGTTTTATCTAGGTTCCATCATCTATCCAATGAAACCTATAGGATACTCGGTGGCCTCTAGATAGGCAAAAAATAGACATTTTTGGTGGACCCCTGTACCTTAATTCAATACCCAATGGATCATTATGACCCTAAAAGGTTCCATATTGGTCATAAGTCTATTAGAGAAAATAAATACACCCCCATGGGTGCTTATATGAATGTTTTTACCTTGAATAACATTTTAGATCTCATTTGTGTCATTTTTACTCTAATCTCTTGTGCTCACTTACAATTTCTTTCTTCCACCATATCTTCTTGTTGTTTTCTTATTGGAAGATTATAAGTGTTCATTAAAGGGATTTCATATAGCCAGTATCTAATTTTTTATTTTCTTTGGTTATCACTACCATTGAGTGTGATGGAATTTGGTTTTTACAACTTTAAGTGTGAGAGATTGAGTGCTTACTATCATTTGAGTGTGAGGGGTTTGTTCACACTACCATTAAAATTGTGGGGATTAGATTTCTAGACACAAAAAATAAATTTCTAGTGGTTTTATTTTTAAAACATCTAAAAATAAAGGGAGATTAGGTTTTATTATGTAATCATTAAAATGTAAGGTCTTTACTTTTGTAATGGGTTGCTTGGATACCACTAAATACAAGGTTTTAATAACAAATATCTCAAGGATCATAAGAGGAGGATATGTAAGGATCCATTAGTGTATTATTATCAAAATAATTTATTAAATATTGTTCCATTTTCCATAATATTTATTATTTCATTTTGCCTTAACTATTATAATTTTTTAACACTTTAATTCATTTAAATACAACTATTTTAGGTTAATTTTCTAACTGGGGTTTTAAAAGGCAATTCACCCATGTCCTCATTTCATCATTACTCAGATCAAAATTTGGTATCAGTGTATACCTTGATTTCAAAAAATTATCCAATTACTAGGAATGATCATTTATGAATGGCCTCTACCTAGAATGTACAGGGTAATCCAAAAGTACACTCTATTGGTAGAGCTTCAAACTTTGATTGATAGAACTATGGTTATTGGAAAACAAGAATGTATACTTTTATTAAACGCATAGGTTACCTAGTAGGGAAAATTATAATGTATGGATATAATCCTACTCAAGAAAATAAAAAAAAGTACCCTCAATAATATAGAATTTTTTAGATATATGGAAAATCCATCAATGATCTATATTCAATGTTAGATATGAATGTATTTAATAGAATCTCCATGTGTAAAACTACTCATGAAATTAAAAAATTATTATAAGTTGAATATAAGGGTACTAATAATGTAAATTATACTAGTATTGATATGTACTACCAAGATTTTGAAATCTTTTGTATGGATCCTAATGAGTCTATAATTGAAATTTTCCCTTGTTTCACTAATATTGGTAATTGAAGGAAGTATTTAAGTGGTGAACTTACAACAAAGATTAATGCGAATAAGATCCTTTATGTTTTTCCGAGTTCATGGGAACCTAAAGTTATGGTAATACAAGAATCAGAGTTTGTTAAAAATATTTTGGTTTAAGAGATTGTAGGGTCTCTCATGAACCATGAGATTAAACTGAAGAGTAAAGTTGTAAAGGATTCCAAAGATTAAGTTAACAAATTAAGACACTTAGATAATTGGTGATGAAATCAAGAACATGGAAGAGAAGCTAATAAAATTCATGAAGATAAAGAAGCCTTGCCAACATGATAATAAGGAGAAGCAACAAAGTGAACTGAAGGTAAGGTGTTTTGGTTGTAAGATATAGGGCCACATCAAGCCAGAGTTCCCCTTAAATAAAAATAAGGTAGAAGAGAAACCATAAATACATAATTCATTCAAGGTTTAAACATAGAGTGTAAGTGGATTCTCTCTCTCATAAACCTCCTCAAGTGATGGAAGACCCAAATTTCTCGGTGTCTATGACGAGGTAAACTCTCCTACTTCTTATTTTTATTCTTAAAAATATTCTTTGTATTCTATCCATTTGAATTAAAAATATCATAGATTTAATAGAGATCAATTTAAAGATAGTTTTTGAAAACATACCATGAAATTAAAAGAGCTGAAAAATAAATACAATCATGCTCTTTTTGAAAAAGATGAACCTTCCAAAGAAAATGTGAAACTAAATAAAGATAACAAAAATTTCAAAGATTTTATTTAAAAAAATATGAAGATCAAGAAAAAAGATTCATTAAGTTATTAGTTGAAAATTATTGCTTGAAAAATTAATTAAATAATGTTAAAATTAAAATGGAACCAATGTTGAAAAATTGGAAGATAAAATTAAAGTGATTAAAAAATGTCTTACTAGGTTCACCCAAGGTGAGAAACAAGTGAATTTTATTTTTTGTTCTCAATGAAATCGGAAATAGAGTTATTTGGTTGGTTACTATAATCAATAAGGAACCTCGAGAAGTATCAAAAATACTACTTTTGTAAGAGGTAGATCTCAATATAAATTTTTTAATTGTTGTAGAAAAACCAAGCACTTTATTTAGTAGCGTGATTACAGAAATTCATGATATGGTATACCAAAATCGGTCCACCTCTCTTAAAATCTTTTTTCTAGTAATTTATTATAGAAAATAATGTCCTTATCAAAAGTATCTGTTATCAAACATTTTTGTGACCAATTTTTGGGTACTAAAATCTATATTATCTTGATTTTTTGTAAGTATAATATCTCAATAGAAAAACCCCTTACGATAGATCATTTTAATATTAAGGGGATTCTAAGTATGATTATCTTGTTACATTTACTTTTTAATTTAATAAGAATAGTTTTAACAATTAATTTATTTTATAATATTTATTTAAATTTCAAATTAATCATCAATTAAATTATGTTTTGACTATTTTATACTTCCATAGAAATTTAGTATTAAAAATATTTTCAAAATATCATTTTAAATATCATTGTGAAATATTAAAATTTGCTCTGATATTTCATTATGTTTTCAATTTGTTCCTTAAATTGATTTTTAAATTGAATATTGTTTTTTTAATTCATTAAAAAAATATTAATAAATCATTCATTTTTTATTTCAAATGTTATAAAAACTCAAGTTGATATTTTATTACTTATGTTAGATTTATTCCAAATATTTTGAGATTATGTGATGTTTAATTTTATCGATATTTCAATATCAAAGGAAATTGATGATCTATTTTTGGGAACATTTATTATTTTAAAATAGACATTCTTATTTTAGTTGCCCAACAATCCATCGGCCAGTAGGTTCTTCCTCACCAGGTAACATATGGTGATTTCTAGAACCATAGTTCTATTTTTTTATCTGGACAGCCAGTAGCTTCATTCCCAGACCTATTGGACTCTCTCGATTAAAATGTATTTTTTATGTTTCACACCTCTCTATCCTTCTCTCATTCTCCTAAACATATCTCAATATTTCTAATGTAATTGAAAGAGATTTCAAATTCATCAATTAGGAGATAATAAGAACAATGGTATTTTTCTCAAAGGTTTTTCAATTATTTTTATTTTAATTTTAACTATTATGATTAAAATCATTTTCTATCTTTGAAATATTTAAATTCAATCTTATATATCTCTTTAAATCATGAAATTTGATATTATTTCTTATTCAAATTTCTGAAATTCATTTTAAAATAATCACGGTAATATTATTTTGAAATAATTTTTTTTATCTCATTCAATAATTTTTATCTAAAACCAATTTCTTTAGAGAATTTTTTTTATTAATGGGGGCTCAAAATGGTTTTTTTGTAAAAATATATTTTTATTTACGGATAGAATGAGGTTTTACCTCTATTTTAACATCCCACCTTTAGATTTATTTAATTATATTCCTTATTTTAAATCTTTAATTGTGTTGATATAATTTTACTTTTTAAATATTGAAATCGTTGATATATTTTTATCTATTAAATTCATTAATCTCATTGATGAAATTATTTTATTTAAATATTTAGATCATTTATCTATTTATCACTTTTAATAGAATATGGAATTGATCGATTAATTTATGACACTCTCTTAGGTGATTTTTTTGTTTTCTATTTTATTATTTTGACTCTTGATTTAAATTTCATGTGGCTCCAAAATACTTTAAAAGTATGAATTAGTTGATGGGGAGCATAAACTATTTAAATCTAAATTTTTCCTAAATAAAGATGCTAATTTATTAGTGAACTCTATCATGATAAAATATATTTTATACTATAATAGTTTTTTAAGTTGATCTTCAAAATTTTATATTTTAATACAAACCACATGGGTGTACTTTTTTTTCTTAAAATTTATTTAGAATGTTATAATCATTTTAGAAAATGAAATTTTATTTTAAAATATTATTTTGAGGGAATAATGGATTCATTTCTTTAAAATATTTTTATCTCTCTTGAACATAATTTGATATATATTAAGACCTATTATGGTTATAATTATATATTTGATGTGGATAAAAGTTTATTTTTATATCTAAATCAATTCTTTAGGAGAATCACTTTTTAATAAAAAATTTAATCATGTTAGGATTTAAAAGTTTTCATTTTTTTCTAAAACATTCTCATGTGTTTGTTTTCTCTCAAATTTTGCGGAGGGTTTTTGATAGTTTTAACATAAATAATTTGTGGTTGTTTATTTTTATAAATATGTTTTAGTAAGTTGAATGTTTTCAATACATAAAATTCTATTTCATTTTTCAACTTTATTGATAAAACATTATGGTTTATGAAATTTTCATTTACATTTTTTGTCTCTAATGATTGGACCACATCTTATTATGGATACAATAAATTTATTTCTCTAACATTTATTTATGATATTTATGAGAATTAAAATGGTTAGAAGGTGATGAAATTAAAGGTATGATTTCTCTAATAACTTGTTTAGAATTATTTTAAGGGATAAGTTAATGTAATATAAGGTGTGGTTATATTTTATTCTCTAAAGATATATTTTCAAATTGTTTTAAATCTTCTTAAAATTATTTTAATTTGAATAATTTTCACAGTTATAGTTTTATATCTACAAATTGGTATATAGTTTTGTCATCAAATAATCATTTATATTGGTTTTATGGGGTAAAAGGTAATATTATCAAAGTTACCTTGAATGGTTTCAATTATTTTGAAAACTGAATGGTTTTGAAATTAAACTATTCTTGAATTTATAATGTTTTGTGATTTTTAATTTTTAATGGTCATAAAGGGGGAGAATTTTCGAAATTTGGTTATTGACGAAATAATTTTTGAAATCATTCTTGAAATAAAATTCTGAACATCCTTTTCAAGTATTGAAAATTATTGTTTTAATTTCATTATGGAATATTGAAATTAATTTTGAATACAATCATGATAATTGCAACATGTATATCTTTATATTGTTTAATTACTTATATGTTTATGATCATAAAAAAGTGGTAGATATTTGTACACATCACACTCTTAGGTGGTTTTAATAAACACAAACACCAATTTATGTTTCTAACATTTTTATTTCATTAATTTCAAAATCTATATTTTAGAAAGTTTTCCATGATTTTTCTAGACTAAATGGAGGGATAAAAATGGATGTAGAGGACCTTTTTAAAATCCTCCACTTGTAGGCACCGGTGACTACCTAGTGGAGTACACTGGGTGGTGGTGGTATCTGGAAAGAACCCCATTCTGTCCAGGTGCCACCAGTTGGCCAATAATGTTACATCTCATCCTACCACACCTGATAATAGTAACTAAACTGGTTGGCCACATGGGATAAAGTGATCCTCTACATATTCTAGATGATTTCTACTATAATATACGGTCTATGATGGTATGGTTGGGAGAAAATACCATCATGATCAGAGTGGAACATAGTGGTAAAAATGTATAAATAAGTAATGAATAGTTGATGCTATAATAATGAATAAGGAATCAAAATAAGTATAAACATCTGGGACATAAATAGTCAACTCTCAAGTTGGAAAATTTCCATATACAATAATAATGTCATGTATCTACAAAAATAACAAGCATAAATGGTATCATGTAGATACAAAATATTCAAAAAGACTAAAACTATCCAAGAACCTTCATCACTAGCATATGCATCAGCTAATATGCTCTCATACTAATACAAGAAGTCATGAATCTATAACTGGATACATCCCCTTATCTATATCTCCAATCATATAATCTACTCAGGTACTAGCGGTAGCCCAGATAGGGTTTGAGATAAACTCATTAGGCCACGAAAAATGGTGTATATACAAATCCAACCTATGAATATACATTTTAATAGTGTGAGGATATATAAAGGTAAAATAGGAAGTAAATACAACTCGAGTCGAGATCAGGTTTCTCATGGGACACCTGGATGACCATACCTACTTCATAATATTCTAGATGTCTCTGATCATGTGTCCAATTAATCATTTAATAAATGTATTAGGGAATATAATACTAGTTACCATAGGAGGCAAATATGAAAATACTGAAAGGGATCCAAGGGGCAACAAGAAATCCATTCCATCAGATGGTTGGTCTAGCTCATAGTGCATAACCATGCATCCTAGAAATAAGGGATAAGTGTAATCCAAGTGGTATACCCAAGGCATACCATTGGAAATATGTCTGAATGATTCCATGGATCAAATCCTGGGTAAATCCAAGTCTAAACATGTATGGATCCCTAAGAGAGTAATCCAAGGTGTCACATGTCCTAAGACATCACGCTGAATCCAATGATTCCATCATAGACATTCTAATTTTCCATAGGAGCATAAGGACCCTATAAATTCATGTTAGTAATCCTCTAATAGACACGTATTGAGTTCCAAATTTGGTATCTCCCTTGGAGACTATATCAATGAATCAGAATAGTATCCTCTGAGTGCTCAAGGAATTCCCTTGGGAATCCAAGGTGGGCTCAAGTCTGATCATCCCTATAAAGATGAAAAAGTTATATATTAAATAGGAACCTTATAATTATAATTATTATTAAGTAATAATTTATCATATACCATGTAATAATAATACCAATTACCATTCTTTGGGTTCATTCTATTACCTTTCACCCTAAGTGATAAGGTTAATGAGGACATGAAACCAAATTCTCATTCAAATACAATTTTCCAAGGAAAAGTGATATATATATATATACACACTTCTCATTTAATGATTTAAAGATTAATTTATTAACATGAAACACTTACCTTATCAAAGGTCAAGTCAAGCACACCAAATGGTGTCACATGAAATCACAATATTGCTCACTAATGTCATATCAAGGATCACACCCTAATTTTGGTGGTCGATGTTAAGGTATAAACTTCAATCAATGTCAATTGGTCTCATTATGGATTTAGATTACAAATTATAAAATTTAATTTAAATAATATGAATTTCAGGAGAAATTCGGGGTGAAACTAGTATGTGAACAACAAGTAAAATGTATAAACAATGATACTTTGATGGATAATACATCAAACACCTACCTTATTCATGTAGTAGAAGCCTCATCCAGTGTCGACCCTTGTTTTTTCATGGATCATAAGAAAATGAAATAATAGATGAAAACCCTAAAAATATTTCATATAATCTCACACCAAAATTGCTTCATAAGTCGGATGATAAATTATGAAAGGAGATAAAGTAATGGAGAGATTATCGGTAGTAATCCACCAAGAAAAAAGGGATCTTGATTTAGAGGTTGGATGAAGAAATGGAAACAAATAATATCTTTAGCCATAGAGGAGAGAATCAAAGGATATGAGGAGTGTAATTTTTATATTAGAAATAATGGATGAATAAAAGGTTTTATCCTTTTAAAAGGTTGGAGGTAAAATTGGTATTTTTACAAAAAAATAGTTGGATGACTTAGCTGCATGATTGGCCAAACTGGGTGTCAACCATGTGCCTGTCTCTGTCCCAAGACACCCATTGCAAGGGCTAGGTGCACACTTAGACTAAACATGTGCATCATGTGAAAATCACCTTTGCAAAAGTACATGAAACACTCACACAGATATGTGGCCTGGGTTACATAGTTAAAATAAACCGTACATACCCAAAAAAGAGAACTAGACCATCCCACATCAAAGTGTGTGGATTGGGCTGCATGGTTTATCTTAACCATATAGCCCACCCATTTCCTTGAAAGACTAGGTCTCCATGCTATAAAAAAGCCTCAAACACTCTTTTTTCATAAATAACCTCATTTGGAATTTCCATTAAGATAAATCTAACGAATTAAACTGAAAACTAAAGGATTCATACCTGTAAGAAAATTTAGGTTCTTACATTCTTTCCCCTTAAAGAAACTAGTAACCAAGTTTCCCTTACAAGGGTGGTAAAGATTCATTTAATAATAACTACATCCACTGAGAACATACTTTGGCCTCAATCTCCCAAGTCTCATCATATACATGTCCTTGATTCCATAGCACACATACTAAAGGAATAAAAAATCATTTGAGATCCTTCATCCTCCGATTGATTATAAGAGTAAGGTACTCTTAAAAAGAAGTATCATCCTCTAATTCAGCATCCTTGGGATAAAAATTTTGAGATAGGTTGGCATTATATTGGTGAATCTATGATACATGGAAGATGTTGTGCATAGAATGGTACCTTTGAGGAAGATCTATCTCATAGGCTACCAGCCTGACTCCTTTCAATATCTCTAAAGGTCTAATGAACCTAGGTGTCAACTTCCCTTTCCTCCATATCCATCTATTCCCAAACTAGGGGAAGAATGCAAGAAAACACAATCCCCAACCTCAAACTCCACAGGTAATTGATGGTGATCAACATAAGGTTTATTTCCAGACTAAATAGTAACCATAAACTTCCTAATAAAATTCACCAGCTCTGAGGTCTCCTGGATGAGATGTGGTCCTTGTTGCACTACCTCTCTTGCCTCTATCCATAATAGAGGTAATTACAATGTCCTTCCATATAATTGCTCATAATGATCCATCTATATGGTTTAATGATAGCTATTATTACAGGAAAACTTGAAAATAGGTGTATGTTTCTCCCAAAAACCTCTGAAATCAAGGAAACATGCTCGAAGAATGTCCTTTAAAACTTGTATCATCCATTCTGAATGATTTTTTGTATGAGGTTGGTAGGTTTTACTTATAAGTACCTATATACCCAGTGCTTTCTATAACCCTTGTTAGAACCGTGATGTAAAATGACCATCCCTATCAAAAATGATAGTATGAAGGGCCTTACATAGGCATATAATCTCACTGATGTATAGTCTCCTCATATCATCTACTAAGAAGTTCTCTTAGATAGTAATAAAGTGGGATACCTTTTTCAACGAATCCATGACTAACCACACTATGTCACTACCATGAGGCGGCTTCGTTAAACGAGTCAAAAGATCCATTATAACATCATACCATTTCCATCATGAGACCTGTGATGGCTATAACAATCCAACAAGTCATTGGTGCTCCACCTTCACCTACTAATCATTGGAACACCTAGTGATAATACCCTCAATCTAACATTTCATCCCATGACACCAATACTAGTGGTTCATGTCATGATTCATCTTGGAAATACCAGGGTGCACTGCCCATTTTGAATCATGGGATTCTTTAATCAGTTCCTCTCACATATATGTGGGTACCCAGATATACCCAAGTATGTGTAGGATGTCTAAAATATTGAACAACCAATCTGGAGGTGGTTCTTCACCTGAAATACTCTACCTTATGACCAATACTTTGGGATTTAAGAACATCCTCCTCTTCACTATGTTCAAAAGTGATGAGGCTACCGCCAAGGTTATAAGAAAAGGATTTTAATAACTTTCCTGAAACTACAAATGTATCTCATAAATAAGATCTATCAATATTCATTCATTGAATTCTTCTAAAACATCTTGTGTCCAAGTCTTCCAACTCAAGGCATCATCAATTTCATTTCCCTTACCAGATGTATAAGAAATCTTGAAATCAAGGGGATGGAGGTATTTGACCCATATCTATTATCTAAGGTTCAAGTCACACTATGTAAAGATCTACTTGAGGATTTTGTGATCCATACACACCATGAAGAACTCTACCAATAAATAGTGTCTCTAGAGATGTAAGGCCTAGACAAATGATACAAGATCAAGATCATGCATTGGGTAGTTATGCTCATGATGCCTCATCTACTGAGACTCATACACACAAAAATCAATCTTCCTACATCATAATTGCACCTAGATCGATTCTTAAGTCATCGCAAAACACTGTATATCCTCTTCTAGTATTAGGTAGAATAAGAACTGAGGTTGAGGCAAGTATTCACTTGAACTCATGAAAATTTTTCTCAGATGCTCCAGACTAGCTAAACTTGATTCCCTTCTTGGTCAAGCCTATAAGTGGTTCTAGAAGATAGGATAAATCTTGTAGAAAATTCCTATAATATACCATACCCAATAAAATCTATATTTCAACCACATTCTTGGGATGATCCCTAAAAATTATGGCCCTCACATTCTCTAGGTCTACTGATACTTGTTATTATGATATAATATTACCTAATTAGTAAACATTGTCAATCAAAAAGTAGTATTTGGTGAGTTTGGAATACAAACTATGCTCTCTCTGTGTACTCAACATGATATCAAGGGGTTTGGAATGATTTTCTTGATTCTATGATTCTATGAGTAAGCCAAGATGTTTTCCATGAATACCACAATAAGGGAATCTTGGTATAGGTGGAAAAATCAATTCATCAAGGTCAGGAAAATAGTGGGCATTCTCGTAAGATTGAACAACATAACCAAATACTCATAAAGACCATACCTACTGTGAAATGTTCTATAAGATATGTCTAAAGGTATAAAACATTCCTGATTTTAACCTAGCCTCGAATAAATCCTTTAGAATACTCTACCTCCCCAGAGATGGTTGAAATGAAAATCTATGTCAGACAATGATTACTAGTTCTTAACTATAATTCAACCATTAATAATCCATACATAGCCTAAGGGTCTCTTCAATATTTTTGGAGAAAAGAATGAGTGAACCCCAAGGTGAGGTATTGGGTTAGATAAAACCCTTAAATTCCAAGTCCTCTAGATACCTCTTGAACTACTACAACTCTATGTTATCCATACTCTATGGATGAATGGATACCAGTACTTCTCATGGAAATGTATTGATATAGAATTAAATCTCTCTCTCTCAAGAGTTAACCTAGAAAAATAATTAGGGAATATATATTTGAAATGATTTAATATATAAGGAAAATTAGCCTAACATACTCTTTGATATTATATATAAAATCTATCCATATGGGGTATCACTCCACCCATCCCATGAAGATTTAGTCCAAATCTACTTTCCTGGAAATCTCATTCACCAATATGAAGATAACTGTCTCACTTTAGTGATGTGAATGATAACCTATGATGGTATCAGTCCACTAAGCGTGATAGGGGACCAACCATCCCATCTTGAGAATGATATCGAAACCTATCATCTTGAGGACAAAGAGGTCCCAGAAGAAACAATAACAACCAACCTCAAGGAGGGAATTCTTTAAACTAGTATACACTCTCTAATCAAATTCCCAATGGAGTATCAACTTTAATCACACCACATATGTACTAAATTCAAATCCTAGGACTTTCCCAAATTAATATAGAAATAAAGGAGTGTGAGTCACTAGAATCGAAAAAATCATATATGATAATAGAGTCTACTATGATAGTGCCTCATATTGTAGATGAACCTACACTCTTATCCTTATGTATCAGTTGTAATGCATGAAATTGGCCTTATTTGTGTCCCTAAGATATAGCTGGACTACCCTGATCTAGTTTTCTCTACTGACGTTGTCACACCCATGACTTATTTTAATGTTATTTTTCATTTAATTTCCATTCTTGCATTGTTTTTGTGGTTTCCTATTCATTTTTGTGGAAATGGTGGGTTTTCAAAATTTGGGGCAAACTATGAGCCCGTTTTCAGATTTAAAAATAAATTTTGTTTCTTTTATAACCCCTTCATTTCACAAACTTTTACACTCATTCCACTTACCAATTGGAATCACCTAGTATATTAAAACCACCATATCAATTTGTACCCCATAGTAATCCATAATAATGATGGATTTGGGGTTTTTATTATTGTTTTTAGCCATCCCGTAATCCCATTTCTGTCTTTAAATTATTTTCTAAAATTTTCAATATCTCATTAATTTTGTAATTTTTTTCCGTGATTCCACCTTCCACCCAAATCCAAAAACCTGAGGCTCAATCTCATTATCTATTTCACCACTTTGGAGCTTTTATGGATCACATATTAGGGAAACAATTCTTAGGGTCTCTCAAATCATCCAGATTTGAGAATGTAATTTTATTCCTTCATAAACCATTCAATTTTCACTCTATATATCCCATTTCATTCATCACTTAACCTACTAAGACTAATTCGAGAATACCTATCAGTTTTGGTTTCTTGGATATTCAACCTTTTGTGGATTTGGGGTGATTTTTTAAAGATTGTTCAAGGTAATGATTTCTTATTGGTTTCTTCAGTTTTCCTTAGGGTTTCCTCCATCTTTCAGTAAGTTATAAAATGTCCAGAGGTTAGGATTCAAACCTAGGGTTTGACTTGGTGTCGTTTTGGTGTAATATTGGGATTTTAGGTTGCTCTTCACTTCCTTGTGGTGCAGCGGTGGTGTGCTTGATGTTTCGCACCAAGATTTGAGGGTTTCGACTCACAAGGTATGTGATTCCATGTGTAACCATTTTAGGATGATTTAGCTTGATGTATTTACTCATTTTTCATATTAATAATATGTTTTTTGTGGTTATAAAACTATTTATGATTGATTTGGTTAAGTGTTTAATTTTATAGTTGCATTTTTTCTTGAAATTTTGTGTTTTAATGTGTAACTCTTGGGGTATTATTTGGGTGTATTTTATAACATATGAAATTGGTTTACTAAATATTGTTTGGGATTCCAATTCTTCTTTGGTGGGTTCTTGGTGTTCCATTGGGTTTGAAATAGGGTTTTTGAATGGGTTTTATATGTTAAACCATGTTATACCTCTTGAAAGTGTTTTATGAAAATGTGTGTGTTTTCATGTGTATCTTTTGTATTATTATTCAAGGTGATTTTATAATAATTGAGAGTGGTTTATTAAATCATTATAGGGATTCCAATTCAGTTTTATATTGGTATTGGTGTTATTTGTTCCTTGAAAGATGGTTTTGAAATGGGTTTTATGTGGAAAGCTTTGGTATACTCCTTAGAATTGGTTTATTAAAGATTTGAATGGTTTAATGATTTATGTAAGAGGTGAAACCATATTGGAAAACTGTTTGGGATTGTGTATATTTGGAAATGGTCCATTTTAAATGTGAAAGGGGCTGTCATGTGATGTGTATCATCTGGGAAATGTTTTATAAAAAAAAATTCTGGTTTACTGAAATGTGAAAGAGATGTGAACGTGATGTTGGCTGTTTTGTGTGAGTGTGATGTGAAAATGTATTTTTTTATGAAAATGGTATTATGTAACATGTGATTGGGCTGTTATGTGATGTTTATCATCTTGGGAAAGATTTTATAAATTGTTAAAGGATGTTTTGAATTGTGAAAGATATGCAAAATATATTGTGGGTTGTCTCGGTGTGAGTGTGATTTCAAAATGAATTTGAATAAAAAAGTGTTTTTGTGAATTGTGTGATTTATGTGTGGGGTGTTTGGTGAGTTTGTGGTTTGGAAGTGATATTTTCATGTGAAAATTATATTTCTTTTCTTGTTTAACATGTTTGAGCACAATAGAGAACCGTAGGTATCTAGGTGGGTGGACGTGTACTAGTATGCTAATGATCCCGTGGGGTTTGGCCTTAGTTTCACATAGAAATATTGATGCTTAAAACACTAAATAAACTATGATGATGATGATGTGGGACCAATTGGTTATGGGTATGTTCCCTACTAGTGTCTCATACATGAGAACACATATTTGTTGTGTTTATTTTCACTGAGATACAAGGTACCTCAGACCCACATCAAGCTAGTGCCTAGGTGTTATTTCCCATTGCTTGTGCTAATTAGATCCTTTATACTTTTAGTCGGTATATGGTATGTTTGGTTGTAAATTTCAAAAGATTTATAATTTTATTTAAAACTATTGATTCTTTAAAATATCCCATTGGAAAACTATTTTAATTTTTAAAGATGTATCTTTTAGAAATTGTAACTAGAATTTCATGTTTTTGAAAACTTGCATGCTTTTCATATTTCAATGTTTATCACATGGAATACCTTACTGGTGGTATCCTACTGGTCTTTGGATCACACTCTAATTACACCTTTGGGTATAAGTTGAATTTTTGATTTTGTTGCTGCAGGTTTGGGTACAACTTTTGTGCCTTTGGTTCGGGTTTTAGCAGTCCAACGTGATGTGGTGTTATGGAGATGGCTTGAGAGAGGAGTCTCTTTCCTTATAGAGGGTCTTGGGCTATCATTTCTAGTTTTGTACCTTTTTAATAGTCTTTTAGAAATGTTTAAAGTTGTGTAATTAAATTCTAAAATTTTATAAAAGATGATTTTGTTTGAAAAATCCCGATTCGTTTTATTGGATTCATTTGATGTTTTAAGTTTATAAACTTGGGTAATTCATTACCAATTTTCAGTTTATGATACCCAGGAACTTGTTCAAGCTTTTGGGGATCAGGAATTCCTTTCGGGACTTGTTCTTGGTTAGTTTTGGTGCTAGTTTTGATGGTGACCAGATCTGGTTCGTCACAAAATGGTATCAGAGGAGGTTTAAGTTCACTCTTTGGGTCATGTTATCTGGGAAACAGTCGGGATAGTCTGGAGTTAGGATTTTCGGGACTTTTAATTCTAGTTATGGGTAGTGTTCCTGATCACAACACCTCATTATGGTATTCAATTCACCAGGGGAATTCGGGACTTATCTGAGTCCTTTGGTTTTCTTGGTTTGATGATGACTAGGGGAAATGAAAAGAGAGTTGGGTTAATGGTCTCAGTGATCTCGGAGGACCTAGAAAGCTATGTGGAGCAGGGGATATTTCCCTAGAACACTCTTTGTGATGGTGAAGTGATTGTAATATGGCTGCCAAATATATGTCCAAGTCACCCAACGAAGCTAGTTTCCCCTCTTATTGTCTTAAGTCCTTTAGTTTTGAACTCTTTGAAGTTTGTTTTAACGAAAAAATAACATGGTTTTAAGAAGAGTAAAGTTTTTTTGAACTGGTTTTTCGAATAAAGAGGGAAGGGTTTGATTTGTGAGATGGTGGAACTAAATTTTCATAATTGTTTAGAAATGGAAAATGGTGTGTTGACACCTCTTTTAAAAGAAGAAAATTGTGTTAAAGTTAGTTTTGAAAAAGTGTTTCCAATAGTGTTTTCTGAATATTTGAAAGGTGTTTAAATGTAATAAGCTGTTTTAAAATTAATGTGTATGACTTAAAGGTGAGTTTACATTTGAAATATTTTTCCTTTCTAAAAATTTTGGTAAGCTATAATTTGGGTTTGATTTCGTGGTTATTGGTTTTGAAAAAATTGATCTATTGGTTGATTGTTTTGGTTTTGAAAAGTGGAAAGTATTTTTGTTTTAACCTTTGGTATCTCTTTGAGAGACCAAATTAATGGGGATATATGGAATGATGGATGGTTAATGGCATTACTGGATGAGTGTCGGGATGGATATGAAGAGGGTTCCTGGTGTGGAATGAAAACATGCATGTGTGAGGCCCATGGGGTACCATTGGTGGATACGCAAATTGCTGAACCATTTATTTTCAAAGAGATGAATTTAAAGGAAAACCTGATTTCTAGATGACTGGTTTCGGATGTTGTGTATTATTTTTTAAAAAAATATTGATGTTGTGGAATGTTTTTGAGTCCAATAACCCCTTGTGTTTAAACCATGATTTGGGTTTGTATTTGGTCGGTAAGCTAGGTTGAAGGGATAATTAGCGATATCTTTTGAGAAATGTTTCAGTATGCCTTTATGGTGGCTCCCTTCATGTGTTAGGTTCTATTTTGTGGAAAGTTATTACCAATATACTAGCTTGGTTGGTTCCTTGAGTTCTCTCGTGGGATAAGGTATGCCCCATTAAGGGTCAGTGCACGACTAAAGTGAAACCCGTGTTGTTTCACTATTGAAAGACCCTCCAGTTGATCAATATAAAGAATATTTTTCTCAAGATTTGTATATTGAGTGTCCACCATTTCCTTTCTTGGTTTTTTGGATCCTCTTATAGTGGGAGAGTACTCATGGAAGGTTGAAGGAGACCTTAGTTTCTTAATCTACCTAAATTCATCGAAGGTGGAAGTGGTCTGGGTTGTTAGTGTGGATGAGTATATAGATGGTGTTTAAGAGGGCCTATGGGTCCTTTGTAGTCTCTTTGAAGTAGGAGTTCTTGTTAAACCACCAGCGTAGGAAATATGGTCATGAGAGGTTATTATGGACACTTTTTGAAATTGTGTGATGTTTGGGGACATTTCATAAGGTCCCTCTCAATTTATTGTTTCTGACAGTCACAATGTTCATGTTTAGTGATTCCTTGTGATGTTTTGTGCTCGTTTGACTGTAATGGTGAAGGTCGTTCAATCCTCTGAGAGTCTATATTATATGGGGAGTATGTATCCCTTGGAAAAACTTCAAAATCCTCTATTTTAGAGGAAGGTGTTTATATTTTTCCTTTCATTGTGTTGTTTCTCACTCGAAGAAACAAGGTTTAATGTGTGTGAATCCTTTAAGCCCTTATTTTAGTGAAATGTCGGGTTATGGTAAAGTGATTTTTGGAGTGTGTTATGTCATGGGAGATCCACCGGGGTTTGCGGTGTAGTTGTTTGTAGCACTATAAGGAAAAGTTCCATTCAGGGGTTTCAAAAGTCTAACTGTGAGGCCGAAGATGCTTTATTCATTTGAGCTCTAGCCATAGGTCCCAAAGGGAATCTGGGGCGTTGTCGGGGGAAATATCAGAGTTGTTTAAACCCTTTTACAAATTCCTATCCTCAATATGAAATATGGGAATAGTTTAAACCCCTTGTGTTGTCATTGTTGAGCACAAGGTATGTGCACTATTAGTAGTGACACTGTGCCAGGAATCCATGTAGAAATAATGATCTGCATTGTTAGCGCACGACTTACCAAACCATGCGGGCTAACTGTTTAGCCGTCCCAACTATTTAAGTTTTGGGATCTTTCCGTGTTGACCCATGCTGGTCAGTTAATATGGTTGGATCTTATGGTGGGGATACCCACTAGGTTTTTTATGTAAGTTCTTTTGGAAATGTTTAATGGAAGTCTACCACTTCGACCCGGGAGTCCATTCGGGCCTCCCCTTGTTAGTACATTGATCCTGTTTTTGGAAAATATGAGTTGTCTCTTATGGTGGGGTTCCCATTTGTGTCTCCCCATACTAGTAACTCAAATTTGTCCCTGGTCTTGGCATGGTGGTAGGTAGTCTTGTTCAGAGCTATATAAATACTTGCATATTCCTTGGGTAAATGTTGGGATTAGAGAATGCCCAATGATTTGGTTAATGAAAGGTAAGTGTGACCTTGTTCTTTGTTGTTGTCTATTTGGGTAAATCGATTGAGTCTTGTGCGGATATTGTTTGAGGAGTTTTCATTTGGGATGAAGTATGAATGTGCTTGATCATTTCAGGAAGTGATGTATGTTTTGGTTGGTGAGATTATTAAATCCTTTATTGATCAATTGGAGGTGTATTGGCCTTTTTGGGGCAGGTGAAACATGGAAAAATATTCCCTTTTAGCCTTTCAATTGTGTTTAGTTTTTTTCATTTGGCATTGCTGTGGATTTTTGAGGGAGGAATGTTTTATAGTGGAGAGAATTGTCACACCCCAAGACTTATTTTAAAGGTATTTGTCATTTAATTTCCATTATTTACTTATTTTTGAGGTTTCCCATTCATTTTTGTGGAAATGGTGGGTTTTCAAAATTTGGGAAAAACTATGAGCCCATTTTCAGATTTAAAAATAAATTTTGTTTCTTTTATAACTCCTTTATTTTTAAACATTTTACTCCCATTCCACTTCCCAATTGGAATCCCTTGGCATATTAAAACAACCATATCAATTTGGAACCCATATAAATTTATAATAATGATGGATTTGGGGTTTTTATTAAGGTTTTGGGCCATCCCATAAGCTCATTTTCTGCTTTAAATTAGTTTTTTTAATTTTTCATTATATCATTCATTTGGTACTTTTTGTGAGTTATTTCACCTTCCACCCAAATTCAAAAACCCGAGTCTCACTCTCAATATCTATTTCTCCACTTTTGAGCTCATATGGATTGCGCATTTGGGAGAAAGTTCTAAGAGTTTTTCAAATCCTCCAGATTTGAGAAGGTAATTTGATTCTTTCATAAACCTTTCAATTTTCACTCTTTCTCCCCCATTTTAATCCCCACATAACCTACTAAGCCTCATTCGATCCTACCTATTAGTTTTTGTTTCTTGGAGATCATCATTTGGTGTATTTGGGGTGATTTCTTAAAAATTGTTCAAGTTAAGTGATTCCTTCTTGGTTTCCTCCATTTTCCTTAGGGTTTCCTCCCTCTTTCCTGAAGTTCTAAAATTTCTAGAGTTTAGGGTTATAACCTAGGGTTTTACTTGGTGTCTTTTTGGTGTAATCTTGATATTTTAGGTTGTTATACACTTCCTTGTGGTGCGGCGGTGGTGCGCTTGATGTTTCACACTAATAATTAAGGGTTTCGACTCAAAGGGTAGGTGATTCCATGTGTAACCATTTTATGATGAGTTATCTTGCTGTATTTACTCATTTTTAATATTCCTCATATGTTTTTTGTGGTGCTAAAACTGTTTAGTATTGATTTGGTTAAGCGTTTAATTTTATAGTTTCATTTTTCCTTGAAATTGGGTGTTTTTCATGTGTAACTCTTGGGGTATTATTTGGGTGTATTTTATAACATAAGAAATTAGTGTACTAAATCTTATTTGGGCTGAAAATTATGATTTGGTAGGTTATTGGTGTTTCATTGGGTTTCAAAGAGGTTTTTTGAATGGGTTTTATGTGTAAAACCATGTTATACCTCTTGAAAGTGTTTTATGAAAATGTGTGTCTTTTCATGTGCATCTTTTCTAGTATTATTCTAGGTGATTTTATAATAGTTGAGCTGGGTTTATTAAATCATTATAGTGATTAAAATTATGTTTTGGATTTCTATTGGTGTGATTTTTTTCTTGAAATATAGTTTTGAAATGTGTTTTATTTGAAAAGCTTGGGTATACTCCTTATAATTGTTTTATGAAATATTTGAATGGTTTAATGATTTATGTAAGAGGTGAAACCATGTTGGAAAACTATTTTGGATTGTTTATATTTTGAAATGGTCCATTTTAAATGTGAAATGGGCTATAATGTTATGTGTATAATCTTGGAATTGTTTATTAAAATGTTTAACAGATTTACTGAAATGTGAAAGAGATGTGAATGTGATGTTGGCTGTTTTGTGTGGGTGTGATGTGAAAATGGATTTTTTTTATGAATAGGGTATTATGTAACATGTGAGTGGGTTGTTATGTGATGTTTATCATATTGGGAAAGATTTTATAAATTGTGAAAGGATGTTTTGAATTTTGAAAGATATGAAAAATATGTTGTGGGCTATTTTGGTGTGAGTGTGATTTCAAAATGAATTTGAATGAAAAAGTGTCTTTGTGAATTGTGTGATTTATGTGTGGGGTTTTTGGTGAGTGTGTGGTTTGGAAGTGATATTTTCATGTGAAAATTATATTTCTTGTCTTGTTGAACTTGATTGAGCACAATAGGGAAACCCGGGTATCTAAGTGGGTGGACGTGTATCAGTATGCTAATTATCTCGTGGGGTTTGTCCTCAATTTCACGTTGCTAGATTGAAGCTTACAACACTAAATAAACTATGGTGATGATTATGGGGGACCAATAGGTTATGGGTATGTTCCTTACTATTGGATCATGCACGAGAACAGATATTTGTGATGGTTACTTTCACCGAGAGACGAGGTACCAGAGACCCACAGCGAGCTAGTGTCTAGGGGTTATTTCACATTGCTTGTGATCATTAGATCATTTATCCTTACCGTCGACATATGGTATTTTTTTCTAGAAATTTAAATATATTTGTAATTTTATTTAAAAGTGTTTATTCTTTAAAATATCCCACTAGAAAACTGTTTTAATTTTTAAAGTTGCATCTTTTAGAAATTGTAACTAGCATTTCATGTTTTTGAAAATTTGCATGATTTTTATCTTTGAATGTTTATCACATGGAATATCTTAGTGGTGGTATCCTATTGGGATTTTTCTCAAACCCTACATACACCATTGGGTGTAAGTAGAATTGCTTATTTTTTCCTGAAGGTTTGGGTACAACTTTGGTGCCTATGGTTTGGGTTTTTGTGGTCCAACGTGATACGGTGTTGTGGAGATGGCTTGAGGGAGGTGCCTCTTGCCATGTGGAGGTTCTTGGGCTTTCATTTCTGGGTTTTTACCTTTGTAATGGTCTTTTATCATTTTTTTAAGTTGTGAAATTAAATTCTGAAATTTTATAAAAGATTATTTTTTTTGAAAAATCAAGATTTGTTTTATTGGATTTGTTTATTGTTTTATGTTTATAAACTTGGGTAAATCATTCCTTATTTTCAGTTTATTATACCTAGGAACTTTTACTATCTCGTTGGGATTGGGAACGCCCTTTGTTCCTTTTCGTGGGCCATGTTTGCTACCAATTTTGATGGCGACCAGATCTAGTTCATGGAAAACGCTGAAAAATAGAATCCTAGATACCATGGCCATGACCTCCTCTTTAGACTAATTGGATAGTCACACTCTATATCCTTTCTGAAGTGGATAAATTGATCCTAATCCAAAAAGTGGAGGTGGCATAGATCCTGTTCCATTTGGAATAAATGGAATCTTCTGAAAGAACATGAAAATATGGCCCATTCGAGCATATGATCTAGACTCGACTCGATTCATATCACACTGAGGCTTCAAGTGGCCATTCCTCCCACACCGATGGCTCACTATTGAACTACCAGTGTGAATGATTTGGATACCAATTCCCTTCTAATAATTCCCATTATGATATTTCAAGACACTGGAGGAGCCACTAATTGGTATTAGTACTAAGCCACCATTCCCTATACTATCATATTCCCTCCAATTGTGCTTAGTGATAGGGTCTTGATTCACAATCATTGAGATAGTAGCTAACCTGAAAGAATTTACCTAATATTGTATGGTTTATCTAATACCATCCTCAAAGTGTCTCACCATATATATATAATCTCCTGATAGGTTTGAACTAGATCTAGTTGCCATCAAAACCGGTAGTGAATGTTCCTAGGTATCATGAACTAGAATGGAAGTCCCTCCAATTCAAGTGAATGAACTCTCTTGACCAATCATCTCTCGACATCTCTAAGAAGAATAATTCATAAAATCTAGAATAGAAGTCCCTCCAATTCATACCCCGATGATTATGAACCTGATTCAAAACATCCCACCAATGTTTAGAATAATCTCAAAGTATGTAAGTAGTGAGCTTTACTCTCTTCTCTAGAGGTGTCTCATGGTGTTCGAAAATAGATAGCATGGCCTCTAGTCATGACACTATAGCCTGAGGACCACCATCCCCCTAAAAAAGGGGTGGATGTTAGTGTTGAAACTCTTAAGAAAAATATACCAAGGAAGAGTTGGATCTTGGAGCTCCCTACATAGTCTACATAAGTCACAGGAATCTATATCAAAATTGGGAATCATTTCACACATTGGTAAAAATAATAAGTTATTTATGTGGCACTATTAGAGGAAACACTAGTGGCTTGGGGCCCACTACCTTCAAATTATGGTCTCCACCACCCTCCTAGAGCATGAATCAAGGATTCCATGGAGGAATGTCTTTAAAAATTCCATGCACACTCCTCGAATACAATTTGATAAAAAATACCATAGATATAAGATTAGGATAGATACAAGAATTCCTAAAAGTAAGTCTCACCCCTATGAATGCTCTTAAATCGGGGTCTGAGTGATGTTTTAGATCATAAATAACCACAATGGACCCTACCTACTACCCACTACTAAGGTAAAGATCAAGTAAATCTCTCTACTTTATCCTGGGGTCCCATTGTATTGAGAGTAAATTTCAAGTTATAGAGGAAAACACCCTTTAAGTTGCAATCAGCAACCCCATTTAATGGTGACCGCATTTAAATTAAGTATTTATTAGTTATTTAATTCTTACTATAGACCAGTTAAATGAATTAGAATTACTAATTTATATAATTACTTGACTTATAAATTAAAATTGGTAGTTCATATAACTATATCCATAACATTAAATTAGATAAAAGAATGTAATATATGGTATAAGACGATTTGGATACATGAATCACCATTCTTAATTTATTGAGGTACATTCACTCTTTAAATTACAAATTACATCGATGTATTAAAAATTAATTAATTTTTCATTCTATATAACCTTAGTTACATAAAGACATTTGATAATTGGTTAATTAAGGTGGAATAATCAAACTATATAGTAAAACACCATTTATGTTTATGAAAAAACTTTTATAACCAATTATTCACTAACCCTTTTCCTATATAAATGTTATTTTCAGAATCGATATATCATTCAAGGTAAATAAAACATATATCCTGCAGTCAAACAATTCATCCTACATAGCATGGCATAATGCATCACATTTTATTCTTCTAAGGTGCTGAAAATGATGCATGAGAAATGATTCCATGCCATATCAAGCGAAAGACTAAATGTAATCCAAAATAATATTGATAATAACATCACATATCATGTGCGTCACCCAATAGTTTAATCAATACAACTATAACAACCTTAATCTAAAACATCACATCTCATCCGAAGTAATTTGGCTTTTCCCCATATGTGGGTCAGCTACTCCTAGGAATGGTCTCATTACAAAATTCTAATACGTACTAGTCTCTTTTCAACCACCCAAAATATTAAAGAAGGAAGACAAATTTTTGATATCATTTTTTGATGTCTCCACCCAGCCCACTAGATAATATCAACTAAACCAGTTGGACACATGGCCACAAGCATGCCTCTCCATATGCTAGGGGATTTTGACTAGTAGTGAGGGTGTAAGGTGGTTGGTGGGGAGACTATACCCTAATGATCAAATTGGAACAAATTGGTAAACAATTTATAAATAATTAATGAATAACATATGTAATAATAATGGATAAGTTAGTTGAATGAGTATAAACATCTGAGACATAAATAATCAAATCACAAGTTGGAGCAATACTATATACAATAAAGATGTCGTGTATCTACAAAAATAACAAACATACATGGAAATAGGAATATAAAAAAGATTCAAAAAGACTAAAAACTTTCCAATAATCTCAAGCACTATCTCAATCATCTACTAACAAACTCTCATCCAAATATAATAAGTCACTCATCTATAACTATATGTTTTCCCTTATCCACACTTGTAGTCATATAATCTTCTTAGGTACCATCGATGACCTATATAGGGTGTGAGATAAACTCAATAGGCCACCACTAATAGTTTTTATACAAATACATACTATGAATATAAACTATAATAGTGTACGAGTATATAAAAGTAAAACAAGAAACAAATAAAACTCTAGTTGATCTCAATTTACTCATGGGATACTTGGATAACCATACCTACTTCAGCTTATGTTGTATGTCTCTTAGCATGTTTCCAATTAATCATTTAGTCAAGGGATTTGGGAATATAATGCTAGTTACCATGGGACGTAATTATGATAATAATAAAAAGTATACAAGAGGAAATAGGTTGTCCTTGACCTTAGAAGGTCAAGCTACCTCATGGTACACAACCATGAATCCTAGAAATAAGGGATAAGTGTAATCCAAGGGGTATATCTAAGGCATTCCATAGGAAATGTGTATAACTAAGATCAATGATCATGTCAAAGGTAAATACTAGGATAATAATTATTGTAGCCTAGGGAGAATAATCTTAGGTGTCACATGTCCTAAGACATCACACTAAATGTATAGGGTGTATCTAAGGCATTCCACATGTTCATGTAATGGGTTCCCTCTTTTCCCAGTCTCATAAGGGGTTTCTTTCTTTGTTCAATAAATGGGGCTTGAACCTCAAACTTTTCAAAAAAAAAAATAATTCATCATAGGATATGTAATAATAATCCCAATTACCATTCATTAGGTTCATTCCATTACCTTTAATCCAAGTGCCCAGGTCAATAAGGGCATGTATCTAATTTCTAATTCAATTACAATTTATAAAGGCCGAGTACTATATATAAATATACTTTCTATTTAATGCTTTAAATATTCATTTATTAAGATGAAACACCTACATTATCAAAGGTCATGTCAAGAACACCTGAACGGTGTCACAGGTAATCACAATACTGGTCGCCAAATACACATCAAGGAACACACCCTAATTTAGGTGTTCATAAATGAGGTATCAACCTCCAATAATGTCAATTAGTATCATTATGGATTTAGATTACAAGTTATCCAATTTAATTTAAAGAAAATGAATTTTAGGATCAATGTGAGGTGAAACTAGTATGCACAGAGTGAAGACAATGTATAAACAATGATTTATTGAGGGAAAAGTCATAGTCCACCTACCTTATGCCTGTAGTATATTCTTCATCCAGTATTGGCCCTTGGTTTGTCCTAGATTAGAAGAAAATAGAATAATAGATAAAAAAAATGAAAATAGGCCATATGATCTTGCACTATAATAACTCTATCGGTGGGAAGATAACCAATTAAAGGAGCTAAAGGAATGGAGATATTACTAGTAGTAATCAAACAAGATGAACAAATCATGATTAGTAGGTGGAAAGAAGGAATGGATTCAAAGCCTATCTTTAATCATGGGGTAGAGATTCAAAGTGGAGGAGAAGAGCATGTTGTCCACCAGAAATAAAGGGGGAAGAAAAGGGTTTAAGCATATAAAATGATGTAGGGAAAAAAGGTCTTTCAACCAAAAAGTAAAGAGTCACGCAGTTTGGAAACACAGTGTTCTAAATCGTGCATCAATTATGTGCTCATATCTAACCCAAGACACCCCTCGCATGAGCTAGGCATATGGTTTGATTAAATATTCCCAAACTATGACAAAAGCCACTACAATAGGACATGCAACACTCGCATGGTCGTTCAGTCTATGATTCAAGGATAGAACAAACTGTGTGGCCATATACAAAGCACTGGACCACCTCGTACAGTTTAATCAAAATATATGGAATGGGAAGTACAGTTTCTCCTAACCATGTGACCCACCCTTTTCCTCCAAAATTAGGGGCTCTGGACTTTGAAAAATCCTAGGACACCTTCAACTCCTTCATACCCTAATTTGGAATTTCTATTATGATAAATCTATGTAAATAAACTAAAAAATAATGGTTTCTTACCTTGAAGAAAAGCAGGATTCTTACATATAACACCCATCAAATACCCGATGGCTTCCAGATAGGCAAAAAAATTAGTTGTTTGTGGTGGACCCTGATGCCTTAATTTTAAAACTAGTTTCTCATTTTAACCCTAAAACATTCAATAGTGGTCCTAAGTCTATAGGAGGATACAAATTAACCCATAATGGTGTTTTGGATGCATGTGTTTACCTAGAAGATCATTTTAGAGCTCCTTTGTGTAATTTTTACTCGATTCACATATTCTCTCTTTCAATTGTCGCTCATCCTACATATCAAGTTGTTGTATACTTATTAGAGGATAAATAGGATATTTAAATTGATTGTATATAGAAAGTATCTTATTTTTTTATTTTCTTGGGTGATCACTACCATTGAGTGGGAGGGAGTTTGTTACTCACATTCTTAGGTGAGAGAGATTGGGTTCTCACTCCCATTTGAGTGTGAGGGGTTAGTGCACACTACCATTAAAAGTGTGGGGATTGGTTTTCTATCCAAAACCACTAAAAGGATAGTGGTTTTATTTATATAACTACTAAAAAATATAGATTGGGTTTCTTAGTAAAACCAATAAAAAAGGTATAACTTTTGGAATAGGGTGTTTGGATACCACTAAAGCCAAGGGCTTAATCAAAAACCTCTCAACGATCTTGAGGGGATGATATATAGGGTTCCCTTACTGGATTGTGGTTGAATTCCATTAACAAATATTGTTCCATTGTATTTTATGTTTTTTATTCCTCTATGCCTTAACTCCTATAAATTTTTATACACTTTAATTATTTTAAATACAACTATTTTAGTTTCAATTTCTAAAAAGTATTTTAAAATACCATTCACCACCCCTATTATCATCTTTTCTTAGACCAATATAAGAATTAGAGAAAAAAGGGGGCTGGTTTGTAAACTGATAATAGTGGGAGAAATGAGGTTAAATCTTCTATTTACAACATTTAAATACATTTAAATAAAATAAATTAATTGAAAAACAACACATGACCCCATCATAACTCTGGTAGTGTAAGAAATTATCCTAGTCCACTATGAGGGCCACCAGAATTTTAGTGGCCTCTATTGGGGTTAGAGTGGCAGAATTGAAACTTTTGAAAATTCTCACCACCTGACTTGTTTTTCTATTTTTGATCTCAAGGCTCGTCTAACCCCTCCAACACCTAGGATGGGTCAAAATACACAAGGATTAACATAATTTAGATTGAATTTATACCTCATACATATACAATGTGTTAAATAAAATAATTTATTCTTATTTCTTAAAATTTCATTAATATTTATTGTAAATAATTATTTATATAAATATTCTTGGTATATTATTTCTAATAACTAATATATATTTCTAGCTTCTTTGTAGCTTCATGTTTTCCCTCCTACCTACCTATATATTCTTTAAAATAATTATCTCAAAATGAATCTTCACATTCGATAACATTTTCATATGGGGTGTTTTTTATATAATTAAATAGTGTTATTGTGTTAATGCTTAGGGAAATAGGGGTTTCAAGCACCATATGAACTATCATTTTTGGGTTTTACACAAAAAACATCATTTTGTATGGTGCATTAGGGTGAAAACTACAAAGAGTCATATAAAGTGGTTCTTTGTGGACAAAATATCAAAACTCCACTTCATGTGGTGCACTTTTATAAAAACATTATAGAAGAGCACCACATGAAGTGGTGCTCTTCCATGAATTAGAATACATAATGGAGCCACTTCAAGTTTCATATTCATTTTTCCACTCTATGAAGGTAAATACCCACATCCCCTCCATTAATCCCAACAATGCCTAATACTCTTCAATGATCTATAATCCTCCTCTAAAGCCTTAGTGACCCTTCACTCTTACCCCCCAGACACCTTTATGAATTTCCATCTAATATGGAGTTAATTCAATTTATTTTTTAATTTTTTTAATTTTTTAATTTTTTTGTTTAATTGTTTAGTGATTAATTTATAATTAGTAAGTGGTTAATATATTATAATTAAAACCTAATAATTACATAATTTAAATTAGTAGTTAATTTATTAGTTTTTTTAATTAGTGATTAATTTAGTATTACATAAATTAAATTATTATTTAATTAATGGTAATTAGTAAATAATTTAATGTAATTAACAATTAATTATTTTAAATTATTACTTTATTAATTATAATTAGTAATTAATTAATTATCTAATTAATTGTAATTTATAATTAAATAATAATAATTATTTATTATATAATTGTAATTAGTAATTAATTTTGATTTACTTAATTGTAATTAGTAATTAGTTAATTTTAATTAGTAATTAAGTAAGTGTAATTAGTAATTAATTATTTTTAATGATCCTAAATATACTATGGGATGTTTTATTGACTGTAGGTAATCAAATTAAATTTGAACAGGAGACAGAAATGGCTAGGTATGGACATTATGCTAGAATCTTGATTGAGTTTGATCTTTCCACACCACTTGTCAAAACTGTGTATTTGATTAATGGTAATTTTAAATTTGAGAACACAATTGATTATCAGCATGTACTTAAGTTTTATTTAAATTTCTTCTGTATTGGTCATGTTAGATAAAAATGTCAAAGATGGTTGAGATGCTCTAACTGTAAAAAGTTCGGGCATCAGGTTGATAACTATAAATTAAAATTTCTAATTTCAATTAAAATTATTCATACATAAAATCTATGACAATGGTTTGGAAGAATATGGAGAGAAGTGGTGACATTAATGTTTCTCCTCCCTCAACAAGGAAAGGAAATTTAATGGTTAATAGGTTTTATAGTCTAATGAATCGTGTGGTTTCATTTGTTGATGTAGTTATTGGTTTTCATGAAAATCCTAAAAAGGATGTCAATGTTGGACCTCAATTGGTTTATTATGGTAGAGATAAGGGAGTGATGCATGAATTTTTAGGCAGTCACACAATTTTCACACAGGTTGTGATGCATGGGGAGGTTTCTCTCTCAAAATGGGGTGATTTGGTAGAATAATCTGATAGAAAAGAGAGTGAATTTGAAGGGTATTATGTTATCTTAATGGAGGATAATTTTCTCTCTAAATGGATGATGGGTGTTGGTCCAGTGCATCCCAATGGTGTATTCTCTCCCATGAATAAAGAGCTATCAAATGATGGAAAATTGAACCAGATTGCATCTGGAAGAAATAATGTGGTTTCTAAATTATACCAGCTTGAAGAGGCTTATGTAGCTTATATCATAGAGCTTGGCCTTGTTCTAGTGAGGGTTGTTTTTCTAAAATTCCATTTTTAGAGGTTATAGAGGTAGGGGATATTACTTTCACATAAAATGATGATTCTGGAAAAAAACATGCAGGCTGTCAAGGCTAAATTATTGGAGTTGTTCCACCCATCTTTTTGGAAATGCTGGAATCCATCAATAATCCAGAATTTGATGCACTCTATATGGGGAGTCAGAAAAGGAAAGATACAAACAGAATGATAATTTCTAATTATAATTTATCATCCTCTCCATTGGTGTCTACAAAGGCTATCAATGTAGATATTCAAATGGTTGGGTCCTCACATGCCATCTAGGGCACATTGGGAGATAGATCTCTTCTACTGAGGCCAAGGAAGATGTATCATCTCTGGATTCTTCTACTCTATTTTCAAAGTGTAAGGGTTGAGTAAGTTTATTGTATCACTGATTGGGGGAGTGGTTAAATCAGTGACACTCTTTTTCTTTTTTTCCCCTTTTAATTGAAACAACACTCATCTCCTATTAATGATTCAATTCCCAACTGATGAAAAAACAATCACGCATCCACAGGAACATGGGTATTTACAAGGTTCATTATTCAATACAAAAAGTTATGTCCTTGGTATTGTTTGAAGACAATCCAATATCATACAATACAATATAAAACAATCCTTGGATTATAATTAGTAGGATATTCCCTTTAAATTTTATAGCACATTGAAGAGAATCCAAAAGTGTGTGTGCACCCTATTAGCACAAATAGGGTAATGAAATTGTTATGTAACAACTCATGTTACCTACTCTTCTTTTCAATTAAACAAGTGTATTCAATTGAAATACTATTATTCAATTCATTACCCATAAGAAAGGTAAGAATTTCTAGGACTTTGTTATGAAAACTGAGTTCGATTTTCTTGGGTCTGATTTTCCCAGACTGATTCCTCTGAGTCCAATTCTCCCAGTCTGATTTTCTTACAGAATAAAATATAAATGAATAAACTCCACATCAATCCCTGAGTATGATAAAATAAGTACGATATTTCATCAATCATAGAAACCCAATTTTGAATTACCTAGTATGTAAATATCGAAGTCGATTAATTCAGCGCAATATGAACATATATCAAATACAATTTTGAAAAATCGAATATGATGATTTTCTATGTATGATGAATTTTGAGTATGAATATTAGTCGAATACAACATTACAATATTGAAATATTCCCCATGAAAATGTCTTCAATACAAAAAAACAGTATCACTTTCTCTTCTTAAAAACTCATATCTTTTCTCTCAAATGCGGTGAACAATACCTACTGTAAACAAGTACAAAGTACTCCTTTTATAAGTGACCCTTGAAAGGTTTGTGCAGGAATCCCAAAAAAAGTTTCCAGCTTACATAAATTCACACACTTTTCAATTTCCCCTAAAATCTCAAAGGAATTTTAACCTTATCAACACTTATCAAAACCTCTTTATTCTTCTTCAAACATCATATCCTTATTCATACATTAATTTGAATTGTATGTATGATTTCAATACATGAACCCAATTTTTCTCAATCTGATTTCTTCATTACAAATCTTTGTATAAATTAAAATCAAATTTTTAAATAAATGGATACCATTCTGATTTACTGAATATGATTCTTAGAACCAATTTGAATCAAAATCATTCATTGAATGTACATATCCACCTTGATAATTCAATTCAAAAATATCCTTATATTTTTTTTCTCTTGACCCACTAGAAATTCAGAACTTTATTCACAATCTGGTGCTTGTATCATTACTTTGCGACTTTAAATTCATTTGAGAATATATTTAGCATCATCAGACTTGGATTGGAAAGTATTGTAACTTTTCATTCATTATAGATTATTTGTTTTCTTCCCAACCCGAGTATAATATTTTCTAAATACAATTTATCTAGATACGATCATCCTGGGTATAATCATTCTGGATATGATTGGCCTGGATACAATTTTCCATAATATGATCTTTTCTGGGTACGAACATTCTAGGTATGATCATTCCGAACATGATTGGCATGGATATTATTTTCTAGAATATGATCTTTTCTGGGTATGATCACTCTAAAAACAATCGGCACCATCTCTTAATCTTCTATTAGTACTTCTTCTTCAATAATCATCACCGCTTCAATCACCGCCACTTTTTCAATCGACACCACTTTTGCAATCAGTAATAGCTTTTAAATCAGCACTACCTTTTCAATTGGTACCACCTTTTAAAACATAGTCACATTTTAAAACAACATCACCTTTTAAAAAAACATCACCTGGATACGATTGTTTTGAAAAAAAATCGGTATCACTTATTTCTCTCTGCCACCTGGATACAATAAATATGGATATGATCCTTTTCTCGTCGGTAGCATCTCTTCCACTCCTCCTTTATTACATCAATCTTGCATCAATAGTACTCAATTAAAATTATGATTTATATGAAATAAAAATTGACAAGCATCATCAAAATTTATTCATCGTAGTCATAGAGACTCCTATTCAAAACACTCACTTCATTCACATCGGTTCCAGAGTGAATCTGATGACATTTATTTCCAACAAGATGTAATCACTTTCTTTCTGGACTAGAGTCGACTCCAATCAAAAACTTTTCTTCGAGAATAGATTCTTCTCATTATGATATATTTTCATACTGAGTACAATTATTTTTAAAACATGAGTCTGGTTATTTTCAAAACATTGATCCAATTCTTTTGAAAACATGGATCTTATTTTTTTTAAACAATCCACATTACAATATTTTCCATAAATAAAGTGATGTGATTTCCAAAAACATTCCTTGACAAAAAAATACAACCCTTTAATACAAAACACCTTCATCATCAGCTTGGTCCCAACAATATCCCCCTATGCATTTTTTTTGTCAACCAATTTTTATAAATCACTAAAATTTGTATACTCAAGCAATGGATCACTTGTCAATAATTGCAATCCTACAAGAGCTAACTCAATGTAGGAAAAAGGAATCATTGATAGAAAAACCATGCTATCCAAAAGAAGTTATTATGACAACATCTTCACCTTTCTTCTACAGCTCTTCTTCAACCTCCCTGGAATAAAAATAAAATATTTCCTAAAACTACTCCAATAAATAGTTAGAGTAGTTTACACACTAAACAATGCTGAATTCACATCTTAACCACAAATCCCCCTTTTTATATTCATCGCATTGATTAATTTATGAAATTATACAATTATCACCCTTGACAATACAATACAAAAGGTAAGATGAGAGAGGGTAAAGTAACACTTACCTCAACCTTGAAAAGAAGGAGGTTAGACACCCATGTTTAACCTCAATTTTGAGAATGATTACTTCAGCAAAGGTTTTGTAAAAATGTCATCCACTTGTTCCGATGTTGGAACATAATCCAACTTTAATTAATTCTTCTCTGTAGACTCTTTGATGAAATGATATTTGATATCAGTATGCTTTGAATGACAATGTTGGACTATATTCCTGGTGAGATTTTTTTTCTTTGATTGTCACAACCCAAGAGCAAGGGCAATTTAACTTAAAAAGGTAAATATTCCAATTGTGTTTTAATACACATATGTTGAGTAGTGTCTTGAGTGGTAGTAACATACACATCATCAGGCATACTGAGAGTTACTAAATTCTATTTCTTTGAATGTCAGATATTATAATTCTTTCCCATAAAGAATACTCAACCAAATGTGGATATTCTATCATCAACATTTCTTACCCAATCTGCATCGGAATACCGAAACAAATAAATACTATCTGAGCTGAAATACTTTATTTTTAACTCTATTGTGCCTTTGATATATCTGATAATTCTTTTTCTTGCAATAAGATGTGATTCTTTTAGAGAACTCTGAAATTTGAACATAAGGTAATAGCACACACAATGTCAGGTCATGATTCATTCAAATACAATATACTTCCAATCATCTGTTGATATTATTTTTAATCCACTTCTTTTCATTCTCTAACTTTACTCAACTTGGTTCCCACCAAAATTGGTGTGGAAATAGATTTTGAGTTTTCCATATTGAACCTCCTGAGATGTTATTTAGCATAATGTCCTTGGGAGATAAAAATTTATTCTTTCCTTTTCAAGATTTGTAACCCTCGAAAGTATTTCATTTCCCCTGGTATGGACATTTCAAATACCTTTTTCTTCTCTTCAACAAATCATTCACAACATCTGTCATCATTCTCATCAAAGATAATATCATCAACATAAACAATCACAATGAGGGAGTACTCTTAAATTTATATGATATATATATTTCTATCCACTCTTCCTTTGTTGAAATCCATCTTCCTTAAGAAAGTATCAAATTTGGAATACCATGTCCTCATAGCCTATTTTATCCCATAAAAGGATTTCTTCAATCTGTACACATAACTCTCATATTTCCCAACAACAAATCCATAAGGTTATTCAATATAAACCTACTCTTCAAGATCACCATTCAGGAATGGGGATTTAACATCCATTTGAAATATCTTGTAGTCTTGTTGTGTAGCAATAAAAATAATGATTATAATTGTTTCCAATCTAGACACCAGTGAAAACATTTCATCAATATCAATTCATTATATCTATGAATACCCTTTTAAAAACAATCTTTCTTTATTTATTATAACTTCACCTTATTCATTCAACTGGTTCTGAAAACCCTATTTTGTGTCAATGGTATTTTTATTTTCAGGCTTGGGTATGAGTTCCCATGTATTATTATTTTCAATATGATCCAATTATTCAATCATGGATTGAACCCATTCCGGATTCTCAAAATCTTCTTTCACGTCATTTGGTTCCACTTTTGAATACAGAGAAATATGTGTGATAGCATTTTTTTCTTCTGGTTTGAACCTTTTATTGTTGATCGCCAATTATATTCTGAGCTTACACTTGTTTCCTTAGCCTGGGATGAGACTTTGGAGAATAATCTTCAAGACTTGAAATAGCTGAGTCTATTTATTCTTCTTTATTAGGAATACAATTGTCTAGATCCTTATTTGAATTTCTTTCTTTAACTTGATCGAATTCTTTTTCTGCTTCAGTAATGTTTTCAATCCTACTTCTATCAATCACCTTCACACCAATATAATCAACATTTCTTTTTGTTTCTTTGTTGAAGAATCTATATCCTCTTTCTTCCTGAGAATAGCTAAGAAATATTCCATATTCGCATTTCTTCTCAAATTTTCCATAGTCTCCACTTTTCTCATTTATAAAACATAGACTCCAAAAAACACTAAATTTATTCAAACTTGGATTTCTTCTATAAAAAATTTCATATGGAGTCATATCTGATTGAGGCCTATAGAAACAATGGTCCAGAATGTAAACTGTTGTAATCATGGCTTGCCTATAAAAGTAATGAGAAAGAACATTTTCAAGTAATATAGTTCTTCCCATTTCCACCAAGATTCTACTATTTCTTTTAGAAACCCAATTTTGATGAGGAGTGTATGTGGAGCTATAATCATAACCAATTACATGCTTCTCAATATAATTTTCAAATTATTCACTTCTATATTCACCACCATTGTATGTTCTCAACTTCTTCACTGAATACTTGCAATCTTTCTTAGTTTTCCTTCTAAAACTTTTAAACATTTTCAAAGATTCTAATTTGTGTTTCATATACATAACACATGTAATGTGATTAGAATCATCAATGAGAGTGATGAAGTACTTATCTCCATTTGTATATTGTTTTCACATTGTTCCAGATATGTTAGAATGAATTAGCTCCTATGGTTGGTTTGAAAAAATCTCATATTTCTTGTGCACAACATTTGTAATCATTCATTTCTCACAGATAGTTCAACACTAATCACTTCTTTATGGAAAATCTGAAATGTCTTCCACACTATTATTATAAGATAACTTTCTCATTTTTTTTACCCCAACATCCATGTCTTTTATACCACAATTGATTCACTTCCACCATACTCATGTAACAAGAGTTTTTTATTCCACCAATCTGAAACAAATTCCATTTTTTACATTGGCCTCTTTTAATAATCTTTCCATCTTCTTCATTATTCATAAAAAATAATCTTTCCAGAAGATAACTTTGTTACCCTTGTCACATAAATGTGAAAAAATTAGGAAATTATGCTTCAGCCTATCAACATACAATTCTTTCTTGGATTCCATCTTTTCCTTTCTAATGATGGATGATCCAACACCTTTGATCTTCATGGATTCATCATTGGAAAGTTTCACTATGAACTATTTAAAATATTTTCATTTCTTTAACAATTTCAACTCTTCTATCATGTGTGAATAACACCCACTATCAAGTATCCAATGTATTTCTCCTTTTATAGCTTTTAGTGCAGTTTCAAAAATAAGATCTTTTTCATCTTCTTTTACCATACTCAACTTTATCTTCTGAGAATTAAGATTTTTTTATGAGCCTATAAAAAAACAAGACATCCTTTTTCAAGGTATCTAGATTGTTCACATATTTCACAAATAGTTTCTAGGGTTTGGAACCTATTTTCAATCTTTACTTCAAACTTATCTTATTTCCTTACGATAGCCTTCTCAGTATTCTTTATTTGAGGTGATTGACTCCCCCTTAATATTTTACTTTCATAACATATGGAAAATATTAATGTTGCTAGTTAAACCAACACATACTTTTCATGTGTCCGGATACACTAAAATACCAACAATAACCCTAGAATGAGTATTTACCTTTGAAACTTATATATTGATTAGAATTTTGAGTACATTTCTCATCTACTTTATCATCTCTCTTTAATAATCCAAAAAATTATTATTATCGGTTGGATTTATATATTTATTTCCTTATTTCCCAGATCTAGATTACTTCGAAACATTTTTGGATTCATGTTTCTTTGAAATTTTGTAATTCCCATTAGTGTTGGTTTCAGCCACATACATGACTTTCCCAACTTTATTATTTTCATAAAAAAGTTAATCTTCCTTTTCACCCATTAAAGATATCTTTTTTTAAAACTTATCTAGTTTCTCATTTCAGGAACTTTCACCGACCTCATTGATTGAGTTTAGAAAACTTCTATTTCTCAATTCATCTTTTGAGAGTTTTTGTTGGACAAGTTCTAACTCTTCTTCTTTTTCCTTCAGCTTAACCTTAAGATGCTCATTATGATTCTTTTATTCTTCAAGATATTTCTTCAAATCATAAATCTCTTTCTCTGGACTTTTTCTCTCATAAAAAAAGAAAATCTTGGTTTCTTGATCATTCATCTTATAACCTTTTGTTTTATTTCAAGTCTTCTGATATTTCTCAGACATTCTTGAAACTCTTCTTTCAAATGGATTTCAAGTTGAGTTACCTTTTCTTTATAGTTTTTACTTCTGTATTCTTCCTGATTCACTATTTCTATACAAGTATTTTCAATACCATACTCAACTATTATTTTATATTTAGCTTCACTACCTTCTTCTTCTTCATATTTAGATAAAAACTTCTTCTTTTGGATTTGAATAATTTATTTTCTTTCCCTATGGAATACAACATTCATTTATCACCCTATTTCTTCCACAATATTCTTGGATTTCTTTATTATTAATAACTATCCTCTTATTTCATTCTTCGAGGATAGTTAGTTGAAAATTGACTAACTCCTCCACATTCAAAACATTTCAATAAAAGCTTCCCTATGTATTTTCATATACCTCTTTTTAAATTTTTAGAAATCATGGATAATATATCATTGAAATTTTTGCATACCTAATTTTTAGATTCAAAATCACCATTTGATTATTTAATAAGAATATTATTCAACTTTTCTTTCTTCATAGCCTTGAAATTAATTTCTCTATCAACCTTTTTTTACTTTTCATATCTTTCTCACTTCTCATTTCATAATTGATAAGAGTGTTATGTAGATCATCAAGAGATAGTGTCTTAGTATCTCTGTCTTCTAATGAAGAAAATTTTGCATTGAATTTTTCAAGTACAATTCTAAAAATATTTTCAACAACTGTAGAGTCACCTATATTTTCACCAATACATCTGATAGTAATCATAATATCAATCACCCTGGTAAATATTTTCCTAATAGATTTATTCTAACCCATCTTCAAGTCATCATACTTCAATCTAAAGATTTAAAGTTTTGTCTTCATGACTTTTTTATTCCCTACATATATGTTTTTCAAATTGTCCCATATAACTTTGGATGTGGAAACACCTTTCCCTCTCAAGAATTCACTTTTAGAAAGTGATGACAATATAGAATTCTTCAATCATCAATCATTCTCAAGATTATTCTTATCAACATCTGTAAATGGATCTTTATCATCAATGGGTGGAATCTCAACTGTTCCAGCTTCAAGAACATAATAAATAATAGACATAAGATAAGGCAGTATTTTATCCTTCCATATATGATAATTCTTTCCATAGAAGACCAAAATAACTTCACCGTTCACACAGTTCAAATTCTCAATCAGCAAAGAATAATGAAGGAAACCTTCCACTCTGATACGACTTGTAAGTTTCCAGTCAGTTTATTGTATAACTGAGAGAGGGAGGGGGTGAATTAGTGAAAATCATTTTCTTTTATGTTTCCTTTTAATTGAAATAACATCAGCCTCCTATTAAAGATGCAATTCCCTACTGAAAACAAAACAAACACACATCCACAGGAACATAGGTATTTACAAGATTCACTATTCAATATGAATAGTTATGTCCTTGGTATGTTTTTGAGAAATCCAATACCATAAAATCCACTAGAAATAAATCCTTGGATTATAATGAGTAGGATATTCCATTTCACTCATGTAGTACTTTGAAGACAATCCAAACATGCATGTGCACCCTTTTATCACAAATAGGGTAATATAATTGTTATGTAACAACATATGTTACATGATATTATTTTAAATTAAATAAGTGTATTAAATTGAAATATAATTCATCAATTACTTACCCTAAATAAAGGTAATAAACTCCTGGACTTTAATATAAAAATTGAGTCTGATTTTTCTAGTTTCGATTTTCCCAGTCCGATTCCACCGAGTATGATTCTCCCAGTCTAATTTTATTTCAAAATAAAATACAAAAAAATTGGCTCCACTTCAATCCATGAGTATGATAAACTCAGTATGATACTTCCTCATTCTGAGAAACCCAATATGGAATTACCCAGTATGGAAATCCTAAATCCGGTTAATTGATCTCTATATGAATATTTTCTTAATACAATGTTGACAAATCCAATACGATGATCCACTGAGTGTGATGAATTCTGAGAATGATGATCAGTCAAATACAATATTATGATCTTGTCTTATTCCCCATTGAAATGTATTCAATAAAAACTAAAATAGTATCAGTTTCTCTCACTAAAAACTATAAACTTTTGTCTCCACTGTAGTTAAAAATACCAGCGGTTAGAAATTATGAAGTGCATCTCCTTTTATACGTGACCCTCAAAAGGTTTAGGCGAGAATCCCAAAAAAAATTCCCACTCACACAAATTCACCCACATTTTAATTTCCCCTAAAATATTGAATGCATTTTGAATTCATCAACACTTCTTAAAACTTCTCGATGCTTCTTCAAACTTCATCGCCTTCTTTATAATTTTATTTTAATCGTAAGTATGACTGCAATACATGAGCATGATTTTTATCAATCTGATTTATTCAATAAAAAGCTCCATATCAATTGAAAAAATATATATGAAGAAATGGATACCATTCTGATTTTTTGAATATGATTATAAAAACCAATTTGAATCTAAATCTTTCATTTGAATGTATATATCCCCCTTGACAATTCATTCATAAATCTCCTTCTCTTTTCTTTTCTCTTGACCCACTTGAGATTCAAAACATCATTCAAAATCTTATACTTGTATCATGACTTCACGAATTGAAATTAATCTGAGAATAGATTTAGCATCCTCATACATGGATTGGAAAGTATCGTAACTATCCATTCATTATAGCTTATTTCTTTTCTTTCCAACCCGATTATGATCTTTTCTGAACACAATTGATATGGATATGATCATCTTGGGTATGATCATTCTAGATATGATTGTCTTGGAAACTATTTTCCAGAATACGTTCTTTTTTAGGTATGATCATTATAAGTATGATAATTCTCGATTGGATTGGCATGGATATGATTTTCAGGAATATGATCTGTTCTGGGTATGGTTATTCTGAAAAAACAATCAGTACCATCTCTTACTCTTCTATCAGAACCGCTTCTTCAATCGACATTACCTCTTTAATCACCACCACTTGTTTCCATCAGCACCACTTTTTCAATCGGTAACACCTTTTCAATCATCACCACCTTTTCAATTAGTACCACATCTTAAAATAGCATCACCTTTTAAAACAACATCACCTTTTAAAACAACATCACCTGAATACAATAGTTTTTAAAAACAATTGGTATCACTTCTTTCTCTCTTTCACCTTGGTACGATAAATATAGATATAATCCTTTTTCTGATCGGAAGTATCTCTTCCATTCCCCCTTTATTCCATAAAGTTTTCAATATAAGTTCTCAATTCAACATATGATTTTAATAAAATACAAACGGGAAAATTATCATCACAATTGATTTATCTTAGTAACAGAGACTCATATTCAAAACATTCACTTCATTCACATCGGTTACGGATTGAATTTGATGACATTTACTTCTTTCAAGATGTATTCGCATTCATTCTAGACCTGAGTTGAGTCCGATCAAAACCTTTTATTATATAACATCTTCTTCTCATTATGATGTACTTTCACAGTGAGTACGATTCTTTTTAAAACACGAGTACAATTCTTTTGAAAACATTGATCTGATTCTTTTGCAAACATAGATCCAGTTCTTTTGAAAACAATCTTAATTATGATTTTTCCATTAACAAAGTGAGGTGATTTCCAAAAACTTTCCTTGACAAAAAACAAAACACTTTAATAGAAAACACCTCCATCGTCATCTTGGTCGCAACACAAAGAATGATACCATTAAAGATCATGACACAGATCCTCAAAATGAGGCAGATGAACCCTCAGGCATGAACAACCATTCAAAGACACATAAGTAGTGGAATAGAGACAAATACCTAAGAGTTTGATGTGGATACCAAAGAAGAGGCAGTAGGCATAAGAAAATGTGATCATTGTTTGAAAATATTTCTATTGGTGGGTTTGGTTTTTCCTCTTTTGATCCCTATAACTTCTCTTGGTCCTTGCATATGCACTTTATTTTTATTAACAATTTTTTTGGGACCATGGATTTTAATCAATGGTTTATTCCATTTCTGATAATTATTCTTAATTAGTAATGTTTTAATTACACTTTGTAATTAAATAAATAAGTGATTAATTGTAATTAGTAATTAAATAATTGTACATAGTAATTACATAATTGTAAATAGTAATTAATTTAGTATTACTTACATTTAATTAGTAATTAGTTAATTATAATTAGAAAATAAAACAATATAATTAGTAATTAATTATTTTTAATTAGTACTTTATTAATTTTAATTAGTAATTAATTAATTAATTTTAATTAGTGATTAAGTAACTACAATTATTAATTACATAACTGAAATTAATATTTAATTTAGTCAACGAGCATGTACCGGAGTGGTAGATGATCCTGCTTGGAATCCAAAAGTCTCAGGATCAAATCTGGGTGGAGGTGAATTTTCAGCTTACTGTAGCAGTTAAAGTTGTAAATATTGTATGGTACTATAGCAGCCAGAACTATTTATCAGATTTGGGCTTTGAGCCATCATTTTGGGCCTATGAGTCTTGGGCCCTTCAGGAAACCATAGACCTTCAGGCCACTAGTCCTTTGGTCCATAAAGAACCAAGAAGAAGCTTAGGCAGAACACATTGGAGTAAGCCCTGGAAGAAGATTTAGATCAGGTATCATCAACCATAGTAGAGATAACCATATATGAATAACGAGAAGGTATGTCAATTCTCATTGGTACCGGACACCGTGCTGCTCTACATGAGGCAATGTTAGCCAATCATCAATGAAAGGTGGGGAGCTAGGAACCATTAAATATGCAAATTCAGGGGAGGGGCAGTTATAAAGTGTATTGGGGTGTTGGAGCTTCAAATTTCATGTAATAAGCCTTGTGTCTCTCAGTCGTCGGGTCATGTATGGGTCTTGTGAATTTTGGCCTACGGGCTATGTAAGGGTTCCCCATAAACCCTTAAAAGGGTAATCATAATCAAATATATATATATATATATATATAAGGTCTACAGGATTTCAATGTAGTAATTAATTAAAATTACTTAATTGTAATTGGTAATTTATTAATTGTAATTAGTAAATAATTTAATGTAATTACCAACTAATTATTCGTAATTAATACTTTATTAATTGTAATTGGTAATTAATTAATTAAATATTTAATTATAATCACTAATTAAATAATTGTAATTAGTAATTACATAATTAGAGTTTGTAATTATTTTAGTATTAATTAATTGTAAATAGTAATTAATTAGTTATAGTTAGTCTTTAATTTGATGTAATTAACGATTAATTATTTGTAATTATTAGTTTATTAATTATAATTAGTAATTAATTAATTAAGTTATAAATTTTAATTAGTAATTAAATAATTTTGATTAGTAATTACATAACTATAATTAGTAATTAATTTAGTATTACTTAATTGTAATTAGTAATTGGTTAATTTTAATTAGTAATTAATTTAACAAAATTAATGATTAGTTACTTGTAATTAGTACTTCATTTATTATAATTGGTAATTAATTAATTAATTTTAATTGGTAATTATATAATTATAATTTTTAATTACATAACTAGAATTAGTAATTGATTCTGTTTTACTTAATTTTAATTTTTAATTAGTTAATTTTAATTATTAATTAATTTAATTAAATTAGAAATTAATTATTTATAACTATTAATTTATTAATTATAATTAGTAATTTAACAATTAAGTAATTAATTATAATTATTAATTAAATAACTATAATTAGTAATTACATAACTAGAATTAGTAATTAATTTAATATTACTTAATTATAATTATTTTTTAGTTAATTGTTGTTATTAATTAATTCATTCAAATTAGTCAAATAACTAATTATTAATGACATACAATTTAATTTGAATTAACAACTAATTAAAACTTTATTAATAAGATAATAACTAATTAATGAATGATTAATGAATTAATAACTTAGGATTTACTAATTCTGAAGTAATGATTAATTACTAATTTACTTAGGGTTAACTTCGGATGAATTGGGGATTAAAAATAAATAGCTATTAATTAACTTCATAAAAACATTATATTAAGTTAAAACCAGAGATGGCTAATTTCACAACAATTAGGCCTAGTTGTACACCTAATTTATCACTCTCATAAGATCTTCTTGAGATGACTCATACCTTTTTGCACGCCTAATTTTATACTCTAGATGGATATATTTTAGATAATCTGAATTCTCTTTATAAACCACTAAAAATTCCATTAAAATGATTAAAAATTGTACTATAAAACAATATTGTCATCCTTTTGGATATAAGAAACATTCTAAAATTTCGATAAATGAAATATTGTGTGGTTATCTATGTAAGGAAATCATTATCTAGATACTTCAAGTGGATATGGATCTCGCATAGATGTACTTAAGGGTAAAAACTCTAAAAACATTATATTGAGATAGACTCGATCAAGAACTAGTGCATGACAACGGGCCTTGATGCACATCTGGTTTTACTCTCTCGGGGTATATACTTTAAAGAATTCAATTTTTTTATAAACTTCTAAACATTCCATAAGGAAGATTAAAAATTATATTGTGAAACATTAGTGTTATCATTTAGGATATAATATGACGTTATAAAATTTTTGTAAAGTAAATATTATGTGGTTATCTAAGAAATGAATTCCCAATTTGGATATTATAAGTTGATGTGGATCTAGGATAGATGTACCTAGGGGTAACAACCCTGAAAACACTATATTGAACTGGAATCAATCAAGAAAATTTGCACAACAACAGGCCTTGTTGGAAACCTAGTTTGAAACTCCCTAAGGATATGCTTTGGATGACACACATTATCTTTATAAAATACTGAAAATAACTTTATAAATATTAAAAATTATACTACGAAACATTAGTGTCATCTATAAGGATATAAGAAGACGTTATAAAATTGTGTTAAAGTGAATATTTTGTGATATTCCTTAAAAATATTGAAATATTTGAAATTTATATTTTGTTTCTCTAATCATATTTAATTAATAATAATGTTTAATTTTTATTAAAAAATAAAGATTCCTATATTTATTTCCACAGTAATATAATTGAGACTGAATATGGATGTAGTTATAATATACAGATAGAATGAGTTGGGATGCTTGGAGAGTGTACAACTTTGACATCTGTTCAAAGAAAAGTTCATTGAAATTTATAACTAATGGTGAATCAAGTGATAGAATCCATCATATACTTGCATCTAAAATTTAACGATAGGTTGTGGAATGTAGCATATCTAGTAACTGATGATAAAGACGAGTAACACATACTTTAATTGTTTAAATATCTACCTAAAACTAAAATGATGAAGATGTATGTCACTATAGATACAATGAAAGTTTCATAAAAAAAATTAAGTTATTCCATCACAACTTTTGGATACAATTTCATGTCCTTATTCTATAACACCTCAATAATTTCCATCAACAATGGTAGTCATTCTATCACATCCTCAGGGTGTAGTTTCATATCCTCAAGGTGTGATGTCTCATAGAGCAAGTGATGTTTCCATGGATATTCCTTCATATATTTTAGATGTTCTGGTTGATAATTGTGAGGATGATGAAAATTTAGAAAAAAAAAGATGATGATGAATTTGAAGAATAACAACGTACCAAAGAACATTAAATGCCCACTCATGTGAGGTCCAACTGACCTTTGAACAATTCTCCACCATTAGCATCGTGGATTACTGAAGGCATGGCATGGTTCGTCCAATTTGATTGGTCAATTATTAATCCTAGTATGAAATTTATAAGAATTATTGGTGTCAAAAATATATTGTCAGATAAAGGTGTTATGTATATTAGAAGAGAGTTTCATAACAAATAAGCAATGAAAATGTGATTAATCAATATCACATTGAAACACATTAGAGATATGTTATATAATAGTAAAAGGAAATTAGTTATTTGATCTGGTATGACAAATATAATTCATATTTTCATATGCATTTATGATTTATAATTTATATCAACTTTAACTATTGGTAAATTACTAGATCTACTCCACATATATGTGTGAACCCATGCTTATCACTAGACACTCCTAATTATATGTTGAGTTTGTTTCAAATATTATTGTTGAAATGATAATATCATGTCAATGTGATCTTTTTGTTCTAGTGGTGGAGAGAATCAAACATATTTTTTGTATAAAATATCTTATTGGAATGCATGGTTGGGACTACAGAAGTCTATTGTGAAATTTTACGGTGACGGGGATGACTCTTATCGAGTTTCACCAGAACTTATGGAGATTTTATGTCATAACAATCAAGTTATATATCATTTAAATACTATTGAATATGTTAACCAACACAACCAAGTTGATTAATTGATTATTGTTTTTCATAGATTTTTTTGGACATTTTTACCTTGTGTGGCTAATTTTAGACATTACTAGCTGTTTATATAGATTATTGAAACATTTCTATATTGAAATTATTTTTTACTTTATTGATTTCCTCCACATAGGATAGTAATCAAGCCCCTATAGCTTCTAAATTTTCTATTATTGATATGGATAACTTCTCATCTTAGAGATGGTTCCTTGCTTGCATTATAGATTTTGTTATGGGCACATAAAGGATTTGACTTATTCCATATCAGCATCGATCAATCAAGGTTGTAGTATCGTCTAAGGGTCTGTCCTGGAGACCACCCTATTCCCATCATTGATACTGTATTTTAAACATTTCTAGTAATATGCAAAAAAAATTCAAGGATGATTCCATGAATAAAGTAATCATAAAAATTAATATGAATATCCATTTTTGCTTTAAAAATCACTATCATAGTTATTGTCATATGTGTTCAGATTAATTATTTTTTATTATCATAAGAGTCTCAACAACAAAGGATGGAGGGCTATCTCAATGATATTCAGAAAGCTAATATGGAAGCTTATGATTATATAATTCAAATTCCAAAGCATAAATGGTTGTTGGAATATGATGATGGGAGGAGATATTGACATATGATGACCAACATCACGGAATGCATAAATGAAGTTTTCAAGGGTGTTCAAAAATTAACCATCATATGTAATGAATAATATTAGATTATATGTTAATTAGAAGAGATATAATAAAAATATAATATTAGTATAATGTTTTAAAATAAAATTATAGGTTTGGTACAAGAAACATTCTATCACAGTGTAAAACACTTTCAAACATTTGAAACTAATTTATAATCGCATGACTATGTTTCTCTGTTGTTCTCTATAAGAATATATCTCCTTGTATCTACATTAGATACATTCACTTAAAAATAACTTCATCTTAAAGTATATATGAATTCACTTGAAATAACATACTTCATTTTTATAAAAAACAAAAAAAAACATAAAAAATCTTATATACCCCAATCACAGTAGCATTTTGAGGCATCTACAGCACCACATGAGGAGGAACTTGTGCATATATCTAGAACATTATAGTGATAAAGGTGTCATACATGGAGTGGTTATGAGGTTTATACATCAGGTAATAGTACTGAGGGGCATTGATGTTGATGTATTCTGATGTCACATTGTATTTATTTAAAATCTTATTTATTAAGAAAATCAATTTTTTTATAAAAATAAAAAGAAATTAAAAAATATAGTTAAAAACTAAATTACATGAACTATTAATAAATAACAGAAAAATCCCAACAAATTAATGTTTTATTTTGATTGTAATTATAGTTTATATCATAAAAGATTTCCCAGTTGACTACTTGTAAAATAAAATTTGTACATATAAATTATTGTGACATTTCTTTCACTGGTGGAAAAGGGATTTCTACCTTCAACAAGGATTTATTTTTTTGTTATAGATCTCATTTCGAGTAGTCATGGGAATGTTAAAAATAATATATAAAAATGTTATGTTTTGAAACAATGATCTTTTGTGCCATTAAAATTATTTTTCATTAACTTTTTTTGAATTTTTTTTTATTTTAATAATTTATTAAATGTTTAGTCATTATGAAAAATATCATTTAGATTTAATTTATACTTTATAATGTATGGGAATATTTTTATTAAGTATTATATAATTAATTATGCATTTAGGGTGGTAGTCGAGTGGTTAACACACCGTGTAAGTCTGTATGAAACCCAGGATCAAATCCTAATCAATGAGAATTTCCAGGTTATTATAGTAGTACTGTAGTAGTACTATAGCATCCAGAACTATTAAACTATTTGGGACTTAGGGCCACCAATTTGGGCCTAAGGACCACAAAGTACTTCAGGCCATCAAGGGGGGTGATGAATGCACGATGCACAAGTGGTGATGTAGACATGATGAAAGAGGGGTCTCTGGGCTATCCAATGGTGGGCCTACGGGCCATGTAATGGGTGTCATGCCCAGTGAGCCTTCAATTCATAAATCATCATTGTAATAAAGTGGTTGGTTGGGTGGATTTTCCCTTAGGGGGGTTGTGACCTGCCTTTCTGACTTGTGTGTGTGCATTGTGTAAGTGTTTGATTGAAATTGTACCCTCAAACACCTAATATAATATAATATATTATTAATTAAATTATTAGGAAATATTATTAATTATTTTATTATTATTGAATGTTATTAATTTTGATATATGTATATATAATTATATAATTTTAATAATAAATAAAGATATATAATTTTTTAGAAAAATATTTATATTGTTATAAATAAGAAATCATGTATTTAAATAGTTATAAAATTATAAAAAAAGTACTCAAATTATGAATATAATTATTATATTTGTTACTATATATTTATAATTTTATATTTATAATTATATAAATAATTTTTTATATATAATTATATATAATTATATTTATTTATAATTAAATTTATAAATAATTATTTTCAATTTTTAAATATAGATATTATTATATAAATATTTATTTATAATTATATTCATTTATATTTATTTCTAATTATATACATTTAATTATTTATTTTAAAATTTTAATTATAGTAATTATATTATTAAATATAATTATATTATTAATTATATAAATTGAAATACATTTGTATATATAAATATATATATTTTTTAAATTTATTTTCTAATATATTTTAGTAATTATATAATTATAAATATATTTATTTTTATATATTAATAAAAATTTATTTATAAAAAAATTCAAATATATTTATACAATTATATGAATTTATAATAAGTATTATAATTATATTTATTTATATAAGTGAATCTATGAATAATGAATATATTTATAAATATATAATTATAAATCAATATCTATAAATAAATAGTTATAAATATATAAATATATTTATATTTATAATTTAATAATTATTAAAGAGTTTTACCCCACTCTATCTATGAGAATTAGCCTAGGCTTGAGTGCTGCCAGACTCAGACACTATACATATTATGTACATGGTGATTCAAATCCATTTTTCCTAGCTAGGGAATGTGCGATGTGGTTTAAGCCTAGTGAGGGGCCCTAGTGGGAGATGAGCATTCCCCTTACATATTTTTTGTAGTTGGGGTTTAGCCTATTTGAATAGGAACTCCATAATACCGAATGAATCCCATGATCTGATCCTAGCGATACCCTAATAATTGGGGTGGGGGATTTATTCCCGCGGTGAATCGAGCGACTAGATGGGACAGAGGCAGGGTGGAGTGGACCCTTGCAGTGGCATGGGAGATGGACAGGAGACAACATGAAAACCGGCGTTCCATCGGTTTGATGGTGGAGGTAGGGATTCTCGGTCGCATTGTTGTGCGGTGACGGCTTGAGGAATGAGGCATGGCTGTCGATTGGTGATATACGACGTAAACAGGACCGACAGAGGTGGGATGGAATGCGAGTGATGATGGCATCCAGATGTAGAGGTGATGAGGTGGGGTTGGTGCTATGATGGGTGGGAAACCAGCCCAATGGTGAGGGGATACTAGCGACAACCCTTATCGGAGGTTTGTAGATGGATGAAGGGTCAAGGCGGAGCTTGGTAGATGAAAACTATGAATCAAAGCGCAACGGCTACACGAGCATGTGATGGGTATCAAGCCCAATGTTCCTTTAGGTCAATAAAAATGTAATAAAAAAATAAAAAATAAAAAAATGCAGTTAGTTGTGTGGGTTATCCCTTGGGGGGCTATGACATACCTTTCTAGTCTCTTGTGTGTGGTGTGTGTGTGCTTGACTATAATTGTTTCCCCAAACACCTATAATATAATTATTAATATATATATACATTTAAAATATATTTATAATTATATAATTTAATATACATTTAAAAACCTAATAATATTAAATTTATTTTTGTTATATATATATATGTATAAATATATAAATTTAGATGGGGTTTGTCTTAGTGGTAATCACCCCGTAATACTACATTGAGATTGAGGGTTCAACACCCATGGAGCACATGTACTGTAACAGTACTATAGTGGTACTGTAGTAGAATTGTGGAAGTAGCGAGACTGTAGCATTGAAGACATTGTAGCATTGGTTTGTACTGTAGTGGGAACTGTTGTAGTAGCAGTATTGTAGCAAGTACCATAGCAGATTGGGTATGGTAGAATCACTATTCACCAGTGGGCCTTTGGGTCAAAAATATGGGTCTACGGGCCATGTAATGATCTTTCATGCCCACTACATCTATAGGCCATGTAATGGGTTTCATTCCCACTAAGCCTATGAGCCATGTAAGTAATTAATAAGACTTGATGGGTGGGTTATCTCCTTAGAGGTTTTGTCCTTCCTTTTCGGCCTTTGTATTAGTTGTGTGTGTGTTTATTTGTAATTGTACCCACAAGCAGCTAATATATATATATATATATATAATATGAAATTATTTATAATTATATTTATAAATATATTTACAATTGTATAATTATAAATCTATATTTATATAGTTATAAATATATATTTATTTATAAATAACTTCAAAATACTTTTCAACATATAATTAAATCTAAATTTATCTTTATAAATATAAATATAGATACGTATTTATAAATATAAATTTATTTATATGGATATATATTTACAGTTCTATATATATATATATATATAATTATAAATATATATATACAATTATAAATATGTATATAATTATAAATATATATTTATAGATATGAATATGTTTATATAAATATATATATACATAATATATATATTTATAACTATATAATTATAAATATATTTATAAATCTATTATTATAAATCTATATATCTTTATAAATAAATATTTATAATTATATAATTATTGAATTATATTCAAATATATACTTAAAATATATTTATAAATACATTTAATATTTTTATATATATATATATTATTTATAATTACAAATATATATATATATGATTTATTTATAGTCATTAATATATAATTATATATATAATAGGAAATACGGGGTTGTGGAAATGGGGGAGGGAGAAAAAATCCCTTTCATGTGATGTTTTTTAAATCCCACAAAAGCACTATATGAACTAGTGTTTTGGGGTTTTAACTAAAAAAACTTCATTTCATCTTGCGCTTAACACCCCCATTTCCCTAAATATTAAAACCCTAACCTTATTTAATTTAAAAAATTCACCCTCAAACCACATTTTTTGCTTCACATTCACTGATTTATTTCTCAAATAATAATGTATATCATATTGATAACCCCCTATTTATATTAAATTGATTAGATTATTTAATATTAAAGTAAAACGATGGCTTTGCACTCCCTCGGGATGGGCACTGCTAGGGTTCCACTCAATGATCCTTCAGATGATGATAGAGTGTCTTTCTCTCCTCCTATCTCTCCCTATTTTGAATATTCTCCCCCTACACATTTGTCTCCCCTTTGTATTCTTTTGGGATTTCCCCTCCTTCAGGGCTCCCATTCACCATGTGACGCCACCCTTTTATTTTGTTTTGGGTTTTGGTTCTTCCTCATTGGTTTGTCTATGCTTCTGCAATTTCCTCATCAAAGTTGTGATTCCCTTTGGCCTCTAACACTAGTTGTGCTCTTGTATCTGTGGTGTTGTTTTGTTTACTAATATATGGCACTTCAGCTGTTGGATCTGGCATTTCCCTGGGCATGTTTTCCTCTCCATGGTTGTCTAAACTCAGTCCCTTGTTGTTTTCTTTGGTGAGGTTCCTAGACCTAATATAGTGTAAAGGCTTTATATGGTTGCTTCCCTTATTGTATCGCCTGAAAGCAGCCCCAAGCCTTTTGTGGAAGAGGTTGTGTCGCCCTGATCAGGCAGAGGAATGGCTTGATGATTCTAGTTGCTTCCTCCCTGGTGTTGGATTCAGTTGTAGTGGATCTCCTTGGTGTCGATGTTTCCAAGGGTTTTCTTCATTGATCCCTATTTAATTCCCCTTTTTTGAGGCATTTGTTTGTTCCCCTTTTTAGTCCATATTTTTCTATTCACAATAGAGTTGATGACTGTGTTTTGTCCTTGATAATTCCCATAGTTTGTTATTTATCTTAAAGTGTTCCTCCTTTGTTGACAGTTTGTGTTTCATTCAGGTTTCATTGGGAGATGGGGTCTTCTTCTGGTAGTGATAAATCCAGCTTGTTGATTCCCAACTCTTTACAATTAATAAAGAGAGCCTATTTAAGGGATGATATTCCCCTATTGGTGGTAGCACACAACTTACAAGACATATCCCAAGATCTCTTCCTCCCTGGTCATTATTTTTCTATGAAAAGAAGTATTTATCACTCATTTGGTGTTTTTTTGTTTCTTATGTCCTCTATTAGGAACAGGAATCCTAGTAGTAATAGGTGTATTAAGTCTAGAGAGAATCAATCATAACAACTTCTATCATAGGGGGGTTCACGATTCCGATATAAGAAAATAAAGATTTAGCGAAAGATTCATATCAAAGATTTTGTGAGATATTTGGAATGATGACACCTGTAATGAGTGTGGTGAATCATTTTAGTGTCAACATGGATGGTCTGATGTAGATGGAGATCTGGATAAGTTAGAGTTTATGTGAGAGATATGATCCTGACAGGAGTCCATGACAGTGGAGCCAGACCATCATTGTGGTGATGATGGTGGAGATGACAGTGGAGTATTCAAATTTTAAATCATGGAGGAGGACTGAAAAGATGTTGTCTGTTTGAGAGGGAACGAAGGGGGTGTTTCCTTTGTGATTTCCGGACTACCAACAAAGGCAAACAAAGCAAGGTGAAGATAATGATGAGAGAATTGTCGATGCAACTGTGTAAAGATATCCATGATGGAGAGTCATGTTTCAAAAGTCCTCTTGGTTATAGAGGTCAAACAGTGTGTCCTAATTGTGATCATCATCAATATAATAAAATGGTATGTCCATGTAATGACTTAGGGGGAGAAAAAAATTCCTTTGGGTGTTGAGAGAATAATCCTTCAAGTGCAATGTAAAATTCTTTTGGTTGATGTGTAAAATTCCTTCAAGTGGGAAAATCCTTCGAAAGAATTTTCTAGTATTTTACGACTACTTCTATTTCTCCACCCCAACATAGTGGAGGTGAAAATCATTTGGATATATCTCTATGATCCCAATCAAGCATACTCTGTGATTCCCCAAACTCACACTCCTAGAATTCAGTGTGAATAAATACATATATTACATATTGGATTTGATACCAACAATATATTATTGAACATAAATATATCATAATCATATGACCTAAAACAAATACTACATTATAATAAATTATCATTACCTTTTATGTTTTTAGGTTTGAAGAATTAGGATAAAACATTAACTAAAAAATATCATGTCTTTCTCATCCAATGGAAATTTTTCCCACCAGATTAGGAATTGCTTAATCCATAAAAAAATTTCAACCTCTCCCACAAATTCTTCACACATGTTATTTTATTCTATACTTATCTTGTTTAATACTTTTGTTCAAAACCCATGGAAATAGAAAGATAATATAGGTGGAATCAAATAGTAAAGAAAATATATATCAGAAGATGTCATTACATGAATAACATAGTAGAAATAAATAAGAGTCAAATAATGTCATATAACTAAACATGTGAGCTTTAAATAAATCATTGGAATACATAATAATATAAATAATCACATGAATAAAAATAACTGAATTCACGATGATGTAATGCATAGTTTTGGACATGTTGATCTTTACCGTCAAGGCTTTAGCCAAACCAGTATTCTTATCATCAAGTATACAACCAAGGCATTGTTCTTATCATCAAGGTCATAACCAAGACATCATGATTTCATTGGGTAGATATACACCAAATAACCAAACATTTTGTATCATGAGACTAATCTATGCATCGAGGAGCTATATAATATAAGGCCTCACTTGTCACTTCTTTACATTTGATGCTAATAATCTTGCCTTCATAAACATATGTATCGGAATAGCAACATACATAACATCAATACTTTTTCTCAGGTAAATAAAATGTATAACATGATAGTAACTCATTAAGATAAAGAAGGTGTATGGTTAAACAATACATAATAAAATTCTCTAAGTTATTAATAAACATCCATATCAAAATAAAAAATATACAGACTTTCAATAGTTCCTTAATCAATAAATAGAATATATTTTTATGCAAAAATCCTTCAAACTAACACCATAGAGAGTAATGTGTATGTGATTAACTAAATAATTTCTCTAATCAATCTATGTAATAAATAAAGGTTAAAACCATTAAATTAATTGAAATAAATGTAGAGTGTTTACAGAGGAAAGACATTAGAAGTAAAATCATCCCTATAATAAAGAATGATTTAGAAATACAAAGAGAGAGATGGATATCAACGAGTTTAATCTCTCAGAATAGTATAAGTGGAATTAGGGGGAAATTAATGAAAGGAAATTTCCAGGAAAATAAATCTTTTTCAGATAAAGTGGAAAATTTAAGTGAATCCATAAAAGAGTTTTTAACATTATCATTAAGTAAGAAGTTACGGGTCAAATTCAAAAGTCAATTTCAAAAAGGTTGAGTGAACACTTTCAAAAACATTCACTTTAAAATAAATAAATTTTCATAATAAATAATTGGAAATACATGAATTTTATCAAATGAAATGTGGAGTGGAAGATAAAAAAATTAAATTTAAAAGTTTGAAAAAATCTTTTTAATATTTTCAAATACCTTTGTTGAAACAAAATCACATCATAAAAAGAATAAAAAACTTCCACTTAAAATGGATAAAAAGAAATATAAATATCGTATAAAATATTATATAATTGGGTTTCTGAATAAGGAGAACATTTTAAGGAAGAGAAAATATGAACAAAGAGGGGAAACTATCATTTAAGAGGATGAGAATTATTCTCAACAATGATATACTTTTTGAATAATAAATTCATAATGGTAAAATCTTTAAATTAAAAAGTCATTCTCACTAGAGAATAAGTTAACATTACCGAAAATATAATATTAGTGTGGAATCAACAAAGCTTATAAGATAAAATTTCAATAAGAAACATTATAACTCAACGAAGGGAGTTGTGTTAATAAAAACATTTTTAACTTTCGAATTGAATTCCATTTGAAGAAAGAATTTTATATGGACATTCAAACCCCATGAACTATATTAATATGGTGAAAGATATTCATTAGGTAGAAATCACACTATATTTGAGATAAAATGGTGGACAATATGAAATATGTCTAAGAAGTTAAATTTGATACAAAAAAAACTTCTTACCTTAACTCTCAACTTCTACTAAAGAGCCTGAATATCTTATATAACAAAAGTAACTCAATTAATCATATATTTTAAAACCTTATTCATATATATATAACCTTTTATAAAATTCATTTATAATTTTTAAATAAATTTATATTAGTCAGTTTTTATCAATTTTCAATATTGAGTGTGAGTAATCCTGATTATTTTGAACTGGTTTGGTAATAGTTATGTTGTTCTTCCTTATTCTCCAAAAGTTCATTATTCCCAAATCATACATGGTAATGGAATTTAAGTTTTATAATTATTAATATTTTCTATGATGGTTTTGGTAACTAGATGAAAACATTGATGAACATGCTTTACTGATTTTTAATGAATGGGTGTGGGTATCTTAATTAATGAGTTTAATATTAATTTTTCCATTACAAAACTAAAATTAAATAATTATTTACTTATTTATATCATATTTAATCATTAATTATGTAACAAGCCAAAATTTTATCAATTTAAATTCCATTATTATAATTTTTCGTATAGTATAAACTACATAAAATCACATTAATAACACAATACAAACTTTATAGATAAAGAATGAATGGAATAATAGGTATTTCTATAAGTTAAGAAACCTATATCGATGAAATAGTAACTTCACCTTTGGAATATTCATTCGACCCTTATGAATAGTAAACTAGACAATAGAATAGTAAATTCACCCATTAAAGTATAAATAAAATTTAGGCATCTTATAAATGAAAAAATGATATATTTATATAATATTATAAGTAACTAAATGTTTTAGAAATTATTAAATAAGTGTTGGTATTTTTATAAGTCATAAAAATTTTATTAAAATTTTATGATTAATTTAATAATTTAAAATAAAATTTATTTTTATAAAATATATTCATAAATTTATATTTTTATGTCATATGATTATAATAAAATTTTATGACACCTTAATTAAATTTTCATAGTGTTATAAAAGGATATATAATTTTAAAATCTGTATTTTCCAAGTAAATGATGATTTTAATTAAAATTAAAATTTCTCATAGTTATAAAATTATTTTGATAAAATGAAGTTCATTTTTTAATTCTACACATTGAAAAAAAATTGGATGATTTTTTGGTATATTTCCAAAATACTTGAATTTTCGGTGAATAGTAAAACACGATAATTTAGGGTAAAAACAAAATACATGAATTACTGAGTCATAGATAATGTATAGTGGATGTAAGATAAAAATATCAAACCCTACTTAACTATTTTAATATATTTTTTGATAATTCTCAAAATATTCATAGTCTTGAGCCAAAATATTAAACTAATCAATAAAATAATGAGAAAACACCCCTCTCCTCCCCTATAAATACCACCCCTCACCACCTCTTCTCCTCATACCTCTAAAGAATTGATCCTTTTCTGAATTTTTCTCAAATAACATCCAAATATCTTCCCCTAGGTCTAGGTTCTCTTTTTATCAACAAAATAGCAAAACCTTTTCCTTAAAGAAGTTCTCCATCAGGAGAAATTCAAGAGATAAATTCCTCTTTCATTTTATTTTAATGTTTTTCTTTATTATCTCTTCACCTCACATCATAAAAACGGTATTGTAACTCTAGTAAATTATATATACTATAATTTTATTATAAAAATGGAATAATCCATCATCAAACCCCCTTCTCCTCTCCCATTTATTTTAGAAATGAAAACTTCATTCATGAGGTGTTAATTTATCGCCTTCAAGGATGACGAATTTTCATTTTCCATTAACACCTTCAAGTCTATTCATAAAACAATTTTTGTGGTTAAAAAAATATAATATATTTATTATATACTATTTAATGTTCTGGAATAATTATTTATACATTATGTTAAATTATAAAACAAAACATTTTCATTGTGAGCGAAAACCGCCCAAAATAATCTAAAAGATTATCGCCAACATCTTATCTAATGATTCATCCTCACCCAAAATAAAAAAATGATTCATATGATAATATAAAATTCTATATGTTAATTAATAAATTATAACTTAGATTCTATATTTATATTTTAATTTTACATGAATTTCCATTCTCTTATACAAGTGAAACGATCATGAAAACTAAGGAAACGAGCACTCCTGAACAATGAAATTGAACACTATAACCCATTAAAAAGGCTAAAAATGAACTTAATAAAATTATAATAAATCAATTAAATGTATAAAATAAACTTAATTAATTAATTAATGGACTTAATTTATTTATTTAGGACATTAAGATCTATTGCAGAACCGTTTCAGTTATAAGGTAATGAATTTTACTTGATCCCCCATTTTTCCTTCGGGTTACTCTTTCTCTCTATTTACTCCAATTTACTACTTGATTATTTTTATATACTGATTATAAATTCTATTTATATGTTCCAAACTCATCTATCCATATCATATCATCTCTATTTTATGGGTTAATACATGTTTTTTAGAGGTTCTATTTTCAATTCTTCCCGATAACCATGCAAGATTCACGGGAACTTACCGATTTCGTACCCACATCCAAGTGAACTCAATAATATATTTTAAGGAACCATTATTTTTTCTAAAATCATGCATTTTATCATGAAAATCTACCTTAATTAATTTCTTATTTTATTAAAACAAATATTACTTTTTATATTTAAATTCGCTTTAATATTTTCCTTAAAGTGCACTAAAAATTTTCATTTATAAAGTTTCTTAATAAATACATATATATGTTCCCAATTTAATTTTACATCAATTATCATGATCCATTCCAATTTAACTTAACAAATTTCCATTTATGTTTTGAATTTGTTCTTTCATGGAAAAATTTATGATGTTCTCATTTGTTATGTCTTGTGACATGATTATGATACCCATTTCATTCAATGGGTAACCCTTATGTTTATTCTTCATGTGGAACACATATTCATGAGCATGTTACAATGGGTGTTCCTAGATAGTGCTTCAATGCATTGGATAATTTTTATTCTCATGAAACATCATGTTTGGATAAAGAGTGAACTTGATTCCTTTATGGGACATTGTCAAGCATGTTATATAATCTTAGTAGTTAGCTTTGACTCATGTTTATGTCATGTTATATGTTGTTTCCACATTCCTATAATTCCATGATTATATGTTCCCATGTTATACATATTATAATTACTTATGTTTATTCTTGTTCTTTTCTTTAATTGTTATCGTTTTATATCTTCTAACCCATGTGATATGTTTATTCTTATGCTTATTCCATTATTGGGACTTTTAGATCATCCCTTTTGTTCATGTATTCCCCAAAATATCCAATAAAGATATAAGGGATCCAAAGGAGTTAAGAGATAATTATAAAGATTAAATAAAATAAGTTTTTATTTCATTATGTTTAATTATGTTCCTAATCTCCAAGATACTAGACATTACGATCCTTGTCTGGTAATTTTTGGTTAATTATATAATAATATGTGTAAAAGTATAGGGTCTCTATAGTTGGTATCAGAGAAAAAGTTTAATTATTTTTCATATTAGGACTAAAAAACTCTAGAGAAATCCTTAGGGATAATACTAAGTATAAGAAAACATCCATAATTATTATTTAGTATAGAGTGAGTGGTTTATCAAGAAAATACATCCATGTATGGATGCTATAAGTGGACGTGGTTCGGGAATAGATGTACCTAGGAGTAAAAACTCTGACAAGGTGTTCCAAGCTTGACTCGGGGTAACTTGGTACATGAAAATGGGCCTTATTGCACACCAGTTTTTATACTACCAGGGTATATTCTTTGATAACTTTTTAAGATCATTACGAACCATTTTTAAGGGAATAAAGAAAGTACCAATAAGAATATATGTTAGGAAACATATCGTGGAGAACCTAGATTAAAACCAAGGGAATCACAAGTTATGATATAATTTTCTTTTACAAGTTTATCCTTCAATGTTCAAATTTTCCTTTTTATGCTTATTTTATAAGTATTCAAGCCCCCTAATTATAGTTTCTTTATCTTAGTAAATGTTTGGAAATAGAATAACTCATGAAAATAATCAATGTGAAGGGAAATGTGATTATTTCCCTAATGACATGCCAAATATAATGGGAATGGTAGCTCAAAATTTCATGACAGTGCTTGATCAACTGGATAAAGTTATAAATAATAACATGAGTCATGTGTAATTCCCTCCTTCTCATACTAAATAAGAAGTTGTCATCGAATCATTCATGTGTAAAAGGTATCCCATGTTTAGTAGATATTCAAACCCCCACCTTCCGTAATAATGGATTAACTCCATTGAGAAGATATTCTCTATCATCCTATGCTCAGAAGAAGATAAAGTTGCGCTTGTAGTTTATCATTTTGATAGGGAATAAGATCAGTGGGGGAAATTGATCAATAACATAAAGTCCAATGAGGAAATTGATTCCATGGAATGGTATGACTTCAAGAAAATATTTGTCAATAAATATTTTCCCTGAACCATCCATCTCAAGATAGAAATGGAATTCTTTAAACTAAAACAAAAGGAAGATGTGTCTATCGACCATAAGAATTAATCATCACAAGGCTTTCAAGAAATATCGTTGGTTTTTTTATGAACATTGAAATAAAGGTGGATCACTTATTTAGTAGACTAAATCTGAGTCTATGAAAAGTGTTGGTGATTCAAGACTTTGATAGATATGAGGATATTTTCTATTGTGACCTTAAGGTTGAAATGGAGATCATATACTCTCAGTATTCTCATGGGCCTGGAGAAAAAAGGTAGAAAATTAAGTTTAATATGGGTGATAAATCCCATGATGGAAAGAAGTACCAATATCCCATGTGTCAAGAGTGTGGGAAGAAGCATCCTGTAAACATCTTAAAAGAAACCAAGTGATGCTTCAAATGTCCAAGATAAGTGAATATGGCCGATAATTACCAAAGGTATATGAATAATCCCACTAATTTGGAAGAAGGGATGAAGGTTCAGATCAATATTCAACCTATAGTGAAATGTTTCAACTACAAGGAACATATTGATTTTTAAAACCAATTCCCTAAGCCTAGGTCTTTCAGAGGAAATCAATAATAACCTCCCAGGCATCAAGGAAGGTCATATTCTATCACTACTACTAAGGTGGAGCAGGATAATGTGTTGATAGGTATGAAAGTTACTCATTCAAGAATAGAGAAAGTACTATTTGATTATGGTCATATGCATTCTGTCATATCATGAAATTTTAATAGAACTATTCAAACACTACCTCAAAATATATAGGTTGAGTTATCTTTGAGAATAGAAAATGGGGGAATTATTATATCCAAATTACAGAACTCCTCCCTAGTTAATGTTTGTAGACTGAACCTCCCAAAAATTTTTGTCATATTCCCTTTGGTAGGGTTTGATTTTATATTAGGAATGGACTGGATGTCTTTATATAAATACAACATTAACTATCAGAAAACGAGATCACTCTTCATATCCTGAATCATCCTCCAATTCTATACATGTTTTAAGTGGATGTTGAATCTCTTTCAGAATCATCATCTCAAGTGTGTATATTTTCACCTCATGATGAAGCATATCTATCCCAAATGATTGAGACAAAGGAGAAAATCATTCTCAAAGAAATGCCCATCATGAGGTATTGCACTGATGTATTCCCTATAGATTTTTCTAGTATTCCTACTGATTGAGAGGTTGAGTTCTCAATTGATCATATTTCTAGATATTTGCCTATATGAGAGACTCATTATGGAATGACTATAATTGAGATGGAATAACTAAAGAAATAGTTATAGGAGAATCTGGAAAAGGGTTTTATATTCCTGAGCGCTTCACTATGGGGTACACCAGTACTATTTTTTAAGAAGAAGTATGAATAAATGTTCCTCTACATTAATAATCACGGTCTAAATAAAATCATGAAAAAGAACAAGTATTTCGTACCCTGGATAGATGACTTGTTCAATCAGCTATGTGAGGCCAATTATTTCTCTAAGGTGGACCTTTAGTTGGGATATCACCAATTAATGGTGAAGAAGGAAGATATTCCAAAGACTACCTTTAGAATGATATATGGACAATATGAGTTCATAGTGATTCCTTTAGAACTCAATAATTTTCCAAAAAAAATTATGGATTTAATTAATAGAGTATTTAGATATTACCTCAACAAATTTTTGGTTGCCTTTATCGAAGACATTATTATATAGTCTAAGAGCATGGAGGAATATGAGGAGAATTTGAATACTGTGATAAAAACTTTTTTAATGATTAAAATATATGAAAATTATAGTAAATGTGAGTTATTAATGAATTAAGTATCATTCTTGGGGAATGTTATCACCAGTAAAGGGATATTTGTGGGCCCTTCTAAGATAATGTCAATCGAAGAGTAGCCCAGGAAAACATCTGTAATAGAGATCCGTAGTTTTCTTGGTCCAACTGGGTATTACTAGTGATTTATAAAGAACATATCATGATTTTCAAACCCACTAACCAAGCCTACTTAGAAGGGAGAATGTTTTTTCTAGACCAGTGAATCTGAAGAATGCTTTAAGGTGTTGAAAAATATGCTTATCACTGCACCTGTTCTCACATAGCCAATAGGTGGGAAACTCTTTGTGGTGTACAACAATGCTTAAAAGAAGAAATTAGGTTATGTACTGATGAAAAATGATAAAGTGATATTATATGCCTAGAGGTAGTTTAAACTCCACGAGAAAAACTATCCCACACATGATCTGGAGTTGGCAGTTGGGATATTTTAATAGAAAATTTGATGACATTATATTTATGGGGAGAAGTGTAGGATATATACTAATCACAAGAGTCTCTAATATATATTCAAATAGAAGGATCTTAATATGCGCCATCAAATATGTTTAGATCTCATTAAGGATTACGAGTGCTCAATCCACTACCATCCTGGTAATGCAGATAAGGTGGATGATGATCTAAGTAGAAAGGATCATGCATATTTATCAATGATGATAATTGAGAAGGATCCAATATTCATAGATTTGAAAAGGAAAAACATGGGAATCTTTATGTGAGGAACATTATCAATCATTTCTCAAATGATTACTCAACCATCACTTATGGATAAAATAATGGATTCACAAATAAATTAGGTGGAAATTCATAAGAAGTTTGAAGCAATGGGAATGTGGAAATCCTCGGAGTTTGAAATTGATAAGGTAGGATTTGTAATATTTATTTCATGATTATGTGTACCATCTAATCTAGATATAAATTAGGAGATTCTAAATGACACACATAGCTAAAAATTCTCAATTCACCCAAGGAGAAAAAATATGTATTGAGATCTTCAATAGAACAATTGGTTGGAAAATATGAAAAAGGAGATCATTCAGTATACATCAACTTGTTTTGTATTTCATCAAGTGAAGGTAAAAGGGAAAAAATACTAAGGGGATGATGCAACCATTACCCATAACAACAGGGAAATGGGAAAAATCATCATGGACATTGTCACTGGACATCTAAAGACATCCAAAGGAAACAACTCTATATGTGTTGTTGTGAATCTTCTTACAAAGACATCTCAGTTTATCAAAATTCTAGAGGATTTCTAACTAGATAAACTTTCATAAATATATATCTGTAAGTGGTAAGGTTTTTTGGAGTAAAACTATCGATTGTATCCGATCGAGATCAAATATTCACCTCAAAGTTCAAAAAAATTCTCCAACATGATTTAAGCATGGAGTTGAACATCAGTATGGACTATCATCCTCAAACTGATGTCCAATCTAAGAGGAATATTCAGACACTAAAATAAATTTTGAGATAATGTTCTATGAACTTTAAAGGAGGATGGGACAAACATCTTCCTCTTGTCAAATTTTTCCTACAACTAAAGTTTCCACTAAAGCATCTAAATGGATCCATATGAAGCCCTCTATGGGAAAAGATATAGAATAATGGAATGCTTAGATGAGGTCAGTGAATGTATGTTGTTAGGACCTAAAATGGTTGAAGAAATGGTAGAATATTTGAAAATCATTTGGTAGCACATTAAGGTAGCCCAAAGATGAAAGAAGATCTATGAATGAAATCATTGATTGGGCTTTGATTTTGAGATTAGAGACATGGTATTCCTCCATATATCTCCATAGAAAAGGATCATGATATTTGAAAAGAAAGGAAAGCTAAGTCCTAGACACATCAGCCCCTTCGAGATTGTTGACCCTGTTAGATTATTTTTCATATCAACTAGCCCTTCCATCGAAAATGTTTCAAGTACATGGTGTATTCTATGTGCCCCTCTTGAGAAATTACACACTAGATCCATCACAATAACTGAATTTAGAGGTGGTATAGTTGGAAACTGATCTCTCTTACAAGGAGTATCCAGTGAAGATCTTAGAATGTAGAGATAAAGTTCTACACAACAAGACCACTCACCTGGTCAAGGTACTATGGCGGAACCAAAAGTATTAATAGGAAACAAGGTAACCTGAGTAAGTGATAAAGGGTAATTACCCACACCTATTTTCAACTTATAATGTAAAACAAAATTTCGATGGTGAAATTTCATAAGGGGGAAGAATGTAACACCCCAAAATTTTTATCTATAGAAATTCTCTTCTTATAATTGTTTCATATAGTATAAAACACATAAATTCACATTAAGAACACAATACAAACTTTATAGATGAAAAATGAATGAAATAAGAGGTATTTCTAGAAGTTAAGGAACCTATATCGAAGAAATAGTAACTTGACCTTTGGAATAGTAATTTGAACCTTATGAATATTAAACCAGCCAATAGAATAGTAAAATCGCTAATAAAAGTATAAATAAAATTTATCCATCTAATAAATTAAAGTATGATATAATTATATCATAGTATAATTAAATAAATATTTTAGAAATTATTAATTATGTGTTGGTATTTTTGTAAGCCATAAATTTTAATTTATAATTTTATGATTAATTTAATAATTTAAAAGAAAATTTATTTTCATAAAATGTATTCATAAATTAATATTCTGATTTCTTTTTATTATAAGATAATTTTATAAGACCTTAATTAATTTTTCAAAGTGTTATAAAAGAATATATAATTTTAAAATATATTTTTTCCAATTAAATGATGATTTTGATTAAAATTAAAATTTCTCATATTTATAAAATTATTTTCATAAAATTAATTTCAATTTTAAATTATACACATTTAAAAATGTTCAGGGTCAATTTTTTGGTTTTTTCTACAATAAATGAATTTTTGGTGCAGTGTAAAATATGATAATTTATGATAAAAACTAAATACAAGAATTATTTAATCATATATGATCTGTGGATGATTTAACCAGAAAATCTAGAACCCTCCTTAAATATTTTAATATATTTTATGATAATTCTAAAACTATTTATAGTATTGGGGAAAAATATTAAACTAATGAATACAATATTGACAAAACACTCTTCTCTTAGAATATAATTAACACCCCTCTCCATCTATTTTCATAACACCTATAAAGATTTCAGACATTCCCAAATTCTTCTAAAATCACTTACCAATACCCTACCCCACTTCCATGAGCTCTTGGTCTCATCAAAATACCAAAACCATTTCCTTAAGGAAGTTCTCAAGGAAGATAAATTCAAGAGGTAAACTCATCTTTCATTTTCTTTCATAGTTTTTTCCTTCCTTATTATATCCTCATCTCTACGCATACAAATGGTATGATAACTCCAATAACTTAAATATAATGTAATTTTATTATGATAATGGAATAATCTATCATCAAACCCCCTTCTCTAATTAATTTTTTATAAGAAATGAAAACATTGTTCGTGAGGTGTTAATTTATCGCCTTCAAGAACGAACTTTTTTCATTTTCCATTAATTCCTTCAAGGATGGTCATAAAACCATTTTTATGGATATAAAAATTATAATATATGTATTATATCCTGTTTAATTTTATGGAATCATTATTTACACATGATTTTAAATTATAAAAAAAAGTTTGTTGTGACAGAAAATCGCCCAAAATAATCCAAATGACTATCAATGACATCTTATCCAATGATTCGTCCTCACCAAAAATAAACAAATGATTTATATAATAATTTAAACTGATGGATTATTATTAATAACTTATAACTTCAATTCTGGATTTATATTTTCATTTTACATGAACTTCCATACTCTTATTCAAGTGAACCGATCATGAACACTAAGAAAATGAGCACTCCCAAACAATAGAATTGAACATTATAACTCATTAAAAATGCAATAAATGAACATAAAAAATTTTAATAAATAAATTAAATGTATAAAAGGTTCAGAATTAATTTATTAATTGACTTAATTTGATTATTCAAAACATTAAGATCTTTTTCAGAATCATTCTGGACATAAGGTAAGGGATTCTACCTGAACCTCTATTTTTCCTTTAGGTTACTCTTTTTCTATATTTACTCCAATTTAATCATTATTTTTTTATCATACTTGTGAATTTTATGTATACATTCCAAAATCATCTATATAGATCATATCATCCCTCTTTAATGTTGTAATACGTGTTTTATAAAGGTTCCAAATTCAATTCATTCTGATAAGAAACCCCAATTAAAGGGAACTTATCGATTTCTTACCTACTTCCAAGTACAATCCATAATCTATTTCAAGACACCATTATTTATTCTAAAATCAGCCATTTTATCATGAAAAACAACATTTTTTTATTAACTATTTTATGAAAACAAATATGCCTTTTTCATTTTAAATTCTCTTTAATATTTTCCATAAATCGCACTAAAATGTTTCATTTCTAAAGTGTCTTAAACACTCCTTTTACATGTTTACAATTCAATTTGACATAAATTATCATGGTCCATTCCTATTTTTCCCTAAAAATATCCATTTATGTTTTGAATCAATTATTTCATGGAAAATTTTATGATATGCTCTTTTGTTATGCCTTGTGACATGATTATGATGCCCATTTCTTTCCATGGTTAACCCTTATATTTATTATTCATGTGGCACATATATTAAGGAACATGTTATGATGGGTGAATCTAGATAGTTCTCTAATTCATTGGGTAATGTTTATTCTTAGGAAATGTCATGTTGGGACAGGGAGTGAACATGATTCCTTTATGGCACTTTTTCCACCATGTTATATAGTCTTGGCAGTTAGCATTGACTCATGTTATATGTTTTTCCACATTCTTTTTATTCCATGATTATATTTTCCAATTTTATATATTTTATACTTCCATATGATCATTCATGTTTCATACATTTTATGTTATCATGTTATATCTTCTAACCCATGTGTTATGTTTATTCCTATACTTATTCCGTTAATTGGATTTTTAGCCCATCCCTTTTGTTCATGTATTCCCCAGATTATCCTATAACGATATAAAAGGAATTTTAGATCTCATTATGAATATTAAATAAATGATGTTTTTATTTGATGATGTTTAATTATGTACCTAATCTCTAAGAAACTAGACTTTAAGATAATTGGATTATAATTATTGTTTAATTATGTAATAATATTTGTAAAAGGATAATGTCACTATAAATTAAGATCTCATATTCATCCATGATATTATTTTATATAATTTTCCGTGTTTGTGGTTAAAACCATCTCAAACTTGAACATACCATAATTAATGGATGATTATGATTATAAAGGTTGTTTATTTTGTCATAATATCATTTTTACAGAAACATAATGATATTTTATAGATAATTTTAAGTTTTTGAATCATATTTTAAAAGATTTTAATAAATAATAATGAAACTAGATGAAAAATTAGATATGTTACATCATGGAGGTGGTAATCCATACATTGCCTAATTAATAATTTCATTTTTTGAAGAATGGGAGGGAGAAAATGAAGATTATAATTAATCTCTTAAAAATATTAATTATATTATATAATTCAAATTTATTCTTCAATTTCACCTTTTTAATTAGGGAAGGTATGTGGTGGTGAAAACCAAAATTTTTTGCTTTGTGGAGGTGGTAGTCCGCACAATGCACGAATAGCAGTTTCATTTTTATTAATGGAAAAGGGGAAAGTTGGTTAATAGTTATTTACATAGAAAAATAACATTAATTATAAGAAAAATATATATTTTATTATATAGGAATTATAAAATTAGATTTGGGACAATAATAAAAAATTGAAAATAAGTTAGGAAAAAAAGAGTACTCGCGTTGAGGACTTGGGCTTCCCTTTCAAAGACTCCTTCGAAATGGAGGTTTGAGGCCAATATCTTTTACCTATAGGATCAATGAAAAGTAATAATATTACAAATAATTGAATAAGGGTAGAATTTCATGAGTTAACCAAATTTTTATGGTGGTTTTGAAGGGTTGGTGAGTGACCTTTTTTATAAGTTGTGAGAATAACATTTTTTTGTAAATATTTCAACTTAATATAAAGATAGAATATGTTTCAGATGTCAATAAAGCTCTTAAATATACAATAATGGAGTGTGGGATGATATAAAGTATATCATAACTCAACCATTATTTTGAAAACATGTTTTAAACATGTTTCTAAGTATTTTTCTCTTAGATTTTTTACTTTTCCCATTTTTATTTTACTGTAGTAATTAGTTTTTACCAAAGTAAATAGTTTTTAAGACTTAAAAAATGAATATTATTTTATTATTTTTATCATATTATTCCAATTATTAAATAAACTTAATCAGATAATATTTTTATGTGTGAGAAAATCAAATTTAACATTAGCACACAGAACGTGTAGAAGAGTCATTTTTTTGAAAAACTGTATTTTTAAACATACAATATATGTTTAATATAATATTATAAATTTTTTAGAGTTTCATGATATAAATTAGTTTATTTAAAAAATAAATATAATTTATGTATCTTTAAAATAAATACAAAACTAAATTTTTCCAAAATAATATTTAAATAAAATAAAATACCAAAAATATTTTCTTTTTTTAAAATAACAGTTAAGTTTATAAAATGAAAAAAATAATTTTTGTAAATTAATAATAGTATTTAAAAATGTACATGTTTACTCCTTAAACACATATGTTATCAAATAAAATGTTTCATAAAAACAAAATTATTTCTAATAAAGTCATAAATTTTACAATTTTGGAGAAAAAAATATTTTCACTATTCACCTAAAAAATCCACTATTAGTGAAAAAATCCCAAAAAAATATTAATATAATAATAACATTATGAATCTAAAAATTAAGTTTATTTTATCAAATTTAAATTAAAAAATATATAATTTAACTTATAAATAAAAACATAAAAATATAATGAAAATTATTTTCATAGGAAAAAAACTTTTTCAAAAAATATTAACTATTATTATTCTTATTTATTATTAAATAAAAATAAAAATAATTTTAATATATAATTCAAATAAAAAATATATTTAATACATAATATATTTACTTTTTTAAAACAAAACACAAAATTGTTTTTAGAAAGGATACATTTTAATAAATAAATTAGTCTAATTAGTTATTTAGCTACACTAATTGAATTTTCAATAGTGTCTTAGTATTAATAATGAAAATTTTATATTTCTAAACATATATCATAATTTTGTAAAATCTATTTTTACCTTCCAACTCTATGGTTACATTTTGACAGTTATATATTGTCTCGTAGTTCATTGTGGTTTGATGTTACATGCATCACACGATATCAAACATTTTAGCTATTAATTGACTATATAATTTAAAATCTTGCGGTGTTGTATACACCATCATGTTTGAAAGTGATGGATATCACTATAATGAAGTTACTCTTGTTTATTTATGTTATCAATTATCCATGTATATTTTGTTGATGATAGACCAACCATTAGAATGGTATTATTTCTATTTCGTTGATCATATGATGATCCTCCAAAACCCATCAATGTTATAAGAGCCACTTTCATCAATAAATCAACTTGTTCTTATAAAGAAATCATGTATCATGATATACTTAATCCATATGTTTTCATATGATATAGCCTAGCTAAATTTTAATTTGATACGTAAAATCTATTTCCTTTACAACAAAAATTAAAACTCTTCTCTTTAGTTACCATTAGACATCTATTGTATCTTATGATTGATAATTACCCATTGACAAATGTAAAATATGATATATCCATAAAATTTAAAGAATATATATTTTTTATTTAAATACATATAGTTTATATTTTTTTACAAATGATAAGTTGTTATCCATTGTAAATGAGATATTTTTATTCCTAAATTAAATACGAAATGTTCATATTTATATCTCATGTTTAGAAAATCAAAAAAATGTTTATTTATTTCTTTATTACTTTTGAATATTTATATTTATAAATTGTTTATGAAATGTGGATATTATGTATGCTTTAATTTAAGTGACTAATTGGTTCCTATAAATTATCAATTCATGCATTACATACTAGGTACAACAACATAAGTTTTCATCTACCTTGACATCAATTTTTAATTAAAGTTATTATTTTGAATTTATTTATAGAATATAGTTTATACATATTTTTGTTAGAGTTATGATGAATTGGATTCTCACTTGAGTAAAATATCCCTAGGTATTGGGACTTTGGGTCATAATTCCCACTTGCATTAAGGTGTATGTATTATTCTAGAAAGGTGTAGATTGACTACTTATGACTCTAGACTTACTCATGTGGATATTATCAATATCATATAATTATAAAAATTTACATGATAATTTCATGTTCTATATGCATATGATGCATTTGGATATGTATGAATATGCTTAATATCTATATTTGGGTAAGTAACACAAATTGTTGGTTGTGTAAAGAGCTACACATTAATATGGTATGAAGATATTAATTTATTGATTAGGATAGGGATTCTAAAAATAAATCAATAGAATCATGCATAAATAATTTAATAAAACATGAGATATTAAATATTATTGCATGTGATCTAATAGAAATGAATTTAATAATCATGTGATGTATATTAATTCAGAGAGACTTTTAAAACCACCTTAAACACCAAGAATGAGATTCCTTCCAAAGAAACACTTTTCAAGGTATAAATAATTTAGTATAAGTGACCCTAACAATTATGTGTTCACAAATTATCTTGGGAAATTAGGTAATAAGTTTTCATTAACCATTAATGACCTTGTTCTTAGAATTTTATTTGGGTTTTGTTTAGTTGAGAAACATTAATCGTTAGGATAATAGAGAAATATAGTTGAATGAATCCATTTGATGGATATGGGTAAATAATTATCCACTAAACTATCCAATAATAATATATAATATGATTGAAAATATTTTTCTACTACATATAGTCATGGTGTAACATCCCGGACTATGTGATAGTAAATAGGTGCCTCGAGCCAGTTCACCACATGACCTCAGGTGTGGCTCCCCATATATAGGAGGTTTTCGACTAGTAATGAGGGTCCAATAAGATACATAGGGATATTATACCCTCCATATCATAGTAAGAAAATAATGTAAATCTAAAAAAATCAATTTAACAATGGTCGATGACCATACTTCACATAACCAATTCCCTATTGTGAGTGGGTTCCCTAGAATCAACTCCTTTATGTACTTTGATTACAATTACATTTATAAAGTTTAATATATACACATGTTTGTTCTTATTATAATTGTGTTGATACTTATACATCCACTATTTACATGATAATTTACTAACATTATGTGTCATATCAAAATTTTATTGCAGTTACCAGCTATTATGATAACCTTTAGATACCATGACAATAATATTAAACATACGTATTATGGTCTAGATACATCATACTGATGGGACACAGATAATGTTTCACTGTCATGTGATAGAGTCTCATAATCATTGATAATCCTTCTCATGAATTTAACATTTGGTGATCCTGATTAGATGAGGTCACGAGGACTAAATCGCCAATAGGAACACCATATGTTTTGGGTGTCATTGGTTGTTCCTGTCTACAAACATTTTTATTGGTCTCTATACTTGAGATTAGTATCAATGTTTACCATTTTATCACATACATTGATGTAAGTAAGAAAATATAACATTACAGTAATGGAGTGGTATCTTGTGTTGGGTGTATATTATGGTATGACATTAGTTGAATGATTTGGATAGAATTTGTCGCTTCTGAGTTGATAAAGAAATATCTCGTCAGTCCAGGTTGAATAGTATGGTAGAGCCTTTATTAATTCCATGAACATGGTATAACAAGATAAGACCATATAGTAAGTTCATGAAATATATAAATGTAAAAAATAATTATAATGGAAGTGTACATCCTGATTTATAAGATATCATGAGACAAAGATATTATATTACACAAAACATGTTTGTAGGAGGTAGTCATAGTTATGACATTCCTTGTATTCTTAGTTCCATGATGTGTTTCTAGACTCCAATCTTGGTATGTGGATTAGAATTACTTATATTGAGATATTGACCTAGTGGGTTACACACTAAGCGTATCCTCATGTTCCACATATTTTAATGACTGGGAGTTTAGGATGAAGTGGGCCTCACATGCGAGGGTCAGATAACGTCTGAATGTGATAGATCACAAGTAAAAATAATGTTATTATATTAATTATATTTAGAATAATTATTATTGAATTTATTTCTCAATGTATTCAAAAGTTGTTTGATCATAAAAGCGAATATGACAAAATATATTTTTTCGATCGAATATGGGATAGTCAAGGTTCATTATATTATTTAGGGAGCTTATGATCCTAATTAATGATTTTTATTTTATCATGTAACATTTAATAGTATTAAAATTTACTGAAAAAATATTTGGGACATTTATGATAAGTTTATTAAGTTATACATGTGTGCAAACATCTAAAATGATGGTTATTACTTTCCAGCGACCAAAGTGAAATTTTGAAAAGTATAACCTTGGTATAAAAGTTAATTTTAGAATCTTAAATATTAGTCTAAAACATTTGGGATAATTTAGTGATATAATATCTCCTCACCTATCCTCTCCTTTCAAGTTCATAGAGAGATATTCTGAAGGAAGAATGTGGTCAGATCGATCTCATCTTCTCAATTGAGTCTACATTCTTAACAATCTCAAAGAGATATTGTAAAGATCTTAAATTTAATGCAATATCACTCATGAAATGTAGATATAATATCTGTGAGTTTTAGTTCATGTGTAGATGATCTATATAATTCATATCTTAGCACCTTTGATCCATGAAATGTCGATAGTGAATGAATCAAATCAGTGAATTCAAACAAATAGGGTACCATTTACGCTTTCATTTGAGTTTATTTTTCATTCTTAAATTGAATTCCAAGTGATCCTATAAGAAATTAGGGAAATGTTGTTTTTGTGGATTTAGTATTTTTTATATGAATCCAAACCCAAAATTTTTAATTGAGCATGTTTCAAACTTTCACTGCACTCCAGGTTCCTTCATTCCCAAAATTGGGTAAACGCCCACAAACCAATATAATAAGCATGCCATGTCATAGTAATGTCAATTGTAATAGGAAATCCCAAAATAAATACACCTTAAAAATCCCCAAAATGGGCCTTGACATCAGTATATTCCCCTCATCCATGTTCCATACTAAATCCCAAATCATCCATCTATTATAGGACCTTTTCCCTTATCCATACCTACAACCATGTAATCTACTCGGGTACCAATGGTGGCCCAAGATGGGTTTGATTAAAACATAGTAGGACACCACCAATGGTGTCTAGAGAAATATATAGTCTAAGAACAATATATATATATATATATATAATGAATAATATACATGGAAATGAATGTAAAAGAGGTTCCATAATTAAACAATTTCTAATTAGCCATGGGGGATCTCGGGTCCCATATAGACACCCGACCAACTAAACCTTCTTCAACCCAAGCCAATAGTCTGAAAATCAAGTGAAATAGTATAATGGTATAGAGTAAAAATGTTAAATTTATCCCTTTTAATTAGACACATTGTTTAGTTTCATTATTTTCCAAATTGTGCGCCAACCGTGATGCCTCCACTATCTATGAGGAAACTAAGTCGCATGGTTTGATCAGAAACTCACACTGATTAAAAAACCATATGGAGGCCATGATAATGGCTTTATCTAGCCTCGCACAATTTTCAAGACACCCCTTTCATGGTTTACAAACCATGATCCCCCATTCTCCATGTCGCACGGTCTTGAAACACTATTAGTACTAACCATGTGCCAACCAAGAGGCATGCATAGTATAGCTTTTCTTCCTTCTTCTTCAACTCCCTAACCCCCAAGACACTCCCAAGACCTTCCCTAATCCTAGGATACATTCCATTAATCATGTAGAATGATGTTAGCTAAAATTTTAAAAAATAATCTACCTTTTCAAAGGATCAAGATTTTTACAAACTCCACACCATATAATAGCTTGTCCTTGAGCTTCTCTCCCAAAGATGACTAAGCCTCCAAGGTAAATAGATCTATCTACTGGGATAATATATAAACCTACCTCTCCAAATTCTCCTCTAAAACATGGAAATTATTCCACAACACTTAGACCAAATGCATGGTCATACCCTGAAGAGTCTTCTCAATACGATCCACAATATGGATCAGATTCTCCCCAAAGGACACATCGACCTGAATATCAACATCATCAAAATAAATCACATTGTAAGGTTTGAGGTGATAATACTGAATATTTAAAACATAGAAGATTTCATGCATAGCACTATACCACTACGAAAGAGCCAATTGATATGCTACCAGACTGATACTCTCCACAACCTCTAATGACCTGATATAATTGGGTGCCAAATTGACCTATTTCTGAATCTGATGGTGACCGAATTTCAATGACACTCAAAGGAACCCAAGATCACCCATTGAAAAATAAAGAAGTTGATGAAATCAGTCAACGTATGACTTTTTTCTACTTTGGTCCATAGCCACATGATTCTGGATAAACTAAACATGGTCAAATGTCTCATGTAGAAGACTCAACCCCCAAAACATGATTCACCCTCTTCTATATTACAAAAAGGTAGTGATCATGGCATACCATATATTTCCTCATATGGTTCCATCTAAATATTCACCTGATAACTATTGTTATAGGAGAACTCAATGAGAACTATATTCTTCTCCGATTTCCACCAAAATTTAGGTTGCATGTCCTCTAACACATGGATAGTATGTTCCAATTTACCATCTGTATATGGGTGGAAGGTTTTTATCAAAATCACTTGAGTAAAAAACACCTTCTACAAGCCTTTCAAGAATAATGATGTAAAATGTGGATCATGATCTGAAATAATATTCCATGAAACCTCATACAAATGTACCATATTTCATACATACAAGTCACCCAACTGGTCACTAGTGAAAGTATCCCAAATGGACATGAAATGTTCCACCTTTGTCAACAGTTCCATAATTACCCATATCATGTAATTCTTCTAAGGATTACTTGAAAACCCCATCAAAAAACCCATGGTAACATCATTACACTTCCATTATAGAATAGGAAACAATTGTAATAGACCATCACACCCCTGATTCTAATCCTTTCACCTACTAATTGTTGTAACATCGCATCACAAAACCTATGATCACTTTCTTCATTCCTAGCAACCAATAATATTTATGAAGAACCCAATAAATTTTGGCGAAATAATGGTGTATTTTCCACTTTGAATCATGGAACTCAGACATCAAATAAACTTATATACAAGTGGGAAAAACAAAATGACCATGAACATGGATAATCTCATCATCATTGATAATAAAACTAAGTGGTAGTTCCCAACCATAAAAGTTATCCCTCAATTATAGAAACAATAGATCCACATACTACCTTCCCTTGATTTAGCTCATAAGAGAGGGATCAATGGAAAGATATATAAGGTCCATCTTTTCCTGCTCCTCTTGAACAACTATATGAATTAAAGTGGACAAGGAAATCATTTTCCACAAGGAATTGGACTCCCAGACTACCTGAGTTTTGTGTCTTTTGGATCATAGCATCAACAACACTCTTTCCCATTGCTGACATATAAGATAGCTCAAAATATAAAGATTTTATATACTCAACCCATCTCTACCATCAAATATTATGATCATTCTGGGAAAATATATATTTGAGGCTCTTTTGACCAATATGAACAAAAAACCTCTCACCCTGAAGATAATACACATAACATTTTAAGGAAAAAAACATTGCAGCTAACTCAAGGTCATGTTCTGGATAGTTCCACTCATATATCCTCAACTTCCATGATCCATATTCCATGACTTGATCTCCCTACATCATTACCAACCTGAGTGTAATTCCCAATGAATCACAATACATGGTATACACCTCACCTGTCTTGGGTAAAATTGGAATTGGTATAGTGTTCAAACATCTCTTTAGCTCTAGGATGGCTTTCTCACATGCCTCATACCACTAAAACTTTATAACCATCTTTTCTAGGACTGAGAGTGGAACCTTCAAATGAGAAAACTCTTTGATTAACCTTCAGTAGTTACCCACCAAACCCAAAAAAAATTATATATAAAAAACATTGATGGGTTGATCCCAAGAAATAACTACTTAGAAATTATCAGGGTCCACTAAAACACCTTCATTCAAGATGATGTGTCCTAATAAATATAACTTTTCAATATAGAAATTACACTTATATAGCTTAATGTATTTTCAATTATCTCTTACTGTACTCAGGATGATGTCAAGGTGTTTGGAAAGATCATCATGGGTTTGAAAGTATGCTAATATTTCATCAACAAAAACAACCACAAACTGATCCAAGTATGGGTGAAATGTTCATTTCATAAGTTATATAAACATAGTCGGCACATTTGTTAGCCCAAAAAGAATCAAAATGACCTCATATAATCCATACCTACTTTTGAAATTAGTCAGTGGTATGTTGGAAGGTATCACCCTTAACTGATGATACCTTGATCTGAAATCATTTTTGGAAAATATAGGCATACCTCAGTTGGTCAAGAAGGTCATTAATACATGGAATAGGATACCAGTTCTAAATCATTATAAGGTTAAAATCCTAGTAATTAATAAAAAAAGGAAAAATTTTGTCAAAATTATTGGAAAACAAAAATTTAGATACCCATGGTGAAATACTCAGACAGATGAATCCTTTCTCCTACAACTACTCAAATTGAGTCTTAAGCTCTTTAATATCTTCTTATGTCATTTTATAATGTGGAATAGAAATTGGATTCACTCTAAGAACTAACTCAATTGTAAACTTGATTTCCCTATTAGGTGAAAACCCCTGAGAACTTCTTAAGAAACATGTACTAAAACTGGTTTAATATATAATGAAAAATATAATGCCCCATCCAGTAATCATAAAGCATAATACTCCCAACCTGATTTGTAATATCTCTAAAACTTCTGGAAAACTTGACCTTCATAGCCTGCTTGGATATCCCACTATCCATGATGAACATAAACATCACCGTTAGGAGATATTAAGGTCACCCTTTGAATTTATAATTTAATGTGATCCTGATATGAAACTAACTAGTCCATCCCTAGTATCAAGTCAAAACCTAACATATTAATCATGAACAAGTCCCAAAGGATATTATACCCACCTATCTTGAGGGTAAAATCCTTATAATAATAGACACCCTCCGATCACACCCATAACAGTGTGTCGATCGATATAACCCTATAAAAAATCCACCACCATGGATAAACCATCCAAAAAATGAGCATATAAAAAATAACTTGAAGATCCCATGTAAAATAAATTACTAGAAAACATAGAATCTATAAGAATCGTACCTCATATAGTCAACTGTATAGCCTCACTACCATTGGGTGTAGGCTGAACAACATTTAGTAGACTTATCCCTCTACCATGTGCTCTTATCTAAGCCTAATGTACTATACTAATTTGGTATAAGAGATACTCTTATCCTAGAGTACCTCATCCTCCTCCTCAAAAAGTATGGACATTAGAACTTAAACTTCCAAAATGGTATAGGGTAACAGATCCCCTAATGGTGCTTTTCATTGGTGTAGATCCTATATCACTAGTTATCACTGAGGGTTCCTATAGAACCTCTATAGGTATCCCATCATTACACTAACTTGAAACTCCACTAGTGGTTAAGGGAACTGGCCTCACATGTGACTAGGTTTTCCACACTTTTATTAAACCAAATGATCATTTCCCTAAGAGGTGGATCCTCTCCCTTGGATGCTTTGTTCGCCACCACCTTGGTGAAAGTTCTTATAATGATTATTTTTACAATAAAAATATGTACTGACAGATGACGGGATAATCCTACTAGTCCACAATTAGAATCCTCCTTCAAGTCCCCCTTAGAAATTAGATCTTGATTCACCACCTCATCATACTTCTTCAAGTGTTAGATATTCATCTGGGACTTGATCTCACATCTAAACCCATCAGGAAAATGTTTCAAAAAAATAGCCTCATCCCCTACCAATGATAGAATAATACAATAAAGTCAGTGAAGTGTCTAGAAAAATTCATCGTTGACATATTCCCCTAGTTAAATTACATAAAATCTCCAGTTATATCATGCCTCAAAGTCTTAGGGTAGAAATGATCGAAGAACTTTTCTCAAAAATCTTTCCAAGATATACCCTCTAACTTCTCATCCTGGACCTAAATATCTCACTAGTTCTTCACTGGTCCCTATAACATGTAATATGATAACTTAACACTCTTATCTGAAGGAGTCTCCAAGTGATCCAAAATCATGTGTATAAACTCAATCTAGAACTTATCTACCTCAGGTCTACCCTCTCCCCTAAACTTCAGAGGGTGTTATAGCTAGAAATATTTGGTCAAGTAAAAAATACTCAGCACAAAACACCCTAGGTCTTTATCCATAAAATATATAAATTTGGTAAATTTCTAAAAAATATTATATTCTACCTTATCACTTGGAACCAACAGGGGCTCTGGTCCCACTACTGGAGGCACATTCTCAGAAATGCCCTCTTATCACCCTACCAATAAGAATCTTAATTGATGCATCCCTCTATAATTCCAATACCACATTCAGGGAACATAAAAAATCATTTCCACAGTTACACAAAATATATTCCACCAATATACATAAATAAATAACTCCACATACACTATCATAATAGATAAAACTGAAACACTTTCACTACCCCAACCATCTCTATACAAGGTCACTGGACATTTCAGGTTAAAAGGAACTCCCATAATTATAAAATTATGTTTTACACCATTTTTACTACTTCAATTAATATCTTCTAATTTAAAAAAATAATAACCTATTTATTATAAACTTTTCTCTAAAACCATAAATAAACAAAAAAGCATTTTCATTTCTCACAACCCAATTTTTCTACTCAAAGAAACACACCACCACATGCTTTTCCTTGTGTGACTAACATGATGCTTGTAAAATAAATCTTTGAGTGCCTAAAATGATGCATACATTTACAATCCTTATTACATTCCATCCATTGAGTAAAATATCAAAAAAAAAAAAATCATCACACAATAAATGATCCACCTAAGGTAAAATATCATCCAACATTTATAAGAGGACATCAATAACCACGATCCCGCCCTAGAAACATGGGTTTTCCTCTAAAAACGGGTTAGGTACTCCCATGAATGACCTCATTATCAAGGTTTGAAACATCCTAGTATCCTATATACCATTCCCAAATAGTAAATAAATAGAAAATAAACTTTTCTAATATAACTTTGTAACATCTCGTTGTGGGTGCCACTAAACTAGTGTTATGACCCGATTCGCCACATGATCTTAGGGACACATCCCCATATAATAGAGGTTTCTAACTAATATCTATGTTATAATAAGTTATGTGGGAAGACTATACCCTCTTTATAATAGTTAGAAAATAGTATAAATAAAAAAACAATAATCAATGTAATAATGATCAATAACCATACATTACATAACCAATTACCAAATCTGGGTAAATTCCCACAAACCAATATATTAATCATTACATGTCATAGTGATGTTAAGTTAAGGAAAAACCAAAAAAAAAGATACCCTAAAAAAACACAAGATGGGTCTTGACAACAATTAGATCCCCTCATACATGGTCAATCCCAAATCCCAAATCATCTATCCATCAGAGGGATTTTTCTCTTATTCGTACTTTTAACCATGAAATATGCTTAGGTAACAATGGAGGCCCGAGCAAGGTGTGAATAAAACTCAGTATTCCACCTCCAATGGTGTCTAGATAAATATCCAGTCTAACAATAGTGTATTCAGATATACAATGAATAATAAAAAATGAAATAAATATAAAACAGGTTTCATAATAAAATATTTTCTAAATAACTTATGGGGATCTCGGGTTATGTTGTGACACTCGACCAACAAAACCTACTTTGAACCAAGTTAGGATATTGAAAACACATTAATCTAAGAGGGGTGTTCATTCACTATTTCAATTTTAGGCATTGAGGGAAATCAATCTAAATATTTACATTAGTCAAATTCCATTAGTTCATGGATCATCAAGATGACACCCTTGCCAATAATAAGGAGCATCATGTCCATATTTCAAATCAAGTATGCCAAGCATCATTTATATCCATCCTAAATCAAGGAAATGGGATGTCATTCCCATTATCCCTTCCCATTGGGTGTGGAGCATCATGTCCACCATTTTTATTCTAGAGATTTCAAGCATCATGTCCATTATCCCCAAACTATTCCGTCATGATCAACCATTCAAAGTTCAATATACTTTACCTTTCAAAATTTCAATATAAAAAGGGTGTACCTTTTCAATTCACCATTTTCTATTATTCACAATGGTCTAAAGTACCTAAATCTTGTATCCCCATTTCATATTTTAGACCATATCATCATTTAGTAAAAAAACCTTTTTTATCTATTTACCATTTCATCCCTCTATCATATCATAATCAATTTAATTCCCAGAAATTCAAAAAAAATAAGACTAACCATCCTAAACTCAAAAACACTCAATTCTACCATATATAACCCATTTCCCCATTTTCAAGGTATTGACATTCCCCTTGGGTGGCCTTAAGCCTGGACTCATAGTCATCAATGGACCCTAAGGGATCCATGAGAGGTCTAACATACCATTTAAAGGACTAATATATTATTCATAAACAAAGGAACAATTGTGCAGCATGTTAGCACAATATCACACCCCGCATACATAAGAACAAAATCAAGAGCATAAGAAATGTATTATAGACCACCTACCTTATTCTTGTAAGAAAAAACTCATCTAACCTCAGCTCTAGATTCAATCCAAAATAGCACAAAACTCTAAATCAAAGCACTCCTTGGAAATAGGTATCATGAGACTCTGAATAAGAGAAATAACTAAATAGTAATTCTTCTAGATAATAGAAGAAAACAAAGTTAGAGACTTACTTGGGGATTCAAATCATAATATATGCACCTCAAATTCCTTATAATCAAAGGATAGTGATCCTTGTAAGAGTTTGGAGCTCTTGGTTTGCACCCTAGTATGTTGGAGGAGAAATGGGGAGGACAATCGGGTGAAATTATATAAATTTCAGGAGGTAAATTGGTAAATTTACCACTTTTAATGTGGCACATAGTTTGGTCATACAGTTTTCAAAACTATGCACCAACTGTGCGACCTCATCTGTCAATGAGGAAATAGAGTCACACAGTTTGTTGGGGCACCCACATGGTTTGAAAACCCATGTAAAAATCTTGTGAATCGATCTATATAGACTTTCATGGTTTCTAAGACACCCCTTTCAAGGTTTACAAACCATTATCCTCATTTATCTATGAAACATGGTCATAGAGCATATTTAATACTAATAGTGAACCAACCATGTGCCATACATAGTGTAGATCTATTTCCCTATTCTCTAGGTACTGAACCCATGGGAAACTATTAATGCATTCTCTACTCTTGGGAAGCATTCCATTAACAATTTAAAAGAAGTTTAACCAAATGTTTAAACATGAATGTACCTCATCAAAGGATCAGGGTCCTGTATATGGATTATTTATGTGATACTTAGTGTAAATCATGATGAAAATATCACTAAATAAATATGATGTATGAGTTCATCATTTTTAGTGGGTGTAATTCATTTAAAAGTAATTGATGAAAATATATAAAATATGATGCTTAATCATAAATATAAATCTACTGTAGATTATGGAATGTTTCATTTTTATCATTTTAAGATCTTATATACACATTACCTATAAAACAGTAGGTTAAGAAGTGTTCTAAAAGAGACGCATTATAATCATATGAATTTGAATATTATAGAGATCAATTTCCCAAGATCTAATTCTTGGGTAAAATATATCTACTGTGCATCAAACATTTTTAATGATAAACAAAAAATCAAAGATATAAGGGAATTGAATAATTTTGAAGTAGATCTATATGTTGAGAATAGAGTATGAGTTGCTGAATTCGAATTCAATACTTATGATCTAAGTCTACCTAGTGGATTACTTTTGGAATCAAAGAACTGTTATTATGATCCTACCATAAATAGAAATTTTATTTCTGTTTCTTATTTGGATAAAAATATATTTTCACTTATTATGAAGAATAATAATTGTTCAATATATATGGATGAAATGTTTTATGGGATTGGGAATATGGTAAATGGTTTATAAATTCTATATATAAATAATAATGTCTATAACATTCAGAATAAAAAATTTAATGTTGATTCTATCTCCACCTACCTTTCACATTATCACATTGGATATATAAATGTGAAACACATCCAAATACTCACTAAAAATATTTCACTTTTTGCAACGAGGCCATATCTATTGGTAAAAGTGTATTTTTTGTGGGTAAAACATTTTACCAACATATAAGTCCCTGCCACTAGATTTTTTGTAAAAACTTTGTTGCTAAAAGTTTTTTCCATAGATAAAATAATTTTGTTACAATTATAATAATACCAATAGATAATATATATGTTGGTTAAAATGTTTAGAAAAAAGTTCTTATAAATTTTTTTTGTTGGTAACAATATTACCAACATATAATATCTATTTAAAAATTACATTTGAATAAAAAATATAAATTTTTATTTCGAATAATATTTCATATTAAATTTATTAATTTTTCATATATAACACATTTGTTTTAATTATTAAAAATGATAAAATTTTCACACATGTTTAAAATTAAAAAAAAATAATTATATTAATAATAAAATTTAATACAAAATTAATCAATACAAAATCCATTCCCCAAAAAGATCCATCACACACCCCCAAAAACCCATATCCCCCCCCCAATGACAGTAACCCATCCATGTCACACTAGGGACTAGCAAGCACTAGCAGCCCATCTATGCCCCAGGACTAACGAGACAGTTATAGCTCATCCATTCCAGCTAGGCAGCAGTAGCCCATCCATGCCACACAAGGATCCAAAGATCACTCGACACCCATCCATCCATGCCCCAGGACCAGTAATTGATTATTCCTCACTAGAGTATTCCTATTCAGAGAACAAGTAATCAAAGAAGAAGTGTGTGAAATGTAAAAATGCAATGGCTGTACGTTATATCCATCACCATGATTCCCCTCTACCTAAAAACCAAAAAAGGTTTACATAATCATTTCAACATATAAAAACAATTAAAAAATAAAGTTAATTAAATGACTAAAAATATACCCATGATCAATCCAACTCAGTAAACTAACCTAGGGTTTTCTGTAAATATTTTTCTTAAACATCAAGGATCTTAAACTAACTTGAGAATTTATATGATTTCTAAACAAATAGTCTTATTTAACATGATAAAATTTATAATACCCTACCTTAATCTTGAATTAAATAATTATAGAAAATAATTCAAACACTACCTACTCATGTGGTCCAATATATCTTGAAGAGATGATCTATAGCTATTGAAACAAGTCTCGAATCCAAAGTAGTGAACCCAAAAATATGATTTATGATAAAATAGAAAAGATCCTGGTAATAATGGATTTATCTAAAAAAACGTTATGTAATACTTGTGAAACTGGTCATTTGGGTTTATGGTCATGGCTAGAGGTGCCATTCAAGCCGCCTTATCAATTTTTTTCATACCTATCGTAGCATTAAATATCAATTAGACATCCAATTTCATTTAATGACATGAAAAGAAAGAAAATGATAAAATTTAGAAGACCCTGCTTATTGAAAAAGGATAAATAAAACTACTAGAATTGTACTCCATAATTTTGTAATGGCTTCTCATACAGGTGATGACGAAGTCTTCCCCTTACCATATGTATTCCTACTTATATAGTAGAATAGTCACATAATAGAATTTTCAAATCTACAATGTAAAGAAGAATAAACTTATACAGGATCAATTTCATTTTCAATCTAAATTCCTAGTATATATTTGATAAACATTTGAAAATCCTTCATCCACATGATTTTTTCATTATAATGACTTACCAATAAAATAAAAGACTCAAAATTGAACAAACTTATTTTTTCTATTATTTTTTCAAATCATTTATAATAAATGAGAGTAATTCCTATAAAAGTTTAATAATAATAAAATACAACATTATCTTTGATATTTTGTACAATCATCTCATTATAAACAATATGAAAAACAAGATATGAAAAATTTTAGATAAGAAACAAGCATAAATAATTTATGTGGTTTTCTCAAATAAAGCATAAATAAATAAAATTAAAAACTATTAATCATATACACTAGAAAATTTTACTGAAGAAATAAGAAATTTAGTTGAACCAAACATGAAAAATAGAAAGAAATAGTACTCATACATTCTAACAAAATAAAATTAAATAAGTTTCCCACTATTACAGAATACACACTACCACAAAAACAGTTTTTCGTAGCACCCCCCCTTAATCAGCGCTAACGAAAAAGCGCCGATAAAGGGGGTGCCTTTATCAGCGCTCAAAAAAGCGCTGATAAAGGGTGCCTTTATCAGTGCTAAAAAAAGCGCTGATAAAAGAACCCCTTTATCAGCCCTTTTTTAGCACTGATAAAGGGACCCCCTTTATCAGCGCTTTTTTTAGTGCTGATAAAGGGACCCCCTTTATCAGCGCTTTTTTAGTAGTGCTGATAAAGGGGGGGCCATTATCAGCGCTTTTTTTAAAAGCGCTGATAAAGGGTTGGATTGAAAAAAAATTAAAAAATATATATTAATATATAAATATATAAATATAGTTATATTGATATATAAATAAAATATATAATTTTTAAATATATTTTTGATAAGTATAAATGTACATTTACACTTATTATACTTAATATATAAGATATTTAGTGAAAATTGCTTCTTAAAAAATTAAAAAAATATTTTTAATTAATAATTTTATAATCATTATGGAGTAATAGTCATTTAATAACAATTTTAAGACTAAAAAAATAAAAAAAATTAAAAAAAGATCCAAAATATGTTGAAAACGAAACTCAAACTTCAAACGTCCATAACTTTTGATCTGGGTGTCCGTTTGAGCTCTACCACATATCAAATCGAAGCCTGCGACGAGATCTACGTCGTTGTGACTAGGTACAATGGTCAAGGGATTTTTGAGGCCAAAAGAGGCCCATAAGGCCTCCAAAACTGAGTTTTTAGTCGGGGTAACCCGATTTTTTAACATTTTGTGGATTTTCAGCCACGTTTAAGGGGGTATTATTAGATTTTTTTGGTGGGGTCTGAATTTATTCCAAGGTATTACATTCATATTGATATTATGTCTTTGAAATTTTATCATTTTTTATAATGCACTGCAATTTATAATCAAATATATAACTATATATACATATTTTTTATATATTCACACCTAAAAATTTAATTATAAATATAAATTATAAAATATATTTACATATAAAATAAATTAGCTTTATCTAAATAATAACTAACATCCATTTTATTTAAAATACAAATATATGAATATTTATATACCTATATATTAATCTAACTATATATATATATATTAATCTAACTATATATATATATTAATCTAACTATATATATATTAATCTAATAACTATATATATTAATATAACTACATATATATATATATATATTAGTATTACTATAAATATATATATTAATATCACTATAAATATATATTAATATCACTATATATATATTAATATAACTATATATATATTAATATAACTATATATATATTCATATAACTATATATATGTTAATATAACTATATATATGTTAATATAACTATATATATGTTAATATAACTATATATATGTTAATATAACTATATATATGTTAATATAACTATATATATATATTAATATAAATATATATTACTATACAAATAAATATAACTAAATATATATATAGATATATATATATATATATTAATATATATATATATATTAATATAACTATATATATTAATATAACTATATATATATTATTATATATATATATTATAATATAACTATATATATTAATATAAATATATATTACTATACGAATAAATATAACTAAATATATATATATATATATATCATGAATTGGAAGACAAATCAAAATAGAGTAGTGGTAAAGGCTTAGGCGTGCAGGGGGGAGGTCTCGAGTTCAAATCCTAGGGGAGGCAGGGGCACGCGCGCATGGGGGAATATAGCAGCAAGCGTTGTTAAAGGGAAAGGGGGTGTGTGGGGTGTTATACAGGGGTAGAAAAGCGCTGTAAAAGTGGGGGCTCAAGTGCAATAAAAGCCCCCCCCCCCCCCCTGATTGGTAGTATTTTTTAATTTTTTTTAAACTTTTTATAATTTTTTTTTAAATTTTTCTAATTTTTTTTAAATTCTTTTATTTTTTAAAACTTTTATCAGCACTTTTTTGAAAGCGCTGATAAAAGGGTCCTTTATCAGTGCTAAAACGAAAGCGCTGATAAAGAAAGCGCTGATATAGGACCCCTTTAGCAGCGCTTTTTTTAGCGCTGATAAAAGACCCCTTTTATCAGTTCTTTTTTTAGCGCAGATAAAATGGGTCTTTATCAGCGCTTTTCGGAGCGCGGATAAAGGGGACCCCCCCCCCCTATCTTTGTCGGCTTTATCAGCGCTTTTTCTAGCACTGATAAAGGCCGTATTTGTAGTAGTGAAATCTGCCTTGAGTGAGATCTTTAAGGGGTAGCCAATATAGCAAGTGATGAATTATTCAAATATGGCATGTAACTATTTTCTGACATAAAAAATAGTTTAAATTAAAAATACCACCAACATACATACATAATATTAAAAATGTATTATAAAAATTAAACCACAAATATATGAAATGGAGAAATAAGCTTAGAATCATTGCACAACAAGGTAATTTCCATGAGTGTTCCTTGAAAAGGGATCATTTTTACAAGTGATATTCTCATCACTGCAGATAAATATTCAATGAATTATTTAAAAAAACTAAAATATCATTAACTATAATTATTATATAAAATTGTATAAAAACATCGCAACCCATACTCATTAATATATCTATTTACCTTATGCATATTTATATCAATAACCAACCAAAATAGACATATCAGGATGTTATGTATGAAAAAAAACAGAAGAGTAGTTATAGAATAAATATTGGAAAGTATTGGGGAAGTGAAGCAAGTAAACCTGGTCTCCTCTATCCATCCATGGCCCCCTTTTTATCCTGGCATCATGAGTAGATAAATGAACCATCCTAGGGATAGACCTTTCTTGAGATAGTGGAGTCTGTGTGCACTATAGTGCCTTCACCATGGTAGGTCTTCACATGAAAAACAATATTGATGAAAAGTTTGAGAATAACTCATAGTTGGTACTTAATATCCAACCATTTTAGGTGAAAACACTATTGAAATCCATTTATGGTTATAAAATAAAGACCTTTCAGAAATAATGGAAGATCCTTCTAAAAATATTTCCTTAAGAACATCTATATCACATTACTCTTTATCACCATTAGAAGATAATTAAGAGTGTTTTTTTGTGGAACATGGATTTGATGACTTTCATCCCCTATTTCTTTGGGTATAGTATAGGAGGGATTTCCTTCGCTAGAGGTTTTATAACTATCACAATACAATTCATATAGTTTCAGTCATTCCAACCAAAAGAATTGAAACCTTTAAATTCACCATGGATTGGATCCTTTAAAGCTTTTCATCTCTCAATACGGAAATAATACATCTTCAATTTTGAAACACTAGATGCCTCAGACCATGAAATCTGCTCGCAAGTCGACTGGTAGTAAGGTGTCGAGGAAGCAGATAGCCACCAAGGATACCATAAAGTCTTCTACGGCCACCAGTGTATTGAAGAATCCTCATTGATTCCATCTTGAAACCATCTCTATTCAAGAGATATGTAAGTACTAGAAGAGCACGGAGCTTCTGCTTCAGAATCTTCCTTTCCAATTCCTCATTTGTGAGATCACCTAGGATTTTAATATTGATCTAAGGTTCTGAAGATTTGTGGTGGCGGCTCTTCAGGAGGCTGCTGAAGCATACCTGGTGTGACTATTCAAGGACACAAACTTGTGCACAATTCATGTGAATAGGGTGACAATTATGGCCAAGTATATTAATCTTGGAAGGAGGATTCATAGAGAGAGGGTTTGAATGATTTTTTTAGAGGGATGTGAGGCGGGGCAGTGGGATGTGGGGCCAAACATAGAATAAGGGGTGGAAATGCCTTGTGGAAGAATCACCAATTAGGGTTTTAATGGTGTTAATTTTTTATTACAAGTATTTAAATGTTTACTAAATAAATAGTATTGAAAAATATAAAAATAGTTAATATTTCTATAAAATTGAATAAAAAATAATGAAAAATATAAAAACATTTAATATTTCAAGAAAATTGAAAATGAAAATCAATTATGCGATGTTTTTAATGACAATCCATGAAATAAAATTTTACATTGGTTATATAAATAATATATATATATATATATTTATATACTATGTTTATGTTGATTGTTTATTAATAAAATCATTATTTTTTTATTTAATTGTTTATTGTAACATTTTTTATTGTCAGAAAAAAATTGTTGGTAATAGAATTATTAATAACAGATTTATGTATTAGTAAAAAACATTGGTATTAGCATGATGAAGTAATAGATTCAAATACTAGTAAATGATTTATTGGTATTTAATTATCAATATCAATAGATATATATATTGCTAAAAAGATATGTTAGTATTAAAAATTAATACCAATAGAACTTAATATTTATTGGAATTTCTCATTTTTACTAATAAATATATTATCTATCAATAAATTTCTATAGGTATAAGAAATTATTTATAGTGACTCTATAGAGATGGATTTTTGGATTCATTATATTTTTAATAATATGATAACTTTGAATCTTTTTAATTGGGAAAAATAACCAAAACATGCTTTAGTGGAAAAAGTGAAAGGGATAGTGGGCTATTGGATCTCCTACACAGTGAAGTACATGTACCAATGAGTTCTCAAGAATGTGGTAGATTTATATAATTTATATCCTTTAAAATGACTTTTATTAGAATAGTTATGTGTTTTTTATGAAAATAACGTATTAAACTTTTGATAAGATCAAATATTTTCAAAATATAGTGAAAAATAAACTAGGTAAAAGTATAATGATTCTTAGATTAGATCAGGTTGGTGACTAGTTGATCGAGGAATTTATTGATCATCTAAGATATTGTGTAATTATTCCACAACTCCCTCCTTTAACCCTATAGTGGAATATTGTGTTTGAGATGAGGAATTATACCTCGTTCGATAAGGTTTGACCGATGATGAGATTGTGTGGCCTTCTTATTTCATTATGGGGATATGCTCTGGAAATGGTTGTATTGTTACTTAATCATGTTCCATCTAAATTATATATAAAGACACATTGATATATGGAATGGGAAATTTCTTAATATGTATTTTATGATAATTTTAGGTTTTGAAACATATGTATGACATTTTCATTCTTATAAAATTAACCCTAAATCGTAGAAATGATTATTTATTGGTTATCTCAAAATTATAGTGCAATATTAATTTTATAATCCTACTGAACATAAAGTGTTTGTAGATAATTGTTATTTTTCCTTAATAATGAGAACATAATTCGAGGAGTCAGTGAGAGGAAATTTGAATTTGGAGAAATTCAAGAAAAAAAGTAAGTGTTCCTTGGATAGAAGTTAAGCTGTTCATAAAAAGAGTTATAAAGTATGAACTGAATCAATTTACACAAGTACCTCAATGGTCTGGAGAGACTCATTAAGATTTTGAGAGATATGGATTTATTATGGTAAATTATGATTAATTAATTTTCATTGGTGATGAATCTACTACCTACCAATATACCATTGAGAGTTATGATTTTTGAGAAATGGTTCAAAACTATGGAATCTGAAATGGACTCATATACACTAAATAATTTTGGAACTTGGTTGATTCACATGAAGGGGTGAGAAACAAAAGGTTTTAGTGGGTTTTATAAGAAAAATGACATGGATAGTTGAGTGTATACCTATAAATATCTTATGATGGAAAAGATTTACAAAACAATTCATTGTAATGAATATAATTAGTCATTGGTTGTAATGATAATGTCCATTCAAATAGTGTTAGCTATAAAATATCAATATGATTTTGAGATATATAAAATGAATTTCAAAACCTCTTTCCTTTATATTAATTTAGTCATGTATGTTTATATGATACAACCAAAAGGTTTTGAAGTGAAAAATGATTCTTCTATGGTTTACAAGTTACTATAGTTCATTTATGGGTTGACAAAGGTTTCATAGAGTTTGAATATCAGTTTTAATGATGCAATCAAAGATCTTGGTTTCCCAAAAATAAATATTATTCTTGTGTATTCAAGTGGGTTAGTGGGAGTGTCGTAGTATTTTTTGACATTAAAAGTGTATGATATACTTTTAGCAAAAAATTATGTCCTAGTTTTACACTATATAAATATGTGGTTAGGTAAATAATTCTCAAAGAAAGTCATGGGTGAAGAAGAATACATACTAGGTATAAAATATATAGATATATATTTAAGGGGTTATTTTTACTAAGTCAGAAAACATATATTTTTAAAGTGATAAAATGGTTCAGTATGGAGAACTCCAAAAAATGGCCTTTATCAATGTGTCATGATGCAAACCCCGGGAAGATTCAAGATCCTTCTCAAGAGTTGTAAATTATGTGTAGAGTTACTTATACATTCACTATAGGATCTATTAGGTATTTCATGATGTGTACTCAATTGATGTCACTTATTCTTTAAGAATTATTAGTACCTACCAATCTAATTCTAGTGAGATTCACTAGATTTTTATAAAGAACATCCTTAATAACTTGAGAAAATAAAGTTATGTTCTTGGTATTTGGAGGATAGGATGAGCTATGTGTAAAGGGTAACATTGATGATAGTTTCCAATCTAAAAAATATGATATAAGATCTCAATTTTGTTTCATGTTTTTCTTCAATGGTGGAGGTATTAGTTGGAAGAGTTCTAAATAACCCACTATAGAGGACTCAACAATAGAGGCAGAGTACATCGTTACATTAGATGCTACAAAGGAATTTTTTTTTGATAAATAATTTCATTTCTGAACATGGGTTGTTCAAATCATCTATGGAACAATTGAGATTTATTGTAGCAATAATGAAACTATTGATCGGGCTAAGGAACCCTGGTATCAGCAAAGGACAAAACACATCCTAGGAAAATACCATCTCATTCAAGAGATCACTGAGAGGGGAAATGTAAAGATTTTTTGGTTGAATACAAAGGATAATGTAGAAAATATATTGATGAAACCATTACTAAACCAAAAACATAAGGGTCATGTTTAATCTCTTAGTGTAAGATATATGAGAGATTGGATGTAATGGTTATAAAATATAATGAGTTGAAAAGAAAAAATGACCACCTTTTCAGAAAGAGCTCATGGTGATCTAGATTTTCCATCTCTTTGATTTCATCTTACTTACCTCTAACTAGACTCAAGTTATCCGTATACATTCTAATATATCTTTGTAGTTAGGTTTATAACCTTCTCCCCTTATTCACCAACATCATTGGTGCTCCTTCTTTCCCCTCTATTGTCGTATTTCTCATAGGTATAAATTTTCAACTTTTTTTCCTTCCCCTTCCCTACCACTCATGGAAATTCCACTATTCCTCTTTATCACATTCGTTTGTGGCAGTTTGGTTTGGCTGTTTCTCCTTCAATAGGTTTTTCCACATTCGCTCAGTAGTCCCAGACTACTACTACCACCACTCTATCCATCTAAAACTTCAGGAAAAAATCCATATTGGTTTTTAATAAAGGCACTATAGTGTCTTGGGATTTTATTAGTAGTGAATATCATACACTCTTCCTCATCTCAATATTCTCCCTCATCTTCTTTTACTACCCATCCCATTATGTCTGACCCCATCTCGGTCTAGTATGAAGGTGTATGTGTTTGCTTTGGGATAGTGTTATTGGATGCGTTTGGTATCAAGGTCTTATCTTGGGTAGGGTCATCCAATGATTTGTTTCCTGTTTAATCTGATGGCCTACTAGTGGTGTGGCATGTTATACTCATAAATATTCACTACGATAAAAAAGTCATTTAGCGACGGTTTGATTTTACGTTTCGCGGTGGTTTAAACCGCCGCTAAATAGATTGGCAGCGGTTTTGAAAAACCGCCGTGAAATCGTGCGTCGGGAAACTATTCGTGGCAGTTTTTCAAAACTGTCGTCGAACGTTGCGCGGTGGTTTTCAAAACCGTCGCAGAACGTTTCTCGGCGGGTTTTTTATTTTTTTTTATTTATTTTTTATTTTTTTTATTTTTTTTATATTTATTTTATTTTATTTATTTATTTTTTATTTTTTATTTTTTATTTATTTATTTTTTATTTTTTATTTTTTATTTTTTATTTTTTATTTTTCATTTTTCGTATTTATTTATTTATTTATTTATTTTATTTATTTATTTATTTATTTATTTATTATATTTATTTATTTTATTTATTTATTTTAATTTTTTATTTATTTATTTATTTATTTATTTATTTATTTATTTATTTTGTTTTATTTATTTATTTTGTTTCGTATTTATTTTTTATTTTATTTATTTCGTATTTATTTATTTTATTTATTTTATTTCGTATTTATTTGATTAATTTATTTTATTTCGTAATTATTTTATTTTTTTATTTTTTTACTTTATTTATTTATTTTGTATTACTTTATTTACTTTATTTATTCATGCATGCACATCTCATGCATATGCAAATGCATATGCCCATGCAATATAAAGAAATACTGTGTTTGGTGAGATTTGAACCCCTAACCTCTTGCATATTTTTCCAAGACTTTACCACTACAGAAAGCTCGCCATGTGGTTAATAAACAGAATTTAATATACTTATATATATTAATTGAAAAAACAAATAATACATAACTAATAGATATAATAAATAATAATAATAATAATAAATAATAATAAAGAAATAATAAAGAAATAATAATAAATAATAATAAATAATAATAAATAACAAATAATAATAAACAAATAATAAATAATAAATAATAAATAATAAATAATAAATAATAAATAATAAATAATAAATACTCAATAATAAATAATGAATAATACATAATATATAATAAATAATGATAAATAAAAATAAATAATAAATACGAAATAAAAATATATTTAATAATAAATATTAAATAATAAATAACACATAATAAATAAAATATTATTATTAATAAATAAAAAATAAAAAATAAAAAATAATAATAAGAAATAAGAAATAAGAAATAAGAAATAAGAAATAATAAACAATAAACAATAAATAATAAATAATAAATAATAAATAATAAATAAATAATATTAAATATTAAATAGTAAATAATAATAAATAATAAATAATAAATAATAAATAATAAATAATAAAATTATTTAATAATAAATATTAAATAATAAATAACACATAATAAATAAAATATTATTATTAATAAATAATTAATAATTAATAATTAATAATAAATAATAAATAAATAATAATAAATAATAAATAATAATAAATAATAAATAATAATAAATAATAAATAATAAATAATAATAAATAACAAACAATAAATAATAATAAACAAATAATAAATAATAATAAAAATATAAATAATAAATAATAAATAATAAATAATAAATAATAAATAATAAGTAATAAATAATAAATAAATATAAATAATAAATAATAAATAATAATTAACCATAAACAAATATTATTAATAATAATAATATTTTATTATTATTATTAAAAAATAATAAATAATAAATAATATAGAATAAATAAATATAAATAATAAATAATAAATGAATATAAATAATAAATAATAAATAACCAGTAACAAATAATAGATAATAAATAAATTAAAGTATATTATAAATGATAAATAATAAATAATAAATAATAAATGAAACACATGAAAAAGTATGAAAAGATGTGATAAGGGATGAAAAATCATGAAAACGCATGGAAACGGATGGAGAAGCATGAAGAACGAGGCATTAGAAAGAATGAGAAAGCATGAAAACTCATGACAACTCTAAAAAACCCCTTAAGAATTCAACACAATCATTATAATAACCCACAAAAAACCATTGATAAAGATAACAAGTCATGGAAACCCAAATAAATAGTAATAAATGGAGCAACCGTTAAAACCCATCAAAACGGTTATAAAGTCACAAAAACATTGGACTCACATTAACGGAGATAACTTATGATCCGAGAGTCCGTTCCAGATCCGCGACCAGTCAAATCAAAGATCCTAAAACGATCTTCGATCTGATAGGTGAAAGAGACCGAATGGACCGACGGATTGTAAGTTACGACTATTTAAAAAAAAGCTGACGAGGAACGGGTGCTAGAAATGAGGCATCGAAAAACATGACAAACCCGATACCCACTAAAATGGCCATAACTTATGATCCAGAAGTCCATGTGGCCGCCGCGACCAGTCAAACCGAAGCTTATGAAATGACCTACGATATGGCAGGCGGAGGAGTCCGAACTGACTTGCGGATCGAATGTTATGTGCATTTGAAGAGAAGTTTGATTGGACACCGGTGACAGAAACGGGGTTTCAGAGGCCTTCAAAGGGGTTCTTGGGGTGACAAAAGACAACAGAAGCTTTCTTTTGTTCATCTTGTGTGTAGATCTCTTCGCTGGCTTCGATTTGATATGTGTTAGATCCCAGAAGGACACCCGGAACGAAAGTTATGGTCATTTGAAGTTGGAGAACTTTTTTTAACTTTATTACAACTCTCATATCATCTGTACCTTAGATCATCTCATGGTTTGGATTATATGTGCTTCTAGATCTCTTCATGAGCTTCAATTTGACTGGTCGTGGCGCTCCAACGGATGCCCAGATTAAAAGTTATGGTCATTTTAGTGATTTCACGGTTTCTCAGGTATTTTTATTTTTTTCATTTCATTTCGCGGCGGTTTTACCCAAACTGCCGCTATTTCACGACGGTTTTTTAAAAAACTGCCACTAATCCTCGAAAAAATTAAAAAAATTATTAAAAAAATTATTTTTTTTACACATTTCGCCGCGGTTTTTTCACAGCGGTTTTAAAAACCGCCACGAAATACCGGCCCGAAAGCTATTTCGCGGCAGTTTTTAAAACCGCCGTGAAAAATTTACTGCAAAACACCTGTTTTCTTGTAGTGATTATTGACTTCTCATTCATTATCTTTCGTGGTCTCTCCTAAAATTGGATTTTGATACAATGATGTGGTCTATGTGTGGTGATTTTCTATGATTCTAATCAGTTCAACACTGGTAATGTGGTTGTATTCCCTCTTTCTAGTTTCTTATAATGTTAGTTTGATCAATGATTTATGTCATCATGTTTTTGGTTTTGAAGGAAGGGATTGGTGGTACAATTGAAGGACATGGATCAGTGAGGCTAGGTATGCCACAAAATCTTCTCTTTATTTCAATATTTTTGATCCCATACCATGTTGATTTGCTGTGATGGTTCTCATGTAAGTTCTTGTATAAGTTGTTTGAGCAGTGTTTTCTTTTTAGGAGGTGTGAACTTGTATAAATTTTCTATAATGGTCCAGAATTTGTAGCTCTGGTATTCCACCTTGATATTTTAGATGATTTTGGATTTCATGGTCATTGTTATGTTGGTGGAGATCCTTGTTGGCTGGAATTCTCTAATGTGGATGGGCTATCCACGATAACTATGGTGGTGTTCAGAAGACGTTTTTTATGGTTTTTATGGTTTTGGTGGTTCTACATAGTGATATCTATGCGTTTATGGTGGGTCCTTATGGGAATTGTGGGTTAAGTGATGATTATTCTGATGTTTTTGTTAGGATTTCAGATCGAGGCCACACACAAATCGAGGAAATGAATTCTATTAATATTTTGAAATTTGAATTGAATTTTGTAGTGGTGGTGGTGGTGGTGGTTGGGGGGTTGTTTAGTTTAATGTGGCCATTTCATTTTCAATTATGAATTATTGTTCCCCTCTAGGATGAGTTTGATTTATTCTAAAATCGGGTATTGTGAGGTTTACTCTCAACTATAAAATGATTTATTAAGAAAATCAGAAATGGACTTAGATAGATACTTGTAAAATTTATAATGATTTTATAATAAAGGCAACCTTAATTTTCCATTCATTCATGTGTGCTGCAATTTATATTTCATGAATAATTGAATTATAACATCCCCTAAAAGTATGACTTTGATTTCTCTATAATCGATGATCATAAACGATTAGTATGGGTAGTGATGATATGTTAAGATTATCATGAGTACAGGATTCATGAGATAATAAGTGGAGACTTATTATTTGGATTGAACCACCAAATTATATCAAATGGAATGTTATATTATCATTGATATACTTAGGGGTGTATGATTATTATGAATCCCCACTACCTGGGGTTGGTGAGATACCTAGCATGATAACCTTCATACTTTTATAGATTTCTTATGAAATCCTTAAGTCTTAGATAATTAGGGGATGGTTGGGTGTTTTTTTAATCATTTCATCGGTTAGTGCACAACCAATATGGGATTTATCCACTCATATTATTAGAAAATACATTTGGACCTTCATTGAATCAGACAGAGGAAATTCATGGTCAGGCTTAGTCAAGTGACATGTGAGGTTCTCAATTACTTATATAAGGGACATGTGACGTGACCATATTCTAGATGAATGACATGTTATGTATTCATCAACTTGGTGAGTTTTCTGTAGAATCATTAATTTATGAGCATCCTTGTACTAGATTGAAATGTTCCATATCTAGTGGTCACTCAGTTTTTGGATCAAAGAGATTGTATAGGTATACATATGATGTATATAATGCAACATGTGGTGGATATATTTATATGGATATATGAGTATGTTTGATCAAAATCACACCAAACCCCTTTATAGCTTGAGTATCATTGATGTTTTTCTATAGGATTCTATGTGATTACATTTATAAAATCAGGATCTCATATTTGTTTTCAATGCTATAATGACCGATAGGGTCGCACAGTTAGAATTTAATATAAAGATTAATTTTTTGAAAAAAAAAATTGGTCCAAAATAAGGAGAGTTTAATCAACAGTATCCAAATTTGTTTGGATTGATTCATAGAGTTGTGAAGCTTTTCATAAATTTTGTATGGGATTTTAGTGAAAGTGGGATATTGTTGGAAATTCACTAAATAGGGTTATCATATTTTATGATATCCCCAATTTGTAGCTAGCGACATGGGTTTGTAGATGCTTTTATCATAGCATATGATTAGTTTTTATCATAGTGTATGATAGACATGTGATATGAAATATTTCAGAAATTCATTCTTCCATGTCTTCCTCAACTATTGCCTTTGGTTATGAAACATTAATATGATTCATTTATGGTTACATAAACAAATCATGGTTATTTGAAGTTTTCAAACAATCATTACCCAATGAGAATATGTTATCATAATGCATGATGACAACTAAAAGTTGGAAGCCGATTCTTGACTCTCTTCATTTATTTTTTTCGTTTAAATGGTTGAGGTTCAAGCCCCCTTTATTGAACATAAAAAATAGACTTATTTTGAAAACTAGGAAAAGAGGGAACCCATTACTCGAAGACGAAAAATTATTTAAAGAAACATGACCCAAAGGTCTTAATGTTCCTAAAAGTCCAAAGGGAATCATACATCAAGGAAAGCACCCTAAAATGGAAGAAATTCATCTATTGGTGATAACATAATAATTACAATCCATAGTTAAAGCTCTCATCCCCTCTAATCATCATTTGTCTTTATGATGATGGAGATAACACTCCTTTGGGATTTCATGGGTCCTCTTGTTACAAACAAGGATCCTAGAAGTTGGTGTAATTCCTATAGAGGTGAGAATCATTTAGATGTCACTCAGTGATCATAATCAAGTCTATCTAATCTTGTTCAAAAGTGATGGAGCTCACTGTGATGAATGTGCACCTACTTATTTATGTTCTTCATTATGTATGTTGATTTTATTAATGATAGATCAAGAATTCTTATGGATTTATTTCCACTACATTGATCATATGATGATCCTCCAAAACCCATCACATTTGTACCTAAACAGAATGTATATATGTTATTTTAATATGAATTATATATATATTATTAAACGTATATAAACATAAAAAATACATGTAAACCTAAAACAAAACATATATATTTACATTTATATTTATAATCATAATTACATCACATCTATATTCACAAAACATAATACGAAACAATTATGCTTTGTATATACACAAAATATTTGAATGTTCAAAAAATTAAATACACACAAAATAACTATATATTTTTTTATAAATTATATATATACACAAAATATTTATGTTCTGAATATGCATATAACATTTATGTTATATGTTTATATAAAATATTACATTTTCTTTAAAAAATTATACAAAAAATGTATATAAAACAATTATGTTTTGAATATGAATATAACATATGTTTTGTATAAATTAATATTAAACATATACAAAATATTAAACACATATTTTACTAAACATAATTACAATACATTTACATTTATATTTACATTCATAATTATAATTATATAACATTTACATTTTCAAAATATAAAACTAAACAACTATATTTTTTATATATAGATAATATTTATGTTTATAAAATATTGAATATGAAAATATATCATATAAAACATTCATTTTTTTGATATCCACATAATATTTATGACCATTATATATACAAAACATTATTTAAATAATATTTATAGAATTATAAAGAAAAATTATTTACATTATATTTATAAAATCTATGATATTGTATATATACAAAATTTTATTTATATAATATTAAAATACATAAAGATATATATATGTATATATATATATATATATCATTAAATAAACAAAAAACATAAATACATGTGAAGAATATTTAATAGTTTTATACAAATTTAAATGTATGTATAAAAAAATTATAATTTTATATAAACATTCTATGTTCTGTGTGTATTAAGATATTAAATTATTATTATACAAAACATTTATGTAGTGTGTGTATGTGTGTTTTACGTTAAAAATGAATTTTGTTAAAATAATTAATATATATTTTATTTTGTATATAAGAATGTGTGTGTGTGTGTGTGTGTGTTTTATGTGTGATAATCCTGAAATAACCATGTCATAAATACATGTCTTTATGTAAATGTTACAACACATTCACACCCACTATATAGGTTTGGGGTTTTAGAGGATTGTGAATTACAAAATTTCTAAAAACAATTTCACATGAAGAGCCATTGTTGAACCCCCATGGGTTTTTGTTGGATTGTTTGAAAAAAAAAGTGAAAGATGGTGGAATGAATTATTGGTAAACAATTTAATCTATATTGATGAAGTGATACATGGAGTATTATTGAAAAATAGAGATTATTGTTTTTATTGCTGAATTTATTGAAAAAGGAAAGAGATGGTGCAATGGAGATCATGCTTCTCATACATATGGAAAAGGGAATATTAAATTTCGTAGAGGAGTTCATGAGATGACACATGAAGGGTGTAAGTGGTTGGGACTCATCCTATAATTAATTCATATTAATATGCATAAATCTATTGCCTATAAGATTCTAGAATTTTGGAAAAGTCTTAGTGCATAAGTATAATCATGTCCCATGGAAGCCTTGTCACTGGATTCATGTAAGGATCATCCTAATTTTAATAATCATCAATATAGGTGGTGTAATAATTAATCTGTATTGTGTAAGGACCACCCAGTGCGGCATAAACATTATTTAGGATTTTAGTAAGGATGAAGGCCCTGTATAAACCTCATTAGGTGCTGCATAAACACCATATAGGATTATGTATAAACATTATTTGTATTATTATATGAAACTTGGTGTTTCCATTTCCTTATGGATGTAAATAGTTAAAGTATTCCATGTGAAATACATATTCAATTTGGAAGATCTATGTTGAGATCACAAAATAATTATTTTCGAATAAATGCATAGATTTCAAGCTGGATTTTCCAGTAAATTATTATAAATTCAAGAGCTATATTATCTATGATATTCCTAAAGGTTTTATATATATTTCATATGATTATTTCACTATTTTTGAATGTTTAAAACACCATGTAACTTTAAATGGGATCCATGATTCAAGAAAAAGAATGAGGTAGTTGTGGTGATATTTTAGTGGATTAAAATAAAATAAAATCTCATGCTATAAATGGTAAAAGATAAACCATGAAGCATCCACTTTAAAGGAGATAAAATGATCTATTTAGATAATATTATTTATTCATTAAAATATATATGTTTTTAGATGAATTATTTTTGGAGATCATAGATATGGTGATCTAGTTTTTTATGCATAATTCTAGGGAAAAGAGAAGTGGCAACTTAGAGGTAGCAACAACATAAATGAGGTGTATCATTAAAATACACATTTTATTAACCAAAGGATTATTGGGTGTTTCTATGAGGTTTTAATTGATCATATTGTAATTTAAAATATGATAAAGTCATGATTCTAAGTGTGACAGCTGTAAATAAATTTCATCAAAATAAAATCTTTTCAGTCTAACATGAGAAATTTGATAAAGGTGGTTTCTATATTTTAAAATATTGAAAAGTGGATTCGCATGTGTGGTATTATTTTACAAACAAAAATTGTATAAGTTAGTTCAAGAGGGAGGATCTAAGGATGAATTGATGAAGGATGAAGAATAAATTCAACCTTGTAAGAGCCTTTAATACATACCTATGAAACAAAAGATAGAGAGAGAGAGATTATACTAGATATCATTGACACACTTGTAATTATAAGAATATAAGGCCAATTATATATTCTTAAAGATCTATTGAGGAGGAAAGATATAAGCACCAACCTAAAGATCTTTTTGTACTAGAAAATAAGAATGAGAGAGCTAATTAAAAAAAAGTAAATAATAAGGAATATATCACTATTATGAAGTGAATAGGATTCTAGTCACTACATTGGAAGGAAGAAGGTGTTATTCAAAGGATGAATTCACAATATACTGTAAAGGAGAATCCATTTATAATATCAATATTGTATATATATATATATATATTCAAGGATTATTTCAAATATACAAATTTTGCTAATGGATAGACCTATATTTGCTTAAAATGTGGGAGTTATCTTCTGTATAGTAGTACATAAAAGAGGAGGAGGAAGTATTGAGATTTTGTTGTCCTTCCTTGGAGTAGTGTGAAAGTGGGGAGGAAGAAATATTTTTTTAGTGTTCTTCCTCGTATTAGTGTGAAAAGTAGGAATAAGGTTGGTCGGACTTGGTTGATATTAAGTCGAAAAAAAATCTTATACTGGTATTGATCCATGGAATGGAGTGAGCACGACCTATTGTATCCACCAAACTAGTGAAGTAATGGATTATGATGTATTGGTACACTACTACTTTCATTATCCATAGAAATAACCCAAAGTGGGTGAACTAAGTAAAATATGCATGCCCCTTGTATATTTTCTTTATTGAATTTTCTTAGGAGAATTCAGTGAGGTTGAGTTGAAAGGAATCATATGTACATAGTTTTAACCTGAGTGGGAACAAGATACAAGAGGAAAATCTATTAAACAATATGAAAAGGTTTAAATGTAGACACCTATATTCACCCCCCACCCATTGGGGTTTTGTGGGAACCTAATAAGTGGTATCATATATTAAGGTTCTAACTCATGTTCAATCAAAATGGTAGTTGTTCTTGCATAATCAAAGTCAACAACAATGATACCATTTTTTAATGGTACAAAATTCCAAAGGTGAAAAAATAGTTTCATTTCATTAATGGAAGTATTTTTGGAATTACCCTTATAATTTATTCAATAATAGATTGCTATGTTGAGTTGATATGGAATTATCTTTGAAAAAGATCAAAGAAATTTATAGATTGAGGCCTCAGTCAAAAAGGAATCAAAATAGTGTCTGAAAGAGAATATTTACAAGAAAAATTCTCATTTAATGTTTTCCAAATATATGTGGAAAAAACATAGATAATATTTAGGAATAGATCACATAAAATCCACATGTAAATTTGGTAAATAATTCCTAATTTCAAAATTCAACAACAAGAGGAATTCCACCAAGCGGGTGAGCTCTCCAGTTGAGCTAACCAATTCTAAACTTTTAATTGTATCTAATTATTACCCTAATTTTGAGAAATAATGTGGATTAAAAATTTTAGGACCTCTCATAGAGTTGAAAATGACATGTGATTCTAGTGAATAATTGGATACAACATAATGTTACCAATCCAGTGAGTGTTTATGCAATGACAAGGATGAGATCTAATCCCAAAATGAAAGGGTGGATCAATGATAAATCATGCCTGGAGTGTGATAAGATCACAAGTTGGGTTTTAGTTGATAAAAGTGAAAGGTTTTATATTCTAGAGCTTTTGATGAAAAATCATTGGGTGAAATGGAAAACTTTAAGGGAGATAACATAAACTCAGTGAAAGGTTTTAGATTCTAGATCTTTTGAAGAAATATCATTGGGTGAAATGGAAAACTTTAAGGGAGTTAACATAAACTCATGATTCATATACTAATCCAATGCTTCATAGGATTATAGAATTCATCAACAACCCAAATTCTAAGTGGTAATTTAACTCATTATATATTTTTGATTAAATGTAGCTAAACTGAAGAAATTGGTTCAAAATTTTCTATGAGAAGTTATTCAGGAATAAGGATGTCTAACAAAAAAATATAGAACATATGGTAAAAATATATATAGGGTATTCAATAAGTGGATGAATCCAAATAATTATATGGAGTATTTATCCCATGAAAAAGGGGTAGAAGGATTTTTCCCTATCCTTAAATGGGGGATAAGAAGTGGCCTTATCCCAAAGGGGACTTGGTCAAGTTAAGATATTTTTTATGAATGAAGAGTATAATCCCGTGAGGAATATCTATTTTATTCTAAATAAAAAGGGGGAGTTGAAGAGATTTTCCCATTAAAATGGGGAGATTGATCCGAAATGGGAAATCCTTATGATTAAGGGGGATAATATCTAAAGAAACCCAAAAAAATTGGATAGAAAACAAAGATAAACCTTCTTATGTTTATCCCATTGGATTTTTATTTAAAAAGGGGGAGACACTTTTAAGGGGAATTTAAATATCAAAAAAAATATAAAGGGGATATTATTGAACCCCTATGGATTTGTGTTGGATTTTTTTGACTATATAAGTGAAATATGGTCAAATGAATGGTTAGTTTATGCTTTAATGGAGATGGATGAAGTGATTCTTTGATGATTGATAAAAAGTATAATTTTATTATTTTTATTATTGGTTTTATTGATAAAGTAAAGAGATGATAAAATAGATCTCATACTAATCATACTTATGGAGAAAGTAATATTAAAGAACTTGGAGGAGTTCATGATATTACCCATGAAGGATGGAAGTTTTTGGGAATAATCCTAGAACTAATTCAAATTAATCTATATAAATTTTTTTCAAGTAGATTCTAGAATTTTGGAAAAGTACCATTGAATAATATCATATTTTCCCACACAAGAATCATTTATAGATCTGAATAAGTATCATATTTATTTGTGTAAGAATCAATTTGGGTTTTGTAAATATTAATGTGTTCAACATAAGGGTTATTTAGTGTTGTGTAAATGTGATTTTTGGTTTCTATAATGATTAAGTTCCTACATAAACATCACTAGGAACTATGTAAATATCATTTGGGTTTGTGTTTAAATATAATCAATACTATTTTCTTCCATATCAACATCATAATTAAAGTTATATCATTATATGTGGAATACATATTCAATTTTAAAGATCTGTGTTGATATTATAAAATAATTTTTTTTGAATAATTATATGGATTTGAAGCCATGTTTTTTGTTATATTTTTTTAAATTAAAGAACAATATCATATGTTATATTGTTTTAGTTTTTATATCTATTTAATAAGATTATTGAACTATTATTAAATGTTAAAAACATCATGAAACTTCAAATGGTATCATGATTCAAGTTGAGGAATAAGTAGGTGGTTGCAATGATACTTTAGTGGGTTAAAAGAGAATAAAACATCACACTATAAATAGTAAAATACAAACCATTAATTAGCTTAATGAAAGGATATTAAATGATTCAAATGGATAATATTATTTTTTTCATTAGGATTTTTATTTTTAAAGATATGTGATTTATGGATATTGTGGATATGGTAGATCTAGTTTATCCATGCATTGTGCCAGAAAAAGTGAAGTGGTGACATGGAGGTTTCAGTAGAATGAATGAGGTGTATTTATTAAGTATAATTTTTTCTATATAAAGGTTAGTGGATTATTTCTAAAAGTATTTAAGATATCTTATTAGCATTTAAAATTGGTGAAATACACACTGGTAGGTGTGAAAACTAGAAATATATTTCATTAAAATGGGAACTTTCTAGTTTTTCATGAGAAAGTTGAGAAAGGAGGTTTCTATATTTTAAAATATAGAAATGTGACTTCACATGTGGTTCAGTTTTATAAAAAAATTGTATAAGTAAATCTAAGAGGGTGAGTCAAAGTAAGAAGGGGTGAAGGACAAAGAAGAAAAAAGTCTGAATCTTAAGATGCTTTACTGCATATCTATGAAATAAAAGAGAGAAAGGGAGGGATTATTTTGTACATCGTTGACACATATATAGGAATAAGGAGATGAGCTTGATTGGAAATTATTAAATACCTATATTTTTAAGAGGAAGGATCCAACCACCAACCTGAATATCTATTCTTCTTGGAAAATAATAAGGAGATTTCTTCTTCATAGAAAAGTGAGGAGGAATAAGGATATCATTTTTATACGGTGAAGATGATTATATTTGATTATATAGAAGGAATAAGGTGGTGTTTGAAAGTGGAGTTAACACCAAATTTTAAAGGACCATTCAATTAAGATATGAATAGTGCATCCGCATATATTTGATGATGCATTCATCAACACACGCGTTGTTGATAGATGGACTTATATGTTCTTAAACTATAGAATTTATTAAAAAATCCTACATATAACCATCCCATAAATTATATTATTTATGGTGTACACTTCATAACTTACATCCCAATGAAATTTCTAAGTTTATAGATTCAGAAAATTTGGTAATATGTTACATTATAAAGTGGAAGCTTCCACATAAATTCCATTTTTCCAGAAAACAATATCTTTATAATGGAATGATTTCTACACTCAAGATATCTCCCATAATTGGATCTATGACTTAATTAACTTTTTTATTAATCCTTAAGCCCCATGAAAAACATATGAAAATAAAATATGAGGGAAAAAATATTTTTCATGAATATAAAATAAAAGAAACCCTCTAGTCCATTTGAAAGAATATTAAAACCCATAAGGAAATTTTCCTTTTTAATTATAAATCTCATTCTTAATTATCCATTACTTCTTTATGAAAAAAATTAATTTCTCAAAAGTTTTCGTAAAATATTTCATAATTAATCATAGAGTAAAAATCATAATTATGAGGGTTTCTTGGAAGACATGAAAACTAATGAATAAATTTCCATGAAAAATATTACTTTCACATTTTAAAAAGGACATAAACCTACCTGAAAATAAAATATCACCTTCTTTCCCTTTGAAATTAAAGATTTCATTTAAAACCCATTATAAGAATGTCATGTAGGTACCTTAAGAAATCATCCTTACATTCACCCTTATAAGAACCCTTACAATGGAATCACTCAATAAGATAATTCCCACCACTCTTAGTAGTAACATATCCCTGGTAAACTCCATCACTTTACTCAATTCATTAGAGATCTATAATATGTTCACCGATAATCAGACCTATATCGATCTCACCCATCATTCATATAAGATTTCCTAAGAACTATAATATGAAAAAACACATATATATTTCAATTTTACCATAAAATTCATTTGAATTAAAATTCAAGACCATAAGTAATAACACTTTCATCTATCTCATAAAAATGAGAATAATTGTTTCCTTAGGAAAATCATTTAAAAAAATCCTAGATGAATCTAAATAAAATATTATTTGAAAACCATGATAAATTATAGATTAATATTGATAATTAATAATTGTTATAATGATTGTAAAGGGCATCCAATATGTATATGTTGGAAAAATATTCCCTTTTTACTTTTATAAAAATTCTAAAATAACCCATAATGAAAAGTTTAAAAGATTCTATTTTAAAGCAATTTTAAAAAGCCAAGGACATGTTTTAATTAACTTTAAGAATATTTTACTAATAAATAATAGTAGTCTTGAAATATTTTAATGAAAATGGATATGTATTAGAAATAGTTTAAAACATTTTAAATAATGTTTTAAAGGAAAATCCCTTACTTTGTCTCCAGACTCATCATATACACCCATTACTAACCTAAATAAAAAATAATATTAATCATATAATTTCTTAATAATATTTTTAAAATTTATTCCATTATTATTAATACTTTTATTTAATTTATTTCATTTTTTACTATATTTTATTTAGTTCTTAAGTTGTATATGTTTAGGTTGGATGTTTTGAGGTCATTTGGTTTATAATCTCCAAAATAAATTTTGTTCATTGAATATGGTAAAAGTTCCAGGGTTCCATGATCTATAAAATCTTAAAATTTTTATGATTGTAATTTTTATAAATTTAATATAATTTTATAACCATATAAGTAAGGTGGTCTTGAAAAATTATTTACATCATTTCATAGAGATTGTAGTCTGTACATACGCATGAATAAAATTTTCATTTTTCTACTGGGTGGAAAATACATAAAGTAGAAAATATTTTACTTTTCCAAAACCATTACATTGTTATAGATGTAATATTTTTTCATTAGCTACATCCTTATGACCATACATGTGATATGGAAATGAAAAATGAAAAACAATTCTTTATAGAGGTGGTAGTCTACATGCACACATGCGCAAAATTATCATTTTACAATGGAATGAAAGGATAAGAAGGTACACTGTGACATCCTAACCCAATATCCACTAAACATGTGCCCCATCTTGGTGGGTCACATGGACTCAAGTATTAATCCTCATACACCATAGGATGATGACTAGCAGTGAGGGAGTGAAGCTGGTATGATGAGGAGAATATACCCTCTTATCAGAGTGTCATAGCAGATACAAAAAGAAACATACAATAGTAGCAGATGAATATAAATAAGAAGATTGAATAATAAAGAAATAAATAGAAGAATAAATAATTAAAAAATGGATAATAATACAAAATTATTTATGGTATTGTAAATACATGATGCATGACATGCTGATATACAAAAAGGAAACAAGGTAACATGCATACTGTCATGCTATAAAAAATAAAAAGAGAACAAAAAGTTGCTCCACTATAATCTCGAGTACATGTTTGGTCCTCTGCTCCTAAGATCCAACTATAAGCTAAGCATATCAACATCCCAAAGCAGGGCCCTTTCCCTTATCAATACCTGTAGGAAGATAATATTCTCAGATACCAAAGGTATCCCAAGTAGGGTGTGAGATAAAAATCTCAGTAGGAAACCACAAATTGTGTTTATGTGTAATCCAAGTAGTGATCTTAACTAAACAGTGTGCAAGAAATAATAAATAGGAAAGCAATGATGAAATAAATAACCACCTTACTCATGTTTCTGTAGGACACCTAATGGGTATACTTGCTTCAACTCATAGCTGGGATAAGTTTCTGATCATGTCACTATATATGTAGTATTAATAATAGATATAGTTTAATTATATATTGAATCCACTTATATGAACCAAGTATGTGTTGATGTAAGTGGCCATATACCTGGAATACTAGTGCTAGCTATACCAACGCATAACTCAGACATCCATGGCCAGCCTAACAATCCTATAAGCCCAAGCAATAGATTGCATTCCCAACATCCCAATCAGAGTGTGAGACATCATTAATGACCTTCAGGATGGTGAGTGAGCTATCATGTCATCACTCTAATAGTGCGACGTGGCACCTAAATCCCATCGTAATAATATTTTTAATGTTGTGAGACGTCATGCTCAGCACCCGATGTAAGGAAGCGTGATACCACCATGGTCAAAAAATCCTTTACCATCATACCAAATATATAACAAGGAATAATTAAATTTATAAAATAAATGATGAGTAATTACCTCCCATTCATCTCAATAATCATGATCAATATAAAATAAGTATTTATAATTTAATAGATTACATTTTATTTAAAGAGAATAGGTGTGGTCATACCACCCTTATAAGCCACTTTATTTAATTAAATTAATTCATAAGATGAATTTAACCACCATGAATTAACCATCCATAATTACATTCCATTTTATTTTCTACGACATGGAAAGCTCAATCCATATCGATCAAAGGGCATATAGAAGGATTTATGGTCTTTATGGAATTATCTATATGGAAAATTCCAAGCCGAGGTTGGCCAACTACATGGGAGTCACCCTTGGTTCAACCATGCATTCATATTACAAGGAAAATTCAACTTTAAATATAATAAAAACACTTAGGACATGAATTAGGCAAAAACACATTTAACAAAAAGGGAAATTTGACTTGGCACACCTAAGGGGTGTCCATAAAAGGTGCTAATGACTTCTAAATTCATAAAAAAGGATCAATTGGTGTATGTCAATGTGAATTGATCAATTTCATATGAAAGAACCTAATAAAAGTTAGTGTTTGGAAAAATCCATCATGTGGCACAATGGAATTGATATGCAGCATCAAAACTCAAAGGGGAAATGACATGGCCACCTACTGAAATTCTATATACGACTCCTCTCTTGATATCAACCTTAGATTCAAAGTCAGTTAGAAGAGATCTAAGAAACTGTATTATGTCCTGAAAATAGGTAAAATTTTATTTTACCTAAGTTGCATGATGGATTTAAAAATAAACTTGTATAGGAGGTAAGAGACTATAGGATCTTACTAATACTGATATAACTCTTATGAAATATTGAGGATCAGACACCAGATGTAGATGCCAGCTTGATGCCTAGCTTGGGAGGATTTTTGAGCTCAGAGGAGGAGGAAAGGGAGGATGGTCCACTAGAGGAAGGAGGGGAAATAAATAAAAAGTTATAATATTAAATTAATGGTAAAAAAATTAATTTCATCCCAAAATAATGGGGCACACAGTTTAGACTCATAGTTTGAAAATCGTGAATAAGTTACTACTACTTTAGGAGAACCCCACATGGTTAGGCACATAGTTTGACTAACCATGTGAAAACCATGAAAAAAGGATTTTTACCAACACTCTATATCCTTTTTTGTCCATGTACCTTAGGTTTCACAGTTATAGAAAAATAGTGCTGCCTACAGGTTCCACTTTTTGAAACCACATTATTTCAAACAAACTGTGTGAGTTGGGATTCCCAGTTTCTCCAACCCGTACCACCCAGTATTTTTCCCATTTCTCTAAAACTCCAAGCCTCAAACAATCCATGTACACTCCTTAGAGATTACATAGGATGTAACACACATTTACTATGATTAATAAAAGTATTAAAATTAAAAAACAAATGATTTGTACCTTCATGAAAAGACAGTTCATTACAACCTCCCCTCTTTAAAGAAACTTTACCCTGAGTTGGTCTTCTGAGGGTAAAGAGGTATTTTCATCAAATAATAACTCCAGCCACTAAGATCGCATATCAACTTCCCATTCCTAGGTCTCTTATTATTCTCATTTGTGCTACCATATCACCCATACCAAAGTAACTAACCTACCCCATAGTTTCTTTATGATCCAATCAACAGTATAGATGACATACTTATTGAAGTAAGAATCAATATCCAACTCAACATAATATAGATAAAATATGTGTGAGGGGTATGGATAGTATCGGTGAATTTTAGATACATGAAAGACATCTTTCATTGAATGGTATCTTTGAGGAAGTTCTAACTGGTAAGCTACTAGTCTGATCCATTTCACAACCTTAGATATTCCAATAAACCACAGTGAGATATTAACCTACTTCTAAACATTTATATTCCCTAACCTGGGTGAGACTCACAAGAAAACCCGATCTCTAACCTTGAACTAGAGAGGTCACTGGAATCTGTTGGAATATGAATTTTGTCTGGACTGAGCTATTAACATACACTTTCTGATTAATTGGACCTACTTTATAGTCTCTTGCACTATATGTATTCTAATCATACCAGCCTACCCTACCTCTATCCAACACATACGTGAGCGGGAATTCCTACAATATAAGGATTCATAATATAATGACCCATACTTTACATACATTTTTAGTACTTCAAAATTGAAGTACACTTATTACAACATATAACAAAACCATGAAAGGACCATAGAGGTATAGTGTCTTTAGAAACTCGGAAACATAAACAACTGGTTCATAAAGCGTCTATACTATCTCCCATTTATTTCATCATATCTATAGTCCATTTTGGCATATCTTACTTAATAACCTTCTTCCTGACCTGGGGAAAGAAAACACACAAAAGGGTGAGCTCAAATGCTCAGTAAGGGTAAACAAAATAAATATCAATCACATCATATTCATAAGAAAATAACATTTTGGAAATCTTACCCTGCAAAAGAGATCAAAATTTCATAACTTGGGATAAATCATGGCAGTGAAATGTAATCACAATAATCATAACTTAAAACATGATGATTTGTGGCATACACACATAATCATAGAGAATCATTTCTTATTAGTCAAGACCCATTGCCAAGACTATCTTAGTGGACAAAGTCCATTTCTGAACCGAGTTCATTCCTCGTTTCAGTCCTGTTTCACTGAACTGGTTTAACCTACCGTTCCATCCATGTCTATCTCATGAGATGTAAAATCTTTACACAATGCATTGGAGGGAGATATCGGTCCCACCCATCTCATAATGATACCATTCTTATGTGTGCCACAAAATCATAAACCATACATCATAGCATAACCCATGTAATAAAAATGGGATTCTTAAACATCGTGACATCATAAAATAGTTCATATAAGATAAAGGAATTAATAAAAATAATTCCATCACAACATAATAAAATTAATTTAATAATAGGTATAGAAACATAACCCTTTATTATCTTAGATGGAAAATAATTTTGATAAAACACTTGAACTCCATTCATGAGGAAAATATCCTTTCTACTTCAAAAACACTTTCCCTTTCTTAACATGTCATAAAATTATAAAATAAAAGAATTTGATTGAAAATAAACTTGAAAACATGTCAAGGAAGCTTCTTGTAAATAATGTTTTAAAAATCCATTCATGTCGTATAAGTTAAAAAAACATTCTTCTCGTACTTTTGTCGGAAAAGTCAAAACGTACCTCGTACGAAAAACGCCAAAGATTCCTTTCATATCTTTTACTAAAAACTCATAGAAGGGTAAAATTGGATTTAAAAAATTGTAGGTGGTTGGAAATTACATTACATATTGAGGAAACATGGATGTGGATGATAAAATACACCCCAGTAAATTCCAAAGTATAAACAATCTCGGATAAAAATGAGATTGTGATATTTCCCTTACCTTAGGTCCGGTTTGCTTCGTAAGTGTCCCAACCTCCTGTATAATGATTTAAATAATTTCATTTACTTATTCTAGAATCATACTCATTGTTATGATATCATATATGGTCATATTCTTAGCTTATTATTAGTAATATTTCATTGCTACTTGTTATTCGGGTGTTTATTACTTTTTGTTTTTATACGTGTTTTGTCGAATAAATTCTTATTCTTCTCTTTAGGTTATAGATACCTCATTTCCATAATGGTATTAGTGTAATATATATCATATTCATTCATTCAATTCATTTATATAATCACTATGCAATGAAGATCATGTCTAACGAGTCACATCACATCGTGGAGACGGTATTCCGTACGTACGCACGAGCGATGATATCGTTCCCATGATCGTGGAATTGTATTGGAGTGTATGTATACTATTTAAGAATCAATATCACTTTAAAATAATCATATATATTCATTATTTACAACATTATACCCATCCAAGTAAGGTGGTGGTGGAAAATAGATTACACCACGGCGTGGAGACGGTATTCTGTACGTACGCACGCGCGGTAATTTTGTTTTCCGTAGGATGGATAGATGTTTAAATAGGGTTGTTTCATACTTATAATAACATATAAGTATATGAGTGATACTGATGTTATTAATTCATAATGAAACAACTAAATAAGAATAATTGGAAGAAGAAATAAAGTTGAAAGAATCGGAAACGGACATTACCTCTTCTTTGAAGCGCCTCTTTGAGACCTCCTTTTAGGGCACTAAAATTGGTCTTTGAAGAAGACCAGGACCTCTAGGTTGTTTCTAGGGAAGTTGAGAGGAGATATTGGCAGGTTTTGGCCGAGATTGAAGGCTCAAAGTGGTGTGAGGAAGAGAGGGAGTAGGTGCCCTTTTATAAGGGAGGAGAGGGGCACCTTTGGAAAAACTAAAAAAATTATTTTATTATAAATCCATATTTGGTTTTAAATAGCTCCAAATTGATTTATTTCTAAGATAAGGTGGGTATGGGTCGAAATACTCTCATCCAATAGAATTTATATAAGTTTAGGTCATTATATTAACCTTATCATTTAGATTTAACTTTAAGTTAGATAATTTTACTTTTACCGTGTCTTTTTGTGTTGTTACACTTTAAGGTTAATAAACTTACCATAACAAGCCAAATGAACCCCAAGTTGTTTATTATTAATATATATAACCTTATCTAAGTCATTTTTCCGAACCTTAGATTTTTAGGAATAAAATATAAATTAATAATATAATATTTGTTTTAAAAAAATATTTTATGTCAATTTTGACACTATTTGTTAATTGATTTTTGTGAAAATCATAACAGAATGATTAGTTAGAAAAAGTTAATTAAATAAATACTAACATGTCATATTAACATAGAAAATTATTTTAATTCATAAAAAGTCTCAAATTACATTTATTTTGGTATTTATAACATCAATTATGTAAATATTTCATTAATAAGATAATTACTCCATCATCATTGTGTCATAAATAAATTAAATTATTTAAAGTGTAAAAATTATAAATAAAATATTATTATTTATTAAATCTTTTTATCTTTCTAATAAATATTTATAGTCGAATTTATCTTATGTATAACCCTATATTGAAAATTATATACTTATTAAACTTTGATTTTAACTATTTTAACCCTTCATTAAATAAATTAATAATAAATGTCCTAATCTAATCCATGTGGGCCTAAATGGTCATATATTATTCCTAAGGTTGTTTTCGGTCTCATTATACTTATCCAATTGAATTAAGACACGTGCTAGGGTAATAATAATATCATTTTTACCCTTAGTTACCCTATTTACTTTTAACCGTGGTAAAAAAAAGTAAAAAGTTACTATTCACCAAAAATTATTTTCATCTCATTGAACCACATTTTAGTCTTTGATATTAACCATGTCTCTTGTATTTTTGAAATTCCACTCATAGAAGCGGTAAAATTACGTTTTATGTAAATTTGCAAATTCTCCTAGGAGGTGGGTAAAAGACGGTCAAAAGTTCAATAAAATTTTTATATATCTAAAATTATTATAAAATGACTTCAATGAATTACTTTGAACTTACAAAGGTATTATGTATCAATTTTTACCTAAGATAAATTTAAATAAAATAAATAATTATTTAAATAAAAAGTCGGTTTTTAAATAGTAACCAAGTGTTTTCACTATTCATCAAAAATTGAAAGTTTTCAGAAAAATACCAAAATTTCACCCTAGGCTAATTTCGATATTCCGAATCCAAAAATGAAGTCCATTTTAAAAAATAAAATTTACAAAATTTCAAAAAGTGGGTATTACTATTTATAACGGCTAGTTTTAATAATATTTTAATAGCATATCGTTGCTTAGTGAAACTCGGTGTTGTGTACGACGCAAGCTATCGAGGAAGGTCACAATTGCGTGTAAAGAAATCCAAGATAGTGTTGTGTGTAGTGAAAGATTCCTTTGATGATTTAAATAACATAATAACAAAATATTTCTCATAAAATTCTCGGGTGTTACATTCTACCCCCCTTAAAATGAATTTCGCCCTCGAAATTCGTCATTTCTAACAAACAGATGAGGATACCTCTCCCCCATCATATCCTCAAGCTCCCATGTAGCTTCTTATAATTGGTGGTTCCTCCATAAAACTTTCACCAAGTGAGTGGTCTTGTTCCGTATGAATTTTTCACTACTATCGAGAATCTCTATCGGTTGTTCTTCATAAGAAAGATCTTGTTCCAGCGGTACAACTTCTGAGTTGAGTACATGTGAAGGATCAGGTATGTACTTTCTCAGGAGAGATACATGGAACATATCGTGAACTTGAGAGAGATTCGGTGGAAGCGCAAATCGGTAAGCAACCTTCCCAACACGATCCAGTATTTTGAAAGGACCGATATATCTAGGGCTCAACTTTCCCTTCTTTCCAAATCTCATGAGCCTCTTCCAGGGAGATATTCGTAAGAAAACTTTATAACCCACTTCAAACTCTAGGTCTTTCTTTGGTTGTTGGCATAACTTTTTTGTCGACTTTGAGCTTCTCTTATGTGTTGTTTAATAGATCTGACCTTTTCTGCCATCTCATCAACAAGATCATGTCCTAATAGCTTTCTTTCCCCAACTTCATCCCAGTAAGTTGGAGTCCTGCATTTCTTTCCATAGAGAGCTTCATAAGGAGCCATCTGAATACTGGATTGAAAGCTATTATTATAAGAAAATTCCACCAAAGGTAGGTGTTGATCCCAAACACCTTTGAAATCCATAGAGTAAGCTCTCAACATATCTTCTAGAGTTTGAATTGTCCTCTCAGACTGACCTTCTGTCTGAGGATGATAAGCAGTGCTGAAACTCAACTCTCTATCTAGAGTATGCTGAAGACTTCACCAGAACTTCGAGGTAAATCTCGGATCCCGATCAGATATAATAGAAAGTGGTACTCCATGCAATCTTACTACTTCCTTTACATATATCCTGGCAAGCTGATCTAGAGAGAAATCCTCTCTAATAGTAATGAAGTGTGCAGACTTTGTAAGACGATCAACTATGACCCAGATAGCATTATTGCCTTTGGATGTTTTAGGAAGTCCGGTGACAAAATCTATAGTGATGTTTTCTCATTTCCATTCGGGTATGGGTAATGGTTGTAACATCCCCTTAGACTTTTGTCTCTATGCTTTAACTTGCTGACAAACCAAGCATCGAGAGACATATTCCGCATCATCTCTTTTCATGTCATCCCACCAGAAGTACTCTTTCAGGTCCCTATACATCTTCGTGATTCCAGGATGAATAGAGAATGAAGAACTATGAGCCTAATCCAGTAGCTCCTTCTTTAATTCTTGGATGGGAGGAACACAAACCCGATTCCTGAACTTTATTATCCCATCACAATCAAGGTTGAATTCAGGAATATTTCTCACCTTCTTTTGTAACTCTACATCTTCTTTTTGTGCCTCTTTAATCTTCACATGTATAGATGGTTGAAAATTCATTTGAGAAAGATATTATTTTTCCCTTCCATTATAATTCCAAGATCCATCATTTGTAAATCCATAAATATAGGATCTTTTGTGATTCTCACCATGGATAAGGTAGCATGGTCTTGTCGACTTAATGCATCTGCCTCCTTGTTTTCTTTCCCAGGGTGGTAATGAATTGAGCAGTCGTAATCCTTAATCAGCTCCAACCATCTTCTTTGGCGCATATTCATCTCCTTTTGTGTGAAAATATACTTTAAACTTTTATGATCAGTATAAATATCACACCTTTCTACATAAAGATAATGCCTCCAAATCTTTAATGAAAATATTACCATAGCTAACTCCAAATCATGAGTTGGGTAATTTTGCTCATGGATTTTCAACTGTCGTGAGGCATAAGCTATCACCATATCATTCTGCATAAGAACACACCCCAGCCCCTTCTTGGATGCATCACTGTAGATCACAAACCTTTCTCCACTACAAGGAAGTGTGAGTACAAGTGCGCTAGATAACCTTCTTTTCAACTCTTTGAAATTCTATTCACATTCCTCTGTCCAAACAAACTTAAATCCTTTCTGAGTCAACCTGGTGAGTGTAATAGATAATTGTGAAAAATCTTTCACAAAACGTCGATAATATCAAGCCAAACCAAGAAAACTTCGGATCTCGGTTACTGTTCTTGGTCTTGACCATTTTTCGATAACCCTTGTTTTTGCTGGATCCACAGATATCCCATCTTTTGAGATTATGTGACCCAAAAATGAAACTTTTTGAATCCAAAATTCAGACTTGGTAAATTTGGAATAAAGCTTATCCTTTCGTAGGGTCTTCAATATAATTCTCAAGTGATCTTCATGTTCTTCCTTGCTCTTTGAATATACAAGAATATCATCTATAAAGACTACCACAAAATGATCAAGATAGTCTCTAAAGACTCTATTCATCAGATCCATGAAGATAGCAGGGGCATTAGTAAGACCAAATGGCATCACTATAAATTCATAGTGTCCATACCTTGTATGGAAAGCTGTCTTTGGTATATACTCCCTTTTGAACCTTAATTGATGATACCCTGAACGAAGATCAATCTTGGAAAAGTATTGAGCTCCGCGTAGTTGGTCAAATAAGTCATCAATGCACGGGAGAGGATATTTGTTCTTGATAGTGATCTTGTTAATTTCTCGATAATCAATGCAGGGTCTCATTGATCCATATTTTTTCTTAACAAACAGAACAGGTGCTCCCCAAGGTGATGCACTAGGGCGTATGAATCCCTTATCAAGATTCTCTTGGAGTTGCTTCTTCAATTCCTGCAACTCAATTGGGGCCATTCTATAATGTGTCTTTGAAATAGGCAAAGCACCCGGTACGAGTTCTATTGAAAACTCAACTTCACGATTTGGTGGAAGACCCGGAAATTCCTCCAGAAAGACATCATCAAACTCTCGTACAATGGGAATATTCTTAATTGTGAGTTTCTCACCAACCATTTGAGATAAATAACCTTCATTTAGTGGAATCAAGACCCATAAGATGGAAGAAATTTCCACTGGAAGGTTATGTTCATCCTTGCATCGATAGACGATCAATGATTGATATGGAATATGAAATGTGACATCCCTTCTTTTGCAATTGATATGAGCTCCATATAGAGAAAGCCAATCCATGCCAAGAATCACATCCAATTCCACTATAGGGAGGATCACAGGATTTACAGGAAGAACTTTCCCACAAACTTCAATCAGAGAAGAATTATAAACTTTTGATGCGACTGTTGTGCCATTAGGGGTTGTCACAGCTAACTCAACATCTAATTGTTGAGGTAATACAATGATACCCTTAGAAAATTCTTCAGAAATAAAAGAGTGGGTGGATCCAGAATCTAATAAAACATTTGCTACTTTAGAGTGGATGGTAAGTGTACCTTTCACCACTTCATTATCATACTCCACATCGCTGATAGAAATTGCATGTGACTTTCCTTTGTCTTTAGCCTTAAGATTTTGTTGATGTCGATCATCATCAACAACCCTTGTATCAGGGAATTTATTGGCATAATGCCCCATCTCCTTGCACGTGAAACATTGAAGTGTAGTAGGTTCATTCTGTGTGTCCCTTCCTTTGTTTGCATTATTAGACATCTTCTTCCGATCATTGCGGCATTAAAATTCCCGATGACCTTCCTTTCCACATTTGAAACATTTACATGTCCCTTTAAGACAAATCCCTCCATGTTTCTTCCTAGACTTTGAGCATAAAGGAAATATCATCTTCTTTTCAGTGTGCTCTTTAGATTTTCCTTTGAATTCCATTTTCCTCTTCTTATCAAACCCATATGACTGATGGGTTACTCCAATCTCCATCTCAACTTTGAGAGCACATCGAACGATTTCCTCGTAGCTATTGAAGTCCCTTATGGCTAACGCCCTTTGAAGACTTGGTTTTAAGACACTAAAGAATCGATCGATCTTACTCTCAGATTGGATAATAATTCCAGAAGCATACCTTGCAAGCCTTGTAAAATTCACTTCGTATACACCAACAGATTCATCATCCTTTTTCTTTAGTTCAAGAAACTCCTTCTCCATCTATGTTTGAAGAATACGAGGGAAGTACTTATTGAAAAATAAGTTCTTGAACTCGTCCCATTCCATGGAGTCGATTTCATCTATTGGCCTCGTATTCTTGATAAGATTCCACCATTGATCAGCTTCACCTTCCAAACGATATACTTCTCAGATGACTTTATCATGCTCAGAACATTGAAGAACTGAAAATATCTTTTTAGTAGTACTGATCCATTGTTCAGCAAATAATGGATCAGTAGACCTGCTGAATGAAGGCGGACACTGTCTCATGAAGGATTCAACAGAATGGTGCTCCTTCCTTTGCTCGTTTGGAAGTCCTGCATGATTCATTGCTTGAGAAAGTTGTGTGAGAATGGATATAAGATTTTTCATTCCAGCTCCCATAACTTTTGGTTGCTCAGGGGGAAAATCATTGCATTTCCCGTCACATTTCGCATTAACACGGTTCCTTCGGGTTCCATCCATTGACTAAAACTAAGAAGAGTAGTGTGAGAAACACTAATTATAATAGAAAAAACACATAATCAAGAATAAAATTTCACACTTAAGGTCTTATCATAGGTTGTTCATGGCCATTTGTAAAACACTAAGATCGTGTTCTATGCTTAGACTTATCCTTAGGGTTCTTACTAAGGCTTTCACATCCTAGTTTCCAAAGGTTGACTATACCTTTCCTCTGATACCAACTATAACGAACCATACTTTACATACATTTTTAGTACTTCAAAATTGAAGTACACTTATTACAACATATAAAAAAACCATGAAAGGACCATATAGGTAAAGTGTCTTTAGAAACTGGGAAACATAAACAACTGGTTCATAAAGCATCTATATTGTCTCCCATTTATTTCATCATATCTATAGTCCCTTTTGGAATATCTTACTTAATAACCTTCTTCCTGTCCTGGGGAAAGAAAACATACAAAAGGGTGATCTCAAATGCTCAGTAAGGGTAAACAAAAGAAATATCAATCACATCATATTCATAAGAACATAACATTTTGGAAATCTTACCCTGCCAAAGAGATCAAAATTTCATAACATGGGATAAATCATGGCAGTGAAATGTAATCACAATAATCATAACATAAAACATTAAGCTTTGTGGCATACACACATAATCATAGAGAATCCTTTCTTATTAGTCAAGACTCATTTCCAAGACTATCTTAGTGGACAAAGTCCATTTCTGAACTGATTTCATTCCTCGTTTCAGTCCTGTTTCACTGAACCAGTTTAACCTGCCATTCCAGCCATGTCTATCTCATGAGATATAAAATCTTTACCCAATGAATTGGAGGGAGATATAGGTCCCACCCATATCATAATGATACCATTCTTATGTGTGCCACAAAATCATAAACCATACATCATAGCATAACCCATGTAATAAAAATGGGATTCCTAAACATCGTGAAATCATAAAAAAAATCATATAAGATAAAGGAATACATAAAAATAATTCCATCACAACATAATCAAATCAATGTAATAATAGTGATAGAAACATAACCCTTTATTATCTTAGATGGAAAATAATTTTGATAAAACACTTGAACTCCATTCTTGAGGAAAATATCCTTTATACTCCAAAAACACTTTTCATTTATTAACATGTCATGCAATTCTAAACTAAAATAAGTTGATTATAAATAAACTGGAAAACTTGTCAAGTAATCTTCTTGGAAATAATGTTTTAAAAATCCATTAATGTCGTATAAGTTAAAAAAACATTCTTCTCGTACTTTTGTCGGAAAAGTCAAAATGTACCTCGTACGAAAAATAACAAAAGATTCCTTTCATATCTTTTACTAAAAACTCACTGAATGGTAAAATTGGATTTAAAATTTTATAGGTGGATGGAAATAACATTACATATTGAGGAAACATGGATGTGGATGATAAAATACACCCCAGTAAATTCCAAAGTATAAACAATCTCGGATAAAAATGAGATTGTGATATTTCCCTTACATTAGGTCTGATGTGCTTCGTAAGTGTCCGAAACTCCTGTATAATGATTTTAATAATGTCATTGACTTATTACAGAATCATACTCATTGTTATGATATCATATATGGTCATATTCTTAGCTTATTATTAGTAATATTTCATTGCTTCTTGTTATTCGGGTGTTTATTACTTTTTGTTCTTATGCGTGTTTTGTCGAATAAATTCTTATTCTTCTCTTTAGGTTATAGATACCTCATTTCCAGAATGGTATTAGTGTAATATATATCATATTAATTCATTCAATTCATTTATATAATCATTATTCAATGAAGATCATGTATAACGAGTTGCATCACATCGTGGAGACGGTATTCCGTACGTACGCACGAGTGATGATATCGTTCCCATGATCGTGGAATTGTATTTGAGTGTATGTATAATATTTCAGAATAAATATAACTTTACAATAATCATATATATTCATTCCTTACACCATTATACCCATCCAATTAAGGTGGTGGTGGAAAATATATTACACTACGGCGTGGAGACGGAATTCTGTACGTACGCACGTGCGGTGATTTCGTTTTCCGTAGGATGGATAGATGGTGAAATAGGGTTGTTTAATACTTATAATAACATATCATTATATGATTGATATTGATGTTATTAATTCATAATTAAACAACTAAAGGAGAAGAAATGGAAGAAGAAATAAAGTTGAAAGAATCGGTAACGGACATTACCTCTTCTTTGAAGCCCCTCTTTGAGAACTCCTTATAGGGCACTAAAATTGGTGTTTGAAGAAGAACAGGACCTCTAGGATGTTTCTAGGGAAGTTTAGAGGAGATATTGGTAGGGATTTTCCGAGCTTGAATGCTCAAAGTGGTGTGAGGAAGAGAGGGAGGAGGTTCCCTTTTATAAGGGAGGAGAGGGCACCTTTGGAAAAACTAAAAATATTATTTTATTATGAAGCCATATTTAGTTTTAAATAGCTCAAAATTGATTTATTTGGAATCTAAGGTGGGTTTGGGTCTAAATACTCTCATCCAATATAATTTAGACAAGTTTAGGTCATTATATTAACCTTATCATTTAGATGTAACTTTATGTTAGATAATTTTACTTTTACCGTGCCTTTTTGTGTTCTTACACTATAAGGTTAATAAACTTACCATAACAATCCAAAATAACCCCCATGTTGTTTACTATTAATATATATAACCTTATATAATTAATTTTTCCGAACCTTAGATTTTTAGGAATAAAAAAGTAATTAATAATATAATATTATTTTTTAAAAACTATTTTATGTCAATTTTGACACTATTTGTTAATTGATTTTTGTGAAAATCATAACAGAATGATTAGTTAGAAAAAATTAATTAAATCAATACTAACATGTCCTATTAACATATAAAATTATTTTAATCCATAAAAAGTCTCAAATTACATTTATTTGTGTATTTATAACATCAATTATGTCAATATTTCATTAATAAGATAATTACTACATCATCGTTGTGTCATAAATAAATTAAATTATTTAAAATCTAAAAATTATAAATAAAATATCATTATGTAGGAAATCGTTTTATATTTATAATGAATATTTATAGTCGAATTTATCTTATGTATAACCCTATATTAAAAATTATTTACTTATTAAACATTGATTTTAACTATTTTAACCCTTCTTTAAATAAATTAATAATAAATGTCCTAATCTAATCCATGTGGGCCTAAATGGTCATATATTATTCCTAAGGTTGTTTTTGGTCGAATTATACTTATCCAATTGAATTAGGATGTGTTTTAGGGTAATAATAATATCATTTTTACCCTTAGTTACCCTATTTACTTTTAACCGTGGTAAAAAAAGTAAAAAGTTACTATTCACCAAAATTTATTTTCATCTCATTGAACCGCATTTTAGTCCTTGATATTAACTGTATCTCTTGGATTTTCGAAATTCCACTCATAGAAGCGTTAAAATTATGTTTTATGTAAATTTGCAAATTCTCCTAGGAGGTGGGTAAAAGACGGTCAAAAGTTCAATAAAATTTTTATATATCTAAAATTATTATAAAATGACTCCAATGAATTACATTGAACTTAAAAAGGTATTATGTATCAATTTTGACCTAAGATAAATTTAAATAAAATAAATCATTATTTAAATAAAAATTCGGTTTTTAAATAGTAACCTAGTGTTTTCAGTATTCATCAAAAATTTAAAGTTTTCAGAAAAATAGATAAATTTCACCCTAGGCTAATTTCAATATTCCGAATCCAAAAATGAAGTCCATTTTGAAAAATAAAATTTACAAAATTTCAAAAAGTGGGTATTACTTTTCATAACGGCTAGTTTTAATAATATTTTAATAGCATATCGTTGCTTAGTGAAACACGGTATTGTGTACGATGCAAGCTATCGAGGAAGGTCGCAATTGCATGTAAAGAAAGAGAAGCTAGTATTGTGTTTAGTGAAAGATTCCTTTGATGATTTATATAACATAAAAACAAAATATTTCTCATAAAAGTCTCGGGTGTTACACATAAGGATCCATATTGATGGTAGCCTGAAATTTATTATTATAAGCGAACTCAATGAGGGTAATGTGTTTCCCCCAGGAACTCCAAAATTCAAGGACGCATGCATGGATAATTTACTATAGCACCTGAATCGTATGCTCCATTTTTCCATAAATTTATGGGTGATAGGCCATACTCAAAAGTATCTATTTATCGAAGGCCTTCTGCAACCATTTCCAGAACCATGACATAAAAAACGTATCTCTATCTAAAACAAAAGAATGAGGAGCTCCATGAATACGTACAACCTCCCTGACATATATCCTTCCAAGATAATCTACTGTGAAAGTCTCTCACACATGTAAGAAGCGTCTGACTTTATTAAAATGATCAATGGATAATCACATGGTATCCTAATCATAAGTTGATATGGGTAGAACAATCACGAAATCCATTAAGACGTCATCCCATTTCCACTCAGGAATAGACAATAGATGTAGAAGTCATACAGATCGATGATGTTCCACCTCTACCTGATGAAAAGTGGAACACTGAGTGATGAAGCTGAAAATATCATGTTTTTTACCCCGACACTAATATTGGCGTCGTAGATCTCGATACATTTTGGTGCCACTGGGGTGAACCAACCATGCTGAGGAATCGAATTCCCGCATTAGATCTCCTTTAATGTTTGATGGGACCCATACAGTCCCATAGAATACGAAGGTATGATCCCCATCCATGGTCCAACCTGAAGATTTATCATCATTTAAGACACTTTAACTTAGGAAAATACCTTCATGATCATATAGTTGTCTCATTCTCACCCCTTCCAGAAGAGTAGAGGTCACATTTAAGGATGAGAGGATAGTTTGACCATTGTCCTCATGAACATCAACATGCATCTCTAGGAATAAGGCCATAAGATTACATTCACCACTAGATTCCTAAACCACCTATGTTTGAGTCTCCCACTTCAGAGCATTGACTACAGAATTAACATTACCATGAATGTAGGAAATCTCGAAATCAAATTACTATAGTTACTCCACCCACCTATGTTTCTTGAGATTGAGATCCCACAGTGTAAATATTTATGTAATGATTTTGTAATATTTGAATACCATAGAACACTCTCCAAGTAAATAGTGTATCTAATAGCTTAAGGCATGCACTACATTAGTGGGATCGAGATCGTTCTTTTGGTAATTCTACTCATGAGGCCATAATTAATGAGACTCGTACATGATGAATCACTCGTCATGCATCATAAAAACTTCAAGCCTAATACCTGATGTGTCACAATATATAGTATATCTCAGGAATGACTTCGAAATAATTAGAATCATATCTAAAATCAAATAACCCTTCAACTCCTAAAAGGATTCTTTAAAATCTTCTAACCATAGTAATTTCACAACCTTCTTTGTCAAGACCATAAGCAGGGCTAAAAGTTATGAGAAATCCTGGATGAAGCATATATAATATCCATAAAGCACCAAGAAACTCCGAATTTTGAAGACATTCTTGGGTTTCTCCCAAGAAACTAAATCCTTCACTTTATCCAGGTCTAACAAAAATCCTTATTCTAAGATAATGTGACACAAGAAGTGGAATTTATTGATCTATAAGTGGAATTTACTAATATTATCATGGAGATGATTCTATATTAATGTATTTAACATGATCTCAAGATGGGTTTCAGGGTCTTTTATGAAGCATGAATATATCAAGATATCTTCAAAAAATAATACCACAAATGAATTCAGCTATGGGTAGAAAACCTAATCTATATGGTTCATAAAGACTACAGGTTCATTTGTGAGTCCGAACGATATAACTAGGTAATTGTAGAGACCATACCTACTCTTGAAAGTTTTTTGAGGCATTTCTAAGTACCTAACATACCATCCAACATTAGCATTTTTATTCAAAAAAAGGGTGGGGCCCAAAAGGGCCAAACAACGACATGGCACCCCAACATTATGGGGGCCTAAAATAATGCAATCCAAGAGCATCTACCTGAATAAGATTCACCCCCTCTGGCTTCAGCTGGGACACATTATTAAACCACACCATCCGAGAGCCTGATACCACAGTTTTGGTCATATAGTCTGCCACTTTGTTCCCCTCACGCCACGTACGTGATATTATGATGTTTTCCTTGATGAGAGCCTTTCATTGTATAATTAAGTAGGTGATAGACCATGGGGTAATGCCTTTATCCTGGAGAGCGTCATGGATCTCCATTGAGTCTGTTTCAATGTGGTCAATAGAAATTCCCCTGTTATTGATCAAAGAGGTCATCTATTCTAGGCAATGGATCACGATTCTTTACTGTTAGATAATTCAACCGACTATAATCCACACAGATACTAAGGGTACCATCCTTTTTTTTGGAAAAAAGGATCAATGAAACCCAAGAATAAGTAATGGGGTGAATAAATCCTTTATCCTATAAATCCTTTAATTAATCCTTGAGTTCCATAATCTCTTTAGGTTCTATCCAATAAGGAGGAATGGCCATTGGTGCTACTCCTGGAACTAACTCAATGGTGAACTCTACCTCTCTCATCGGAGGTAGAATAGAGAATTCATCAGGAAATACATCTCCAAAACACTCCACTATAAGAGGAAAGATATCGGGGCATAACCCCTGGTCATCTAGGAAAATACTAGCGGTCTGATATATAACACTGCCCAGCCTCTATTGCTCGGGTCCGGATCATGTACCTTTCACATTTGATTATCCCTTATGCACATGTTTATAATTATCTAGTGATGTAAACATCACCCTCTGACAATAGTATTCAATATAGGATTGATAAGGAACTAACCAACCCATCTTGATGATTACTTAAAATCATGCCATGTTGAGGATGAAAAGATTCCATATGAAATGGTAACCACCTATGTCAAGGGGACAATCTTTACAATGATTAATGCCCTCTGAATGGATACCTAATAGGGTTTCTATCATCACAACTCCATGAAATTGTTTGATATCAAGGCCTATAATACCCATAATAGTCTCAGATATAAAAGAGTGATAAGTGCCTCTGTCAAATAATGAAAACACTAAAGTGGAGGCTACTAGAATAGTACCTCATAATGTAAAAGGTTTAGCTCTCTACTCTTTTGGAATAGGCTGTAATATATGTAAATAGAATGTAATGTAGCCTATAGTATCTTCCTAACTACCCTGAGAAAGCTCACTCTGCTGGCATTGAGAATCATAAGCCTCAGTTCATTTTCCTCATTTGCCACCTCAGTCTGATCGACCAGTGGTATTCCAGATGTCCACCTGTTGAGATCCTGCTAGCTTTGATCCAGACTGAGTAGTAGGTGAAGATCCCCACTCATTAGGCACTGGATGTAAATTCCTATAGAATAATCATATATTCCTTATCCTACCAAAGGCTGTTCACTCAACTGGATTCTGTAAACACTAAGGCTTTATGTGTCCTCACATCCCGCATTGGTGATAGTTAAAGAAATTGTCTGCACATTGAACTTGTCTAATGATACCACCATGAGTAGTATCAAACCATCTATTTCTTCCCAGAAAAATGAGTACTAATAGACCATGTTGTTGAACCTCCTTGACTCACACCATCATCTTCCCTCAAATTATGTTATGTAATTAGGGCCTGGTTGACAATTTCAGAAATGGTATTCATCCTGAACATGTTGACCTGTAATCGGATGGCGTATACCAACCCATCCTCGAATCACCTAGTGGTCATAATATTATTAGTATATAGTGTAGAAGTGATCCACTCCAACTTTTTTAAATGGATAAAGTATTCAATAACTGACAAACTCCCCTACTGCAGGTTCATGAAATCTCTAGATCTATCATCCCTCAGAGTTTGGGGAAAGAAGTAGTCATAGAAGATTGTCCAGAAGTTAGTCCATACCATATCAGGATGTTGATCTACCTAGTTGATAATTTCCCACTCCCTATTAGTAGAATCACATGGTATATATTCAACTAGTTTGACCCTCCTCTCTAGAGGTGTCTTTATATGCTCGAATATAGATTATTTTTTTTTAATCCAAGACTCTACACTGTGTGGTCTTCCATCGCCTGAAATGGTGGGATGATGTTTCTATTGAAACTTGCGAGTCAACACTTCTATACATGGGTAAGGTCAAACTACTTCTTGAATATATTGAATCATAAGTAAGAATACCTTTTGAAATTGAGCGTCGGTGCCCATATCCAAAACTGGAAGAGGTGCCACAGGTGGTACTGCAGGGGGAATCACTAGCGTCTCAAAGCCCGTCACCTTATGGATATGGTCATCATCACCTTCTGGGTGTGCAACTAGAGAAAATCATGGTGTAATAATACTACAATGACAAACATACACCTTATTACAGTTTTATGAAATTTAAGAAATTATAGATAAAAACAAGGACATGTATAAATACTTCCTATAAAAATTATCAGACCTATCTACTTTCTCATCAACCCAAGTCTATATGAAAGAAAGAGACCATAATGGTTATAAGAATGTAAGATATATCCACTACCCACCACTAAGTTCAGGATTATGTCCAAGTATTTATGTTAGATATATATATGATGGACATTATCTATTTATAATTCATATTCATTTTGAAATTATACTTGTTCAAGTATTTGAATCATGTAAAATGGTTGAATCAGATGGTTTATCATTTTATGATCTATAAGGGCCCATACTCCTTATAAAAAACATAAAATCCACTTTACCCACACCATAACACATTCCATCTTATGTAACCAATGGTCCATGGATAAACGTTCCATAATTGACTGCTTAAGGTTTCTACTTTAAACTATTCAGGAAAGCACTATTAGGTTAAGGCAGGCACATTAAGTATCAATTATTTTTTTCTAATCCTTGTAAGAAGTTTCAGAACAATTCAACATATATTAGGTCACTGACAACATGTAACATACAAATTCATGCTAAAACTAAATGTGATGTGGAAAATGCATGGCATATTTGTCCTATCGTGCCTTTGATGATGCATGGTCTAATGCAAAGACCTCATATAATCAGACCATAATAAGAAAATAATATCAATATTAAGAATATAAATAACATCATAACTCAAGTGCATCACCCAATAGTGAAGTCATGTCAACAATAAATGGAATAATCAATAAATGCAATTACACATTCCATGTAATTTGGGTTCCCCTTTACATGGGTTAGCTATGTCTAGGAACAAGGTCAATTACAAATCCCTTTAACTCCTAGTCTCTTATCTAATACCCAAACAGTAATACAAAGGCAAAAAGGCTCTAGTACCACTTTGTAACATCCCCACCCAGGATCCACTAAACTCATTCCCTAAGACGATGGGTTGCATGGCCTCAAGCACGCCTCCATGTATGCTAGAGGTTTCTGACTTGTAGCGAGGGCATGAAGGTGATATGGTGGGGAGACAATACCCTCTTATCATAGTGTCATAAGGGATACAATAAGAAATATAAAATAGTACCATAATCATATAAATAAGTAGATTTAGCAATAAATAAAGAAATAGAAGAATAAATAACTAAACAAATGATAATAATAATAATACAAAAGACTATGTGTAAGTTTTAATACATGATTCGTGGCATACTGATATAAAAAAATAAAATAGGGGAACATGCAGACTGTCATGTTATACAAAAATTACAAAAAGAGAATACATATTATCTACTATAATCTTGAGCACAAGCTTAGTCCTCTGATCCTATGCTCTAACTATAAATTAATCATATCAACATCCTGAATTAGGGACCTTTCCCTTATCAATACTTCCAAACATATAATCTTCTCGGCTACCAATGGCATCCAGAGTAGGGTGTGGGATAAAAATCTCAATAGGGAACCAAAAATAGTGTCTATGTGTAATCCAATTAGTGATCATAACTAAATAGTGTGTAATAAATAATAAAAATGAAAGAAATGTTGAGATAAATAACAAGCCCACTCAGGTTCTTATTGGACACCTAGCGGGTCTACCGACTTTGACTCATAGTCGAGATCATTTTATGATCATGTCACTATATATATTGTATTAATAATATATATAGATTAATTTTATATTGAATGCACCTATATGAATAAATCATGTTAGGATGTTAGTGTACATATACCTAGAATACTAGTTCTGGATGGATCGAGGTGTAACTCATACATCCATGACCAGTCTGATGAGCCTATAAGATCAAGAAATAGGGTACATTCCCTACATCCTAATAAGACTATGATACACAATGTACAACACTCTAGATGGTGAGTGATCTATCATGTCATCACTCTAAGAATGGAATGTGGTGTGTAAATCCCACCATCCTAACAATGTCAATGGTGTGAGACATCATGCTCAACGCTCAATGTAAGGCATCATGATACCCCCATGATCAATAAATCCCTTAACATATTACCACATCCATAACATGGCTTAATTATATTTATAAGATATTTCAAGAAGAATTACCTCCCATAAATCTCAATAATCATGCTCAATATAAAATAAGGATTTACAATTTAGTTGATTACAACAGATTTAAAGAGAATAGACATGGTCATACCACCCTTATAAGTCACTTAATTTAATAAAATAAATTAATTGGAGTAAGGAAACCATCACGAATTAACTATACATAATTAAATTCCATTTCATTTTCTAATACATGGAAAGTTAAATTCATAAGGCTCAAAGTTCATATAGAAGGTTACATGGTCATTAAGTGAATTGCTTTCACGGTTATTTCCAAGACTTTGTTGACCAACCACATGGGAGTCCCCCTTGGTTCAACCGAGCATTAATATTATATGGGAAATTCAATTTAAAATCTAATATGAATTGTTAGGAGGTGAATTGAAAAAAAAACATTTAACTAAAAGGGTAATTTGACTTGGCACACCCAATCGGTGTCCATAAATGGTGTCAATCACTTCTAAATTCCCAAAAAAAGTTTCAATAGGTGTATGTTAAGGTGTAATGATCAATTTGATCTGAAGTTACCTAATAAAACGGTATGTTCAAAAAAAATACGGCATGCAGAACAATGACATAGCTATGGAACATCAGAACTCATAGGTAAAATGATGTGACCACTTACCTCAAGGATGTAGATGACTCCTCACACGATATCAGCCTCAGATTCGAATAAGGTTGTAAGAGATATGATAAACTATCCAACAAGCTAAAAATATGACAGATGAGGTTTCTCTTAAATAGAATGATGGATATGAAAATAAACTCTGATGTGAGGTAATATACTAGAGTATCTTACAAAGATGGATCAAATGCTTCCGACGGATAGAGAATCAGACTCTATATGTAGAAAAACGATGGATGTCTAGCTTGGGAGGATTATTGACCTAAAAGGGGGAGGAAAGGGAGGATAGTATATTGGAGTAATAAGGGTAAATAAATAAAAGGTTATAAAATTAAATGAAGGTTAAATATTTAATTTCACCCCAAAATAAGGGGGCACACAGTTTAGGTGAATGCTTTGAAAAATGTACGCAAACTGTGTGTAAGTTACTGCTACTTTAGGGGAACCCCACATGGTTAGGCACAGGGTTTGACTAAACATTAACAAACCATGTAAAAAGTTATATCTTGAAACTCTACATCTCTACATGGTTGTTCACCTAAGGTTACATGGTTCCAGACACACAGTGCATCCTACCAGATCCATTTTTGCAACCACACAATTTCAAGTAAACTGTGCGGGTTGGGAGTCATGGTTTCTCCAAAATGTGAGGCCCATTATTTTACCCATTTTTTCAGAACTAAATGGTCCAAAAAAAACTTTGGACACTATTGTGACCTTCATTAGGCCATACCACAGATGTATCATAATTAAGAAAATGATTAAAATTGAAGAACAAACTATTGGTACCTTCATGAAAAGACGGGTCGTTGCATAAGTAATATATTATCGTTAAAAAACATAATGATCTCATAAAAATATTATATATTCATTAATTACATCTTTATAACCATCTATATGAGGTGGTTATAGAAAATTAAATGCATCTCTTTGTGGAGGTGGTGGTCCACACGTGCGCACAAGTGATGTTTTCATTTCACATAGGATGAAAAAGAGATAGAAAAGAGTTATTACATAAATATAATAAAATTTTAGTATATATATGGTACAAATATAATTATTTATGGTGTTTATATTATATTTTAAATAGTTATAAGTAGAAATAAACTTGAAATGGGTCAATTAGGACTTATACCTCATCCTCGGATATCTCCCTTTGGCTTACACATTAAGCCTTCTATGATTGGTATTTTGAGAATATCGAGACCTCTATAATGTGAGAAGTATGATTGTGAATGGATTTATATTTGTGTTGGACATGATATGTTTCTAAAAAGGTGAGATAAAGTGAGTACAAGAGTTTCTCTTTTATAAATGAGGGGAGTGTCACACTTGCAAATGCTTTAAACCATTAAATATAATAAATGTATTTCCCAAGGTCAAGTAGAAAAAATGGTTGAATTTAAAATAAAATATAGGTTAAGGTATAAATACACTAAAATAATTACATTTTTCCAAGTTTTATATATATTTAATGTCTTATCACTATGTTTATCCCCACCCCTCTCTTAACCCTTTTATCCTTTACTGGGTTGATAAAGTTTCACCATGTTATCTATTCATTATGACCAAAAATGAAATTGAAAACATTACCAAATTTGAACCTACTTATTAAAAATATGAAATATATTATAAATATTCAATTTTTAGAAGTGTTAGAAATTAATTTTAATATATGTGTGCAAGATGGAATGAAAAACATTTTTTATAAAAATGTAATTTTTAAGCACAAAAATTATTTCATACAAAAAATAAAATACTAATTACTATGTAATTATTTGGATTATGTTTAATAAAAGGGTACTCATATAACTTTAAAACAAATAAAAAACCAAATGGTAATTTGTAATTATTTTAAAATGAATGATTTTTTTTATAAAAAATGATATTTTTCACTATTCACTAAAAAACAATCTTTTTAGAAAAAAACCAAAAAATTAACACTAATATAATATTTAAATGCTAAATCAAAAAATGAATTTTATTTTATCAATTTCATACTATAAAATTAAATTTTAATTTTTAAATAAAAACATATATTTTATGGAAAACAATTCAGTTAGAATAATACTATTTCTTTTTTGACCGAAAAATCATATAAAATCATCATATTATATGTGAATCCATAAAATAAATTTATGAACATTAATAAGGCATGAAATTAATTTATTATTAGAATTAACTACATTTTCACACTCTTAATCCTTTTAGAAATTTCATCCTCACAAATTTATTCATTACAAAAATTGTGAATTTATTGTTCTCTTAAAGCCTCTTCAGATTCCCATATTGTTTATTCAATCACATTATTTCTCCATAAAACATTGACAAGGATAATTACCTTATTATAAAATGATTTCCTTTTATGATAAATAATTTGAACTCGACCTCCCACATAAGATATATTCTCCTCTAACCATACCACTTCACATCTCGCAATATGAGATACATCAGGTATTTACTTCCTTAGAAAAAAACATGAAATAGATCATGTACCTAAGAAAAAATAGGAGGTAAGTATACTTAGTAACCAAATTATTCCAATTTATTAAGAAATTCATAGGGTATAATGAAATAGGGGATCAACTTTACTTTTTTACCAAACCATAATACACCTTTATAGGGATATATTTTCAGAAATACATGATCACCTTCCTCAAATGAAAGGTATTTTCACTGGTTATCTTCGTAACTCTTTTTCATAGTTTGTGTTGAACTAATGTAGAGTTGAATAATCTTCAAATTCTCAACCATATCTTCTATTAATTCTAGTCCCAACAATTTCCTCTCACTAGCTTAATCTCAAAATGTCGGAGTTCAAAACCTTTTTATATATAATGCCTTAAAAAGGTTCCATTTTAATACTAAAATAAAAAATATTATTATAAGAAAATTAAACTAAATAAAAATGTTGATTCCAACTTCCTCAGTAATATAAATCCTCCAATATCTGAATTTTTTACTCAAATTATTCATTAGATTGTGGTTGAAAATATATACTAAAATTTAACTCAATATGCAACAACTTTTGAATGCTCTTATAAAAATTAGATGTAAATCTGGGAACATGATCAAATAAAAAAGGGAGTGGAACTCCACGTAACTTAACTATCTATTTAATATATATTCCAAAAAATTTATCTAAATAAATAGTATCTTTAATTAGAATAAAATTCACCAATTTAGTTAAATGATCAATAATGGCCCAAATCACATTATTCTGAAAACATGTATTTGGTAATCCCACCATGAAATCCATGGATATATTATTCCATTTCCATTATGGAAATGATAATGGGTAAATAATCCCCTATGGAAGTTATAATTTATCTTTAACATACTAAAAAGTCAAACTTTTCATGGTAAAATAAGAAATATCCTTCTTCATAACTTTCCACCAATAATTTTCTTGACGGACTCTATACATATTTGTGAAACCAGGATGAACATAAAATTAAGAGTTATAATCTTCACTCAAAAATTCATTTTTAATTATGAATCACTAAATATACATAACGTCTTTCTAAATCTAAAAACACCTTCTTTATAAATATTAAATTCAGTCATATTTCCCTTCTTAACCAATTATAATCTTTGTTTCCAACCATGGCCTTCCTTTCGAGCCTCCTTAATTCTTTCTGACAAAGATAACTACACAAATACATAATCCAAAACATAAGGATTTTTTACATAAATAATTTATAAGACAAAATTTATTAAAACATTAATTGGAGGATCATGTTCTAAATGTATCATAGTTAATGGTGCATTATATTTCTAACTAAAATAATTTAATACCACTTTTTCTTTACTTAGATGGAAGTGAATAATGTAATTGTAATACATTATCTATTATAACCATTTATCTACCTCATATTCAACTCTTTTTGAGTGAATATATACTTTTAACTTTTATAGTTAGTATATATTACATACTTTACCACATATGAAAGATGTATAAAAAATTTAAAGAAAAAACCCACCAATATAAGCTCAAGATCATGTATAGAGTAATTTTTCTTATTGATTTTCAATTTATGTGAAGTGTATTCAATTACCCGATTATCTGGTATCAAGACAAAAAAAATTACCTTTAATGAAGCATCACTATAAATAAGAAACCCGCCATTTCTAGATAGAATGTCTAAGAATGTATCATTAACCAATATTATTTTTAGTTCCTGAAAACATTCATCATATTCCTTTATCTAAATGAATTTAACTTATTTTTTATTAAATTTGGTTAGTTATCCAAATAACCAATAAAACATTTCCAATAAAAAGATGGTAGTAACCCACTAATCCAAGAAAACTCTGAATCTCCATGACATTTTTAGGTCTTGGTCACACTTCCACCACTTTAGTTTTAGAAGTATCTACAATTATTCCATATTTATAAATAATATACCCAAGGAAATAAATCTATTGTAACCAAAATTCATATTTAATAAATTTAATATAAAAATGATTTTCTTTTAATGTTTTCAAAATAATACATAGATCTATCTCATGATATTTATAAATTTTAGAGTATACCACAATATCATTGATAAACACAACAAAAAATTTATATAAATACTAATGTAAAACTCTATTTATTATATCCATAAATATAGCAGGATCATTTTTTAACTCAAAAGTCATAAATAAAAACTCATAATCTCCATACCTAGTCCTGAACGTTGTAAACATATTGTTATCTTACTTCGCATAATGATACTCATACCTAATATCAATATTTTAAAAATACTACGAACCCTAGATATAATCAAATAAATCATACATATGAGGTAAATAATACTTATTCTTAATATTAAATTTTTTGATTGATTTATAATAATGTCAAAGGCTTAGAGAATCATATTTATTCTTAACAGACAAAAAATGATCACCCCAATGTGAAGTGCTGGGGTGGATGAAACTCTTATCAAACAACTCCTATAACTACTTTTTCAATTCTAACAACCCATCTAAAGCCATTAGAGAAGGAGTTTTTGTAACTTAATTATCATTAAAAAATAATTCAATAGTAAATTCAACCACTTTATCATGAATGACACCAGGAATATCATTAGTAAATACATCCATATATTTATTTACTACTGACACATCACTAATTTTAATGGTTTTCTAATTTTTAGTAATTTTTGAAAGATAAATTTCAATCCCATTTTTAATAAATTTCTTAGATTCTTGATATATTATAAAAGGTATGAATTCATTATTATATAAAAATTGAAACTCACTCTAATGTTAAATATTAATTCTTTAGAACTACAATCTATCTTAGCATAATAAACTGAAATCCAATCCATGCCCAGAATAATATCAATCCTTACTATGGGTAAGAAAAGTATATTTTTAGGGAAAACCATTTCATATATGATGATAGGATTTGTCCTATAGATATATGATGTTTTAATATTTCCAACATGATTTTTTAACAAAAAAAAATACCTCATTTATTGAGGTGAAATTCCTATTTTACTATAAAATTTATTAGAAATAAAAGAATGTGTAGATCCTAAATCAAACAATACATTGTCATTCTTATATTAAACAACTAATTTTCTTTTCACCACTTAATTTTATGGCCCAAAAATAGAATATTATTTTGACACACCTTTCTATTTACAGCTCTTGTGATTAGTATCCTTCATAAATTCCTTTGGGAAAGCATTCCCATTATGGTCTATCTCATTAAAATTAAAACATTTCACTGTCTGTTTTTCATTACCAGTATAACAATTACCATTGATATTTTATATTTAGTTATGAGCCAGGTGTCTCATATTTCCACATTGGCATCACTTCCTATATATCATAATATATTCCCCAGAATTCTTCTTTCTACACTTATCATAAGTGGGTAATTGAATTTTTAAACCATCAAGTTTCTTTGATGAATTATTCCCAATTGGTTACCAACTAGATCAACTATTATCCTTAGTGTTTTGAAATTTCACAAACTCTATGTCAAATTTCATAGTACACTACAAAATATCCTCATAACATTCAAACTTATGAGTTATTAGATCCCTTCATAAACTTGGCTTCAATCCTGAGTAAAATTGATCAATTTTACAATCATGTTCCATAATTAAATTATGTGAAAACCAATCCAATCATGTAAAATTAGCTTCATAGGATCCAACCAATTCCTCCTTATTTTTATTCAACTCTATTTATTTACGTTACATTCTAAGTTGAATAACTTTACGAGAATTATTTTCAAGGAATATATCTTTAAATACCATTCATTCCATGACATAAATTTTATCCTTTTAATTGGTGTTCCTAATCAAATACAACCATTGATTGACTCCACCTTTACAATTATAACTAGAAAGTTTTACCTTCTGATTTTCCAAATATCTCAAAACATAAAATATCTATTCTAAATCATTAATAAATCCTTCATATTTCACTGGGTTTGAGGATCTAAAAAATCTAGAGGGTATTATTCCATAAAATTTTCTACTATCTACATATTCCTCTATAAATAATATAGTCACTCCTTTTCATTGGTACATTCATTAAACATTCTACATTCACTCCTTTTCATTGTTTGGAAGGATATATCCTCCAAACACCTTTCTACTTCATCTTTAATGTTTTCTCTATGAATAAACATTCTAAATAAAAATAGATTAGATTAATAAAGGGTGAAATCCTCAAAATATATCTCCTCATAATATAATTCTAAGTTATAATCCCTTAAAAGTATATTTTAACATCATCATAACCTCTAAATTGATCTAAAACCTCACTGTGATACAAACTATAACAACTTTCACATAACTATCCCATATATTACAAGATTTATGGTGTATATTTTTTCACCAAAATACTAATGATAATTTTAGGTTTAGAGTTATATATAATTAATAAATTCACTACATTAAAAAGTATACACTTCCACACAATTTCTATTTTCACCAAAAAAATTAGTTCTTTATAAAGACACACTTTTTTCATTTAATATAACTTTTATAACTAGATCTTTGAATTTATTGACATTATTACTCATCATTAAGACCTAGGAAAAAAATTTGAAAATGCAGTATGAGAAAAAAAATTATTATGGGATATAAAAGAAAAGAAAGCCACTATTATATTTTCAAGTACATGAAATCCCATAAGAAAACTTTTCATTTTTCATAATAAATCTTGGGCTAAATTATTCATTTACTTCTTCAAAGAAACCACTTAATTGATCAATAGTTTTCATAAAAAAAATTATAAGAAATCAAAGAGGGAAAATCATAATCATGAGGGTTTCTTGTAATATATCAGAATTCATGAATACCTTTCCATGAAAAATAATCCTTTCACCTTTTAAAAGGGCCATAAACTTTTCTTAAAAATGCAATCTCACTTTATTACATTTTGAAATCAAATATTTCCTATTAAAATCATTGTATATATATCATGTAGTTACCTTGATATAATATCTTTACATAACTCTTTCAGTAACCCTTATATTGGATTCAATTATCTGTATAATTCCCATATCTCTTATGAGTAACCTATCACTCGTAAACTCTATCACTTTACTCAATGCATTGGAGAGCTATAATGGGCTCACCCATCATGAGAGCTATATTTTTCTCACCCACCATTCATATAAAATTTCTAAGAACCATATCACAGATAGAAAAAAAATCACTTTAAACATAAAAATCATTTCAATTGGAATTCAATACCATAAGAAACAACACATTAATTTATCTCATAATGATGAGAATAATTTTTTGATTCCTTAAAAAACATTTTAAAAATAAAAACACCCAAAATAGAATTAATTGAATCCTCCTTGAAAACCCATTTTAACTTGTAGAGGAATATTTATAATTAATGAAGGCTATAAAAATAGTAAAGTGAATTCAATCTATATACATTAAAACATTGTTTTTCTACATTTTTGAAACAAAAAACACATATGGAAAATGTTGAATAGTTTACATTTAAAAACCTTTGTAAAAGGTTAAGGATAGTTGAAAATTACCTTTTAAAAATATTGTATCAATAATTAAAAAATTCATGCAACATATTAAAGAACATTTATATGGATGTGAAAGAGTTTAAAACTTTTTAAACAATGTATTGAAGGGGAAATCCATTACCTCATCTCCTAACTCATTACATAACTCCCTTACATCCATGAATAATAAAACTATATAAATTTTCTATTTTATTGAGAACATTTTAAACCTTTTTCCCTTATTATTATTCTTTTTATTTCATTTATTACCATGTCTTATTCAGTTACCAAATTGGTTAGGTTTACGTTAGACGTTTTGAGGTCATTTGGTTCATAATATCGAAAATAACGTTGATGAATTGACCATGGTTAATGGTACATGGTTCCATAATCTCATAATCATAAACGTGTTATAATTATTATTTTTATAAATTTAATACAATTTTAGAACCATCTATTTATGTTGTTCTTTAAAAATTAATTACACTATTTCATGGACCTTATATTTCATACGTATGCATGAACGACATTTTCATTTTTCTACTAGGTGGAAAAGAAAAAATATTATTTAGGTACTTATGACCATTGTCTCCATGTGTGGTGGAAATTAAAATGTTGAAATGAAAATTAGTTCTATCCTTAGAGAATATTTTAATTTTATATAATCACAAATATTTTATACATGTTATACTTATTCATTAGTTATATCCTTATGACCATCCATGTTTGGTGGAAATAAAAAACAAATCACAACACTTCGTGGAGGTGGTAGTTCACTTGTTTGTGTGAGTGATGTTATCATATTCCAAAAAACATAATGGGTAATATGGTAAGTAATATATTATATTTATAAAATAATATTAATTTCATGAAAATATTATAAATTAATTAATTATATATTTATAACCAATTATTTTAGGCGGTGATGTAATATTCTAATGTTCTTCCCTATATAATTTTATAGAATAGGAATAATTAAATTGGTCCCTATAAAATAGTGAGTTAGTCCAAAAATCATTTATATTACATGAACCAACCCACTAGGGCCCGCTGGCCGGTAGTAATCTGAGTGTGACACCCCAATCTCACCTCCAATAGGCCATGGGATTACGACTAGCATCAAGTTGACATATCACACACATGGGAATCCTTAGCCTAAAGTAGTTGTACACAATAATACATCTCCATACACCAGTATATTTCAGAAAATATAAACTATTGATACAATATATTCATGTATAACAACTAATACAATATCATAGTATGAAAAGAGTATAGAAAAGAAAATGGCTAAATAAAATCCCATAATAACTGAAAAAGAGTCCAATATTTGAATGAAAAGTGGATTTTTATCAAGATAAAACTCCTATAACCATATTATGTCTATATAGTTAAAATAAATTCCACCCTCTCTTGGTCCTTATAGGACTCCATTAAAAGTCCTATCATCTACATAAGATATGAGATATGTGAATAGATCCTATACAGAGGTGAGTATAAACATACCTAGTAGGACACCCCAAAATCATGAAACCTAGAGCATCAAGATAGTCATCTAAATATTGAAATGTTGATTCATTTGGAAGAAAAGACAATAAAAACCCTTATATTCTCAAATATGGACAGAAAGTCTCAAAGTGATGTCTCATCCTCCCTACTAGCCTAGGATTTTTCCCAAGGCTCATAAGTCATGTTCGTTTTAGGGAACCCACTTCTAGATTCTCACTAACTGTAAAGACCCATAAAATTCAAGGGAAATTTTTTCTTAATTTTTTTTGGGATTTTACAAGAATGCGGTTTCTGACGGCACTTGATTCCGAGGTCTGGTGTGCCCGGAATTTCTATTCGAAGTTTAGCTCGGGTACGTTCAGTGAACGAACGAGCAGGTATTTCTAACTTTTGAACCGGTGCTCGGAATCGAATTCTGAGGGCACCGATGGATTCGCAGCGCCGGTAATTGCTTAGGAACACCTTTTCCGGAGTTGTGTTTACATGGGAGAAGTTGGTAAAAATTGTGGAAGTTAAAATAAAAAATTAGCTACAATTTTTATTTTTTTCTTTCTAAGTGGTTAAAAGCATTGGGTGGAAGTTGGAGGAAACCACCCAACTTCCCATGGGAGGTTATGAGGGTGGTGGGGCCCACACGAACCCCACCCCTTCATATTCCCTAACTCCTTCAACTCACCATTTAATTTGATAACTTATATTGATTAAATAGGTGAGTTTAGTTTGAATGTTTGAAATTCAAACTTAAGTCATGTTAATAAAACAAGTGAAGTTATTATTTTATTTTGGTTGGAACTTGTTGTGTGGAGTCTTTGGGGAGAAAAGGAAAAGCTCTTTAAGTTCTTCTTCCTCGATGAAGAACGGGAAGAACGCCGACCTCCGACGAAGGTCGACAAGAACGTCGGATCCTCGGAAATCGACGACGCGACACCGGCAAATATTTTCTCCGCGACGCGACGATTATCCTTCCGCGACGCCTTCTTCTGCGACAGTTATTTCCACGATGAACCTCCGTTAAAAATACTCTCTAGGTAGGGGATTTATTTGCTTCTTTTCATGAATTTCTTCCATCATCTTTCCTTGTACAAATTGGACCACTTGTTATCAGTTAACAGGAGGGGGCCGGACCGCACCAACACGGCCAACCCTCCTCCCATTTTTCTCTTGTCTACGTTGTGGTGGAATGGAATGGGGATGGTGCGGTGTCGTCGCACGGCGTGGGGTCATGCGGCAAGGAATGCGCGGCGCCGTCGTGCCGCGCCGGAGAACCCCGAAGGCATCACGGCCGGAGCGGGGCCGCAGCGGAGGGGCGCGGCGGAGCAGGGGGACAGGCGGCCGGTTCCAGGCCGCTGGCGTCGGAGCAGGGGGACCGGCCCATGCTAGTCCCGTGTTGGCAACAGCCGGTCGGCCGGAGTGGGCCGACCGATCAGGGGTGGAGCCGGGGGTCGTAACCCCAGGCTGGTCGGACAGCAGCGGCCCCCTCACGTAGAGTCCACGTTAATTGAAACATCGGGGCAGCGCCCCCCCCCCCCCCCCCCCATTCACTCAGCCAAAACGGTCGAGCCACCTAGCTAGCACTAGCACGTCGGGCCACACCGGCCGGGCCGGGACGTGCCTAGGCCGGGCCGGGCCTCACCCAAGCGGTCCAGACCCGGAACTGAGTCGGGTCGACCCGGTTCGGGCCGACCTAGAGGGTATCGGGCCGGGTCGGACCGGGCCCGAACCCCCTATTACCGGACCTCTCACGGTTATTTTCCCATAACTTGGGTTGCGGACCTCTGATCGACGTACCGTCAGCGGAGATGCGATCCTTGGAACGAGATGGTTGTTTCGATATATTACACTCAAAGTTTCGGAGTACTTTTGGTTCGTCCTGGTTGTTCGTACATGAAACCAACCGCGCCCTCGGAGCGGAAACGCTTATAACTTAAGCTCCAGATGTCTGATTGACGTGCTGTCGACTTTGATGGATTAATCTAATTGAGACAGACCTTTTTTCTTACTCCGATCGAGGTTTAGATGCAGTTGGAGTACGGTCAGGTTGGTTTTGACTTAAAAACCAACAGGGCCCCTGGGACGAAAAAGCCAATAACTCTCAGACCGGGCGTCCGATTTACGCGCCATCTGTGACGTTGAGTTCCTATTGAAGATACGGAACTTTTGGATACATTAACACCCTTCTATGTGTCAGTTGATGTATCAGCCCCTCGGCTCATGGAGCGGACCCTCCCGAACGAGCTTGTTGTGTGCGGGAACCCTAGAGCTGGCTCTGACTGCGACGACGATGACAACTGTACAGAAATCCTCCGTGGATTCGACGGCGATGACTACAACACTCAGTGATCCTACGTGGATCAGTGCTATCGATCCTGTGTGGGTCAGATCCCGTGTGGGTCAGCGCTCAGCGGTCCTGTGTGGGCCAGCGCCTACAGATCATGTGTGGGTCCGATCCTGTGTGGGTTATTGCGGGGGTTAGTTACCTATCGATCCTTTGTGGGTCATTGCGGGGGTTAGTTACCTATCGATCCTTTGTGGGTCATTGAGGGGTTTAGTACCTATCGATCCTGCGTGGGTCCAATGGCTTAGATGAATTAGTGACTACATCTGATCATCTCTATTATCTTACTAAGAAGTATACCTGAGTTAGATGAATCTTGACTTGCTTTCCTATGTGGATTGTGTTGTGTTATCCTGTGTGGATGTGATTGAACTTGGGCTCAGATGTTGGAGCCGAACTGGAATTTGTGACTTAGGTATATGTATGGGCATATACATAAGAAGTGTCGGATGTTACTTCGTGATTGTATCTTTCCTTTGTGGATTATCCTTTGTGGATTCTGGGAGACCTTCGGGGGTCTCGGGGTCCCTAATGAGTAGCTTATACTCACCCCTGCATGGGCTATTCCCGCACTACGTTGTGTTGGTTCTAGACGACGGACAGTGCTGATCGTAGTTGAGGTACGAGGAGCAGGTCAGTACCCAGAGGTGGACCACTGGGCGGGGCGTACTCAGAGCGGACGACTGGACCCGAGGAGCTGTGGAGGCTATCTGTACCCACCCTTCAGGTGGTACTTCCTGTGGAAGACTCGATGTTGCGGCTTTACTTTTCAGTTGTTGTACTCCCTTTTTCAGTTGTACTTTACTTTCAGTTCGGGTTTGTATTCTGGCCCAGTTACTTTTCTGCACTTACTGTTGTACCCAGTTTTTACTTAGTGTTTACTTCTGCTTGCTTGCTCTGTGGTGTATGTTTACTTTACAAAGGAAATGCCTTCCCTTTTTACTAGGAATTATTCCTTGGTGCTAGTCTCCAGCCCCTAGCCTATTGATGGTGGGCTTGGGGTAGTCACGACACAGGCCCTGAGGACAGGTCGTGACAAATTGGTATTAGAGGAGTTCGTTTCTACCGCAAGAACTTTAGACTCGGTTCTTTCTTCTAAGTGAAGCAATAGTGTTTAGGGTATTGGGTGTGGTTATCAGTTTAGGGAGTCCAGTGTTGGTGCGGCGGCCGAAATATCCGTACACCAAGACCCTGACTTCTGATTTCTGACATAATGCATGAAAACATAGATTGCATGTGTGTTTCATGTTTTCTTTGTGATTACTTTGTGTCAGCTCACCAGGTATATTGTTTGACCGTGGCGCACCTGTTTCTTTTCAGGATGGCCCCACGACGGCAGCCAGCTAGGGTTCCGAGCGTTGTGCGGGACGACAACCAACCGAGCGACGAGGCCTCGGTACAGGGCCCTTTGACAGCAGAGGCACTGGAGATACCTCTACCCGCCGAGCCACCGATGATACCATCCCCAGCCGCTGACGATGCATGTCACCTTAGTGCACTGCACAAGTTTCAGCGTCAGCGACCGCCCAGATTCCGCGAGGAGATGGACCCTCAGGAAGTCTAGGATTTGATGGAGGCAGTTGTACGAATTTTCAGGTTAGTGAGGACACCAACAGACCTCATGGTGATCCTCGTAGTGAGCCTCCTACACGCTGCAGTAGGCAGATGGTGGAGCTTGATGCTCTAGGTGCACGACGAGGCATCTCTCCTCTGGACGGATTTTGAGAGCCTCTTCCGCTCGGAGTTTATCCCAGCCACCCTCTGTGCGGTGCGCATCCAGGTGCTTCTTCAGCTGCAGTAGGGAAGCTTGACGGTCACCCAGTACTCGAAGAGATTTACAGATGTCTCGAGCTATTCGACAGACATGGTACGGAACCCATTCTTCTGGGTTCTGACCTTTGAGCAGGGATTGAGGCATGAGATCAGGGCATCGTTGATCTCCCTCAGCATTCCGACGCAGGCAAAGGTACTAGAGCGAGCCCTTATGATCGAGAGCTTCCTTGCTGAGCCTACATCAGCAGCGAGACCTACCATAGGGAGGCACGTAGTAGAGTCTTCTGCATCAGGCAGTCGACGGATGACTCATGGGTCCAGGAAGACCAGAACCTCAGGCAGACGACCTCAGGACACCAGCTCAGTGGTGCGGGGCACACAGCGTGGAGCCAGTCTTTAGAGAGGCAGACAGTGCTACGCATGCGGCAGGCAGGGACACATGGCTCGTGATTGCCCGACCCGCCGTGCAGAGGAGCAGCAGACGGTTGAGGGACCACCCAGGCAGAGGCAGAGGGTCAACCGTAGCGGTTAGCAGGGATCAGGCGGACGAGGCAGAGGAGCTGGCCGAGCAGCAGGTGGTGGGCGACACTTGGAGGCTCTACCACCACCACCGCCAGGAGGTCCACCCCGACCACAGGGAGCTGGCGGGCAGAGATAGGCACAGCTCCAGGAAGTGGAGTCCTACGACCACTGCGCACTCGAGATGATTTAAGGTACTATATGTGTCTATTCCACCCTTTTTTCAGTTCATATAGACACAGGAGCGAGTCATTCTTTCATAAACGCTACCCTTGTTCAGAGCTCAGAGATTCCGGCGGAGCCATTGGCTCGATCCTTACGGCTAGAGACTCCTACGGGAGTAGACTCGACGATTACGCACTGGTGTCGTCAGTGTGAACTTACTCTAGGAGGCAAGTGCTTCGGCTAGGATCTTTTTGTAGCGGCGTCGAGGCCTTACGATGTCATCTTGGGCATGGATTGTTTATATACAGTCCATACTCAGATTGACTGTATTAGGCGCAAGGTGCAATGTGTACGCACCGACGGGATCGGGTTCACCTTCATCGGCGAGAAGGGAGCCTTCGCAGCACAGGATTGACTCACACAGAGGAGAGGACATCCCATCACTCATCAGTTGGCTAGCCTCATCCTAGGAGCAGTTGACGTGCAGAGTCCTAGTTTTCCTGCAGTGGTGGATCAGTATGCGGACGTTTTCCCCAATGACGTTCCAGGACTACCTCCTCACAGAGAGGTAGAATTTTATATTGATATGTACCCCGGGACAGCCTCGATATCCACCCTAGCATATCGGATGTCCCCCGCTGATCTTCGAGAGCTACAGGTACAATTGGAGGACTTGCAGGGCAAGGGATTAATTTGACCCAGTGTTTCACCCTGGGCTTCCCCGATATTGTTTGCCAAGAAGGCGGATGAGAGCTTGCGACTTTGTGTCGACTATCATCGCCTGAACCAGGTGACAGTGAGGAACAAGTATCCGTTACCGAGGATTGATGACCCCTTCGATCAGATCAAGGGAGCACGGTGGTTCTCGAAGATAGACCACAGGTCAGGCTATCACCAGCTCAGAGTTTGGGACAAGGACGTGCAGAAGACGGCCTTCAGGTGTCGGTATGTCCACTATGAGTTCTTCATTATGCCATTTGACATATCCAATGCTCTAGCAGTGTTCATGGCCCTCATGAATAGGATCTTTCAGCCATACCTTGATCGATTTGTCGTGGTCTTCATCGATGAAATTTTGATATACTCGACCACTGAGGAGGAGCACGCCTACCACTTGCGGGTTGTACTAGACACAATCTGAGAGTACCGGCTTTATAGAAAGATCTCGAAGTGTCAGTTTTGGAAACGTGAGGTCCACTTCTTGGGACACGTCATCTCTGAGGTGGGAGTTGCGGTGGATCCTGTGAAGTTTGAGGAAGTTCTAGCTTGGGAGCCACCCAGGAGCGTGACGGAGGTGAAAAGTTTCTTGGGACTAGCTGGATACTACCAGAGATTTGTGCCAGACTTCTCCAGAGTTGCGGCAACACTCTCAGATTTGACAAATATGGGGAAACCCTTTGTGTGGTTAGACAGATGTCAGCAGAGCTTCCAGGAGATGAGATAGAGATTGACTAGTGTGCCTATCCTGAGGCTACCGGAGGAGGGAGTTGGGTACGTAGTTTACTACGATGCATCAGGGACCGGACTCGGATGTGTCCTGATGCCGGAGCGGGCCGTGATCGCCTATGGATCACAACAGTTGAGGCAGCATGAGCAGAACTACGCTACCCATGACCTAGAGTTATAAGCAGTGGTCTTCGCTCTGAAGATGTGGCGACACTATCTGATGGGCGAGCACTTTATAGTCTATTCTAACCACCAGAGTCTCAGGTACATCTTCTCGTAGAAGGACCTGAACCTGAAATAGCGGCGATGGCTCGAGTTCCTCCAGAACTATGACTTTGAGATAGTCTATACTCCTGGAAAGGGGAACGTGGTAGCCGATGCTCTCAGTAGGAGGACGGCCATTCAACTACTTGGGGAGGCGACAGAGCAGCTATCCACTTTGCGGATATCCTTCGTGGATTGAGATGGATCAGTCTTTCTTCAGTCACTCACAGTCACCCCACCACTACTGCAGCTGGTCAGAGAGGCACAGCGTGGGGACGCCAACTGTGAGACACGGCGTGCGCAGATATCCTCAGGACAAGCACCTGATGGATTCTCTTTAGGAGGAGAGCACGATTTCCTTTACAGAGGACATACCTTGGTACCAGTTGCTTTACGGGAGGAGGTGCTGAGAGAGCTTCACACTTCCCCTTTGGCGGTACATCCTGGAGTGGCGAATATGTACCAGGATCTCAGACGACAGCACTGGTGGCCGAACATGAAGAAGGTTGTGGCAGAGTTCGTTTCTCGATGCCTCACCTGCCAGCAGGTGAAGGCAGAGCACAAGGTACCAACAGGCTTGGTACAGTCCTTGGAGGTCCTGGAGTGGAAGTGGGACGGCATATCTATGGACTTCGTGACTGGACTTCCACGCACTTCCAGAGGTCACGACTCCATTTGGGTGATTTTCGACCGACTCACCAAGTCGGATCACTTCTAACCCATCAGAGAGCAGGGCTCAGTAGAGATCTTGGGACGTCTCTACATTCAGGAGATTGTATGGATTCATGGTGTTCCATCATCCATCGTCTTCGATAGAGATGCTCGCTTTACTTCCCGACTTTGGAAGGGGTTGAAGGAGGCATTCGGAACGCAGCTACGTCTGAGTACCGCCTTTCACCCTCAGACAAATGGTCAGATGGAGAGGACCATTCAGACTCTCGAGGACATGCCTCGCGCATGTGTCCTCGACTTTGGTCACAACTGGGAGGACCACCTACCCTTGGCAGAGTTCTCTTATAACAACATCTACCACTCCACCATCGGGATGGCACCATACGAGGCGTTGTACAGCCGACCTTGCAGATCTCCTATGTGCTGGACAGACCCTGGGGAGTCATCACTTGTGGGACCGAAGATGGTCCAGGCCACGACAGAGAAGGTATAGGTCATCCAGGAGCGGATGATGACAGCTCAGAGCCATTAGAAGTCTTATACTGACAGGAGACGAAGTCCACTAGAGTTCAAGGATGGTGACCACGTTTTCTTGTGGGTCTCACTTCGATGTGGATTACGAAGATTTGGCCGAGGCGGCAAGTTTCTTCCATGCTTCATCAGACCATTCCAGGTCCTTAGCAGGATTGGTGAGGTGGCTTATCTCTTGGCTCTACCACCTCAGTTTCACCGGGTGTACGACGTTTTCCACGTATCCCAGCTGAGGAGATACATGCATGACTCGACGCATATAATTGACCATGGGGAGATGGACATTGATGATGGGGAATCTTTTGTGGAGGTCCTGGTGGAGATAGAGGATCGATAAGAGAGGGTCCTACGTGGATGTTCGATTCCTCTAGTGTGCATCATATGGCAGCACAAGAACCTCCAGGAGAGCACTTGGGAGCGGGAGGCTTAGATTCGTGCACAATACCCACTTTTGTTTCCCTAATTTATGATGTATCTTTACAAGGATGTAAATACCTGAGGTGGGAGTAATGTAAAGAACTGTAAAATTCAAGGGAAATTTTTTCTTAACTTTCTTTGGGATTTTACAAGAACGCGATTTCTGACGGCACTTGATTCCGAGGCCCAGTGTGCCTGGAATTTCTATCTGAAGTTTAGCTCGGGTAAGTTCAGTGAACGAACGAGCGGGTTTTTCTAACTTTTGAACCGGTGCTCAAAATCAAATTTCGAGGGCACCGATGGATTCTTAGCACCGGTAATTGCTTAGAAACACATTTCCGAAGTTGCATTTACATGGGAGAAGTTGTTAAAAATTGTGGATGTTAAAATAAAAATTTAGCTACAATTTTTATTTTTTTCTTTCTAAGTGGTTAAAACCTTTGAGTGGAAGTTGGGGGAAACCGCCCAACTTTTCAGGGGAGGTTATGATGGTGGTGGCGCCCACATGAACCCCACCCCTTCATATTCCCTAACTCCTTCAACTCACCATTTTATTTGATAACTTATGTTGATTAAATAGGTGAGTTCAGTTTGAATGTTTGAAATTCAAACATAAGTCATGTTAATAAATTAAGTGAAGTACTTATTTTATTTTGGTTGGAACTTGTTGTGTGGAGTCTTTGGGGAGAAAAGGAAAATATCTTGAAGTTCTTCTTCCTCAACGAAGAATGCGAAGAATGGGAAGAATGCCGACCTCCAACGAAGGTCGACAAGAACACTGGATCCTCGGAGATCGACGACACGACGCCGGAAAATCTTTTCTCCGCGATGCGACGATTCTCCTTTCGCGATGCCTTCTTCCGTGAAGGTTATTTCCGAGAAGAACCTCCATTCAAACTATGCTCAAGGTAGGGGATTTATGCGTTTCCTTTCGTGAATTTCTTCCTTCATCTTTCCTCGTACAAATTGGACCGCTTGTTATCAGTTAACGGGAGGGGGCCAGACCGCACAAACACGGCCGACCGTACTCCCCTTTTTCCCTTGTCTACCTTGTGGTGGAATGGAATGGGGATGGTGCGGTGTTGTCGCACCACGCGGGGTCATGCGGAAAGGAATGCGCGGCACCGTCGCACCGTGCAGTTGAATCGAACAAAGATCGCGGCATCGTCACGCCGCGCCAGAGAAAACTCGAAGGCACTGCGGCCGAAGTGGGGCTGCGGTGGAGCAGGGGGATCGGCGGCCGGTTCCGGGCCGCCGATGTCGAAGTAGGGGGACCGGCCCATGCCGGTCCCGTGGCGGCAGCAGCCGGCCGGCCGAAGCGGGCCGGCCGGTCAGGGGTGGATCCGGGGGTCGTAACCCCCGGCGGGTCAGATAGAAGTGGCCCCCTCATGTAGGGGCCATGTTAATTGAAACAGGGGGGCAGCACCCCCCCCCATCTGCTCGGCCAAAACGGCCGAGCCACCTGGCTAGCGCCATCGCGCCGGGCTGGCTGCCCAGGCCGGACCGCCAGGCCGGTCCGTGCCCAGGCCGGGCCATGCCCAAGCGGGCCGGACCTGGACCCGGCTCGGGTCGACCCAGTTTGCGCCGACCCAGAGGGTATCGGTCCGGGTCGGACCGGGCCCGAACCCCCTATTACTGGACCTCTCACGGTCTTTTTCCCATAACATGGGCTGTGGACCTCCAATCGACGCACCGTCAGCGGAAATGCGATCCTTGTAACGAGACGGTCGTTTCGATATATTACACTTACGGTTTATGAGTACTTTGTGTTCGACCAAGTTGGTTCGTACACGAAACCAACCGGGCCCTCGGAGCGGAAACGCTTATAACTTAAGCTCCGGACGTCTGATTGACGTGCCACCGACTTTGATGGATTTCTATAAGTGATGCGGACCTTTGGGATTACTCCTCTTGAGGTTTGGATGTAGTTGGAGTATGGTCGGGTTGGTTTTGACTTAAAAACCAACCCGACCCCTGGCACGAAAAAACCAATAACTCTCAGACCGGGCGTCTGATTGACGCGCCGTCTGTGAAGTTGAGTTCCTATTGACGATACAAAACTTTTGGATGCATAAAATCCAGTCTATGTGTCATTTGATGTATCAACCCCTCGGCTCATGGAGCGGACCCTCCTGAACGAGCTTGCTGTGTGCGGGAACCCTAGAGCTGGCTGTGACTGCGATGACGATGACGACTGTACCGAAATACTCCGTGGATTCAACAGCGATGACTACATCACTGAGTGATCCTACGTGGATCAGTGCTACCGATCCTGTGTGGGTCAGATCCTGTGTGGGTCAGCACTCAGTGGTCCTTTGTGGGATAGCGCCTACAGATCCTGTGTGGGTCTGATCCTGTGTGGGTCATTGCGGGGGTTAGTTACCTATCGATCCTTTGTGGGTCATTGCGGGGGTTAGTACCTATCGATCCTATGTGGGTCTAATGGCTTAGATTAATCAGTGACTACATCTGATCATCTCTATCATCTTACTAAGAAGTATACCTGAGTGAGATGAATCTTGACTTGCTTTCCTATGTGGATTGTGTTGTGCTATCCTGTGTGGATGTTATCGAACTTGGGCACGGATGTTGGAACCGAACTGGAATTGGTGACTTAGGTATATGTATGGGTATATACCTAAGCAGTGTCAGATGTTACTCCGTGATTGTATCTTTCCTCTATGGAATATCCTTTGTGGATTCTGGGAGACCTTCGGGGATCTCGGGGTCCCTACTGAGTATCTTATACTCACCCCTGCATGGGCTATGCCCACACTACGTTGTGTTGGTTGCAGACGACGGACATCGCTGATCGTAGTTGAGGTACGAGGAGCAGGTCGGTACTCGGAGGTGGACCATTGGGCGGGGCATACTCGGATCGGATGGCTAGACCCAAGGAGTTATGGAGGATATATGTACCCACCCTTCAGGTGGGACTTCCAGTGGATGGCTCGACGCTGAGTCTTTACTTTTCAGTTATTGTACTCCCTTTTTCAGTTGTACTTTACTTTCAGTTTGGGTTTGTATTCTGGCCCACTTACTTTTCCCACTTACTGTTGTACCCAATTTTTACTTAGTGTTTACTTCTTCTTGCTTTCTCTGTGGTGTATGTTTACTTTACAAAGGAAATTCCTTCCATTTTTACCTGGAATTACGCCTTGGTTCTAGTCGCCAGCCCCTGGCCTATGGAAGGCAGGCTTGGGGTAGTCACGGCACGGACCCTGAGGACGGTTCGTGACCCTAACACTGATGGAACTCGTATTAGAGGTCACCCTCACAAAGACTTTCCATGTTGAAGAATTCATTTAAACTCATGAGATTTTGATACACATATAGGGGATCACACCCAAAGCTTATGGAGATACCTAACCCTATCTGGAATAACCCAATCGAAACTGGATTTCACTCACTGTATATCACAAATGGGATAACTGACCTAACATAGGGATGAATGATAGAGGATCACACCATGGGACACATAGTGGGATACTTGAATCTCTCCAAAACTAACCCATAAAGGGGGTCTCTCATCCAATACTTAGGATGACATGCCACATTGAACCCTCTTAGGAATAAACCAAGGGAATGCACCCAAACCAATACTAAAATTGGACCAAGGGGATTAATGGATAAAATATACCCTGGAAGGGGTATATTTTATGTACATGGGATATACAACATGTCTCTCTAATCTTAGTCCTACCCAAGTCTCTTCTCGTGTACTGTAGCCCATGCCCATGTACTCTAGTCAAGACCATGTACTTAGGGGTACATGTTGAGTGTCTAACTTAAGGGTTACATGTCATATGACTAAGTCACATGACCATATAATATTTAATTCCACATGTAAACCCTAGCTTCCATAGAAGGGGGGTCCATGAAGCATGTATTCTTATGAACTATGCACCATGTGTGTTTGGATTTAATATAAACCTATGGTCTGCAAGCATATCCACACACCTCACCTTCTCTTCTACTCCAGCCATGAATAACACCCAAAAATTCTAGATATGATTTTAACTATGCCCAAGCCTAAGTCGGTGGTTAGATTCTGGCCACCCATCTACTCAGAAATCACTTCTCATCACACTTTATCACCCGAATACCCAAACATGTGAAATTAACTTCTTCAATCAAACACTGAATTTATGTCATCGTCATCAAACCTCCATCATTCCTTCAACCCAGAATCTGAACACTTAGTAATAATCTATTGTTCCTTGGATCTATTTTATAATTATTAAATCCTAGGTATAGTTGAACCATCATTCAAATGAAATGTCAATGATGAGAATTTGAAGAATGAAGGGGGAAATGAATGAGAAATAAAAGTGAGAAAAAATCAGTGACCATTGATTGGGTTATCTCTCATTCATTTATTGGGAAATAAACATGCAGAGAGGATAATAAAGAAACAGACAATTCCTAATTTTAGGAAATAAAATAATTCAACTATGTACCAATAAGAAAAGTGAAAAAATAATTTATTAAATAATTAATTCATATTCATCAGGGAGAAATCCAGAATTCTAATTAATAAAAAAACCCTCTTACCTTGATATCAGTTTCATAATTTAAGAAGAATTATTTTTTGTTTTTGTTTTTGTTTCTGGTGAGATCCATGAACTCCATTGATGATAACAATCCCCATGGTATTTAGATCATCAATACATGATCATGTTGTCATCCTCCAAGACCCTCATCCATGTTCCTCTCCTCCAATCTTTTGGGTTATGTATCCAACCCTGTTATTTTTTCATATACATTCTTAAGTAGAGGAAAATTAAGTTACCACCATTTAATAGATAATAAATTATTTATTTATTTTATTTTTATATTATTTATCATGTGACAACACTTAAATTAAATATCCAATGTTCACACAAGTTATGTCAGGACTAGGATAAAAATCACTTTCTATAAATAATGATTGTCATGGTTCTCTTATATGATAAACCATTTGGGATATATTACATTAATTTATAGAAACTATGTGTGCATGATATATTATATGTCATATTTTCAAATATACCAACACTATGGATCCATGGGTCATAGAATGTTATGCTGACTTTATGCCTAACTCTGAAAATATTCTTTAAAATATTCCAAAGTGTTACATAGAAAATATAAATTTGTTACATTCTCCACACCTCAAGTATTTCCATCATGAAAATAAAATACTACTAAAAAAGATGTTATTACTAAGATATCATTTGGTTCTCCCATTATCATGTGCTCTTATAAATATTCTTGTGCTTCCAACAAACACACACCAATGGAATCACTCACCCTTGAAGGATCTTATCCTACCTATTCTCTATAGTCATCTGGTACTCTGAGAAGGTAGCTCCATCCTCAATTTCCATCTCACCTAAGTCAATAACATTCATAGGGTCATGCACATATCTCATCATCTATGACTCATGGAAGACATCATGTATCTATTTTAACTTTGGTTGCAGGTCCAAGTGGTACTCCACCTTTCGAACCCTATGCAGTATCTATAAAGGGCCAGTGAATCTTTTATATAGCCTTCCACCTCAACCAAATATTTTTAATACTCACTAAGTTGAGACCTTTAGGAACAAATGGTCTCCATGATTATTTTCACCTTCTTTTTTTTCACTCACACCAACCTTGGTCCCATAAACATTGTCTCCCCTGGCTCCATCTAGTACAATGATAACATTTTGTGTCTTCTATACAAGTCCTTTAATGGTGTCATAACGATGGTGGAATGGTTATTATTTTTGTACACAAACTCCTCCAAGGGTAGACGATCCTGCCAGCTATGGAAAAAATCCATCACGCAAGTCAAAATAATTTCCTCAAACACATGAATGGTTTTCTCTATTTGTACATCTTTTGGGGGTTGTAGTTATATTCTCAACCACAATTAAGTCCCAAAGGCCTCCTATAATCCTCTTCATAATCAAGATGTGAATCGATCATCATAGTATAAAATAATATTTGAGAGAACTCCATAAATCCAAACTATATCCTACATGTATAGGTATCTCTAACTCTCTATTGAACCCTTCTCACAAATGACTAAGAAGTGGGACAGCTTCGTGGGTTGGTTTATGATCACCAAAATTGTGTCATGACCTCTAGATAGTTGTGGAAGTAGCATTACTAAGTACATGGAGATACAATCCCACTTTCACCTAGTTATCTAAATGGGTTAGTCTAAACCCATTGTAACCTAGTTATTAATTATCACCCATTGGAAAGTGAGACATAGAGTGATAATATTAGAAAAATAGTGCTTCATGTTATCCATTAAAACTGGCGTAGAAGGTCTTGGTACATCTTTGAAAAACCAAGATTTACTACTAAAGGGGATGTATGAAACTCTTTCAACACCTCCTATCACAGCATGACAGGTACCATCATCCATCCTAAGAGAAGGATAATGTGCTCCACGCCTTCAGAAAATCCATCAAGATAATGTCTAATGGATATCTAGTCACATAAGACCTCACAATCAATATTCTCATGCTTTACCTCCCAGACACACTGAAGAAGTGGAGGGGTAGAAACCATCAACTGGAGGTATGATGCACCATCCTTGTCCACTAGAGACAACAATAATGGGGACAAATTCTCTAACACATTTCTCAAAAACCATGAATAGGATTTCCTACTAAGAAAATATTCTCCAATGTTCCCCTTCCTAGGAGTATAGACTATCTAAAATTCAAAATCCCATAGGAACTCCAGTGATCACCTCTACCATAGGGTAAGATGTTTTTGAAAAAATATATATTTGATAATCTTATGGTTATACTAGATGATGAATTTCTTCCCCATAAGATAGTGTCTCCAAGACTCCAGGGTGAACACCACTAGTACCAACTCCAATTCAAGGCTCATGTAGTTCTGCTCATGTAGTCTCACCTTATGGAACCCATAAGTAATCACCACCTTCCTATAAATCATAAAACATATAATCCTATATTCATAGGAATCACAAAACACTACATAATCAATACCCACCTTTGTAATCCTCAAGATAGGGGGCTCTCGTTAACCTATGTCGAAGCTCCTAAAAATCTGACTAACACCTCTCCATCCATATTAAATGCTTCCCCTTTCAATTCAGATAATTATGAGGTATCATGATCCTAGAGAAATTAGGAAAAATTTATTTGATAATATCCTACCAACCTAAGGAAGACTTGTACCTCATTCACTCTATTGGGTGTCTCCCAATCCAGAACTACCTCAATCTTGTAAGGATCCACTGTTACCCCCTATTTTTAGATGATATGTCCTAGGAAATGGACATTTAAAATCTGTTTTTCACACTTAGGGATATTCCTAAAAATATATTGATCCCATAGTATTTCCAAAACCATCCTAAAATGTCTCGCATACTCCTTTGCTAATTATGAGTACATGAGGATTTCATCGAAGAAGACAACCATGAACTGGTCCAAGAAGGGAGGAAAGTCATATTCATGAGTCCCATAAACTATGATGGGTTTTTTGTCATGTTGAAGTGTATAAAAAAATACTCATAGTGATAATATTGGAATTATAATTCCATCTTGAGTATATCCTCCCCTCAAACTCAGAGTTGGGGATTACTTAACCTATGTTCAATCATCAAGAACCACCTTACCCCTTTTAGATGGTCTAAGTGGTCATCGATTCTTGTAAGTGTATAATTATTCTTAATATTTACCTAGTTCCGCCAATGATAATCCATTCACAATCTCAATATCTCATCTTCCTTCTTGGAGAATAACACAGGTGCTGCCTAGGGGGAACATTGGGTCCAACAAATCCCTTCCACTATAAATCCTCCAATTGCACCTTCAGCTCTTGAAGATCTATGAGGTCCATCCAATATACTAGAATAGATATTGGGTAATCACCTACTGTAACTCTATATAGAATTAAATCTACAATTAGGGAGGTAATATAAACTCATCCTCAAGAAATATTTCCTCATACTCCACCAATAATGAAGGAAACTAGAATCTCATAGCATTTTTTACTCTAAGGACCATACTATCCAACTGATGAGAAATAAGATATAACTAAATGTGCATGATACTAACCTAATATTCATGGCATTACTTCTCACAAATAAAGTAAAATATCATCCCATAAACTGGGATGCATCACATCCTCCACTTAAAACAGTCAATCTATACATGAACCATAGAGAGTCATTCCATTCCTTAAATTATATTGAAAGTCCTCATCATAGATATGAATAGATCTCATATAAATATCTCTACTCTAATAGTTAGGTCATTCCATTGATAGAAGTTTTTTATCACTAAATCCCCCAGGTAAGAGTCTCCAACTGCAAAGGTCGAGCGAGTGGCTCTACTAGAATATTCAAATCTCGAAAAAGAGATGTAGTAAGGAAAGAGTGTCTCATACCTGTTCTTATCAAAACTATATATAATGTATAGAAGACGTAGATAATTACTAGGATAATCCCATAAGCCTTTAGGTCATAATCATGAATTACCTATAACTATCCACAATCCTGACCACCATCTCCCTGATCCAAGTAGGGACCACGTAGAGGTGGTAGCAGTGGTAATAGATCATATCTTCAGCCACCACCCACTGTTATCCCATTTCATCTTCCATGTCAACCACCTTGTGAACCTCTATGATTAAGCTTCTTACTATAACTAGGTGGTTCCTTATCCATATCCCTACATGAAGTATGGAAATTCAAGAAATCCATTGCGATATAACCTCACCCATCACAGGAGAAACATGGCCTCTCCCTCAATTGAATGGAACCTACCTGATAGCTTTGAGTGGTTTTCCTGCTATCTTGAGACTACCTCTAATGCCACCTCACATGCTTGGATCACTAAGTTTGATATAAACTACTAGATAATTAGGTATCATCTCTAGGATTCCCACTTCCAGAATAGGCCATCTGCAACTGCTCAACTAGAAAGATCTCCATGAACAAGGAACTCTCCAACACCCCAATATAAGAAGGGATGAAAATATATATTACCTCATCCTGAATGTCTCATAAAATTACATACTCAAAGGTCTATTCTCAAAAATACCTTTCATGAGAAATATAAATGGAATATCATAATAGCTTGTTGAACCTCAACGCATACTCTATGACCGAAAAATTTCATCGATGGAGCTCCAGAAGCTCCAGGATATGTACCGCCCACAACATCTCTAGATAAAAATACTCTCTAAAAAGGTTCTTGAAATTTTTCAAAATGACATCCACCTCATCATGTGTTTATGTCACTAAGCTTCACCATCACCCTATTGGTCCATGGATAATGATCATCACTAGGACTTTTATATGATCAGTAGGGATCTTAATAAGGAGGGAAAATTTCCCAACTTCTCCAAGCTATTCCTATACTGCCTAGGGATTTATCTCAACCCAAAACTTGAGAAATATATACGTTTGTAACTTTTGAAGTGTTCTCATCCAGTGCATTCCATATACCTATACTTCCAAAATAAATGGTTTCTTGAAAGGTGGAGGTAATATCTTGAAACCACCTAAAAGAATCACCTCATTTATATGTCCCTGGATTGAATCCTCGTCACTAATTAGATCATCATTGTGATCCAACTAAATAATCCTAGTTAGTTTTCATCATGGAGTATTCTTGAAAGAGTCAAGACACAAAATTATTACAGTGTATATCTGGGGAGCTAACTCAAGAGGGATATGGAAACTACAACCCATTTCTATATGATGCATATACTGATGTTTTTTGTAAAACTAGTTATTATATATACCATGTTAACAAGTAGGTTATTAGAGGCTTAGTGAATGGATCCATTGACTATTGTACCATCACTATGTTCCCTTGCCTAATATGTGAGCATGAGATACTTCAACATTATCACCCTAGTTCTCAAACCAATCCTCATAGTTATACTATCTCCAAACATTGTTTCTAATAAAATATTTCTCTGATACTACTCTATCACGGCCCAACCCACTGGGGCCTTCGTATCCCATAGTAAGCTGAGTGAGATTCCCCATGCCCATCTACAATAGGCTAGGGGCTCGTGACTAGTTCCAAGTTAGAATATCACGCACATGGGAGGAATTAGTTTAAATTACCTGTACATACGAACACATCTCTATACACCATTATAATTTGGAAAAGATAAAAAATGATACCATATGTGTATTCATAACAACTAATCCCACATCAAAGTATAATAAAGAGTATGGAAAAGAAACAGGCCAAATATAATCCCACCATAACTGAAAAAGATTCCATCTTGGTAATGAAAAGGGGAATAATGTTAAAATTAAACTCCTAGAACTATTTTGGGTCTATCTTGTGCAACTAAACTCCACTCAATCCTGGTACTTCTAGGAATCCATCGAATGGCCTATCATCTTTATAAGATATTAAATGTACAGGTAGATCCCATATAGGGGAGAGTATAAACATACCCAAAAGGTCACCCCAAAATCACCAAACATATAGCATCAAGAGAGTCATCTCAATATCAAAAAGTTGGTTCAATCATAAGGAAAGAAAATAAAAATCCAGATATTCTCAAAGATAGACATCAAGTCTTAAAGTGAGGTCATGTCCTCACTTCTAGACTAGGATTCTTCTGAAGTCTCATGGGTCACGTTTATCCAAGGTAACCCGCTTCTCGATTCTCCCTAACATTGATGGTAATAATATAAGAGGTTACCCTTGAAACACCCCATGATTTTTCAAATAAATATTGAATGCGTAAAACACTGAGTCTCTACAAAATAACACTTTGTTATAACCTATCCAATAAATATTAACCCAATGTTTGTGGACATTCATGATCTCATTATGAATGAATAGATCATGTGGTTGGATGTCCAAGAATCTATCAGAACCATGATCAATGTGGAAGGTATAGGATGTTATATTAAATGGTAAGTCTAGAGTAAATGTAGTGATAGATCAAGGGAGATAAATTGAGGTTAATCGATTGGCTTCAGACCTATATGTTTTTATTTCATGAAGAATGAGCATATAATGAAATATTGTAGGGATCTCAGGGAAAATTATAGAAGGGGTTCTTATATAATTTCATGTTCTATAAACATTACAGTTTAAGATGACGATAGTTTATTATTGAGTGTTAATATTATATTGTACTTATAGATCAATGATTATAGGGTTTTATTATATTCTATTTTCAAGAGGTTATTAATAGTGAATTATGTGTATGAAAGGTTTTGGATGGTTATATCTAGATAATTATGAATCTCCTGAGATCATTGGGAAGGAAAATGTGAAATTATGAATGTAAAATGAACCTTTTTAGAGTTACGGGGAGTTTAATACATACCAAAATTATGAAATAATCTAATTTATATTGGAAAGATAGATGTAGTAGGTTTTGGAATAATATTTATAAATGGAGTAGAGAAGATTACTTAGGGTATTTGGTTGTGTCCAGAGGTGTTAAATATAGTATGTTTTATTTGATAGGGAGACCAGATGGATAAACATTTAAAAGAATGAAAACTTTTGAAAATTTGGAGGTGTGGTATTTTCATCTTGGGAACCTAAGTGAGAAGAAAATGTGAGTCTTAATGTCTAAATGGTTACTAAATCTCAACTAAATTGATTTAAACTATTTTGGAATTTATATCCTTGGGAAGTATAGATAAGTATTATTTATCACAAATAAAAGGAAACCAAATACTTAGAAGTTAGAGCTCATGTATACAGATATTTTGAAGGACTATTCCATCCCATTATAATGATGCTTCATACTTGGTTTCAATAATCAATGATTCAACAATTAAATCAGGGGTTTACTTCCTTAATAAAAACATCTAAGGTGTTAAAATTATTATTCTAATGGAGGTCCATAGTGTAAAAATATATAGAAATTAAGTTTAAGTTATTAAGGTCTATTAATGGTGAGGAATATGCTATCAAGATATTCCAGAGGTTTTCCTAGAGAAAAGGAATTAGGTTTGAGAAGACTATTCTCAATCAACCAGAATTGAGTGGTGTAGAAGGTCGAATGAACCATGAACTAACTGATAATTCATGGATCATGAGACTATATTATAGAATTCCTAAGGATTTTTATGCTGAAGTATTCAATTATAAATCTTGTCTTGTGAATAGAAGTCCTTCTACACCATTGTATATGAAGATTATATACAACTCATGGTCTTAAAATCCATTGAAATATTCATACCCAAAAGTTCTTTGGATTATTCCCTAAATCCTTGTTGATCCTAAGGATTGGTATAAACTCAAAGTAAAGTCCTAAATATGTTTATTTTTTGGGTATGGTGACAAAAAAAATTGGATTTTAGATTTAGGATAATAATAATTGAATGATCATTAGATGTTATAATATTCTATTCAATTCCACGGTCTTATAGAAATACTGAAACTTGGTGGAAGATGGAGTTGTGAATAGAGAATCAAATGACCACATCCAAGTTAATCTGAATGGAATTTTTGTAAATTAAAAAGAATGGGGAAAGTCTTCAGAAGGTGAAATTCTAGAATCAATGGTTCCAAAAATAGAAGAATCGTATGTTGAGTTGTGAGGGTCTATCACGATCAGACTATTAGTTCAATGGTTTTAAAAAAAATCACTACATTCCTCTTACAAGTAAAAGAGAGATCAAGAGACCAAAAGAAGTAGTGAGTTTTACAAATTCTAAAAAGTGGGAGTTATACATGAAAGATTAAATATATTAATTATATAAAAATAGAACCTAATAGATAAAAAACATCCATAGGTGAAGAAATAACTTCATAAAATGTGGGTTTTAAGATTAAAGGAGTAAGTGGATGGTAGAAGGAGGTACAAGGCCTAGTTGGTTGTCAAATGGTTTCAACGAAATGAAAGAGTGGACTTCTCTGAAATTTTCTCACCTATTTTCAAACACACAACCATAAATAGAGTGTTGAATTTAGTTTATTTTATAATTATTCATTTAGAATAGATGGTATGGATGTGAATAATACATTCCGTCACATTTATTTGGAGGAATAATTATATATGAATAATCTATAAGGTTTCATGGACAAATAGAATGAGTTCATGGTATATAAGATGAAAATAAGACATTATATCTTGTAGTAAGTGTCAAGGTAATGGAATCAGAATTTCAATGACTTTATAGTTGATAAAAGGTTCCTTTAGAGAAACTCCAGTGTTTATTTATACTAAAATATGTTCAAGGATATGGATATCATTACCCTTCTCTTACATATAGATGAAATGCTCTCAACGGGTCCAAACATGAAATAGATTTAAGAGGTGAAAGTTTCTTTTTCTAGAAGTTTATAGATGTAGGATATTAAGTAATCCAAGATGATTTTGGGGATTAAAATAAAAAGGGATAATAAAACTATAAAATTGGTTTTTTCTCAAAAAGAATACATTTGGAAGGTAATCAAAAGGTTCAGAATGACAGAACGTTAACTCATGTAAACCAAATTGGCCAAACACTTTATGTTATTCAAATATAAAGAATCAAAAATAGATTGAGGCTAACTATATGGAGAATGTTTTATTTTCATAATTGGTTGGAAGTTTGATGTACAACATAGTTTGTACAAGTATGAACATTGCACATGTGAAGGTAGCTGTCATACAGTTTTTAGAGAATCCAATAAGTGAGCACTAGGAAACTATGAAATGAATTCTTCAATATTTCAAAGGCTCATAATATGTAGCCTTGTGTTTTGGAATTAATGATACATTAAATTTTTATGTTAATATATACTTTTAAGGTGATATGAATACACAAAATAGTACCATAAGATTTTGTTTTATCATTTGAGGGAAAATAACAAGTTGTATATTGAGGTTGTAATAGATTATATCACTATTCACAATGAAAGACAAGTATAAGTTCATTATGTAAGTAGGGAAAGAATTTATTTGGTTGAATTGTTTATTAGAGGACCTTATAAGGAGTAAGGAAAGTGGGTTATTGTTTTGTGATGGTTATATCATAATTCAATCAATAAAAAATCTAGTACTTCACTCATTGAAAAAGAACATTAACATGAAGTATCATTTCATATTAGAGATATTGGAGGATAGGTTGTTCGAGCTATGGAACATCATTATAAGAAATAATATGGCTAATTTTTTTTAAAAAACTCTTAGTTTGGGTATGAATAACATAGAATTATTCCTTAGTGGGACTTAGGTGACTGGAATATATAATATATACATTGATTATTATTGTAGTTGTTTGAATGATTATAATTTTCCAAAGTTTCTAAGAAATCTTGAATCCTTGAAAACAATCTCCAAGTATGTGTTTTTTAGGACTTGTGAAGTCTACTTTCAAGTTTCATTTCTTATATCCAGAATGAGTGACTCTATATGAGTGTAATTATACTAATGAAGGCTCATGGAATAACAAAATCAATAGGAGATAAGAAAATCCAGATAACATGTTTCATAATCAAGAGTTTAAATGGAAATTCCCAAATGATGGAAGTGTAGAAGTTATAATATGTGTAAGAATCACTTTTATGAAGTTATATAGGGTGTGTTATATGGTTGTGTTTGGGTAACTCTACTTATTCAAAAAAAATTGAATGAATCATAATAGTGACACATGAGAATGACTTCCATAGTTCACCAAAAGTCAATGGTTAAGGCAGGTCAACCTAGGGATAGTCATAAGTGTCCAAGACAAACTATGGGGCCCCATGAATCTCAGACAGTGATATAACCAATTCAATACTAGGGACCAACTATAAATATATGGTATGGGACCTTTTATGGGTAAATTTTAGGGATCTATTATTAGTTATTTTTCTTCTGATTATGATTGTAATCATTTCATCTTTCATGAAATTAAAGGAAACATCAGTGTTCTCCCATGGATATAGGACTAAAATCGAAACCACATAATTCAATTGTTACTATTCCTTGTCTGATTTTTTTCTACTTGTGTTTTTTTTCTAAGAGTAATTTTTTCTTGAGTGTGTTAGTATGGAATTCAAGAGTGATATATGGGGTGTTTTTTTACTTTCTCAATTCCAATACATTGATTTCATAAGATTCTTCCTCTTCTATAAGTTTCAAACTTTTCTCTACAATTGAATTTTTAGAGGTTTTCTTCTGGTTATGGCGGTTTTAAATCCAAATAGGGTCCATTGTATGGTAAATATTAAGAGGGTGGTGTATGATCTTGTATTACCAAGAAAAAGGGAAGGGGGACTTGTATACTTTAGAGTGTGAAAGAAATAAAAAATCAGAATCTTTTTATCGTTAAAAAGGTATAAAATGAAGTGGCACCATATATACTATGTTTTGAAAAAAGTTTTCTTTCAAGAGTGGAATAATTGCATTGCTTTAAAACTAGGATTTCTTATAGGAGGAAAATCACCTTCTTAATTGAGGTTTTTTAATGTGATCAAATAGTATATTTAAATATTTTTTATTATTTCAGATTCATTGGTGTTGTTTATTTTTGAAAATTATAAATTGTTTCGAATTTTTTAGAAAATCCTCAAACTGAGAGTTACATGGAAACACATGACGTGATGATTCCATTAAGGAATATTGGGACATCAAAAAATATGGTATCCAACACCAAATTTGAGGTAAATAAATTTGACAGAACAAATAATTTCAACATGTGGAAATGTGAAGTTCTTGATGTGATAAATCAATAAGAGTTAGATATCACCCAAGGTAAAAATCACCCCATATCTGAATTTGATTGGAGGAGACTCAACCACCAAGATTGTGGAACAATACCACTTTATTTAGAAAAAACTCTAAAAATACAATGTGATGTGACTGACCTTAGGGAAGGGTTTTTTTGAAGATTTTGGAGATAAATTACAAGGACAAAAGCACCAAAAACTAGCTCTTCCTGAAAAAGAAATTGTTTCAATTTTAGTATAATAAAGGTATGTACATGATTGAAAACCTATATAGTTTAAATAAAATTATAGTAGAATTGTAAATTTTATAATTAATGATAACAGATGATGATATGGTTATCTTATTGCTAATCTGACTATTAGAGAGTTGTGGTCTTATAACCACTACACTACATTATGGTTAGGATGAGGTCAATTTTATTTATGTATTAAATGATTTTGATTAAAAATGAGTAAAGGTGTAATAAAATTTATTAATATAGATATTTTTTATTATATTAATAGATTTTAATGAGATAAATATCATCTAATATAGAGCTTTAAGGTTTTATAAGATGAAAATCACAAATTCAATAGGTGATTCCATCTATACATTCCCAAAAAAAGATGAGTGTGCCAGTTTTTATTATAAATGAAACTGTAAGAAGGATTGTCCTAATATTGGGAAACAAATGTTTAATATTGTATAAAAAACATATGTTGAATATTTATCTTTCATTATTTCCTTAATGATTAACCAAAAAAATAGATGGATTATTTATTTAGTATTTGCTGGGACTCTTCTGTTGGAATCAAGATTACTTATCAAGACTTAATAACTTTAATTGAAGTATGGTGACAATGGGAAATGATTATCTATAACACACAATATTTATTAGAACAATACATTTAAGGATTAATGGTGGTACAATTTTATTTCATACTTTTGTGAGATATATACCAAAAATGGTGAATAATATAATATCATTACGATTCTTGGATATACTTAGTTATAGGATAACCATTGAACACGGAGTCATGAGAGTAATATAAATTGAATTATTTGTGATGAAAGTTAATCATAGATGTATTTTTTATTATTTGAATGTTTATACTATTATATGTGGATCAATGATATCATAGAGGATCGATCCAAACACTTCTAGATTGTGGAATATAAGATTCTAACATACTAGAGGGAAGGATTTTCAAATATTAGTGAAGAAATGAGTTTTTAATGGCGCCAATATAGGAAAAATATACTTTTATAAGCATTTAATGATGGGTAAATATACTATGGTCATTTTTATCACTAAAAAACATCACATTAAGGGATCAGTTGACTACCTCTATATCAATGGATGGGGACTATCAAGGAATAACTCATTGGGAGGTAATAATAATTTCATTACATTTATTGATGATTAATTATGATACATTTGGATATATTCCATGAAGAATAAGTATGAAGTGTTATATTTCAGCATTAAATTGGAGGATATTAATGAAAATAATATGAAAAAAGGGATCAAGTAACTGATATCAAACAAAGATAGAGAATACAAAATCAGATCCATTTGAGAGGTTTGTTTTAAGATAAAGGTATCATGAGAAACTTTACAGTTCCTTGAATGTTATAGAAGAAAAGATGAACCATATACTCATTGAAATGGTATGATATATTTTATCTCAGTTAGGTTTGAATAAATCTTTTTAGGAAGAAGCATTAAGGTATGAAACACACATTGTGAACCAGTAACTTATTTCTAAAATTGATGGTAAAATATTGATATAGTTTTGGACTTGAGATAAAGTTATTGATTATGATAGAATTTATATATTTGGTTTCACTTCTTATTTTTATTTCATAGACTCAAATTTGAATCCTAAAGTGAAGAAATTTTTATTTTTTGTCTTTAGTGATATTGTTAATACTTTTTTGACTATGTGGTCTAAAAATGAAGAAGATTGTTTCATGTCATGATGTCACATTTGATGAATCTATAATGGTAAATTCAAATTATTTTGAGAAATATATGAATGGATTCTATATATTTTTAATTTAAGTGCATAAAACTCCACCTTCAACTGATAATGATCCAGATATGATAGAGTGTTGTGATCATAGTGATATTCTGACTAAATAATAAGTTTATTGTAATATGATAATCAATATCATGAGTATATCTCTTTTGGTAGATCATGATGGACCATACAGGGACCTTCCAAGTATGATGAAATGGGTTTTTAGTATCTTTCAGTAATAGAAATTTATGTTCCATATATCAATCAATATGTTTTGGATAGTAAATAGGTCATCTATTGGAAGTTAGCTATTTATGAAGAAAATATTTGTTTTATTTTAGAATCAAACATGGGATCTTATTCCTCCTAAAAAGAACAAGAAAATAGGGTGAAAATGGGTGTTTCCAAATAAGAAAGATGGTACTAGAAATAACTATATTAGATATAAGGATTGACCTGTTTATATGGGATATGCATATAATTAAGGCATAAACTATAATGAGATATTTTCGTAGATTTATATGCATGTATCTATCTAGATTTTGCTGGCATTGGTTGCAAGGTTTGATCTTTAGTTAGCTCAACTTGATGTTATGATAACCTTTTTTCATATATTATTAAAGGAATATATATATATATATATATATGACCCAACATGATGGATTTCTTATATCATAATGTGAGAATGGGATTTTTAAGTTGAGAAAATCATTATAAATCCTAAAGCACCCACTAGGAAAGTGGTATTGTAACATCCCAGGTAAATAAAGAATATGACATTTTCATATTTATTAATATTTGTGAATTAAATATTAATTTTTCATTAAAGTGGATGATATGTCTGATAGCGTACACAACATGCAACAAAAAGTTTCTTTGAAATCTTATATTGCACACAACTTTGAGTTTTACCGAAAAATAATATATTATTATTATTATTTTAAATGGTAGTTAACACATAGTCATTGTATTGGTGAGAATGAAAAAAACTAATTAAATTATTATTATACATGTTTGTTAAATGTCTTAACATTTATCCAATAAATTTTAGAGGCTCAAAATAAGAAAGAATCTGATTTTAAGCACGAAATACTCTAATATTCTTTAAAATGTTGTTTTACCATATTTTGATGGAGAACCCTTTTTTATATCTATTTTATGTCACATTAATATGTTCTATAGGAAAAAATAAAATTCTTCTTTAGAATCGGGGCATCAAAATTTACTTTGGATGAAATTTTGGTATTTTTCTGATAAAGTTCATTTTTTAATGAATAGTGCAAAATACTGCATTTTAATTCAAAACTTCTTTTTAATCTAATTTATTTATATAGTAATATTTTTATTTTGAATGGTTTTAAAGAGTAATTGGATTATATTTTTACCATTTAATCCAATTTTTTTCATTTTACGTAATTTCACTTTAAAATTGAACATTAAAAAATTCCAATCCTTTCATAGTTATTGCTTCTTAAAAACACGCTTTTTGTTTTTGACAATGGGAATCAATTTTAAATTAATTTTTGAGACTTCTTTGTTTTGAATTTGGAAAAATATATTCCATATTTTGAATCAGGAGGTCCAAATTTTGTAAATAGGTAACTTTTATTTTTTGACATTACGAATATTTACTTCAATAAATATTTTATTTATCATGGATAAAGGGTAAATCTGGTAAATAAGGGTGAAAATAATATTATAATAATATTAAATTACCCTTACACTTGTTCTGACCCTATTTTATGAGGTATTTTTGTCCAAGGTCATCTTTGGGTCGATTTTGGGACCACATGGAGCCACTTGGGAGTGATAATGACACTTAATATTAATTAATTTAAAGTAAAGACAAAAGTAACATAAACATATATCTTTTAGAAAAAATAATTTTTATATGGGGTTATATAAGTAATAACTTTAACTATAAATATTTACTTGAAAGATAAAAATATTTCCTACATCACAGCATTTTATTTATAATTTTTAGACATTAAATAAATAAATTTAATTATGAAAAAATAGTGATGCAGTAATTGCTTCATTAATAAAGGTTTCAAATAAATGATATTATAATTATTAAAATAAATTTATTTTGAAACTTTTTATGCCATCCAAGATTTTTAGAGATAATAATGAATTTTTATATTTGAATTAATAAAGTTTTTTTGAAATAATAAAATTGTTATAGATTTTTTAAAAGTCATGATATGAATAGTTTATAAATAGACATAAATGAGTTTTTAAAACAATTAATATTTTATTAAATGTTAAAATAATCCTAAAAATCTAATATTCGGCTGACTGACATATATGATGTTCAAAATGTCATTAATGATCTATTTTGGCTCTCTTGGCATTTTATAGTAAATATATTAACCTCATAGTGAGAATATGGTAAAAGTTAAATAAGTTAACAAAAGGTTAACTAAAAAAGATAAGGATTAAAAAAATCCAAAACCTATCCAATTATTATTGGATGATTTTATTTAGACTTATATGCACCTTTTATTATAATTAAATTATTTTTGGACATTTTGAAAACTAAATTCATTTTATAATAAAATAATATTTTCAAACTTTTCTAAAGAGCCCGTCCTCCCCCTTATAAAAAGTCATCACCTCTAACCCTTACTCAAACCTCTCAATCCCCCTTGGCTCATCCAACTTCTTCCCAAATAAGCTTCCAAAATCCCTCCCTTCCACCTAGAATCCTTAACTTAGGCATAAGGCACTTCAAAAAATCCTTTTGATTCAAACCAAAGGGAGTTACCCAATTTAAAGGTAACATATTCTCTCAAGTTATTTTATTTTATTTTCCTTATCTAACCCCCTAAACTCTCTTTATTCAATAATTTTATAAAAAACCAGAATCTTCAATATACTATGTTGTTTTTATGAGAATAATTTGAACTACACTTATACACACCTCCATCTAATGGATACAAACATACTGTTTCTGTGGACAACAAATTACTGCCTCACGAAACGATGATTCTTCAATATTATTCTACCACCTCTCATGGGGGCCATTATGATAAAACTATAATTATATATTATATATATTTTATTTTATTTTATCTATATGCTTCTATAATTCTCATTTATAACATACGTTTATTCTTTTCATGTTGTATAAATATGATAATTTCATTTGAAAAAATGCGGACTACCAACCCCTCAACATGATATGACTCGTTCATACCATACATGAAACATATAAATGATGGTGTTAATGAAATTATGTAACATATATAAAATATTATATTATACTGGAATTATAATATACCTATGTATCATTAAGTTTTCATTTCTTTAAAAATGAAAAAAGAAATGAAAGTATCGTTCATGCGTACGTTCGGCTTACTGTCTCCATGAATGGTGCATTTCATTTCTTATGTCCAAATGTTATGGACTTTTATAAATACATATATAATAGATATATATGATATATATTATATCTAAATCATGAATATCTTTCTGGAGATAATTTACTTTTGACCACATGGAAAAATTGTAATTATAACAAGTTCATTTTTAACTCAAATTCTGAACATTGACAAAATGTATGATATGAACTCAAATAATTAAAAAAAAATTTATTTCAAGGTAATAAGTGATATAAAAGTAATAATAAACTTGAAAAATGTTATGAAGCAACTATAAATTAACTTAAGTTTATTATTCAGGAAGAACAAGGAACAAATGAGTCAATTCGGACACGAGGTAAGGGAACTTCTTAACCCAATTTCCAGTCTTTGGGTTAATATTCTACTTATAATTATGTCATGATATGATTATGTAAGAAATTATTTTTTATTTCCTATCTTGTATTTTTACATTACTTATGTGTATCTATAGTGAATACACATAATTGATCTATTTTATTTACAAAATTATTTTTGTAAGGGACTTCATCTCAATCTCCTTTCATTGAGGCATATTTGGATTTATACACGACTTTATTATATACGGTGTATAAACCCCTTTGACTCTTCATTTCATTCAAATGGAATCATTTTCAATGTAGGATTTTACTAAACAGCAAAGTAAATGTTTCTTTTTAACGTACGCAGTGACACCGACCTTTCTGCCACCGCGAGTGTTATTTGATATTTGGATTATTTAACAAGTCATGATGTTTTTAAAGGAAAACAAATACTATATAATCTTTTATGTATTTTGGTATTAAAAATGGTTTTGATAATGGATTTATCATGTCAATATATTTAAATGATATATTTTGATTGCAATGTGTAAATTTTGTCTTTCCTTTATGTTTGTTTTATGTGTTGTAAATATGTTATGGTTCTTGGGAATTGTTTACGTATACGGGTGGTTTTGTGATAAACCTAGGGTGGGTGAGCCCGAGATAGCTCTCTAATGCACAGGGAAATGTGACGGGGGTAAAAGTTAATGTTTCTCTTAAGAGATTTAGGGAATATATTATGATGGGTATTCAAAATTTAATTCCCTACATAGCTGTATAAGCTACAACGTAAGTATGTTATGTATGTCATAAATTACCTTAATTATTTATGATTTCTGTGTGTTTTTCATAAATCTTATGATTTCATGTGGTATGTTATGATTGAAAATTATGGTTTCATTGATTTGTAATTATTTATGGGTTAATGTTTCCTTTCCTTATTTTATAACCCTTACTAAGCTTTTTATGATCATCCTGTGTTTGGAAATGTTTTTCACAATACTTAAAGATGAATAGGTTCAAGGATTGCACCAAGGAAAATTCATGTTTTCTAAAACATAGAACTATACATGTTTCTTTTTTTTAAGAGTTTTTATTTTATGAAAAAAATGGAAACTGAGTAGAAGTGTCTACATTGTAATTTTTGAGATGTAATGTAATAGTTATGGCCTAATTCTCTAAAACTCTAAACCTAAAAATATCTTTAATGTGAATTCTTGACTTAACTCAAGATTATGTAATGTTTAAGGCTGCGTCCTTATAGGTATAAAAGGTTTGAAACTTTTATATTAAATCAAAAATATGTTCATAGAAAATTTTATCATTGTTTTTTCTTAAATAAAATTTAAGATGGTGTGTTTATATACTTTATTTTATATGATGATGATATACCGATTGCATGTAAAAATGAGGTGGATATTGATAGGTTGAAATCTCAACGTTACTTAAAGTTTTAGATAAAGGTTCTTGGAGAGGAAAAAAATATTCTTGGAATGTATCAAATGAGACAAAGCTAATTACATGGTTACCCTCAACCAGATGGAATATTTGAATATATTTCTTGAGAATTTTGACAATGAAGATAATGTTAAACCAATTATAACCCCATTAACACCTTATTTTAAACTTAATGAATCGTTATCTCTAAAGATAGATGATGAGCGGAAGTAGATCGATTTTTTTTACATATGAAAGTGTAGTAGAGTCCTTGATATATTCTATGGTATGTATGAGATCATATATTTCACATGTCATGAGCATGGTAAGTTTGAATATGCATGATCCCAGTATATTTAATTGATAGAGTTAGATTGATTCTATGGTATATGAAAATTAGTATAGATTTTGGTTTGAAGTTTCTGAGAGATAATAAAATTTAGATATTTCTTATCAAATATGTTGATTTTGATTATGTTGGAGACCTAGAAAAGTGATGATCCACTACCAATTATGTTTCCACTATAGAAAGAGGACTAGTGAGTTTGATTTTTACTTTATAGTCAATATTTTTCACATCCATGTTTTTAAATTAATTTTTATTTTATTAATTCTTGGCTTCGGGTTCTTGTTCCAAGGTCTGGGATGGGTCCCAAATTAAAAAAAATTGTCGTTTAATATTTTTAGTGGGTTTCAGACCTGTGTGCGGTCACTGCATGGTGAGAAGTACCTGCGTGATCACCCCAGGTCTTTGTGCAGATGCCCAGGTGTCCTGGGTTGAGGTGTGCAACTTGTGCGCGGTTTATTAAGTTGTGCGATGAGCGCGTAGTGACCCGATTTTCAGAACAAGATAAATAAATGGATTAAATTTTAAAAGAAAAGAATTTTCAATAATAATAATAATAATATGTTGTTATTTTTATTTTTATTAGTATTAAAATTAAAATTATTAATGATATTATTATTCTTTATATATTATCATTGTTTTCATTATTATTATTCTCATTATTGTTATTTTTATAATTATTGTTTTTATTGTTAATAAATATTGTTAATATTACCTTTATGTTAGTTTTATTATTATTATTTTGGTTTTATTATAATTATTATTATCATTCTATTATTATTATTATTATTATTATTATTATTATTATTATTAATATTATTTTTGTTAGTATAATAGAACTAAAAAAACACAAACCCTAATCTACCCCCCCCCCTCCTTCCCCTTCCTTGTCTGTGTGCTCCAGGCCCCCCTACCCGGTCCTCTCCTTCACGCCGCCTCCCTCGTCCGACCGCCTCCCTCGTTCGGCCACCGCCTCCTCTTAGTGGCGCCCCGTCCAACCTCCCTCCCTACTCACGCTGCACCAGGCCACCTCTGGCCAGGCGCCTCCTTCCACTCCGGGCTCCCACGCACTGGCCAGGCTACTTCTGGCCGACCCACCCCACCCCCTGCTCTACTTCTCCATGCCTCACACGCCTCTGGCCGACCTCCCGTGCGACCCGGCTTCTGATGGACGACCTCTTTCTTCCCCCTTTGGTGCGTTTTTCTTCTATTTTTTGGGGTTTTCTTCATTTTACCGAAACCCTGATGCATTGAAGGTGTGTTTTGTGTGTGTTTTCTCATTGTCTAGGATGTGCACTTGGTCTGCAGGGTGCTGTTCAACCTTTCGTTGAGGTTCTATCACGCCCGCTCTTGGTTTGAGGTAGGTAATTGCATGGTTTTCCTTTCCTCGGTCTAATTAATGCTTGGGTGTTTTGATAATATTATTTTATGTGATTCACAACTTTGTTATACCCATAAGTTTTCTTGCTATAGTGATTTTAAATTTTTAGAATTAGTCAAAATCATGTTTTGAGTTAATTCCTGGTTCGAGTCTCCAGTTATTTGATTATGTGCCAAATCCTATTTTGATTTTGGTTGTGGCTATTTTTTTGGGGCGTTTCTTTTTATGTTAATACAGTTTGAAAAAAAAAATAATATTTTGAAGGTAAATATTTTGTTATGATAATGTTTATGTGCACTTGACGCATTTGATAAAATACTATAGTGTTTAAAGTGGAATTGAGGGTTTTTATAAAATGTTTACCCTTTATTATGTTGTGTGTCGGGATTGGTTATTTGTAAACTTGGTTTGGTTTATAATTTTGGTATTGGTATAAATTTCTAATAGTGTTAAGGTGTTAAAATAAAAATTGGGCTCTTTGGTTTTTAATGTGGCGGTGTAAGTTCTTTTCAAATAAAGTGAGTGGTTGGTTTTAGTTTCAAGTGGTGGTTTTGTGGGAATAGTGTTGGTTATTTTCTTGAAATGCAGGTGTGCCATTGGATATTGGCACATCCATGGGTTCACTAAGTGCACCCATGGATCTCCCTCCAAGTGACAATGACACCTTTAAACTAGTGTTTCCTTGAAACAATGTATTTATAATTGGTTTTTGTTTCCTAAGTAATATTTGGTCCTTTGTGTGGATTTTGCAAAAGGTTTGAAGTGTGATCTCAAGGTTGTGCTAGTTTGGATTTGAAAAATAAAAGTTGTATTTGTGTAATTTTTTGGGTAATGTTTTTGGATGTGACAACTTATAGGCCCGTTTGGCTCTTCCAATTCATGGGTGGAGTTGTGTTAACTTTTAGAATGGTTTGTGTTTGGAAATTGTGTGTGCCTGGTTAGAACTTTCAATGTTTTTAGAATAATGATTTCAACATGGGTGTGTTGTGATGGCCCGTTTGGATCTTTCATCTTTAATGTAATGTTTGCGTTGACTCTTTGAAATGACAATGTTTTTATTATTGTATGCCCATATAACAACATTAGTATTTTGAAAAGGGTATCAAAAGGATTTAAATATTTCATGGAATGAAGGCCCGATTAGAACCTTTGATGATATGTTATATATATATATATATATATCTGTGTGTGTGTGTGTGTATGTATATATATACTGGGTCACCTCTATAAGGGGGGATATCCCTTATGAGTTATCGTATGGAGTGTCTGTGTTTGGGGTAGGCAAGTGTGGTTAGACGAGTCATGCATGCGAGGGCATCCTACTTACACAGAATTATTATAACCACCATGGGTTCTTGGGTGTCTTTTAGAGATCCAGTTACGGTTGTTGACCAACCACAATTAGAGGGGTTGGTACCCCCTGGATTTTTTGTTTGGCCAGACAGGCTTTACCACTAGATCGGTCAGTTAGGGCGGCCAGTTTGGTATAGCCTCAGGAGTTTCACCATATATTGGCAGGTGGTTCCGAAACTGAGTACATCCTGGGGTCTTCTATGGATTCTTAGGATCACCCATGGTTAGTGGATTATTTTCATTGGTTGTTTACTTTCCAGGTACTAATTTATTTTCAGTTTTCACTCTTACTTGTTTTACTCTAGCACAACATTGGTATATTCTGTTTTGGATTTTGTTTATAAAATGAAAAATTATTTTGGAAAATGTTATGCAGCGTGTGTTGGGTTTTTAAATGGGAAAAACATGTTTCTTATTTTCAAATGTGAAAACCCTACTTTTGTGATTTTATTTCAAACTTGGGTTGGTGGATTACTTCAGGAAAGGAGACTTTGGATTATATGGTTTATTTTGGCATCCTTACTGAGAATTTCTAATTCTCATGCCTATTTTATCATTTCAGTTGCAGGTTTCCTTGCTCAGGTTTTATTGGTTGAGTTGCTCGTTATTGAAGCAAAGTCAGACTTTTTTCAAGAGGTGACCTAAAAGGTCACGTGGAGGTATGTTCGGTTTTATTCTCTTTCCGATGCTTGTGTTATTTTTATCATCTATTTATATTTATTTGTTTGCTTGTTTATTTTTTTTTGTTCATGGGACAACTCGTTCCCAACGATTAAAATTTTGATTCCTGACACTAGTTTCCAGCCCGTGGGAATCAGGAACGCCCTTCGGGCCATGTCGTGGACCAGATCGGGTGACCAGTTCAGGGTCGACCCGGGTTGGTTCGTGAAAAAATGGTATCATAGGGGGCCTTGTTATTTGGGGAGTCTGGAATATAGAGATTAGGATTGTTGGGACTTGAGAGGTAGGTATGGGAAGGAAGTCATGAACCCTCACCCATTCTGAACCTTGAGTCTCTAGGGGTAGTCCAGGAATTGAGTTCTTGTCTCATTCTTATTTGTTTTGGATTTAGGGATGACAACGGAGGAAAACTGATGTTAAATTGTGATTTTAGATGGAGTAGTGACCCATGTGGAGTCAGTGTACATGGTTTAAATTCCTCATAGTCATTGACGCTTTCTTGGGGCATGGCCCACTACCATGTCGCAAGGTTAAGCATGACTACTAGTCCCTCCCTTCAGTGATTAGAATCAAGTTAAGTGTCATCTTGGTTCTGGTTGGTTTAAGTGAATTATTGAAAATGAAAAAGTTTTTTTTTTTGAAATGAGAATGATTTATTTTAAATGGATTTAAATTTGTGAAATGGATATTTAAAATTGAAATATCTTGGTCTAAAAATCTGGTGTTTTCTTGGAACTGGTAAAGATATAGTTTGGGTGCAACCTTGAGTACTCTTTATAAACGTTTTCACATGTGAGAGAATGCATGGAAAGTGTGTTTTAGTGCGTATGGATAGAAGCAGATGAAGACATGTGCTACATTTCATGGGATTACTGGGGTGTGCACTTGGAATTAAAGGCTTGACATTGTTTTTTTTCTAAAGTGATTTTAAAAAAGGGAAAATGATTTTTGGAAATTGAATTTGGTTTGAAAAGTGGGTTTTGTATTTGGATAGTGGCCTTGAAAGAAGGAGGTTTTGAAATCTAAAATGAAAAGGGAATTTTGGCTATGTTTATATTTTCTTGTTTGTTTTGAGCTGGTTGTTTTGGATGAAGGTGCTTCCTTTGATGTTTCTTCGGCTTGATTTTGGTTTTGGTTCTGTTTTTTATATGTTGTTCTAAAAATTCCTCCCCGAAAGGTCCCCAAGGTTTCTAATAAGTCATTCTAAGTTTTTGGTGATTCTTGGACATTGTCTATCCTTAACGGTGATCGGGGTCCATTAGAAGAAGCAAAATGGCTTGAAGGGGTCGAGCACTTCTTCAGGGATTTGGTAACTCCCAAAGCTATCAGAGTGCATGTTGTTTTAGGTTTGTTTTAAGGCTTGTCTCTCGACGAATCGGAGTTGGTTTCCCCACCATCATTGCGAGTTGGGATGACATGGGATGTCTTTAAATCTATCTTTGTCTGATGGTTTATACTTGAAGAGGTAAAGATGAAGAAAAGGGAAGAGCTCATGTGTATTCAACAAGTCCAACGGATAGTGAAGGCATATGTTGACCATTTTAAAGATCTTGTGTCCTTTTCTCCAAAGGTAGAATCACAGGAATTGATGAAGACTTCTCTCTTCATTGGGGGTCTTCACCCAGAGATCAAGGATTGTTTCCTCCTTTCTAAAGACCATTCTTTCGAGAAGTTTGTGGATGAGGCATTATTAGCTGAACTAGTCTCCGGAGTGTAGGTTCTTGGAAATCCAGCATATCTAGTTACTCATGAAGGATCCCCATCTGGTGAGTAGGATGTGCTAGAGGAACTTTTTTCAAAAGAGTCATCTTCATTGATTTTGGCTTCTAGTTCATCGGACCGTTCAGTGGTGTGCCACCTGTGTGGCTTGTTCGGGAACATGAAGTTATCATGTCGCATCCCTCCAAATACGTGTCATCATTGTAGGTGCCTGGGTCATCTAGAGAAGTTCTGCAGGAAGAATCGTCTAAAAAGTAAATTGTGATTGGTGTAATTTCAGTGCCTGACTGTGAGGCGGGAGATGCTTCATCCATCATAGCCCCAGCAAGAGGCCTTAGGGTGAAGCCCGCGCTCAGTTAGGATTTTCCAGGGGCGTGAAGCCTTGGTTCAGGTCTTTTGTTCTGTGTTGGCAGTAGAACATTTAAATTCTTTTCATTTTCATTTTTGTACTGTTAATGTTTTAACGTTGTTGTAAGTTCATTATTTAATCGTGGAGTTATAGTAGACATGTTATGTTGTAATCGAGCAGTTTTGCTTCTCTGATTATGGTTTTCTGAATCGTGTGTTTTTCTTAAAAGTTGTCCAACCCTTGTCTGGGTTGATCTTGGTTTAGCAGTGTCTCTTTGGAGATGTAAGTGCCTATGAAGGAGTTAAGTATTTTAGTTATATTTAGGTTCACTATTGGGATCATGTTCTTCTCATATGTTTTTCTCTACTATTCGGGGTTATTTGTATGGGTCGAGAGTTCCAAGTTTTAATGGAGGTGTTGTTTCACTCATTCTATAGAAGATAGTTTGGATCGGTTTGGAGCTCCCGCATCACCCCCCCTCCTAGGGTGGTATGTTTAGGTGTCAAATTTCCGCACTAGTTTAATTATTGTGGTGGGTAGAACCCTCTCGTGTTCTCCCATTCTCGTGTGGTGTGGTTCCTTTCAGTTTCAGTCGGGCATGGATTCTAGCTTTGTCCATTTTTCGGCTCGGTGACTTTTTGGGGGCAGAAAGAGTCTGTGGTGGGGATAATTGTCAAATCCATCTTTTTAAATTAATTTCTATTTTATTAATTCTTGTCTTTGGGTTCTCGTTCCATGGTCCGGGCTGGGTCCTAGATTAAATTTTTTTTTGTCGTTTAATATTTATAGCAGGTTTCGGACTCATGCACGGTCACCGCACAGTGAGCGGTAGCCGCGTGATCACCCCTGGTGTTTGTGCATATTCCCAAGTGGTTTGGGATGAGGCGCGCAACTTGCGCGTGGTTTATTAATTCTTGGGATGAGCATGTAGTGACCCGGTTTTCAGAACAAGATAAATAAATGGATTAAATTTTAAAAGAAACGAATTTTCAATAATAATAATATTATTATGTTGTTATTTTTATTATTATGATGATTATTATTAAGAAAACTAAAATCATTAATGATATTATTATTTTTTGCATTATTATTATTCTCATTATTATTATTTTTATGATTATTATTTTTATTGTTAATGAATATTATTAATATTACCTTTATGTTAATTTTATTATTATTATTTTGGTTTTATTATTATTATTATTATCATTCTGGTATTATTATTATTACTAATATTATTAATATTACTAATATTATTATTGTTAATATAATAGAATGAAAAAAACACAAACCTTAATCTACCCCCCCCCTCCTTCCCCTTCCCTGTATATGCGCACCAGGCCCCCCCTACCCTGTCCTCTTTTTCGCGCCGCCTCCCTCGTCCGACCCCCCCCCCTCCATCTGGTCGCCTCCTTCCCTACTCGTGCTGCACGAGGCCGCCTCCTGCTAGGTGCCTCCTGCCACTCTGGGATCCTGCACGCCGTCCAGACCTCCTTCGGCCGACCCCCCCCCCCCCAATCCACTTCTTCGCACCGCACACACCTTTGGCCTACCTCCCGTGCACCCTGGCTTCCGACGCACGACCTATTTATCCCCCCCCCCCAGTGCATTTTTCTTCCATTTTTGGGGGTTTTCTTCATTTTACCTAAACCTTAACGCATTGAAGGTGTGTTTTGCGCATTTTCCTTATTGTCTAGGATGTGCTCTTGGTCCGTAGGGTGCTGTTCAACCTCCCATTGAGGATCCTTCATGTCCACTCTTGGTTTGAGGTAGGTAATTCCATGGTTTTTCTTTCCGTGGTATAATTGATTCTTGGGTGTTTTGATAATTTTATTTTGTGTGATTCAAACCTTTTTCATACCCATAAATTTGCCTACTATAGTGATTTTAAATTTTTAGAATTAGTCAAAAGAATTTTTTGAGTCAATTCCTGGTTCGAGTCTGCAGTTATTTGATTATGTTCCAAATCCTATTTTGATATTGTTTATGTCTATTTTGATGGGGTGTTTCTTTTTATGTTAATACAGTTTTATAAGAAAATACTTTGAAGGTAAATATTTGTTTATGATAATGTTTATGTGCACTTGGCGCATTTAATAAAATACTATAGTGTTCAAAGTGGAATGAAGGGTTTTTATGAAATGTTTATTCTTGATTATGTTTTGTGTCGGCATTGGTTATTTGTAAACTTGGTTTGTTTTATAATTTTGGTATTGGTATAATTTTCTAATAGTGTTAAGGTGTTAAAATAAAAAGGGGAATCTTTGGTTTTTAATGCGGCGGTGTGAGTTATTTTCAAATAAAGTGAGCGGTTTATTTTAGTTTCAAGTGGTAGTTTTGTGGGAATAGTGTTGGTTGTTTATTTGAAATGTAGGCATTCCATTGGATGTTGGAACATCCATGGGTGTACTCAGTGCACCCATGGACGTGCCTTCAAGTGACAATGACACCTTTAAACTAGTGTTTCCTTAAAACCTAGGTTTTCTAATTGGTTTTTGTTTCCTAAGTAAGATTAGGTCCTTTGTGTGGCTTTTGTGAATGTTTTGAAGTGTGATCTCAAGGGTGTGCTAGTTTGGATTTGAAAATATAAAAGTTGTATTTTTGTAATGTTTTGGGTAATGTTTTTGGAAATGAAAACTTAAAGGACCATTTGGCTCTTCCAATTCATGGGTGGAGTTGTGTCAACTTTTATAATGGTTTGTGTTTGAAAATTTTGTGTTCCTGGTTGAAACTTTAAATGTTTTTAGAACAATGATTTTGACATGGGTGTGTCGTGATGGGCTGTTTGGCACTTTCAGCTTTAATGTAATGTTTACCTTGACTCTTTGAAATGACGATGTTTTGATTACTGTATGCCCATATAACAACTTTAGTATTTTGAAAAAGGTATCAAATGGTTTTAATGATTTCATGGCATGAAGGCCTGGTTGGAACCTTTGATGATATGTTATATATATATATATATATATATATATATATATCTGTGTGTGTGTGTGTGTCTGGATGTATGTATGTATGTATGTATGTATGTATGTATGTATGTATGTATGTATGTATGTATGTATGTATGTATGTATGTATGTATGTATGTATGTATGTATGTATGTATGTATGTATGTATGTATGTATGTATGTATGTATGTATGTATGTATGTATGTATGTATGTATGTATGTATGTATGTATGTATGTATGTATGTATGTATGTATGTATGTATGTATGTATGTATGTATGTATGTATGTATGTATGTATGTATGTATGTATGTATGTATGTATGTATGTATGTATGTATGTATGTATGTATGTATGTATGTATGTATGTATGTATGTATGTATGTATGTATGTATGTATGTATGTATGTATGTATGTATGTATGTATGTATGTATGTATGTATGTATGTATGTATGTATTGGGGCACATCTATAGGGGGGATATCCCTTATGGGTTATCGTATGGAATGTCTATGTTTAGGGTAGGCAAGTGCAGTGAGATGATTCACGCATGTGAGGGCCTCCTACTTACACTGTATTATTATAACCACCATGGGTTCTTGGGTATTTGTTAGAGATCGAGTGATGGTTACTGACCAACCCTGATTAGAGGTGTTGGTACCCCCTTGATTTTTTGTTAGGCCAGGCGAGCATTACCACTGGATTGGTCAGTTAGGGCGGCCAGTTGGTTATAGACTTAGGAGATTAACCATACGCCGATAGGTGGTTCTGAAATCGAGTACATCCAGGGGTATTCTAAGGATGATTAGGATCACCCCTAGTTTATGGATTATTTTTATTTCTTGTTTACTTTCCATGTACTAATTTATTTTCATCTTTCACTCTTACTTGTTTTACTCTAGCACAACATTGGTATATTCTATTTTGGATTTTGTTTATAAAATGAAAAATGATTTTTGAAAATGGTATGCAGTGTCTGTTGGGTTTTTAAATGGGAAAACATGTTTCTTATTTTCAAATGTTAAAACCCTACTTTTATAATTTTATTTCAAACTTATGTTGGTGTATTTCTTTGGGAAAGGAGACGTTGGATTCTATGGTTTATTTTGGCATCCATACTGATCATTTTTAATGCTCACGCCTATTTTATCATTCCAGTTGTAGGTTTCCTGGCTTAGGTTTTCTTGGATGAGTTGCTCGTTATTGGAGAAAAGTTGGCCTTTGGTTGGGAGGTGACCTAAATGGTCACGTGGAGGTATGTTCAGTTTTATTCTCTTTCTGTTACTTGCATTATGTTTATTGGCTATTTATACTTATCTATTTTCTTGTTTATTTGTTTTTTTTTCATGGGACAAATCATTCCCAATGTTTGAAATTTTGATGCCTGGCACTGGTTCCATCCTGTGGGGATCGAGAATGCCCTTCGGGCCATGTCGCATACCGGCTCGGGTGACCGGTTCAGGGTCAACCCGGGTTGGTTCCTGACAATAATGGATTTGTCGACTATAGAGGTGGAGTATTATAAATGGAAAGGATATTTTAAGGAATATATATAGTTACATAGACTAATCAGAGACTCAGGGATTATATTGGAGAATATTTATTTTTTTTGTGATTGTTAGAGTGTAATTTCCCTTTTTAAGAATCAGGTTCATCAAATTCAAAAAAATCTTATTAATGTTTAATTCCATTTCATCCAAGAGATTATCAATAAATGACATATCTTACTTCTTAATATCATGAAAACATAGAACAGAAAATAAAATCTAATGAATGTGGTTTTAGGGATCAATTTCTAACATTGTTTAGACTTGATCATCATCTATCATACTTGTGATGCCTATGAGAATTTGAAAGGTATCATGAGGAAATTTTTCTAACTACATCACATAGTGATATTTTTCATCACGGTGGAAATTGTTGAAAGTTTGTGGAAACTTAACCACCCTATGTGGTGGGTGACTTCCAAATAAATGTGAATTTGGATTTGGTGTAATAAAACAGGAGTTAGTGATCATCCGTTGAAATACTTACAGTGTGTTTTATCTCTTTTTATTTTCTCATTATATAAATATGGGTAAAAAATATTATAAAAGGGTGTAAAAAATAAATCTATGTTTGTCTATGATATAAAAAATTATTTAATTACTATATTATAATAGTATATTTGTTTCCTTCTCTGAGTATGTAGTCCTTTAGACTAAACCTTGTAACTATCATGGCCTATTTTTTCTCTTCTTCTACTTGATTGTGTAAGTTTATTCGAGAAATTATCATGTACAAAAAGAATATTTATAGATGTTACTGGAATTATGAATAAAAATACCAAGTCAAGGACTTGAAATTGATGGTTTTTAGAGTCTAATCTATTAACATAGAAACAATGTTTTGGTAAACATGGTCACCCCATGGTCTAGACATATTTTTAATAATATGGTAGATTTGATTCAACTTGGATTTATGGAAACATATGATCTCAAATGGGAGCATTGCATTGACCATAAGGGATGTTTTTATAGGTAAATAAAGGATATTAAAGTTCCGTATAAAGGATAATTTTTAAATAATAAATTATAGAAATTAAAAGTGGAAATTATAGGATTTGGAAGGTATGATTACAAAACATATCATAAGAAAAAAATGGTACATTTAAGGTTATTAGAGGGAGGTGTTGTGAGATAACTAAAGAATAATTGAAGATATGGATTTTGATTATGAGGTTTAAGCTGAAGAGAAACACCTTTAGTGGCATGGTTTTTTTAATACACTCTTACATTCATTATGAGAAACCTATGAGTCATCTTTTTTCTTAAGAGTATTTTGAATTAGTAAGTGAATAGGTGGGGGTTAACCATGATTTTGGCAGTAAAAAAACCAAAATATTGTAATCAAAATAGCGTGTAGTGTATGCCTTAGTATATCAACACATTATCAATGCATGTTTCTTAGATTTATCCCATTTGGATAAGATAAGTAAAATCCCCATGTCATCATATTTAATTTTCATATTTGGATGTTAAGGATGTGGGGGTGGTCTTGAAAATTTCAAGCCAATATTTCTAGCATGATTAAAAGATCTATTTGATGATAAATAAAATACACTCTAATTCACCCCCACCTTTAGGGTTTTTTGGGCCTCATGGTAGCTACTAGTGATGTGAGAGATGAAAGGTGAATTCTTGGTGAATCTTTCTCAAGTTGATCTTTGACATGGTGAATGTAATCAATGAAAAAAATATTTCCTCTATTTGATAGATGAAATTACTAGATCTACAAGAATCTAATGACAAGTTATCAATTATCTCTTCTCCTTTATGTTTACTTAGTTGCAATCCAAGGAATACAAGTGATCCCATTAATATTTCCTTAAACAAAATAGATAAAAACGTATCAATTCTAATTCAAAGACACCAAATTTTTTATTAATAACTTTATAAAATATAATTTAGATGAAGGTGATGATATTTATATATGTTAAAAAATTTGGGAAAAGTTGACCAATATATACTAAGGCATAAAGGTCAAGGAGGAAAATATAAAATTTTTGTAATAAAATTTTATGATTTAAATATATATCTAAATGAAAATATTTATGGTTTCATTATATTCATTATTGAAGTTAATATATCCATCCATGGTTCTAGTGATGAGGGTGAGGCTGATTACTCATAATATCAGCAAAAACATTCCCCTTATGTGAAACATAAAATCATGAAATTAGTAAAAAAATAATTTTTAATAAATAGAGCTTGATTTACAAAGTGAGAGAAGATGATGATATTTTTCTTGAAGAAGATGAAATAGAGTTCACATCATACTCAAAGTATTCTATGATGGAAATAGTAGGACAATATAAATCTATAAATGAAATGAAAAAAAACTAGAAGGAGAGGTGGATTTCAAAGTAGAGCTTGAAAGTGCGCTAAATGATCTAAATATCTAAATAAAGAAGTATAAGAAAATTTCTATACCTTATATTTTTCATGTTTTTATCTTTATTTTCATTAATACTTTGTGAGTTATATTTTTGACATCATTTTCTTTTGATGTACTGATTATGGATTATTTTCATAATCTTTTATATTTATTTCTTCTATGTTATCAATGTTATTATTTATCATTTTTATCTTTATATTTCCTTTGTACACCATTAATAAATATTGGAATGATTCATGAATTGGGAAATGCGTTTTTTCACTTAAGGCCCTTATCTCTATTGTGTACTATACACCATCAATAACTATGGTTCAAAGGTGTTTTGACATCAAATCATTCATTTAGATAGGTAAATTTATTTTGAGAATGATTTAATGGTTTTTTGGATAGAATAATTGATGTGATTATGGTTTTTTATGGTAAAATGTCTTAAACCCATTATGTGATGGAATTGTGGAAAGTATATATTAATTATGAATAAAAATAAATGATGTAGGTAGACTCAATTTTTTTTAGATTTTTCTTATATGTGGTTATTTATATAAACTATTTGATGAATTATTTAAATTTTCATATAGTTTTTGTTCTCCTGGAGTGATTTTCTTCAAAGGTCACAATCTATGAATGGTTTAAATACCACCACTATGCTTGAAGGGCATTAATTTTTTTTTATTTCCCCCTTTTTAAATTTGGATGAGTGGTAACCTTACATGACTCATAAGCCCAGAGGCACTTAGGCATAAACCATTACCCAAATTCCCTAAAGACATGACATTAATAGAATAGATCCTCTAAAGACTATTTAAATAATAAACCTGGATTTTAACTTTTCAAGCCTTCCAAGTTATCAATTTCCCATGCAGAGATGCATGGTTCCTGGTACCGATGGCAGAATACATACCCTATCATGAGATTTATTGATAATTAATGTTGAATTAAATTATTGATTGGTAATGGATTAATAAATAAGAATTATGGGATTTATTTGTTTTTAATAAATTATTTTGTATCATTGTTCCATAATTAAATGGTTGATTGGTGATGTCTTAATAAAAAAGAATTATTGGATTTATTTGTTTTTAATAAAGTATTGTGTATCATTGTTTCATAATTATGAACTTGTTTTTATATCTTAGAGGGATTTTGAATGTTATAAGGGGAAATAATGATTTAAATAGGGTTAATATAGATTGAAGTTCTTCCTATAGTTGTTTTTATCATTGAAATGGTGCAGAAATTTGGAAAAATAATAGGTAAAGTATAAAGAGGAAGTTAAGTAGGGTGAGTTTGATGAATGAAACAAACTTGGTAATGTTCATATAATAAATACATCTGAGGTTTAATGATTTTCAAAGTGAAATAAAATATAAGGAAACATGGGGTGATGATATTAAGTGTGAGGAGAGTAGTGTAGCTCTAAAATATTAAGTAATTGGATAACTCAAAATAAAATATAAACATATTAATTAAATATGAATCATAAAGGGGAAAATTATGGTTCTTGGGAAATGTGTGTAATTAAAATAACTAGGATGGAAGGGGTTTGTAAATAACCAATAATAATGAATTTAACATAGAAACTTGATGTGTTTTATTATAGGTTATGATGATTTAATATATGTTAAAATGACATAAAGCATGATAAGAGTTAATGATTTATGAATGTGTGTGATGTGAGATAAGAGATGTGGTGTTATATGGGATGATATATGATATGATTGAATACACTACCAAAAAAATTCACGAGTGGGGAATTTGGGAGACCACAATTTGGTGGTCATTAATGGTTTTAATAGAGACAATCAAATAGTGGTTTCTATACTTTTAAAAAATTCCCCTATATAAACCCTCATTTCCCCCACCATTACCCCTCCCCCTCATGTAAACCCTCATTCTCCCCTACCCCCTTGTAAACACTACTCCTCAAAGAATCCCCCCTCCCCCTATGTATACCACCTTTCTTGTAGATTCCCCTACCCCCATTCCCCCACCCATGATTTCTCCCCTACCACTGCATAATTTCCTTTATGATCTCCTCTAGTTAGCCAATGCCTCCTTCCCCTGACACTCACCCACAGGTCTCCTCCCCCACCACTTCCTAGAAAATTTATTTGATGAATTTTTAAATAATATAAGGTATAAACATAAATACACTTTTTTGACTAATTGATTAATTTGTGGGAATTTGGTTTTTCAGGTCATTTGGGATTTAAAGAATTTAAACTACTAAAATTAAATTAGTGAGACTCATCTCCTTGGATTCTCTATCAAGTTTTGATAATTTTGTTTTTTAATTTAGTTTTGAAAGTCTTGGAGACTTGTTTGAAATTAAACTTGAAACTCATAAATTTATATATGTTTTGGTTTGTAATTTTGAATTTAGTTGGTTTGAATGAGTTGAAATAGATTATTCATTATTTTATTCTCAACAAATGAATAATTTTCAATGGTATAATTTCTAACCCTATTATTAAGATTATCATTAGAAATTACATTTAACAATGTTAAATTTACTTCGATTGTATATATTAATAAAATATTTAAATAAAAAATAAAAAAAATTCAATAAAATTATAATTGTAATATATTTATTAGTTGAATATATATTACAAAAATAAATATGATTAAATTAAGTTTAGTGTATAATCATTAAATATATATAATTTTTAATAATGTTTTTTGATTAAAGTGGAAATGTTTCTTTAATTAATCAATATTTTATTGGTTGACTCTTTTATCGGTAATTTTTTTAACATATATATATATATATATATATATATATTCAGGCTTAAAGATGTGTGTATATATAGTTTACTTTGCAAATAGATTATTAATATATATATTTATATATATTGAAAAATTTATTTTAATAATCTATTTAAAAGTACAATATATAAACATATATTAGTAAATATTATATATATATTTAAAATATTATATATATATATATATAATATTTAAAAATATATATAAATTATTCATTAAATAATGGTTATTTTCCTTAATCAATAATTCTCTTATTTATTTTTTTCTCAATAAATTTTTTATATTATATTTCAAAATATATTAATTTATTTATTAAATAATGATTATTTTTATTAATCTTTTGTCCTGAATTATATTAGTTAAACATGTCTGAGTAATATATATATTAAAAAATGTGTTTAATTTACATATAATAAATTATATTTGTTAAGCATATATTAGTAATATATATTTTTAAAAAATATTTTTAATGTATTCATTTTATTAAATATGATTTCTAAGCCTCTTTTTATTATAAAATCAAACACCTCTTTATATCTGGGTAGAGGAAGAACCATTATATAGCCTGATGCCCCAAGGCTAAGTAATCTATGAACATGGCCCGAAGTCCCAGTGCAACATCATGCCAGCATCATTAAATAATAGTTATTTTAATCAATCAATAATTTACTTGTTTATTTTTTTCTCAATAAAATTTTGTTATATCCATTTTCATAGTAAAATGTTCTGATTTATTTTGTTTTTATGTTAAATATATAGCAACCTATACTTTTCATACATGGATATTCTATCTAAATAGATAAATATTCTTTACATAACATAATGATCCATGGAAGAATTGTATAGGTATAGTATCCTTGGAAACTTGAAAACATAAATAATCTATTCATAATAGTTTAACATAATCTCCAACTTATTTATTTATAACTATAACACTTCGTATACATATCATACTTAATACCTTTATTTATAACCTAGGGAAAGTAAACAAAAGAAAATAATGAGCTTGGATGCTCAGTAAGGGTAAACAAGGGAGATATCAATGATCATATAATCATAAAATGAGAATAAGGGTATAAGAACATGATCTTAACATCATAAAACCATACTCTGTATATAAAAGATCGTAATATTAATTCATGTTATAAATCATGGCAATTCATAAGAAATAAATCATAAGGGAATCAAATAACATGATTCATGACAGCATAAAATTGACATAAGACATAGAATTGTGGAATACATATAAACATAAAAAATAGTTCCTTAGTAGTAAAGGATATATACCAATACTATCATATTGGAATTATTTTACTCCTCAAACCATTTTAGTATTCAGGGTTCACTCCCAAGATAATCATAATGGACAAGGTCCCTTTCCAAACTGGGTTTACTCATAATTCTAGTCCGTTTTATCTTAAAATATATCAATATTTACCCAATGAATTAGAGGTAGATATAGGTCCCACCCATCACTTAATGAAAATAATAAATATTTATTCCACAAGATCATAAAACAATCATCATATCATATCATATGAAAATAAATGGGTTTTAAAAACATTTCATCATAGCATAACCCATGGAAAATAAATGGGTTTCATAAACAAATTGTCATTAAAAACATAAACTATCCAAATAAATAATAAGAATATTATACTTGGATCATATCCTCGGTAAATCCTAATTGATATCAAGGATTGTTGTCTTTTATAAATAAAAAAACCATTAAAATATCATTAAAATATTCTTAAGGAAAATATAATTTACATTTTGAAATCACTTAGTTTTTAAAAACTATGAAATTATAAAAGAAAAAAATTTCTTTGAAAAGAAAGAATTTTCAAAAAAAAAATTATTCATGATTTCAGGAAAATACATGTATGATATATAAGTTAAAAAAATAATTCCTTCAAATAACTTTTTTAGAAAAGTCACAAAGTACCTCATTTGGAAAATTTAAAAAAGATTCCCTTCAAAAAAATTTGTGAAAAGTCAAGCAGAAATAAAAATGAATTTAAAAATTAATATTATAATATAAAAAACTTTCTTTAAATTTTTTTAGAAAACGTGGATATAAAATAAAAATATTTTTGGACTGAACAGAGAAATGAAGTCGATTTCCCTTAAAAACATATTTTCGATATCTTAGGTACTTAAGGTGAGGGAAATGAATGGAAAACATGTGTTTTCAATAAATAAAAATAGTATAAGAAAATTATTGATTTTATTGAGAGTTAAAACATAATATTTCATCATCATAAACATATTCATAAACAATCTCAATAAACAATGAGATTGTAACATAAAACCCTTACCACTTTGGTAACTATTGAATCATAAGCCCCATGAAATAAATAACCTTATATGTATATTTAAATATCATAATTTTAATGATAAGAGTCATAAAATACATTAATGGGTATTTTATACACCTCATAAAAGAAACAAGTGGTGTATAAGGCTTGTGTCCTATAGAAATAAAAGTTAGATGAGAATCCATTACTACCTTAGTAATCATTTTAATTGTAAGCCCCATTATAGAATAAAATAAAATGAAACATTAAATATCATGAACATAAGGATATTCATGATAAAAAAATTCAAAGGTTTAGTATATACACCACACAAAATAAATGAGTGGTGAATATGGAATATGTCTCCCAAAAATAAAAGAGAGACAAGAAATCCCTTACCATAGGTCTGACTTCATTCGTACACATTGGAATCTCCTGTATGATAAATATATAATTATAATAAATATATTAAATAAAAATAATCATATATATACACACACATCATATCATATATGATTTACTTATAACCTTTTATCACTTGTTTATTAACAATTCTTTATCAAAATCATTGTTCCAGGTGATATCTGCTTCATTTTTCACGTATGTTTTGGTTTGGTAGTTTTGTTATTGAATTTTGATCATGGTTCCATAATATACATAATTTTAATCCTGATATGAATATTTTAAACATTCATTATATACATTTTTATATCCATTCATAAAATTAGAGATATAAAAATGAACTACATCATTCATGGAGACGGTATGTCGTATGTATACATGACACTATTTTCATTTTTTTGATTGTTGGAACGAAAGAAAGGTAAATAATAAATTGCATTTAAATAATAATAATTATTATATCATATATATTCATAAAATACATCATTATTACCATCCAATTAAAACAAATAAAATCCCTTTGTGGAGGTGGTAGTCCACACGTATGCACGATCGACATTATCGTTTTTAAAATTTCTGGAAGGTAAGAAGTTATATATGATATTATAATTCAAGAAGTATAGTTATTTAAAAATTATAATACATAAACATTTAACCCATCATAATACCCATCCATAAAATATAGTTATAAGAAATGAATCGTATCATTACATGGAGACAGTAATCTGTACGTATGCCCAAGCGATATTTTCACTTCTAATTTGATGAAAAAAAGGGTGAATGAAGGTGGTTTCATAAAAATAATAAAATTTAATTATATTTAGGATAATTAATTTATTATTTTATAAATAATTTTATATATTTATCAGATTTAAAATAATAATTAAAAATAAAGTGATCAGTTAAGGTGATTACCTCTTCTTTGAAATAACTCTTCTAGATCTCCTCTTAAGGGATATAGGGTTGGTATTTTGGGAAGAAAAAAAACCTATAGAATGTGTATAGGGTATTTTATAAGAGAAAGTTTTATATTTTAGTTGATATATAACACTCAAAGTAGTGTGAAGAAGTGAAAGTAGGGGTGCCCTTTTATAATTGAGGTGAGGGGAACCCTTAGAATTTTTTCAAATATTAAATTAATATAAATTAATTTTGTTGTAAAATGGATAAAAATGATAATATTAAAATATAACATGATTTTCTGTCAAAATAATCTCATAAAATAAAATTTGGAAAAGTTTGGATCAAATTTTTACCCATATATCTTTATTTTAGTCATTCATTAACCCTTTTAACAATTACGGTAATATTGAACTTTTCTACTCTTTAACATTTAATAATGTTACTATAAATTTAAAAAATACCCATAAATAAACCATGGTTTATGTTTAAAATCATATCATATTAATTTGGTGTACTATAATATTTTTAGGAAATTTATATCATTTAATAAAATATCATTAATGTCATTTTAAAACAAAATGGAAATTTTTACAAATATTTTTCAATAAAATCATCTTTTTTACTATTCATTGGAAAATCAATGTTTATAAAGAATTATAAAAAATTCATCCTCAGATAATTTTAATATTTATATTTAAAAAATTATTTTAATTTTATACAATAAAATTTCTAAGGTTTCTATAAATTATTCATATCATAAAAATCAATAAAAAACTTTTTTTTAAGAATAAAATGACTTTACTAAAAATTGAGTGATTATTTACTAAACATATATCAATAAACTTATACTAACTATAAAGTTTGTATATATTTTATAAATTATTTAATCCTCTTATTACCTTTCAATTTAATGGTTATGTTATAAATGTCACAAATAATAATATTTTAATATTATATCATGGTTCATTTAAACTTGGTGTTGCATGTAGTGCATGCTATCAAAGATATAAAATTATTTAAAGAGAAATATTTTCTAAAATCTCAAGGTGCTACATTCTCTCCTATTTTAATAAATTACCTTATCATAAATATAACTTGAGCTCAGAAATCAAAGGATTGATATTTGAAAACTTCTTTATTGAAAACCCACATCGTAAAAAGGTTTAATAAAACTTCCCTTGAAAAGAGAGAAAATGAAGTATAAAGGTCGATACAAAATAGGTTTCAAAATAAGAGAACATAAATGGGAAGTGTAAATATGGACATGTAATAGAAAACTAATGCCCAATGAGAATTAGAGTGTGATAGTGAACATGATCATGATAAAGTTAACAACCACAAAACCATAAATTAATGGTGGGTTAAAAGATCATTAATTCATCAAAATCGAAGGTTATAGGATAAGTTTTTTTCTTAAGATCATTTTCCTAGAGTTGGGAATTCCTTTCCCATCTAGGATAATAAAATAAGGAAATATACTTACTTGAAATGTATAATTTCATCTTTTAATCAATTTCCACCACAATCTAATCTGTTTATCGAAATGATGAGTATTAAAGATGATTTTTTGTATGCCTGAAGCACTAAAATAATCTTCTAAAGGATCAAAAAGTATTTCAAGATATTCATCATATCTATAGGAATTAACCAAAACCAAAAATGGTTATCACAAGATAATTCTCAAAATTCATAAACCACCATATGAAGAACTATGTCACTAATATCCAAAACCATAATTACCTATAAACCTCAACATTAAAGAATGTTTTAATCTAAAAGTCTATATTATAACCTCCAACTTACATCATCAAAAAAAATAATTTCATTCTTTACAATTAATCATTCATATTAAATAAGTAGTTAATATTAAGGGTTACATATACCTAAACCTAATGAAACATATCCCAAATATTATTAATCACCATGATAAATTACTATATAATCTTTTATTTGAGTGAAATTCACCAAAATATCATGAATCAAATTAAGATACTAACTTGAAAGGTAATCCTTAACTTGAACATAAATATCTTTGAAAATATAACCTTGTTAATGAATTACGTTTCAACCATCAAGATTATATATATCCCACTATCCAGTAATCTAGAATTACCTTATCATCAAATAATATATCCACCCTAAAGGGTTATTTAAACCTCAATATATTATTCTTCCTAATACCTGGCAAAAGTTTCAAATCACTTCAAAATCCCATAACATAGAAAAATAAAAGGGGGTGTTGATACCTATAAATTATGAGAAACTATAAACATATAAAACCATTATGGTATCTATAAACTTTATGCTAACCTCGTATGACAACATATATGCTTCCAAAAATTAAAAAAGTCATTATTCCTTAAAAAAGTTCCCTAACTATTGAATATATTCTATAAATACAAAAAAAAAATAAACATCATCAAATATGACCTAAACCACATTTTCATTAACTAATAAATATCAAGGTCACCAATACTATCAATTTAAATCATATCTTTATCCCAACTAAACATTATTAACTCAACATGATACACATATTAAGGTTTATCTTTCCCTTAATCATGTGTTCTCTAAAAATATAAACATACTACAAAATCAATTTTTTTGGTTATTATTACCATTCAAAATATGTTTCCAAATCCTTAAATAAAAACTAATATGGAACAATTCTTAGATGTTCCTTGATTTTTATAACCATTATATCATTAGTATAACACTTATAAAACATAATTATTGAATCTAAATACATAAACAATTAAATCATCCCACTTCCTTCTTGAACCATCAACTAGGATTCATTATATTATTCCCCAATACTTCGTTCCTAAAATATGAAATATGAATCATGTCTTAATAATCATCAACTTCAATGTAATAATGCTTCTTACTTTTAACATAACAATACTGTTTAAATGACCCATATGTTTTATACATCATCCATAAAATCCTCATCATCATCGGTAATATAGAAACCCTGCCTTTTCATACATTACTATTACATTATTTTAAGATAAAAACATAATAGTGTTACAAATAGAGGATCCAAAGGTTTAGTGTCTTGGGAAAACTAGGACCATACATAGAAATTACAATATCAAGCATAAACGTTTATGTAATTTCTTCTTCTCTAGATTCTTATTGGCACTTGTAATCTCCTTAGTACATGTAGCCACCCAAGGATATACATCAAAAGGGGTGAGCTAAAAGACCAGTAAGAGGATATATAATAACGATATAGCTTGGGTTGAGCATAATAATGACATAGGAAAAATATCATGAACATGAGATGAGCATAAATAAAAGACTTGAAATGTGGCAATGCATAAAAATTAAACATCATGTCTTAGTGGATAACTACCACACATAATTTTGAACCAATATAGCATCTTTTTCATACATCATTTCACATTTACTCATGAGATTCATCACTTTAACTAATGCATTGGATCCCTGTATAATTCCAGGCGCACCCATCACTTTGAAACATTCATATTGCGCTATATAATTTCAGGCACACCCGTCACATCATAACATTATCATTATGATGCTTCCCACATGAAACATATATCAAAAGTGGACATACCTAACCCATGAAAAGTAATGTTTTACATCACAAAAGAACACATTCATAAACTTTGGGTGCCCAAAAGAAGGAGGGAATAACATACATGTTACAAGAACCGTCCACTTTGAGTGAGAAGTAAAAGGTGTGTTCTTAAAAGAAGAGTTCTTTTGGAAAAAATTTTGTTTGACATAAACACCAGGTAAAAACATTTTTATCCCAGAAAAGTTAATAAAATAATGAAGAAATAATCTTTAAGGAGTAACCATATCAAAAATGGAGTGAAAGAGGGAGAACCCAAAGGATGAAAGTTGGGTTTGAGAATTTCCCCTTACCTTGTATCTGAATGATTCCTTCTCTTTAATGCCATGTATAATGACAGTATGTTGATTAATTAAAAATAAAAAACCTTGTGTACATTAATATGTCTCATTATTGTTTCATTAAGTGATTTTATGTTCCTTTGGATGAGTTATAGAGTTTAAAAACATTATTCAGGAATTTTTGTTTTTATGGTTTTCTTGAGTGGTTCACTTGTATTCTTAAATTGAAGTTTGGGTAGAACATGGGTAAACATCCAGAACTGATATTACATGTTATTAATGATATTATAGGATATTTAATGATCTTATAATGAATCATATTATATCCATGTGGATGAATCATTAGATAAGAATTAAATGATGGTTGTTTGGGTTAATTTGAATGATTTTTCGATCATAAAGAATTTGTTTTATTTTATCACTAGTAATATGGTCATAAGTTATTTACAGAACATTAAATAGGAAATAATACATAAAATAATTCTGGTTCAACCATAAAAATGGTTTCATGACCAGATATGAAGGTAGAAATGGAATAAGAAAGCATGTCATTCTTGAAGGTGATAAATTAACACCTCACGCACAACGTTCTCTTTAATAAAATAAGAAGAAGAGGGAAAGGGGGTTGGATGATATAATATCCCATTAGCAGCATAAAATTATAGTATATGTATAATACTGTAGTTACAATACCATTTGGATGGAGATAGGTGGGGAGAGATCAAGAAATGAACTTGAACTTGAAAGGAAATTTAAGGAGAAGAGGGAGAGAAATTACCTCTTAAATCCTCCTCTTAAGATTCTCCTTAAGGAAGCTAGGCTTGGTCTTTTGATGAGACCAGCAGCTCTTGAACGTGAGAGAAGGGATAGGGAAGATGTTTAGATAGAGTTTAGAGAAGTATTGGATCTTGAGAGGTGTGAGGAAATGAGGGTGTGAAGGGTGGTTTTTATAGTAGAGGGGAGAGGGGTTTCCTTAATATAAAATTCATTAGTTTATTAATTTCCCATAAGACAAGGAATTGTGAGTCTTTAATGACCAATAATAGTAATTATATCATGTTATCCCGAAATAAGTGGTCTTACATCAACATAACATCACACATGACTCTATAATTAGCTTATTTAGCTTATTTTTGTAAATTACGGTATTTCACTATTCATAAAAAATTCAAGTATTTCAGAAAAATACCAAAAATTTACCCCAACCATTTTTTAATGTGTAGAATGAAAAAATGAAGTCCATTTTTCAAAAATAATTTTCTAAATATGATTACTTTAATATTTAATTAAAATCATGGTTTATTACTAAAAAACAGTTTTAAAACATGCATTTACTTATTCTAAAATATAGGTACATCATACTTTCACTTGAATATATTTTTTATACTATCATAGGTACGGTTACTATTAATTAGGGTATATCACTATTCATAAGTTTACTTTACTATTCATAAGGTTAGGTTTCTATTCACCAAAAATTATTTTTGTTTTATTAGACTCCAAAAATCATCTTGAACACCACCGTGTATGTCAGATTATCAAAATTCCAAACACAGAAGTGAAGAACTTATGTTTAAAGGTCACTTATCACTTAGTAGTTCATTATTTTGTGTTTTCATGTTATTTTATGACATAATTTTAATAAGGTAATTTCCATTGAAAAACTTTGGGCCATTATATTATTCCCCCCTTAAGAAATTTCACCCCCGAAATTTCACTTTACACAAACAGGTGAGGGTGTTTCTCCTTCATTGCCTCTTCAGGTTCCCAAGTTGCTTCCTCAAACTTATGGGTCCTCCACAACACTTTTAAAAGTTGGGTTGTCTTGTTGCGTAGAACCTTATCTCTCCAATCCAGAATCCTTACTGGCTGCTCCTCATATGAGAGATCATCTTCCAGCTGCACCACCTCTGAGTTTAGTACATGTGAGCGATCACGTATGTACTTCCTCAAGATTGATACATGAAAAACATCATGAACTCGAGCCATATTCAGTGGAAGTGAAAGATGATAGGCCCCGGCTCCTATGCGGTCAAGGATCTCAAAGGGGCCAATGTGACTTGGGATTAGCTTCCCTTTCTTTCCAAACCGCATGACTCTCTTCCACGGTGATATTAGAATCACGACGTTATCTCCAACGTCGAACTCCAGGTCCCTTCGACGGTTGTCATCATAGCTCTTTTTCCAACTTTTAGCAACTTTGATGTGTTTCTGGATGACTTGAACCTTATCTGTAATCTCTTGAACAAGATCTGGTCCAAGTAGCTTTCTTTCTCCAACTTCATCCCAATAGGTTGGAGTTCTACATAGCTTTCCATACAGAGCTTCATATGGAGCCATCTGAATACTTGAGTGGAAGTTATTGTTCTCTGAGAACTTAACCAATGGGAGATACTGATACCATACACCTTTGAATTCTAGAGAGCAAGCTCTAAGCATATCTTCAAGCATCTGAATAGTTATTTCAGACTGGATATTAGTTTGGGGGTGATAGGTCGTGCTGAAATATAATTTAGTACTCAAAGAATATTGAAGGCTCTTCTAGAATTTAGATGTGAACCTTGGATCACAGTCAGAGTCAATTGAGATTGGAACACCATGCAGTCTCACCACTTCTTTCACATATACCTTTTCAAGTTGTTCAAGCGAGAGATCTTCCCGAATAGCGATAAAATGGGCAGTCTTGGTGAGTCGGTCAACCACAACCCTTATCGCATTACTTCCCTTCGACATCTTTGGGAGACCTATGATAAAGTCCATAGTAACATTTTCCCATTTCCACATGGGTATAGGCAATGGTTGCATCATACCTTTGGACTTTTGTCGCTCAACTTTAACTTTATTACATACCAAGAACATTGATATATATTCTGAAATCTTCGTCATCATGTTATCCTACCAGAAGTGTTCTCAGAGATCACGGTACATCTTGGTACTCCTAGGATGGATAGAGAATGTTGAGCTGTATGAATTATCCAATATCCCCTTCTTTATCCCAGGTGATGAAGGCACAAAAAGTCGCATTCCAAACCAAACCACACCATCATAGTCGATATAGAAATCTTGTAGCTTCCTTTACTTTACTGTATTCACCCTCTTTTATATCTTCACATCATCCCTTTGTTCTTCCTTAATCTTCTCCTGGATGGATGGTTGCGCAATCATTTGGGAAAGGTAGTATGTATCCTCTCCCCTTATGATTTCAAAATCCATCCTTTCCATATCTTAAAGATAGGGTCTTTCTCAATCCATAACATGCATAGAATAGCAGGTTCTTCTCTACTTAGAGCATCAGCTACCTTGTTCACCTTTCCAGGGTGGTAGTGAATGGAGCAATCGTAATCCTTGATTATCTATAAACATCTCCTTTTACGCATCTTGATCTCCTTTTGTGTGAATATATAATTTAGTATCTTGTGGTTGGTTTATATGTCACACTTCTCACCATAAAGGTAGTGCCTCCAGATTTTCATGACAGAAATCACGGCTGCTATCTCTAGATCATGTGTCGGGTAGTTATGCTCATGGATATTCAACTATCGTGAGGCGTAGGCTATCACATTATCATTTTGCATGAGCAATCAACCCAAGACTTTCTTTGAAGCATCACTGTATATAACAAAACATTCTCCACTTTTCGGTAGTGTGAGTACAGGTGCAGTGATCAGCCTTCTATTTAGATCCTTGAAGCTTCCCTCACATTCTTCCGTCCAGAGATACTTTATCCCTTTTCATGTTAACTTAGTTAGCGGGATTGAAAATCATAAGAAGTACCTCACAAAATGTTGATAGTACCTAGAAAATCCAAGAAAACTACGTATTTATGTGACACTAGAGGGCCTAGGCCATTCCTCAATCGCCTTTGTTTTTTAAGGATTCACAGAAATTCTCTCACTTGTGATCACATGTCCCAAGAACGTGACTTGTTTCATCCAAAAGTCACACTTTCTGAACTTTGCATACAACTTCTCCTTTCTTAATGTCACCAAAACAAGTCTTAGATGTCCTTTATGTTCCTCATTGATCTTGGAGTAGATGAGAATATCATCAATAAACACTAATGCAAATTTTTCTAGGTAATGTATAAAGACTCTATTCATAAAATCCATGAAGATTACAGGGGAATTAGTAAGTCCGAATGGAATCACCAAAAACTCATAGTTCCCATACCGTGTTCGGAAGGTAGTCTTCAGAATATCTTCCTTCTTCACCTTTACCTGATGATATCCAGAACGAAGATCCACCTTTGAGAAGTATTGACCACCTCTTAACAGATATAACAAATCATAAATCCTTGGAAGATGATACTTTTTCTTTATGGTGATCTTGTTGAGTTCTTGATAATCGATACACAACCACATTGTTCCATTCTTCTTCTTCACAAAGAGCACTGGTGCACCCCAAGGTGATGCACTAGTGTGTATGAACCCTTTGTCTAGATGCTCTTTCATCTGCTTCTTTAACTCCTCCAGTTCAATAGGATCCATCCTATAGGGACACTTCAAGATAGGAGTAGCTCTAGGTATGAGTTCAATTGAGAACTCTACCTCACGATCCAGGGGATTTCTGGGTAACTCTTCGGGAAATACATCGTTTTATTCCCTCACTATGGTCATTTCCCCAAGGTTTGTATATTCCTTCAACTCAACCATTTGGGCGAGGTATTCTTCTTCATATGGAATCAACACCCCCACCATTGAAGGATTTTTCAAAGGAGATTCATGATCTTCCCTGCATTTGTAGAGAATCATGGGATGGTTCGAAATATGAGAAGATATTTCCTTTTCTCGAAATTTGATATGTGCTCTATATAACGAGAGCCAATCCATTCCCATTATAGCGTCGAATTCCACCAAGGGAAGTATTACGATATTCGCTAGAAGAATCTTCCCACATACGCCAATAGGAGAAGATTCAAACACTTGGGTGGCAATGATTGCACCACTTGGTGTTTTTACAGATATCTCTACTTCAAGGTTTCGGGGCTTCGATTCTATAGTTCTAGAAAACTTGAAAGATATAAAGGAATTCATAGAACCAGAATCAAATAAGACTTTTTCCATTATTGAGTGAGTAATAAGTGTACCTTGTACAACTTCATTATCATGCTCCACCTCCAAAGTAGTGATGGAATAAGCCTTCCCTTGTTCCTTTGGATTTGGTGGTTGCTGACGTTGATTACCCTCGATAACTCAAGGTTTAGTGCACTAACTTACATAGTTCCCTAGCTCCCTACAGTTGTAGCATTGGACCATGAGTGGTTTTCTCCTTTCTTCTGCCACATTCTTCTTCCTTTTCATGTATTTTAGACACTCTTGAGCATGGTGTCCTTCTTTCCCACACATGAAGAACTTCCCCGTCCCTTTGAGGCAGTTCCTATGGTGCAACTTCCAAAAATTTTGGCATGTGGGTCATTGAGTTTTCTTCACACTTTTGTCATTAGATCCTCCAGCTTGAAACTCCATATTTCGTTTCATGTCCCCATAGCCATGGGACCATTCTATAAACTCCATCTCCACTTTGAGGGCACATCAAACAACTTCTTCATAACTCCCAAAGTCTCAAATTTCAATAGACTTTAGAAGGTGTGGTTTTAATTCACCAAATAATATATCAATTTTTCTATAATTGTTGATAACAAAACCTGAAGTGTACCTTGAAAGCCTTGTGACATTCGCTTCATAGGTTGTGACAGATTCTTCTTATTTTTTCTTAAGCTCTATGAATTCTCTCTCCATCTTCGTATGAAGATTTCATAGGAAATACTTATTAAGAAACATTATCTTAATGTATTCCCATTTCATCTCTTCAATTTCTTCCCTTGGCTTGGTGTTCTTAATCAAAGCCCACCATTGATTGGACTCTCCATCTAGACAATAAATAGCTAGAGTCACCTTCTCCGTCTCAAAATAGTGAAGCATAGAAGATATCTTCTCCATGGAGTTGACCCATTGTTCCGCAACTAGTGGATCTGAAGATCCACTAAACTTTGGTGGTCATTGCCACATAAAAAATTTGATAGCCAGTTGCTCCCTCTTTGGTGAAGGCGGACGTTCCCCATTCATAACTTGAGATAATTGGGTAAGCATCGCCCTGAATTTTTGAACTCCACCTCCCAAATCAATGGGGATGTCGTTCAGTAAATCGTTGCATTGGCCCTCGCACGAGTTTTTGGCCTAATTTCTCTTAGTTCCTACCATTTTCTAAAATAGAAAAGGTTAGAACAAAACATAAGTAAAAAAGTCATGAATAAATTATTCATTTAAACAATTTCTACCAAAAACATAACATATGGGATCCCTATCTAAATATTATTGTGTGCATATTTGTACATAGTCTCATGCTATATGTTTCATCTAGGGTTCACTAATCCTAATTCCCAAATTAACTAAACCTTTCCTCTGATACCAACTATAGTGACCCTTCCTTTTCATACATTACTATTACATTATTTTAAGATAAAAAACATAATAGTATTAAAAATAGAGGATCCAAAGGATTAGTGTCTTGGGAAAACTAGGACCATAGATAGCAATTACAACATCAAGCATATACATTTATTTAATTTCTTCTCCTCTAGCTTCTTATTGGCACTTGTCCTCTCCTTAGTAAATGTAGCCACCTGAGGATATACATAAAAATGGCTGAGCTAAAATCCTAGTAAGAGGATAGATAAGAATGATATATCATGGGGTGAGCATAATCATGACATAGGCAAAATATCATGAACATGAGAGGAGCATAAATAAAAGACTTGAAATGTGGCAATGCATAAAAATAAAACATCATGTCTTAGTGTTTAACTACCACACATACTTATGAACCAAGCTAGAATCTTATTCACACATCATTTAACATTTACTCATGAGATTAATCACTTTACCCAATGAATTGGAGTGATGTATAATTCCAGGCACACCCTTCACTTTGAAACATTCAAATTGCGCTATATAATTCCGGGCGCACCCGTCACATTATAACATTATCATTATCATGCTTGTCACATGAAACACATATCCAAATTGAACATAACTAACCCATTTAAAGGAATGGTTTACATCACATAAGAACACATTCATAAACTTTGGGTTCCCAAAAGAAAGAGGTAATAACATACACGTGACAAGAATCGTCCACTTTTAGTGAGAAGTAAAAGGTGTGTTCTAAAAAGAAGAGTTATTTTGGAAATGATTTTGTTTGACAAAAACCCCAGATACAAACATGTATATCCCATAAAAGTAAATACAATGATGAATAAATTATCTTTAAGGAGTAACCATATCAAAAATGGAGTGAAAGAAGGAGAACCCGAAGGATGAAAGTTGGGTTTGAGAATTTCCCCTTACCTTTTATCAGAATGCTTCCTTCTCTTTAATGTCATGTATAATGAAAGTATATTCATTAATTAGAAATACAGAACCTTTTTTACATTAATATGGTTTATTATGATTTCATTATGTAATTTTATGTGCCTTTGGATGACCTATAGATTTTAAAAACATTATTCGTAAATGTTTGTTTTTATGGTTTTCTTGAGTGGTTCACTTGTATTCTTAAATTGAAGTTTGGGTAGAACATGGGTAAACATCCAGATATGATATTACATGTTATTAATGATATTACAGGATATTGACTGATATTATAATGAATCATATTATATCCATGTGTATGAATCATTAGATAAGAATTCAATGATGATTGTTGGGGTTAATTTGAACGGTTTTTCTATCATAAAGAACTTGTTTTATTTTATCACTAGTAATATGGTCATAAGTTATTTCCAAAACTTTAAATAGGAAATAATACATATAAGAAATTCTGGTTCAACCATAAAAATGGTTTAATGACCATATCTGAATGTAGAAATAGAATAAGAAAGCATTTCATTCTTGAAGGTGATAAATTAACACATCACGAACAACCTTCTCTTTAATAAATTAAAAGGAAGAGGGAAAGGGGGTTGGAAGATATAATATCCCATTAGCATCATAAAATTCCAGTATATTTATAATAATGGAGTTAAAATACCATTTTTATGAACATAGGTGGGTATAGATCAATAAATGAACTTGAACTTGAAAGGAAATTAAAGGAGAAGAGGGAGAGAAATTACCTCTTAAATCCTCCTCTTGAGATTATCCTTAAGGAAGCTAGGCTTGGCCTTTTAATGAGACCAGTAGTTCTTGAACGTGGGAGAGGGGCTATGGGAGATGTTTGGGCTGATTTTAGAGAAGTCTTGGAGCTTGAGAGGTGTGATGAAATGAGGGTGTGAAGGGTGGTTTTTATAGTGGAGGGGAGAGGGGTTTCCTTAATATAAAATTCATTAGTTTATTAATTTCCCCTAAGACAAGGAATAGTGAGTATTGAATGACCAAGAATAGTAATTTTATCTTATGATCCTGAATCAAGTAGTATTACATCATTAAAACATCACAAATGACTCTATAATTAGCTTATTTATCTTATTTTTGTAAATTACGGTATTTCACTATTCATCAAAATTTCAAGTATTTCAGAAATATCCTGAAAATTTACCCCAACCATTTTTTGACGTGTAGAATCCAAAAATGAAGTCCATTTTTAAAAAATAATTTTCTAAATATGATTAATTTACTATTTAATAAAATCATGTTTTATTACTAAAAAACAGTTTTAAAACATTCATTTACTTATTCTAAAATATAGGTACATCATACTTTCAGTTGGATTCTTTTTATACTATCATAGTTATGGTTACTATTAATTAGGGTATGTCACTATTCATAATGGTTTGTTACTATTCATAAGGGTGGATTTCTATTCACCAAAAATTATTTTTGTTTTATTAGACTCCAAAAATCATCTTGAACACAACCGTGTATGTCGGATCTTCAAAATTCCAAAAATAGAAGTGACAAACTTATGTTTAAAGGTCACATATCACTTAGTAGTTAATTATGTGGAGTTTTCATGTTATTTTATGACATAATTATAATTAGGGAATTTTCATTGAAAAACTCCGGGTTGTTACAGGTAAAACCATTACACATACAACCTTACTGATTATTTTCTTGATCATTCTCCAGAGGATATTGATTTTCATAATTCCCATACTTTTTATAAATAAAACAATCAATCATCAAGGATACCATACAGATACCATTATTCTCATATATTGTGTTAACTTATCTTTTCATTTCTCTTCACCAATTACTTTCTTTGTGCACTTATTTTCCACAATAAAAACATATTCACGTTCCTCTAAGACATTCATTTGAGTTCTTTTTTTTGAAATTCTAGAAATTTTGGAATCTGAATCTTCTTTACTCCATGGTCTTTATGAAACTCTATATTTCTCTCATTTGGTGTGTTAGAAAACTCACCAAATTTGAGATTATTAATAATATAATGACATATCTAATTAGACATAATCACAAGGAATTACATTCCATCTCTTATTTAAATTGGATTCTAAGGAGGAAAGTCATTTTATTAACTATCAGATTCAATATTAACATGATTTTTTCAGGTTCATACCACTGAAAAAAACTAAAAATCACAGTGTGAGAAAAATAATCATATTGGGAAACCACATAATCATGAAAAAAATTTAAATTATGTATAAATTGTGGAACTATCTTTTATTAAACCTTAGGTTTAACTTAGTTCATTTATTATCTTTACTGAAAAATTAGGATTCTATGTTATACTTAGACTTATATCTAGGTCTATAACTAAAGTTTTCTCATCCAAGTATCCAAAGGTTAACTAAACCTTTCTTTGATACCAACTATAATGACCCGTACTTTTCATGTATAGATATTACATATAAATAGATAAATATTCTTTACATAACATAACAAACCATGCTAGATTTGTAAGGGTATAGTATCTTTAGAAACTTGGAAACATAAAAAAACTAGTTTATAATAGTTTTACATAATTTCCTACTTATTTCTTCATAACAAAAACCCTTCTTAGATATATCATACTTAATATATTTGTTCATAACATGGGGAAATAAAAATAAGAAAATGGTGGTCTTAGATGCTCAGTAAGGGTAAACAAGGGAGATATTAATGATTATATAAGAAAAACATGAGCATAATGATATAATCACATGATATTAACATTTTAAATCCAAAACACACAGATAAAATATCATAATATTTATTCATGGAATAAATATTTTCATTTTCTAAGACATGACTCATAAGTAAATCAATGAATGTTAGCCATGTGAGTATAGAATTTTCATAAAACATGGAATTGTGTAATACACATAATATTAAAAAATAATTTCCTCTGTATTCAAGGCTCTTTTCCAATACTACCATAGTGGAATGGTTCACTACCCAAACCATCATAGTTTTAAAGTTTCACAACCAAGACTATCAAAGTAGACAAAGTACCCTATTGAACTAGGTTTACTCCCCATTCCAATCCTATTTATCTCATGAGATATCAAGCTTTGCCCAATGAATTATAGGGATATATAGGTCTCACTAGTCACACAGTTAAAATCATATGTATTTATTCAAAAATATCATAAAATATTCATCATATCATTTACCATGAAAAGAAATAGGTTTCATAAATATTTCATCATAGCATAACCCATGAAAAAGAAATGGGTTTCATAAACATATTGTCATTATAAACATAAACCATACATAGAAATAATAATTATGGTATCCTTAGATCATATCCCTAGTAAATCATAATTGATATCATGTCTTGTTGTATTTGATTAATACAAATACCATTAAAATATTATTAAAATATTCTTGAGGAAAATATCCTTGCTATTTTGAAATTATTTATTTAAAAATATTGTGAAATTATAATGGAAAAAATATCATTGAAATGAAAAATTTAAACATGTAAAGGAATATTCAAGGAAAAATATTTTAATTATTTTAGGAACACTCATGTATTCCATATAATTTAAAAAAACATTCCTTCAATACTTTTTTCAGAAAAGTCACAAAGTGCCACATTTGGAGAATGAAAAAAGTTTCATTTCAAACTATTTATTAAAAATTCAAACATGGGTAAAAATGAATTTAAAAAATCATAGTATAATAGTAAAAACCTTATTTAAAACATTTTTAGAAATTATGGTTATAGAAGAAAAATATTTTTTGACTAAAGATAGAAATGAAATAAATTTTCCTTAAAAACATATTTTCAATCTCTTAATTACTTAAGCTGAAGAAAATGAATGAAAAACTTTTATTTTAAAGAAATAACCAGAGGATAAAAAAATCATGCATTTATTTAAAGGTAAATCAGAATATTTTATCATTGAAAACATAATCACAAACAATCCTGATAAATAATAAAATTATAACATAAAACCATTACCACTTAGATAAATTTTGAATCATAATCCCCATGAATGTTATATGGAGATTTATATCCCATAGGTTTCTTAATAATAATCATAAAATGCATTCATGGTCATTATATACAACACACAAAAGAAATAAGTGGTGTATAAGGCTTGAGTCCCATAGAAATAAATGTGAGATGAAAATCCCTTACCGCTTTGGTAATATTTTGAATTATAAGACCCATTAAATTATAAAATAAAATGAAACTTTAAATATCATAAAAATAATGATATTAATTATAAAAAATATTAAATGGGTATTATATACACTAAAAAATAAATGAGTAGTGAATATGGCATATGTATCCCAGAAATAAAAGAGTGATTAGAAATACATTACCTTAGGTTCGACCTCCTTCGTATTCATTATAATCTACTATATAATAAATATAGATTTATTTTAAATATATTACATAAAAATACTCATATATATAATACTATATATTATTTACTCGCAACCTTTTATCACCCATTTATTAACAAGTCTTTATTAATATAATTGTTCCAGGTGATATCCACTTCGTTTTTCACATATTTTTTGGTTTAGTAGTTTTGGTCCTTGTATTTTAATCATTGATCCATGATATTAAAAATTATAATCATGATATAAATATAATATATATTCATTATATACATTCTTATATTCATTCATAAAATTATATATAGAAAAATTAACTACACCGTTCATGGAGATGATAGGTAATACATACGCATGAACGTTGTTTTCATTTTTTTTACTAATAGAATGAAAGAAATTTAAATATTAAATACCATTAAATAATTATTATTATATCATATATATTGATTAAATCTATCCTTATTACCATCCAAGTAAAATAGAAATTAAAAATGAATCATATCGCTTCGTGGAGGTGGTTGTCCACACGTACGCATGATCGACTTTATCATTTTCCAACGATTTGGAAGGTAAGAAGGTAGGTATGATATTGTCATTAAATAAGAATAATTATTTAATTATTATAATATATTAACATTAACACCATTATAATACACATCCATAAAATATGGTGATGAGTAATGAATTGTATCGTTATGGGGAGACTATAAATCATGTGTACCCACAAGTGATATCTTCAATTAGCATTTGATGGAAAGAGGGTGAATAAATGTAGTTTAATAGTAATAATAAAATTTTATTATATTAAGGGTAATTAATTTATTATTTTATGAATAATATTTCATATTTATAGGAGGTAAATAATAATTAAAAATAAAGTTATCGATTAAGGCAATTACCTCTTCTTTGAAATAACTCCTTTAGATATCCTCTTAATAACTATAGGGTTGGTATTTTGGGAAGAAAAGAACATATATAATGTGTATAGTGGAGTGTATAAGATAAATTGGTATATTTTTGTTGATATATAAGATTCAAAGTAATTTTAAGGGGTGAAATGAGGGGTACCCTTTTATAATTTAGGAGAGGGGCACCCTTGGAATTTCTAAAAATATTAAATTAATATAATTAATTTTGGTATCAAAATGGCTCAAAATTAATAATATTAGAATATAATATGATTATTAGTCACAATAATTTCATATAATAAAAATGGGGCAAGTTTGGATAATATTTTTAAGCTTATCTTTTTGTTTTAACTCTTCGTTAATCCTTTTGACAATTATAGTAATAGTAATGTTTTCTACACTTTAAGGGTAGATAATGTTACTATAAAATGCCAAAAGACCAATAAATGAACCCTGTTTTATTTATAAAACTATATTAAATTAATATTTCTAAATATATGTTTTTTATTAATTTTATATCATTTAATAAAATATTATGTATTATAAAATATCATTTTTATCATTTTTCACACTATTCAATTAATTTGAGTTTAAATACTTCAAGAAAAAGGGTGGATTTGAATATGATTATTTAAAATAAAACTAATGTGTCATATTCATATAAATAATTCAAGTCATGTATTAAAATACTCAAACTATAATAATTTTAATATTTTTAAAATCATTTTATATATATATTTATTAATTTGAGAAATATTCCATCGATGTTTCATAAGCACTTAAGGTCATTATATAATTGATAAAAATTATAAATAAGCTAATATTATAAAAATATTTTTATTAAACTCAAAATAGACACTTATATTCATTCATAAATATCCCTTTTCCCTATGTGGAGACATAAGATATATTTAAAACTAAGAGAGTTATATTTTGTAACTTTCTTTGTTTCAAATATTATATTGGTCATTTTCATGGAAAAATGTCCACTAAATAACTAAATTTTTAGAATAAGGTGATATGGGTCATCATTCCTTCATCAAATAATTATTATTATGAAAAATTATATCCTTATCACTTATTTTTAACCTTGATTAACCTGATTTTCCCTTTACTGGGGTGATAAATTTTAACATGGTTACTATTCGTATCAACCAAAAATAAAAGGTTCATATTTATCAAATTTGAACCTCATAATTAAAAATATGGAATTAATTTTTTTAAATTAAATTTATTTAATTAGAATAAATTAATTTTAAAAATAAGACTGCAACACATGATGAAAACAACTTTTTAGAAAAAAAATACATTTTTAAGCTTAAAACTTGGTTTATTCTTATCTTATGCTTAGAAAAAAAATATTAAAGAATTTTATTTAATATAATATATATATCATTAAAATCATTCAATAATATCAATTAGTTTAATTTATTAAAATAAAAACATATTACGTTCATAAAAATAGTTTTTCAGGAAAATACATTTTTATGTATAAAAAATGTTGGTATACTAAATTTAAACATGAAATTTATTCTAATTTAATTAATTGTATCATTTAGAATATAATAAAACTAATTTTACTTTTATACCATTTTACAAAAAAAATGTAAATTTGTACATACAATTTTCAATAATATTGTCATTTTTTTACTATTTACAGGAAAATAATATTTTTCAAAAAATCAAAAAAAAATCCTAAGATAATTTTAATATACTTATTTAAAAATTATTTTCATTTTATAAAATAAAATTTATAAAAGTTTTATTAATAAATCATAATATTTTATCAAAAAAATTAGTAAAAATATATTTCAAAGGAAATGTATTTTCGAAGAATAAAACGACTTTACTAAAAATTGAGTGATTATTTACTAAGAATTTGTCAATAAATTTATATTGAGTAGGAAATTTTTATATATTTTATATATTATCTTATCCTATTAATACCTACTAATTTAATGATTAGGTTATAACTATCACAAATAAAAATATTTTAATAGTATATCATGGTTCGTTTAAACTCGATGTTGTATGTAGCACAAGATCTTGATGACATAATTTTTTTTAAAAAGAAGTGTTTTATAAAATATAAAGGTGTTACAAAAAATAATATAATTAATTATATAATAATACTAATTGGTCATTTTTCTTGAAAATAGAAATAAATTTTTATACATTGTTATCATTTTCATTTCCAAATAATTATATTTTCATATATATCCATATATATTTATTTTATTGGAATGTTAATTTAAGAATTTTGGTTTTTATATATAAATTTTTCTTCTGTAGATGTGTTACAATAAGTTTTGGGTGCTTCATTTCACATTTATAGTATGTATGTTTTCATTTTTTACGTTAATTTACTTTAATTTTTTTGTATGTATGTTCTCTAATCTGTTTATTTTTTAATTAAAAAATAATTTTTTATATATCATATTATAAATTAATTTTTAGTAGCATCCAGTGTGTCTTCTAGAATAAATAGAAGTTCTTATAGAGTGGTTTGATCTTGGGGATCTTGTTCTTGGATCTGCTATTTGATGAAACGTTTCTTTCAGTTGGAGAGGTTGTGAGTGCACCGGTTCTTCAGCTGGGGCATATAACATGAGACGTCAAAATATTACCTATGACAACTCATGAATGGAAATAATTCCCCCTATGATATGATAGAAAAATTATGGAGGAATATTCAGGTAAAATTACTATTTAATTTTTCATGATAGTCTTTTATTATTATCATGTCCACTGAAAATCTTTTTTTTTTAACAGGACAATTTGAAATCCTTTCTATATGAGTTTTAGGAAATTTTAATTACCAAATACTGAAAGTTATGTAATAATTACAAGGGAAGGGTGAAGAGTGGCTATTAAGTACTATTTTTTGGTGTTTATAACATCATATAGTGAATCCCTTCAGGGGTTCCTTGCACCCAGTGGTGGGATTTGGTTTCATTTTGGTTTAGTGATGCACTCATATTAAAATGTATTCATTTTAATAAATAAATGATTGTAATGTTACATGTATCTAATAAATAAATAAGTTGAATGTAGATCAATTCTGGTCATTATTCAAGTAATCTGGTGCTGTAAAGAATGCCTTCTAGACTTAGAACTTAGAATATGTCTCTATTTAGATATAATGTAATTTTAGAGTTCATATATCATTCATATATTTAAAATGTTGTATTATAACATGAATATAAGTATGTAATTAGTGTTCATCTTTACTATAGTCACACCAGTGAGGTGATCCGACTGATTGAATATTGGTATGAATGAGGACTCATTGGGTGGGTGATACAAATGTTTATATCAATATAGTAATCAAATTATTTAATAAAAAATATATTTTTTATTTTATAGAAATTATTCACATTTTTTCATTAATCAATTATTTATATTCATTCGGCTCAGTTAAACACTAATTAAGAAGATCTACCAAAGGAGAAACAATATAGTACCCTGTGAAGATATGAAATAATTTTATCATGTTGTGGGTGTGAGGTTCATGGTTACTCAGTGACCAATGGAATAAGTGTCCCATGATGTGCATGTAATTGTCAAAAATAGAAAAAATGACTGTGAATTGATTTGACATCATAGGAAAACAATATTTTAATTATTTTTAACATTTATGAGAAGAAAATACATTAATATAAAGTGTGTTTTGTAGCAAAACAAACTGAAATACCATCTGAAATGACATTTAAACTGATCATTGCTAGCCCAAAGGGCATTCCCAATCCCCACAGGCTGGAAAATAGTGACTGGGCATATAGAAACATCCTTTGTAAATGATTTTCCCCAATAACAATATGACACAACCAAATAATACAATGGAAACATAAAACAAAATAGAACAACCAAGTCCTCCTGGTAGAACTAATAAAAAATATACAAAAACCCTATAACATAAAAAGTAAAACACAACTATGATCACCAATCTTCTAGTGGTACTAGACCACTCACTATGTCCCAAGTCACCTACCCTTATCCAACCATGAACGAACCCACAAAGGAAGATTAATATATCCAAATTACATGTTATAGAAACATAAATTTTATAAACATAGAATATTTGATGTAGGATCTGAGATAATAGATCTCAGTAGGATTCCAACAAGGAGTCTATGAAATTTCTCAACCAAGAAATTTAGATATGAATGTTTGAAAAAAAGATTAAGAAAACATGTGTTTCAGTTATAAATAAATATAGAAGAACATAGCACATTTTTAAAAAAAATAAAGAGCCATAGAGTCTGTTAATGAGAAAACATAGTCCAAACCAAAATTTCTTCTATTAAAAAATCCATTTAATAAATATCAAGATGAAAACATGTAAAAATACCATTTTAATAAAATAAACCCTTTTTAAGAAAGCTTTGAAAATGGTTCCACAAGATAAGGATAACAATACATAAGGAAACTATGAGCTAGTAACACATATCACAGAACAACATCACGTAGAAAGGGAAGATGCATAGATAAAGATAGTACCTCATAGAAATAAATGGTATAATAAATTAATTCAAAAATGGAAACTCTAGTGTCGACTAATGATTGAGGGATCATAGTCCTCGAAATCCTATTTTGTTATTTTTAAAATTCCACTTTATGGTTTAGTGGTAACCTCAAATTCAAATAGGATACAAACAAAACCCATAAACACTTATATTTCAAAATTAAAATTCCAAAAATCAATAAAAACATAGATTTGAAATTTAAAATTCAATAAAATCTATACATTGATCCCAACTCCACCGAGTAGTCTCAGGCTATGATATATTGAGCAGTGAGCCACCTTGAGCCACACCCCATGACACTCAAGCTCATCATCATCCTCTACACTTCACCAGTGATAACCTATCATCCATCATCCCACCACAACAAACAAAAATCAAGTATTTTCACCATCAACTTTGTCTCTCCACTATAGTTCACTTCACTGAATATCCTCACCTTTCCAGTGGGATCACCAATTACACTGGAGAAACCCAAACCACATTCTCCCAAATACATTAGAGTAGGAAACACTTTCATCTATAAAATAGAAAACAAAATATTGAAGAAAAACCATCTTCATCTATTAAACTATATGGAGGAATGCCAATAGGGTCCCAAAGGATAAGACTCCTATGTTGGTCGCTTCTCATAGAAACTATTAGTCGCTCAATAAAAACATTCCAAAACATCCTGAGAGACCACTAGACTAGACTTACTAGGAAGGGATAATTGCAAGAACCCAGTTCTTATTTTTAGGTATGGGCTTCTTCTTTTCTCTTTTCCTTAAGTGTTTTTGATAAAATATGGAAAATGGGGAAAAATCCTAAATTTTAAAACTATACGTCGTGTAATTTTTCCACACGTCGTGTACTTTTGGCCTTGTGGGATGGGTACATGGGGCGTTCAGCCATGTCGGAGATAAGAAATGTAGGAACTGACTACATTCCTTGTAGTGGTACCTTACATGCCGTGTAGTCAGACGACATACTTAAACAGTAAGGAAGTGGAGTTGCCGCCAGCTGGGCGACAGTACACGCCGTGTACTCGAGCGTACATATCGTGTACTCATGTCAACGGATGAACAGTGTGGAGGTGCCGCCAAAGGAACAGTTAGATGAAATAAGTACATGTCATGTAATCAAAAGTGCACCCCGTGTACTTTGTTTTTTCGGCTTAAAATAGGCAGTAGCCTCCTCATTTGGCATAGGAGGCATTTGAGCCGTTTTGGAGCCAAGGAGGACGGTCGAACCTTTAAAGATCCGTCGGGTGTTCCTCTGTAATCCGATTCGGGTTCGGACGATCTCGTTGGAACTGCATGGGTAAGCCCTCTCTTCTCTTAGCATATCTCTTAACAATTCTTTCCTGTTGGAGAGTTATTTATGTTTGAATTAGTTTTATTCTTCATCAGATCTACATCGTTCTTGGGCGTTTCTGGAGTCGGCGTTCGAGTATAATGCTCGTTGACGTATAAGGTAGGTGGCTTGGTGTAAATTTCCATCTGTCGTGCGTTTTTGTGCGTTTACGGGCCACAAACCCATGTTGGGGTGTCGTGTGGCTGAGGATGTTGCTATATTTAATGCCTAGAATTGCATAGGTGATTAAATTGTGATAATAATATGCTTGTTGGGATCGTTTCTTGGATCCAGAACTACCCTGGGGTGTGTCTCTCTGTTTAGCCGTTTGGCCAGGATACCCGAGGGTATGCCTTTAATGTAGTAATTGAAGAATTGCCTTGCGTGGAATTGCTTGTTTACTGTATTTTGATATATTGGGAATGACCCGGTTACCTGTTTAGCCTGAGGGCGTTGTTGTGATTATCTTGTAGGCACTACACTATTTAGCCTGTGGGCAGTAGTTATTTTAGCCTGAGGGTAACTTATTCCGTGCTTGTGGGCAGCCGACTCTATGCCTGTGGGCGACACTACCTACGCCTGAGGGAAAACTCTGTTATGCCTGAGGGAAGATTCTTGTGTTGGATACTCATTACCTGAGGGTAGGATTTTACGTGTCTGAGGACACTAGTTGTTTACTTAGAAATGAACTATGGTGATTTATTATATAAAATGGATTAAATGAATAATTAAATGGAAATTTAACTGTTAAGTTAGTTACTTTTTAGTACTGCTTACTTTATTGCATTTTACCACTGCACACTATTGTTGCATGTTAGCACACAGTTGGGCACGGCCCTTTGGTGGGTGCCTACTGAGATATATTTCTCACACCCTGTTTGGGTCACGCTTTTCGGCCCAAACAGATTACGTTTCTGCAGGTGTGGATAGGGGAAATAGTCCCTATATAGGTACTTGACTGTTGCTGTAGAGTAGGAGGGCATGGGATTGAGCCTAGGCTCGCGATGCCGCTGCCAGCTGTTTTGCTTGTTTTGTTGTACTCTGCATTTGGTTGTACTGTATTGATGTATAACATGTTATGGCTGTTTTCTTAGAACTTGAGACATGTAGCATCATTATTTATATACTATTGGTTATATCCACTGCTGTTGTTTATTTCAGTTGTGTATGGTTTACTACTTCCGCTGTTTGTTTTATGTTTTATTTTGTATTCCACTGCACTACACTTTGACAAATGAGGGCATAGTTTCCCCACTATCAGACCTGGGCCCTTGCTACTAGTCGGCAGCCTCTGGCATTTGGGGAAATGCGCTTGAGGTCACGTGGCGAACCGGGTTCGGGGCACCCGTTGCGTGGCACCCGGATCCGGGACATTACAAAGTGGTATCAGAGGAGTTTTTTTCCTTGACTTACTGTTTAGAGCCGTAGTCAGGGATAGGACAAACGGTAGTTGGTAATAATCTGTGCTCGGGCGTAGCTAACCCGTGTATAGGGAAAAGCAAGTCTACCTCGTATTTTTCAATTCTTTTGATTTTTCAAATTTTCCAATTGATATGTTTTCACCGTTGGGTGATGCACTTTTAGATTGTGTAGTTTATATTTTATCTATGGGTTATATTTAGTTGCAACCCGATGAGATGAGGGTATTCCGTCTCATGCATCATATAGGCACATTCTAGGTATCACATGTCATGCATAGTTTCCATGCCATGTAGGTGTATTAGAAATTACATGTTGTTGTGATAGTTGTTGTGATAGAAAAGAATGATGTTGTGATAGTTGTTTGATAAATACCAACTTTGTGATAGGGTATTTTCTTGTGTGAGCCTGGTTATAGAATGGACGCCAAAATTTGGTTTTTGGGGAGTATGGGCCCTCATTGACCGGAATTTGGTGGCTCATTGACTATTTATTTTGGTTATAACACAGATAAGCTGTCAAAATTTGATTCGTGGGGAGTATGGGCCTCACGGGTCGTAATTTGACACTTAGGTGTTGTTTTTCGGTATTCTATGGGTTCCGAGGAAGTTGCTGAGGCATACCATCCGGAAACCCAGTATACACGTCCTGTATGGCCTTCTCTTAGGGAAGAAAAATGAACTTTTTAAGTACACACTGTGTACTCTGAGTACACGCCATGTAGTCTCTTCCCCTGTCACAAACTGTATGGGTGGCGACACGGGGTATGGAAGGCTTGGGTAAAACACGTCGTGTACCGAATGTACACGCCGTGTAGTGTTGACCCGGAGTCCGGTCGTGTAACTAACAACACGGGTCGGTGAACTCCTTGACAGAACACGTCGTTTTAATGATGAACATGTCGTGTAGTGTGACCAGGGGACACGGTTGTGTAACAAACAACACGGGTCGGTGTCACCTCTCCCTGAACACGCCGTGTACCTATGGGACACGCCGTGTAGTCTTGTTCGAGGAAAGACTATGTGGAGTTAGCCATGTGGATAGGAAAACGGGGTGCTATACACGCTGTGTACGGGTGTAACACACAGTGTAGTGTCAAGCCGAGTAGTCGGTCGGGTCACAGATGACATGGGCAGTTGGAAAATAACACCGTACACACCGTGTAGTCTTGTTCAACGAAAGTCGTGTGGATTAGCCGTGAATAAGGACCCAGGAAGGGGAAGCGAAGTCAAGTACACGCCGTGTAGTCAGTGTACACGCCATGTAGTCTTGTTTTTCAAATTTTGAAATTCCTTATTCCTCTTGTTCCTTTATGATTTCTTCGTTTCGATCTTAATAATCTTAAATCTGAGGCGTGCTTTTATCCTTGTAGTGTCATGCTGCCTAGACGACCGTGAGTTATTCGCCAGGAGAGCGCCGACAATTATACTCCAGAGATGGTGGGACATGGGCTACCATTTGATCCTCCAACAGAGCCAGATGTGGCGCCAGCTGCTATACCGGACACAGGCATGGAGGCACAGTTCTGTGAAGGCTTTATGCGATTCATGCAGATCTTTCAAGGAGCATCGCAGGCTGCTACATCTATGGCCGAGCTGACACGTATCTTTCAGCAGCAGCATCCGCCTACGTTTTCATGGGATGGCGGACCACAAGCTGTAGAGTCATGGCTAGGATCGATGTAGACTATTTTAGAGCATCTTGCGATGCCTCCAGGGCGGAGGGTCAAGCTCGCGACTTACATGCTGCGTGATTCCGCCAAGAGGTGGTGGGATGTTACCACCCAGTCAGAGCATCACAGAGACATGGCGTGGGAAGATTTTCAGGCAGTCTTTTATGAATTCTTCTTTCCCAAGACGTTGAGGGCAGATAGAGCTCGAGAGTTCATGAATCTGTAGCAGGGCGCTATGTCGGTGACGGATTATTCTTCTCATTTTACGGAGCTTCAGCATTTTTCACCCGTGTTAGTGGGTGATGAGACGTTGAGAGCCAGACGTTTTGAGTATGGTCTTCGGTATGACATCCGAGCGCTGGTGAATGTTTTCAGGTTTCCTAATGTACACATGATTGTGAACCACGCGTTGATTACAGAGAGGAACTTGTGGGAATCGAGCGGTGTGGGCCAGGGAGGTTTAGCACCAGTTACTGGTACTATTTCTGCTGGCAAGAGGAAGAGACAGATGGACTTATCTCAGGGCGGCAGTACCAGTCAGAATAATGCTTCTGGTGGCCAGGTTATGTGCTATCGGTGTGGTAGAGAGGGGCACAAGAGGCCACAGTGTCCATGAGACCCAGTGGAGTGTCGAGCTTGCGGCAAGATTGGTCATCTGTAGCGCTTTTGTAGGGCATTTCCACCAGTGTCTAGTGAAAGGGGTTCTGTGCAGACTCTGCGTGGGGGAGCAGGACCAGTGGATTCTTACCAGTCAGGGAACTAGAACGCATCAGGGCATGTAGACAGAGATGGTGGTCATGGCCATAGTAGCCAGACGCCAGGATCTCAGAGGTAACAAGGTGGGACAGCTCAGGGTAGCCAGGCTGTGTCGCAGGGCCACGACACTGGGCAGGCATATGCAGTGCAACAGACCCAGCTGAAGCAGGATCCCAGACCTTGTACAGTTAGAGGTATTATTCTAGTAGCTTTTGTCTTGTCTTCAGTACTTTTTGATACGGGTGCTACGCATAGTTTCATATCTGTACCCATTGTGGAGATCCTTGGGCTCTGTGTTTCTACTTCTTCGGATATTATAACGCTAGACATGCCGTTGGGGACTAGGACAGAAAGTGTGCATCAGTGTAAGGAGTGCCCCCTTGAGGTTGGAGGGTGTCACTTCCTTTGGGACCTCTATGTCTTAGAGATGACGAGCTATGACATCATTCTCGGGATGGAATGGTTGGTTCTATTTCGAGACTTTGTAGACTGCTATCGTCGCAGGGTGCATTTCACGTCACCAAAGGGCGGAGAGTTTCTATACAAGGGCGAATGGGATATTCAGGCGACTCGAGATGGACCAGAGCATCATGGGAGAGGTGGAGTCACATCCCAGATTGCGAGCTTATATCTGGATGATCAGAGAACTTGTCATACGGATTTCCCTCCAGTTTTTGATCGTTTCAGGGATGTCTTGCCGGACAACTTTTCAGGTCTACGTCTGGTGCGTGAGGTGGATTTCTCTATTGAGCTAGTTCCAGGAGCAGCACTGGTGTCCATTACTCCTTATAGGATGGCCACGCCTGAGTTTCAGGAGATCAAGAGGCAGTTAGAGGAGTTACAGGCGAAGGGCTTTATCCGACCCAGTACTTCTCCTTGGGGTTCTCCAGTCCTTTTTGCAAATAAGGCGGATGGTACCCTTAGACTTTGCATGGATTATCGGAAGCTGAACCAGTTGATGGTTAAGAACCGATATCCCTTGCCGAGGATTGATGATCTATTTGATCAGCTTCATGGAGAACGATTTTTCTTTAAGATTGACTTGAGGTCAGGATATCATCAGCTGCGCGTGAGACCATCAGATATACCACTTACATCTTTTTGGAGCAGATATGGTCTGTATGAGTATTTGGTTATGCCGTTCGGACTCACGAACGCGCCAGCAGTTTTCATGGCTCTAATTAATCGTGTGTTCCATACGTATCTTGATTCTTTTTTGGTAGTATTCATGGACAACATCTTGGTGTACTCTCGCACTCGACACAACCATGCCACCCATCTTGAGATCGTATTGAGTACACTGAGAGAGCATCGACTGTATGCTAAGCTCTTGAAGTGCCTCTTTTGGATGGAACATATTCACTTCTTGGGTCATATTATCTCAGAGGCAGGAGTTGCAGTAGACACATAGAAGTTGAGAGCAGTAGTTTCCTGGGAGCAGCCTAAGAACGTGTTTGAGATACAGAGTTTCCTAGGCCTGGTAGGTTACTACAGATGCTTCATACAGGACTTCTCCTGCTTAGCAGCACCATTGACGGGACTGACTAAGAAGGGTGTGAAGTTCATATGGTCAGAAGCATGCGGGATAGATTTTCAGTACCTGAATGGAAGGTTGACATCAGCACCGATCCTAATACTCCCAGATCAAAGGAAGAGCTATACAGTTTACTATGATGCATCAAGTATTGGGCTGGGGGCAGTTTTGATGCAAGGCGATCGAGTCATTGCGTACGGGTCTCGGCAGTTGAGGCCACTTGAGAGGAATTACCTGACGCATGATCTTGAGTTGGCTGCAGTTCTTCATGCGTTGCGTTTTTGGAGACATTATCTATTGGCAGAGAATTTTGTGGTTTTCACCGACCACAAAAGCCTCAAGTATATTTTTACTCAGCGTGATCTGAATCTGAGGTAGAGAAGGTGGGTCGAGTTCCCTCAGACCTTCGATTTTGAGATTGCCTATACACCTGGTAAAGGTAATACAGTAGCTGATGCATTGAGTAGGAAGACTCAGATACAGGCAGTGCAGCAGGCTAGTGGTGAGTGGCAGCTCATGGCCTTGTTCTCTGAGATGCATCTGGAGGTGCATGATGGTCAGGGGCAGACTTATCTTTCTTCTTTAGCTGTGACTTCTACCCTCCTGGACAGAGTGAGGATGAGGCAGTTATTGGATTCAGAAGGCTTAGTTCTGCAGGAGTCGGTGGCAAGTGAAGACCCTCCTCCTGGGTGGACGATAGGAGATGATGAGGTCTTGCATTTCCATGGATGAGTATGGGTTCCAGGGGATATACACAATGAGCTGATGCGGGAGTATCATGCTTCAGCTTGGACAGTTCATCCCGGGGTTACCAAGATGTACCATGACTTGAGGCGTCAGTACTGGTGGCCGGGTATGAAGAGAGATGTATCTGGGTTTGTTATGAGATGTTCCACCTGTCAGCAGGTGAAGGCAGAGCATCAGAGACCAGCTGGACTGTTACAGCAGTTACCCATTCCAGAGTGGAAATGGTATGATTTCGTGATGGATTTCATGATTGGATTGTCGAGGTCACCTCAAGTCAATGACGCCATGTGGGTTGTTGTGGATAGACTCATGAAGGTAGCTCACTTCTTGCCGATGAAGGATACCTTCATTGAGGATGAGCTCGGATGACTGTATATCTGAGAGATCGTACGTCTTCATGGGGTCCCTCGTTCTATCGTTTCAGATAGGGATGCCTGCTTTATGTCTCGTTTCTGGAAGAGTTTTCAGAGGGCGCTGGGTACACAGGTGCTTCTGAGCACAACATACCACCCCCAGACAAATGGCCATTCGGAGCGTACAATACAGGTGCTAGAGGAAATTCTACATGCATGCGTCCTAGACTTTGGGGGATCTTGGGAGAAGCATATACCCTTAGTCGAGTTTGCCTATAACAATAGTTTTTAGGCGACTATAGAGATTTCACCATATGAGGATTTATATGGTAGGCCATGTCGATCACCTTTGTGCTGGTTAGAGGTGGGTGAGGAAGCTTTACTAGGACCACAACTCATGCTAGAGACATCTGAGCAGGTCTAGTTGATTCAGAAGCGGATGGCTACCGCGCAGTCTCGTCATAAGTCTTATGATGATCGCCGCAGACGGCCTTTGGAGTTCGTGGTCGGGGATCAGGTTTTTCTACGTGTTTCACCGAGGCTGTGACACAAGAGAATCAGGAGATAGGGTAAGCTTTCACTGAGGTATGTGGATCCATTCGAGATTCTGGATAGAGTCAGGCTGGTTGCCTATCGGTTGCAGTTACCGCAGTGATACCGAGCCATGCACGAAGTCTTCCACGTGTCTCAGTTGTGCCGCTATCATTCAGACCCATCTCACGTTTTTCATCCTGAGTAGTTTGAGCTTCAGTATGATGCGTCCTTTGAGGAGCATCTGATCCGTATCCTTGACAGGAGCACGAAGGTTCTCTGAGGTCGGTCAGTTCCTCTCGTACGGGTGCTATGAAATCATGGCCAAGTGCAGGACGAGACCTGGGAGCGTGAGGTCAACGTACGTGCTCAGTGCCCAGAGCTGTTCTAAGCTATATCTTCGCCACCCTGTCAAGGGAAATTTGGGGAAGAATTTCTGTAAGGGGGGACGTTTTTAAGAACACGGTTCTTATTTTGAGGTATGTGCTTCTTCTTTTCTCTTTTCCTTAAGTGTTTTTGAGAAAATATTGAAAATGGGGGAAAATCCTAAATTTTGAAACTACATGCCATGTACTTTTTCCACATGCCATGTACTTTTGGCCATGTGGGATGGGTACACGGGGCGTGTAGCCATGTCGGAGACGAGGGGTGTAGGAACCGACTACACGTCGTGTAGTGGTACCTTACACGCTGTGTAGTCAGTCGGAAGACTTAAACAGTAAGGCGGTGGAGTCACCACCAGCTGGGCGATAGTACACGCTGTGTACTCGAGAGTATAAGTCGTGTACTCATGTCGACGGATGAACAGTGTGGCAGTGCCGCCAAAGGAACAGATAAATGAAGGAAGTACACGCCGTGTACTCAAAAGTACACGCCGTGTACTTTGTTTTTTCAGCTTAAAACAGGAAGTAGCCTCCTCATTTGGCAGAGGAGGCATTTGAGCCGTTTTGGAGCCAAGGAGGACAGCCGAACCTTTGATGATCTGTCGGGTGTTCATCTGGAATCTGATTCAGCTTCGAATGATCTCGTTGGAACCGCACGGGTATGAAATCTCTTCTCCTAGTGTATCTCTTGACAATTATTTCTCATTGGAGAGTTATTTACATTTGAATGGGTTTTCTTCTTTGTCAGATCTATGTCGTTCTTGGGAGTTTCTGGAGTCGGCATTTAAGTATAACGCTTGTTGACGTATAAGGTATGTGGCTTGGTGTAAATTTCCAACTGTCGTCCATTTTTGTACGTTTTTGTGCCACGAACCCATGTTGGGGTGTCGTGTGGCTGAGGTCGTTGCTATATTTAATGCCTAAAATTACATAGGTGATTAAATTGGGATAATAAAATGATGGTTGGGATCGTTGCTTGGATCTGGAACCACCTCGGGGGTGTGTTTCTTTGTTTAGCCATTTGACCAGGATACCCGAGGGTATGCCATTAATGTAGTAATTGTAGAATTTCCTTGAGAGCAATTGCTTGTTTACTGCATTTTGATATGTTAGGCATGTCCCGGTTACCTGTTTAGCATGAGGGCATTGTTGTGATTAGCTTGTGGGCACTGCACTATTTAGCCTGTGGGCAGTAGTTATTTCGGCCTAAGGGCAACTTCTTTTGTGCCTATGGGTAGCTGACTTTGCGCCTGTGGGTGTCACTACCTACGCCTGAGGGAAAACTCTGTTATGCCTGAGGGCAGATTCTTGTGTTGGATACTTGTTACCTGAGGGTAAGAGTTTACGTTTCTGAGGACACTAGTTGTTTACTTAGAAATGCATTGTGGTGATTTCTTATATAAAGTGGATTAAATGAATAATTAAATGGAAATTTAACTGTTAAGTTAGTTACTTTGTAGTACTGCTTACTTTATTGCATTTTACCATTGCACACTATTGTTGCATGTTAGCACGCAGTTGGGCATGGGCCTTTGGTGGGTGCCTACTGAGATATATTTCTCACACCCTGTTTGGGTCATGCTTTTCGGCTCAAACAGATTATGTTTCTACAGGTGTGGATAGGGTCAATAGTCCCTATACAGGTACTTGATTATTGCTGTGGAGTAGGAGGGCATGCGACTGAGCCTAGGCTCGCGATGCCGCTGCCAGCTGTTTTGCTTGTTTTGATGTACTCTACATTTGGTTGTACTGTATTGATGCATAACATGTTCTGGCTGTTTTCTTATAAATTCATACATGTAGCATCATTATTTATATACTGTTGGTTATATCCACTACTGTTGTTTATTTCATTTGTGTATGGTTTACTGCTTCTGCTGTTTGTTGTATGTTTTATTTTGTATTTCGCTGCACTACTCTTTGACAAATGAGGACATAGTTTCCACACTATCAGACCTGGGCCCTCGCTGCTAGTCGGCAGCCTCTAGCATTTGGGGAAATGCACTTGAGGTCACGTGGCGATCCGGGTTCAGGGCACCCGTTGCGTGGCACCCAGATCCGGGATTTTACAATAATTGTACTAGGACATTAGATAATATTTGAGTAGTTAAAGTCTTGGCATAGTTCTATACCTTCATAATAACTCATCCCTTCTTTTGGGGACTCATACAGCTAACATACTGAATATTAAATTGAAAATCCTTATATACCTACAATGACCATATAAAACAACTTACCTCTAACAACATGAGTCCTTTCACATTTTTTAAATTAAAAATTTATGCCACCATTCCATTGGTGTACTTCATCTAATGAGAACCACCATATCTTGGATTAAATCATTCATTGGGAACCCCTCCTGGAACACCATCGATTGTTCAAACAAAACATATCAAAGCCTCATTAAAAAACTATAGAATAATGATGATGATATTAGTGAAGGAAGATGAATCTAGAGTAGATTTTGAATTGGTAGGGCCTCAACATAAAATATTTTCATCTCATAGGCCACCAACACCAAACTTAGAAGCCACTGCCAAGAGGATATCACAACAATAGAATATTTAATAATAAATTAAATCCACTTAATATATAACCATGAAAATACAAGAATTAATGCAAGTAAATATCCTAGGAAATTAATGCGACTCAACCTGCACATCCCAAACCTCCCTGAGAAAACCAACACACCAGACTAGAATGGGGTCGAAAATGTGGTAACTAGAAGGAAAAATCATGGGAAGAGATGATGAGGGATTCAATAGGAATCCATTCCCATATACAAAATAAAATGAGAGTGGCATAGTGGGGGAAATAGGGAAAAAAGAAAATAATAAAGAGAGATAAAGGATAAATAATAAAAGGGGGAATCAGGGAGGGAAGAGGGAAAAATGATGGATTTATGAAAGCGATAGATGATATTGAAGAAGCAACATGTAGGCCTCTTCCCTCTGAATCACCACCAAAGGAAGCCCTAGGTTAGTAGAGATGAGAGAGAGAGGCCTCCGATAAAGTGACCATTGTCATAATCCTATTATGAATGTCAAGTGTGGAGGCCATATGTCATGGTAAAGTCATAGATACATTAGTGAGTCCATTAAAGATAAGAAAAAAAACCATTATTGAAGACATCAAATTGTTAAATCTTTAAAGTGCATAATCTTACTGACTCAACACACACCAAACTCCTCAGAGCATGTCCCTAGCCGAAATCCATATTCTCTAGGGAGATGTTACTTGGGTGTGAGTTTGAAAAATCATAGTATAAATATAGGGTCTCTCATCTATATACCCAGGTTTCCCATGACTAGTCAAATATGTTAGTGAGATATAAGTAATAAGGATCAAAACAAGGATCTATAACTACATCAACATACACAATCAACATTCCATAACATATGTGTTTACCATATCACCCTCATCCCCATAATCCCTCAAATAGTAAAACCCCTATTTCAATACCCGTCGTCATGTACTTTGAGCAACATTCACCAAGGAAGAACATACATAAGGGGTTAATTAATAATTTCATAACAATATCATTTACTTAAAAATGTTCAAAATGGACCTTTAAGGAAAACCAAATTTATAAACAAAACCTTTATCAATTTAATAAAACATTACCTTGAACTATCTGTTCAATGGGCCATGAAAACCCCATTTTCATTAAAAATTCACTTTAAAGTTTCAAATGATCCCTTGGGAAAACAATACAAAGAAACCAATTTAATGCTTTGAAATATCATTAAAATGAACCTTTTCAAAACAAACCATCACATGTTATCCTTTAAATAATTCCAAAAATACAATTCAAGGAAAGGGAACATTTCAAACCATTTGGAACAACCTTAAATCATAAATATATTTCCATTAAAATTATTTCTTTCATTTCATAAACTAAAACCACCATGATTAATAAAAATAAAATTTCATTTCAAAACAAAGGATTATTTCTTAATATAAAAGTAACCATGCCAAATACCATTTTCATCAAAATGGTTCATTTTATTCTTTAAACAATCAAAAATATGTTTAACCAATTTAAAATTTAATAAACATGAATTCAAGAAACATATGAATCACAAGAAGATAAAATATTATTCAAACACCTACTTTAATTATTTAAGATCAACCCAAAAAGAATCTAAGATGATTCGATGCAGGTGGTGAACAACGAATCAAGGAAGAGAGATCAAAAAACACTTGAAACCAATATTCACAATTATATTATGATAAAACCCACAAATCCATTCATAAAACTCTTATCTATGGTTCTATCGAAGAAAATAGAAAAGATCTATAAAGAATATGAAGAAGGATAGAGAATCGTATCATACCTTTAATTCTCTAGATCAGATTCCTCAAGATATGTCAAAATTTCTCCTCATAAGGATGATGGTCAACAAAATTTCCATGTTTTAGGATTTGGTTTTAGAGCCTATGATACGGAGAAATAAATAGTCCAATGGGATTTATTTTTGGTCATTAATAGAAATTTTAGAACATAAAATACTTTTCATATGGTTTGGCCTCATAGTTTGGTAAACTATGTGCCAACCATATTTCCTATATTGGAATACTCTAGAGGCCTCATGGTTTGGTCACATGGTTTGACTAAATTTACACCCAAAAAACATGACGAATCTATCCAAGGGTACATTGTTTTCTATAGAAGTCCATATAGTTTTGTCTAAATGTGCACCAACCATGTTCTATCTGTTGGGACACTAAACTAAGACACATGGTTTCCTAGGGAAAATTGAATGCTTGGGATAATTATGTTCCAACCATTCACATTTCTAGAAACCTCCAAAAATCTTAAAAACTCTCCCAAAAACTAGATAAAATCCAAAAAAAATTATCATCAAAACAAAATTATAAAAAACCTCAAAGTGACTTTGAGATGTGAAAATTGTCCCCACTATATCACTTCTTATCTCTAGAAAGTATCCAGTCTAAAGATAGAAAAAAATGAGAAAAAATAAATTCCACACCCAACCTATGAAGTTGATAGTCCAAGAAATAAAATAAAACTCACCAAAAAAAGTATCCATCAGGAATAAACACCATGATAAAAAATGAACTACATTCCCAGTAACCTTTAAAGAAAATCCCCAAGATCAAAACACATATCCAAATGACACACCAACATCGCAGGGAAGAGAGAAAATACAGAGAAAGACCAGATAACTAGAATAAGTCTCCAAACTATTTAAATATTCACAAAAATGGTGAAACATGAGATGGACATAAACCAATAACACATCCCTTCAACTTAGAGAATATAACTTGATCACTCACCATAAATAACCATATGGGAGCATAAACTGAAACCTTAAAGGAAAGGAACACCTAAAACATCCTGGCATTTCTAAATCAAAACAAAACCATTAAGATCCATCCATGATCTAACTAATCAAATGAAATGTATGGAATTGTAAAGTATTTCCATATTGGGAGGGTACTCATTAGTAACCTAGGATTTCCAACACAGAGCCTCACCCCTGAATGATCTCACCAGAACATACATTAGAACCTCCTAGTTCCTATTCCATCAAGATACCAAAAAATCCAAGTTACTTGAGTAAAACCCCAATATCTGTTCAATTCTAACCTAAAATAGATCAAAAAAAAGTTCATCACACAAAAAAGGCAAAAAAAAATATCTCAAAAAGGGATATAACCCAACACACTAAGATTAAGTTCTGATAAAAAGGCATGAACAAAAGGATACCAAAGTAAAAAAAAACAACCCAAATAATATTCAACACCCACCATAGGAAAACACCTATGGATAGAACAAAAGGTATTTTTAAAGATAATATCTCAAAACAAGAAGAGGTTCCCAGAACAAGATTTCATTCCATATAGAAGATCGCAACAAACCTCAGGGTGTTAAAACCATTTTAAAAAAATCCAACATAAAATTCCACTGATAGATCCTTTACTGTGTTAAAATACTTCACATTGAGGCCTATGGATAGAGCTATGTGTCTTGAAGATTTTTTTGAACTACAGTTCTGTTAGGAGTTTATGATCCTCGACTGTGTTAAGATATTAACACTATTTAATATGAAGACTGAAAACATTCATAAGAGCACATCTAAAAATATAAACTAAATATATATTAAGGAAACAAGTCCATTATAATATAAAAACTCACAAATGACACTAACCATGATCTATAATAGAGAGACCACAAAGATCCCAAAACAAGCCATAAGAGATCCCTAGAACAAGAAGATCACCCAAAAGCTGATTACACCCAACAATTCTAATTTTGATAGCCTAAATTAAAAATATATATATATATATATTAATATAACTCAATAAGACACATTTATCACCAGATATAATATACCTAAAATAATATATCTTAGAATGATCAGGTGCTCCACACTGTAATCCCTTAAGATTTACCTTATTTCCCTAAGAAGACTATCCCTACTCAACAAACTTCTACGATCCTCCTGATGAAACATCTTCACCTAATCCATCCATGAAATAGGAATTAACCACTACTTATTTCTTTTCTAGCTTAAATTAAATAGACAGGCTATATTAATCACATTTTGATAAGATATAAGTTATACAAAGGATATGATAGTTTCAACATCTAGGTAAAGACCTCCATTGAAATATAGTTCCTTAAGGGAGTCATCGCTAACAAGATCAAGGGAGAAACACACCAAAAAAATCTTGTCATACTCTTAAATAGATCAATCACCTTGGATGAGACCCAAGACCTCAAAAACATTATCCTCCTTAACTTTATTAGGTAATTTCCACTAAATGATGACCGACTGGAAGAATTTATATGGCACTTTTCATACAGGCAAGTAGGAATCATGATTTCCCACCACTCTAATACATTCCCCACAAACAAGGAAGATAAATACTTGACCTTTAGCACATATAGAGTCTTGAGAGAATCAAATATCCCTTTAAATTCGTAAATCCACCTCATTAATTTAGGATAACCTAGAAGACCTCTATAAGAAGGTGGACAACGATCCAAGAAAACTTTGATGGGGTCCAAAAGTTGGAAAGACTCCAACTCCATTACTTGATTCAGAGTCTGGGGAGAGTTGTCAATTTGATATACCTCTTTTAGAATATGTTATGGGATACTTAGAAGACAAAATCAATTAATTAACTTCCTATATTTCGTTGAAAAACTTTTGGGGTACATTTATGGACATCATGAAACATATACTCATCAACTTAGGCATAATGAAAAACACAAGACAAGACACACACAAACTAAATGATTTCAAATTAATCCCAAAACCAATTTTATAAAAACATAATTTTTTAAAAAATAAACAATATTTTCAACATTTATAATACATTTGACTTTCCTTTTAAAATGCAAAATCTTGATATCGATTCACCATAATTTTAAAATATTTTACCAACTCATGAAATTACTTCCATGGTTTCAAAACATCGTTCCCAAATTCAAATTTTAAAACCATTAACATCTTAAATCCATTAAAAACCCAAAAAAATATTTTAAAACATTGTTTTATCACATCACATATGAGTATTTGAAAATTAGTTTTATAAACCAAACATTTTATAAAACTGGCCTCTTTTGGTAATTGAAAACATTTATCAAAGAACTCAAAAAAACTACTTTAAGTTTAAACTTTGATTTTTTTTGAGGATTTAGAATAATATCCAAATCTATTACACTAAAAAAATAAAACAAAATCATGAAAGAAACCACATTCACTATTTTCCATTAAAAAACAATATCCCTCCAAACAAACTTCATGTAAATGAAGTAATTTTTTGGAAGAAAATAAAAGGGGTTCCAATTTTAGGGTTAAAGTATAAATATACATGGATTGGTCACATGAGCTAGTAAACCATGCAACACCCTCACAAAAGTTCCTACATTGACTTCTATATTAACCTCACTGATTCCTTATAGTTTACCAAGCTATAAAGGTATTGTGTAACTCTGGTCATCTCTCTATTCCAACCCAAAAGTTATAAGATATTATAAAAATAAAATATAGTATTGGAAGGAATATAAATATCATAAACATTATGAAATTAATAACTTAAAATAAATTATCAATTATCTTCTTTCCCTGGTAACTCAAGTCTCATCGTGAAGGATAGTGATCAATAACCCCCTCACAAACCACCACTTGATCCCCGAAATGCCCCTAATCTCATTTCTACCACAACTCACACTAAATAAATAACATAAGGTATTTTAAAGAAGGAATATTTTTGTAACATACCTCCATTTATACCAATTGACACAAAATAACTTAGAATACCATTTGAACTAGAATATGAACCAATCACTACTAGCCTAAAGTGGATTTTAAATCCCCAAGGGTTGGAAACTTGTGCATGGGCATCTATAAAAGCCCTTTGGGAATGATTTCACCCAATAAGAAGATGACACAATCAAATAATTTAGTGGAAACATAACACAACATATAACAACAAAGTCCTATAGATACAACCAATAGAAAAGATATAAATACCTTGAGATATAAAGAAGGAAAACACAACCTTGATCACCCATCTTCTGGTGGTCCTCAAACACCCATCCTGTCCCAAGTCACCTACCCTCAGCCAACCATGCATTAACCCACAAAGGAATACTAATATAAACTATGTACATATTATATAAATATAAAGGTTGAAAAAATAAAAAGTTAAATGAATGGTGTGAGCTGACAAATCCTAGTAGGATACCATCAAGGAGTATATGCAATTTATCTACCAATAAATTCATATATGATAGTTCTAAAACAAGAGTATGAAAACAAGGTTTTCTATTATTAAGAAATATGGTAAAAAATTACATATTTTAAAATGGGAAATAAATATCCACAAAGTCTACTTATGAGAAAAAAGATTCCAAACCAGCATCTTTTACATTCCAAAATTCTTTTAGGAAATTTAAGAGGAAAATATATCAAAATAACTGTTTGATAAAATAAAATCTTTTTAAGTAAGCTTGGAAAAAAATTTCACAAGACACGTTTAATAATTCAAAAGGAAGTTATGAGCTAGTACTACATATCATAGAACAAAACCACATAAAAAGGGAATATACATTGATTAAAATAATACCTCATAGAAATCAATGGATATAATAAAGGAAGTCAAACATGGAAACTCAAGTGTCGAGTAGTGATTAAGATATTACAGTTATATATCAAGTATCGGTGTCAAGTGTTGAGGTCATATGTCATGGGAAAGTCCTAAATATGTTAATGAGTCCACAAAAATAAGAAAAAAACCCATGAATGATTGTATTCAATTGTAAAATCTATCAAGTAAACAAGTTTACCGACATAGAAGACACCAAACTCTATAGATCAAATCTCTACCCTGAATCCACATTCTCTAGGGAGACTCTAGTTGGGGTGTGAGTCAGTAAAAGTGTAGCATACAAAGTTACAATCTCACCCTCACCACAATTCACCCTCAAAGTGTGTAACCCCTATTTCAATACCCATCATCATGTGATTCAAGAACCATTTACCAAGGAAGAACACATATAATGGTTTAATCGACAATTACAATTCAAGAGCATTTACTTCACAAAGTTCTAAACATGTATTTAAGGAAAACCATGTTGATAAACAAAATCTTTATCAAATTTAAAAAAAATCACTTTGAAACATCCATTAAATGGTCCATACATACCCATTTCCTTTAAACACACACTTTAAAGTTCCAAAAGAGCCTTTGAGAGAGAAACAAAAGGAAACCAATCAATCCCTTTATTGTTTTGAAATATCATGACAATAAACATTTTCAAAATAGACCATAACATGTTATCCTTTAAATTATTCCAAAAATATATTTCAAGTAAAAAAACACATTTCAAACCATTAGGAACAACCTTACAGAATCAATGCATTTTCATTAAAATAAGTATTTACATTTCATAAACTAAAACCACCATGATAAATAATAAGCTAATTTCATTTCAAAACAATGGATTTTTTCTTAATATGAAACTAACCATGACAAATACCATTTTCATCAAACATGGTCAATTTATGCTTCAAATGATCAAACCATGCTTAATCAATTTCAAAAATAATAACCATGAATTAAAGCAATACATGAATCAAAAGAAGAATAAATAGCATCAAAACACATACTTGGATTATCCAGGATCAAACCATAAAAAATATGAGATGATTTGACTGTAATGGTGAATATTGAATTAAATAAGAGAGATATAAACAAACACTAGAAACCAATATTCTAAATTAGATTATGATATAACCCATAGATCCATTCGTAGAAACTCTGATCTAGTGTTATATCTACGAAAAGAGAGAATATAAAGAAGGAATATGAAGACTGGTGTAGAAAATGCTCATTCCTTGAATTATCTAGATCCCATGACTCAAGATCCATCATAATCACTCTTCATATGGAAGAGAGTCACTAAAATCTCCAAATATTAGACTCTGGTTTTAGATCCTAAGATGATGGGGAAATAATGGGGCCAACGGGATATATTTTGGGTCATGAAAAGAAAATCTTGATAATTAAATCACCATTTCATGGTTTGGTAAACCATGCACAAACTATGAACCTTATTTTGGGATACAGGAGAGACTTCATGGTTTAGTCACATGGTTTGACTAACTATGCACCAAACAAGCATGATGCCTCTATTTAAGGGAGTACAGATTTCTATGAAAGGCTTCACAATTTGGTTTAATTATGTGACATCCAAGTTCCCTCCACTGGGGCATCAAACTAATCCACAAGGTTTCCTAGAGAGAACTACATGGTTTGGATAATTGTTCACCAATAGTGAAAATGAACAAAAAACATCAAAAAACTCAAAAACTAACCCAAAAAACCTGATAAAATCCACAAAAAAAATATCATCAAAATTAATGAATAAAAAACCAAAAAGTGACTTTGGGATGTGACATGGTGCTCTTGAAATGAATAAATAAGAATTTTTAAAATATTTGATAGTCTTTAAAAACATGAATTATGAGATCAAAACCAAGAAAATGAACTTATATTGTCATGAAATCATAGGATAACAATCATGTATGGATTTATAAAATGAAGGAACCGATTACACATTAATATGAGTTGTATTTTTGTAGAGATGACATAGAATGCATATTTTCCATTTTACAACACTAAAATGTGCATATAATTGACAAAATCATAGAATCTCATATTGATGTGAAATCATAGGGGAATTTTCTTTGAATTGTTTGTTACATGTAAGAGTAGATGACATGTCAATATGATATGTTTTGTGCTCATAATGGTTTAATAAGTAGTTTGTAAAGATATCAAAGTATTTAAAAAATGTGACTTACAGGGTTAAAAATGAAATAGGATTATTATCAAATCATAGAAAAACAACCTTATATTGTTCTTTTGAAATGTAGATGCTATCTCTATGTCAATACAAGTTATTTTTTTCTCAAGATGACTGAAAATAGATTTTTAGTGTTTTAAAACATTATAATCTTCGTATAATGGTAAAAACCATATTAAACAACCTTGGAGAGATAAAAAATAATATGAAATCATTCTATGAACTATTTATGTCATACATGAGCATAAAACACCTCATTACAACTTGTGTTGTGCTCAGAATGATTGAATAAGCAGTTTTTAAGGATTTAAACAACTTTAAGAATGTGTGTTTGGGGTTCAAAACCAAGAAAATGACCTCCAATTGTCATGAAACTATAGAAAAATAATTATATATTCATTTTCAAAATATAGGAACTCACACTAATTCAATATAAGTGGTCATTTTCACAGGATGACCAAAAATACATTTTTAGTGTTTTAAAACACTAAAATGTGAATGTCGCGGTAAAAACATAGAAAACGACATAAGATTTGTGTGAAACCATAGGAAAACTATTTTTTAATTATTTATGATATATTATATTATATTTAATATAAATCTAGAATGTGGTGTGCTCAGAATGACTAAATAATATGTTTTTAAAGATTTGACAATTTTAAAATTCTTGTCAGGGGGGTCCAAACCAATAAAACAAAAATATAATTATAATTAAATCATATGATAGTAATTTTAGATTGATTTTTTAATTTTAGAAACTAAATAAGTTTCAATTTAAGTTAGTGTTTTCTTGGGATGACTTAAAACTCATTTTTAGTGTTTTAAAACACTAAAAAAGTGCATGTAACAGTCAAAACCATAGAAAAGGCCTTAAATAGATATTAAATCATAGGTAAAATGACATTAAATTATTTTTTATGTTTATGAGTAAATTTATCATGAATATGATGTGTGGTATGCTTGAAATGACAGAATAAAAGTTTTTAAAGATTTAATTATCCTTAAAAATATGTGGCAAGGGGTAAAAATAAAAAAAACAACCTTTTATTACTATAAAATCATAGGAAAACAATTATAGATTAATTTTTTAAATTTATAAATTGATGTCATGTCAATATAAGTAGATGATGGATCAATATGATGGACAGTGTGCTCGAAATGACTGAATAAGAAGTTTTAAAAGGTTTGAATACTTTAAAAAACATGTTTCAAGGGGTCAAAACTAATCGAACAAACTCTAATTGTCATGAAATAATAGTAAAACAACTGAAGATTTATTTTTAGTATTTTTTAATTTTTTCTTCATCAATCTAAGTCATTATTTTCATATGATGGTTGAAACCACATTTTTAGTGTTTTAAAACACCAAAACATGCATATAACAGTAAAAAATATGGAGAATGACCTTAGATTTATTTGTAATAATAGAAAACATTTCTATAAATTATTTATGACATTTAAGATTATATTTAACATTATTATGACATACGGTGTGCTCAGAATGGCTAAATAAATAGTTTTTAAAGATTTCACAGTCTTTAAAAATGTTTACCAAGGGGTCAAAACAAAGAAAAAAACCTCTAATTACTATGAAATCATCGAAAAATAGTCATAGATTTAATTTTTAAATTTTGGAACTAAAAACACACCAATAAGAGTTTTTTTATACTTTATATTACCAAAAACACACTTTTATCATTTATAAACACTAAAACGCATGTCTAATGGGAATAAATACTAGAAAACAACCTCAAATTTATGTGAAATCATATGAAAAAATTATTTAAATTATTTATTCTGTGTAATGGTATATTACATGTTAATATGACATGTGATGTACTCAAAATTACTAAATTATTAGTTTTTAAATATTTGGTAGTCTCTAAAAACATGCATTAAGGGGTCAAAACTAACCAAACACCCTCTAATTGCCACGAAATCATAGGAAAACAAGAATTGATTGATATTTTAAATGTAATAATTGATGTTGTTTCAATAAAAGTTTTAATTTTATCAGGATGATCAAAAATATATCTTTAGTGTTTTAAAACACTAAAATATGCATTTAATGGTCAAAATCATAGAAAACAACCTCAGATGGATGTGAAAGTATAGAAAGTGTCTATTTGAATTATTTTTATACGTACGAGTAGATACAAAATCTATTTGATATATAGTGTGATTGTAATGATGGAATAAGATGTTTTTAAATATATTGAATTCATAAAAACATGTTTCATAGGATCAAATCTAAGAAAATGATCTCGAATTTCTATGAAATCTTATAAAAACAACCATAGATTTATTTTTTGAATGTGGGAACTTACAACGCATCAATATGAGTTTTCATTTTCTTATGATGAGTAAAAATAGATTTTTTGTGTTTTAAAACACTAAAGCATACATGTAACGGTAACAACAATATAAAATGACCTTATATTGGTGTGAAATTATAGAAAAAACTATTTTTGAATTATTTTTTATGTGTATGAGTAGAAAACATGTCAATTTGACAAGCGGTGTTCTAATAATGATATAATAAACAATTTTAAAGGATTTGAATGTCTTTAAAATCATGTGTCATGAGGTCAAAATCAAACAAACGACCTCCAATTTCCATGAAATCGTAGGAAAACAACCATTGACTAATTTATGAAATGTAGGAACATATTCCAAATTAATTTGAGTTTTTGTATGATCAGGATGACAGAAAATGTATTTTTAGTGTTTTTAAACACTAAAACATGTATGTAAAACTAAAAACCTTAAAAACCTTAAAATTATGTAAATTCATATGAGAACTATATTTTAATTATTATTTTTTGTGGAATAGTATACAACACATCAATTCTACAGGCGGTGTGCTCATAATGACTAAATAAGTAGTTTTTAAAGATTTGATGGCCTTTAAAAACATATTTTAGTGGGTTAAAAACAAGAACACAACATTTTATTATTATAAAATCATAGGAAAACAACCTTATATTTATTTTTTAAATGTGGGAACCAGCATCATGTCAGATTGAGTTTTCTTCTTGGGATGAGTGAAAATGAATTTTTATTGTTCTAAAACAGTAAAATGTATATATAACTATAAAAACCATAAAAAATGACCTCATATAAACTTGAAATAATAAGAAAATTGTATTTGAATTATTTTTTATATGTAAGTGAATAATTCAAATAAATATGAATTTTTTTGAACTCAGAATGACTGGATAAGTAGTTTTTTAATATTTGGCAGTCTTAAAAATGTGCATCATAAGGTCAAAATCAATAAAATTAACTCTCATTACTATAAAATCATGGGACAAGAACTGTAAATTAATTTTTAAAATATAAGAACTAAATTCACATCAATCTAAGTTGACATTTTCTCTGGATGGATGAAAATGTATTTTTAGTATTTTTAAATACAAAAAGGTGTGTGTGACCATCAAAACCATAACAAATGACCTTAGATTGATGTGAATTCATATAAAATTTTTATTTGAATTATTTTTGCCATGTATAAAGAGATTTAACAACAATTTAATGTGCAATGTAAATGTAATGAATGAGAAAGATATTTTTAATGATTTTAAAATCCATAAAAATGTTTATCCAGGGGTCAAAACCAAGTAAAAAACATCCAATTGTCATGAAATCATAGGACAACCCCAAAGATTAATTTATGAAATGTAGGAATTTAAATCACATTAATCAAAGTTATTATTTACTTTGGATGATCAAAAATTCATATTTATTGTTTTAAATCAATAAAATGTATATGTAATAGTCAAACCATAGCAAACAACCTCATATTGATGTTAAATCATAGTAATGTTTTTGAATTGTTTTCAAATTTTACCAGAAGACAATATGTCAATCCAAATTATGGTGTACTTGAAATGACTGAATAAAAATTTATTAAGGATTTAGCAGTCTTTAAGAACATGCATTGGGGATTCAAAACCATGAAAACAACATCTTATTAGCATGGAATAATAGAAAAACAACTATAGATTTATTTTTTAAATGTTAGAACCGACTCCACATCAATCCAAGTTTTTGTTTTCTTGGGATGAATGAAAACATAATTTTAGTGTTTCCAAACACATAAACCTGTGTGTAATAGTCAAAACCATATAAAACAAACTTTTATTGACATGAAATCGCTATATAACTATATTTAAATTATTTATGATGTGTAAGAGTATATGGAATTCCAATATAACAAGTGGCATGCTCGGAATAACTGAATAAGAAGTTTTTAAAGAGTTAACAATATTTAAAAATGTGTGACATAGGATCAAATCCAACAAAAAAATATTTGAAAACCATAAAATCATAAGACAAAAATCTTAGATTGGTTTTTGAAATATTGAAATTGAATTTCTGTCAATGTGAATTTCAATTTGGATGGGAAGATCAAGATTTTATCTTTAGGGTCTAAAAATACTTAAATGTGCATGTAGTGGTCAAAATCAAAACATATGATCTTTAATTGAAGTAAAATCATAATAAAACTATATTTAAATTATTTTTGATGTGTATGAGTGGCCTATATTTCAATCTAATGTACAATGTTCTTAAGATGACTAAATAAGAATTTCTTAAAGATTTTTGGTTTTTTAAAACATGTTCCCGGGGGTTGAAACCAAGATAACGACCTTTGATTGCCGAGAAATAATAGGAAAACAACTATACATTTATTTTTGAAAGATAGGAACTGAATTTTCATTAATCTATGTTATCATTTTCTTAGGATGATTGAAAAACATTTTTAGTGATTTAAATCACTAAAACATGTGTGTAATGGTTAAAACTGTATAAAAATACTTGTACTTATGTAAAATCATAGAAAATATTTCTTTGAATTATTTTTCATTTGTTCAAGTGGAAAACACATCAATCTGATGTGTAGTCTGCCCAAAATGACTCGATAATCAATTTTTAAATATTTTCCATTCTTTAAAAATGTACTTTAGGTGTCAAAATGAAGAAAGAAACATTAAATTTACATAAAATAGAATCACAATAACCATATATTTATTTTTGAAATATAGTCACTAAATCCTCATTAATATGAGTTTTTATTTCCTTGGGATGATCAAAAATGTATTTTTAGTGTTTTTAAACATTAAAGGAGGTGTATAATACTCAAACTGATAGTAAATAGACTTAGATTGATGTAAAATCTTAGGAAAACAATACTTGAATTATTTGATACATGTATGAGTAGGTTACATGTCAATTCAATATGTGGTGTTCTCGAAATGACTGAATAATTTTTTTAGAAGATTTTTTACTCCTTAAAAACATTTATCAGAGGATCAAAACCAAGAATATGACCAATTATGTCCATGAAATCATAGTAAAACAACTATAGATTTATTTTTAAAATATAGGAACTAATGTCTCATGAATATGAGCATTTGTTTGCTCAATATGATCAAAGTTTAATTTTTAGTATTTTAAAACACTAAAACATATGTTTAATGTTCAAAAACATAAAAATTTACAATAGGTTGATGCAAAATCATAGGAAATTTTAATTTTAATTTTTAATGGAATTTATGAGCAGTAAACACATCAATTCAATGTGTGGAGTTCTCGAAATTACTAAATAACCAATTTCTAAGAATTTTAAAGTCTTTAAAAATGTTCTTCATGGGATCAAAACCAAGAAAAAGACCTCTCATTGCTGTGAAATCATAAGAAAACTGTAGATTTATTTTTGAAATTTAGTAACCAACTCCACAAAAATATGAATTTAATTTTTCTGAGGTTACTAGAAACAAATTTTTAGAGTTATAAAAAATTAAAACATTTGTTTAATGATTAAAACCACATCAAACAAACTAATATTAATTTTAAATAATAGGGAAAATTTATTTGAATTATTTATAGGGAATACGAGTAGATGAAACATCAATCTGACATGTGTGGTGCTTATAATAACTGAATAATAAGTTTTTAAATATTTGAATGTCTATAAAAATGTATGCCATGGGGTTAAAATAAATAAAATGACCTCTGATTTCCATGAAATCATAGGAAAACAATCATAAATTGATTTTTGAAATGTGGGAACTAAATGCACATCAATATGAGTTTTTGTTTTCTTGGGATGAGTGAAAACTTATTTTTAGAGTTTTAAAACACTAAAATGTGTGTGTTATAGTCAAATCCATATAAAACAACCTTAGGTTGACATGAAATCATATGAAAACTACCTTTTAATTATTTTTGATATATAAGGATAGGAAAAAATCGATCTGATGTGCAGTTTGCTCGAAATGACTAAATAAATAGTTTTTAAATATTTGACCATTTTTTAAAAATTGTGAAATCATGCCAAAACCAATAAATTGACCTCTAAATTACATAAACTAATTATAAAACAATTATAGAATGATTTGATAAATTTAATAAATGAATTCATATCAATATGAGTTTCTATTTTATCAAGATGACTAAAAACATGTTTTTAGTATTTTTAAATGATAAAATATATGTGTAATGGTTTAAACCATAACAAACAACCTCATATTGATGTGAAATCATAGGAATACTATTTTTGAATTTTTTATTGTGTTTTATTAGAAATCACAATAATCTAGTTTCCAGTGTGATTAGACTTACTAAATAAGTAGTTTTATGTTAACAATGATTAAAAACAAGTAATATGTTGAAAAAAAAATGATTGCAAACTGTTTATTGAAATAAATTTTACTTTATATAAACTTATGGGTTTTTATTGTTAAATTTTATTTTTTTACATTACTATATTTTATTTTTAATTTATTTTTTCCATTATATTATATGATGGATGTGGGTCTTGGAAAATGGTTTAATGATGTTAATTATGAGCTTATTAAATTATATATGATGTAGAAATATACAAAATTTATTAATTATGGTTTTTTTATGTTTAGTTTTTTAATACTGATTGTGGGGTATATTAGGTTTAATATTTTTTTTAAAAAAATATTTAATATAGTGGTCACCAAATAGTGGTTACATGAAGACATTAGAATATAATATGGTATCATATTTGTATCAAAGGTTAGTGAGATACATCTTATTTTTTCTAAAGGAATATATGATACTACTTATTTCCAATATAAGGTAATCTGATGTAACTTCTTTCTGAAGGAGGGATGTGTAATACTAGTTATTTACACTATAGGGTGATCTGATCTTGTTTTCTTATAGAGGACAATGTAATACTATTTATTTCTATTATAGGATTATATGACGTTTTTATTTTTTCCAAAGGGTGATTTCATATTAATTATTTCCACCATAGTAAGTTGTTATACCATTTATTTCAAAAAATGGAAGATTGGGTGTTTATTTTTACAATAGATTACATGATGCCCATTTTTCATTAATATGTGATAAAGACTTGTTTCCCTCACATAAACATGATTATTTATAAGTGAGTCCTGAGTCTATGATCCTATAGGTTATTTTTAGGATTTTAAAGCTCATTTCAATTTACTAGAAAAATTGTAACATCCCCAACCCAGAAGCCACTAAATCAGTGCCCTGATCTGGGTCCGCATATAACCTTAGGAATGCCTCCCCATATTCTAGAAGTTGCCGACTAGTAGTGAGGGTCTAATAGATCACATGGGGAGACTATACCATATTTATCAGATTAATCCATAGTTGATAAAGTGAAAAATAAAGGAAGAAATAAGAAATAATCAAAAAACATGCATTACCAACCATTTTCCAAAAACTGGGTACAAGACCACAACCAAATAGTAAATATACTTTTTCATGTCAGACCATTACAATTGTAAGAAAACCCAAAATAAAGATGACTGAATAAGTCCCCAAAATAGGTCTTGACTCCAATTCTGGATCCCCCATCCATGCACATCTCATGCCCCAATCAACCTTATAACATTGATCTTTTTTCCCTTATCCTGACCTGCAACCATGAAATCTTCCTGGGTAACCAATGGCAGCCCAGGTAGGGTGTGATAAAAACTTAGTAGGCCACCACTAACAGTGTCTACAAAATATTCATTATAAAAAGATAGTATATGCTAGTATATATTGAATAACAATATAAATAGAATATAACAGGATTCTATTAACTAACCAAATTCACTTTGATCATTTCATCATTTTTCCCATGGGTTATACATTTCATTTATTACACGACGACATATTTCCGTCAACGACTATGCATAAGTGGATAAGTCAAGTCCCCTATCTCACTAGGGAAATATTTTCACAAAAATTAGACCATAATTACCTTGGAGCTGCAATCCATGTAGTCTCGTCAATTGTAACCATTAGGGGCATAGATCCTTAGTCCAAATCCCTAACCCATGCATTATAGAGGTGGGTTTTAGATCATTATACCAACCCAACCCATGGGTTAAGAACCTCAAGTTAATACCCCACAAACCACCCATCCATGTGCATATTCTCCTTTAATCATAACACATTTACCAAACATAATCCATAACCATTTAACACTTCCACCATTTCCAACAAAGGTTTATTCAATACATAAGTTTTCATCATGCCTTATTCCTTTAACATATTCTCATTTACATACCTTAACCAAATTTTCCCATTTATCATTTACATATCTTATCTAATCAATAAAAATTACCCTTTACAATCCATAATTAATTTAACCATTAATATTATACCAAACAACCCCTTAAGTTATGTTAAAAAATAGACACAATCACCATTAATTTTAATTCAAAACCCAACTTAACATTTAAACACATTCATCTTGGGATCTATGTCAATACAATTCAATTTTACACTTAGATTTTCAATTTTCCATGTTCAAGGGGCGGCACACTCCATGGGTGGCCCGTAACTAAGTAAAATCAACCTCAACACATATTGTGGGGATCGTGATGGGTTAAATTGAATATTTACCCAATTAATTTATCATTTCTACCAAGGAAAAATAAATTAGAACACAAAGACACCAATTCACAACCACATACACATAAATAATCAATAAGAATATAGGATATGGCTTGTAGACCACCTTCCTCGATTCCAAAGATGAACACTTGCTTAAACCTAGACTTTTATTTGAACTCAATCACCCATTGAAGCCTTAACCTATGATATGATAGAAAAAAATTAGGGATTTAGAAGAAGAAGAACAATTACACAATCCCTGATCCGGAAAAAGGATGTCAGAGGATTTTTAGACTCTCCTAGAGCTTCTATTTTCAACCAACAATGATCCAAGTGGATTTAAAATGGGGGATATCAATACTTGGGAAGTTTAGGGAGATTAGTTTCATCACTAATGATGTTGGAGGAATAATGGAGGAGAACACCAAGTTATAAAACTTATGGTCTGAGAAGGAAAAAGGGTAAAAATCCACTTTTATGGAAGTTAATATTTTGGTCACACAGTTGGCCAATCCATGTATCAACTATATGCCACCCTCTATCCAAGAGGGGCTCAAGCTGCATAGCTTCCTAGGGAGCCCGTACAGTTTGAAAAACTATACGATGACCATGTGGGATGGCTCTATCCAAGTTTGTATGGTTTAGCCTCCCCCTTGCATGTTTTCTTTAAATTGTGCACCCCTCCTCTAGGAATGTACTGTTAAGGAACACAATTACTCCTAATTGTGAACCAACCATGAAACATACACTGGATGACCATTTTACCCTCTCTTCTATGTCCCAAACCCTCAAAACACTCATGAGGTTCTTCACAAACTGGGTAAACTTTTCATTAACCAAAAAAGAGGCTTAAACCTAAACTAAAACAATGACATGCCTCAAAATAAGTTTGGGATATAACAAAAATTATACTATAATGAGGAACTCTGCATGATGGTTTCAGTTTTTATGTTCTAAGAAGTTGAAACATAGGTTTTTCATCACTGGGATAAATAGGATAGACAGCATCTTTGTCTAATGGGTGTGTACTGGGGAGTGGTTAGGTCACTAGCTTCAACAGTTATGTGTTGAAGGCTATAAGGTATCAGTAGTCATTGGGTTCAAACGATGGGTCATCTGGAAATCTCTGATGGTAGTGAAACCAGACAGGTAGCTCAGCCCCACTATAAATGTGGGTTATATATACTATGAAAATGATCTAGATTATGATGGGGAAACCAAGTTATCTATTATTATTCATAATTAACTACACCAAACCCAACCTATATTAGGATTTTTTTTCTATTAACGGATATTTAAACCTTTGGGAAACCAATTAGCGGTAGTTATTTAAACCACTAAGTATTTAACTATCTTCAATCAAGTATTGATAGTTTGAATTTATTTAGTGTCTTTTAAAGTGTCGTTTTTACATATCTGGTGGTGGGTTTCCATACATTTAGTGGAATTTCTTATCATAAAAATTTTTATTTGATAAATGGGGAAAAAATAAATTAACCACAGCTAAATAATATAGGGGTGGTTTTATTTCACAATGGTTCACTACTACAAATATGGCATTTACTAGTGCTAGAAAAGGGCATTAACAGTGCTAGAAAAATATTTTTAATTGAAGAGAAGATAAAGGTGGGTCATATATAACAGTGCTAAAAAAAGTACTGATAAAGATCCCTTTTATCAGTGCTAAAAAAGCACTGAAAAAAGTGGTCTTTTATCAACACTAAAAAAAGCGCTAATAAGTGACCTTTTTTAACACTGATAAAAGTTAAAAAAACATTAAAAAAATAAAAAAAATATTTCTGCAATCCAGTCCAGGGCTTCAATAGCGCTTGAAGCCCCCCCCTTTAACAGTGCTCCCCCCCCACCCCACCCCATATGCCCCAGCGACCACCAAGGCCTTTAATAGTGCCACAACCCCCTTTAATAGCACTAGCCATTATTCCCCACCCATGCACGCGACCTGTCTCCCCCTGGATTCGAACTTGAGACTAGTTTCCTATGCACCTAAGCCTTTACCACTCCACCATATTGATTTTCTCTTCATTTATTAATATATCTATTTATATATATATATATTTAGTTATAGTTTCTCATATATTAATATATGTTTATATTAACATATATATATATTTAGTTATATTAATATATATATTTAGTTATATTAATATATATATATACGTATATAAATATATATATATATATATATTAATATATTTATTCATATATTAATATATATTTATAAGATCGGTTTTAAATACATTTATAAAATATACTAGTTTTGTGTGTGTTTATAAATAAATAAATACATATATAACACACACACACATATTATATGAGTATTTGTAAGTATAATTACATATTTTTATATATATTTATATATATTATATATTAATATGTATATACATATGTTTAGAATATATAGATAATATATATCAGTTTTTCAATATAGACGCACACAAATACACACACACACACATCATATAGGTATATAAATATTAATATATTTATATTTTAAATAAAATGGATATTATTTTTTATTTAGATAAGCCTTATATAGTGAGAAATATACTTTATATGCAAATATGATTAATTATTTATCTATAGAATTAAATTTTTATGGGTGAATATATATAAAATAAGTATATGTTGTTATATACTTGATTATAGGTAACATTACATTGTGAAAAAAGATAAAATTTCAAAACCATAATATCAATATAAATGTAACCCCTCAGAATAAATTTAGTCCTCAGTGAAAAAGGTCAAAAAGACCCCCTAAAACAAGGCTGAAATTCCATCAAATGATAAAAAATTGGGTATCCGAACTAAAAACTTAGTTTTGGAGGCCTTTTGGGACTTTTTGGCCTTGAAAAATGTGACAGAAGGTTCCCTTGGGTCATAGCACGTAGAGCTTGTCGAAGACTTTGACTTGATATGTTGTAGAACTCAAACAAACACTCGGATAAAAAGTTATGGTCGTTTGAAGTTTGAGTTGTGTTTTCAACTTATTTTAGATATTTTCTTAATTTTTTTGATTTTTTGGGTCTTCAAATTCTTATTAAATGATTATTAGTCAATGATAATTAGAAAATTATTAATTAATAATTTTTCAAGATATTTTATAAGCCATTTTCACTACATATCTTACATATTAAGTGAAAATGTTTATTTATACTTATCTAAAACATATTTAATATATATATATTATATTTATATAAATATAAATATACTTATATATTTATATATCAATATATTATTTTTTATTCAATATAATTTTTTTTAAGTAAACACTTTATCGGTGCTAGGAAAAAAAGGGCTGATAAAGCCCCCCCTTTATCAACACTACTAAAAAATGTTGATAAAGGGGGGCTTTAACAACGCTAAAAAGTGCTGATAAAGGGGGTGCCTTTATTAGTACTAAAAAATTCTGATAAAGGGTCACTTTTAACAGCACTTTTTTTAGCGCTGATAAAGGCACCCCCTTTATCAGCACTTTTTTTAGCACAGTTAAAGGGTAGCGCTGCAGAAACCCAGTTTTGTGGTAGTGATTTATCAAAACCATTGCTAAAAGAAAATATTAAATATAAATATTTTAGAAACAAACTATTGTTAATATGTATAAGGATAGTTCTTTTTAATGGAGGTTTATATGAACTACAGATAAAATTTTAAAATAAAAAAAATATTAATAAAAAATTAAAAATAATAATTTATACAATATACAATTCTACTTGTTCCACCCTGACCCAAATCACCGGGTCCTAACCAGTGTGGAAAATTACCTCACACATGCATCCCTATATGAAAGAGGCTATCGACTAGTTGTGGGCACCTAAAAGGTACCTTATAGAGACTATTCCCTCAGTATCAGATAACAATTAGAATAACAAAATCACATAATCAATAATATATAAAAGCACTGAAAAAAACATAGTTTAAGAAATAATAACATTATCCCATGAAACATCATAATAACATATAATAACCAGTATCTTAGTCAAAATTGATCCACACATGTGGCATAATAATGTATATATAGTGAAAAAAATAAAAAAAAAAGATGCATTTTTGTTAACAATCCTTTGGTATTTCCTGATATCACCTCAATCCCATCCACTATCCCCTACTTAAAAATATGTCATAGGGACCTTACCCTTGTATTTATCTATAACCATAAAGTTAGTACAAGCACTGAGATGACACCACCAACTAGATCTTAGCATAAGTGCATCGGTTTTATAAATGTGGATGCATCAATATAATTGAATAAATAAATAACCTTGCAATACCCATTGTGTCATTGTGCACTAACCAAGATGCCACAAATACCACCCATATGTACTTTGGACCTATTCCAGAATGAAGTGTCTATCAGAACCTCAAAGCCTCATATAAAACACCTGACCTACCCTTCTTCCTCAAGGTAGGTGTCATAACCCGACCATGTCTTCTCTCTCAATATATGTGATCCACATATCAAGTTGTACCATATCACTTAAGGTGGACCCCGACTTCAAAATCCTGACCACTCCTTCTGACTCAAGGTGGGCCTCATCATGTCTCAAGACATATCATATCACTGAAGGCTGACCCAAACTTCACTAGTCTCGTGGAAATAAATAAGGACAAATACACATCAAGAATCATCAAAAAAGGGGACTCGTCATCTGAATACCTTAACCCCTACATCATCCTACAAGGACACCCTAGCCTCAATAGATCTTGAAAAAATCTTGTAAGGTCCAATTCTATTTTCAGGCATCCTTAGTTTCACCCATGGAAATATATGAAACTCACCTTAACCAATCCATAATTTTCTCAATCCCCCTATAAAGGGTCAACCAAATCTATACAGACCTACCCAATCACTTTGATACAACAAGAAAAGTTATCATAGGGCCACACATGCAACCTCATGAAAATCATGACATAAAACTTTATAAAAAATTCCTAACATGGTAAGGAATTCCTACCTCAAGCCTAATGGAGAATACTCATGAAGACACAGTTCCCAATTCAAGCCCAAACTCCTAAAAACCTAAAAGTATTCCCAAATCACGTCATTTTGGGTATATATAGAGAAAACCAAAAACAATAGAGGGAGAATATGATAGCTAGGTCTTAGATGGTGTAATACTTACCAAAAGAGATCCTACACAACATACAAAACTTTTAAAAACTAATGAAGGAGGTTATAGGATCCATAATCACCTAAGAGAATCCCCCACATCCATCAAGATTGATTAAAGGTTAAGAGGAGGTAGGTGGAATAATTAATTGGGGTTTCAGAGTGAAATTATAAGGATCCCCCATTTTTTTTTAAAAAACATCCCAACAACATGGTTGTGGCATGGCCTAGGGGATTGTAGCAAGACAACTCCCATTTATAGGGCATTACCTTCTATTAGAGACAACATATCATATCCCTCAAGGGTCATGGCATAAAAAAGTTTCAAATAGAGGGTATACCCCTATGTTAAAACCATCACATTGTGATGCCCAAGTGCCACACTATAACCACCTGCATACTATAGAATTATAGTTGTAGGCCCAATCCGGTCCTCCAAAACTCACTCTCAGGCCATCCCAAAAACCAAAAATAGCTAAAACCCAACAAGATATATCAGGAAAAAGTAAATAAAATTAAAATTAGAAAATCATGAACTTCAAGGGGTGCTATTAACTCCCCTTTAAAGTTTTTCTCATCTCTGAGTAGTGTCTCTAAGGGTCCTATATGAAAAACTCTAGACATTGTTCCCACACATCCGATTCTCGCTCCCAAGCCTCGTCTTGGGTCCACCCATGCTTCAAAAACACTCAAAAAATAGTCCATTTTTCCCATGCAGTACCTTTTCTCTCTAGTCTACAATTTGTAGAAGGCATTCCTCGAATGAAAAATCAACCTCTAACTTTACATTATCATCATCAATCATTTGTGCAAGGTTTGACTCATACTTATGGATCCACCACACATGAAAAACGTCATTCATACCCTGAGGAGGAAATTTCTTTTTATATAAAAGATAAAAGGCTACAACCAAACCATGATGATAACCACAACTAACATTACCCAAACCATGATGATAACCACAAGAATACTTGGTCACCCATGGTGAAAACTAGAGGGTCTTAACCTTAGTTCAACATATGAATGGTGACTTCTCTAAGATATAAAAAAATGATTTCCTATTAACTACACTCAATCTATGGTTTCCTATACCAAGCTTAGTCTAATAATCATTGACTTTTCCACCTCTAAATAGCACAATGGTGACCAGAATAGCCTACCATAAAGATCCTCAAAGGGGGAAATCTAGATAGAATATTTATAGTTATTGTTATATGTGAACTCTAACTATCTTTTCATATATGGGGGATATATTGTACTCATTTTTAGCTAAGACCCCATGAATTTCTGTAGACCCTACTAGAATATTGATGTGAATCATGCATCTCAATCTGATATTGTGCTCACTTCTACAACATGAAACCACACAATTTCAAGTATATATAACCTGGCCAACTCATCCATGGATTAATTATACCAAATAAGAAAGAAATGTGATACCTTATTTAACTAGTCAACTACTGCCCATACTAAAACATAACCCCTTAGGGTCCTAGGTAGTCCTGTAATGAAGTACATGGTTACCTCATCCCACATCAACACCATCATTTTAAGGGATTAAATTACACCACTCGATCATGGGTGTTTTTAATTTATCCTTTGACAAGTAATGTAATGAGTGACAAAACCCATGATATCTTTCCATATACCCCCACCACCTAAAATACCACCTGATATATTGATATATCTTAGTTGAGCCTGGATGTACCTCCCATAATAAGGTATGAAAGTCTCTAATCAACTCTTTACTCATCAAAGTGGGTACCACCACCTTATCATGGATGTACATTACATCATCTCTATCCAAATTCCAATCTGAGATGGGTTCATACATCATGATCCATTCTTGTGTTACAAATAAATCTAAATCAAACATCGGGTTGTCCTTCAACTAGTATACTAGTGAAGACACAATATAAAATGGAGAACAAACCACTACCTATTGTTATTATAACACATCCACCTATCGGTGCATGAGTAGGCTCATCAATTTCCACTCCTCTTTAGAAGTCTGAACTCTCAATTCTTAGGTATTCTTGCTAAAAGAATCTATAATGGAATTTGCTTTTCTTGGGGAATATACCATCTTGAATTAGAATGTATACAGATACATGAACCAACATATCTATTATATATTCAATTCTCATTGGGATAATATGTTTTACAAGATCTTATGGTGCATATAGATGAAAAATTTATCACCAAAGAGATAATGTACCCAATACTTCAAGGAATTACCATGTCAAAAAATAAATTTAGTGGTGAATTTTTTGGCATTTAGTGGTGATTTAAACCACCACTAAATAGTTTAATAATGTTTTTTCAAAACCGCCATGATATGTAGTGTTGAGAAACTTTGTATCATGCTTTTGAAAATTCGTTTTGGAACCATTTCACGGTGGTATAAATTGCCGCTAAATTACTAACATGTTTTTTAGAATATTATTTATTTATTATTTATTATTTATTATTTATTATTTATTATTTATGGATCACAACTCAAAGTTCCAAGCCATGGTTAGGGTAGTTACACTCGTGGTTCCATAGTTGATGAGACCGATAAGTGACCACCTGATCCCTCTACAACAGAACAGCTCCCAACCCGAATCCCGAGGCATTGCAATAGACCATTTAACTAATCTCAGAATCTATAAGAATAAAAATTGATGCGAATGTAAACCACATATTCAGTACCTTGAATTTATCCTCACAGCTACTAGTCTACGCAAACTAGACTCCCTTCTTGGCCAGCCTAGTCATAGGTGCTTCTAAGTGTGAGAAGTTGTGAATTAACTTCCTATAATATCCAACTAATCCAATGAAACTATGGGTATTGAACACATTCTTAGGCTAATCCCAGGACATCATCACTTTGGATTTCTCTAGATCAACTAGGATCCCTACCTTAAATATCACGTGTCTAATAAAGTATGCCTCTTAAATCCAAAAGTGACACTTCAAGTACATGGAATAAAGATAATGTGCTATAAGTTTACTTAATACAATAATGATAATCATCATCATCATAATTTATTTATTTAAAAAGTATCAAGAACATACACATGATAAATAAGGAAAACATGATCTAGGGAGGCATGAAATAGTGGAGTCTAAGGGAATCCCCTCTTATAAGGATTTCCCCCTTAGGTCTTAAGAAGTTCACCCTTGGGAAACAGTTGACACCATAATCTTGGTTTTCCATAGATGCAAGGTGGTCTTCAACCTTGTTTCCCTCACTTAAAGTGTGAATTACATGAATATTAATATTGAGAAGAATTTTTCACATTATGATAACATAGGAAATTGACCATGGGATAATACTTGTTCCATGTAGATAATTTTGTAAAATGATAGATTTTATTTCTACTTATTCAAAATCTATATTCCTTTCACAACATAAGAAAAATTCCTATGATTATAGCTTTGGATTCAGTATGGAGGGAGTGGCCACTATCAAAATGATCTTTAAATTCCATAATAAAAGTTCCCCTATGGTCATAGACTATACCCCCTCCCCACATGTCACTAAGGATGTAAGAACCACCCATGTTAACTTTGAGGACTGATGGGGGTGGGAACCATCAAACCTAGTGCCCCTGGGAATTATTGTTGATGGAGTGATCGGGATGGTTACTCACCTATAGCAGTCTCAAAGTTGAAGTATCATGTTAGTTCTTAAACAATCTTACCATGTTGATAAGTAGGTTCCTTGTTCTGATGATAAGATATTTCCCTATTGCAAATACCTCCTCATATAGAGACTTGTTTCTTTCTTTCCAAATACATCGGCAACCAGAGATCATCACAATAGCTCATTCCATCCATTCTAGGCCCACAACACCCGTACATTTAAACCATCGATCCAGGAAAGGTGCACCTTGGAACTCTAGATAAGATAAAGCATTAAAATCACCAAAAGAACTCTAAATTGCGTGCACCCAGTCACCTTCAAAAAAATAGGTGGTTCAAGATCTCCTATCGATAGTCCTTGTAGCATGGACATCTAGAAGTGAGGAAGATACCCATTCTTTTTATATTTTCCTCAGTAGGGACTGCATGGTTATTTATACTCCATATGATTAAATTTTATTTATAAGGAATCATAGTGAACTATAGATCCTCTCTCGAGATATTATTATGGTTATGGGTGATCATCTCTCTTTAGAAGTCCCTCATGGAAAATACCCCTGAATTGGAGGTTGTGAAGATGCACCTATCTGGTTCTGTGTTCAAGTTAATAAGGTTGAAAAATCCTTGCTGATTATGATCTAGGACTACCTTGATGAAAATCAGGTATGAGCTGGACTCCCTAAATGTGATACATGGATCCAAGAATCCAGTGAAACTAATCAATGACCCAACCCATTTGTGATGCTAGAAAATAATGTCACCTTTCCCCACAATACCTTGGGTGAGAGGTTGCATATTCGATATGTGAGGTAATATCATGGCTATAATGGAGAGGAACACCCTCCCAACACCTCTGCACCACCACTTCATTTGGTATCCATGTCATTTCCCAAAAGGGTACACTCTTTTAAGTCTTCCCATCCCAACTTTGTGTGTATGTAATGAAAAGAGTAAAAGATATTTCCCACGTTGATACACCCTTTCTTTATTGGACTTTCCATTCTGGCCTAGGATACCCAATGTTTTTCCCCTCTAAAATATAATCCCAAATAAATCCCCCCAAGATCCTATCAATATTATATATTACTTTTTTCAAAACATTAATATATAAGATTTCATGGATAGGTATGGTTGAGAAAAAACTATTAAATAGCATGATACTACCTCCAAAATATAAAAAATGACTTTTCTAGTTCAAGACCCAACCCATGATCCTACTTATAATGTGATCAAAATGATGAATACACTACCTATATAAAGACATGGGGAACCTAGGTACTCTATCAAAAAGTTTCCTCTATGCATGGACAAACTGTTACACAAGAAAGTAGCCCTTCTATCTAAGCATCTGTTTGATATTTAGAGACTTCTCTTTGCCTGGTTGATCATATGTCTGCTCCGATGAAAATACTCCTCAAGAACCATATTGATGCCTTGGACTGACCTCTTACTAGTATTCAATACTATAATCATATCATATGAAAACATATGATGAGAAATACATTGGGAACTCATCCAACATTGGTAAGGAATAATGTAACCCTTGAGCACACTCCTATAAATAAGGTGGCTAAGAACATCTTGGGAAAGAATAAAGATAATCAGGGATAAGGGATATCCCTATCTCATCCTATAGGTTTCCTTAAATAATCCATGCTTTGTCCCCATAAAAGAGACTACCATCCATGATGAACTAAAGTACCTAAAAATTAAATTAGAGTCCCATTAATAGAAGCACAGACCTATTAACACACTTTTGGTAAATATCCACTTAATACGATCATAGGATTTATCTATATCAATTTTAATTTCCATGTTTGAGTTGTGATCCTTGAGGTTAATACAACTAACTACCTCTTTGTCCAGTACTATGGCCCCTGGATTGATCGGACTTTAATAAATATGTGCTTCTCCTCAATGATACAATGGTGAAGATGTAATGATGGCCTTCTATTGATAACACTTGTATGAACTTTATAAGGAAAGTTACACATGCTCACCATACTATAGTGATGGACAGAGGGGGGGTCCTTAATTCTGGGTATGATCACTAAAGTAGTTTCACAGGAGATGTGTGGAAGACTTCTTCCATGGAAGAAGTCTTGGATGTCCATAATCATATCACTCCTAACAACTTACTAGGATTCCTTTTAAAATGATCATGGGAAGTTATTTGGTCCTAGAGCACTCTTTGGAATATGGTCCATCATAGCCTTTTGAATTTCCTTATCATCAGGGACTACTTCCATGGTTTCATTATCCTCACTAGATACTATGTTCAGAAACACCTCCAGAATATAAGTGTTTCCTCCTAGGTACCTTTCAGTCATATGAAGGGTTAGGCCCTATAAGGAGCATTTAAAAATGAGAATGATCCATACCACCAATTATGTCTAGGACTTTAGTGTAGGATCTATCCTCAAGAAAGATATTGGGTCTTAAAAGGTTTTATTTATCTCTTATTTAGGCATAAAAATAATTTATATTCCTATCACCTTCACAAATCCACCTTATTCTTGATTTCTCACATGCCTTATGTTCTTATCTCAAGATCATTTCTACTAGAGCATCATTTTCCCTAGTGATTTCTTCAAACATCATTTCATTCCAATTCTCTTCAAGACTGGATTCCAACCAGTCAATATTCTTCTTGACTATTTCCATGTTCTGTGAGTGGGGAGGATTCTCTCAAACCCAGGGCTATATAGTGTTTTTGAGACACCTCAAATTATTGTGTAGCCTTATCCATGAATTCCCCTGTAAAATCTTGGACCACGAATCACTAACAGCTTGGTGGTATCCTAGAATTCAAGTCCATATATGGGAGAAGATAAAGTTCTCACTCCTCACCTAGCTAGGAGACAATGAGAGAACAAAGGGTGAATAATCAGATATACCTCATACAAGGTGAGAGACCTTTTCACTAAGGTAGGAAGATAGGGCGTGAACATTATCTAGACATATATCAAGGTGACACTAAGTTTTCTAGCCCCCTATTTAGTTCTGGAATCATGTGAACTGATCGCTTATGTAGACCATATCCATAATCCCCTTGCTAGCCATGAACTGAAAAAAACCATACTAGCCTTCTAGGGGAAGTCCCTTCTACCTTTCTTCTCATCTAGATTTTCTATGACATTAAAGTCCCCTCCATCTATCTATGGGGATCCTCCTGGGTTGAAATCTTCAAGACCATATTCCATGAGTATTGCCTCCTTTGAGCATCAAAGATACCATATATGAAATAAAAAAACAAGCTAATAGTGCCTATAGTCACTTATATAGTGATATACTATTTTTATATTTAATCAGATCCACTAAAATATTATTATTCAAAAATCCAAATGTGATTTCTTGAGGGATTAGCATGCATGAAATCATGAATTCTAACTCAATGATAGAACTCATTGATTTTGGAGGGTTTTTTCTTGGGTTAAAGAGACAAAATTATGGAGACCTTGTAATTATGAATTTATGTAGTAATAAAACCAATTTTTACCTAGGCACCTAGGCCCTGGGAATTCTAGATGAGGATTGGAATAATTAAACCTAATTTCTCTTGTCTTTGGCCCCAGGTTTTTTGGACACTTTTAGGTGAGAGGAAGAGAACTCTCAGTTATTTCTTGACTGAGATCTCATATAGACACTGATAAACTGATAGGAAGGGTTCAATGATGGTAAAGTTGAGAAGGCTTGTATATGAGTTTTGGCCCCTCTAGGCCCACTGGAGGGAGTTTGTGGGGATTGACCTAAACTAGATGGGGCTTCTATGGAATGAGAACATGCATGCATAAAGATATTGAAGTCCCATTTTTTAGGTGATTCCTCTTGTGGGTCCTATGCATGAGGAAGGAATCCATCAATATGTGTTCTATGGGCATCTGATAATACACTGTTTGGGCCACCTAGGAGGAGGGGAAGATGAATAGAGGGACCTAGATCTTTGAAAGGATGGTAGAAATCCAATGGGATTTAAAAAACATAATTCCCATGGAGAAACCAAATAAGGTCACTAATAGGACCTATGTCCTCGTCAAAAGTGGGATAATAGGTCATCTGCTTATAAGGTACCAAGTTCAGGAAAGGAGAGTCTTCATCAGCTAATTGGATTGAGGGAACATGATCTGGAACTTGAACTGACAAACAATATTGACTTTGAAGAGCCAAAAAAGGATCTTCCTCGCCATCATGAGTTAACCCCATGCCTGGTACATGCATGTTGTGACCTGGTTGAAACTGAGCCAAGCCACTTCTTGAATACACCTGCTTGTGACTTTGATCACCTTGACAATGCTTCCTACAATCTGTAAAAGAGTGACCTTGTAGTTGAAAAAAATGAACAATACCTATGAGCCGATGAGGTATATAACTTCTTGATTCTAGATTAAAGATTCATGCACTCAAAAGAAGATCTAGTCTGGGAGTGGGAGATAGATTTCTATTTCCATGCAGATCTGGGATACTAAAGTTTCATCGAAGTGAATGGCATGCTCATCCATTCAAGGGAATCCTCCTAATAAATCTCTGATAGCTTTAAGGAAGGAAGCATTCAGGAATTGGAGTGGAAGGTCAGGAAGATTGATCCAGACCATTGTACGAGATGCATCCATTCCTTTATTAATCTACATAAACTAGTGAGCTAGATTGAAATGCCAATGACCCAAGGATCTAGGGGCTTTACACCAAGCATGGAAAAAGTCCAACTCCAACACCAACACCATGTAGAAATATTTTCAATCCACAATATAGACTTGATCTGGCACTGCCAGACCCAAAGAATCCACAAATATTTTAATACCACTAAGTTCTATTTGAGGTAGGCATAAGCATTAGAAAACACTAAGACTAGGATCACAAAGATCGGGCAAGGACAATCTTGCATCACTGCTAGAGTATCCAAGATAATGTTCGGGAAGTAATGAGATGGGGGACCTTGAAGGTTACAACATAGGGAGTCCTTAAAGGAGACTCCAAGATGCGATCCTAAGCTAGGAGTTCTTAAGACATCAAGTCAAGGAGACAAAGGGGGGAAAGTGACAAAGAGTTGGGGTCAGGATGGTTGGAGCATGGAGCTCTTCTTGGGAATGCATGACGGGCGTAGCAGTAATAGAATAAATTTTTTGAAAAAGTGAATGCATGTGAGGTGTGTTCTAGTGAGAAGAATAATCCATTTTTTACTTAATACAATCTCAAGGTATTTAGTATGTGAATAATGGGTCTTTGATTATACCAATATTTCATTGAAAAACACCATAATGAAGGAGTCCATATAGGGATGAAAAATATGGTTCATGAGAGCCATAAACATCTCTAGAACAATCATCAACCTAAAAATCATCACAAGATACTCATAGAACCCATAATTTCTTCTAAATGTTGTATTTGGTACATCCTCATCCCAGACCTATAACTAATGGTAACTTGATTGTAGATAAATCTTGGAAGACCATTGGGATCCCCTCAGCTGGTTGAACAAGTCATAAATTCTCTATAACAAATACAAGTTCTTCACCATAACCTAGTTTATATTTTGATAATCCATGAAATACTTGAGTCCAACATCCAAATTTTTAGAAAATAGGACCAAAACACCCCAAGGAGAGTTACTCGGGTGGATAAAACCCTTTTCCTCGATATCCTCTTCCTATAACTTTATCTTACTTAGCTCACTCATTTTCATATGATAAGGGGGAATAAATATGGGATCTACACCTGGAATAAGATTTAGCATGAACTCGATCTCCATCTTAGGATGAATCCATGATATTAACTCCGAAAAAATACCATAACTAGTCCACCATTAGAGTAAAAGTGGTTAGAACCATCACTTGGTATGTTACAACAACCATACCCACCGCCTACACAATAATGGATCCTACATAGCCAAAATTGAGTCTAAATATACCTACCTCAAAATTCTACTCTCCCATAAGAACATAATACACTCCTTTAAGTAATGAAAAAGAAACCCACATCTGGTAGCAGTCAATACATTCCCAAAAGCATGTCAACCAATCCATCATGAAAATGAGGTCAAAGCTTGTCACGTCCAAAACCAGAAAATACCAAAAATTCTTGTATCCCTCAACTACTAATACACATGAGAGGCACCTATGAACACAATATAACCTCTTCCAAAGAGGTGTATCAATAACTAAAAACCTAGGGGGAAATTATGTAGTCAACCCCATTCTATAAACAGCTTGAGTGGAGCTAAAATAATAAGAAGCTCTAATATAGAACAAAGGAAATAAAAGCATAAAAAATGAGAAACATACCTATAATAGTCGATGGAACCTTAGATCCATTAGTTAGAACCTGTTTCAATTCATAAAAATCATTTACCTTAGATCTGAAACACTACCCCCATGATCCCTCACTTTCCTACAACACTAAAACTCGAGGTGTGTGTTGTTGTGGCTGCTGAGAACCCCTACTAGATCATTAGCCTAACCACCTGATTTTTTCTTTCTATCTATTTGAGTTCCACCTAAATAGAACCTCAAGTAATGTGTCTTCCACAAGAATCTTCCCATACTTTATTTTTATAGAATCACTTAGAATATCTATAGAGTCCCCATCCTACCAGATGAATGTAACACCCCGGGTGGATTGGTACACATCCTGCAAAAAAATCCCAGACTGCCCATGCTAAAATAATATGGGAGGATTCCCTCCCAAAATTAGAATATAAAATCTCTGAACCTCCCTTTTTTCCTATTATCTCCCTATCACATCTCCTCAAACCCCATCTTCCTACTGCTTGAAAAGGTACAAATAACACCACTCAAAAGGTAACACTTGGACCCATCAAGAAATGAGGAATCCCTATTTAATTTTTCTCTAATAGGCCCTTCTCAAAGGTGATATACTTACGAACCACATCTGATTATGAGGTTAATTACAATATCTTAACCGGATGCATCACCTTAGAATGAATGAAAATATCAAACCTCTAAGTGTTTTGAGCCTCATTTTTAACAAAAAATGGAGAAAAATATATCAAATCCCCAAAAAATGTTGCATAGTCATCCATATATATCATCCCTACTAGATCTCTATAAATACCAGATATTTTTCCATCCTTAGTGTTTCAGGATATAACTCTTCAAAAAATAGATCCTTAAAAGTTTTCCCGTGATAAAACTTCATGTATCTGAGCTTAAATAATTATACCTCACTACATCTCGGTTGGTCATAATAATATATATGCAGATAGATTCACCTAAAGGACATTTGGAGTCTCCATATACTTGTGGAACCCTTAATAATATCAATATATTATTTGAAATCTTAAGGACCATCGAGACCCTAGAAATATAGAGGGTGTTGTAGTTGAAAATCCTATGAAAATCCACCATCTTCAAAACTTCCTAATGGTAACCTCCACCTCTCATCAACATTATATAGAAAACACCTAACCGAAGAGGTTTTACTACATAGACCATAGGGGAAACATCAGGATCATTTCCATCCTAACCCTTCTGGATTTCTAGAGGTATAACAAGAGCATTGCCTACTTTCAGGGCATCCTCACCCTAGTCCCTTCATGGCACCATGATATGTCGATGAGGAAATATTATCTAAAATTCCAAATAGATACTAAAAAATTCCCTTTATAGATTAAATATTTACAATACTTAAGTAATTAATAGGTTCACATGTATACTATAGAACTAAGATCCATGCTCATTAGGCCTACACACAACCACTAGGTATAACCCCCATACATTAACCCAAGTCCTAATCCAAAGTTTGAAGCACTGATAAATTAGTCATAGTCCTAATAAGAAGAAATATAAGCATGCCCAGGTTAAATTAATTAAATGTAACCAATGATGTATTTGGGAAAACACCTAATATATTATTTCTGGTATTTTATTAATTTATATCTACATAAATCAAAAATAATTTATGCATAACATATGAACCTACTTCCCTATATATGATTCATGGAATCACCCACTCTTACAAATTAGACCAAGAGAAAATATCATAAACTATAACAAAACAACAACCCTAGAAGAAATACATGAAACTATAACACCAAAACCAATGAAATAAATCTCACTACCCTGGAAACTCAATTTCCCACTGTATAGAAATTATCCATACACTATCATAGTTTTTTAGCCGAGTTCCAACCATCTTATCTCCATTCTACAAATCCCAAAATATTAAATCAAAAGAAAATGCGATTGGATACCATTTTTTTGGTACCCCAACCCAGATTAATGGGTCTGAACTAGTGTGTTACATGACCTCATGCACGTCTCCCTATATGAAAGATTTTGTCGACTAGTGATGAGGGCTAAAATGGTACCTTGGGGAGACTATTCCCTTAGTATTAGATAAACATTAGACTAACGCAATAAAAATAGTAATAATAAATAAAAGTATTTAAATGAACATCGTGAAAGAATAATAATATCGCCCCATGAAATATCAGAATGGAATACAATAAATAGTATCTTAGTCAAAAGGGATCCCCATATGCGGTAGATCAATGTATATACAATGAACAAAAGGAAAAAATAAATGATATTTTTTTATAAAAGATTATAGGGTATGTCCTAGTATCACCTGAATCCCATATACTAACACATTCTCACCAATATTTCATAGGCCCCTTTCCCTTGGTTGGATCCATGATGATAAAGTCTGCATGTTCATGGAGATTCCTATGTATTGTGTGAGTATAAACCTAGTAAGACACCACCAATGAGATCTTATAAATATAAAAAAAATTATAAATTTGGATACATCAATATAAAAAAACAATTAAATAAATAACTATGCAATAATGGCTAATTCATTGTGAGATAACTAGGATACCACAAATCTCATCCATACTTGCTTTGTCCTCATTCCAGAAGGATTTTTTTGTCAAAACCTCAATGCCTCATATTGAAAACCTAACCCTAAAATTATTATTCAAGGGAGGTATCATAACCCTACCTTTCCTTATAATTCAAGGTAGTTCATCCATATATCAAGTTGCACCTTATCACTTAAGGTGGGCCTAGACCTTACAATCCTGATCATGCCTTCTCACTGAATGCAAGACTCAACATGTCCCAAGCCACACTTAATCACTTAAGGTAAACCTAGAATTTAATAGTCTCATGGAAAGTGATAAGGATAAATACACATCAAGCATCATCACAAATAATGGAACTTGTCACCTGAACCCATGCACCATCCTTCTAGGCCACCCAAGCCTCAACTAAACTAGAAAATATCCCATGAGGTCCAATTCATCGGATGGGAAACCCTAGAATCTCCCATAAAAAGAGATGAAACTCACCTTAACCAATCTATAATGTCACCACATTCCATCTAAAAGGTCAACCACATATCTATGAACCTACTCAATCACTTTGATATAACAGGAAAATTTCTCACAGGGCTACACATGAACCCACATTTAAATTGAGACATAAAACTTCATACAAAAGTTGTAACATGGTATGGACTTCTTAACTCAAGTCTAATATAGCGTACTCACCAAGATGTACTTCCCAATTCAATACCAAACTTATGAAAACCTAAAATCATCCCCAAAAAGACACATTTAGGGTATAGATAAGGAAAACTAAGAAATAGAGGAAGAAAAAGAAGGTAGTTATGGGATGGATGGTGTTAAAATCACCAAAAGAGAACCATTGTAAAAAACAACACTTCAAACCGTCAAGGAAGGAGGTTGGAGAAGCTAAAATTCCCCAATATAATACACACACCCATCAACATTAAGTGAGGGTTGAGGGAAAGGAGGAGGAATAATTAAGGGGGTTGCATGGTGAAATTATAAAGCTACCCCCTTTTAAAAAAACTTCCCAACAACATGGTTGTGGCATGATGACCCCTAGATAAAGGGTCCTCCCCACTATTAATAATGTCATGATGCATCCCTTGAGGGTTGCAGTACGACTAGTTGTAGACAAAGGGCCTACCCTCTGTTAAAATCATCAGGATTTGATTCCCAAGTATCATGCTATTACCACATACAAACTGTATAATTATAGTTGAAGGCCCAATCTGGTACTCCAAAACTCACTCTTGAGATATCCCAAACACCCAAAATAGCTAAAACCAAAAAAGATACATCTGAAAAAAAATTAATTTAACACAACATGAACTTCAATGGAAATTAAAAAAACTAAATATTAATTAATTAAAAACAAAATTATACAATAATATATATATCACATGTATACAATACACATATATATCCAATATATAAAACAAACATATATATCAAGACAAGTCAACAACAATCATTCATAAACATAATTTTCAGATAGATTAAATAATTTCAACATCTACCCTTAACCTATCACGTCCATCTCTCCACCTCCACTACATCAGATCACCATTTTACCAAGACACATCATATAAAAAACTAACTACATTACCATTATATAAACCAGAACAAAAACAACATAAAAATCAGAACAACTTAACACAATAAATAAATATATAGTAGAATCAATGATAATGTTTAACCATACCACAAAAACTATAAACTATCACAGATTTATTTTGAAGAGTGTAATAGATTAGAATGATCAACCTCTTGATATTATCAGCATCTATCACCTACAATACAAAACTAGAACATTTAAGAAAAGGAACCCAAAAAAGGAATGGGAAAATAATATATTCAGAATTTTTCACATAATATTTGTTATTTTTTTAATCAAACATTTGACATTTCTACACAAAATAATTGATATATCAGACCACATTCCATGAATTAAATGATGATATGAAAATGATCTAGTTAATTAAGACTATAAACTCATCCAAAACACCTTAAAAACATAAAAATACCTATTTAAAATATGATACAACTCTCATAGATCAAAATGGATGATTTTATAAAAATATTAGCCTCCATATCTCATTTTAAATTATTATACATCTAATTTAACAAAAATGAATACAAATTCTATAATTCACTGCCTAAACCTACCAAACCATTCCCCAATATATCTATCTTGGTAAATTAGGTATAGTTTGATCTTTATTTATAAAAACTCAATTGGTGTAAGAATTAAACCAAAACATCCATTCCCTCTATGGTATTTTCTAGCATAAGAGTATAAAATCAAGAATATCCATTAAAAACTAACACCATATATTCAAAATTCACTCCAAATAATGCATCAACTTCCAACCTATCCCAATTATAACTCCTTGTCATTGATTCTACCCAAAAGCCTGATGTTGCACTATAAGGAGGTGAAATTTTAATAATTACATTTTAATTTAAACCAAAAATACCTTAATATATATGGAAAAAATCATAGGGATTAGATTAAGGGTGTTTAAACCAAGACAAAAATTAGAATTGAAAGTCTCACAAACTTTTTGTGACATCCCTCATGTCACTATGTTGTTCTTTTTGTGTTCTTTGGTTAATTGGAGGTTTGGGTTTTATTTCCATGGATTTATTATTTTGAACATGGAAATTTTTTAGGTTTTCATGTTATTAATGGTTAATTTGAATGGTTAGAGGGAAACCATGTGAACTCCCATCATGATGACCCTTTTCAGTTCAATTTGAAATGTTCATGGTTTATCAGCACAAGATATGCATGCTTAAGTCCAAACCGTGCATCCCCTAGGATAAATAATGTGGGTTCTTTGGTGTGTCTAAGGTGTGGCACACAACGTATTCATGGTTTTTTAAACTATGCATCAAGCGTGCAGTTGAGTCTATAATTTTTGACTGATCTGTTATCACATATTTTGAACATTTTTTTAAACAGTTTGGGGAACCCCAGGAAGAATTGTGAGGCTTATTGTGGTTCTATAGTGAGATTCATGGTTTGGGAAACCATGAAGCCTATTAGGAGTAATCATGTGGATTAAAATTTTTGGGTGTAAGTTAAAAATTCATGGTTGGTGCAAAGTTTTCCTAAACATGCGGACAAACTATACGAGTTGTCCAGATGATTAAATTTTTGGGTAATTCCTATATTTCCCTATTAAATTAATATTTATCTCACCCATATTCTCCCCCACATGATTTGGATGACCCTAGTGAGATAAAATATGATCTATAACCTCATACACAACAAATTAGTACCCTCCCTTTGTTGATTTCCAAGAGGTTTGAGGTGAGTTTCTCTTCACTTTCCCTCTTCCTTACTTCTTCGTCTCTTATCTATTAGATTTGGCTTCCCTAATGAACCCTAGTTATCATGTGCATAAATTTTAGGGTTCTATGTGGATTTATTGATGGAGATTTTGGTTTATATGGGTTTTAGAAAATGTTGCTTCTCCCATTGGTGTGGTTTCCATTGAAGGTGACATGTTTCAGGAAGTTTCAGCTTGGTTTATGCTTCTTTGAGGAAGGTTTTACCTTGAAATTTTTTCATTTTGGAATTATAAGCATGCTTGAACTTTATAAATTATATTTTAATGAAATTATAACTATATGTGGTAGCCTTGTGATGATTTGAAACCATTTCATTGAGTTTTATTCTTGGCATAATTGGTTTTACATGTGAATTCCAGGTTTTATTTTTTAAAATGGAATATTTTATTATTATGAGTTTCTTAATAAATGACTTGTGTCTTTTTAAAATGGTTTTCATGAGTTTAAATGGGATTCAACCTAGTTTTAGTTTTCAATGAGTGAAAATAAAGGTGTTTAAAGGGGATTTGGTTTGAAGGTGAGGTATTGACCACAAATTATTTTATAAAGAGATTTTTCTTGTATATTTAAAATGGTGATTTGAAATGGGTGTGGGGGTTTCCCATTTTGTAATGCCTTTATGTCTATTTTTATTTTTATTTTTTGGTGGAAATGGTTTGACTTTTGGCCTTGTTTTGGTTTTCAAAGAGAAATACCCTTGTTGAAGGGTATCTATAGAATGTTTTTAAAGAAATAAGTGATTTATTTTAGACCACTTAAAAATTTTTACATTGTGTTATGGGATTTTTTATGGAAATCAATGTTCTTAGCAATTTTTTTGGATTTTAAGAGAATTGATACCTAGTGTAAGGGTGAATTTGAAATGTTTTAAATGCTTGGTATTTTTTCATGGTTTTCTAAATGGAGTTTGGAAAGTGTTTTATGAAATATGAAAGGGATTAGAAATCCAAGACATGCTTTGGTGTTAATGGTACATTTTTCACTTTGGTTTTAAATGGTGTATGTGGGTGGAACCCTTGATTTTACCTTTCTTGTTGCCCCTTTTGTGGGTTTCTAGTCACTCTGTGATTCTTATTTCTCTCCTTGTGTGTGAATATTCTTATTATGCCATACATTCATGTTGTTTGTTTGGTTATTTTCATGAGTGGGTGTTAGGGTTAAGGGTAGTTATGGTTGTGACTTACAGGTAGACTTAGATTGTTTTCACTATTCCATGTTTCCTTTATTGGTCATGTAATTTTGGGTACTGAGTGGTAGATATATCTTTTTCCTCTAGTTGGTTCACACACCTTTAGTTTCCCATCAGTCATTCTAGGAACAAGGGCTAGGTTAGGGTTTTAAATTGTTGTGATACTTGTATGGGATACCAGGATGATGATTCTAGACTTATCATATTTTAATAACTAGTTCGGGTGGTTATACCCATATACAGTAATATTCTTAGCATGTTAGTTAATTTGGTTTGGACTAAGAAACAATTTTTTACTCGGTGGGTTAATTTTTTAGGGGAGTTTTATCTAGTGCTTAATTGTATCATTTCCCCTGCCTTATTTTTTTTGGAACCTTCCTAGATTGTGTTAAATTTTTATATTCCTTGGGATATATATATGTGGTTCTATATTATTATGCTTAACCTATGTGAGTTGTGTTTTTTTAATTTGAAAATTAGTTTTCAAAGGTGTTTTTTAAAAAATATTTTGAATTTTAAAGACTCATGTGTGAGAAATTTAATGCGGAATTTAAAATGGGTTTTGGGTTTAAAGTTGGATTAGGCTTGTCAAATGTTTTAAAGTAACTAATTTCATTTATATTTGAGTTTTTTTAGAAATATTAATGGTGTGTAAGGTTTTGAAATGGATTTGGTCGATGGATTTGTTTTCAAAATGCATGTGTTCAATTTTTGGGAAGCAAAGGGAAAATTTTTCTAAAGTGGATTATGGAATTGTTTTTATTTCTATGAATTGTATATGTATATAAAGCTTACTTTTTAGATTTATTTTCAAATAATCATTAATAAATTTTCTTATGAAACAAATTGCATAGTTTTTATGGTTTGTGGTTACCTACTGTGATATTTTAACTAAGCCTATAAAATTTTAGGTTCCACATTCTCTACCAAATCCTTCTTGTACATCGTGGATGGTATGGGGTGAGTTGGGTGGTGGTGAGAAACCGTAGTTTTCATAGAGTTTGTTTCAGGCTTATCTTGAGTTGGTTGGTTTGTAATAGTTTTCTTTTTGGTTAGTTTTTCTTCCAAATTTGCCTTTCCTATCTATTTGTCTTTATTTATGGATTTTTATCATGTATATAAAAATGTTTTGGATCATGGTTGTTTTCTATAATTTTTTTGGCATGTTGTTTGTTTATTTTTTGATTCTATATTCTTTTATTCTGTTTTTTGTATCTCTATTTTAGGTAAACCCATTCCCAAAGGAGTACCTATGTTTCCCAGGTTCTTATCGAAAACTTTTGGGGATCAAGAATTCCCTTCAGGCCTTATGATGGTCCAAGACAAGTTTCATGAATGGTGGTAACTCAATCCAATTAATTACACTTCTTTTAGGAGTTTAACTTGAAATTGATGTAGAATATTTTGAGTAAAAATAATTGGTGAATTTAAGGAATGGAAAGGATAAATATTATTGAGAATAATTATATATGAGAACATATTCTAAGACTAAAATAGAAAAATATTATTAGAATAATTTTTTAAGACATACTCAATGAGAAGTGGATTATTCAAGGAACAAAGATTTTGTTATTTCCAAGGCCTATTCAGAAGTGAAAGAATATAATTTTGTAAGACATTTTTTCCATTACAAGGATATACATAATAATATCTTTTTTCAATTACATCCCAAATAAAGTATAATATTTTTAAAATAGATAGTCAGGATAATGTTTTGTTTGAGAATAATGATATGAATGAGTATATTAAGTAACTAGAAGGGTTTGTGGTTGATAATAATGGAAATAACTTTTGAAAATTGAAGAAATATTTTTATGGGTTGAAACCTTCCCCAAAATCCTAGTATTCAAAACTATATTTTTATATCACGATTATTGAATTTAATAAAGGAAATGTTTAAAACAAAATATATGTAAACAAAAACCACACTTATGGGTATATATAATATGTTTTAACTAGTTAAGGACACCAATTTGAATCAAAAGATTATAAATTTATTACCATAATGTAAGTATTGAAACCAATAAATATTTATCTTAAGGAAATCAATTTATTTAGTTATTTCTATAATTAAATAACTTTTGATTGTTTTTTATATATCTAATAATCTTTAAATAACAAGGTACATATCATATCATAAATAATTTTTATTATTTTCCAAAACTAAAACTTTGATTCTTCTTTGATAAACTCTTCAATTTATTGAATAAACTTTTCATCTAGATTTTTAGTTTGAAAAGTATTATTAAGAGAATAATTTACTTTTCTTAACATGATTATTCTATGAGAAACATATTTATTTCCAATCTCAATAGATTCTCCTTTTTATATTCACCTTTAGAGTTTTAAAATACTAAAAAGGCATTTTTAGTCATCCTAAGAAAACCATATCTCTGATTTACTTGGTGTTAGTTTTTATATTTCACAAATAAATATACATTTATTTCATTATGATTTCATGGAAATAAAAGGCTATTTTCTTGGTTTTGACCATGTGATGCACATTTTTGAAGACTTTATTATACTTAAAAATATTTTATTTAGTTCTTAAAAGCACACTATACATAAAAATTATATTCCTTCTACTTGTACACATAAAAATTAATTAAAATAAATTTTCTAATGATTTCATGTCAATCTGACATTTTTTCTACGATTTTGACCATTAAACATGTGTTTTAGTATTTTAAAACACTAAACATTTATTTTCAGTCATATTGAGAAAAACTTAACTCAAATTTATGTGGATTTAGTTCCTAATTTTTAAAAAATAATATACAGTTGTTTTCATATGATTTCATGAAAATATTAGGATCTTTTATTTGTTTTGACCCTCTGATAAACATTTTTAAAGACTTTCATATATTTAAAAAACTTCATATTAAGTTATTTCAAGCACATTTCATGCCTTATTGGCACATCGTATTCTTTTACACTCAAAAATTAGTTCAAAGATATTTTTATATGATTTAATGTCATTCTAAGGTCATTTTCTATGGTTTTTATAGTTACACGCATGTTTTAAGGTTTTAAAACACTAAAAATGTGTTTTTGTTCCCATAAATCAAACCATAATTCATATTGATGTGGTTTTAATTAATAAATTTCATAAATCAATCTACAGTTGGTTTTCTATGATTTTAGAACAATATGAGATCATTTACCTAGTTTTGACCCTTGGGCGCATGTTTTTAAAGACCATGTTATCTTTTAAAACTGCATATTTAGTCAATTTGAGAACATAGCAAGTCATATTGAAGTTTCATCTACTCTTACACATTAAAAACAATTCAAAAATCAGTTTTAATATGATTTAACATCAATATTACATCATTTTCTATGTTTTTTAACATTACACGAACATTTTAGAGTTTCAAAACTCTAAAAATGTATTTTTGGTCATCTTGAGAAAACCACAACTAAGATTGATGTGGAATCATATATTACAATTTAAAAATATATTTTATTTTATTTTAATATGATTTTATGATAATCCAAGTTCATTTTCCTGGTTTTTAACACACATACATGTTTTTGAAGACTTTCATATCATTGAAAACTATTTATCCAATCATTCTGAGCACATCACATGTAATATTGACACGAAGTCTACTCTTACACATGAAAAATAATTAAAATATAGTTATATTATTTAATTTTACATAATTACAAGGTGTTTTATATGTTTTTAACCATTATAAGCATGTTTTATAGTTTTAAAATACTAAAAATGTATTTTGGGTCATCCCAAGAAAACTCAACTTGGATTGATGTGGTGTCAAATCCTACATTTCAAAAATAAATATATGGTTGTTTTTATATTATTTATATAGAAAACCATACTATTCATACATATACATTAAATCTTAATAGATTAATATTCATTGTATAACATTTTGATCCGTGCTAGAATTGTTTAGGTCAAGTATCTTTGGAAAATTGGAATCATAACCAACTTATTCATAAAAATTCTACATCATCACCCACTTATTTATTCATAGCTATCATCCTTCTTAGACATATCAAACTTAATACCTTTTTTCATAACTTGGGGAAAGGAAACATAAGAAAAGGGTGGGCTCAAATTATCATTAAGGGTGAACATAGAGATATCAATGATCATGTAAGCATAAAATGTGAATAAGGGTAAAAGAACGTGATATTAAAATTTGAAACCCACACCCTACACATAAAGGATAATAATATTAGTTCATGGAATAAATCTTGGCATTTCATAATACATGACTCATTGGGAAATCAAAGAATTTTGTCCATGATATCGTGACATTGACATAATATGTGGAATTATGGTATATACATAAATATAAAAAAACATTTCCTTAGTTGTAAATGATATTTTCCTAGACTATAATAGTGGAATGATTTCACTACCCAAACCTTCATAAAATTAAAGGTTCATTCCTAAGACTTTCATAGTGGATAAAGTATCATAATAAACTAGGTTAAACCCACATTCTAATCTTATTTATCTCATAAGATATCAATATTTACCTAATTAATTTGAGGGTGATATAGGTCCCACACATAAAATAATTAAAATCATGAATATATGTCCCACAATATCATAAAACATTAATCATATCAAAACTCAGGAAAAGAAATGGGTTTTATAAAAATTTCATAATAGCGTAACCCATGGAAAATAAATGGGTTTCATAAACATATTTTCATAATAAACATAAAACATCTAGATAAATAATAATTATAATATCCTTGTATCATATCCCTAATAAAAAATAAGTGATATGAAGGGTTTCTATCTTTGATGAATATAAATAACATTAAAATATCTTTAAAACATTCTTGAGAAAAATATCTTTTCTATTTTCAAATCACTTATTTTAATAAAATGTACAATTAAAAAGGTAAAAAAATATTTGAAAATAACCATGTAAAATTTTAAATTAATATTCAAAGAAAAAAATATTCTTGATGGTTTCAAAATCCATTCAGTTAATATAAGTTAAAAAACATTCCTTCAACACTTTTATAGGAAAAGTCACAAAGTACCTCATTTTGGAAATGAAAAAATATTCCTTCCAAAATGTTTCCTCTGGATTTGGGGATGATCTCATTGATTTAAGATTCAAAAATTCCAAGAGGTTCCTAATGGGTTTGTTCATAGAACTGGAAACATCCAATGATTCCATATCCATTTGGACATACTTTCCAAAGGTAGGTGCTCATTAGTTGTGAACTGATGAGACTTAGGAATTTGCATTGGTCGAGAGGATGGGAGGTAGGACTCATCACACCTTTTTGAGGGGAATTATTGTCTACTCTGGGACTCTCTTTATATATTTAACTTCTGTTCATGAATCCTTATTACATTACCAAGTATAAAATGAGATTTTCTTTAGATCTGAAAATCAATGATTAAATATGTAGGAAATTTAGAGAATCTTTTATATGTATTCAAGGTTCTTCATTGATAGAGAATCATATGTATTTGTTAGAGATTCTTAGTCAATGGTATCCTTCAATACATAAAATTTTGTTGGTCATTATGATGACCATACTGGTTTTAAATCCACTCAGTGGGGCACTTGAAGTTTATTGTCATTCAGAAGGACATGGATTGTTTCAGATTTGGGATCGTACCCGCAGATGGGATACCTACATATCCTTTGTTTAGAAAAGGAATCAGAATCCATGTAGTTTGAGTAAGGGAGTATGATGTTTCTGTATGATTGATGGCTCAAAGAAAGATGTCATAATTACTTTTACACTCTAAGCTCACATGTGTCATGCTCAGTGTGAGAAACAAGATGTATTGGTAAAACCAGACAATTCTTCCATGAAAGATGCAATCATAAGAAATGATGTGGGGCTTATATATGTATGACTGCCCAAATAGATAAAGATTAAGATTTACTCCAGGGAAGAAATCCAGGAACAAGGTCCATAAAGGTATATGTGATTTATAGAGATTTGGATACTCTAATCTTGGGGATTACTCTTAAGGAATATTCCCAAGTTAGGAAAGGACTTATTAATGGGTTTTAATCCTAAGAAGGTAGCCCAGATCAAAAGTAAATTAGGACTGGTTAAGAGAAATTAAGACTGGGGCTTACTCCTGAGAAGGAGGCCCAGGTTAAGAGACTTGGACTGGGGCTTACTCTTTAAAAGGAGGCCCAGATTAAGGAAATTATGACTGGGGATTACTCTTAATGAGGAAGCCCAGGTTAATGGAATTTTTAGAATTAAAGGACTTGGGGCTTACTCCTAAGGAGGATGTCCATATTTGAGACTGGGGCATACTTCTGAAAAGGAATCTCAGTTTAAGAGAATTATGGTTGGGGCTTACTCCTGAAAAGGAAGCCCATATTAATGAAGACTTGGGGCTTACTCCTAAGAAGGAGGAACAAATTAATGAGGACTTAGGGATTAATCCTAAGGATGATGCCCAACATTAATGACAATTTGGACTAGGGCTTACTCTTGAAAAGGAGACCCAGGTTAAGGATTCTCTCATCTTAAAGGATGAGGTTGAATGAATGAACTCTCTAAATTTAGTGATATAAAGATGTGTAAATCACAAAGTTTTAAGAGATGTTCCATATAATTCCTTTTAGATAATGAATCCAACAAGGAAATCATGCCATAAATGGTTTTGGAGAGAGTTATGAAGGATTAATCTTGAAGGGGATAGGTGGATAGGCATAGGAGAGGTGAAATAGGCAGGAGGGGCACCCAAAAAGAAATGGGCACATAAGTACTACATGGGCGCACATGTACTGTGTGAGCGCGCAAGTCCTAGTCACGCAAGTATACTTGTGAGACACATGGGTACTGGCGCGCCAGCCAATCCTTAGGGTAGAACTTGGGTGAGGCTTGGCTCAAGCCTTTAATACTACCCATAGAGACTTCCAGAAGAGAGGCGCGCAAGTTATATGGAAGGGGTAAGGTAGAGAGCAAGTGTGGCCATTTCCCTTAAGGGATGGCCACCTAGGCGCGCAAGTGTTGATGATTTTCAACACTTAGGCCTTACTCCCCCTCTTTATATCTTCTGTTCTAGGTAAGAAATTACCTTATAAGTTTTTGGAAGCTTTGAGAAGAGACTAGGGTGCCGGGAGCTCAAATTTGATGTGCTTGAATTTTTTGTCCCCGAAATGGGGGGCCCACAGGGGTATTTATAGGCTGGAGAGACCCTGGGTAAAATTTCAAAGTGGGCGCGCAATTCACCTACATGACCATTGGGTGGCGCACAAGTATACTTGTGCGACCTTGGTGGAACTTTCACGACCCATGTGTAAATGACTCCTTGTTCATGACTTTGTCGATTTTTGATGTTTTCTTCAAAGGATGAATCACTTTATGCTAAGGCATTTCCCTTTCCATTAGTTTAGACTCTGTGATGAAAAAGAGCGTCAACAAAACTCACCCCTCAGAGTTGCATCCAAAGGAAGTGAGGATATGACTCTGAGGAAAAGAAGAAAACCAAGATACATGAGGCTTGCAAGTTCTATTGAGCGAGAAGATTTCGGTGTGCAAGTGTGAGACGCGTAGGTGTTTAGGCACGCATGGTTGTGGCCTGGCTTATATATATGTGATAATTCCTCGCGCAAAGCACCGAATTTCAAAATTTCGAGCTCTCTCCATGCAAGTTCCCTTCACCGTGCAAGTTTCTCTGTTTTCCGCTGTTTCTTTACTGTCGTGCTGCTGTCAAGGTATTTGGACTTGCGCGATGATACTTGCGCACCAAAAACTTCCACGACACATCTATACTTGCACGCCAAAATTAGACTTTTTCTCCTTAATGCATTAGCCATTTTTTCGAATTCATTCACAAATTTCATGAAAAATCAACTTACTTAAGAGTTAATTATTCCACTTTTGTGCAGATTCAATGGCTCCCAAGAGAATCGGAATGGCTGATGAACTAGAAAGCAAGAAACTTGATGATATGATGAGCATCATTGTCCATGATAACTATATTGTCTACGACAGCACTCTCCTGGATTTGGCTAAGTATTTGAAGAAGTATCATCGTGACTTCCCCCAAAGCATTTATCTGCCTTTGTATGGCTATGGTTATCTGCAAGGAGTCAATGTTCCAGATGAAAATAACTATATTTCTGAGATGTAGTTGCACTGCTACTCCTCTATTTCGGTTATGTTGTGCATTAAGAGTAACAAAAATGGTGTGAAATTTCGAATTTTTCTTCAATGCCATTTCCTTGCATATATGAGCATGGAAAACCCATGGGCTGAAATGTTTTCCCCTGCCGGTTGGTGGAGATAAGACAAACATGGCATTAGAACAATATCTGAAAAGATTATTCTCTCCAAATGGATTTTTCCTTCCAATGCTTCATTCACAAATCCATGTATCCATCTTCCAAGTCTCTTGGACAGAAATAGAGTCATTGTTTGATCAGCAGAAAATTTTCTCAAACCGCACTCAAGAACATTCTTTTAAAATTGTTCCAAGAAGAGCTGGTATCACTGCATCTCTTATTGTATCCAGTTGAATGAATGAATTCTAGGTGGCTGCTGACGAAGCTCAGGATGACGTAAATCAAGTGAAGACTTATGTTGACAGTCTATTGTAATTTATTGTAAAAGAGAACAGACTCCAATCTGTGGACGTCCTTCTAATTCTTGTGCATAAAATGAAAAACACTCTCATCTTCAATCATTTGTGCACGAATTTTCCTTTGCTACCTTCTTTATATGTTTACCTAAGACAATGGGCCTAGTAAGAATGGTTTGATTTTTACTAGGATTATTATAAATAACCCTACAAACTTTGAATCTTTTTATTGCTCAATATTACCTAAATCATGAAAAATGTATGTTTAGTGAGCTAGAACTTGACTTTTATTCAGAGTTCTCTTGTCTTTTGTGGGAAGTTTAAAGTCATGCACGTCAGACATAAAAAGGCTAATGTTTAAGGTCAAAATATCTTTGACCGAATGGATTAAAATTGACTCAATTCCTTGACAATTTATCTGAAAACATATTACCACACTCAAGTATGAGGGAAAAAATGTAAACCATGACTTAAGAAATTTTGAATCTCAGGAAAGATATGAAAAAGGGCTAAAAGGCATTAAAAAAAGTAGTTCCCAAGAATAAAGTTACCACTATTTAACAAACCCGTTAGGGGGTTGAATTATGCAGGGCCTCCTAAGGGAATTGGATGCATAGTCAAATAATAGTATCTTTTAGCTGATAGGTCTGTTATGTAGACTACTTGTGCAAGGCCGCCTAAGGGAACGTGCTGCATAGTCAGGAAAAAGAACTCTCAGAAATTTACTTTTCTAGTGCTAAAAAGCCAGTGAAAGTTTATGGGGATTCAAATTTTCCAAAGCATAGAGTTTGTTGTATGGAGAGAGGTATTTGAATATAGAGAAGATATTTCCAAACAAGATTTCCTAAGAACAGGATGAATGTCACTCCTACGAAGGTATGACCAAAACTTAGGGAAGGGAAATATAAACCATAGACTTGAATACTTTTAGATCATGAAACAGTGTATAAGACAAATATATTAAGGATGGTTATTTTTGAGGATCCCTACATATTATCGTTAAGACAACTAAGGACAAAAGAGGTTTTCTTCCCAAGAATGAAGTTACCATTATCTGACAAACCCGTTAGGGGGTTGAATTATATAGAGCTGCCTAAGGGAATTGGATGCATGGTCAAATAATAGTATCTTTTGGCTGATAGGTCCGTTATCTAGACTGTTTATGCAAGGCTGCCTAAGGGAACGTGCTGCATAGTCAGGAAAAAGAACTCTCAGAAATTGGACATTTTTGTGACCAGAAGTTGAGAAAAAGGGTAATGAAGATCTCAAAATATTTAAGGTTAGTATTATGACACATAAAGATGGGTATTGTCCAATGTATGCAGAGATACACATATCAATTATAACCATAGTCATGTTGTGGTTGGGTCCTGAATTGAAATATTGGACTTCACTACATATCCCATAAGGATGGGAATCAAGCCATAAGTAGTTCTTGAAATACAGTTTAACGTTGTGTGGGACTAGAGTATAATAGATCTTAGTTTGGGGTCATATAACTCAGACCATTATAAGAAATACATACTGTGTGTTTTCATGGGGACTTTTCAGCCAGGGGACTAAAAGTGGAATTTGGGGTTAGGCCCAAAAGACTTGGGGATAGATTCGAGGGACACTCAAACATTCCTACATATCCCATAAGGATAGTAATCAAGCCCATGTAGTTCTAGAAATACCCTCTGTACAAATTTGGTTCGTACATGTGAAGGGTGAAAAGGGACTTTAGTGCAATGATAGTTTAACCCAAGATAAAAGGTTCGGGTATTTCCATGTATGCACATAGTCTTTGGAATATAAAATGATTGAAAATTAATGTAAATAATGATTCCCTCTCAGGTTAGGGTACCAAAGAATATGGTAGTTTATTGTCATACAGGACATAAATGTTGTACAGTTTAACGTCGTATAGTAAGGATGAAGGTGAACCAATGTAAAGATATTGATTCTGGGGGTGGTTTCATGAATCAACATCATATGAGATGGAGGTGAATTGATGTGAAGATATTTGTTTTGGGATTGAACCTTGGGAGGTTGCCGATGTACCCATCCTAGAAGGGAGGGATAAAAGTCCGCGTAGTTCAATTAAAGAATGAATTAGTGATCAAGTTGTTCTTGGGGACAATGACCCAAAAATAGTGTTGGGACTTACGTGTGGTTAGAAGCCCAGAGAGGGTTTCATGGTTGATGTTTGCTCTAATCTCATGTGAGTCATACTCGGTGTGAGAAACAAGAGGTAACAACAACCTTAACGATGCACAGTTTAATGTCATGTAGGACATATGAAGGGACTATGCAGTTTAAAGTCTTGTAGTTAGGACTATTGGTGCGGCACAGTTTAGTGTCATGTAGCAGGAACAAAATACATTTTAACATCATATAGGACGTATTAAAGGATTTATGTATAGTTTAGCATCATGTAGTTAGGACGATGAGGACAATATAGTTTAATGTCATGTTGAAAAAAAAGGAGACTGTGTAGTTTAATGTCATGCAGTAAAGACAAAAGAGGACACAATTTAACATCATGTTGGATGTATTAGGGACTTTTTCCCAGTTTAACGTCATGTTGGACGAAAAAGGGATGATACAGTTTAGCGTCATGTTGGATGAAAGTGCGAATAGTTTAAGGTCATATGCATGGACCGAAGAAGGGAACACAGTTAAATGTCATGTTGGATGAAAGTGCAAATAGTTTAAGGTCATATGCATGGACCATTGGTTATGCAGTTTAATATCTTGCTAGACGTAAGTGCCAATAGTTTAAATTTGTATGCATGGACCCTTGATGTATAGTTTAACATCGTATAGGACGATGAAAGGGGAACAGTTTAACATCATGTTGGATGAAAGTGAAAATAGTTTAAGGTCATATGCATGGACCTTAGATGATGCAGTTTAATGTCTTGTGGGACATAACGGACTTTTGTACAGTTTAGCATCATGTAGTTAGGATGTCACAGTTTAATGTCATGTTGGACGTAGGTTCCAATAGTTTAAATTCATATGCATGGACCCTTGCTGTATTTTGTGTTCATACAAAATATTTCTTCAGAAATCTGGCATTGGTTGGAGTAATGATGAGTTCTCCATCCATTGAGATTAAGGAATAATCTCCATTGGAGTAGACCTTATGTATTGAATAAGGTCCTTCCCATTTTGGTTCAAGCTTGGGAGGTTTCTTTCCTAGTATCATTGGAGTTCTGAGAACTAATACCAATTCTCCCTGAACGAATGAATAAAGATGAACTTTTTGTCGAAAGCTCATGCTATTCGATTCTGATAGACTTCCAAGTGGTGCAGGGTGCACAATATTTTCTCATCTAACTATTCCAATTCATTCAATCGCTTTTGAGAATGTTTATATATAGATGAATGATCACAAATGGCTACTCTGAGTGAAGGTAATTGAACTTCAATGGGAAATAGTGCTTCTATTCCATATACCAGTGAATATGGAGTTGGCCGCGTTGTAGTGCGGGTGGTGGTCCGATAAGACCATAAAGCATGAAAGAGTTTATCAGGACATGATCTCTTATCTTTATCCACCATATTTTGCAGTATATTTGACAAGGTCTTGTTAAAGGCTTCTATCTGGCCATTGGCCGCTGCATGATACTGAGATTAATGGTGGGATTTGATGTTGTATTCTTGATACAACTTCTTCACCTCAGATGAACAGAAGTTGGTGCCATTGTCTGTCAATATGGTATGAGAGACACCAAATCTGGTAATGATGCTAGACTTGATGAAGATAACAATGATTTTAGAACTAACTTCTTTGAGAGGTATTTCCTCTTCCCATTTGGAAAAGAAGTCAGTAGTAGTAAGAATATACTTAAAATTCTTGGTTTTAGCTGAAGGATAAGGTCCCACCACATCCATTCCCCATGTGGAAAATGGCCACGAGTATTTAGCTGTATGAAGCAACTCTGGGGGTTGATGAATGAAGTTGGCATGTACTTGGCACGAATGACACTTCTTTGTGAAATCAACACAATCTTGTATCATTGAAGGCCAAAAGTATCCAAGCCTTCGAATTTGATCAGACAGTCTGTGTCCAAACTGGTGGGCACCACAGACTCTTGCATGCACTTCTTTCATGACAGCCATTGTCTCTTCACCATGAATTCATCTGAAGAGAACTCCATCAAAACCATGCTTGTAGATAATTTTCTCTAGGTGATTTGGGCAATCATAAAGAGTAAAATTGACCACACGTCGCCGTATTTGTTCTTTCCCAACTCTATCAGGTGAAAGCATTCCATTTTAAAGGTATTCCATGATAGGTGTTATCCATCCTATAGTATGACCATATGGTTCAGGAATGGGACTAATTTCATTGATTTCCTCTGTTCTGATTTGAACATAAGGTGAAATTGTATGACAGTGGGCAATACTGATGGTTGTCTCCTCCCAATTTGGATCTGCCAGAGCTGTGGCTATATTATCCAGTGCATCAGCTTGGGAATTTTGTGATCTTGGGACATAAGAAAATTTCGTTTCCGAAGGGAATTCCACCATTAACTCACTGATGTAATCATACAAAGGTATTAGTTATTCTGTTCTGATGGAATAATCCCCATTGACTTGTTTTATTACCAGGTCTGGATCACCTTTCACCTTCAAGTGATTCACTTGTGCTTGAAGCGCAAACTCCAAGACTGCGATGAGAGATTGGTATTCTGCTTCATTATTTGTACCGCCTCCCAAAAATGAGAAGGAATAAGGTGATAGTTCCTTTTCTGTAGAAATGAGCATAATTCCTAAGACGACTTTGTTGAATTTAGGATTTTTCCATTTTCCTCTCTGTTGGACTTCTAGAAGCACCATCAAAGTACATTTCTTATGTCTGAAGACTTTATTGAATAGAGAATACTTCCTCATTAGGGAGTTCAATATCTGAAGATGTGTCTTCCACTGAAGGGTGTTTAGCCAGGAAATTAGCCAGAGCTTGGCCCTTTATTGCCTTTTGAGACACATATTGAATATCAAATTGCTGCAAGATAACTACCCACCTTGCTAGAGGTCCTGTAAGCATTGGACGACTAAGGATGAATTTGAGCGGGTTATTGTGAGATACCAATTGGACCTCATGATGTTGCAAGTAGTGTCTCAACTTCTGAACTGCAAAGACTAATGCTAGGAAGCACTTCTCAATTCTTGAATATCGGGTTTCTGCTTCAAGAATAGTCCGACTGATATATTAGAGGTTGTTTTCATTCCCAACATCATTCTTATGAGCAAGAAAGGCACCCAATGATCACTCTAAAGCTATTACATAGAGGATAAGTGGTCTTCCTTCAACAGGTGGCATTAATACCGGTGGACTCAAGAGATACTTCTTGAGAATATCGAATGCTTCTTGTCATTCTTGAGTCCACTGGTAAGTGACTCCCTTCTTCATCAATTTGGTGAAGGGTAAACTTTTGCCTTCCAAATTCACGATGAAACGCCAAATATAGGCTATGTGTCCTTGAAGTCCTCTCAATTCTTTCAAATTTTGAGGATGTGAAATACCAAGGATAGACTTTGTCTTCTCAGGATCAACTTCAATACCATGATGGAGTACAACAAAGCCGAGAAATTTCCCTGAGGTTACCCCAAAAGCACATTTTAAGGGGTTCGTCTTTAAATTATGTTACCGAAGTTTGTGGAATATGATTTCCAAATCAGCCAAGTGATTAGAAAGTTTCCTGTATTTGACCACCAAATCGTCCACGTAACATTAAACAAACTTCCCTAAAAAAGGTTTGAAGATACAATGCATGACAGACTGATATGTTTCGCCTACATTCTTTAGTCCAAAGGGAATTACCCGATAGAAAAACACACCCTAAGGGGCTATGAAGGCTGTATATTCCTCATCTTCTGGATCCATTCAGATTTGATTATACCCGGAATATCCATCCATGAAGGAGAGTGCTTCATAGCCAGCTGTTTCATCAATTAATAGTTCTGTAATCGGAACTGGAAAATCATCCTTAGGAAAATGTCGATTAAGATCTCTGAAATCAATGTAAACTCTAATTTTCCCATTCTTCTTTTTCACTGGGAAAATATTATCCAACCACTTGGGATATTGAACTTCTCTGAAAAAGTTAGATTTGATAATCTTATCCACTTCAGCCTCAATTTTGGAAGCATAGGTTGGGTGTGTTCTTCTATTAGCTTGTTTGAATCCTCGATGTTCTTCTGGAAAACTCAAACGATGATTGGAAACATCAAGATCAATCCCTGGAATCTGTGTATAGTTCCAGGAAAATATATCTCGATTTTTCTTTAGAAAGGAAATATACATCTCTTTCTCTTTAAGAGTCTTAGCCACACTAATTAAAGTGGGGCGTGGATCTTCTTTTGTACCCAGATTTATTTCTCTGATTTCATCCACGGGGGTAGAGATATCCTCTTCAAATGTTGGAGGAGCATCCCTGAGATCTTCCTCTTCCTCTTTAACATGTGATCTTTCTTCTGTTTCTACTTTCATAGTAGATGATGAAGCAAAATTTTCATGATGAGAAGAGATGCTAAAATTTGCACATCTTGAAGAAGAAGCTTCCATTTCCGACCTGATTGATTATGAAGGGTATTATTTGGGTAATAAAGAGGAGATAATGGATTGATAATCTACCTCATCATTCACCTCTAACATTGCTATGACTTTTTCTAGCCTGGTGGGCGAAGTATAGATGTGATGGATTTCAGTAGATGAAATGAAGACATCTCCATTTGAGCTTTCATCATTGCTTGGTGGATCACCACTTTCTCCCATGCTATCTAGCTTGATTTTCGTGATTGACATTTATGGAGGTTTCTATAAGAGTATTTTGATTTGGGTCTATCCTGTCAATTTGAATGATAGGAAATACATAATCTGTACTCACATGTGCTAATGGGTTTACTGGAATCTTTTCCAAACCATATGGAGCATTAACTTTGGTAACTTCCTTTGTTGTGGATTCCTCCTTTCCCTTCATGTGGTATAATTCCACCTCAATGTATTGAGATTCACATGTCTTGAATGGGGCCTTATCACCATAAAATTTCCCAACTTGACCATCGAAACAATATTTGAGACATTGATGGTATGATGAAGGGATAGCTGCATGCTGATGTAGCTAGGGTCTTCCAAGCAATATGTTGAAGGATGAGTCTTGATCAACAACCATGAAATCTGAATTGGATATAAGATCCACAAACTGAGTTCTGAGTGTAATCTCACATAGTGGTTCTTGTTCATTTTTATCATATCCTTGTAACATCATAGTAGAAGGAAGTAAATCATATTTCATGAGGCCTAATCGATGAAGTGTACGAATGGGCATGAGGTTGAATCATGAACCATTATCAATGAAAGATCTTCGGATGTCTACACCATTGACCTTGTCAGATAAATACAAAGGTCTAATATGTCCATGCACTACATCATATTTATCTTCATCTGTGAAAGATATCACTGCATGGTGTTCTGAAAGATTATTCTCTACATGGTAGGTTTCAGCTGCAGCAATTTCAGTTTCAAACTCTTAAGGACTTGACAAAGCCTCAATGAGTGCCTCCCGAAGACCCTTTGATAAATTCAAGGCATCCAGAATTGATAACTTGGCTAGTGCTTGGGCCAGGTGTTTCAATATATCATACTTTTGATCGAAAGGACTGTGTTTCCAAATAGGAACATGTGGTCTAGCATGTGCCTTGGAAGTTGATGCTTTGGAAGTTGATGCATCTTGTACCGGGATAGGAGTTGGTAATACTCCTAGCTTTGGAAGATTATAATGATTAGGTCTATTTACTTGCTGAGAAGAAGAAGGTGGAACCTCCAACCGATCTTCTAGAATAACTATGCCAGTACTGAATCTGCCTTGTGTAGAAGAACTTGCTTGTTCTTGTTGAGCTCGTTGAAGGGCTCTACCAAGAGTTTCTGCAGCATACACAGTTCTAGCAGGGGTAAAATTAGAATAGTAGACTTTGAAAGATCCATGTCTTCCCCTATACCTTGAGCCTCTAGAACTTCCTCTGATTCCTCTGTTTAAAACAGGGAACCCAGGTTCATCGAATTCAAAACTGTGATTGGCATAAGGATCTGTTAAGTGAATCATATTAACAGAACCGAAGATTAACTCTTCATCTGATGAAGACTCTGCCTGACTAGCCAATTTCAGTTGTGTTGTTTGGTGGGGCGGTGCTCATTGCTTTGAATTAGATGGCATAAAATCTTCCAGAGTCAAGGACATCTTGGGATTTGGCACATACTCATCTTTTTCTGATTTTTCTTCTTTCTTTGAATTATTCCGTTTCTTTGAGGATTTTCCCTCTAATGAAGTGGGTTTTGTTACAACATTCATGGCAGAAGACACAATTGGTTTCTTCAATTGTGTTCGCAAAATATCATGAGTTCGGTTGATTGTCTTTCTGACCATCCTATCATCATATTTTTGTGTATTTTTGTTCTTTAATTCTTCCCACTCGCCTTCCTCCTCTGGATCTGTAGTAGTAACACATCCTACCTAAGTTGAAGAACCTTTCAGTTTGACTTGTCCCAAGTCGACCATTTTTTGCAGGAGTTCCTTGAAAACAAAACACTCCTGAATGGGATGCCCCAACATTTGATGAAATGGGAAATAGTTGGGATGGTCTTCATCTCCTTTCTTGTTTGGCCTATTGGGCCTTGGCAATTGAACCAAATTATTTTCCAGAGCTAAAATAAAGTAACCTGGAACTTGTTCATTTTGGAAAGAGTAAACTTTTCTTTTCAAATCCTCAAATTGTTTTCGTATTTGACCTCTTTGATCATCTTGACGAAATGGCCTTTGTTGCTGACGCTCAGGAGGTGGAGCCCTTCGAGAAGATGAATGTTTTGAAGTAGAAGCAGGTACAGGTGCTTGTTTAAGAATAACTGTAGCAGTCTTTTCTTTACCCATTATCCTTCTTGGAGCTGATGGAATTACATGTGATTTATCCTTAGTCTTTATAAGAGAATCTTCAATCTGTTTAGCGATTGAAGTAAGGTCTTGAAACCTACCTTTGTATTTCATAGGGATCAGCAGTGTGTGCAACTCATCACATAAATTAGCCACACAAATTGGAAAAAATTCATCTTGAGGGAGTGCTAAGATTAGGGACAATGTTAATACCTTCCAACGGGAAATGAAATATGAGACCCTTTCATTCTCCCTTTGATTATAGTTTGTAAGATCAAAAACTGTTGTCTTTGGAAATGTTGAGCTGAACAGAAGAAGGAATTTTTGGCGAAGATCCTCCCACCTGGTAATTGACTGGGATAGCAAGCTTGTGTACCAAACAAAAGCAGGTCCTTGTAATGACTGTACAAAACACCTGAGCTTAACTGCTTCTTGTTGCTGAAGGGTTCCCATCATAGGATCTCAATGAGAAACAAAATGTGTTAAGTGTTGCTCTGGGTCTCCCGAAACATTAATGATTGGGAATGTGGTACTTGAAAAATTTGATGTGGGAGGAATTGTATCAACCCATTCAGGGTAAGATCTCTTTTCTGGTTGAATTTGAGCACAATTTCCCTCTATAGCTTTCAATCGAGCTGTTAATGACTCAATAGTAGTTATTAAATTTTGAGAAACATCCGATTGAGCTTGGAACTAAACTGGTGTAATGAATGGAGCTGGTACAGATGTGGTGGCTGATACTGCAACTGATGGTAGCACCGCCAATTTTTGTTTCACTTGAACCATAGGATTAGATCTGTGAGGGTGTACTGATAAAGGAGGATATTATTGATCCATCTCAGTAGCCACAACAAATTCCTTTGACTGAATGACTCCAGCAAGCTTAGGAGGAAGACTACCCTGAAGTAGTTCTGCATTTATCCTCCTCAATTCCATCATTTCTTCCTCTTTTTGGGAAAATCTTTGCTCTAGTGAGAGCGATTGACCTTCTCCAGAGGAAGGGTATGTAACCTGATTGTTTGCTTTCCACTTTTTGGATCCCTTTCGGAGAGGGGGAAGTGGGTTACTTGAAGGAATACCCAGATTCTAGGTAAGCCTCTGATTTCGTGTACACACACCTTCTTCATTTGTGTCTATGCATAAAACTTCTTGAGTAGGAACCTCTTTGTCTGATCCCTCTGAGTGAACCTCATCTGGTGGATCAGCAAAAACAGCATTGATGACATTAATTTATTCATAATGCATTGCATCCCTTATATCGGCATTTCTGTGATATTTTCTTCTTCCATGTCTTTGATGAGACATTGCCTTTTGTTGATTTGATCCCTCATGAACTTCTTGACGAACCATAATTTGGAGGGAATCTCCTGATAATTTGGCTCTTCGTTCCTCTTGACGCTTCATCCCTAATCGAGAGAAGAATGAATTTCTCTGAGGAAGAGATTGATGATATGAAAAAGTCCCCAGTTTGGGGGACTGGGGTTGTTCCTGCTCAACTCCTCAAATCATGTTTATTGATTCCGAGAGTTGAGTTAAAGGAGTCCCCAGACTAGCAAGATGGTGTGGCTCTTGAGCTGCTATATCTGAGACTTTCTTGAAATCGCTCCTAATCCTGTGGACCTTAGTCCAGAAATTAGCTGGATGCATCAACCTGCATCCACTTTTATCACCCGACTCAAAAGACTGTTGGATGATTTCTGACACTTCTGTGACTTGGTGATGTGCTTTCTCCAAATGAGAGGCATGTTCAATATTCGTGTTTCCTTGATGCAAGAGTAATTCAACAACTTGTTCTCTTTATGCTTGATTTTGAGAGGAACTAGTTGAAGCCTGTTCTTGGGCAAGCTTTTGATTACAAACAAAACCCATTGACTGTGGTCGGTCATGGGTAATAACATTGCATGAAACCATTTTCGGCGGGCTTTACTGACTAGAGAGCACAGTGAAATTTATTTCTCCATGAACACCCCATCCCCTGATATAAATACCATATGGGGCATTGACAGTTAACTGGTGCAATCTTCTTAGTGCGCCAAGGCATGAACGTTGAAGTGCTCTCTGCTGCTTTTCAGCCTTCAGATATCGAGAAACTGAGAGAGATGCCAAGTTAATTTGGCATTGTAACCCTTATATTATCTTGATATTATTTTCATATTCATCATAAGATAATATTTTATTTTTCAACTGACAAAGATTTTTCCATATGTTGATATGAATATCATGAATTCTATCTTCCATCAACATCTCTGGAATATCATACTGAGAGTTGGCCGAAGGCCAAAACATGACTGGAACTTCACCATTTTCCAGTTGTTTTCTCATATTTAGTAATTCATCTTTATCATTCAATGAAGATTCTTCTTCCTGATTAGACCAGGGCTGGTGCTTCCTTGTTGTTTCATCGGATTCGATAAGATCGGTAGAGAATTCACTGATCACACTAGAAGATGAACAACCCAGGGGTGGTTTGGAGAATGGCCTACACCCCGGGCTATCTTCTGATTGAGAAAGTTTTTCTCTTGTTAGTTGTAAAGCATCATACTTGGCTGGCTTCACATTTGGAAGTGCCTCAAGATAAGAGGGCTTTCTCGTCACAGCATTTTCTTCTGAGGAATTTTCCAGACAATGCAAATTACTACTGCAGAGAGGAATTTTGTAGCTAAAATCATCATCAAGGGGAGGACCACCATGGTGGGTTACAACAAAAGATGAAACATTTTTCCCCTTGGTCTTCTGACCACACAGAGGGTTCCTGTGGCTCTCATCTGAAGATGAAACTTCTAGATCGACCGAATAGTCATGAAGAAAGCCTTCATGAGGAAGTATCTGATGCAGACCTTAGGAATTAATGTTCCAACTATTGGGAACTGAGGGAGTAGAATCTTTAATTCCAATAGACAATTGTCTAAGGTCTTCAAGAACTCCAGAATTGAGTAAGGCCTTATTATAGATTGGTCATTTATTTCTTGACTGTGATGGGTGGGCTTTCTTCTTAGACTCCTTCTTACTCAATTTGGCAGGTGTATGTTCCTGATTAGGAGAAATGATCAGGTTAGGCTGATTATCTCTGCTCAAACCAGGTGTATATGTCTAGCTTGGTTGTCCGTATGATATGGGGGAGTACTCCCCACAACCCTCTTGGACTGGAAAAGAGGTGTGTGTCTGTTACGGAGTGAACTTTTGATGTGTCACTCCACTAGTAGGGATAGATTTATGTGCCTTTCCCTGAGAGGCTGCTGAAGCTGTTATAATATCCTGGCAGGCATCCAGAATATGAGAAGGAATTTTCTTCTACTCTTTCACCATTGATAGAATATTCTTGGTGACTTCAACTGCCGGAATGGGGATATACGTCCATTATGTGCTTGGAGTAGGTGTATGTGCCTGCTCTTGTCCTCCTTTTCCTGTCAGTGAATCCTAACAGTACACAAGTGTGGGGGTAGAGAGTTGAGTCTGCCTCCTGTTTGTTGTCGGAGCCTTCCGACTGACTTCTTCGAATTCTACCAAATGAGACTATTGGTAGGCTTGATCAATACTAGTAGGTGTATGTGCCTACTGATTGCACTCCACTGAACGTGGTTGATGAGCCTCCTTCAACACTGATAGACAAGGCTACTAGAAGGATTGATGAGTGTAAGTAGGTGTATGTGTCTATTTACCAGTTTTCAACACATTAGGTTGGCGGGCTTTATCATATGTAGTCATACGAGCCTGCTGACTAGCTGATGATTTATAAATAGGTGTATGTTCCTGTCTATAGTACTCCGCCAGAATTGCCTGGCGGGATTGGCGTGATGTTTCCAGATGATTCTGCTGGACAGCGGAATTAAAACGGATGGGTGTGTGTGCCCGTTTGTTGCTTCCCACCAAGTTGTGTTGGTGGACTTCTCCAGAGATTGCATAGATGAGAACCTACTCACTATTGACCGGATTTTTCCTTTTTCAGTTTGTCTTGCCTTCTCGGGTTCGAGGAACCTGAGCCAAATGCCTGGAGTCGATACCCTCATCATGTTGAGGGCGCACTACCGCACGAGTCTGGCGGCAATTGTTGATGGGAGCCCTTGGGAAGGAATCATGTCTTCATGATTTAAGGCCCTGAGGGACCTTCTCATTCACCTCCTCAGAATATGGGAGTGAATAGTGATTGCGTTCCGGGGATAACGACCTGAAACGGTTGGAGACGGTGGTTTGAACCGCCTACTTCTTGATCACTAGTCATCACTGTCCGGACGACCAGGGTGAATTGTTCACTTGGATGGATTTTAGAGCAGCCTCCAGATTTGTAATGGTACCGTGTTGACGATACTCCTTAACCAGTTCATTCGATACCCAACATTGAATATGCTGAGTCGGTGATATCGTCCTCAAAGCGGACAACGATCTAGTAGGAGCAGTAGCAGATGAATTCATAGTAGAGGTTTTCACAGCAGAGGTATTCACAAACGTGAACTTAAGAAAAGTCATTCTCATAATGTATAAGATCTTGGAAAAGAGTGCATGTTTGACATAATAGACGTAATCAAGATAAGTCCAGCCACTACATCTTTTGGATAAGCACATATGTCATTGATTGTTTTGTTGGCCCTCTCATTGAGTTTAAATAGGGGCCTAACAAATAAGTAAAACATCATTTTAGCTTGGTTAAGGATTCATGTTGGGTTCACCATTTTCTGTTTCTTCTGGAATTGGGGATGATCTCATTGATTTAAGATTCAAACATTCCAAGCGGTTTCTAACGGCTTTGTTCGTAGAACCAGAAACATCCAATGATTCAATATCAATTTGGACCTACTTTCCAAAGGTAGGTGCTCATTAGTTGTGAACTAATGAGACTTAGGAATTTTCATTGGTCGAGAGGATGGGAGGTCGGACTCATCACACCTTTTTGAGGGGAATTATTGTCTACTATGGGAATCTCTTTATAGATTTAAGTTATGTTCGTGAATCCTTATTACATTACCAAGTATAAAATGAGGTTTTCTTTAGATCTGACAATCAATGATTAAATATTTAGGAAATTTAGATAATCTTTTATATGTATTCGATGTTATTCATCGATAAGAATCACCTGTATTTGTTAGAGATTCTTAGTCAATGGTATCCTTCAATACATAAAAGTCTCTTGGTCATTATGATGACCATACTAGTTTTAAATCCACTCAGTCAGGCACTTGATGTTTATTGTCATTCAGAAGGACATGGATTGTTTCAGAGTTGGGATCGTACCTGCAGATGGGCTACCTATGTATCCATTTTTATAAAAGAAATCAGAACCCACGTAGTTTGAGTAAGGGAGTATGATGTTTATGTATGATTGATGGATCAAAGAAAGATGTCATAATTACTTTTACACTCTAATCTCGCGTGAGTCATGCTCGGAGTGAGAAACAAGAGGTATTGGTAAAACTAGACAATTGTGACATTAAAGATTCAATCATAAGAAATGATGTGGGGATTATATATGTATGACTTCTTAAATAGATGAAGATTAAGATTGACTTCAGGGAAGAAATCCAGGAACAGGGTCCATAAAGGTATATGTGCTTTATGGAGATTTGGATACTCTAATCTTGGGGATTACTCCGAAGGAAGATGCCCAAGTTAGGAAAGGACTTATGATTGGGTTTTACTCATGAGAAGGAAGCCCAGATCAAAAGTAAATTAGGATTGGTTAAGAGAAATTAAGACTGAGGCTTACTCCTGAGAAGGAGGCCTAGGTTAAGAGACTTTCACTGGGGCTTACTCATGAAAAGGAGGCCCAGATTAAGGAAATTATGGGTGGGGATTAATCCTAAGGTGGAGGCCCAGGTTAAGGAAATTTTTATAATTAAGGGACTTGGGGCTTACTCCTAAGGAGGATGCCCATATTTGAGACTGGGGCTTACTCTTGAAAAGGAATCCCAGTTTAAGAGAATTATTGTTGGGGCTTACTCCTTAAAAGGAAGCCCATATTAATTAAGACTTGGGGATTACTCCTAAGAAGGAGGCCCAAATTAATGAGGACTTGGTTCTTACTCCTAAGGAAGATGCCCAACATTAATGAGAATTTGGACTGGGGATTACTCATTGAAAGGAGACCCAGGTTAAGGATTATCCCATCTTAAAGGATAAGTTTGAATGAATGAACTTTCTAACTTTAATGATATAAAGATGTGTAAATCACTAAGTTTTAAGAGATGTTCCATAGAATTCTTTTCAGATAATGAAGCCAGTAAGGAAATCATGCCATAAATGGTTTTGGAGAGAGTTCTGAAGGCTTAATCTTGAAGGGGATAGGTGGATAAGCATAGGAGAGGTGAAATAGGCATGAGGGGCACCCAAAAAGAAATGGGCACGCAAGTACTGCATGGGTGTGCAAGTACTGCGTGAGCGCGCAAGTCCTGGTCGTTCAAGTATACTTGCGCGACACATGGGTACTTGTGCGCTGGCCAATCCTTAGGTTAGAACTTGAGCGTGGCTTGGCTCAAGCCTTTAATACTTCCCCTAGAGACTTCCAGAAGAGAGGCGTGCAAGTTATGTGGAAGGGGTAAGGCAGCGCGCAAGTGTGGCAATTTCCTTTAAGGGCTGGCCACCTAGGCGTGCAAGTGTTGATGAGTTTCAACACTTAGGCCTTCCTCCTCCTCTTTTGATCTCCCGTTCTAGGTACGAAATTACCTTAGAAGTGTTCATAAGCTTTGAGAAAAGACTAGGGCACTGGGAGCTCAAATTTTAGGTTCTCGAATTTTTCGTCCCTGAAATGGGGGGGCCCACAGGGGTATTTATAGGCTGGAGAGACCCTGGATGAAATTTCAAAGAGGGCGCGCAAGTCACCAGCACGACCACTAGGTGGCGTGCAAGTATACTTGTGCGAACTTGGTGGAACTTGCGCGACCCATGTGTAAATGACTCCTTGTTCATGTCTTTGTCGATTTTTGATGTTTTCTTCAAAGGATGGATCACTTTATGCTAAGGCATTTTCCTTTCCATTCGTTTAGACTTTGTGACAAAAAGGAGCGTCAACACAAAATATTTTGTAAAAATTTAAACATGGGTAAAAATGAATTTAAAAAATATATAATAATAGTAAAAAAAATTCATTAAAACATTTTTAGAAAACATGGATATGTAAGAAAAAGGTTTTTCGACCGAAGAGAAATAAAGTTGATTTTCATTAAAAATATATTTTCAATCTCTTATGTACATAAGTTGAGGAAAATGAACATAAAATGTCTATTTCAAAAAAATATTATAAGAAAATTCATGATTGTCTTGATAGTTTGATCACAATCTTTCATCATCAGAACTTATTTATAAACAATCCCGATAAATAATGAGATTGTAACAAAAAAAACCCCTTACCAATTTGGTAACTTCTGAGTCATAATCCAGATAAAATAAATAGGCTTATATGGATATGTAAATCCCTATAATTTTAATGATAATTATCATATAATACATTCATTATCAGTATATACACCACAAAAAAGAAACAAGTGGTGTATAAGGCATGTGTCCCATAAAAATAAAAGTGGGATGAAAGTCCCTTACCTCGAGTCCACCTTACTTTGAAATAAATATAAACTCATGTATAATAAATTTAAATTTATTATAATTATATAAAAGATCCATTTTAATACTTATAATATCATATATTATCCATTTATAACATTTCAACACCCCATTTTATCAACAATTATATATTAAAATCATTATTTCTAGGTGTTAACTGTTTCGTTTATCATGGGTAATTCAGTTTAGTAGTTATGGTACTTGAACATTTATCTTGATTCCATAAACTTAATAATATTAATAATTATATTAATATAATATATATTCATTATATACATATTTATATTCACCCATAAAAGTTATATATTAAAAAATGAATTACAACGTTGATGGAGACGGTAGGTTGTACGTACGCATGAACTTTGTTCTCAATTTTTGATTGACGGAATGAAAGAAAGGTAAATATCCATTAACATAATTCTTCCTCATTATTATATCATGTATATTAACATAATTCTTCCTCATTTCCATCCAAGGAAAATATAAATGAAAAATGAATCACATCGCTTTGTGGAGGTGGGAGTCTACACGTATGCACGAATGACATTATTGTTTCCCAAAGGATTGGATGGTAAATATGTAGATGTGATATTATAATTATAGGAGTATAATTATGTCATAAATATGATATATAAATATTAAATCCATCATAACAACAACCCATAAAATATAGTGATGAAAAATTAATTGTATCTATATGTGGAGATGGTAAGTCGTACATACGCAAAAATAATACTTCTACTTCTCATTTGATGGGAAGGAGGGTGTATAATAGTATTTTTTTATAATCATCATAACTTTTAATAATATTTAAGATACTAAATTTATTATTTTATAATAAATACCATAGATTTATAGGAGGTAAAGTGTAACACCCTGATATTTTATGAGAAGTATATTTTTTTATGTATTATGTTATACGCAAAGGAATCTTTCACTGCACACAACACTAGCTTGGCTTGCGTTACATACAATCGAGACCTTCCTCAATAGCGTGTGTAGTACACAATACTGAGTTTCACTAAACAATGATATATTATTATAATATTATGAACTAGCCGTTATGAATATTAGTAACTGAATTTTAAATTTTATAACATTATAATTCATCTTACACATTTTCTATAATGAGGTATGAAAACAAAATCAGTTTTTCGGATAAAAGAAGTATTTTTCAAAAAATGCAGTTTTACCGCCTTTTGATGGCGCACACGTTTTAAATCTAGTTTTTGACATGTTTATAGGTTCAATTTGACAAAATAAAATTCTTCTTTGGAATCAGGATATAAAATTTTACTTTGGATAAATTTTGCATATTATTCTGGTAACTTTCATATTTTGATGAATAGTAAAAACACGCTATATTTTAATTAAAAACAACTTTTTTCATCCCAATAATTTATATTGCTAGATTATCTTTTTAATTAGTTTTAAAGTGTAACTAGAATATATTTTTACCATTTAATCCAATGTCGGTCATTGGAATTAATTTTACTTTGAAATTGGACATAAACAAGTGATGATCTTTGGATAGTTATTGTTTCTTAAAAACACGCTATTTGTTTTGATAACGGGAATTACTTTTAAAATTAATTAATGCCACTTATATGTTTTGAATTTGGAAAAATAGACATCATTTTTGAATTTGGAATATCAAATATATCTTAGAATGAATTTTTTGTATTTTTCTGAAAAACTTCAATTTTTTATGAATAGTGAAAACACTGAGTTTTTGGTTAAAACCGACTTTTTATTTAAATAATCATTTATTTTATTTAAATTTATTTTAGGTAAAAATAGATACATAATACTTATATATGTTCAATTAAATTCATTGGATTCATTTTATAATAATTTTAGATTTATAAAAAAAATTGTATTGAACTTTTCACCGTCTTTTACCCACCTCCTAGGAGCTTTTGCAATTGTTCATAAAACTTAATTTTACCACCTCTGCGAGTTGAATTTTGAAAATCCTAGAGACACGGTTAATATCAAGGAGTAAAATGTGGTTCAATTAGATAAAAATAATTTTTGGTGAATAGTAACTTTTTACTTTTATTTACCACAGTTAAAAGTAAATAGGGTCATTCAAGGTTAAAAGAAAATTATAATAATTTAAAATTACCTTAACACTTATCCAAAACTTATTGGATGAGTAATATCCGACCATGGGAATATTTGGGTCAATTTTGGGACCCCATGGAGCCACTTATGAAAGAAAATGACACATTAGATTAATTAATTTAATGTAAAGACAAAATTGGCATTAACAAAAAATCCTTTAGTAGTTAATTTTTATAAGGGGATATATAAATTATCTTTTCGACTATAAATATTAATTGGAAATATAAAAAAATTCCTACATGTTGGTATTTTTTTATAATTTTTAGACATCAAATAAATTAAATTATTTATGACACAATAATTATGCAGTATTTACCTCATTAATAAATGATTTAAATAAATAAGATTATAATGATTGAAATATTTTTAAAAACATGTCCAATTCTAATTGGATTATTTTATTTCAACCATTATTCATCTTATCTTCATATTTAATTTTTTTGGACCTTTTGAAATCGAAGATAAGTTTATAATAAAATAATATTTTCACACTTTCCAAAGGTTCCCCTCTCCTCCCTTATAAAAGGGCACCTCCTCCCTCTCCTCCTCACAACACTTTGAGCCTTCAAACTCAGCCAAAACCTGCCCATTTCACTTCCCCACTTCCTTATAAACCTAATAGAGTTTTCAGTCTTCTCAAAAGACCAACTCTAGTGCCCTAAGAGAAAGTTTAAAGGAGGCACTTCGAAGAAGAGGTAATACCTTCTACCATTTTCTTCAAGTTCCATTCTTCTTATACTCCATCTTCTTTAGTTGTTTCATTATGAGGTAATAACATCAGTGTCCCTCATATACTAATATATTATTATAAATATGAAACAACCCTATTTTACCTCTTATCCATCCTACGGTAAACAAAATCACCGCGCGTGCGTACGTACGGAATACCGTCTCCACGCCATGGTGTAATATGTTTTCCACCACCACCTTACTTGGATGGGTATAATAGTGTAAATAAATAACTATATATGATTATTTTAAAGTGTTATTGATTCTGAAATATTATACATACACTTCAATACAATTCCACGATCATGGGAATGATATCATCGCTCGTGCGTACGTACGGCCTACCGTCTCCATGATGTGATGCGACTCGTTCTATATGATCTTCATTGAATAATTATTAAATAAATGAAATTAATGAATTAATATGATATATATTACACTAATACCATTCTGTAAATGATTTATCTATATCCTATAAAGAAGAATAAGAATTTATTCGACAAAACACGCATAAGAACATAAAGTAATAAACACCCGAATAACAAGTAGCAATGAAATATTACTACTAAGAAGATAAAAATATGACCATATATGATATCATAACAATGAATATGATTCTATAATAAGTCAATTAACATTATTTAAACCATATTACAGGAGGTTTGGATTCATATGAAGCATATCAGACCTAAGGTATGGGAAAATCTCACAATCTCATTTTTATCCGAGATTATTAATACTTTGGTATTTACTGGGGTGTATTTTATCATCCACATCCATGTTTCCTCAATATGTAATATTATTTCTATCCTCCTAAAAATTTTTAAATCTAATTTTACCCTTCGGTGAGTTTTTAATAAAATATATGAAAGGAATCTTTTGTCGTTTTTCGTACGAGCTACTTTTTGACTTTTCCGGCCAAAGTACAAGAAGAATGTTTTTTTAACTTATACGGCATGAATGTATTTTTAGAAAATTATTTACAAGAATCTTCCTTTACAAGTTTTCAATTTTATTTTTAATCAACTTCTTTTAGTTTAAAATTGTATGACATGTTTACAAAGCAAAAATATTTTTGAAGTATAAAGGATATTTTCCTCAAGAATGGAGTTCAAGTGTTTTATCAAAATTATTTTCCATCTAAGATAAAATAGGGTTCTGTTTCTATCCCTATTTTTACATTGATTTGATTTTTTTATGGTGGAATTAATTTTATGATGTCCTTTTATCTTAAATGGGTTATGTTATGATGGCATGATGTTTAAGAATCCCATTTTTATTACATGGGTTATGCTATGATGTATGATTTATGATTTTGTGGCACACATAATAATGGTTTCATTATGATATGGGTGGGACCTTTATCTCCCTCCAATGCATTGGGTAAAGATTTATATGTCATGAGATAGACATGGCTGGAACGGCAAGTTAAACCGGTTCAGTGATACAGGACTAATACGAGGAGTGAACTCGGTTCAGTAATGAACTTTTTCATCTATGATGGTCTTGTAAATGAGCCTTGAATAATATGGAATGATTTTATTTGATTATGTGTGTATGCCATAAAGTTTCATGTGTTAAGTTATGATTATTTGGGATTACTTTTCATTACTATGATTTATCCCATGACATGATATTATGACCTCTTTTGCAGGTTAATATTGTCAAAATGTTATGTTCTTATGAATATGATATTACTGATATTTCTTTTATTTACCATTACTGAGCATTTTAGCTCACCCTTTTGAATGTTTTCTTTTCCCCATGTCAGGAAGAAGAATATTAAGTATGATATTCCAAAAAGGGACTCTAGATATGATGAAATAAATGGGAGACAATGTAGTTGATTTTATGAACCAGTTGTTTATGTTTCCCAGTTTCTAAAGACATTATACCTATACGATCCTTTCATGGTTTTGTTATATGTTGTAATAAGTATGCTTCAACTATGAAGTAATAACAATGTATGTAAAGTATGTGTCGTTATATTTGTTATCAGAGGAAAGGTATAGTCAACCATTGGAAACTAGGATGTGAAAGCCTTAGTAAGAACCCTAAGGATAAGTCTAAGCATAGAACACAATCATAGTGTTTTTGAAATGGCCATGAACAACCTATGATAAGACCTTGAGTGTGAAATTTTATTCTTGATTATGTGGTTTTCCTATTATGATTAGTGTTTCTCACACTATGCTTCTTGGTTTTAGTCAATGGGTGGAACCCGAAGGAATCGTGTTAATGCTGAATTCGATGGGCAATGCAATGATTTTCCCCCTAATCAACCAAATGTTATGGGATCTAGAATGAAAAATCTTGTATCCATGCTCACACAACGTTCTCAAGCTATGAACCATGCGGGACTTACAAACAAGCAAAGGAAGGAGCAACATTTTGTTGAATCCTTCATGAGGCAGTGTCCACCTTCATTCAGCGGGTCTTCTAATCCATTAGTAGCTGAACAATGGATTAGTACCACTGAAAATATATTTTTAGTTCTAAAATGTTATGAACATGAAAAAGTCATCTTAGCAGTGTATCGTTTGGAAGGTGATGTTGATAAATGGTGTAATCTTATCAAGAATACGAGGCAATAGATGAAATTGAGTCCATGGAATGGGATGAGTTCAAGAACTTATTTTTCAATAAGTAATTCCCTCGTATTCTTTGAAAAAAGATAGAGAAGGAGTTTCTTGAACTAAAGAAAAAGGATGATGAATCTGTTGGTATCTACAAAGAAAATTTTACAAGGCTTGTAAGGTATGCTTCTGGGATTATTATCCAACCTGAGAGTAAAATCAATCGATTCTTTAGTGGCTTAAAACCAAGTCTTCACAGGGCGTTATCCATAAGGGACTTCAATAGCTACGAGGAAATTGTTCGATGTGCTCTCAATGTTGATATGGATATTAGAGTAACCCATCAGTCATATGGGTTTGATAAGAAGAGGAAAATGGAATTCAAAGGAAAATCTAAAGACCACACTGAAAAGAAGATGAGTTTTCCTTTATTCTCAAATTGTGGAAAGAAACATAAAGGGAATTGTCTTAAATGGACAAGAAAATGTTTTAATTGTGGAAAAAAAGGTTATCGGGCTGTTGAATGTCGAAATAATGGGAAGAAGATGTCTAATGATGCGAACAAAGAAAGAGATACACAGAATTAACCTCCAACACTTCAATGTTTCATGTGCAAGGAGATGGGGCATTATTCCAGTCAATTCCCAAATCCAAGGGTTGTTGATGATGATCAACATAAACAAACTCTTAAGGCCAAAGATAAAGGAAAGTCACATGCAATTAATATCGGTGATATGGATTACGATAACGAAGTTGTGAAAGGTACACTTACCATCCACTCTAAATTAGAAAATGTTTTATTTGATTCTGGATCCACCCACTCTTTTATTTCTGAAGAACTTTCTAAGGGTATCATCGTATTACCTCAACAATTATATGTTGAGTTAGCTGTGACAACTCCTAATGGAACAATGGTCGCATCAAAAGTTAATAATTCTTCTCCGATTGAAGTTTGTGGGAAAGTTCTTCCTGCAAATCTTGTGATCCTTCCTATAGTGGAATTTGATGTGATTCTTGGAATGGATTAGATTTCTTTATACGGAGCTCATATCAATTGCCAAAGAAGGGAAATCACATTAAATATTCCAGATCAATCTATGATCGGCTATCGATGAAAGGATGAATATAACCTTCCAGAGAAAATTTCTTCCATCTTATGGGTCTTTATTCTAATAAATGAAGGTTATTTATCTCAAATGGTTGGCGAGAAACTCACGATTAAGAATATGCCCATTTTACGGGAGTTTGATGCTGTCTTTCCGGAGGAATTTCCAGGTCTTCCACCAAATAGTGAAGTTGAGTTTTCAATAGAACTCGTACCGGGTTCTTTGCCTATTTCAAAGACACCTTATAGAATGGCCCCAATTGAGTTGTAGGGATTGAAGAAGAAACTCCAAGAGAATATTGATAAAGGATTCATTTTCCCTAGTGTGTCACCTTGGGGAGCACCTGTTCTGTTTGTTAAGAAGAAATATGGATCAATTAAACTCTACATTGATTATCGAGAACATAACAAGATCACGATCAAGAAAAAATATCCTCTCCCGCACATTGATGACTTATTTGACCAATTATGCAGAGCTCAATAATTTTCCAAGATTGATCTTCATTCATGGTATCATCAATTAAGGGTCAAAAGGGAGGATATACCAAAGACAGCTTTCCGTACAAGGTATGGAAACTATGAATTTATATTGATTCCATTTGGTCTTACTAATGCCCCTGTTATATTCATGGATCTAATGAATAGAGTCTTTAGAGACTATATTGATCAGTTTATGGTAGTCTTTATAAATGATATTCCTGTCTATTCAAAGAGCAAGGAAGAACATGAAGATCACTTGATAATTGTATTGAAGACCCTGAGAAAGGAGAAGATTTACTCCAAATTTACCAAGTGTAAATTTTGGCTTCAAAAAGTTTCATTTTTGGGTGACATAATCTCAGAAGAGGGGATATCTATGGATCCAGCAAAAACAGAGGTTATCGAAAGATGATCGAGACCAACAACAATAATTGAGATCCAAAGTTTTCTTGGTTTGTCTGGATATTATCGACATTTTGTGAAATATTTTTCACGATTATCTAATCCACTCACCAGGTTGACTCAAAAAGGAGTTAAGTTCGTGTGGACGGAGGAGTGTGAAGAAAATTTCAAGGAATTGAAAAGAAGGTTATCCAGTGCACCTTTGCTCACAATTCCTTGTAGTGGAGAAAGGTTTGTGATCTACAGTGATGAATCCAAGAAGGGATTGGGGTGTGTTCTCATGAAAAATGATATGGTGATAGCTTATGTCTCACGATAGTTGAAAATCCATGAGCAAAATTACCCAACTCATGATTTAGAGTTAGCTGTGGTAATCTTTGCATTAAAGATTTGGAGGAATTATCTTTATGGTGAAAGGTGTGATATTTATACTGATCACAAAATTTTAAAGTCTATTTTCACACAAAAGGAGCTGAATATGCGCCAAAGAAGATGGTTGGAGCTGATTAAGGATTACGACTGCTCAATTCATTATCACCCTGGGAAAGCAAAAAAAGTGGCAGACGCATTAAGTCGACAAGACCATGTTATCTTATCCATGATGAGGATCACAAAAGATCCAATATTTATAGATTTACATAGGATGGATCTTGGAATTATAATGGAAGGGGAAAAAACTTATCTTTCTCAAATGAATGTTCAACCATCTATACATGTGAAGATTAAAGAGGCACAAAAAGAAGATATAGAGTTACAAAAGAAGGTGAGAAATGTTCCTGAATTCAACCTTGATTGTGATGGGATAATAAGGTTCGGGAATCGGGTTTGTGTTCCTCCCATCCCATAATTAAAGAAGGAGCTGCTCGATGAGGATCATAGTTCATCATTCTCTATTTATCCTGGAAGCACGAAGATGTATAGGGACCTGAAAGAGTACTTCTGGTGGGATGGCATGAAAAGAGATGTTGCTGAATATGTCTCTCGATGCTTGGTTTGTCAGCAAGTTAAAGCTGAGAGATAGATGTTTAAAGGGATGTTACAACCACTACCCATACTAGAATGGAAATGGGAAAACATCACTATGGACTTTGTCACTGGACTTCCTAAAACATCCAAAAGCAATAATGCTATCTGGGTTATAGTTGATCGTCTTATGAAGTCGGCACACTTCATTGCTATTAGAGAAGATTTCTCTCTGGATCAGCGTGCCAGGATATATGTAAAGGAAGTGGTAAGATTTCATGGTGTACCACTTTCCATTATATCTAATCGGGATCCGAGTTTTACCTCGAAGTTCTGGTGAAGTCTTCAGCATACTCTAGATATAGATTTGAGTTTCAGCACTGCTTATCATCCTCAAACAGACGGTCAGTCTGAGAGGAAAATTCAAACTCTATAAGACATGTTAAGAGCTTACTCTATGGATTTAAAAGGTGGTTGGGATCAACACCTACCTTTGGTGGAATTTTTATATAATAATAGCTTTCACTCCAGTATTCTGATGGCTCCTTATGAAGCTCTCTATGGAAATAAATGCCAAACTCCAACTTGATGGGATGAAGTTGGGGAAAGGAAGCTATTAGGACCTGATCTTGTTGATGAGATGGCAGAAAAAGTCTGATCTATTCAACAACACATAAGAGTAGCTCAGAGTCAACAAAAAAGTTATGCTGACAACCGAAGAAAAGACCTAGAGTTTGAAGTGGGTGATAAAGTGTTCTTACGAATATCTCCTTGAAAGAGAGTAATGAGATTTGGGAAGAAGGGAAAGCTGAACCCTAGGTATATCGGTCCTTTCGAAATACTGGATCGTGTTGGGAAGGTAGCTTATCAATTGGCGCTTCCACCGAATCTCTCTCAAGTTCATGATGTGTTCCACGTATCTCTCCTAATAAAGTACATACCCGATCCTTCACATGTACTAAGCTCAGAAGTTGTACCGCTGGAGCAAGATCTTTCTTATGAAGAACAAACGATAGAGATTCTGGATCGTAGCGAAAAAGTTCTACAAAACAAGACCACTCGCTTGGTGAAAGTTTTATGGAGGAACCACCAATTAGAAGAAACTACATGGGAGCTTGAAGAGATAATGAGGGAGAGGTATCCTCATCTGTTTGTTACGAAGTGAAGAATTTCGAGGGCGAAATTCATTTTAAGGGGGGTAGAATGTAACACCCTGATATTTTATGAGAAGTATATTTTTTTATGTATTATGTTATACGCAAAGGAATCTTTCACTGCACACAACACTAGCTTGGCTTGTGTTACACGCAATCACAACCTTCCTCGATAGTCTGTGTAGTACGCAATACCGAGTTTCACTAAACAACGATATATTATTATAATATTATGAACTAGCCGTTATGAATAGTATTAACGTAATTTTAAATTTTATTATATTATAATTCATCTTAGACATTTTCTAGAATGAGGTATGAAAACAAAATCAGTTTTTCGGATAAAAGAAGTATTTTTCAAAAAATGCAGTTTTACCGCCTTTTGATGGCGCACATGTTTTAAATCTAGTTTTTGACATGTTTATAAGTTCAATTTGACAAAATAAAATTCTTATTTGGAATCAGTATATAAAATTTTACTTTGGATAAAATTTTCATATTATTCTGGTAAATTTCATATTTTGATGAATAGTAAAAACACGCTATATTTTAATTAAAAACAACTTTTTTCATCACAATAATTTATATGGCTAGATTAACTTTTTAATTGGTTTTAAAGTGTAATTAGAATATATTTTTACCATTTAATCCAATGTTGGTCATTGGAATTAATTTCACTTTGAAATTGGACATAAATAAGTGATGATCTTTTGATAGTTATTGTTTTTTAAAAACATACTATTTGTTTTGATAACGAGAATTACTTTTAAAATTAATTAATTCCACTTCAATGTTTTGAATTTGGAAAAATAGACATCATTTTTTAATTCAGAATATCAAATATATCTTAGGCTGAATTTTTGGTATTTTTCTGAAAAACTTCAATTTTTGATGAATAGTGAAAACACTGAGTTTTTGGTTAAACCCGACTTTTTATTTAAATAATCATTTATTTGATTTAAATTTATTTTATGTAAAAATAGATACATAATAATTATATATATGTTCAATTAATTTCATTGGAATCATTTTATAATAATTTAAGATTTATAAAAAAATTGTATTGAACTTTTCGCCGTCTTTTACCCACCTCCTAGGAGCTTTTGCAATTGTTCATAAAACTTAATTTTACTGCTTCTGTGAGTTAAATTTCTAAAATCCTAGAGACACGGTTAATATCAAGGAGTAAAATGTGGTTCAATTAGATAAAAACAATTCTTGGTGAATAGTAACTTTTTACTTTTATTTACAACAGTTAAAAGTAAATAGGGTAATTCAAGGTTAAAAGAAAATTATAATAATTCAAAATTACCTTAACACCTGTCAAAACCTTATTGGATGACTAATGGCCGGCCATGGGAATCCTTGGGTCGATTTTGGGACCCCATGGATCCACTTATGAAAGACAATGACACATTAGATTAATTAATTTAATGTAAAGACAAAATTGGCATTAACAATAAATCCTTTAGTAATTAATTTTTATAAGCGGCTATATAAATTATCTTTTAGACTATAAATATTCATTAGAAAGATAAAAATATTTCCTACATGTTGGTATTTTTTTTATAATTTTTAGATATCAAATAAATTAAATTATTTATGACACAATAATTATGCAGTATTTACCTCATTAATAAATGATTTAAATAAATAAGATTATAATGATTAAAATATTTTCCAAAACATATCCAATTATGATTGGATGATTTTATTTCGACCATGAGTCATCTTATCTTCGTCTTTAATGATTTTTGGACCTTTTGAAACTGAAGATAAGTTTATAATAAAATAATATTTTCACACTTTCCAAAGGTGCCCCTCTCCTCCCTTATAAAAGGGAACCTCCTCCCTGTCCTCCTCACACCACTTTGAACTTTCATGCTCGGCCAACCCCTTCCCATTTCACTTCCCCACTTCCTTATAAACCTACTAGAGGTACTGGTCTTCTCAAAAGGCCAACTCTAGTGCCCTAAGATAAATTTTAAAGGAGGCACTTCGAAGAAGAGGTAATACCTTCTACCGTTTTCTTCAAGTTCCATTATTCTTCTACTCCCTCTTCTTTAGTTGTTTCATTATGAGGTAATAACATCAGTATCCCTCATATACTGATATGTTATTATACATATGAAACAACCCTACTTCACCTATTATCCATCCTACGGTAAACAAAATCACTGTGCGTGCGTACGTACGGAATACCGTCTTCACGCCGTGGTGTAATATGTTTTCCACCACCACCTTACTTGGATGGGTATAATGGTATAAATAAATAACTATATATGATTATTTTAAATTGTTATTTATTCTAAAATATTATACATACACTTGAATACAATTCCACGATCATGGGAACGATATCATTGTTCGTGCGTACGTACGACCTACCGTCTCCACGATGTGATGTGACTCGTTCTATATGATCTTCAATTAATAATGATTATATATTTAAATTAATGAATGAATATGATTTATATTACACTAATACCATTCTTTAAATGATGTATCTATATCCTATAAAGAGGAATAAAAATTTATTCGATAAAACATGCATAAGAACATAAAGCAATAAACACTCGAATAACAAGTAGCAATGAAATATTACTACTAAGAAGATACAAATATAACCATATATGATATCATAACAATGAATATGATTCTGTAATAAGTCAATTAACATTATTTAAACCATATTACAGGAGGTTCGGATTCATACGAAGCATATCGGACCTAAGGTAAGGGAAAATCTCACAATCTCATTTTTATTCGATATTGTTTATACTTTGGTATTTACTAGGGTGTATTTTATCATCCACATCCATGTTTCCTCAATATGTAATATTTTTTCTATCCTCCTATAATTGTTTAAATACAATTTTACCCTTCGGTGAGTTTTTAGTAAAATATATGAAAGGAATCTTTTGTCATTTTTCATACGAGGTACTTTTTGACTTTTCCAGCCAAAGTACGAGAAGAATGTTTTTTTAAATTATACGACATGAATGGATTTTTAGAAAATTATTTACAACAAGCTTTTTTTACTAGTTTTCAATTTTATTTTTAATCAAATTCTTTTATTTTAAAATTGTATGACCTATTAAGAAAAGAAAAATGTTTTTGAAGTAGAAAGGATATTTTCCTCAAGAGTGGAGTTCAAGTGTTTTATCAAAATTATTTTCCATCTAAAATAAAATAGGGTTCTATTTATATCCCTATTTTTTCATTTATTTGATTGTTTTATGATGGAATAAATTTTATTATGTCCTTTTATCTTATATGGGTTATGTTATGATGGCATGATGTTTAAGAATCCCATTTTTATTACATGGTTTATGCTATGATGTATGATTTATGATTTTGTGGCACACATAAGAATGGTTTCATTATGAGATGGGTGGGACCTATATCTCCCTCCAATGCATTGTGTAAATATTTATATCTCATGAGATAGACATGGATGGAATGGAAAGTTAAACCGGTTCAGTGATACAGGACTAGAACGAGGAGTGAACTCAGTTCAGTAATGGACTTTGTCCTCTATGACGGTCTTGGAAATGAGCCTTGACTAATAAGAAATGATTTTCTATAATTATGTGTGTATGCCACAAAGTTTCATGTTTTAAGTTATTATTATTTGGGATTACTTTTCATTACTATGATTTGTCCCATTAAATAATATTATAACCTCTTTTGCTGGTTAAGATTTTCAAAATGTTATGTTCTTATGAATATGATATGACTGATACTTATTTTCTTTACCATTACTGAGCATTTGAGCTCACACTTTTGAATGTTTTCTTTTCCCCAGGTCAGGAAGAAGGATATTAAGTAGGATATGCCAAAAATGTACTCTAGATATGATGAAATTAACGGGAGACAATGTAGTTGATTTTATGAACCAGTTGTTTATGTTTCCCAGTTTCTAAAGACACTATACCTATACGGTCCTTTCATGGTTTTGTTATATGTTGTAATAAGTATTCTTCAACTCTGAAGTAATAACAATGTATGTAAATTATGGGTCATTATATAAAGAATAGTATAAAATAAAATGATCGGTTAAAGCGATTGCCTCTTCTTTGAAGTGACTCTATTAGAACTCCTCTCAAGGGCTCTAGGGTTTGTATTTTGGGAATATCGGCACCTCTATAATGTGTATAGAAAATTTTATAAGATAAATTAGCATATTTTTTTCATTATATAAGGCTGTATGTGTTGTAAATAAGTGATAGAGGATTTTCCCTTTTATAATATAAGTGAGGGGTACTTTTTTGGAATTTCTGAAAATATTAAATTATAATAAATTAATTATCAAGAAAAATTCATCCAAATGGAAAGTAATTATAATATAAGGTATGATGGGGTTTTAATACCATAAAATAATATATTTTAGACAGATTTTTTAATCATTTTATACCTCATCATTTTGATTAACCCTTAGTTAACCAATTTTAATTTTAACTATGGGAATAAATTTTTCAATATTTAATGGTTTCAATATTTACATGTAAGGTAAAAATTGTCCCACAAATGGTCAAGTTATGAAATTTTAGACCATATAATATCCAAATTATTTTATTTTAATATTTTTATGATTTTTCAATAATTTAATAAAATATTATTTTGATAAAATATCATTATTGTCAACTTTGACACTATTAATTTAACTTGACTTAAAAGACATAAATAAAAAGTTGAAATTTGAATATATTATTTTTAAAAAATGATAATATTTTATAATCAAATATAAAATTCATCGGTAACTATAAATTACCCAAATTACTTCACTTTTAGTATTTTCAAAATCATTTATTTTATTTTTCAATTAATTGATTAAATATTATTTTGCTATTGTGTAAGAATTTAAGGTAATTATATAATATGTAAAAATTTTAAATAAATTAACATAATTAATATGGAAAATTTTTATGGAAATTTTTCATTTAAAATAATAAATTTAGAACCTATGGTGATTAGTTTAAAATTAAATTCATAAAATTATAATTATTATGAAACATTATGGCATTATCACTTATATTTAATCTAGATTAACTAGATTTACCATTTACCGAGGTGATAAAAGGGGCCTATTTATCAAATTTAAACCTTATGATTATAAATATTTAATCAATTTTATATAATTAAATACCTATAAATGGTAGAAATTAATTTTAGTTTAATTGCACAAAATGCATTAAAAACTACTTTTTTATAAAAAAAATAAATTTTTAAGCATGAAACTAGATTTATTCTTATCCTAAGACTAGAAAAATATTTTTTGAATGTTTAAAATATTTAATGAATTTAATAATATATAAATTTCATTAAAATAATCCAAAAATATATATTAATTTAATTAATTGATATAAAATACATTGTGTTCAAAAAAATTCAAAAGGAAAAAGCAACACTTTTATTTTCAAATATTTTTTGTTTTAAAATATAATTATTTAATAACTAATGAATTAATTTTATATATTTGTAGACCTAATTTTCTTTATAATTTATTTATTAATATTAATACCATCTAATCCAATGATTAGGTGATAAGAGACACATAATATTTTAATAATGTTATATGGTTTATCTAAACTCATTGCATGTAACACAAGATATCAAACAAATAAAATTATTTAAAGAGAAATATTTCATAAAAATATTGGGGTGTTTCATTCTTCCTAATTAAATTGAATTTACCCCTCTAAATTAATCAATGTGATTCAGACAGTTAAGGATACTTTTGTCTCATTACATCCTCAAGTTCCCACATAGCTTTCTCAAATTGATATTTTTTCCACAAAACTTTGACTAGGTGAATGGTTTTGTTTCGAATAACTTTCTATATATGATCTGGAATCTATAATATTTGTTCTTTATAATAATGATATTTCTCTAGCAGTATTACCTCTTAGTTTAGTACATTTTAAGGATCATGCATGTACTTACTCAAGAGAGAGACATGGAACACATCATGAAATTGAGAGAGATTTGGTGGAAGATTTGATTGATAAGATACCATCCCAATAAATTAAAGAATTTAAAATGGAATAATACACCTAGGGATTAACTTTCACTTATTTAGAAATCTCATCACCCTATTCTAGGGATATATTCATAGGAATACCTTTTTACCAACTTCAAACTCTAGATCTTTCTAACTATTATCAGCATAAATGTTTTATTGACTCTGAGATTATCATATATACTATTGAATAGATGTAAACTTATCTTACATTTACAAAACTAGATCATGTCCTAATATCTTTATTTATCCAACTTCATTCCATCATGTTCGAGTTCTACACTTCCTTCCATATATGGATTCATAAGGAGCCATCTAAATACTGGAGTGAAAACTATTGTTGTAAGAAAATTACACCAAAGGAAGGTGTTAATACAAAACACCTTTTAAATCCATAGAGTAAGGTATCAACATGTAATATAGAGTTTTAATGGTCATGTCAGACTAACCATATATCTGAGTATGATAAATAGTGTTGAAACTTAACTATTTATCCAAATCCTATTGAAGACTTCTCTAAAAATATAGGCAAAACCTCATATCCTGATTAGATGCAGTTGATAATGGTACACCATGAAATCTTACCACTTCCTTAATGTATGACTGATTAATTTTATAAAGAGATAAATCTTACCTAATGTAAATAAAGTGTGTTTAATTTGTAAGGCGATCAACTACAACCCAAATAGCATTATTCCCTTTAGATATTTTGGGGAGTCTGATGAAAAAACACATGGTGATGTTTTCTCATTTCCATTCTGATGTGGGTAATGATTGTAATATCCCATTAGACTTTTTTCTATCAAGATTAAATTTTTGAAATACCAAGAACTAAGAAAAAAACTCTAGAATATCTCTCTCTATTCCAACCCACCAGAAATACTCTTTTAAATATCCTTACATCTTAATACTTCCAATATGAATAGAGAATAAAGAATAATGAACTTCATTTATAATATCCTTATGAAAACATGGTACCAAAGGGGAAAATACATTGTTCTTGAACCTTATTACTCCATCATAATAAATTTTTAACTTAGAAACATTTCCCAACTTCTTTTGTTGTTCTATATCTTCCTTTTGTTCCTATTTAATATTTACTTGAATAATTTTTTGATCAATCATTTGATAAAGATAATATGTATCCCCTTACTTCAAGATTTCATGATTCATTCATTAAAATTCAAGAAATATTTTATCTTTTATGATTTTTATCATAGATAATGTAGCATGATCTCTTCGATATAGATCATCTCCCACATTGTTCTCTTTCCCAGGGTTGTAATGTATTGAGAATTCATAATCTTTAATCATCTCATACCATCTTCTTTGGTTCATGTTTAAATCCTTTTGAGTGAAAATATTCTTTAATTTTTTTTATCAGTATATATATAATACCTTTCTCCATTGAGATTATGCCTATATATCTTTATTTCAAAAGATACCTCTACTAACTCTAAATTATGAGTAGGGTAATTTTTCTCATGGGACTTAATTTTTTGTGAGTAATAAGTTATAATCATATCATTTTATATGAGGATACATCCCATCCCCTTATTTTATTCATCATTATATATTACAAAACATTATCTATTATAGGGTAGTGCATGCATAGGTTTGTGAACTAACTTTCTTTTCCGTTACTTAAAAAATTCCTCACATTCATCTATCCAAAGGAACTTGGATCCTATCCAAGTTAACTTGGTGATTGGATTTGATATTCATGAAAAATTATCCAAAAATCATTGATAATATCCAAAACAACCCAAGAAAAGTATGGATCTCATTCATAGTGGTTGTTCTAGTTCAATTTTCAATGAATTTTGTTATTGAAGGGTCTATTTATATACCCTAACTTGAGATTATATTACCTAAGAAAGAAACTTTCAGAATTTGAAATTCATACTTGGTAAATTTTTCATAAAACGTATCCTTACTTAGGGTCTTCAAAAAAATTCTCAAATGATCATCATAGTCTTCCTTTCACTTTGAATAAATAAGAATATCATCTATAAATACTACCACAAAATCATCAAGGTAATCTCTAAAGACTCTATTCATTAAATACATAAAGATGATAGGGGAATTAGTAAGACCAAATGGAATTACTATAAATTCAAAGTATTCATACTATTGGTTGGAGTATGACACTCAAGAAGGGGTGAATTGAGTTCCTATAAAAATTTATATCTAAAATGATTATTTAAAAAATCCCCCAATTTCAAAACAAATACAAGCTAGTTAACCAAAGTATCAGATTTATAAAACATTTGATCATTTGAATGAATTCTAAAATATTGAATAGTTATTAGTTAAAACAATACAGATTACTATTTTAACTTTTGAAAAAAATATAATAAATCAAATTCTAATAAAAACACTATCTAATATTAACTATAAAATCGAGGTAAAGTTTTCAGTTTTGAATAAATAGAAATAAATAAGAAAAATAAACTTAAAAAATAATAACAAATTAAAAACAAGGGGTTCCTTCTCAAGAAGATACTTAATATGATCCACATGGTGATCACCTACCACCAATAATTTTACATTAAATAAACTTTATCCACACCCTAGATCGGGGTAACAACAATATACCAATTGTTCAGGTCAACAAGACATCTTACACATTTTTCATGGGAGTGTAAAACCAAAAAAACAGACAGGCCACACAGGGAGCTCTTCCACTGTTATCCATGGAAGTGTAAGGTGTAAAAAGATGAGTTGTTAAAGATATCTATTTATCTTCCAGTTTGGATCAGGATTCAGTGTGTGTTAACAAAACTGAGACACACAATGCTCGAAATTTAAATAAAGTACACATGTGGATCTAAATGATAAGAAGAGTTTAGAATGCTTTGTGTGATGTTCTATGAAGCTTCTGGAATCCTTTAAGATGGTACAAGTGAATATGGAGTCATCTTCCAAAAACAGACGGCAAAACAGATAATTATTTTTCATCTATCTCCTGTTCCTAGTGTGGTAAAATATTCCTTGAAGTGTTCTTGTCTTCTAAGTTGTTATTGTAGAGATTTTTTGTTTTTGTTTCTCATTATAGTATTTGTGTATGTATAGTAGACAACTCTTGTGTTTTTCTTTAAGGTGCACAAACAATTTCTACCAGGTCGCCTCTTTTTCACTCACTTTCTTGTTGATCTGAATATTCCCTTTATAGAGACAAGCAGCATGTTCTCTAGTACCTCATACCTCATACTAGTCTCTGGCATTGTTAAATATTCTCTACAAAAGACATACAAGATCATTAATATAATAAGCAGTACTAAGTTTCATAAATATGACCATTAGAGGTAATTTTTAATTTAAGGGAAAGATCATTGGTGAATCAGTCTTTCATAAGGTCATAATATCAGTGACTTATGTTGTCGGTGAGTCATATTGTTGGTGAGTCATGTTTTCGGTAGCTCATTTTATCAGTAGGTTAATTCTGTCATTAGATCAAACTTTCATTAGTAACTCTGAATTGGTATTTCGAGTTGTTGGTAGGTGATGTGTCAGTAGCACATCTATTGGTAAAATCTACTTAGCGAAATTCCGAGTTTCAATCAGACACTCTGTCGATAGGTCATACATTTGTCGGTGACTCAACTTATCATTTTCTTATGTCTTTAGTAGCTCATGTATGGGTGAGTTAGGTATCGGTGACTTTTATATCGGTAGGACAAGTATCGGTGGATCATACTTATCGTTTGTCTTACACTTAACCAAAATCTGTAATTATGTATTATGATTTAAACACTAAGACTAGAGGTTAAAATTATAATTGAACAGGATTAAACACAATGTATCTTAATAAATCATAATTATCATAGTTAATCATGATTTGTGAGCATTAAAACTAGATGAGGCTAACAATATCCCCCTTTTTTATGATAAAAAATCATGGTATTATAGACCACAATAATTGAATTGATTTATAATGATTATAGAAAAAAAATACTTAACACATTACATAGATTATTGATATGAAATTCTAAAAGAAACATAAGTACAAATAACTTGTTAAATAGAAATTATCGATTATATGTTCCCTTTTAACAGTCAATATTAATCCCAAACTCCCCCTGATAGAGATTCCATATTATTTCTACCCCTTTTGGGATTATCAATAAGGAAACAGTGAATGAAAAATAAATAATAGATAAGGAAATAACAATGAGATAAAATCACAGAGGGTATTTCATTAATCAAGCAGTACAAGGGAGAACAAAAACATTACAATAAAAAGATTACATCAAATCCCTATCAAAAAGTGATCCAACTACTTCTTGGTAACAACAAAGTCCATCACTTACTTGCCTTTATCAAAATAAGAGGAGTAAGGATTAGAAGGTTCAGCAGTAGGAGTGGTGGAAGGCACATGGTGGATTCTAAGGGAAGGAATAGGTACTCCTGTGAAAACAGGAGCAAGGCTCGGTCTAGAAGAGGAAGTAGGACATGTGAGTTCCTGTTGGACGACAGGTCTAATCTGGATGATTGCTTGAGAATGGGTCGTGGAAAAAAGTGAGAAAAGGGTATAATAAGAAGAGGTAGAAGCAGGAAGGATTATTCTGATAAGAGTAGTAGCTAGAGCAACAATGGTTGCGTGGTGATGATGCAGGTACAGTTTGAGTATATTGGTGAAGTCCTTGATGATGTCACCACCATATGTCATTTCATTCTAAAAATCCTCTTATTCTCCATAAACTTCTCCAGGGAAGGGTTAAAATACTTCAACTATTTAACTTTCTCCTTAAAGGCCTGATTCACTGGAGGTAACCTCAAAATTTTCACTAAATACTTGAATTGACTGGTTAGATGATGCTTGGAGTAAATTATCTTGAAATAGAAATCTAATTTCTTTGTAATTTCTTATTGAGCAATAGTGGATTCTTTTGAGTAGAATCTCACCATTTCATGAACATGGTCATAGTTCTTTCTGATCTTATTGTGGTTTTTCTAATTAGTGTCACCCATCACAGTGTTAAGTTCCTCTCTAAATACATTTCTGACCAACTCAATATTAGGAGGGTGAGAAATAAGAGCAGCTAAGCTAGATTCACCTTGAAATATATCTCAGATATCTGATCTCAAATGAGTTAAATCAAAAGCTGTAGATAGAGGAGTATCTTCCTTAGAAGACTCATAAGTGGTGTCTCTAATATTTTACAAAACTTTTTCTAAAGAAGTTATATATTCAATTATCACACTATTGATGGAAGAACCCATAGAAGTCAACTCATTATTCATTTTATGATTTTCTAAGAAAATGGATTCCAGTAATGTGATTATCCTAGGTTCAACCCAAGATACAACTCTCTCAGTAACCAACTCAGCATTTTTTTTCACTGATTCTGGAAAACTGGAGCAGGTGGCTATGAAGGGGTTGATCGAACAGCATCCAACATCTCTTCCTTGAAAGCAATAAAATAAGATTTTGTGATATATTTAATAGGTTTTGAACAAACCATAGGAGTAGGAGTAGTCCTCTCCTCTGCATCAGGATAATCTAATCCAAGAGTCACATACCTTGGGTCCCTCCTCTATACAGGTACCACAATATCATCCAAGGGACCAAGTACATCAAACTTTACTCTTTTAGATTGTCCCTCCCCCTCATTTGGTGGCCTATTTCTTGAATAAACCAACTCCCTCACCGGAGTCATAGATACATCCCTTACAGCCTGAACTTCCTCCTAAACATTGATAGTAGGATATCTCTCTTCAACCACAGCTGGTTCAACATGAGAATCAGTATACCTTTCCTCAATCACAACTTTTTCAGTAGACCCATGGGATTCCAAAATAGGTTCTTGTTCCACTAAGACAAGACTAGTAGGATTCTCATGTTCAACACTATCTAGGGTTAGATTAATAGTAACTCTACTAGGACCTTAATCATCATCACCATAGTCCGATCCACTGTCCAAACCATCACTTTCTATATATTTCCTTTCACTTTTATCTTATCCATCATCCTCTCCAAATTCTAAATCATTTTCCTCAACTCCATCATCATCCTTAGCTTCATCTTATTCTTCACTACAACTTTTTTCTTCATCACCAGATTCTTCTTCACTGCCAGATATGCTCTCATACTCATCATTTTCTGAAACTTCTATCTCATCACTATCATTCTTAGGTTGAAGTGGTTACTTAGAAGGTAGAGGTCTAGGTGGACTTTCATGACCATAAGACATCCTTGTTGAAATGTTATCAATATCAGGATCACTCCATTCATCTATAAGAGACTCATTTCTTTTACCTTCCTTAGCCATGTCCTCATTAAAATACTCACCAGCTTCATCAGGTCCTAAACCAAGATCAACCATGTTCCTTGGCCTTAATGGATGCTCAAAAGGATCAAATTTCTTATACATCTTTCCATTATCCCTAACCCACATATTCTTCCAAATATTCCAATTAATTTTCATCCTCTTAAAAATAGCTTTGTTGAGATAGAAACCATCACAAGAAGAGACTGTCTCTTTATATTCATTAACAAATCCCTTATCATTCAACATGGTAGAGATAATTCTAGGAGAAAATAAAGAGTTTTTTTTGTAATAGGTCTTCATAATCTCACTAATATGAACCATTAGATATTTTCACAAGTTTACCTTATGTCATTTCTTCAAAAGATACAGAAAAAACGCATCTTGGTACTTAAGAGAAGCAAAGACCCATTTCCTAGGACATAGCTGATGTTGGATGAATTTAAATAAAATCCTTCTCACGCCATCGAGCTATGTATAAATAGGTCTCTTATGCTCTCCATTTCCTATAAATTCAGACAAAGCTGCTTCAAAATTGAATAGGTCACTTATTGGAGGATCACTTCCCTGATGGTCATCACAAACACCCTCATGTGGTAACTTTAGAAATTCTTTCCAGTGCTTGGATGAAAAAGACACTATCTTTCGATCCACTATCGAATTTATCCAAAAAACATCAGATCCTTTTAGTAAAAATTCAACATACATGTAAAACCCATGTACCAACCTCAGATAGTATGGTCTCTCATTATTGGATAACCACCCCAACCATCCTTGGGTTTGCAACACATTAACCATAAGAAACTTACTTGACAACATCTATTCTGAATACACTTCCTTCTCAGGGGTTATGATACAGTTCGCGAGTTCTGGATGAACAAGTTTAGTCTTAGTCTTAGGCTGACTATATTCACCTCTTTTATTCTTAAACGGAGTCGACTCATCCTCGTATCTTTCATAAATTCTATTGTGAAAAGCTATTGAGAGAGGTTCGATAGTTTCAGTTTGAGAGATAAAGGTAGAAATTCGGGAAAGAAAGGTTTGAGAGAAAGAGTCCGAGAGTAAGAGAGTGAGGGTAAAAAAATGTTGTATAATCCCTTAATTTTATCACTTTGGTATTTGAAAACATAAATTACTAAATTTGGGTTAAAATAAAATAAAACAAAAAATATATCAATGTTAGAAATTCAAAACAGAGAAATAATTCAATACCAGTCGATGAAACATCACCGATAAGACCTATCGGTGAGACATCATTTGTGAGTCACTTCGGTGAGACATTGTCAGAGAGTCGCATCGGTGAGACAACATTGGTGAGTCATGTCGGTGATACATCATCAGTGATTTATGTCAGTGATACATCATTGGTGAGTCATGTTGATGAGACATCATCAGTGAGACACATCGGTGAGACATCATCGGTGAGTCACGAATAGTAGGTCCTATAAAATTGATCATCCCTAACTCATGTTTGATGTAACTCATCCTCTCAGAATATAAATTCTTAATAAAAATATTAGCAAGATGATATTTTATGCTAATGAATTCAAGGTTTATATCATGTTTTTGATAATGATCTCTCAAAAATTGATGTTTTACATCAATATTTTTTGTTCTAGAATGAGAAAGTGGATTCTTAGAAATATTAATCGCACTTGTGTTGTTAAAGTTTATAGGGGAATGTCTAAAATAATATCCATAATCTATTAATGTGTGTTTCATCCACAAAATTTGATCACAACAACTACCAGTAACTATGTATTCAACTTCAGAAATAGATAATTCAATATAATTTTTCTTTTTACTACACCATGATACTAGAGACTTTCCCAAAAAGTGACATGTTCCATAGGTGATTTTTCTATCTAAATTTAAACCACAAAAATCAGCATTAGAGTAACTAATGAAATCATAAGGTTTTCCTCTAGGATAAAACAATCCTAAGATGGTAGTATAATTGAGGTATTTGAAAATTATTTTAACAAAAGTTAAATGAGATTAATTATTATTTACTTGAAAATGTGCACACATACACAAACTAAACATAATATCAGGCTAACTAAGAGTCAAGTAGAGTAGAATTTCAATCATCCCTCTATAATTGGTTTGATCAACAGATTTTCCAATTTCATCAAGATCCAATTTACAGGTGGTACTCATTGGAGTATCACTACTTTTTATACTATAAAATCCAAACTATTTCAAAATATCTTTAGTGTACTTACATTGATTTAAAATAATACCTTATTTATTTTGAAAATTTTGAAATCCACAAAATAATGTTATTTCACCCATTAAACTCATTTTAAATTCACTCTGCATCATTTTTGAAAAATTAATATATAAATAATTTTTATAAGATCCAAAAATAATGTCATGAACATGTATTTGAACAACTAAAACATATTTATAAATTATTTTTATAAAAAGAGTAGGATAATATATACCTTTTTAAAAACCTTTAGAAATAAAAAAAGTGTTGAGCCTGTCATACCAAGCTCTTGGTGCCTATTTTAAACCATACATAGCTTTTGTTAATTTAAAGACATAATTTGGAAAATGGGGTTTTGTAAAACTAGGGGTTGTTCAACATAAACATCCTCAACTATATACCCATTTAGGAAAAAAGTTTTAACATCCATTTGATATAGTTTTAAATTGAGATGTGTTGCATATGCTAGTAGAATTATAATGGATTCAAGTCTAGGAGTCAGTGAAAAAGTTTTTTCATAGTCAATTACTTCTTCTTAACTATATCCTTTTGTAACTAGTCTGGCCTTATTTCACACTATGGTATCAACTTCATCTACTTTATTTCTAAACACCCATTTAGTGCCTATAGTCAAGGTTTCTTTGGGTCTATCAATAATTTTCCATACTTTATTTCTTTCAAACTAATTCAACTCTTCTTACATATCCATTACCCAAAATTCATCATTGATTGCATCAATGATGTTCTTAGGTTCAAGATATGACAAAAAATCTTGATGTTCAAACTGGTTCCTTAGAGAAGTTCTAGTTTGTGTTCCCTTATCTAAGTCTCCAGCTACAACATCTAAGGGATGGTTCTTAAGGGTTCTAAAAGATCTAGAAAAATAAGGGCTAGTTATTTTAGGTTCTTCTACAGGTTCGAGTTCACTAGGATTAGACTTTGGAGATTTTTCAGAACTAGAATATTTTTCCTCTTACTTAACAGAAGAGTTAGAAGGTTTATCATTTATATCTAGACTGGACATATCATCCTAAATATTTTCTAGGGATTTTTTAGGTTCATGTGGATTTGTTTCATCAAATTTGATATGTACATATTCTTCCATACACTTGGTTCTTTTATTTAATACCCTATAATATTTTTTATAGGTTTAATAACCTAGGAAAATTCCTTCATTTCTTTTGGAGGAAAAAATTTTGAGATTATATTTTGTATTAAGGGTAAAGACTTTGTAACCAAAAACTTTAAATTAATTAACCTTAGGCTTTCGATTGTTTCATAACTCATAGTGAGTTTTCTTAAAGATATCTCTAATTAAAACTATGTTAATTGTATAACAAATTTTATTCACAGCTTGTGCCCAAAAGTAAATAGGTAAGTCATACTCATTGATCATAGTTTGGAAAATTTATTATAAGGGGTTCAATTCATTATTTCTAAAACACCATTATATTGGGGTGTCTTAGGAGCTAATAAGTTATGACTATATCCACTCTATGAGAAAAAAGATTCAAACTCTTTGTTTTCAAATTCATGACCATGGTCACTTATTAAGGTTTTAATTCTAAGAGCACTTAATTTCTCCACAGTTCTAACATACTTGGTGTAGTGGGAACAAGCTTCACTCTTGTGAGCTAAAAATAAAGTCCAAGTATATATAGAAAATTTGTCAACTAGAAAATAGACATAGTGATTACCATTTAAACTAGAGACTCTAGAAGGTCCAAACAAATCCATTTGAATCAACTCAAGGTGTTGAGAAGTTGAAACTTCTTTCTTTGGTTTGAAAGATATTTTATGTCATTTTTCTTATTGATAAGGATTATAGACTTTGTAATTTGGAAACTCAAGTTTAGGTCGATCCTTGACTAGTCCTTTCCAAGTAAGCTTTATAAGGGAGTGAATATTACAGTGGCCTAATATTCTATTCTATAGCCAAGACTCTTTGTGAAAATCACTCAATTAATACACATTTTGAGAAACGAAAGAATCTAAATTCACACCATAAACATTTTCATTTCTAAAAGCAGTGAATACTAACTCATTTTTAGAATTAAAAACACTAAAAGAATTATTTTCAAATTTAACATGAAATCCATTATCACATAATTGTGAGATGTTAAGTATATTATACTTAATAATATCAACAAAAATAACTTTAGAAATTTAAATTGAGTTAGTGTTACCGATTTGTCCAAGGCAAATTATTTTTCCTTTTTCATTGTCACCAAAGGTGACATGCCCACTATCAATCTTGATTAGATTCTTGAAGTAAGAATAATCCTCTATCATATGTATTGAACACCCATTTTCCAAGTACTACAATATTTTATAAGAACTCTTTTGATAGTTTTCCTTCAAAAATAAATCAAACAAGAAAATATTTTGGTACCCATACTTTCTTGGGTCCAGTAATATTAGTAATTAATGATTTTGGAACACACATTTGCTTCATGTGTTTCATACAAATAGTTTTTAAAGTCTTAGAAAAATAATTTTTACTTTTTCTAGAAAAACATAAAGCAGTAGAAGTTGTTTCATCACTGGAACTTGTAGTAAATTTTACAAAACTAGGCATAAAACCAGTTTTTCCTGATTTAGATACAAAATTGGTTTTAACAAAATTTATTTTTCCAAGTTGATAACTAATACCAGTAGTATAATTTGGAGTAACTTTTTTCCAATAATTTTAACTAAGGTATATTTACCATGTTTGAATCTTTATAGGTCCTTATTTAATTTCTTATTAGGTAGTTTAAGTTAATTATTCACATTATGAAACTGAACATTCTTATCCTTTTCAATAGTAAGTTTAGATTCAATATAAACAGTAAGAGAATGTTGTTTCTTGAGAGATTTATATTTATATTTCAATTAATTGCATGTATCCTTAATCATTTTACAGTATTCAAAAATTTATTCATTTCTAATATTTTCATAATCATATTCATATCTAGAATAATAATAATTCTGTACAGAATATTCTAGGGTTACCTTAGAAGTGTTTGTTATAAAACACATATCGGCTTTGTTAGCCTTCTCATCATGTGAAGATTCAGATTCACAATATCTATCCTCATAAGCACTTCATGTGGTCTTCATTTCCTTTTTGTAGTTTTTATATATGTCTTCAAATTTCCTTTTGAAAATTAATTTAGGACAGTCAGCCTATAAATGTCTTCTTCTTTTACACCCATAGCAGACTATCTCATTAGTGTTATCACTTCTCTTCCAGTCCTTTTTCTAATTACCCTTGTTTTCATAATTCCATTTATAACTGGGCTTCCTAAATAACTTCTTCTTTCTATAGAAATTTTTAAATATCCTTTCCAACTAATCCATCTCCTAATCACTATCACTTGATGATTCTTTATTTCTAGAACTTTCAACATAAAGTTTCACTTTTCCTTTTTTTTGGAGGTAGTGGTTTTGAAATCCAGTGAATTTCTCTTTGGTTCATCATCTTCCTCTCTATTGACCTTAAGCTATTCCTAGTACATCCTTAGTTTACCTATTATCTCCTTTATAGGTTGAGTGTTGATTTCACAGGATTCCCATATTGACACTGAGGTTCCTCTCCATCTTTCTGGAAAGCATCTAAGAATTTGAATTACTTGTTCCTTAGATGTGATTTTCTTTCCTAGAGAGACCATCATATTTATAATTTCATTGAACCTGAGATACATGTCAGAAATGGGTTCATCAGGATTCATATTAAAGTTATCATATTTAATAATATATGTATTAAGTCTCATTTCTTTAACACTAGTGGTTCCTTCATGTGAAATAGCCAGTGTATCCCAAATTTCATGTGCACTTTTACATGTAGAAATCCTATTAAATTATTCATCCCCTAAAGAGAAGTATAAGGAATTCATAGCTTTAGATTTGTTATTGTAGGTTGCCTTAGTGGCATCATCCCATGTATTCTTAGTAGTTTTAGGAATCTTATATTCATCTACAATTGAAGACCAAATTTCAAAACCCATAATTTCAAAATACATATTCATTTTAATTTTATACAAAGCATGATTTGTGCTATTGAAATAGGGAGGTATATTGGTAGCAGCACCTTCCTATCTATTGTATGTATTACAGAATGAACTAGAGTTTTTACAAAATTAAAAATTTAGAAGTAACAAAAATTGATAGATCTTTAAAAGCACAACTAAAATCACAGTTGAAAAAGGGTTTTGAAAAAAAAATTAAACAACTTATGATATCAAATGTTGGTCAGACTAGGAAAATCAAGAGGGGGTGAATTGAGTTCCAATAAAAATTTATTTCTAAAATTATTATTTAAAAAAACCCCAATTTCAAAAAAAATACAGGCCAGTTAACCTAAGTATCATATTTATAAAAGATTTGATTGTTTGAATGATTTCTCAAAGATTTATTGGTTCTCAGTTAAAAAAATATGGATTACTATTTTAACTCTTTAAAATATTCTAATAAATTAAATTACAATACAAACACTTTCTAATATTAACTATCAAAGTGAGGTAAAGTTTCTTGTTTTGAATAAATAGAAATAAATAAGAAAACTAAACTTGAAAAGGCAAAGTAGATTTAAAACAAGAGGTTCATTCTCAATAAGATACTTAATCCTATCCACTTTGTGATCACCTTCCACCAAGAAGATTACATTAAATAAACTTGATCCACACCCTAGATCAGGGTGACAATAATATACAAACTATTTTGGTCAAACAAACCTATTCCACAATTTTCATGGGAGTGTAAAATAAAACAAAAAGACAGGCCATGGAGGGACCTCTTCCACTATTATCTATGGGAGTGTAAGGTGTAAAAAATATGATTTGGTGAAGATATATATGTATCTTCTAGTTTGGCTCAGGATTCATTGTGTGTTAACAAAATAGAGATGCACACTACTTAAAGTACACAGGAAGTTATAAATCATAAGAAGAGTTTAGAATGCTCTATGGGATGTTATATGAATCTTCTAGACTCCTTCAGAATAGTATAAGTGAAGCTAAATTCATATTCCAGAAAGAGACAGAAAAACGGAAATTTGTTTTTTATTCTATATTTTATTCCCAGTGACGTAGAAGATTCCTCAAAGTGTTCTTGTCTTCTAAGTTGTTGCAATAAATATTTGTGGTCTTTTGGTTCTTAGTAGAGTCTTCGTGTATGCACAGTAGTCATCTCTTGTGTTTTTCTTTAAGGTGCACAAAATGTTTCTACCAGGTCGCCGCTTTTTTCTCACTTTCTTTTCGATACAGACATTCCCATTATATAGAAAATCAGCATGTTCTATGGTACCTCGTACTGGTCTCTAACATCATTAAATGTTGTCTAAAAAAGACAGACATTCTCATTAATATAATAAGAATTATTAAATTTTATAAATATTATTGTTAGAGGTAATTTTGAATTTAAGAGAAAGATCATTAGTGATTCAGTCTGTCACCAGGTCAGACTATCAGTGAATAATGTTGACAGTGAGTTATGTTGCCGATAGCTCATTCTATCGGTAAGTCATTTCTGTTGGTAGATCATACTTGTATCAATAACTCTGAATCACTCTTTCGAGCTATCAGTAAGTGATACATCGGTAGTACATATGTCAGTAACTCATACTTATTGAAATTATGAGTGTAGGTCAGTCACATTATTGGTAGGTCAGACATCTATTGGTGAATCCTCTTATCGATAGCTTATGTCTTCGGTAGCTCATATATCGGTGAGTCAGGTATTGGTGACTTGCCTATCGGTAGGACAAGTATCGGTAGCTCATACTTACTGGTGTCTTGCACTTAACCAAGATTTTTAGTTCTTTATTATGATGTAAACACTAACACTAGAGGTTAAAATTATAATTTAACATGATTAAACACAAAGTATCTTATTAAATCATGATTAGCATAGTTAAACACGATTTGTGAGCATTAAAACTAGAGGAGGCCAACACATACCTTTTATGGATTGTTGTCTTAGGCATATCCTCCTTTTTGAAACACAATTGATGGTATATATAATTAAAACCAATCATGGAAAAGTATTGATCTCTACAAAGTTGATCAAACAAGTCATCAGTACAGCGTATAAGATACTTTTTCTTGATAGTGATATTTTTAAGTTCTTGATAATCAATGTAGAGTCACATTGCTCCATATATCTTAGTAATAAAAAGAATATGTGTTCCATAAGGTTACAAAATTTATGAAGGAATCACATGTCAATATTCTCCTAGAGTTTCTTTTTCAATTCTTGTAACTCATTTGGGGCTATTTTATATAAAGACTTGGAAATAATTATTGGACTGGGTATGAGTTCTATTAAAAATCAACTTCACAATTTGGTGGAAGACTATGGAATTCTTCCATAAATACATTAATAAAATCCCTCATGATAGTAATATCATCGATGTTTAGTACCTCATTAACCATTTGAGATAAATTCCCATTTTGAATAGAAATCATGACCCATACAATAGATGTAATTTTCATTGGAAGCTCATTTTTTTCATCACGTTGATAGGTGATTAGAGGTTGGTTTGAAATATCAAACTTATATTCCCTTCCTTGGAAATTTATGTTGTATTTATCTTAAGAAATATAATCCATGACCAAAATAACATTGAATTCAACTATAGGAATAATGACAAGATTTTAAGGAAACACATTCCCACAAACATCGATCGAAGAAGAACCCTAGACTTGGGATGCAATCATAATACCATCAGGGGTTTTTACTTCTAACTCAACATCTAATTTTTTTGTTGTTATTGTGATTCCCTTTGAAATTTCTTTGGATATAAAAGAGTGGGTAGATCCAAAATCAAATAATACATTATCAGGTATAGAGTGGATGGTAAGTGTACCTTTCTCCATGTTTTTATCATACCCATCATCAGAAATAATGATCACATGATATTCCCATTTATCATTGAGATTAAGAGGTTATTTATGTTAATCAATGACATTAAAATTTAGATATGGGAACTGGTTATCATAATGCCCATACACATTTAATTTAAAACCCTAGTGTGGGGGTAGTAAATTCTATGGATTTTTATCTCTATTTACATAATTTGATAACTTTTTCTCATCACTTTGGCATTATATTTCTGGATGACCTTACTTTCCATACCTAAAAAATTTAAATGTTCCCTTAAGTAAATTTTCCTAATGTTTCCTTCAACATTTTGAGCATAAAAAAGGCTCATCTTCTTCTCTCTATAGTTTTTAGAATTACATTTCAATTCCATTTTTCTTTTCTTGTCAAAACCATGAGTTTAATAGGTAAATACAATATCCATCCCCACCTTGATAGCACATTGAACGATTTATTCATAGATACTAAATTCCCTTATGGATAATACCCTTCATAGACTTCATTAATTTCCATTGAATAATTGATTAACTTTATTTTTATGTTAGATGAAAATACCAGAAGCGTACCTCAAAAGTCTTGTGAAATTTTCTTTATAAGTACCAATAGATTCATCATACTTATGATTTAACTCAATAAATTATTTCTCCATTTTTGTATGAATAATATGAGGAAAGTACCTGTTGAAAAAAATAATATTTTAAATTATTCCCACTTTATAGATTAGATTTTTTTATTTTTGTCTTATGGTCTTGATAAGAGCACACCACAGATATGCTTCACTTACCAAATTATAAACATCCAAAATAACTTTCTCATGCTCTAAACGTTGGAGAATATAAAAAATATTTTTAGTGGAACTAATCCATTTCTTACTGACTGGTGGATTCATGGACCCACTAAAATAAGGTGGTTGTTTCCTCATGAACCCCGTCCAGCATGATGTTAAACTGTATACCTGAACTACGTGGACTTTGATCCATGTCAAGGAATGGTACTTAGGAAGCCTTATGAGGTTCAAGACAATCACCCGGTCATTCCGACCATCATTCACCACAGTTCTATGACACACCAAAGTGAATTATGAGGACTTTGATCCATGTCAAGACATGGTACGTAGGAAGCCTCATGATGTTCAAGCCCACCACCCAGTCATTCCGACCATCACTCACATCGGTTCTCTGACACACCAACTCAACATAATTTTGTTCCCTCCTTTTCTTGTTTGTAATCTCAATATGATTTATAACTTGATAAAGTTTTTTGAGCATAGCAACAATATTTTGTATTCCAAATCCCAAAACATTTGGTTGCTCGGGAGGACAATCATTGCATTTTCTATCACATTCAATATTAACATGATTATTTTGGGTTCCATCCATTAACTAAAAACAAAATGCATAGTGTGAGAAATAATAATCATTTTTGGAAACCACATAATCATGAAAAAACATTTATAGGATGTCTAAATTGTGACACCTTCTTCTATGAAACCTTAGTTTTAACCTAGGTCATTCATGACCATTACCAAAAATTTAGGAATTTATCCTCTACCTAAACTTATCCCTAGGGTTATTATTAATATTTTCTAATCCTAGTTTCTAAAGTTTGACTAAACATTTCTCTGATACCAACTTAATTACCCACACTTTTCATACATGGATATTACATATTAATAAATGAATATTAATTACATAACATTTTGACCCATTCCGGAATTATTTAGGTCTAGTATATTAGGAACATGGAAACATAAACAATTGGTTCACAAAATATCTAAATCATCTCCCACTTATTTCTTTATAACTAGCACCCTTATTATACATATTATACTTAATACCTTTCTTTATAACCTGTGGAAAGGAAACATAAGAAAATGGTGAGGTAATATGCTCTATAAGGGTAAACAAGGGTGATATGAGTGATCATATAAGCATAACATGAGCATAAGTGTATAAGAATATGATCTTGACTTTTTAAAATCATTACCTACATATACAATATCATAATATTAAGTCATGTAATAAATCATAGTAATTCATAAGACATGAACCATAAGGAAATCAAATAACATGGTCTATGAGAGCATAACATTGACATAAGATATGGAATTGTGGCATATACATAAGCATAAAAAATCATTTCCTTGGTATCCAAGGATCTTTTCAATACTATCATAGTGTAATGGTTCACTCCCCAAACCATCATAGTTGTCAAAGTTCACTCCCAAGATGATCATAATGGACAAATTCTCTTACAGAACTAGGTTCACTCCCCATTCCAGTCCTATTTGTCTTATGAGATATCAATATTTACCCAATAAATTGGAAGGATATATATATATATATCACCCTTTACATAATGAAAATAACACATATTTATGCCATAATATCATAAAAAATTCATCATATCAAAACCCCTAAAAAGAAATGGGTTTCATAAACATTTCATCATAGCATAACTCGTAGAAAAGAAATGGGTTTCATAAACATATTTTCATAATAAACATAAACTATACATGGAATGAATAAGTATGGTATACTTGGATCACATCCCCAATAAATAATATGTGTTTTCAAGGGTTTTTGTCTTTTATGAATAGAAATATCATTAAAATATCATTAAACCATTCTTGAGGAAAATATCCTTTCCATTTTTAAATAACTTATTTAAAAAAAGATACACAATTATAAAGGAAAATTTTTTATTTTAAAATAACCATGTAAACCTGTAATTGAATCTTTAATGAAATTTTTTTTCATGATTGTGGTAAAATCCATTCATGTCATATAAGTTAAAAAACATTCCTTCAATACTTTTGTCAGAAAAGTCACAAAGTATCTCATTTTGAAAACAACAAAAAGATTCATTTCAAACTATTTTGTAAAAATTAAAACATGGGTAAAATGACTTTAAGTGTTTATGGAATAATATTAAAACCCTTATTTAAAAAATTTTTAGAAAACATATATTTGGAAGAAAAAAGTTCTTTAACAGAATAGAGAAATGAAGTTTATTTCCCTTATAAACATATTTTAAGTCTCTCAAGTACATAAGGTGAGGAAAATGAAAGAAAAAAAATATTTTTTATAAATATCCATAGGATAAGAAAATTAATGAGTATATTGATAGTTTTATCATAATATTTCATCATTATAACTTTATCATAAAAAATCTCGATAAATATTGAGATTGTAACATAAAACCCCTTACCACTTTGGTAACTTTTGAGTCATAAGTACCATGAAATAAATATCCTTATATGGATATGTAAATCCCTATAATTTTCATAATAATAATCATATAACCCATTCATGTACATTATATACATAATATAAAAGAAACAAGTGGTGTATAAGTCATGTGTCCCACAAAAATAAAAGTGAGATGAAAGTTCATTACCTTGAGTTCTTCTTACTTTGAAATAACTCTAACACCATATATAATAAATTTAAATTTATTATAATTCTATAAAATATTAATTATAATACTTATAATATCATATATTATCCCTTTATAACAATTTATCACCCCCTTTTACCAATAATTCCTTATTAAAATTGACATTCTCGGGTGTTAATGGTTTCATTTATCATGAGTATTTTAGTGAATTAGTTCAGAAACTTATACATTTATCTTGGTTAAATCATATCCATAATATTAATAAAATTATAAATATCATATATATTAATTATATAAATATTTATATTCATCCATAAAATTTAGAGATAAAAAATTAATTACATCATTCATGGAGATGGTAGGTCGTGCGTACATATGAACGTTGTTTTCATTTTTCAGAGGATGGAATGAAAGAAAGGTAAATATTAATTCACTTTTATAGGATCATTATTAAATCATATATATCATAAATATTCATAAAATTCTTCCTAATTACCATATAAGTAAATATAAATGAAAATTGAATCACATCTCTTTTTGGGTGTGGTAGCCCACATGTACGCACTGACGACATTATCATTTCCAAAAAGATTGGATGGTAAGTAGATAGATGTGATATTATAATTACATAAGTATATTTATGTAATAAATGTCATATATAAAAATTAAAACTATCATAATACTCATCCATAAAATATGGTGATGAAAATTGAATTATATCACTATGTGAAGATGGTAAGTCGTACGTACGCACGAGCGATACTTTCACTTCTAATTTGATGGTAATAAGGGTGTATAATGGTGTTCTAATAATAATAAAAACATTTCATAATATTTAGGATATTTAATTTATTATTTTATGATAAATAACATAGATTTATAGCATGTAAAGAAGGGTATAAAAGGAAGTGATTGGCTAATGTGATTACCTCTTCTTTGAAATGATTCCTTTAGATCTCCTCTAAAGGGATCTAGGGTTGGTATTTTGAGAAGAAAAACACCTATATAATTTGTCTAGAGAAGTTTATAATATAAATTGGAATATTTTTGTTAATATATAAGGATATATGTGGTTTAAATAAGTGAGGTAGGAGGTTCCCTTTTATAATTTAAGTGAGGGTCACTTTTGTAATTTCCCAAAATATTAAATTATAATAACTTTATTCTCAATAAAAATTCCTAAAAATGTATAGGGTTTCAAATATATGGTATTATATGGTTTTAATACTATAAAAATAGAATTTACACAAGTTTTTGTGTCATTTTAAAGCTCATCATTTTGATTATCCCTTAGTTAAACAATTTTAATTTTAACCATGAAAAAAAATTCAATATTAAAGAGTTGAAATTTTTACTTGTATAGATAAAATTGGACCATGAATAGCCAATTTATGAAATTTTAGACCATATAATATCCACCTTTTCTTATTTTAAAATTTTTATGATTTTTTAATAATTTAATAAAATATTATTTTGATAAAATATCATTATTGTCAATTTTAACACTATTCATTTAATTTGACTTAAAATACATAAATGAATGGTTGGAATTCTAATATAATATTTTAAAATAACAATAATATTTCATATTAACCTATAACATTCATGTAATACAATAAATTACTAAAATTATATCACTTTTAATATTTTCAAAATCATTCATTTTATTTTTTCATAAATTGAATAGATATTATTTTGGAATTGAATAAGAATTTAAGGAAATTATATAATACCTAGAAATTATAAATAAATTACCATCATGAATATAATTTCTTTATGAAAAAAAATTCTATCAATATTCATTCATAACTAGTTTATTCCCTTTTTAAACACATAAAATATATTTATAACTAAGATAGTTACATTTTGTAACTTTCTTTGATTTAAAAAATATATAAATCATTTTCATGGAAAAGTTTCCATTAAAATAATAAATTTATAGCCTAAGGTGATAAGTGTTGAATTTCATTCATCTGATAAGAATTATGATGAAAAATTATGGCCTTATCAATTATTTTTAATCTAGATTAACCTGGTTTACCCTTTACCGAGGTGATAAATTTTACTATTATTACTATTCATATTGACCAAAAATAAAAGGTGTAACATCCCAGGTAAATAAAGAATAATACATTTTCATATTTATTAAGATTTTTAAATTATATATTAATTTTACTTTCAAGGGGATGCTATGTTCGATGGCATACCTTATACGCAACAATGGGTTTCTTTGAAATCTAACATTGCACACAACGTAGGGTCATACTGAAAAATAATAATATAATATTATTTTAAATAGTAGTTAACGTCTAGCCATTGTATTAGAGGGAATGAATAGAAATAACTACAATATTATTACACAAGTTTGTTAAATGTTTTTACATTTTTCCAATAAAATTTAGAGGCTTAAATGTGAATGAATCTAATTTTAAGCATAAATACTCTAATATTCTTTAAAAGGTCGATTTACCGCCATTTGATGGAGAACCCTATTTAAATCTAGTTTTGGTCATTTTTATATGTTTTATTTTACAAAATAAAATTCTAATTTATAATTGGGACATCAAAATTTACTTTGGGTCAATTTTTGGTATTTGTCTGATAAAATTCATTTTTAAGGAATAGTGAAAAATACTATATTTTAATTCAAAAATAACTTTTAATATAATTTATTTATATGGATAGATTATATTTTTAATTAGTTTTCAAGTTTAATTAGATTATATTTTTACCATTTAATCCAATTTTTTTCATTGGAAGTAATTTCACTTTGAATTTGGATATAAACAAGTGTCAATCTTTTGATATTTATTATTTCCTAAAAACACACTTTTTGTTTTGACAGCGGGAATTAATTTTATATTAATTAATGCAACTTATATGTTTTGAATTTGATAAAATAGAAATAATATTCTTATTTAGAATATCAAATATATATTAGGCTTAATTTTTGGTATTTTTCTGAAAAACTTTAAATTTTGATGAATAGTGAAAACACTGAGTAGTAGTTAAAAAAACCGACATTTTCATTTAAATAAAATTTTACCACTTATATAAATTTAATTTCTAAAATCCAACATACTTGGTTTTTATTAGTAAGTAAAATGTGGTTCAATAAGATGAAAACCATTTTTGATGAATAGTAACTTTTGACTTTTATTTACCGTGGTTAAAGGTAAATAGGGTAATTCAAGGTAAAAATAATATTATAATAATATTAAATTACCCTAAAATGTGTCCTAATCCTATCTATTGATACATTTCTGACCATGGGCATACTTGGGTCTATTTTGGGACCCCATGGAGCCACTTAAGAGTGATAATGATGCTTTATATTAATTAATTTAAAATAATGACAAAAATGACATAAACATATATCTTTTAGTAAACCAATTTTTACATGTGGTTATATAAGTTATCTCTTCAAATATAAATATTCATTTAAAATATAAAAATATTTCCTACATCACAGTATTTTTTCTATAATTTTTAAACATCTTATTAATAAAATTATTTATGATACAATAATGATGTAGTGTTTACCTCATTAATGAATGATTTAAATAAATAAGATTATAAAGATTAAAAAATATCCAAAACCTATCCAATTCATATTGGATGATTTTATTTAGAACAATAATCTTCTTATATTCTACTTTAATAAGTTTTGGACCTTTAGAAACCGAAAATAATTATATAATATAATAATATTTGCAAACTTTCTTAAAGATCCCCTCCTCCCCCTTATAAAAAACCCTCACCTATAACCCATTACTCACACCTCTCAAGCCCCTTGGCTCATCCAGACTCTGACCAATTAATCTTCCTACATCCCTATCTTCCACATAGAATCCTTACCTTAAGCATAAGGCACTTCAAGAAATCCTTTTGGTTCAAACCAAAGGGAGTTACCTGATTTAAAGGTAACGTCTTCTCTTAAGTTCTTTTATTTTATTTTACTTATCCAACCCCATAAACTCTTTTTATTCCTTTATTTTATAACAACAACATTATCCTCAATATACTAGGTTTTTTTATGAGAAGGATTCAAACTACACTTACACACACCTCCGTCTAATGGGAAAGAACATACTATTTCTGTGGACGGTGAACTACTGCCTCACGAAATGATGATTTTTCAATTATCTCCTACCACATCTTATGGTGGCCATTAAGATGGAACTATATTTATATGTTATATATATTATATTTATATTATCTATATGCTTCTGTATTTTTCAGTTATAGAATACCTTTATGGTTTTTATAATGGGTAAATGCGATAATTTCATTTGAGGAACTGCGGACTACAGCCCCCTCAAAGTGATATGACTCGTTCATGTCATACATGGAATTTATAAAGGATGGAGTTACTCAAATTATATATGATATTATACTGGAATTATAATATACCTATGTATCATTAAGTTTTCATTCCATTAAAATAAAAAATATAAATGGAAGTAGTGTTCATGCGTACGTACGGCTTACCATCTCTATGAACGGGGCATTTCATTTATTATCTCCAAATGTTATGTACTATTATAAATACATATATATACTGGATATATATGATATTTATGATATCTAAATCATGAATATCATTCTGGATATAATGGAATTTTGACCACATGAACAACTTGTAATTATAAGAACTTCATTTTTGACTCAAGTACCAAATATCGATAAAATGAAAATTATTAACTTAAACGAATACATAATATTTATAGCATGGTAATAAGTGATATAAAAGAAATAATAGACTTTAAAAAGGTTCTTAATAAATTATAAATCAACTTTAGTTTATTATTCTGGATATTAAAGAATGAACGGGTCAAGTTGGACACGAGGTAAGGGAACTTCTTAACCCAATTACCAATATTTGGGTTAAACTTCTACTTCTTGATTATGTTGTGCTATGATTATGTGAGAAATAAATTTTTATATCCTATCTTATATTTATAATTTCTTTATGTTTACTTACAGTGAATACACATAATCGATCTATTTTATTTACAAAATGATCTTTTTAAGGGATTTCATCTCAATCTCCTTTCATTGAGGCATATTTTGTTTTATAGACGACTTTATTTTATGCGGTGTATAAACACCTTTGAATTTTCATTTCATTCAAAGGGAATTTTTTCTACGAGGTTTTTTACTAAACGACAAAAATAATGTTTCTTTTTACCGTATGTTGTGACAACGACCTTTTCTGCCACCACGAGTGTTATTTGATATTTGTCTTCCTTAACAAGTCGTAATGTTTTTTAAAGGAAAATAAATAACATTTACTCTTTTTATGTATTTTGGTATTGAAAATGGTTTTGATAATGGATTTATTATGTCAATATTTTTAAATGATATATTGTGATTGAAATGTGGAAGTTTTATATTTCCTTTATGGTTGTTTTATGTGTAGTGAATATGTTATGGTTCTTGGGCATTGTTTGCGTATATGGGTGGTTCTGTGATAAACCTTTGGTAGGTGAGCCCGAGATAGCTCTCTAATACATTAGTTAACATGACAAAGGTAAACATGAATGTTTCTCCTAAGAGAATTAAGTAATATATTTTGATGGGTATTCCAACTTAACTCCCTATATAGTTGTGATAGCTACAATGTAAGTATGATATGGATGCCAAAAGTTACCATTAAGATTTATGATTTCTATGTGTTATTAATAAATATTATGATTTAATGAGGTTTGTTAAAAAGATTATGTTTTTATGGACTAATGTTTTCTTTCATTATTTTATAACCCTTACTGAGCTTTTTATGATCATCCCAAGTTTTTAAATGTTTTTCATAGTACTTAAAGATGAATAGGGTCAAGGATGGGATCAAAAAAAATTCAAGATGTCTAAAAAATAGAACTTGACATGACTCATTTTTTCAAGAGTTTTTATTTTATAAAAAATGGAAACTGAGTAGAAGTGTCTACTTTGTAGTTTTTGAGATGTAATAGTTATGGCCTAATTATCTAAAACTCTAAACTTGAAAATATCCTCAATGTGAATTATTAACTTAATTAAATATTATGTAATGTTTAAGGATGGGTCCTTATATTTGGTATAAAAGGTCGGTTTAGAATACTTTGGGAGTTAGGATATTGTTAAATTAATATCTATAAATTAATTTATATTAATATTGAAATTGTATAGCATTTAAAAATTACCATGTTGCTTCATCTAAGATATTTTTTTCAGAATGGTTTTTCATAGAGGAAATATGGAATCTATTCTATGAAGGCATACAGAAGGAAATGACCTTCCAGATCATCATCTTGAGATGGTCAGAATCAGAATTGAACAGTTTGTTGTAGTGATGGCTCAGTTGACTCAGGTGATAAATAGTGGTTGTGTTTATAGATGATATTTTGGTTTATTAAAAAAGTAAATAGGAAAATTAAAGTCATTTGAGGGTAGCCTTGAAAACTTTAAAAGAAAATAAATTGTATGAGAAATTCAGCAAGTGTGAGTTTTGGTTACAAAAAATTTCATTCCTTGGTCACATTGTTTCAAAAGATGGAATAACTGTTGATCTTTCTAAAACAAAAGTTGTTGAAGAATGGCCAAGACCCAAAAATATTATTGAGATCCGTAGTTTTCTTGGTTTAGAAGGTTATTACCGGAGTTTTGTTGATATTTTTTCATGGTTATCTAGTCTAATGACTAAGTTAACTTGAAAAGGTGTTAATTTCATCTGGACAAAAGAATGTGATGATTGTTTTCAGGAATTGAAAAGAAGATTAGTGAATGCTTCAATTTTGGAACTGCCTTCCAGAAATGGTGAGTTTGTTATCTACAGTGATGATTCATTAAATGTACTTGGTTGTTTCCTAATGTATAATGATCATGTAATTGCTTATGTTTCACGTTAGTTGAAACCTCATGAGTTAAATTACCCTACACATGATTTGGAATTAGCTGCTGTTGTTTTTTGCTTTAAAAAATTGGAGGAATCATTTGTATGGAGTAAAATGTGAAATATATACTGACCAAAAATTATTAAAGTATATATATTCACTCAGAAATAATTGAACATGTGATAGAGGAGATGGCTGGAATTAATCAAGGATTATGATTTCACAATTCATTACCATCTTGGAAAAGCAAATAAAGTGGATGATGTTTTGAGTCAAAAAAGTAATGCTACATTAACCTTGTTACATTTAGAACAAGATCCTTTGAATAAATATTTGATTAAATTTGGCATAGAAGTTGTTGGTGCTAGAAATTCCTCAATTTTGTTTCAGGTGTCAGTGAAATCATCTCTATCAGATAGAATTAAGCATGTGCAGAAGGAGGATAGTGAGTTGCAGAAAATGGTAGAGTTGGTTTAGAAGGGTAATTTGTCTGATTATAACATTGATAATGATTGTGTTTTGAGGTTTGGGAATAGATTATGTGTGCCTTGTGATTCACAGTTAAAGAAAGATTTATTATGTGAAGCTCATAATTCTCTGTTTTCAGTTCATCCTGGCATTAATAAGATGTACAGAGATCTTCGAGAGTATTACTGGTGGGATGGAATGAAAAGAGATATTGTTGATTTTACTGTGAAGTGTTTGACTTGTCAGCAGGTTAAAGTAGAATAGAAGTTACTAAAAGGGATCCTTCAGCCTTTACTGGTACCAGAGTTGAAATGGGAAAATATATCCATGGACTTCATTGTGGGATTACCAAAGACATCTTGAGGTAACAATGCAATCTGGGTTATTGTTGATCGATTTACTAAATATACTCATTTCTTTCATATTCGAGATACTTTATCTCTAGATCAAATTTCTCGATTGTATATTAAGGAGATAGTCAGGTTGCATGGAGTTCCCCTATCCATTGTATCTGATCGTGATCCCAGGTTCACTTATAAATTTTTTAAAGGACTTCAGAATTCATTGGGTACTAAATCAAATTTTAGTATATCTTTTCATCCTAAATCATATGGGCAGTCAGAACGAACAATTCAGACCTTAGAGGATACGTTACGTGCTTTCTCAATAAATTACCAGGGAAATTGGGACCAACATATTTCTTTGGTTGAATTTTCTTATAATAATAGTTTTCATTCTAGTATACAGATGGCTCCATTTGAGTAATTATATAGGAAGCGGTGTTGAACTCTAGCTTTTTGGGATGAAGTAGGTGAAAGGAAGTTGATGGGACCAGAATTGGAAGATGAGATGGCAGAAAAAGTTCAATTGATTCAGAAGCACATGAGAATAGCTTAGAGTTGGAAGAAAAGTTATACGGATAACCGGAGGAAGGATATTTATTTTGAGTTAGGTGATCATGTCTTTCTAAAAGTTTGTCCATGGAAAAGTGTGATGTGTTTTGGTAAGAAGGGAAAATTGAGTTTGAGGTTCATTGGACCTTATGAAATCCTAGAGAAGGTTGGATCAGTTGCCTATAAAGTGTCTTTACCTCCAATTTTATCTTAGGTACACAATTTTTTTCATGTTTAAATGTTGATAAAGTATATGTCGGATCCATCTCATGTTTTGAACCTAGAGGTAGTTCAGTTGGAAGAGAATCTCTCTTATGAGGAACAACCAGTCCAGATTCTTGACCGTATAGAGCAAGTGTTGCAGAATAAGGTACTTCATTAGGTAAAGGTTTTGTGTAAAAACCATATGGTTGAAGAGGAAACGTGGGAATATGAAAATGCTATGAGGGATAAATACCCACACTTATTTAATAAGTTAATAAAAAGTGTGAGGACAAAATTTCCAAAAGGGGGGAAGGATGTAACATCCCAAGTAAATAAAGAATAATACATTTTCATATTTATTAATATTTGTGAATTAAATATTAATTTTACTTTCAAGGTGATTCTATGTTTGATGGTGTACCCGATACGCAACAATGGGTTTCTTTGAAATCTTACGATTCACACAACGTTGCATCATACTGAAAAATAATAATATAATATTATTGTAAATGGTAGTTAACGCCTAGTCGTTGTATTAGAAAGAATGAATGGAAACAACTATAATATTATTATACATGTTTGTTACATGTTTTTACATTTATCCAATAAAATTTATAGAATTAAATGTGAATGAATCTAATTTTAAGCATAAATACTCTAATATTCTTTAAAATGTCAATTTACCACCTTTTGATGGTGAACCCTCTTTAAATATATTTTTGGTCATTTTTATATGTTCTATTTTAGAAAATAAAATACTTATTTAGAATCAGGACATCAAAATTTACTTTGGGTAAATTTTTGGTATTTTTCTGAGAAAAATCATTTTTTAATGAATAGTGAAAAATACAATATTTTAATTCAAAACTATCTTTTAATCTAATTTATTAATATGGATATATTATCTTTTTAATTGGTTTTAAAGTGTAATTAGATTATATTTTTACCATTTAATCTAATTTTGGTCATTAGAAGTAATTTCACTTTGAATTTGGACATAAACAAGTGTCAATCTTTTGATAGTTATTATTTCTTAAAAACACACTTTTTGTTTCGACAGCAGGAATTAAGTTTAAATTAATTAATGAAACTTCTATGTTTTTAATTTGGTAAAATATACATAATTTTTTAATTCGTAATATCAAATATAGCTTAGGCAGAATTTTTGGTATTTTTCTGAAAAAACATCAATTTTTGATGAATAGTGAAAACACTAAGTAGTAGTTAAAAAAACCCAACTTTTCATTTAAATGAAATGTTACCGCTTCTAAGAATTAAATTTCAAAAATCTGAAATTCATTATTGTTATTAGTAAGTAAAATTTGGTTCAATAAGATGAAAATCATTTTTTGTGAATAGTAACTTTTGACTTTTATTTACCGCAGTTAAAGGTAAATAGGGTAATTCAAGGTAGAAATAATATTATAATAATATTAAATTACCCTAACATGTGTCCTAATCCTATCGGTTGATAAATTTTATACCATGGTCATCCTTGGGTTGATTTTTTGACCCCATGGATTCACTTAAGAGTGATAATGATACTTTATATTAATTAATTTAAAGTAATGACAAAAATAACATAAACATATATCTTTTAGTAAACTAATTTTTACATGGGGTTATATAAGTTATATCTTAGAATATAAATATTCCTTTAAAATATAAAATTATTTCCTACATCATGTTATTTTTCTTATAATTTTTAGACATCAAATAAATAAAATTATTTTTGACAAAATAATGATGCACTGTTTACCTCATTAATGAATGATTTAAATAAGTAAGATTATAAAGATTAAAACAATATCCAAAACCTATCCAATTCTTATTGGATGATTTTATTTCGAACAATAATCATCTTAGATTTGAATTTAATAAGTTTTGGACCTTAGAAACCGAAAATAATTATATAATATAATTATATTTTCAAACTTTCCTAAAGAGCCCCTCCTCCCCCTTATAAAAATCCCTCACCTATAACCAATTAATCACACCTATAAAGCCCCTTGGATTGTCCAAACTCTACCCAATTAATCTCCCTACATCCCTCTCTTCCACCTAGAAGCCTTACCTTAGTCAGAATGACTTCAAGAAATCATTTTGTTTCAAACCAAAGGGAGTTACCCGATTTAAAGGTAACGTCTTCTCTTAAGTTATTTTCTTTTATTTTACTTCTAAAACCCCCTAAAATCTTTTTATTCCTTTATTTTATAACAACATCGGTATCCTCAATATACTAGGTTTTTTTTATGAGAAGTATTTGAACTAAACTTACACACACCTCCGTCTAATGGGTAAACAACATACTGTTTCTGTGGACGGTGAACTACTGCCTCACTAAACGATGACTGTTCAATTATATCCTACCACATCTTATGGTGGCCATTAAGATGGAACTATATTTATATGTGATATATATTATATTTATATTGTCTCTTTGATTCTGTATTTTTCATTTATATCATACATTTATGGTTTCCATAACAGGTAAACGCGATAATTTCATTTGAAGAAGTGCGGACTACCGCCCCCACAAAGTGATATGACTCGTTCATGCCATACGTGGAATGTATAAAGGATGAATTAATTGAAATTAAATATTATATTATACTCAAATTATAATATACCTATGTATCATTAATTTTTCATTCCATTAAAATACAAAATAGACATGGAAGTAGCGTTCATGCGTACGTACGACGTACCGTCTCCATGAACGGTGCATTTCATTTATTATCTCCAAATGTTATGTACTATTATAAATAAAAATATATACTAGATATATATGGTATTAATGATATCTAAATAATAAATATAATTTTGGAGATAATGGAATTTTGACCACATGAACAACTTGTAATTATAAGAAGTTCATTTTTGACTCAAGTACCAAATATCGACAAAACGACAATTATTAACTTAAATGATTATATATTGTTTATAACATGGTAATAAGTGATATAAAAGGAATAATAAACTTGAAAATGGTTCTTAAGAAAGTATAAATTAACTTTAGTTTATTATTCAGGAAATTAAAGAACGAACGGGTCAAGTCGGACATGAGGTAAGGGAACTTCTTAACCCAATTTCCAATCTTTGGGTTAAAATTCTACTTCTTGATTATGTTGTGGTATGATTATGTGAGAAATAAATTTTGATATCCTATCTTGTATTTATACTTTCATTATGTGTAATTATATTGAATACACATAATCGATCTATTTTATTTACAAAATGATCTTTGTAAGGGACTTCGTCTCAATCTCCTTTCATTGAGGCATGTTTTTTTTATACACGAATTTCTTTTATATGGTGTATAAACACCATTGAATTCTTATTTCATTCAAATGGAATTTTTTTCTACAAGGATTTTTACTAAATGAAAAAAAAGAATGTTTCATTTTAATATATGTGGTGATAATGACCTTTTATGCCGCAGCGAGCGTTATTTGATATTTGGATTCCTTAACAAGCCATAATGTTTTTAAAAGGAAAATAAATACCATTTACACTTTTTACATATTTTGGTATTGAAAATTGTTTTGATAATGGATTTATTATGTCAATATATTTAAATGATATATTTTGATTGAAATGTGGAAGTGTTATTTTTAATTTATGTTTGTTTTTATGTGTTGTAAAAATGTTATGGTTATTGGGTATTGTTTATGTATACAGGTGGTTCCATAATAAACCTAGGGCGGGTGAGCCCAAGATAGCTCTCCAATGCATTGGGTAACGTGACAGATGTAAATGTGAATGTTTCTCCTAATAGATTTAGGGAATATACTATGATGGGTATTCCTATGTAACTCCCTACATAGCTATGATAGCTACAATATAAGTATGATATGGATGCCACAAGTTACCATTAAGATTTATGTTTTCTATGTGTTATTCATAAATCTTATGATTTCATGAGGTATGTTAAAAGGCTTATGTTTTTATGTTCTAATGTTTTCTTTCATTATTTTATAACACTTAGTGAGATTTTTATGCTCATCCCATGTTTTGAAATGTTTTTCACAGGACTTAAAGATGAATAGGGTCAAAGATGGGATCAAGGAAAAGTCATGTTGTCTAAAATATGGAACTAGACATGAATCTTTTTTTCAAGAGTTTTTATTTTTTTTTTAAAATGAAAACTGATTAGAAGTGTCCACTTTGTAATTTTTGAGATGTATTAGTTATGGCTTAATTCTCTAAAACTCTAAACCTCAAAAGATCCTCAATGTGAATTATTAACTTAATTCAATATTTTGTAATGTTTAAGGTTGTGTCCTTATAAAAGGAGACTATTTACCAAATTTCAAAATTTTGACTATAAATATTTAATTCATTTAATATAATTAAATAGCTATAAATGGAAGAAATTAATTTTAGTTTAAGTGTACAAAATGAAACAAAACTTGTTTTTAGAAAAAAAATACATTTTTAAGCATGAAACTTGATTTATTCTTATATTATTCCGAGAAAAATATTTGTTGGATGTTTAAAACATTTTATCAATTAAATAATATATACATTTGATTATAATCATTCATAAATTGATATTAATTTAATTTATTGATATAAAATACATTTCACACATAAAAAAATTCATAAAAACATCAATTTTATTTTCAAATAATTTTTGCTTTAAATTATAATCATTTTATCACTAATGAATTAATTTTATATATTTTTAAACCATATATTTTTTAAAATCTAGTTACTACAATTTATACCCTCCAATCCAAGGATTTGGAAATAACAGACACATAATATTTTAATAATGTTGTGCAGTTTGTAAACTTGTTGTTGTGTGTAATGCAAGATATCAAAGAAATAAAATTATTTAAAGAGAAATATTTCATAAAAATATTGGGATGTTATAATTTCACAATAATATGAGGTTTTATTATTATTATTACCCCCTTAAAGCACATTTTTAAATATTATCATATCTTTAAAAACTATTTATTTTTTCATTCTAAGAATATTATACTTTATATTTCGGTGTCGTATACTTCTACATGTCACAAAGAATTAAAAGATAGTTTCCTTATGATTTCACATCATTCTATGGTTGTTTGTAATAGTTTTTACCATTACAAGCACGTTTTGGAGTTTTCACATACTAGAAATTTGTTTCCAGCCATCCTGAGCAAACCACAACTTTTATTGATGTGATATCAATTCCTATATTTCAAAAATAAATATGAAATTTTTGCCCTATTATTTCTCATAAATTTAAGGTTGTTTATCTAGTTTAGACCCCCTAACTCACATTTTTAAAGATTTATATATTTAAAAACTCTTCATTCACTCATTATAATAACTCTACATATCATATTGAAATGTTTTATGCTCATACACATCTTAAATAATTCAAAGAGAGTTTTCCTATGATTTTATATAATTCCAAGGTCGTTTTCTATGGTTTGGACCATTACACGCACATTTTAGAGTATTAAAACACAAAAATTGTGTTTTTTATCTTACTTAGAAAACCAAAACTCATATTCACATGATATTAGTTCTAATATTTCAAAAAATAATATACATTGGTTTTTCTAGGATTTTATGAAAATATGAGGTAATTTTCTTCATTTTGAACCTCTGCCTTGCATTTTTAAAGACTTTGATATCTTTTAAAACTACTTATTTATTAATTTTGATAAAACTGCATATTAGATTGATTTTTTGTCTGTTTCTACACATCACAAATAATTAAAATACAATTTTCTATGATTTTGAGTCAATACGAAATCATTTTCTATGGTTTTGACCATCACAAACACATTTTAGAGTTTTAAAACACTAAAAATGTGTTTCAAATCATCCTAAGAAAACCAAAAGTACGATTGATGTGGATTTAGTTTATATATTTTACAAATTAATCTAATATTATTGTACTATCATAACTAGGAATAGTGAGAGATTAATGTTTAGGTTGAGGAACATCTTCCCTATGATGTTCTGGACTATGAGCCTCTTGCTCAATATGATCAACCACTAGAGTCTCATGCTCAGCTACAACAATAGATTCATCCATAGTCTCTAGAATGTTGACTAAAATTCTTCTTCTCTAAATAAGATTTTCCTTTGTTCTAGATTCTTCTTCTTCATCGGGCTTCTATTTAATAGAACCAACTGAAGGAATCATCCTCTTCTCCCCCTGATCAGCTGTCAATAACCTCTATTTTTGTTCCATTCCAATAGGAAGAAGATTGTTGAAAGAATTTATCTACCCAAAACCTAATTTCTTTACAATCCCAACATTTAAAACATTGTTATGATGACATGTTTTACCAAAAAATATATTTAAGATTTTTTATATTATTCGCAATAAAAAAGAAATTATCCTTTCATATGGATAAAATCCCATCTTGGAATCCTTATGGTAGAAATGCTTTAAATAACTAATCATAAACTGATATAATTTTAACTTGATGTGGTTCAAAAACAAAAATAAGACATGCATGTCTGGATAAATAACTTTCTCTAGCTCATCAGTCCTTAGCAAAATTCCAGATTGAATGAATTTCATCAAAACTCAAAAATCAAGAGTAATCTTCTTCATCATTACCTTCATGATAGTTCTCATTACAAAAAATTAAAACATAATACCCTCTAACAAATATCTTCTATTACCTATATTCCTCAAATTAAAATGAAACTCCCCCTCATGGAGACAACACAATATTTTATCCATTTATACAAAAGAAAAATAAAATTAAATATCATTAATATTAGAGATAATATTGTATTCATCGAATCCAATACTGGAACTTACATTTCAATATATTTATTTTACTTCAATTTCATATACTAAATGTGTGTTTCCATCTCCAAAATCATAACCTAGAACTTGAAATCTTATGTATTCCCTGAGTGAAATATTTTTTGTATCTAAATAATCGATATTGATTACCTTACCTTATAGAACTTTGTGATAAAACCTAGATGGATAAAGAGAGGTGTCCAACTCAGCATATTCAGAACTTCTTGAGGTTTCCATCTCTGAAGGTTTTGAGTTTTAAGGGATTGGAGGTTTAGGTTTTTAGAAAATGGAAATCAAGAGAAGCTCAGTAAACTGAAAGTACATGTAGGAGAGGAGAAAGAGAATGGGAGAAGGCTAATGGTTTTCTTGCACTAATAGATAATGTACTCTTTTTTTAATTTGAAAATACTAATAAAAATAAATCAAATTGAAATTCCTTTTTAAAAAAAATAAAATGTAACAAAAAAATACATATCGAATAAAGTTTATTAAAATAAAAATAGAGAGACTAATAATAAATTCACACAAATTTATTTAAAATTAAATATTCCTTACTCCCCCTTAATAAAATTAAATATTTCACTAGGAAATGGTTTAGTAAAAATCGCATCTGATTGATATTTGGTATTAACAAATTATAAAGATATTCCCTTTTTAAGGACATGATCTCTTAGAAAATGATGCCTTATATCAATGTTCTTAGTACAAGAATGACTTATAGGATTTTTTTTTGAAATATTTATAGCACTAGTATTATCAAATAAAATATTTATACTATTTAAATTTATTCCAAAGTCCAATAAATTGTTTTCCATCCAAAATAATTGTGCTCAATAACTTCCATCAAACACATATTCTACCTTAGTAGTTAATAGGGAAACTGAGTGTTGTTTCTTACTAGACCATGATACTAAATATTTTCATAAAAAGTGATAGGTTCCTAAGGAAATTTTTATATCAATCTATAGCCTCCAAAATCAGCATATGAATATGAAATTAAATTAAAATCATAATTTTTAGGGTAAATAAGAAATTGAAAAGGAGTTCCTTTTTAATATCAAAAAATTATTTTTAATAGCAGTAAGATGAGACTCTTTTTGATTTGATTTAAATATAGAACATAAACATACAAAAAAACAAAATGTATGGTTTTCTAGTAGAAATATATAACAAAATTCTAATTATACCTCTATATAACTTATTGTCCACTGGTTTTCCAGCTTCATCCAAATCAAGTTTTATATTCATACACATGGGGGTTGTATATGTCTTACTATTTTCAAGACCAAATTTTTTCAATAAATAAATAATATATTTACTTTTATTTAAATCATTTATATGATATTTTTGATAAATTTAAATCCTAAAAAGAAATTTGATTCTCCCATCACACTCATTTCAAATTATTTTTTCATTAGTTTTCAAAAATTATTACAAATATTTTTATTAGTTTAACCAAAAATAATATCATAAACATAAATTTTTAACAATAGAATATTAGAAAAAATATTAAAATGTTTTGGATATTCCAATCCAATAATAAATCCATTTTTCAAAATAAAATAACTAAATCATTCATACCCATCTTTAGGTACTTGTTTAAGTCCAAAGAGAGATTGATAAGTTTAAAAACAGAGTTTAGTTTTTGAGGATTTTCAAAACTATGAGGTTGTTCGACATAAACTTCCTCTATCAAATAACCATTTAAAAAGGAATATTTATCATCCATATAATATATTTTAACATTCATATGATATGATTAAGATTAAAGTATTCTAATGACTTAAAATCTAGATATAGGGGAAAAGGTCTCATCATAATCTATTCCTTCTTCCGGATTGTATCCTTTAGCTATTAATCTAGATTTATTTCTGGTTATGATCCATTGATCATCCTATTTATTTCTAATGACCCACTTAATTCCTATAACTGGATAATTGGTTTCTCTTTCTACTAATTCCCAAACTTCATTTCTTTTAAACTGGGTTAGTTCTTCTTACATTATAATCATCCAACTCTCATCTTCTAAGGCTTCTTATATAGACTTAGGTTCTAACTGTGATAAAAAGGGAGAAAATTCACTAGGTTTTATATATTTATTCTATTTCTAATTCCTATGTCCAAGTATCCTATTATAGTTTCTAAGGTATGGTTCTTTAAATTTCTAGAATTTCTAGGAAAGACACTTTCATGTTATTCAGTTTAATGTTCTTCAATACTAGACTAATTTTTTTTAATAACATTTTCAAAATCAGTTTTTGGGGTTTCAAGTCACATATTGTCAAATGAGTCAGTAACTTCATAAGTTTGATCTTTAATAAAAGTATCAGTTTCAATAAAATTCAGATGAAATGATTCTTGAAAAATCCTTAACTTTTTATTAATCACCCTATAAGGTTTAGAGGTAGAAAAATATCCCAAAAATATTACTTCATCATCCTTTGGATTAAACTTACCAAGATTTTCCTTAATGTTTAAGATATAAACCTTGCATCCAAAAACATTAAAGTACTTTAATTTAGGTTTTATGTTATTATGAAGATCATAGGGTTTCATTTGGAAAATATGCCTTATTAAAACTATATTCATGATATAGAAGGTTGCGCTTATAGCTTCTGCCCAAAAATTGGTAGGAAGACTGTATTCCTTCAGTATATTCCTTACCATTTTTTTGAATAGTTCTATTTCTATTTTCAACAATTCCATTTTTTTAGGTGTTTCTGGTGTATAAAAGGTGTTTTTAATACCCAGATTTTAGAAAAATGAATTAAATTCTTTATTCTAAAATTATCCACCATGATCACTTCTTAATGAAATTATTTTAAAACCTTTTTAATTTTTAACAATTTTACAAAAAACTTTCAAAAATATTGAAAACTTCACTTTTGAGTTTTAGAAATTAGATCCAAGTAAATCTAGAATAATAATCAACTAAAACATAGACATATAATTTACCTGAAAAACTTCCTACTCTTTATAGTCCAAAAAATCCATATGAATATGTTCTAAAGGTTTATGTGTAGCAATCTTGTTAACAGATTTGAAAGAAGATTTGTGTTGTTTTCTAATTTAGCATGCATCATAGAATCTGTCATTGTCGATGTTAATACTAGTTAAATCATAAACTAACTATTCTTAGATAATTTATGTAAGGAATATATATATTACAATTTCTATGTCTTCTATGCCAAATCCATAACTCATTTATCTTAGTAGTTAAACAATTAACCTTCTTTTTACACAAGGAATTTAAATCCAAAGTATAAACATTATTAGTTCTTGGATCTCTAAATTTAAACAACTTACCTTTAAAGACATAGTAGGAATTGTTATAAAAATCAACATAGAAACCATCTTCATAGATTTTATAGATATTTATCAGTTTTCACTTTATCCCTTGCACATACAATAATTTATTGATTGAGACAGTCTTTGGATCTCTAAAAGTTATAACACCAACTATCTTTCCTTTGGCATTGTCACCAAAAGGGACTAGGACTCAATCCATTTGAGTCAGCATATAAAAAATTGATGAATTTTCACTCATGTATTTTTAATAGCCACTATCCATATAATATATTCCATTTTTATTATTGTGGTATTTTCCTACAAAAACAATTAAACATGTGTCTATTTTTCTACCCATATTTTCTTGGTTCCTATAGTTTTAGCAAGAAATGATCTAGGAATCTAGATCTGATTTAATTTTCCATAATTAATTTCACTTTCTTCAGAAAAATTTTTAGAAATAAAATATCTTTTAATACTACTAATTTGATGGTTTTTTAAATAACAATTATTTGTGTCATGACCTTTTATTCCATAGTAATAATAGGTAGCATTTTTTAAATTGGGGACAAAATAATTTTTATACAGTTCTGATTTCTCACCCTCACTTCCTATTCTAAATCATTCTTTTTTAATGATATTATTTCCAAGGATTTCATTTAACACTTTTTCTCCTTTGGTAAAATTAATTGTAAAACTCTTATAGGAATCAACTTCATCTTCCAATTATTCAATCCTATTTTCATGATCAATGAAATTTTTTGTACATGAGTTGAATTTGTCAACTAGTTCCTTATGTTGTTTTAGGAGAATATCTCTTTCACTTAAGATAAAATTATAAATATTATTCAATGATTTATGCTTCTTAAACAAAGAATCATATTTTTCTTCTAACATATAATAGTGTACATCTAATTTATCATTTGATCAACTACTAGTATCAAAATCAGAAGAGTAATAAATCTTTACCTTTTTCTCTTCATCCATAAAATACATATTTGCTTTTATATTTGATTTCTCCTTTTCTAAATCGGATTTTGAAGAGCTGTTGGATTCTTTATATACACTTCATGTAGCTTTCATTTATCTTTTTTCCTTTGTTTTCATAATCAACATTATTTTGATATTTATTTTCTAGAATTTTCTTCTCATCATTAAGTTGAGGACAATCAGGTCTAATATGACCCAATTTCTTTCATTAATAACATTGAAATTCTCTTGGATATTTCTCATCTCTCTTGAAGGATTTTCTAAAACCTATTTTATTCTTGGATAATTTACTAAATTTTTCATCTATATGAACCAATTCCATTTTATAATATGAGGAATCTAAATTCTTCTTTATTTTTTATTATTGTTTTCTTCTGTTATGATTTTGAGATTTCACCTTCAGATCATTATTTTCTTTCTTCACTATAATTTTATAATCTTGAGATTCAGCATGAATTTATACTTCATACATAATTAGTGTCCCAATTAGTTATTTCATTGTCAAATCCTTGACAGGTGCTGATTAGCAAATAACAACAGATATTTCATTCCATTTTGAAGGTAGTACTCTGAGTACTTTCAAATCTTGATCATATTATTTGATAGGTTCTCTCAAGGTAGAAATATTATTGAAAATTTATATAACACTTCCATTCATTTGCGTGATGCTTTCACCATCAAAAATTCTAAATGTGTTAAACATTAGCTTAGTAGTAGCATACCTCATCTGTCTAACATTGTATGTTCCTTCATAAGCAACTGATATAGTTTTCAACATCTCATAGGTAGTTTGACATTGTGATACAAAATTAAACTCATCTGGTCCAAGACTGAAGATAATAGAATTTATTGCCTTTGAATTAATATCATATTCATCTTCTGTCTTAACAGTCCAAGTTTCTGGTTTCTCAGGAATCTTATAAGTAGTAATGATTTTTTAGTATACTTTGAATCCAAGATTTTTCTAATAGATAATCATCCTTGATTTCTAACACCCATAATTTTCACCATTAAAATATAGAGCAAGTACCATAGACATTCCTTCTCTCAGATCATCCATTGTTATCTTTTTATAGACCTTATACTTTTATCTTGCTATAGTTTTATCCAAAAATCTCTCCTTTGATACCAATTATTAGGTTTTAATGATACAAACTAGCACAAGAGGGGGGTAAATTGTGTCTTCTCAAAAATATTCTTCAATTCTAGCTTTTGACGCCCTCTGTGATTAATATGGATATGTAGTATTTTACTTCTATAATGAGTATAAGTGGTGGATGAATAGAAATAATGAACACATCTTTTTATAGTGGTTCGGGGCATAAGGGTCCCCCAGTCCACTCCACCAATCACTCTCTCTGCAATCTTGATAAATTTCAGTAGCATGGTCCTCCTAACATAAGACCATAAATCCATAACTGAGTACAGGTAATTGACACCTTTACAAATATGGATAAAAATAGATCCTTCTAGTTCTTTAATATGGAACTTAATATCCACAACTTATATCAAGAATTTTATACTCCACCAAAACTGAGTCCAAGTAGTTGAAACTCCAATAAATCAAAAGAATTTGATTTGATGATTTCAGTTTTTATTCATAGTTGTAGAAGAAAAAACTGGAAGTAGATGTATCTTCTTCTTCAAAAATGAAATTCTTCAAGAGGAAATATTTATGAAGCAATACCAGTTGCAAATGATCTTCAATAATAACAGCAAAAAATATCAGTTGTGATATTACAACAGTACGAGGCATAACATGTATGTCTTCAAAGTGTAGTCTCTTCTGCAAATTAGATTGTTCGTCACAACAACACTTATGAGAATATATTCACCAGAAATTATAAAAATATGTAACTTGAATATCCCATCATTTTAAATGATACACTGGTAAAATATATAGAACATAATTTTTTCTTTCATATTATGGATCTAATAAAGAAGCCTGAAAGATCATATAAATTCAAATTTTGAATTAACTAGGAGAGTCGTAACTTCCCTTAATAATAGGAGTGAATTCCATTGAAGAATACGGTTCTTTAAATTAATCATAATGAGATTTGAATCATTCGTAGATAATCTTTCAATCGGCCAGATATTCTATCAGGATTGTTGTATGAATCTTAGATAGAATCACGAATAACAAAATTCCACTAATGAATAGACAAAGTGGGGTTTATCCACATAGTGTAGGCTTCCTTTGTGTAGTCTAGGGTTCCTTTTCATAGTGTAGGGTTCCTATCTGTGTATGGTTCCTTAACCATGCTTTCAACTTCATGTAACATAGGGAAAAAAAGTAGTGTGGGGATGATGATCCTTACGCTCAAACTTTTCAACATAAAATCCAAAATGTAGCATTGATTAACCATACATTTTCTTTCCCAAATGTAGGGTATAAACAGTAATTCCATACTCCAATGTAAGGTTTCTAATCCATGCATTTTACAATTCTATGAACGTAAGGATGTCGATCCAAATGCAAACTATTTAGAATAGCATAGGATTGATACCATACGCAAGCATTAACTTTCTATTGTAACATAGGGATAATGAACCATATGCTAATTCCCCAAACGTAGGGTTTGAAACAGTGTTTTATGATCAATTCTTGTAATGCTAAATTCCTTTAACTTGGATATAAATTCCTAAAAACTCGCTCAAGAAAAATTCATTAGAAAATAAACAAGGGTCTTTGTGATCATACAAATAATCATAAATTATAGATTATTTTTGAGACAATACATGCCCAACATAAATGGACCTGGAAGGGATGTGGTCGAGATATTGGTTTTGACCACAACTATATCTTCCCCTCCTCCTTGGCTTATGCAACCACTACTTTTGGTTTCCCATATTAGCATAGTATGAGACGGTGCTCGTTGTACTATTTGGAGGGGTGGTTCACATTCTCTTAGGAATGAAGGCATGAAATCCAAGATATTTAAGGATAACTTTGGCCTTGGTTTAGTTCCATATTCTTGTATTTTTTTCTTCTCTTTTGACCATGTAATTTTTTCGAAGACCGGCCTTCAGATGGAATTAGCGTTGACAGAGTCGGCAGTGTAGTAGCAGAAGCGAATAGGGGCACAATTTATTGTTTTAGCCATGCTTAGAGGATATAATGAGTATAGTTGATTATTTTTCTAATCATCCAACCACTGAAATTATATGAAGTCTTGTCAATAAATTACTTCCATTCACTTTATTCCTCTGAAGTGGCATTGGAAACAAATGCTACTTGTGATGGTGGTTTACCCAACTTTACTTTCTTAGAATCAACTATCCTTTTAATGACATATTTGAAAATGAAATAGTATAGGATGGTGTGTCTCATAAATTGATGATATGATCAGTGATCTATGTGGTCATAAAGTCCAACTTTCTTAGGTCTCTTGGGATCTGGAAACTTTAGAAATTTATTTTCCATGCTCGGTAAAAAGTAACCGAGAACTTGTTCATATCAGAAGGAATAAACTGTATTCTTTTGGTTCTGAAACTATAAATGTTTAGGTTCATTTATCTCATCATAATTGTTATATTAATAATAACACTTTTTTTAATATGATGTTCCATGTGAGGAGGTTTGGTCTTTGGAGTTGGAGCTTACATTGTGGATGGTTTTAAAGTAACCATTATATTTTTCAAACTACCCATCCTCTTCCCTTAAGATGTTAGCATGGGATGGAAGTTATCCTTGGTTCAAAAGATATAATCTTCCAAACTTTGTGCTATTGTAGTAATATCTCAAAATCCACATGGATACTTTAGTGGGATATGTGGTGTTTATAGTTCATCATGAATATTCTTAACACATAGACCCGAAAAATATTCTTGAACAATCTAAAAGTTTAGAGGATAAGTAAAAATCCTACACATGGAAATAAAATATGAAACCATTTAATTTTATTATTGTTTATATTTTGAGAGATCCAGGACTATTTTATTCTACAACATAGAGCTAAATTCATAGAGGAATTTTCAGTGAAGATCTTCCCACCCCTTGATTGATCTGGCTGGTAGATAGGTACCCATGTGAAGTTTGGTCCCTATAAAGTATGTATGAAACATGTGAGCTTAGTTTACTCCAATTTTTCAAGATTCCTAATAATGGGGCCACAACAAGACACAAATTGTTTTAGATGTTGTTCTAAATCCCCTGAACCATTAAATGTTGGGAATGTAGGATTCCCAAAGTTTGGCGGGGGAAGAGTTGCATTCACCCATTCAGGGTAAGTCTTCCTATATAGTTGTACTATTGCACATCATCCTTCTATATATTCTAATAAATCTACGAATTTCTCAATGGTGTCGATGATCTAGAGTGGAACGACTAACTAGGAAAGAGTTATAATAAGGGGAGCAATGGGTTGGGCCAACTGTAGTGGCTCCGGCTCTACTCTTGGTGGGTAATCTATAGATGCTTGTCTATGAATATGCTTATGGCCTAGCTCTATTTATGTACAAAATGAAGAGAAATCCTAATATCTTACTATCATGGGTTCCAAATATATTAGTTTTTGGTACCTTGCATTAAGATAAAATCTTGAATCTATTTCAGCTATTGTGATGAACCCTCTTTATTGAGGTACAAGGATTAGGAATAGAAGAAGAGTCTATACTTGTAAAACATATCTAGAAAGTATATATGTTTCCTTAGAGTAGTTCTACATTTAGTTTTCTCTGCTCCTCCATCTCTTCCTCATGCTGATAAAATATTTCCTAAAGTGTGAGGGGTTCCACCTCTTCGAGTGGTGGATGATATACAACCACACCTTTACCCTTTTCCTTGGAAGATTATCTTTGAGGAATTTTTAGTAAAGAAGTTGATATAATCCCCAAATTCATAACAAGCTTCTAGTTTTGGGTAAACATGCCTTCTCCAATTATTTTTTTTTGGAACATAATATGAATAAAAACCTCCACCTCTTATTCCACTATAACAGCCTCAAGTTCTATGGAATTATTAGGGGCATTACTAATGACATTCACTTATGCATAATGTATTGTAGGTGTCACATTATTACCAGAATGATAAGAGGTTTGGTTGTCTCTAGGATAACTTCCAAAAAGAAATGTTATTGCCAAGAGTGGTCATACCCTTGAGAGATTTTTTTTCTTACCATGAGTCCTTGTCCTCTCCTTCATTGGTCCTCTTGGAATTTTTGGATGAAGTTTGATCCGAATGGAATATCTCGACAATTTTTTCATGTGTGTTCCCAGTGAGGAAGTTGGGTCATGGGATAGAATGAATTGGGAATTTTTTTTTTGTGGAACTCCCGCTGAATGGAAAAAACTGAATTCAGTTGAGGAGGAGGTTGGGTAAAAATTCCCCTATCCCTATGGTCTAGGGATACTTATATTATATTTTCACAACCTTTCAGTCTTTATTTTTCTACCTCTAATGTTGTGTTAAAAATTCCCCCATCTATGTGCATTGGGGTTTCTTCTATATTGTCACGACTACGGAGACTATGTCTTATATATTGATTTTATGGATATTTTTTCAAACATGGGTCAGGTGCATAGCATGATTTTCACCTGATTAATCTACTTATAAATTCATTGGCATGGCCTGATGATTGGATTCCCTTAATAGGGATGCTTTCTTAATATTTTCAAATGCTTGATAAAAGATTCTTTCAATTTCTCACTCTCTTTTAGACCAATTTATTAGAGAATTGTTCAAGGATATTTTTTTAACAAACCATCTATTAATAATAGGGATTATTTATTGAATCTAGCCTATATTGATAATGTTATGTAATGTTACCTTTGGTGGGATTTTCTGATTGGGGAGTGAGGTAAAATGAAACAAAACATGGTCACCCTATTCTCTGATATGAACACCAGATGGGGCTTCAGTTATCAGTTAACACAACTCTTTGAACACATCAAAACATGCATGTTGAAGGGATCCTTTATGTTTTCCCAATCTCAGGTACCAAACTGCTATAAGGGCCACCAATTTGATTTGATGATGTGTCTCTTTTATTACCTTGATGTGGCTTAGATATTCATCATAATAAAAGACTTTTTTGTTTTCATGTGATGAATAGTAGTCCATAAATTTAGGTTGATGTCATGGACACATTCTTTTGACAATGCCTTTGGAATTATATATCTTAGAGTGGCTAAAGGAAATAGCATGACAAGTATATTTTCATTATCCAACTATCTCATCACGAGAAATATGTCTTATTTTTATTTGGAAAGAGCTTCCTCAACCTGATATAACTAAATCATACATTTCCTTGATTCTTTATTTTAAATAGCAGGGTTGAAAGTAATTTCCTATGTTATATTGGAAGTAAAGTGGTCTAGGGGTGGTTTATAGAATGACCATTACCTTAGGTTTTCTTCCAGTTGAGAAATAACATCACTTATCAATGATGAGGAATCAAGCATGAATGGATTCATTTTTGAAAACACCTCTGAATAGGATGGATTTATCATAGTCAATTTGGAAAGGGGGACCTTCTTGATAGAATAAAGTGTCACTAAGAGGAGGACCTTCATAGTGAATGCCTTCATAGGTAGGATTACCATCATGACTTGATGTTTGACTGCAAGGATAAATTCTACAATTTATACCCTAGGGAGGACCATCATGGAAGACAATTTCATGAGGGATTTCTTACTATTTGATCTTCCTAGCATAAAGAGGGTTTCCATGAAATCATCAAGATATAGTATCTCATGATCGATCAGATTATAGACATGAAGTAATCATTCATGGTAAGATTTCTAGGGAAGACCTACGGAACTACTAGTAGTAAAGTTGTAGGGAGGACATGTACAATTTAAACTACTATCTCTATACTTTGGTAATGGACGAGTAGGATCCTGAGACACCATAGATAAACATCTAAGGGCTTTAAGAACACTAGTATTTATTAGATAGGGATCATAGACATGCTTTTTATTTTTTAATTTCCTTTGGAGGGGATTATTTTTGGAATCTCTCCCATGAGAGATCGGGTGAGTCTATTGTGGATATCGATATTCATATATAGGGGATTGTTTGAGTAGATCCTATATTGTTTCTACAATTTTACAATAGATTTCTATAATTCTGGAAAGGAAATATACTTTTCCTAGAGTTAACACTAGGAATGACCAATAACCTTTAGTTGGAATGGAGATATGGTCCCAATATGATTATCCATTTAACATGGAAGTTTTTAAACAACCCTCATGAATGGGAGTGGGGATATGTGTCTGATCTGAAGTGACCCTCACATTATATTGATGAGTCACCCAAATTATGGGGGTGGGGTTGTGAACCCACCTTTCAAACATAGCCACCACTATCATTATTTCTTGGTTGGTTTATAGAATGTGGGTAGGGATTTTTTTCTTCCCTTTCATCATTTTCAAGATATGTTGAGTGAATTCAGGGGCTGTAACAGGGATATATTCACATTCCTTGGTTGGAACAGGGATTTAGGAATGCTCCTATCCTCAATTTTCTATCAGCATATACTGAAAATCTTCATCTATGGGGGTAGGTACATGGGTCTACCACTTGTTTACTACATATATTTACCATCTGGTTTCTCTGAGTGCTTCCAAATCATACTAGTAGGCTTGATATACAAAAGAATAGATTTTCATTTACTCGTTGGCTTCCACTATATGTTTTTATGGGTTACTTTGGTTATTTTAAAACTGTTTTGATAGGTTTAAGTGGTATGGTCAATAATTTTCATCTTCTCTTAAGTTTATGCCATGTTTTTTTAAAGGGGTTGTTTTTTTGGGAATAGGGATGTGAGATTATCCCTAATTTTTTTAATGCCTCCTTTGATGGGCTACCCTGGGTTCCTAGGTCTGAATGACCTGATCTAGAGCCCATGGGGTAGTTTCCTCATCATGCTAAGAACTTTTCTCCATGTATAATTTACAACGAGACCAATTTGTTAATAGGATGAGGTCTTTGGTGACCTCTTAATTAGCCTCCCTAAGATAAGGGAGGGATATATTGTTGTATTCTAGGGAATGGTTCCCAAAATGGTTTAAAATGGAAACTAGTGTCATTTGTTTCTTCACCACCAACCATTGCTAGATGTATGGCTAGAGGGGATTCATGTCATGGAGGGATTCTCATGCAGCCTCCAAATTCAGGATAGTACCATTGAGGTGATACTTCCAAATCATCATGTTTGATACCTGGTGTTGAAAGTGTTGGGTTAGTAACAACATCCTTTGACTGAATGAGGATCATGCCTATGAAACAACTTAGTCATGTGTCTTCTTAAATTGGTAAGATTCCATTTGGATTGAAGAAAGTTCCAGTGAAAGTACCTGTGTATACAAGAAAATATATATAAGAAAACCCCATAAAATCAGTGTCTTAATAAACAAACACATGCATAATCTATTGTTTTAAATCCATTTTTGGATCACATTAATTTTGTGAGAGCACAAAAGGGGCCTGACATGTGGTTGAAATGGTCATTTTTTAAGGATTCACATCAGGTTAACCATTTTTTTGCAAACCTTTTCAGGTGGTTCCCAACATGGTTTATTTGTGGAACTTGAAACACCTAATGGTTCTCTTATTTTTGATGTTTCACAACCTAATTTACAAAGGTAATTGGTCATTGGTAAATGTTTCCAATAATACTTAGGGAATCAGATTGGTCATGAGGATGGGAGGTCTAGTTCATCATAAATTTTTTGGGGGAATTATTTCCTACTCTGGGAATCTCTTATAGATTTAAGACATATACAAGAATCCTTGATTAAATTCCAAATATAGAATGGGTCACTCTTATATTGAAAATAAATTAATATCATGTATTGAATTTAGAATCATTTGTATGTATCTGAGGTTCTTCATTGATTAATACATTTGTATGTATCTGAGGTTCTCCATTAATGGTACCTTTGGTATATGGATTAGAGATTCTTATGTCATTTATTATCATGATACTGATTTTAATCCACATGGTGGGGTGTTATGGAATTTATCTCCATCCAAGAAGATAGGAGTTGTTTTGATATTGGTATCGTTCCCATGAGATGGGCTTCCTATGTATCCTTTTGAAAGGAATCAAAACCCACATAATTTAGTGAAACCTAATAGGACACATTATACCTTTTAAGGTCATGATATGAGGACTAAACCATGTATTTTAATGTCATAAAACAAGTACATCTAGGTGGAAGGTTCTTATCCAAACTTATGATAAAACATCTTGACTAGTTGATCTGGAAGGGAATATGGCCGTGTATTGAGGTGAACTACATTGAGAATTTGGGTCAATAAGGATGCAATAAGGACCCATAGGGAATATGGAATTCTAAGTTGGGGGAATGATCATATTGGTAATGTTTCCAAATAAAGATGATGGTGGTTTGAAAGTGTTGGGTTTGGACCTCGAGGATGATTCCTACATATCCCATGAATACAGGAATCAAATCCCATGTAGTTTGTAAGGTTTGTGTCTTACACCTAGTAGGAGGCCCAAAGGTAGGTTCATAAGGAATATGACCCTTTTAAAGTTGTTATCATAGGGAATATGACCTTTTTGGTAGGATGGTAACATGTTTTTGGGGATTATACCTAGTAGGGGCCCAAAGGTATTATTTCATCGTGTTGATGACATGATTATCGCTAACCTCTAAGCCCACATGAGTCATGATTAGTGTGAGAAACAAGAGGAATCATAAAAATCATCAATCCACACAATATCCATCATCTGCTAATGGAAGAGGGTGAGGATGTGGGGGTGGGATAATTACCTATAATAAATACTATGGAATTACTCTATAATGGATTCCCTAAGGATAAATTTTCTCCACATATGGTAGTAGATGAGGGTGGAGTCATGGTGGGATAGTCGGGAAGAGATATGGGGATTAGATATGCATGTCTTCTCTCTTGTTTTCAAACCTCAAGGACCCATCATTATCACTAAGGTCGGGATCCTTGTTACCATGGGAATTTATAATTTAGAACACTCTGAGGATTCTACCTATTAGGTAGGATGAATGTGGGACTTCTATTTCCTCTAGAATGTATAATTGAGAGTAGATGTTGGTGTTACTTGTGCTCTGATAATACATTTTTAGAGGATTTAGAGTAGGTATTATCTTGTTCCCCCTTAGATGATGGATCCAAGAAAATAGGTTCCCTTCCATTGATGATATGAAAGAGGTCTCAAAGTGCATCTTTTACAGGATAGACCTATGTGAGATAAAGGGTGTCGTGCACATGGTGGACCAGGGAGAGCTAGAGGTGCTTCACCAATGTAGGCTCTAGTTAAACTGGATATTTCTCAAGCATAGTTAACCTAGGAAATATCAAGATTCCCCTTAGGTAATGAACAACACAGAAAATAACACTTGGGTGAGACCTTTCTCTAAGCTCCAAAGGTCTCCTCGGGTTCCCTTGGATGACTGGAACTCAAGTTTTGAGCTATAGAACCTAGGAGAGTTGTAGGTTCTTCATGTTGGGTGAACCTAATAAATATTGAGATTCCCCTTAGGCAATGAAAAACCTGGTCAATAGTACTTGGTTGAGGCCTTTCTCTAAGCTCCAAGGGTATCCTCTAGCTCCCTTATATGACTGGGGCACAAGTTTTGAGCTATAGAACCTAGGAAAATTGGAGATTCCTCATGTAGGTTGAAACTAGGTGATTTGGATATTCCCCATGGGTGATTAAAAACCTAGGAAACAACACTTGGGTGATACCTTTTTCTAAGCTTTAGGGTCTCCTCAGTTGCTTCTAGAAGGGTCTCGCATGGGTTTGATCTTGGAAGGGGGGCTTATCCCAAGTAATTTTATAATAGGGTGACTCCTCATTTAGGTTTTTTGGAATTTTAGGCCTTTTAGGGACTTTATTCCTTATACTCTCATTAATTCCCTCTTATTTTAGGCTTTGAGAGCTACAAGGGGTGTTTTGAAGGCAACCAATAAGAACTATCACGGTGAGTGCTTCAAGAGGTTTGCTTCGGCTTTCAGTTGTTTCCCCCCCTTAAATGAGGATACCAAGGGTTTTATTTATAGGAAAAACCCATGCCCCTAGGTGAATGAGATCATCTACATAGATCAATTGCGTAGGTGTCTTACATAAGAACTTTCTGCTCATGTTGAGCCACATAGGTTGGGCCTGCACAAGCCTCTTGGTGTTCAGGTGGGGTCCATATAGGTTGACTTGGGTGAGCTCTTTAGATCCTTTTTTTCTATACTAATTGATTAATTTTACATTAAATATTTACATACCTATATAATAAAGTAGTTTCAACAATGATTCATGTTATTTCACTTTTTTTCCAACCCTGAAATTTCCCTCTGTACTTCCCAATCAACGGCGCTACTTGAACCCCCACAAAATGGGGTAATAGTAATGGATAATGGTGAGCTACCAAGTAAATTTGATGGATTAGTCCCAAAACACCCCCCCTATAAACACCCAAGATACTCCTTCCATAAAAAATAATAGATTTATTTTTGAAATGTAGGAACTAACACCATATCAGTCCAAGTTATCATTTATTGGGGATGACCAAAAACACATTTTTAGTGTTTCCAAACACTAAAATGTGTGTGTAACTAACAAAACCATAGAAACAAGCTCATATTAATGTGAAAACATATGATATATTTATTTAAAATATTTTTTATGTGTAATAGTATAAGAAATTTCAATCTAACAAGTGTCATTTTTAGAATGACTAGATAACCAATTTTTAAATATTTAATAGTTTTAAAAATGAACGTCAGAGGATAAAAAACAAGGAAATGATCCTTGAAAGTCATGAAATCATAAGATAATAATTTTATATTTATTTTTTGAAATTTACAAATTGAATCTATGTTAATCTGAATTATTGTTTTCTCAGGATGATCAAAAAATCATTTTTATGGTTTTAAAAAACTAAAACATGCATGTAATAATAAAAACCATAGAAAACCCCTTATATTGTTGAGAAATAATATAAAAACTATATTCAAATTATTTTTTGACATGTATTAGTGTTCATTACGTCAATATAGAAAGAGTTGTGCTTGGAATGACTGAAAAATAGTTTTTAAACATTAATCAGTCTTTAAAAACATGTGTCAAGGGGTCAAAATCAAGAAAACAACCTCCGATTGCCGTGAAATCAACCTAAATCAATTTCATATTTATTTTTTAAATGTTGAAATTTAATATATATCGATCTAAGTTTTTTTTACTTAAGATGAGTGAAACCACATTTTTAGTGTTTTGAATCAATAAAACATGTATATAATGCTGAAAACCATATAAAATGGTCTCAGATTGGCATCAAATCCTAGAAAAACTATCTTTGAATTATTTAAATGTGTACCACTAGAAATCACATCATTTTGATGTGTAGTTTTCTTGTAATGATTAAATAATAATTTTTTAAATATTTAACGTCCATTAAAAACATGTATGAGGGGCTCGAAACCAATAAAGTTACCTCTGGTTGGCTTAAAATCAAAGTACAATTTCCATATATTTATTTTTAAAATATAGTAACTGAATTTGTGTTAATATAGTTTGTTATTTTCTTAGGATGATCAAAAATTTATTTTTAGTGTTTTTAAACACTAAAACATGTGTATAACATTGAAAACCATATAAAAAAGAATTATATTGATGTAAAATAATAGGAAAAATGTCTTTGAATTATTTATGACATGTAAAAGTATTTTACATGCCAATTTAACATATGGTGTACTCAGAATGACTGAATTAGTAGTTTTTAAAGATTTATTAGTCTTTATAAACATAAATTAGAGGATTAATACCAATAAAACAACATTTTATGGCCATGAAATCATAATAAAACAACTATAGATTTATTTTTAAAATGTAGGAACTAACACTACATCAATTTGAGTTGTTTTTTCTCAATATGATCAAAAATAAAGTTTTAGTGTTTTAAAGCACTAAAACATATATGTAATAATAAAAAACATTGTAAATAACCTAGGATTTATGTGACATAATAGGAATAATATATTTCAATAATTTATTATGTGTATGAGTATAAAAAAAATAAATTCAACATGTGGTGGGGTTGGAATGACCAAATAAATAGTTTTTAATGATTTTATAGTCTTTAAAAACATGTGTTAGGGGATAAAAACAAAGAAAAACCCCTAAAATTACTATCAAATCATGGGATAACCATATATTGATTTTTAAAATTTAGGAACTAACTTCACATCAATCCAAATTTTCATTTTATTAAGATGACTAAAAATTCATTTTAGTGTTTTAAAACATCAAAATGTGTGTATGATGGTTAAACCCATAAAAAACAACCATAGATTGTTTTTTGAAATTTGTGAACTAATTCCACATCAATTTGAGTTTTTTCTAGGGATGAGTAAAAATGCATTTTTAGTGTTTTAAAACACTAAAATGTTCATGTAACCATAAAAACCATAGAAAAAACCTTTAATTAACATGAAATCATAGGAAAACTATCTTTAAATTATTTATGATATGTACAAGTAGACAAAACATCAATTCGACATGTGGTGTGATTTTAATGACTAAATAAGTAGTTTTTAAAGATTTGGTGGTCTTTAAAAATGTGTGCCATCAATCCAAAACCAATAAAGAAACCTCTTATTTCCATGAAATATTGTTACAATAACCATAGATTTATTTTTGAAATGTAAGAACTGAATTCATATTAATCTGAGTTTTCATTTTCTCAAGATGATTGAAAATGTATTTTTAGTGTTATAAAACACTAAAACATGCTTATAATGGTAAAATAATAAAAAAAGACCTAATATAGATGTGAAATCATAGGGAAAATGTCTTTGAATTATTTATGATGTGTATGAGTATATGTTACATCAATACGAATTTCAGTGTGATCGAACTGGTTGGATAAGTGGTTTTACATTAAAAATGATTAAAAACAAGTAATATGTTTAAAAACAAATTATCACATAGTTTTTATTGTACTAAATTTTAATTTATATAATATTATGGGTTATAATTATTATAGTATTATTATTTTTATAGTACTGAATTTTTTTAGTTTTTTTTGATTTTTAGTTATATGGGATGAGGGATATGGATCTTGGAAAATGAATCAATGAGGTTAATTGTGAGCCTATTAAATTATATATATTCTAGATATATGCTAAATTTCTACATTACTGCTTTTTTTAATATAATTTTTAGAGCGTATTGGTTATAATTTAAAATATATATATAGCAACCGTCAAATGGTGGTCAAAGGGAGATATGCAGATATGATACAAGATCATATTACATTAAAGGGTAGTGTGATACAAATTATTCCTGCCATAGGAAAATTTTATACTACTTGTTTCCATCAGAAGGTGACATGATACCACTTTTTTTGGAAAAGGGTGGTTTAATACTAGTTTTTTATACCATAGGGTAGCATGATATTTTTTTCTACTAGAAGACAATGTAATACTATTTATTTCAAACAGATGATGATGTGGTGTAATTATTTTTACCAAAGGTTGATTTCATACTCTTTATTTACACCATAGTATGTTGTGATACTATTTATGTCCAGCAATTATTGATGTGATGTTTATTTTTACCAATAGATGACATGATACCCATTTTATGGAAGATGTGATAAAGACTCATTTACCTCATAGAGACATGATTATTTCCAAGTGAGGATTGAGGGTATGATATTCAATGTTATTGTTAGAAGATCATTTTAGTTTACAAACAAAGCCAACCAAAATAGAAAACTTTAGATGATGGTTTCATTTTTGATGTTCTGAGCATCAGCGACATAGGTTTTTTAGTATGGGGGTAGGTTAGTTGGATAGTCACTTTGTTTTATGGGTGTGTACTAGGTATTGTTCGGGTCACTGGATTCAGTGGTTATGTATTGAAGGCTATCAGGTATTGGTGGTCATTCAGTTCTAATTACAAGTCATTTGTGGGGTGGAATAACTTATACATATACTATGACTATGATCTAGATTATGATGAGGAAAAAAATTCATCTATTATCAAACATAATTCAATACACCAAATCCAATCTATAGCGGTAGTTTTTTTATATTAAAAATAGTTTAAAACATCGATAAACCAATTAGAGATGGTTATTTAAACCGATGTATATTTTACTATCAGCAATCAAGAAGCAAAGATTTGAATTTATTTAGTAGTGGTTTAGACACGTTCCATTTTCCCATAGATAGTGTTGGTTTTCCATAAATTTAGTGACATTTCTTATTGTAAAATTTTTTATTTAATAAATGGGGGTAATAAATGAACTACCGCAAAATAATACAGTGGTGATTTTATTTCATGGTGGTTTATCAGAACTGCCACTAAAATAAAATATTAAAAATAAGTGTTTTAGAAATGAATTGCCACTAATATGTATAATGATGGTTCTTTTTAACAATGGTTTATAGAAACTACTTATAAACATTTAAAATAATAAAAATATTAATAAATAAATTTAAAAATATATATATACAATATACAATGAAACTTTTGGTGCCTCATCCCAGATCATCAGGTCTAAATCAGTGTGTCACATGATCTTATGCGCACCTCCTCATATGCAAGAGGTTTTCAACTAGTAGAAAATTCCTAAATGGTAACCTAGGAATACTAAGCCCTCATTTTCTAATAACCATAAAAGTAATGAAATAATAGAAGAAATAATAATTAAAATAAGTGAACAAAACTTATCAAAAGAAATAATAACATCATCCCATGAAATATCAAAATGACATACAATAACCAGAATCTCATTCAAAAGGGATCCCCATAAGTAGTATATTAATGTATATACAATGAATAAAAGGACAAAAATAAATGTGGTATCACTGTAAATGAAACTAGGGTATGTCATGGTATCACCATAATCACATCCACCATCTCCCTCTTAGTAATCTCTCACAGGGACCTTTCCCTTGGATGGATCTATGACCATGAAGTCGGTACATGCACTGAGATTCTCATGCAGGGTGTGAGTATGAACCTAGTATGACACCACATAATTCCACTTATCCTAAGTTCAATAGTTTTATAAAGGCTTATGCATTGATAAAATTTAATATATAAATAAATACCAATGAAATACCCATTGGATCATTGTTCACTAATCGATCAACCAAAAATCTTGTCCATGCCTGCTCAGCCTCATTCTAGAGGGAAGTTTCCATCAAAACCATAAGTCCATATATCAAAAACCTGACCCTACCCTTCTCACTCAAGGGAGGTTTCATACCCCAACCATGTCTTCTCACTCAATATATTTCATCCAAATATCAAGTTTCACCTTATCACTCAATATAGACTCAAACATCACAATCTCGACCACTCCTTCTCACTTAAGGTGAGCCCCAACATGTACCAAGCCACACTGTATCACTAAAGGTGGACCTAGAATTTAATAGTCTCATGGAAATAAATAAGGATAGATACATTTAAATCCTCATCATAGACAAGGGGAATCATAACTTAAACCCCTACACCATCCTAGCTATCCAACCTAGCCTCAACTGATCCTGAATAACTCCCACAAGGACTAATTCTCTGGGGGGATAACTATTGCATCACCCATGAAAAGAGATAAAACTCACCTTAACCAATCCATAACGTTTACACTCACCCTATAAAGTTTTAAACACATATATAAAAACCTACATGATCACTTTTTTACAACAATAAAATTTATCATAGGGCTACACATACACCCACATGTAAATCAAGACATACAACTTCATTCAAAAGCTGTAAAATGGTAAGGACTTCTTACCTCAATCCCAATGGAGAGTACTCTCCAAACCAAACTTCATAATTTAATCGCAAAATTTATAAAACCTAAAATCATCCCCAAATCCCCACATTTTATGTATAGATATGTAAAATCAATAAATAGATGGAGAACAATGTAGATAGGGCTTGGATGGTATTAGACTTTCCAAAATAGAACCTATAAAACAAACAACACTTTAAATGGCCAAGGAAGGTGGTTGGGGATCCAAAATAACCCAAGAGAAGCCCCCATATTTTTCAATATAGATTAAAGGTTAAGAGGAAGTAAGAGTAAGAATTTATTGTTGTTACATAGTGAAATAATAATTTTGTCCCCTTTTTAAAAAAAACTACCCAATTACATGGTCTTGGAATTGCCTAGTGGTTCATAGTGCAATTCTCCCAAAAAAAATCATTAAATTATGTTAATAGCATCACAATGAATCACCTATAGTTTTAAAAAGGACTAGTTTTAGATCAAGGACCTCCCCTTATTTTAAATATGTCATGTCATTATGCCCAATTGTTACATTGTGACCACCTGCAAACTATATAATTAGAGTTTTAGGCCATGTTTGGTCCAAAAAAACCCTCTCTCAAGCCATACCAAACACCCAAAATATATAAAACCCAACAAGATATATCAATAAAAAAAATTAAATATAAGACTACTTAAACTTTGAGGGGTGTTACAACCTCCCCCTCTAAGGGATTTTCATCTCTAAGAATCATCTCTAAAGGTCATGGTGTAACAGATCTATCCACTAAGACCATATGTCTTATTCCCAATCCTAAGTCTCTTATTGGGTATTCCCATTCTACCATAACACAGGAACAAGAGGAAATATTTTTCCATGCAGTACCTTTTCACTCTAGTCTACAATTCAAACTATGCACTCCTTAAATGAAGCATCTACCTTCAACTTGACATCATCGTCATCATCGATCACATGTTCAAGGTATGAATCATGCTTATATATCTAAAAAACATGAAACACATCATGAATTCCCTGATTTCATAGAGTAATATCCAATTAGTAAGACAATATCTCAATCTGTTCCATAATCTCAAACAGACTGACATACCAGAAAATCACAAAAATGCTTGTATCCCCCAACTACCACGACACATGTGAGGAACCTCTAAACATAATAAAACCTCTTATAAAGAGTTTTATCAAGAACAAAAAACCCATGGAAAAATTATACATTTAAACCTAACCCAAATACAACTTTATAAAAAAATAAAATAATTATAATATCTAACATAAAAAAATGAAACAGAAAGAATCAAGGCAATGAGAATCGATCCCTCTAGTAGTCAAAGGGCCCTCAGATCCATCAGTTTCAACCCAATCCAAAGCATAAAATAAACCTAACTCATATCTAAATCCCTACCCTCATGATCCATGACTTTCCTTTGGGGATAAATTTTGAGGTGTCTGTTGCTGTTGCGGCTGCTGAAACCCCTGACTGGCTCCCCATCTTAATCGCCCAAATGTTTCCTTATTATCCATTTGTGGCCCGCCTGACCAGGACCTCAAGGTTTGTGTCTACCCCAAGCCTCTACTCATACCTAATTGGTATAACCTTGAAGATAATAACTATATATTTCCCATCCTACCAAGTGAATGGAACTCCCTCAGTGAATTGGTACATAACCTATATTAATACCCAAAATTCCTACATTGAAAGCATATGGAATGAGTCCCTCCCAAAAATAAAAGATACAATAACTTTCCCTACCAAAACATCCTATAATATCCATAGATAATATCCTAAAACCTCTCCTCATACCACTGATATAAGTACTAATATCACCACTCAAAATCCGTCCACTTGGCCTCTTGAATAAAGGAGGAAACATTATTTCACTATCCTCAATTAGGACCTTCTCAATGGTGAGAGACTTACGAACCACATCTGAGTATGAGTTCAAGTAAAATTTCTGGAACCAATACCTCACCTCATGAAGAATTAAAATCACAAACCTCCTAGATTTATGAGCCTTATTCCCATCCAATAGTGGAGAAAATGGATCAACTCCCCAAAACAGGTCATATATTCAGACATAGAATCCACCCCAACTAGAGCTCTATAAACTTCTAAGCTCTATCTAGACTTAATGTAATAAGGAATAACTCTAAAATAAAAGTTCCTTGAAATTTTCCCATTAAAAAATACCATATATTCAATCCTAAATCATTAATCCCCACTATATCTCGATGGGTCCTTATATCATATACACATCTAGATTCACTCAATGGTCACCAGGCATCCCTAAAATCTCATAGATCCCTTCAAACAATTGACCTATTCCTTTGAATCCTAAGGAATACCCAAAACTTAAAAAGTTTTAGGGTGATGTAGTTGAATATCCTGGGAAAAATCCAACATTATCGACCCTCCTTGATGGGCACCTTAACCTCCCATTGACACTATATAGAAAACACCTAACTGAGAAGGCTCTACTTCCTGGACCACGGGGGAATCATCATGATCATGTTAATCTTGACCCTCTTGTATTTATAGAGGTAAAAAAGGAATATTACCTACTTTTATGGAATACTCACCCTAGTCCCTTGGTGTAACTACGAGATTTTGATGAGGTGAGATTATCTTAAATACTAAATAGATACTTAGAAACACCCATAAAAGCTTAAATTTTTGCAATAATTAAGCAATTAATAAGTGAACGTGCATATAATGAAACAACCACACCCTAGAGGCCTACCCACAACCACTAGGTATAACCTCCTTACATTAAACCAAGGTATAACCCTAATTTTTCTTCATTGTCATGTTATTCCCAATCCTAATAAGTAGAAATATAAGAATTCCCATGTTAAATTAATTAAATGTCACCAATGATGTATTTGATAAAATGTTGAATATATTATTGATGGAATGTAATTAATTTTTACCTATATCAATCACAAAAAATCGATAAATGATATGTGAACTTATGATTATACATATGATTCATGAACTCACCAACTTTTTTTAATTAAGCCAAGATAAAATCCCACAAATTGTAAAAACACAACAATGCTAAATGAACAATGTGAAACTATAACACCACAACCAATGAAATCAGTACCACTAACCTAGAAACCAATTTGTCCACTATACGGTCGTTTTCTAGACACAATCAAATTTTCTTACTTGAGTTCAGACCATCTTATCTCTATTATACCAAGACCCGAATATTAAATCAAAAGAAAAGGGGATCTAATAACGTTTTTTGGTGCCCCAACCCTGATCATTGGGTTCAAATTGGTGTATCACATGACCTCATGCGCACCTCCCCATATTCAAGAGGTTTATTACTAATAGCAAGAGCCTAAACAGTGGCTTAACGGGATTATTCCATCAGTATTAAATAACTATCAGAGTAACTTAATAGTAAAATAAATAATAAATGAAATAAGTAGAATGAACAAAACAGAATCAATAATAATATCATCCCATGAAATATCAGAATGGAATACAATAAATAGTATCTCTATCAAAAGTGACCCCCACATTCACAGATCAATGTATATAGAGTGAAAGAAAAAAAAAATACCATTGAAAAATATCTCAGGGTATGTCTTGGTATCACCTAAATCCCATTTACCATCACATGATTAGTAATCTTCCATAGGTCCCTTTCATTTTTTCAGATCCTATACCATGATATTCCCATGTAGGGTGTGAGTATGAACCCAGTATTACACCACCAATGGGATCTTATCTTATAAACAATAGTTTTATAAAGGTGGATTCATCAACATAAATAAAAAAACGATGAAGTATTTATCAAGTCATTGTGTGTTAACCGAGATACCACAAATATCATATATACTTTATTTAGCCCTATTCCAAAATGAAGTGTCTTTAGAAATCTTAATTCCTCATATAAAACACTCGACCCTACCCTTCTCACTCATGGGAGGTCTCGTACACTGACCATGATTATCACTCAAGACAGGTTGTCCATGTATCAAGATACACTTTATCACTCAAGGTGGACCTAGACCTCAGAATCCTGACCATGCATTCTCACTCAAGGTCAGCCTTAACATGTCATAAGAAACACATTATCACTCAAGGTGGACCCAAACTTCAACAGTCTCTTTGAAATAACCAAGGATCAATACACATTAATCATCATCATAAACAAGGGGACTCATCACCTAAACCCCTTTACCATCCTACGAGGCCACCCATGTCTCAACTGTGACTGAAAAACTCCCACAAGGTCTAATTCACCAGAAAACCAACCCTAGCATCACCCATAAAAAGAGTTAAAATCACCTTAACCAAGTCATGATGGAATAAATCCCCCTATAAAGGGACGAACAAATCTCCATGAACCTACCTGACCACTTTGATACAATAAGAAGAGTTCTCATAAACGTACACATTCACTCACATGCAAATCGAGAATTAAAAATTCATATGAAATTTGTAACATGGTAATAACTTCCTACCTTAATCCTAATAGAGAATACTTATGAAGAATTACTTCTTAATTCAATCATGAACTTATAGAAACCAAAAATGATCACCAAATCACTATATTTAGGGTGTATAGAAGTAAAACCAAGAAATATAGGAAGAGGAAGGTAGATATGGATTGGATGGTGTTAAAATAACCAAAAGTGTACCCTTACAATAAACGACACTTTAAATAGTCAAGAAAAGAGATTGGAGGAGCCAAAATTTCCGAAGAGAATCCTCCATATCCATCAAGATTGAATGAGGGTCAAGAGAAAGGAGGGAGAATTAAGGGGGTTCCCAGATGAAATTACAAGGTCACTCCCTTTTTAAAAAAACCACCCAACGACATGGTCGCAGTGCGATGACCCCCAAGATAGAGGTTTCCCCACTCTATTAAAAGCATCATAACATGTCCCCATAGGGTCGTTTCATAATTGGATATAGATAGAGGGACTTCCCCTCTATTAAAACCATTATAGTGTGACACCCAAGTGTTGTGTTGTGACTACCTATAGACTGTAGAATTATAGCTACAGGTCAGGTCAAGAACTCAAAAACTCACTCCTGATCCATCTCAAACACCTGAAATAATTAAAACCCAACAGGATAAATTAGGAAAAAAAGAAAAATAAGTTTAACACACCTTGAAATTTTAGGGGTGTTACAAAATTAATTATTAATTAATTAAAAACAAAAAATATACAATAATATAGACAACACATATATACAATATAGATATATGACCAATATATAAAACACACATATATATCAAAAAAAGTCAACAACCATCAGTCATAAACTTAATTATCATACATACATCATAAGCCCAATATCCACCCTCAACCCATCACGTCCATCTCTCCACCTACACTACATCTAACCACCTTCATTTCTAGGATCGTCGTATATGAAACTGACTTTATCATCATCATATCAACTAAAACAAAAACAAGATAGAAATCAAAACAACTAAACATAATGTCACGACCCGTCCTCGGGGCCCATGTCGTGACTACCCCAAGCCTGCCTTCCAAAGGCCAGGGGCTGGCGACTAGCACCAAGGCGTAAATCCCAACAAAAAGGGAAGGCATTGCCTTTGAAAAGTAAACAAGCACCACAGAGTAAGCAAGCGGAAAAGTATACACTAAGTGAAAACGGTACAAGCTGTGCTGAAAGTAAAAGGGGCCAAAAATACAAGCCCAACTGCAAAGTACAAGAAAAAGACAAAACAGCAGGAAGGTATCAAGCTGCTCCTGGATCATCCTCTGGAGTCCCTACCTGAAGGGTAGGTACAGTTGGCCACCTCAGCTCCGGGTACCGTCTCGTCATAACGTCCACCTCCGGGTACCGTCTCGTCGTCACGTCCACCTCCGGGTATCATCTCGTCATGAGGTCCACCTCCGGTTACCGTCTCGCTCAGCAAGCCTCAGCCTCGACCAGCGCTGTCCGTCGTCTGCAACCAACACAATGAAGTGCGGGCATAGCCCGTGCATGGGTGAGTATAAGATACTCAGTAGGGACCCCGAGACCCCCAAGGGTCTCCCGAAATCCACAAAGGATAATCCACAAAGGAAAGATACAATCACGAAGTAACATCTGACACGGCTTAGGTATATGCCCATACATATACCTAAGTCATCAATTCTCGTTCGGCTCCAACGTCCGAGCCCAAGCACAACCCAGTCCACACAGGAAAGCAAAACGTATACCCACACAGGATAGCTTAACACAATCCACAAAGGAGAGTAAACAGTAAATCCACACAGGATAGCTCAACACAATCCACAAAGGAGAGTAAACAGTAAATCCACACAGGATAGTTCAACACAATCCACAAAGGAGAGTAAACAGTAAATCCACACAGGATAGTTCAACACCATCCATAAAGGAAGGAAATGTAATCCACACAGGGAAACTCAACATAATCCAAAAAGGATAGCAAAACGTAATCCACACAGGAAAACTCAACAGAATCCACAAAGGATAGCAAAACGTAATCCACACAGGAAAACTCAACAGATAATTCTCACAAGTATATGCCCATATATATACCGAAATTATCAGGCAACCCATCTCAATCAAGAGGAAACACAATGATCAATGACTCAGCTCAAACCAGGATTTTTATTATCGAAACCGTAACTGCTGAAGAGCCCCGTCTCTGAAGTGTACAGTGGTCCTGTCACGACTCCGAGGTACTGCTCACTAACCTAAGACTGCTGAGGTACTCCTCCTGTCGAGTACCGCGGGTCTTCTTCCAACTACCGGGCGCTCCGTCCGCTGAGGGTCTACTACCAAATACCGGGCGCTCACCCAAATAGCCTACAGAGGTACTCCTCCAGTCGAGTACCGCGGGTCTGCTGCCAACTACCAGGCGCTCCGTCCGCCGTGGGTCTGCCGCAGAATACCGGGTGCTCCGTCCACTGGGCTAGTCCACTCACTCCAAGTCGAGTCGTTCAAGCAGTCGTCAGGTCCCAGCCAGTTACACGGTCTCCGCACTCCGTACACTCGACTCCAGCATCGCGAGTCTGCCGCTACAACCAAGCTCTCCACTGCCAAGGATCTGCTGCTACAACCAAGCGCACCATCTCTATCAAACATCACGGGTCTGCCGCTACAACCAAGCGCTCCACTTCCAAGGATCTGCTGCTACAACCAAGCGCACCATCTCTATCAAACACTGTGGGTCTGCCGCTACAACCAAGCGCTCCACTGCCAAGGATATGCTGCTACTCTGCTAGCTCGTCACTGGGAGGGTCCGCTCCACGAGCTACAGGTCGATACTCCAAGTATCACGAAGTCCCATGAAGAAGTATCACAAAGTACCTCCTCGTCATAGGGGTCTCAACGCAACAGACGGCGCGTCAATTGGACGCCCGATCTGTGAGTTATTAGCCTTTTCATCCCAGGGGCCCGGTTGGTTTCGTGAGCGAACCAATCCCGGCCATATCTCAACTGTACCCCGAACTCTCCTAAGGTACACCCATAGGGACCGTTTCTCAACGAGATCACCAACGTCGCCGACGGTTCGTCAAACGGACGTCCTGTCTGAAAGGTATCATCTTTTCTGTTCCAGGGGCCCGGTTGGATTTCGGTACGATCTAACCCGGCCAAAATCCAACTGCGTCCAAAACTCGGGCGGAGTATTCCAAAAGTTTCGTATTGTCAAGAGGAACTCAACGCAACAGACGGCGCGTCAATCGGACGCCCGGTCTGGAAGTTATTGGCTTTTTCGTTCCAAGGGCCCGGTTGGTTTTCGTGAGCAAACCAACCCGACCGCACTCCGACGGCATCCAAACCTTGAAAGGAGTAAGCCAAAAGATCCTTCTCACTTAGAGGAATTCAACGAAATAGACGGCGCGTCAATCGGACGCCCGGTCTGTTATTTATTGGCCTTTCCGTCTCACACCCACCCTGGGAAACTTCCTAGGAGGTCACCCATCCTGATCACTACTCTAGGCCAAGCACGCTTAACTATGGAGTTTTAACCACGTAGGCTCCCGAAAAGGAAGGTGCACCTTGAGTATAGTATACCGAAACGACCGTCTCGATCCAAGGATCGTGTTGCCGCTGACGGCGAGTCGTTTGGAGGCCCGTAGCCCAAGATACGGGCATTTGACCGAAAGTGGTCCGAAACTGGGGGTCTGGGCCCGGGCCGACCCAGCCTGACCCCCCCTTGGGTCGGCCAAACCGGGTCAACCCGGTCCGACCCGGCCGGACCGGTCTGGCTCGGCCAGCCCGGCCCAGCTCGGCCGAGCGGCCGAGTGGCCGACGCGGGGGGAGCCGCCGCCCCGCCTGACACCCCCGCGGCATCCGCGGGGGGTCGGCCAGGCGACTGGACGCGGCTGAAGCCGCGTCCCGGGTGACGCGGGGGGGAGCCGCCGCCCCCACGTGACACCCGCGGGACACCCGCGGGACACTAGCGGGGTGTCTCCCTGGCGCCGGACGCGGCTTCAGCCGCATCCCACGAGCGTCGCCGCCGCGGCCGATGCTGCGGCGGTCTCGTCCGGCGGCGCGCCGGGCGCCGCCGCCGCCGGAGTCGCTCTGGTGGACCGTTTTTCTTCCCATCTGTGCCGTTGCTCCTCCCGGGACTTGTTCTTCACGGCGGGATCGTCAAAAATCCGTTGCGGCACGTTCCGTCGTCGCCCGTCAAATCCGCACAAAACGAAGAACGACGGAGGGTCGTCGGGCCGTGTTCGTTTGGCCCGCACCCTCCGCGTTGGAGATAAACGGGAGAATTTTTATTCCACACAGGAAACAACAATTTTAATAAGTTTAAAATTGTTCACAATCCGGTTCTTTAATTTTTTTAAAGAATGTTCACAGGAATATAAGGAGGGGTATTTCCAAAATATAAAATCCCTACCTCGTTGGTCGTCGCGCATGAGCGTTCTTCGCGGAATTTGCTCGTCGCGGAAGGTGAAGATCGTCGCATCGTCGCGGAAGGGCGTCGCGTCGTCGCGGAACACGGCGTTGAGTCGGCGAACTCAACGCACCATGAAACAGCAGATTTAATTTAATTAATTAAATCCGTGTTTTGGTAAAGAACCACGAAGGAGATAAAAAGGAAGGTCTTAGACTCTTACCTCAAGCAGCCGATCGAAGATCCGTCGTGGAGGAAGAGACGTCGCAGAAGAACGTGGTCGGCGTCCCGGATCATGGCGTCGTGTCGTCGATTTCTGGGTTCGGCGTTCTTCGCGTTCTTCGCGTTCTTCGCGAAGGAGGATGAAGGTTCAAGGATCCTCTCTCAACGAGTAATCCTCCAAAAGAAATGAGAGGTTGGTCTTATTTTATTATTATGCCAACAAACGAAAACGGGTAAGAAACGACCCATTAATTCGTTGAATTAATTCAACGAAAGAAACAGCTCATTTAATTTATGAAATAAACCGCCCAATTAAATGTTCTGTTAAGAATTTAGAAAACGCGTCAGTTGACTTTCATAATGACGGGTTTTCGCGGGTGCGTTACTTAGCGGAAAGAAACGGCGGGGCTCGTGCAGGCCCCACCTCAAAAATATCCTACCGAGGGGGTAGGATATTTTCTGGATAGCATCCTATCCAGATCAACTCAGTTTAAGCCGCTTTTAAGTGGCTTCAAGTGGCTTCCAAGTGGCTTAAGTGAAATAAAATAAAGTTGTCGAAAAATTATTTTATTTCTTAACTTTAAGCCCGAAAATTAAAAACCACACCCGAGCAAACGCAACTCCTGAAGAGGCGTTTCTAAGAGAATATCGGCGCTGCGATTTCATCGGTGCCCTCAGAATTCGATTCCGGGCACCGGTTAAAAATTTAGAAAAACCCGCTCGTTCGTTCACTGAACGTACCCGAGCCAAACTTCGAAAAATGATTCTGGGCACACCGGGCCTCGGAATCAGGTGCCGTCAGAAACTGCGTTCTTGTAAAATTCCAAAGAAAATTAAGAAAAAAAATTCCTTGAATTTTACGGGTCTTTACATTACTCCCACCACAGGGCTTTACGTCCCCGTAAAGCTTCACCACAAACTAGGGATACAAAGGCGGTACTGAGCATGCATCTGAGCCTCCCGCTCCCAAGTGCTCTCTTGGAGGTTCTCGTGCTACTATCTGAAGCGCACTAGAGGAATCGATCATCCACGTAGGACCTGCTCCTGTCGATCCTCAATCTCTATTGGGACCTCCGAAAACGTCACCCCATCATCAAAGACCAGCTCCCCATGGTCAAAGATTTGCGTCGGGTCGTGCACGTATCTTCTCAGCTGAGATACGTGGAAGACGTCGTGCACCTGGTGCAACTTAGGTGGCAGAGCCAGGCGATAAGCCACCTCGCCAATCCTACTGAGGACCTAGAAAGGCCCGATGAAGCATGGAGAAAACTTGCCGCCCCGGCCAAATCTCCGTAAACCACGTCGAGGTGAGACCCGCAAGAAGACTTGGTCGCCATCCTCGAACTCTAGTGGCCTCCGCCTCCTGTCAGCATATGACTTATGTCGTCTCTGAGCTGTACTCATCCGCCCCTGGATGACCTGGACCATCTCAGGTCCCACAATAGCTACAAGATTTCTTCTTTGCCGATAAGAGAAATATGGTCCCATCCCCTGGATGAACCACATTCTTTTGCCTAATACAGTCAATCCCGACATGGATGGTACTAATCCATACCAAGGATGACGTCGTAAGGCATCGACGCTACTACCAAGAGATCCAACCGTTACTCTCGCCTCAAGGGTTGAGTCACACTGTCGGCATCAGTGTGTGGTAACTGGGTCTCCTCTAGTAGATGTCCTACAAGTGAGGGTCAAGTCAACAGTCTAAACTGGAACCTCTTAGTAACAACGCAAAAGAGGACAGGAAGGAAACATCACAAAGGTAAGTGTCTTTTATTATTGCAGCACATATTACAAGGATGCTACACAACAGCAACAAGGAACTAGAAGTACAAAAGACGTATCCACTAGTTCCGCTCCTGTCCAACTGCTCCCAGATCTCCACAATTGAAGGCCTCAGCTGCCTGAATCTGAGCTCTCCCATGTCCACCAACTCCGTGCGGTCAGGGCGGACCTCCTGGTGGTGGTGGTGGCAACTCCCCGAAGCGTCGTCCACCTCCAGCTACACGGCCAGCTCCTCTGCCATGGCCGCCTGCTCCTTGCTGTCCGTCCTGATCGAACCTCTGCCTCTACCTGGGAGGTTCTTCACTTAACTGTTGATCATCAGCATGGCGGGTCGGACAGTCACGAGCCATGTGACCAATCCCGCCACAGGAGTAACACTTCCCACTCTCAGCACGCCTGGATCTGACTCCACCCCGGCTCCCCCCGCACAACTGGGCCTGAGTCGTGGAGTCGGCCACCAGTAGGTCTGGCCCTCTTGGACCTCTGCGTCATCTATCTACTACCTGCTGCAGAAGACTCTGCCGCATGATGGCTAGTAGTGGGTCCTGCTGCTGGAGACTGCTCAGCAAGGAAACTCTCCACTAAGAGGGATCTCTCCAGCACCCCTGTTTGCGTCGGAATGCTGAGTGGAACTACAGAAGCTCTAATCTCTCTCTTGAGTCCCTGCTCGAAGGTTCGGGCCCTGAAGAACGGGTCCCGTACCATATCTGTAGAGTAGCGCGAGAGGTCCGTAAATCTCGCCGAGTACTGGGCCACTGTCATGCTGCCCTGCCGCAGCTAGAGTAGCTCCTGTATATGCACCGCTCGAAGGGTGGATGGTACAAACTCTGCCCGGAACAGGCTCTCGAAGTCTGCCCATAGAAGTGATGCCTCGTCGTGCACCTGGAGCATCAAGCTCCACCATCGGCCTGCTGCTGCGTACAGTAGGCTCGCTGCGAGGATTACCATAAGGTCTTCTGGTATCCTCAATAGCCTGAAAACTCCCACCACAGCCTCCAGCCAATCCTCAGCCACCTGTGGGTCCATCTCTCCCCGGAACCTGGGTGACCTATGGCGCTGGAACTCGTGCAGTGCGCTCAAGCGACGTGCATTGTCAGCGGCTGGAAGCATCGGTGGCTCGGCGGGTAGAGGTACTTTCGGTGCCTCAGCTGTCAAGGGGCCCTGCACCGAGGCCTCGTCGCTGGGCGGGTTGTCGCCACGTTCAACCCTCAGAACCCTAGCTGGTCGTCCGCGGGGAGGCATCCTGAAAGAAACAACGTGATACAGTCAAACGATAAGAACCTGGTGAGCTGACCTGGTTTGAGCTGACTTTTAAAAACTGCTGGAAACACACACGCAATCAGTGTCTTCGTGCATTAAGTCGGAAATCGGAAGTCAGGGTCCTGGTGTACGGATACGTCGGCCGCCGCACCAACACTGGACTCCCTGGACCGATAACCACACTCAATACGCTAAACACTATTGATTCACATAGAAGAAAGATCAGAGTTTGCGGTAGAACCGACCACCTCTGATACCAATCTGTCACGACCCGTCCTTGGGGCCCGTGCTGTGACTACCCCAAGCCCGCCTTCCAAAGGCCAGGGGCTGGCGACTAGCACCAAGGCATAAATCCCAACAAAAAGGGAAGGCATTGCCTTTGAAAAGTAAACAAGCACCACAGAGTAAGCAAGCGAAAAAGTATACACTAAGTGAAAACGGTACAAGATGTGCTGAAAGTAAAAGGGGCCGGAAATACAAGCCCAACTGTAAAGTACAAGAAAAAGACAAAACGGCAGGAAGGTGTCAAGCTGCTCCTGGATCATCCTCTAGAGTCCCTACCTGAAGGGTAGGTACAGTTGGCCACCTCAGCTCCGGGTACCGTATCGTCGTAACGTCCACCTCCGGGTACCATCTCGTCATCACGTCCACCTCCGGGTATCATCTCGTCGTGAGGTCCACCTCCGGTTACCATCTCGCTCAGGAAGCGTCAGCCTCGACCAGCGCTGTCTGTCGTCTGCAACCAACACAACGAAGTGCGGGCATAACCCGTGCAGGGGTGAGTATAAGCTACTCAGTAGGGACCCCGAGACCCCCAAGGGTCTCCCGAAATCCACAAAGGATAATCCACAAAGGAAAGATACAATCACGAAGTAACATCTGACATGGCTTAGGTATATGCCCATACATATACCTAAGTCGTCAATTCCCGTTCGGCTCCAACGTCCGAGCCCAAGCACAACCCAGTCCACACAGGAAAGCAAAACGTATACCCACATAGGATAGCTCAACACAATCCACAAAGGAGAGTAAACAGTAAATCCACACAGGATAGTTCAACACAATCCACAAAGGAGAGTAAACAGTAAATCCACACAGGATAGTTCAACACCATCCACAAAGGAAAGAAATGTAATCCACACAGGGAAACTCAACAAAATCCACAAAGGATTGAAAAACGTAATCCACACAGGAAAACTCAACAGAATCCACAAAGGATAGCAAAACGTAATCCACACAGGAAAACTCAACAGAATCCACAAAGGATAGCAAAACGTAATCCACACAGGAAAAATCAACAGATAATTCTCACAGGTATATGCCCATACATATACCGAAATTATCAGGCAACCCATCTCAATCAATAGGAAACACAAGGATCAATGACTCAGCTCAAACCAGGATTTTTATTATCGAAACCGTAACTGCTGAAGAGCCCCGTCTCTGAAGTGTACAGTGGTCCTGTCACGACTCCGAGGTACTACTCACTAACCTAAGACTGCTGAGGTACTCCTCCTGTCGAGTACTGCGGGTCTTCTTCCAACTACCGGGCACTCCATCCGCTGAGGGTCTGCTTCCAAATATCGGGCGCTCACCCAAATAGCCTACAGAGGTACTCCTCCAGTCGAGTACCGCGGGTCTGCTGCCAACTACCAGGCGCTCCGTCTGCCGTGGGTCTGTCGCCGAATACTGGGCGCTCCGTCCACTGGGCTAGTCAACTCACTCCAAGTCGAGTCGGTCAAGCAGTCGTCAGGTCCCAGCTAGTTACACGGTCTCTGCACTCCGTACACTCGACTCCAGCATCGCGGGTCTGCCGCTACAACCAAGCTCTCCACTGCCAAGGATCTGCTGCTACAACCAAGCGCACCATCTCTATCAAACACCGCGGGTCTGCCACTACAACCAAGCGCTCCACTGCCAAGGATCTGCTGCTACAACCAAGCGCACCATCTCTATCAAACACCGTGGGTCTGCCGCTACAACCAAGCGCTCCACTGCCAAGGATATGCTGCTACTCCGCTAGCTCGTCACTGGGAGGGTCCGCCCCACGAGCTACAGGTCGATACTCCAAGTATCAAAAAGTCCCATGAAGAAGTATCACAAAGGACTGCCTCGTCATAGGGGTCTCAACGCAATAGACGGCGCGTCAATTGGACGCCCGGTCTGTGAGTTATTAGTCTTTTCATCCTAGGGGCCCGGTTGGTTTCGTGAGCGAACCAATCCCGGCCATATCTCAACTATACCCCGAACTCTCCCAGGGTACACCCATAGGGACCGTTTCTCAACGAGATCACCAACGCCGCCGACGGTTCGTCAAACGGACGTCATGTCTGAAAGGTATCATCTTTTCCGTTCCAGGGGCCCGGTTGGATTTCGGTACGATCTAACCCGGCCAAAATCCAACTGCGTCTAAAACTCGGGCGGAGTATGCCAAAAGTTCCGTATTGTCAAGAGGAACTCAACGCAACAGACGGCGCGTCAATCGGACGCCCGGTCTGGAAGTTATTGGCTTTTTCGTTCCAAGGGTCCGGTTGGTTTTCGTGAGCGAACCAACCCGACCGCACTCCGACGGCATCCAAACCTCGAGCGGAGTAAGCCAAAAGATCCGTATCACTTAGAGGAATTTAACGACATAGACGGCGCGTCAATCGGAGGCCCGGTCTGTTATTTATTGGCCTTTCCGTCTCACACCCACCCTAGGAAACTTCCCAGGAGGTCACCCATCCTGATCACTACTCTAGGCCAATCACGCTTAACTATGGAGTTTTAACCACGTAGGCTCCCGAAAAGGAAGGTGCACCTTGAGTATAGTATACCGAAACGACCTTCTCGATCCAAGTATCGCGTTGCCGCTGACGGCGAGTCGTTTGGAGGACCGTAGCCCAAGATACAGGCATTTGACCGAAAGTGGCCCGAAACTGGGGGTCTGGGCCCGGGCCGACCCGGCCCGACCCCCCCTTGGGTCGGCCAAACCGGGTCAACCCAGTCCGACCAGGGCCGACCCGGTCGGACCGGTCTGGCTCGGCCAGCGCGGCCCGGCTCGGCCGAGCGGCCGAGTGGCCGAGTGGCCGACGCGGGGGGAGTCGCCGCCCCGCGTGACACCCCCGCAGCACCCGCGGGGGGTCGGCCAGGCGACCGGATGCGGCTGAAGCCGCGTCCCGGGTGACGCGGGGGGGTGGGGGGGCGGAGCCGCCGCCCCCACGTGACACTCACGGGACACCCGCGGGGTGTCTCCCTGGCGCCGGACGCGGCTTCAGCTGCATCCCGCGAGCGCCGCCGCTGCGGCCGGTGCCGCGGCGGTCTCGTCCGGCGGCGCGCAGGGCGCCGCCGCCGGAGTCGCTCCGGTGGCCCATTTTTCTTCCCGTCTGCGCCGTTGCTCCTCCCGGGACTTGTTCTTCACGGCGGTATCGTCAAACATCCGTTGCGGCACGTTCCGTCATCACCCGTCAAATCCGCACAAAACGAAGAACGACGGAGGGTCGTCGGGCCGTGTTCGTTTGGCCCGCACCCTCCGCGTTGGAGATAAACAAACGGGAGAATTTTTATTCCACACAGGAAACAACAATTTTAATAAGTTTAAAATTGGTCAAAATCCGGTTCTTTAATTTTTTTAAAGAATGTTCACGGGAATGTAAGGAGGGGTATTTCCAAAATATAAAATCCCTACCTCGTTGGTCGTCGCGCGTGAGCGTTCTTCGCGGAATTTGTTCGTCGCGGAAGGTGGAGATCGTCGCGTCGTCGCGGAAGGGCGTCGCGTCGTCGCGGAACACGGCGTTGAGTCGGCGAACTCAACGCACCATGAAACAGCAGATTTAATTTAATTAATTAAATCCGTGTTTTGGTAAAGAACCACGATGGAGATAAAAAAGGAAGGTCCGAGACTCTTACCTCAAGCAGTTGATCGAAGATCCATCGCGGAGGAAGAGACGTCGCAGAAGAACGTTGTCGGCGTCGCGGATCACGGCGTCGCGTCGTCGATTTTCTGGTTCAGCATTCTTCGCGTTCTTCGCGTTCTTCGCGTTCTTCGCGTTCTTCGCGTTCTTCGCGTTCTTCGTGAAGGAGGATGAAGGTTTAAGGATCCTCTCTCAACGAGTTATCATCCAAAAGAAATGAGAGGTTGGTCTTATTTTATTATTATGCCAACAAACGAAAACGGGTAAGAAATGACCCATTAATTCGTTGAATTAATTCAACAAAAGAAACGGCTCATTTAATTTACCAAATAAACCGCCCAATTAAATGGTCTGTTAAGAATTTAGAAAACGCGTCAGTTGACTTTCATAATGACGGGTTTTCGCAGGTGCGTTACTTAGCGGAAAGAAACGGCGGGGCTCGTGCAGGCCCCACCTCACAAATATCCTACCGAGGGGGTAGGATATTTTCTGGATAGCATCCTATCCGGATCAACTTAGTTTAAGCCGCTTTTAAGTGGCTTCAAGTGGCTTCCAAGTGACTTAAGTGAAATAAAATAAAGTTGTCGAAAAATTATTTTATTTCTTAACTTTAAGCCCGAAAATTAAAAACCACACCTGAGCAAACGCACCTCCGGAAGAGGCGTTTCTAAGCGAATACCGGCGCTGCGATTTCATCGGTGCCCTCAGAATTCGATTCCGGGCACCGATTCAAAAGTTAGAAAAACCCGCTCGTCCGTTCATTGAACGTACCTGAGCCAAATTTCGAAAAATGATTCTGGGCACACCGGGCCTCGGAATCAGGCGCCGTCAGAAACTGCGTTCTTGTAAAATTCCAAAGAAAATTAAGAAAAAAAATTTCCTTGAATTTTACGGGTCTTTACACATAATAAATAACAACTGCATTAGAATCCATGATAATGTTTAACCATACCAAAGAAATTATAAACCATCACAATGATATCTTGAAGTGTTTCATGGATCAAAATTCTCAACCACATTCATACTATCAGCATATATCACCTGTAATACAAAACCATAATATTTAAGAAAATGAACATGAAATATAATGATCATAAATATGTTTATAATTTTTCACAGAACATTTTTATATCAATACAAAAAAAATGACAAATTATCCAAAAACAAATTATAATAAATCATATTAAATTTTAGCTCAAAATAAATGATATATCATCCCACATTCAAAGAATTAAATGATATAAAAATTATTTGGGAAATTAATCCTTCAAACTCACCGAAAACACATTAATAACTTAAAAATATCTATTTAAGATATGATTAAACTCTCATAAATTTAAATGGATGAGTTTATAACAATCTATAAGTCTACATGTCTCATTTTCTATCACTATGCAGCTAATTTTACAAAAATGATAATGCCATATACAACTCACCACCCAAACCTAACAAACCATTTCCTAATATACCTATCCTAGTAAATTAGATATAGTTGTATATTCATTTATTAGAATTTAATTAGTGTAAACATAAAACAAAATCATGAATTCCCACCAAGAAATTCTCTAGTATGAGAGTATAAAATCAATAATATCCACTAAAAACAAGAGCCAAATATTTTAAATTTACTCCAAATAATGCATCAACCTCTAACTTATCATAATTATAACATTCTATCATTTATTCTACCCCAAATATCAATGATACACTATAAAAAATGTAAAAAATCATAATTTCAATTTAATTGAAACCAAACATGCCTTAATTACTATCAAAAATATCATTAGGGATGATATTGAGGGTGTTTTAACCAATATAAAAAATCATAATTGAAAGTCACAAACTTTTTTAATGAGTTGAACTCAAAACTAATGTAGAGGATTTTGAGAAAACAAAGTGGGTGAATGAAATGAATGAAAAGATAAATCTAATAGAGAATAATTATATACAATAACGTATTCCAAAAATAAAATAGAAAAATATCATTGGCGTAAAATTTGGTTTTTGAAACAGACTCAAGGAAAAAGGATAGGATTCTTGGAACAAATATTTTCTTGTTTGAAAATTATATTCACAAGTGAAAGAATATAATTTTATGATACATTTTTTCTCATTACAAGTATGGACATAATAAGAAATATTATTTCAATTACATCCCACAGAAAGTAAAATAATTTTCAAAATTGATAGTAAAGAAACCTTTTTGTATGAGGATCATGATATGAAAGAGTATATTGAGTAAATAGAAGGGTTTGTGGTTGATAATGTTTGTAATAAATTTTAAAAATTGAAGAAAGATTTTTAGGGGTTGAAAGATACCCCAAAATCCTAGTATTAAAAAATGTACTCCTATATTACGAGTATAGAATTTAAGAAAGAAAAGGTGTAAAGTAACCTTTATGTAATGAAAAACCACACTTAAGGATATGTATAATATATTTTAACCAATTAAGGGCACAAAATTGAATCAATAAATTATAAATTGATTACCATAATATAATTATTGAAACAAATTAATACTTATATTATAGTAATCAATTTATTCAATTAATTCTCTTATTAAATAATTTTTTATACAACATGGTAGATATTATATCATCAATAATTTTTCTTCTTTTTAACAAGTAAAATTTTTATTCTTTCAATATCATTGACAAACTCTTTACTTTCTTAAACAAACTTTTTATCTAACTTATCAAATTGAAAGGTATTATTAAGAGAGGAATTTTATTTTCTCAACATGATTATTCCCTAAGATGCATATTTATTTCCATAACCAATACATTATCCTTTTTATATTCACCTTTAAAATTTTAAAATACTAAAAATATGTTTTCATTTATCCTAATAAAACCTCTACTAGGATTTATATGGTGTTATTTTATATATTTCAAAAATAAATCTATGCATGTTTTACTGTGATTTCTTGGAAATCCTAGGTTATTTTCTTGGTTTTGAACCCCTGACGCATGTTTTTAAAGACTTTCATATCTTTAAAAAAATGTTTATTCATTCATTACAAGAACATTTCATGTAAAATTGATGTACCTTCTACTCGTACACATTAAAAAATAATTAAAATATAGTTTTTTAATGAAATCATGTCAATATGACATTATATTCTAGGATTTTGACCATTATATGCATGTTTTAGATATTTAAAACACTAATAATGGTTTTCCTACCATCCCAAGAAAAACTTTACTTGGATTGATTTTATTCAATCAATATATTTTAAAAATCAATATACGGTTGTTTTATTATGATTTCATGACAATATAAGGATGTTTTCTTGGTTTAGACAATTTGAGGCATATTTTCAAAGACATTCATGTCTTTTAAAAGTTCTTATTCATTAATTCCAAGAACATTTCATGTCGTTTTGACACATTTTAAGCTCATACACGTCAAAAATAATTCAAATAGATTTTTCTTATGCTTTTACATCTTTCCGGGGACATTTTATATGGTTTTGATTGTTTCATGCATGTTTAAGAGTTTTAAAAAACTAAAAATATGTTTTTTATTCATCTTGAGAAAAACATAACTCACACTGACATGGTTTTAATGCCTACATTTCAAAAATAAATCTATAGTATTTTCGATATGATTTTATGATAATTTGAGATCATTTTCTTGGTTTTGACCCTTAGACGCATGTTTTTAAAGACTTTGATATTTTTTAAAATTGTATAGTTATTCATTTTGAACCCAACACACATCATATTAATGATCCATTTACTATTACACATTAAAAATAATTCAAAGACAATTTTACTATGATTACACATAAATATGAGATCATTTTCTATGATTTTTACTATTACATGCATGTTTTAGAGTTTAAAAACACTAAAAATGTGTTTTTAGTCATCCTAACCAAACCATAACTCATATTGATTTGGATTCATTTTATACATTTTATAAATAAATTTAATATTATCATATTATGATTTTGTGACAATCCAAGTTTTTTTTCTTGGTTTTGACCCCCCTTACGCATGTTTTAAAGACTTTTATATCTTTAAAAATTGCTTATTTATTAATTCTGAGCGAACCACATGTCGTATTAACATGAAATATACTCCCACACATCCAAAATAATTCATATATAGTTTACTATTATTTCACATTAGTTTAATGTTTTTTTTCTATCTTTTAAATAGTTACACATACTTTTTAGAGTTTTAAAACACTAAAAATGTGTTTTCGACTATCCCGAGAAAACCTCAACTCGTATTGATGTGGTGTCAGTTCATATATTTTAAAAATCAAAATATGGTTGTTTTCATATTATTTCACAACAATATAAGGTAATTTTCTTGGTTTAACCTCTTGAAGCATGTTTTTAATGACTATTGTATCTTTAAAACTGCTTATTTTTCCATTTCGAGCTCACCGTACTTTTTATTAAGGCGTCGTATCCTTATACATGTCACAAATAATTCAAAGATAATTTCACTATGATTTCACATCATTATAATGTCTTTTTCTAGGGTTTTAATCGTTACACACAAGTTTTAAAGTTTTAAAACACTAAAAATATGCTTTCGATCATCCCAACCAAACCAAAACTCGTATTTATGGGACATTAGTTCTTAAATTTGAAAAAATAAAAAAATGTTATCCTATTATTTCATAGAAATTTGATGTCATTTGGCTTGTTTTGACCCCCTAACGCACATTTTAAAGACTGATATATTTAAAAATTACTTATTTAGTCATTCCAAGAACACCACATATTGTATTAACATTTCATATTCTTATATGGAGGAAAAATAATTAAAGATATTTTTTCAATGATTTTACATCATTCCCATGTCATTTTATAGGGTTTTGAATATTACATACACGTTTTAGAGTTTTAAAACACTACAAATGTGTTTTTGATCATACTAAGAAAATCTCAACTCATATTGATATAATGTTAGTTTCTATAATTTAAAAATCAATCTATGGTGGTTTTTATATGATTTCTTTGCAATAAAAAAGTAATTTTCTTGGTTTTTCACCCTCTGATGCACATTTTTAAAGACTTTGATATCTATTAAAATTTATTATTTAGTCATTATGAGAACATTTCATGTTTTATTAATGTTTCTTATATTCCTACAAACCAACAATAATGCAATGATTATTTTTCTATGATTTCACATCAATTTGAGATCTTTTTTTTTGGTTGTGACTGTTACACGCACATTTTAGAGTTTTAAAACACTAAAAATGTGTTTTTGATCGTCCTAAGAAAACCAAAACTTGTATTGATGTGTATTTAGTTCCTACATTTACAAAATAAATATAATATTTTTTGTAAAATTATTTTATGGTAATATGTGTTTTTTCTTGGTTTTGACCCTCTAATGCATGTTTTTAAAGACTTATATTTCTTAAAATCTTCTTATTCAATCATTTTGAGCACACCACACACTAGATTGATGTGAAGACTACTACTACACATCAAAAATAATCAAAATAAAGTTTTTATATTATTTCATGACATTCCAATATCATTTTATTTGGTTTTAACTATTGCATGTATGTTTTAGAGTTTCAAAATACTAAAAATGCATTTTTGGTCATAAAAAAAACCTTAACTCAAGTTGACATGGATTCAATTCCTACATTTCAAAAATAAATCTATGATTTTTATCCTATTATTTCATGAAAATTTTAGGTATTTTTCTTCATTTTGACCCCTTGAACCATGTTTTTAAAGACATTTGTATCTTTAAAAATTTCTTATTTATTCATTATGAACACATTATAGTTTCTATTAAGGAATTGTTTGAAGAACCCAATAATTTTCATACATAAATATTACATATTTTTAAATTTAAATCCAATATATTTTATAAATACATTCTCAATGATCATAAAGGTTTAGTGTCCTTAGAGTCTAGATACACAATCTACTTATTTATTGAAAGATCTTCAACATCTCCCAAAAATGTCTTCCCACATAGTACTCTTCCTAGGAATACCCTACTTAAAAACTTTCTTCATAACCTGGGGAAATGAAACATAAGAAAGTGTGAGCTCAAATTATCAGTATGGGTTATATAAAACAGAAGATATCTTAAATAAATAAGGCATAATCAATATGTAAATGTAAATAACTGAAAACACATTTCATTTAATCAATAACTCGAGTACTAAGAATAATATGGTAGGAATAAATGATGATCTAATAATAACATATTAATAATCACATGATATGGAAACATATCCATAGATATCATTACTATTAAAATAATCACATGAACATAAATAACTGGGTTCATAAGGTTGGAATGAAGAATGCGAGACATCTGAAAATTACCATCAAGACCTTATGCCAAGACATATAAAAATGAAATCAAGGCCTCATGCCAAGACATATATATAAATGGGTAAGGACCCAGCCAAATACGTAATCTATTTTGTCTCTTGAGACCTACTAATGCATCGAGGGTCTATATAATTCTAGGCTATACCCGTCACTTAATAATTATAATACATTAATCATATAAATAACAATACAACTTAATCAACATACCTTATTTAAAAACTATTCTTATAAGAAAAACTATCATATGAAATGTCAATACTTTACCTAGTCAAACTAGTCATAAACTTTCCAGAAAAATAATATATATGGTATCATTGAAAAATATACCTAGTGGAAAATAAAAGGGTTTTTGTTGATGATTAATGGAAATACCATAAAGAGGTTATTAAAAACATTATTGATTAAAATAACTTTTTCACTTTTAAATACACTTTTAAAAAATAAAAAATTCTATAGTATTAGGGAAAATTTTGAAAAATCCATGTAAACTTATAAAGTAAGCTTCAAAACATTAAGTGGTCATGATGTTGGTAAACTATCTTCATGGAATATAAGTTAAAAACATTTTGTTCCCACTTTTGTAAGAAAAGTCGAAAAGTATCTTGTTCAAAAATGATAGGAATATTCCTTTTAAACCATTTTTTAAAAATAAAACATGGTTAAAATATATTTAATAAATACTTGGATAATAATAAAAATATTCTTTAAAATATTTTAAGGAAACTGTCGACATGGAACAAAACTATTCCTGACTGAGTAGAAAAACAAAGTTGGTCTTCCATAAAACATTATTTCGGTCATTTGAGTACTTAAAAAGAAGGAAATAAAATGAAAACTTGTAATATTATAAATTAAATATAGGATAATAAAATAGTTTGTGTTTAAGATAGAAATATCAAATAATTTCTCTAATGGATACTTAAACATAAATAATCCTGAATAATGATGAGATTGTGAAATAAACCCTTACATTAGGTCTAACTTCATTTATACTTGTTCAAAAATCCTATATAATAAACATATATTTATTATACATATATTATAGAACCATAATAATATATATCATACCATATATTATTTACTTATAATATTTTATCACTCGTTTATAAACAATTCTTTGTTAAAATCATTGTTCTAGGTTTAAACTACTTTATTTTTCATGTATGTTTTGGTTTAGTAGTTTAGTTCCATGTATTTTGATCATGGTTACATCATATATAGAATTTTAATCATTATATAAATATCAAAAATATTAATTATATATTTATTTAGAGATATCCCTAAAAGATATAGATAGAAAAATGAATTACATTGTTCATGAAGAGGGTAGGTCATACATATGCATGAATGTTGTTTTCACATTTTTGAATAATGGAAAAAAAGAAATTTAAATAATAATTAACCATTCTAGAATAATTTTAATATCCTATATATCATATATATCATAAATATTTATTAAATTTATCCTTATTACCATCCATGTAAAGCGAAAATGAAAAACGAATAACATCGCTTTCTAGAGGTGGTAGTCCACATGTACGCACGAGAAACGTTATTGTTTTCAAATAGATTGGAATTTGAGAAGGAATATATGATATTATAATTAAAGAATAAAAATTATTTCATAAATATCATATAATTTCATTAGTTCTGTCCTTATAACCACAAAAATGTAGTAGTGAAAAAAGAATTACACTGTTACGTGGAGATGGTAGTCGTACATACGCACGAGCGATTCACTTTTCATATGATGAAAAAGATATAGAAAATGGTTGTAACGTAATCATAAGAACATATAATTATATTTATTATACTTGATTTATAATTTTATGTAGGTTACAACATATTTATATAAAGTTAAAGAAGGAATAAATATGAAATATTTGGTAAATATGATTACCACTTTTTCAAAATAGCTCCTTTAGAACATCTATTAAGAGACCTAGGGTTTCTATTTTAGGAATATTAGCACCTCCATAACATAGAAAATGATTATTAAAAGAGGTTTTATAGAGTTTTTTTGAGATAAGTGGCTCTATTTTGTGTATATAATATAGGATAGTTGGTTTCTTTTTATAGTGAGTGAAAGGACACACATGAAATTAATAAAAAAATATAATAAAATCTTTTTCATGTGAAAGTAGAATAATTTGGCCATAATTTCAAAAATAAGATATGAGATATCTGAAATACCATTAATAAATAAAAATTGTATAGGTTTAAGTGGTATTTTAAACCTTAACTTTTGGTTTAACCCCTTAATTAACATATTTTAACCTCAATCATAGTAATGTCTTTTCAATATTAAAGGGTTATGATTTTACTTATAAGGTGAAAAATATCTCATAAATGGAAAATAGATGAAATTTAATACCATATATTATCCATCTTGACCTATTTCAATATTTTTATGATTTTTAAATAATTTATCGAAATATTATTTTAATAAAATATCATTAATTTCATTTTTTGACACTATTCGATTAATTTGACTTTAAATACAACAAGAAAAAGGTGGAATTAGAGTGTAATAATTTCACATGTATATAATATTTCATATTTAAAAAATTTAATTCAATAATTCATCCAAATTTTATTAATTTTAATATTTTAAAAATCATTTATTTTATTTTTCATTTAATTGAATAAATAATGTGTCAGCATTGCACAAGAATTTAGGGTAATAATTTTATCAATAAAAAATAAGTTAAATTAATATGGTAAATACAATTAATTTATATTTCAAATAAAATATTTTAACCAAATATAACCTCTTTTTTCTCTTTTAATAAGATATCATAAATATTAATGTCAAGAATGTGGCATTTTTTAATTTAACGCTTACTTAAATTAATATAACGGTCATAATAAAAGGAATTAGGGACCAAATGGACATATATTCAAGACAATTATGGAAATGGCTTAAACTCATCCATCAAATAGGATAAATTAAAGCATTAAAGAATTTTTAATGCCTTATCCCAAAGTTTGAGTCTAATTTTACCTATTTTATGCTTATTGAGGTGACAAAAATTTATTATGGTTACTACTCATACCGAACAAAAATAAAAGGGACATATTTTAAAAAATTTGTACCTCAATATTATAAATATTTTATTAATTTTTCAATATTAAATATCTATAATTAGAAAAATTTTATTTAAGATAAAAACACAAAATGCAATGAAAAATATTTTTTCAGAAAAAAATTCCTTTTTTAAGTATAAAAATTTTTTATAAAAAATTTAACCACAAAATTATTTCCAATTAGCTTTACTATATTATTCATAATATAAGAGAACTGATTTTATTTTTAACCCATTTTAAAATAAAATGGATCTTTTTACATGCTTGAAATAAAAATACAGTTTTCAATAAAAAACAATATTTTCACTATTCACTGGAAAATCAACCTTTTCATACTAATATAAAAAATTCACCTTAAGATAATTCTGATATTATGATTTAAAAAAATTATTTAATTTTATCAAATACATTTTCAAAAAGTTTCAAAAATTAAATATAATATTTTATCACAATAAGAAATAAAAATCATATTTGAAGGAAACATATTTTTAAAGAATAATATGACTTAAAAATGAATGCTTATTTCTTAAGTTTTAACCAAAAAATTATTGTGTAGGAAATTTATACTTATTTCATAATTTTTTTATTCTTATCCATACCCACCAATTGAATGGAAAAATTATAATGGTCATATTTAAATAATAATATTTTGTGGTTTGTTTGAGCTCAGTGTTTTGTGTCATATACGCTATCAAAAATAATGTTTTTATTTTAAAATTAGGGGGTGTTTCATTCTTAGGGTGTCATATTAAATAAATTTAATCCTTACAATTTTTACTTGTGATTAGTAATCAAGGGTTTTCCATTTGAAAATTTCTTTGTGGAAAACCCCATATTGTAAAAAGGGTTAATAAAACTTCCTCTAAAAAAGAGGGAAAGGGAAATATAAAGGACATCTAGAATAAGAAAAAAAACTAGGTTTCCAAATGTGATAACATTAGTGGAAAGTGAAAATATGGACATATATGATAAAAATAATTCCCAAAGACTAATATAGAGTGATATAGAACATGGTTGGGAGAAATATAACAACCATAAAATCATAAATATATGATGGTTAAAGAGACCATAGATTCATCAGAAATTATGGTAAAAGCATAACATTTTATTTCAAGATCAATTTCCTAAATTTGAGGGATTATTTTACAATAAAGATATATGAAATTATAAAATATACTTACTTTATTTCTTTCCATTTCATAAGCATAATTCCATTCATTAGTTGTGATTCAATCAATTTACACTTCATTTCTTACTCCAAAAAATGAATATTCAAGATGAATTTTTTATGATTGAAGCACAAAAATTAAATTTCAATGGATAATAAGATATATAAAAGAATTAAAATTCATCCCTCCTATCTTAATATATTTACAAAAACCAAATTATTATCACTGGTTATCCAATATGGTAAATCATTTTTTTACCTCAAAAAATAATACCTGAAGTTAAACTTAAACCACTCCATAAGTAGTTAACATTAAAACCCTTCCAAAATATTTATGAAAAAATTAAAAACCCAAAAGTTTTGTGATATCCTTTAAATATAACATAAACCACTTTATCATTAAATTAGTAATCAGTTCCTAGGTCGTTAATACTATCCCATTTACTTTATCAATAATATATTTATTTCAAATAAACATTCTTATTTTAACATTAGGTGTATATTAAGGGTTATCTTTCACTTGATCATGTGTTTTCCATAAAATATCACCTTATCATTAAATAAATTTTCTACTTCATCAGTATATTTCAATATATTTAAAGTGACCCAAGCCTTTTACACAAATGTTTAGATGATTTTATGCATTCTTATCCATGAAATACAAACCAAGGATCAAAAAGTCTAGTGTCTTTTGAATACTAGGTACATAATTAAAAACCCTAAAACTAAAATAAAACATCATTTTATTAATCTCCATAATTATATACAAACTACCTTTGAGCACCTATAACTACATAGGATAGCCTGGGTAATACATAGACAAAATGGATGAGCTAAAATGACCAAAAAGGGAATCAACATGGGATTGAAACATAGCACCTGAGTTATAAAAGAAGAACATGATAACATAAAAGGAATGGATAATGAATAAACATAAGGAATAATAACATATGGAATATGGAATCATATGATAATAGAAATATTGGAATGTGGAAGCAACATATAACATGACATAAACATGATTCAAAGTTAATTTCTAACACTGTATCACATGGTGGACAAAGTCCCATAATAAATTAGGTTTACTCCCTAATCCAATGATATATCATGAGACTAAAAATTAAACAAGTTTATAATTTAATTAATTAATTAATAAACTCTTGTAAATTTATTTTATTTATTATAATTTTATTAATTTCATTTAGGGTCATTTTTATGAGTTATAAAGTCCAATTTTACCATTCTGGGAGCGTTCGTTTCATGGTTTCATGGTTGGTTTACTTGTAAATAAATATAGAAGTTCTTTTAAAATTGTAATAATTCTCTAGAAGTGAAATTATATAGTATTGATTCACTTAAAAAAGTTTAAATGGTCTCATATATCATTTTTTATATAAGTATTATTCATTTGATAAATCGTTAATGATAAATGTTTAGTTTATTTTGGTGGTTTTTTGATTATCATGAACTTGTTTTAATTTTATTTAATATTATATATATATATTAGTTACAGAATATGAAACAAGTTATAATATAAATATTAAAATTTATTTTAACCATAATAATGGTTTCATTTATAACCTTGAAGGTGGTAGTGGAAAACGAAAACTCATTATCCACAGAGTCGGTAAACCGCCATAATTTGGACAACTGTTTCATTTCTTTGAATAAGAGGAGATGATAAAAGTGTTAGATAGAATATATTCCATTATAAATATAAAATTCTATTATATACATGATACTAGATTTATTATGGTTTTATGGATGAAGTAGGTGATGATGAGGTAGAAAAATGAAATGAAATCTAAATAGATGGTTTGACAAAGTTACCTCTTGAATATCACCTCCTTGAAGAACCCCTTAAGGAACTTAGAATTAATATTTTGTTGAGACTATAATATATTAGACATGGGGAATATTATTGGGAGGTTAATTTGATATAATATTTACAGGATACGATTCTTAGAAGTTGTAAGGAGAAGGGGTGGTGAGGGGTGGTATTTATAGGGGAGAGGGGTGCCTTTTATTATTATATTCATTTATTTATTATTTTAGATCATAACTATCAATAGTGTTGATTACTATGACTAAATACAGTAAATGGTTTTTGGAGATTTTTAACCAATGGTTTATTACATCATCCATGACTCAAAAAATCATGTGTTTGGCTTATAATGTTAAATATCATAAATCATCATATTTCATTATTCACCAAAAATTCAACTATTTTAGAAAAATCCAAAAAAATCTCTCTAACCATTGATTTCAAAAATGGAATCCATTTTTTAAAAATAATTATCTAAATATGAGATATTTAATTTTTTTTAAAAAAACTCATTATTTATTCAAAAAATACTGATTTTAATTTTAAAATCAAGTTCAGTGACCCTTTGAAAAATTAATTAAGGTCACGTAAAATTATCCTATAATTATAATAAAACATGATATTAATTTATGAATTTATTTTTTGAAAATAAATTTTCTTTTAAATCATTATATTAATTATAAAATTTTAAATAAACATTTATGTCTTACAAAAATACCAACACATAATTTATCATTTTTAAAACATTTATTTATATATACCATGATATAAATATATCATATTTTTTTTATAAGATACCTAAATTTTATTTTATACTTTTATAGGTGGGGTCACAATTCTAACAGCTAGATTACTATTCTTAATAGTCAAATTACTATTCCAATGGTCAAATTTATAACGGTCATAAGTTCCTTAATTCCTATAAATACCTTTTATTTAATTCACTTATATTTTCTCTTAAGGTTATATATATACTTTTATATTCAAAATGAATATTTTCATATTAACATTATATTTTATTTTTATAAATTTTATCATGAGTGTGACTATTCTAGTGGATCAATCATTTCCAAATTTTCCCATTTTTTGTTATCTTATTTTCATTTTATTATCCTGCTATAATATTTTGCATATTTATTGGTTTATTTCCTGATTAATATATCATTGTTTTTATTAGGTTATTTATGTGATGTATGTGTTTTATTACATAATTATAATAATGAAATTACATTGATAAAATTATGTGTCATTATAATATTCTTTCCAAGAATTAAAGAAAAAATACTGAAGAACAATCCTTAAATGTATCATGATTCTTATAGAAAGAATACCATTGATAAAAATAATTCTACAGCATAATTATTGAATTTCAATACACAAACACTTCAATCATTCCCCTTTCTTCTTAAACCATTAACTAGGCTTCATCATTTTATTCCTTAAAACCTCCTTCCTTTCAGGTGTCATTTGTTTTCTCTTCATCATAAATAGTATAACCTTTACTCATACAACCTTATTGGTCCTCTTTTTTATCTTTCTTCTTATGAAATTGATTTTCATAATTCCTATATTTTCTTCATTTAGAATGTTCAACCATTGATCATACCTTAGGTAAACCATTATTCTCATCCATTTCACTAAAAAAACTTTTCATTTTTTTCCTTAAAAAAACTTTCTCTATTTATTTCTTTTCACACCCAAAACATCTTATCATTCCTTTGATACATTTCCCTGGGTTCTTCATTCAACATACTTGACATGTAGGAAACTGAATCTTATTCCCTCCGTGGTCTTTATGAAATTCAATTTTCCTCTTATTGGGTGTATTATGAAACTCACCCAAGTTGAGATTATTAATCATATAATGAGATAGATGATTAGGAATAAATACAAGGTTTCACATTCCAGCTCCCATCTCACCTAGTTTATTATAAGTACAATCATTCCATTATCCATCACATTCTATGTTAACATAATTACTCTCGGTTTCAACCATTAACTAAAACCAAAAACTTGGTGTAAGCATCAAGCTACCAAAATTAGAGTGAATAATCATATATTCCTGAAAATAATTCTTTACATGCCCAAAAGTATGACACCTAGGTCATCATGGTAATAATATATTAAAATACTTTATAATTTTCCATAAATAAAATGTAAATTAACCTAATAATATCCCCTAGGAGTGTAAAAATATGTGTTCAGTAAGGGCACACTCACTATTCACCTGAATGATAGTTGATATATACTTAACCAATTATTTTTTAGGTTATTACCCATATATGCATCTATGAAAAAACCATGTCCACTTGTAGTATCTAGATAGGGATTTATTTCTAGGAAAAACATATAATCTATAACTTACCAAAACTATAGGATGTTAGCCTACACTTAGACTTATCCCTAGGGTTCTCACTAAATTTTTCTAATCCTAATCTCTAAAGATTGATTAAACCTATCCTCTGAAACCAACTAAAGAGACCCAAGATTTTCATACATAAATATTACATATTTTTATATAAATATCCAATATATTTTATATATGCATGCCTAAGTACTGTAAAGGTTTAGTCACCTTAGAGACTAGATACACAATCAAATTATTTCTTGAAAGATCTTCAACATTTCTAACAAATATCTTCCCACATAATAATCTTTATAGACATACCCTACTTAAAAAATTTCTCGATGAAATGGGGAAATAAAACACAAAAAAGGGTGATCATGGATGCTCAATAAGGGTTACAAACAGTGGAATATATCTTGAGTAAATAAGTCATAATCAATATAGTAAGGTAAATAACTGAAAAAAACATGTTATTTAATCAATAACATGATCATTGAGAATAATATGGTATAAATAAATAATGATATAATAATTCCATATAAATAATAAAAGTTCTTGAAACTTATCCATGGATATCATGACTATTAAAATAATCACATGGACATCAATAACTGAATTTATAATGATGTAATGCATAATTTCAGATATCTGAAACTTATCTTCAAGTCCTTATGCCAAGTAGTAATGAAAAATGGGCTCGTGTCGCATGGGATTTGCATATATGGGGTGGATACGGGGTGGGGTGGGCCAAAAAAATTTACCTTTTAGAGTGAGGGCCTATGCAAGCTAAGCCCGCACGGGTGTGGGCTTAGGCGGGTAAGCCCGCGCGGTTGCATGTTAGCCTGCGAGACCGTTTTTTAAGTAAAATATTTTACAATATAATACTTTTTACATATTAATTAACTTAAATAAAATTTATTATTTGATTTAAAATAATATGTCCATCAGAATGTTTTAAATTTGAATAAAAAACATATGATATAAACTATTTTCTCGCTGCATGCAACTAAAATTTCAATCCATTGATTCTGCATGCCTACATGCAACATCAAGTTTCAATGCAGTGATATACCTCCCATATCCCTACTCTATAGACTATTTCCTTGACTCCCTCACCACTCTATACCTGATGTAGTGATGGTCTGACCATTTAGTCATGATATGTTGACTGACCTCCCTCCATTTCTGATGCGTTGACCTTCTAAACTCCCACTACCCAATGCGCTGACTGCCCACCTCCCTCCAGACATGATGTGCTAAAATATCCCCCACCTCCTTTTTCCCTTTCACTGGCCCACTAGTTCATTGTCGACTCCACCCTCCTGACTCACCATCGGCACTGTACTCCGGCTCCCCCCTGATGTGCTAAAAGAGCCCCCCACCTCCCTTATTCCCTTTCACTGGTCCACTTCTTCATTGTTGACTCCACCCTCTCGGCTCTCCATCGGAACCAGACTCCAGCTCTCCCCCCCCCCCCACTTTTATGTCCCCTACCTCGACCTCCCTCATCCCTCTGTTTCCTGGATCTGCCTCCCCCCACCTCGTCACCCCGGTTTCGCCCAAATTTACCCAAGTTATATGGTATAAGTGGTCGCTTGTAGTATGGCTTGGGTTATCGAATCCACAGGGACTGAAGAAGTAACCTTGAGACACTATGATTGGATGTGGTATTGGCTATGAATTGGCCAACTATGGTGTTGATTGATTTGAAGAAATGGTTATTTGATTTAAAGAACAAAACAAACAAAATGACTTGAGTTAAAATAATTAATTAAGATGAGCTGATCCTAGGCTGTCTCTAGGTCTTGATTAGATGTCTTTATTTTTCTTTGAATTTTATATTCATCGGTTCAAGTGGTATCCATTAAATGAAATAATTCTTCAAAATCATTATCTGATTTAATCCATACACAATTTCAAGGATAATCAAAAATTCACTTATAGGATCACTTAAATGATAACTTCAAGTAATTTGATCGTACTAGCACTCAAAATGTGTTTTCATTAAAGTCGTTGAAGACAAAGAAGAAGATAAATCAAAGAAAGGAACTCTTAAAATGAAGAAAAAAAATTAGAGTTTAAGAACATAAAATAAAATTTAATCCAGCCCATGCAACACCCTAGGATCAAACCATAAAATTTTAGACCTCAATTGATGTTATTCTATCAATGGAATCAGGTAGTCGACTTAAAGAAGCAAGATTGATGAAGAAAAAAATATTGAAAAATGAACACTCCACCGTTGTGTGATGAATTCACAAGTACGGGTGTGAATAAATTCACACTTTGATTCAACGGTATCAACATGTGAATAAAAGGAAAATAAAAATTAGAGAAGAAGAAGAATAAAATTTATTAAAATACTAAATGTTAAAGAAAAAAAACTTACATTAGACGAATTGTCTATGCGATTACAAAATGAAAGTGGGAAATTACAATTGAAAGAAATACAATAGATGAAAGAAAAACTTCAATTGAAAGAAAAAATATTAGATGACAATTCCCCTCAACACCAGCTCCTTATATAGGAATATTATAAGACTTAGGTCCACCCCCAAAAAATAAATTCACCCCATAACAATTAAGAGAGTCAAAAGGAGGGTGAAGAATCAAAAGTAAATTGACGTTACAAAGTTGACCACAAAACCATCCAGATTCATCCACTGTTTTGAGGTATGAATTTGTAATGGAAGAAAGCCGAATTCATAGGGGTAGTATAGGAGAAATATTCTCATCCACTTGTCCTCTATGAGTTGTAAATATTTCAGGAAATTTGGAACATCCGTTTTGAGGTTATGGTCGAAATGGTGGGACGACTTTATGTACATTCATGTCAGGCCCACCATTTAAATCACAACTTCAGATCCCTTTATCGTCATGAAAAATTCAGAATTAGATCTGGCCACAGTTGAATAAAATGATCCTAATATTTTTATATTTATACTATAAAAATTTAAACTTCATTGAGATTATTTTGTGGGCCCCACATTTGTTTGATGGGCCTTAGGCCCATTATGCTTTTTTCAGCGAATTTTTGAATTCAGGCGCAAAAATATCTATCTTCCCTTGTGATTCATACATCGGACCTAAAAGATAAAATGTTCCAAATAAAGTGATTAATCATAAACCAAAATATAAAATTAAAATGATGGACAATGTATTTTTCACAAGAAATTTATTGAGTGGGGCCAAATTGACACTTTAAGCATGAATTGCACAATGATCGGAAATGAAGTTCAATTTCTGAATTGGACTAAAATTGATGTTTATGCACTTTTAAACACATTAATATTAAGATATTAACAATGAATATTATCCACTTTCAGTGACTAATCACACCCCCTAACTTGAGTTTTTATAGTCCCGAAAAAAATATATTACAAATATGAAATTTGAACCCCCTTTTCCAAAACATTTTAATACACATTGCTCACCCAAAGACCTCATACCAAAAAAAATTATGAAACCCATAAAAATCATTTAAAACAAGTTAGTTCCATAAGTATATCCCAAGCCCAAGCCCATTCCTTTTTTCAAATTCATCTCCACATTTCATCCAATTTCAATTAAGCATGATAAATTGTTGTGCATCACAAAAGATATGGGGACCATTTTATTGTTCAAAGGGAAAAAAATGGAAGCTCTAGGTGGGAATCACATTAAACCTTAAGATGAGTATCAAAAAAAAATTTGATTTTTTTTTAATTTTTTTTAACCACAATAGATATGAAAAGACTAACTCTGGGCAAGACAACTATGGATTCATGATCCCCAAGTGTCGAGCACCACACATATTTTCAATTCCATGCTCTACAATAGAGATATAAAGCCTAACTCTGGGCAAGACAACTATGGAGTCATGATCCCCAAGTGTCAGATGCGACTGATTTGGACAAAACATTGCTCTATGTGGTCATAATGTTTTTCAATTTTTTTTGTTTTTTTGGTTACTCAAATTAATCTAAAAGTGACCCCAGAAACCTATTCTATAATTAAAGGGACCCAAGAACTCAAATTTACACCCATGATCTAGTAGACGTGCATTGTGGAATTTTTATTAAGAGTATGAAAATGTAAACTTTGAAAAATCACATCGGACAACCGCACTTTCCAAAAACTATGCTCATGAACTTAAACTTGCATTAAAATCAGAATCAAGGCATGCATAATTATTTAATATCCAATTTCAGAGTTTGCAATGTATGTTATCATGTTCAAGGTAATGGAATTTTTCTTTCCATGCATGTTCTTATTAAAAAAATCCTTTTTTATTTCATCTCCTCCCAAAATAGAATAAAATTGTCCCCAATGTTTAAAGAAAACTTAGAAGGGGGTAAAGGAAGATGAGAGGTGTTCTAAAATGAATTATAAACAATAAACATGGAACAAATTCACCTGGTTTTTGAAGTTGAAGTTCATGATTCTCCATATTACTCCTTTGGTCTCTTGGGGAATGTAGGCACCTCCTTGATTGAACATGTATCACCCAAAATAGTCCCTGAAACATAAAAAGAATAACAAACTAGACAAAACAAACAACACAATGATTTATTTAATACCAAGTATCATCATTTTTATGATTTTACCTGTTTTTTTTTAAATCAAACTGATGATACATTGTCTTATTTTAAATTTCTGGGTAAGGTATTACTCAAGGATCACACCACGTGACACGGATGAATATGGTTCTCCCATTTCATACCCATCCTTACTCTTAAAATAAGAATAGTTCAAGAGTCTAATAATTTTTTTTAAACATAAAAAAAATGATTCACAATGATTGGAAACATGAAAAACACGGGTTGCCTCCCGTGCAGCGCTTTTGTTTAACGTCGTTAGCTCGACTTGAAACCCCAACATATCCAATTCCTACTTTAAAAATTTTAACAAACCCATATTTATCCACTTCAACTTGATTAGAATCTTTTCCTTGTATAAATCCATGTTCTAAAATTAATCTGAAGATACAAGGAATGTCATAAATGGTTGATCTAGTTTCATTTTTTGTCTTTCCTAAGATGTCAAGGTTCAATCTAACATTATTTCTTTCATGAGAAGAATGAATGACAAAATTATGGTCGTGGGTATCACCTATGATGTAATTATTGTCTGGGGAAGAAAGGATAATGATTTTGAGTTCTGGTCGATTTCAATTTCCTAATTAAGATTGGAAATTTGAATGAAAGTCAGTTTCTTCTCTAAAAATTTTATAAATAATTGGTTCCGTTTGAAAATATGATTCATCCCCAAAAGTGTATAGTTGAATTTTAGGAGTGGGTATGGGCTCAATGTTTGGTATTTCTCCCAATTTTTCAGTGATTGGTGTTTTTGAAAAATCATCAATGGAGAAATATTCAGGACTCTCCATCCACAATGTCAAATTTCCCTCTTGTGAATACAAAAAATCAGTTTCCTCTTGATTTAAGCACCCATAAAAAATTCCTTGATTATATTCAACTATACCAAGTCCAATGGTTGGTTCTTCAATAAATTATTTTGAGGTTTATGGGAGACAATATTATTGTTTTAGTGATGAGGAAGAGACAACCTGAGTGGGAATGGGTTCCACAACCATTTCAATGATTTGTAGTTCTACTTTTAAGTATGAAACCTCGGAAGTCATTCTCTCCATTTTTTGACACAATTTTTCAAGTAATGGTTGTGGATCATGATGGAAAAGGGGTTGATAAAGATGTTCTAATCCAGGAGGATAATTAAGTTGTTGGAATTCCACAAGAGGATATTCATATTGGCCTTCTTGGGATTGAAACTCGTTATAGGTTTGAATTTTTTGTGGAGCATAAGAGTTAAAACAATGTGCCTCAATTTGTTGTTGACTTTCCCACCAATATAAACTAGAATCATCATTGTAAATCACAATTGGTGTGGGGTATTCAATGTAGGGAGAGGTTCCCCATGTTTGGGTTTGTTCAAAATGTCCTTCCATGAGAATGATATTGGGGGTGAGAAAAATATGTGTGTGTCTAAGTTAACATACTAAGGTCCCTGGAAATGGTGCCAAAATTTGGTTTCACCCAAATTTAACCAAGTTATATGTTGTAAGTGGTCGCTTGTAGTATGGCTTGGGTTATTGAATCCACAGGGATCGAAAAAGTAACCTTGAGACACTATGATTGGATGTGTGATTGGCTATGAAGTGGCCAACTATGGTGTTGATTGATTTGAAGAAATGGTGATTTGATTTAAAGAACAAAACAAACAAAATGAATTGACTTAAAACAATTAATTAATATGAGCCGATCCTAGGTTGTCTCTAGGGCTTGATTGGATGTATTTATTTTTCTTTGAAATTTATGTTCATCGGTTCAAGTGGTATCCATTAAATGAAATAATTCCTCGATATCATTCTCCTATTTAATCCATACACAATTTCAAGTCTAATCACCAATTCACTTAGAGGATCACTTTAATGAGAACTTCAAGTAATTGGATCGTACTAGCACTCAAAATGTGTTGTCATTAAAGTCGATGAAGACAAAGACGAAGATAAATCAAAGAAAGGAACTCTAAAAATGAAGAACAAATTTAAGAGTTTAAGAACATCAAATAACATTCAATCCATCCCATGAAACTCCCTTGGATAAAACCATAAAATTTTATCCATCCATTGATGTTATTCTATCAATGGAATCAGGTAGTCAAATTAAAGAAGTAGGATTGATGAATAAAAAAATATTGAAAAACGAACACTCCACTGTTGTGTGATGAATTCACAAGTGCGGGTGTGAATAAATTCACACTTAGATTCAAAGCTATCAACGTGTGAAGAAAAGGAAAATAAAAATTGGAGATGAAGAAGAATAAAATTTATTAAAATTCTAAATGTGAAATAAAAAAACTTACATTAGATGAATTTTCGATGCGATTACAAAAAGAAAGCGGGAAATTGCAATTGAAATAAATACAATGGATGAAAGAAAAACTTCAATTGAAAGAAAAAATATTACATGATAATTCCCTTCACCGCCATATTTTTATATAGGCATATTAGGAGACTTAGTTCCACCCCCCAACAATTAAGAGAGTCAAAAGGAGGGTGAATAATCAAAAGTAAATTGGCGTTACAAAGTTGACCACAAAACCAGCCAGATTCGTCCACCGTTTTGACGTGTGAATTTGTAATTGAAGAAGGCAGAATCCATAGGGGTAGTATAAGAGACATATGATCTTACATCTTTCCTCTATGATATTTAAAAATTTAATAATTTTGTCTCATCCATTTGGAAGTTATGGTCAAAATTTTGAGATGACTTTTTGTACTTTTAGGTCGGGCCCACCATTTAAATCTCAATATCAGATCCCTTTATGAAAATTTCAGAATTAGCTCTGGCCACAATTGAATAAAATGATAATCATGTTTTTATATTTCTACTTTAAAAATTTGAGCTTCATTGGGATTGGTTTTTGGTCCCCACATTTGTTTGCTGGGCCTTAGTCCCATTATTCTTTTTCCAGCAAATTTCTGCATTCAGGCGCAAAAATCTCTATCTTCCCTTGGGATTCATCCATCGGACCTAAAAGATAAAATGTTCCAAATAAAGTGATGAATAATAAACGAAAATATAAAATTAAGATGATGAACAATGTATTTTTTACAAGAAAATTATTTAGTGGGGACAAGTTGACACTTTAAGCATGAATTGCACAATGATGGGAAATGAAGTTCAATTTATGAATTAGACTAAAATTGATGTTTATGCACTTTGAAACACATTAATATTAAGATATTAACAATGAATATTAGCTACTTTAATTGACTAATCACACCCACTGCCACCTCCCCCCATCTCGTCACCCTGACCCCACCTCCTTCTACCCCACTTTGTTGCCCACCTCCGCCTAACCCCACTCTGTCACCCTGCGCCGCCTCCCCCCACCTCATCACCCCAACCCTACTGCCTCCTTCCCCACTCTATCACTCACCCCTACCTCAGCCCACTCTAGCACCCTCTTCCATCTCCCCCACCTCGTTCACCTCCCCACTCCCCCCTCCCACGCCACCATGATGTCGGCTACCCCCCCCCCCCAGATATGGTTTTTTATTTTATTTTTTTTCTTAGATTATATATATATATATCCATGCATTAAGTTGAAGTTTTTAATTTATTTATTATTTTTATTGTATTTTTATCATATATATATATATATATATATATTAATTTATCATAAAATTTTAATTATATTAATAATTAAATAACAATAATAATAATAAATAATGTGGGTTGCCTACGGGCTTACCTGCATCCACTGTAGGGAGGGATAGGCTTGATGAAACTGCCTATTTAATATGCAGGATTTTTTGATCTCAAGCCCGCATAGTCCAAATCTCACATGGGTTTGGCCCACCCCGCCCCAACCTGTCCATTTTTTATTTCTGATTCCAATACATCAAAAAATACCTTCATGGAATCATTCCAAGACATATACATAAATGGTTAAGGCATTGGAAAAATACCCAATCTATATTTTCCCATGAGAAACATTGATCCATCAAGGGGATATGTAATTACAGGCCCCACCAACCACTTAATAATTCTAATTCATTCATCATATGAATAACAATACAACTTAATCAACATGACTTATTCAAAACTTGTCCATATAGGAAGAACGAGAATATGAAATGTCAATACTTTCCTAGTTAAACTAATAATAAACCATCCAAATAAATAATATGGATGGTATCATTACAAATTATTCCTAGTGTATAATAAAATGGTTATTGTTTTTTATGAAGGGAAATACCATAAAAAGATCCTTAAAAACATTCTTGAGTAAAGTACCCTTTTCACTTTGAAATCCACTTTTAAAAACTAAAAAATTCAAAAATATTAGGAAAATTGTTTATTTTAAAAGAAACATGTAAACTTATAAATTTATATTTAAAAAATAAGTGTTAATGAGGGTGGTAAATTCTTATCATGCCATATAAATTAAAAAAACATTCATTTCACACTTTTTTAAGAAAATCCAAAGAGTAACTTGTTCAAAAAAATGATGGGAATATTCTTTTTAAACTATTTTTCAAAACTAAAACAATGCTAAAAATGTATTTAATAAATCATTTTTTAATAAAAAAAACATTATTTAAAACCTTTTAATTAAAATATGGATATGTAATAAAACAATTCACGGTTGAGTAGAAAAACAAAGTCAATCTTCCTTAAAAAATTATTTTGGTATTTTGAATACATAAAAAGAGGGAAATGAAAGGAAAAATTTTAATATATATAAGTAACTATAGTAGAATAAAAAAGTTTGGTTTGAAGATATAAATATCAAATAATTCACCCAATTTATACTTAAACATAAATAATCCCAAATAATGATGAGATTGTGAAATAAACCCATACCTCATGTCTGAATTCCTTCATACTTGTTCAAACCACCTATATAATAAAAATATATTTATTATAAATCTATTCCAAAACCATACTCATATATATCACACCATATATTATTTACTTACAAAATTTTATCACTTGTTTATTAACAATTCTTTGTTAAAATCATTGTTTCGGGTGATAACTGCTTCGTTCTTCATGTATGTTTTGGTTAGATGGGTTCGGTTTGTGTACATTGATAATGGTTACATAATTTAAATAATTTTAATCATGATATAAATATTATATATATTCATTATAAATTTATTTAGATTAATCCATAAAATATTGATATGGAAAAATGAATTACACCTTTCATGAAGGCAGTAGACCGTACATACCCATGAACGCTGTTTTCTCTTTTTGATAGATGGAATGAAAAAAAATTAAATAATAATTAACCTTTGAAGAATAATTTTTATGTCATATTTATCATATATATTCATTAAATTTATCCTTATTACCATCCATGTAAATCATAAATGAAAACGGATCACATCGCTTTGTGGAAGTGGTAGTTCGCACGTATGCACGAGCGACATTATCGTTTTACAATGGATTGGGAGGTAAGAAGGAATGTTTGATATTATAATTAAATAAGAATATTTATTTAATAAATATCATACAATTTCATTATATCCATATTTATAACCATCCAAGTAAATTTGTAGTGAAAATCAAATTACACCGCTAGGTGGAGACAATAAGCCATACGTACGCACGAGCGATGTTTCAATTTTATTATGATAGAAAAGAGATAGAAAATGGTTGTAAAATAATAATAATAAAATATAAATGTATTTATAATACTTTATTTATTATTTTATGATGGTTTCAATATATTTAGAGTAATTTGAAGAAGGAATAAATTTGAAAGATTCGGTAAAGACGATTACCTCTTCTTCGAAAGAGCTCCATTAGATATTCTATTAAGGGGCCTAGGGTTAGTATTTTAGGAATAAAAACACTTATAGAACATGTATAAGGATGTTTAAAATATTTTTTTATGGGTTTTGGAAAATATAATAGGCTCTAGGTGGTGTATAGAAGAGAGGAGAGGTGGTGCCTCTCTATAGTGAGTGAAAGGACACACGTGGAATTAATAAAAATATTTAAATATAATAAATTCATTTTCATGTGAAAGTAGTACAATATGGATATAATTTTGAATATAATATATGATATGTTTTAAATACTATTAACCAATAAATTTTTTATAGGTTTAAGTGGTATTTTAAACCTTAACTTTTGGTTTAACCCCTTAATTAACATATTTTAACCTTAACTCTCGTAACTTCTTTTTTTAATATTAAAGGGTTATAATTTTACTTATAATTTAAAAATGGGATCTTGAATATAAAAGGAATGAAATTTTAAAACATTTCTTATCCAACTTCTCACAATTCAAGTTTTTTATAATTGTTAAATAATTTACCAAAATATTATTTTCATAAAATATCATTAATATCATTTTTTGACACTATTCATTAAATTTGACTTTAAAGATAAAAATACAAATATGTAATTCAAATATAATCCTTTCACATATCCCTAATATTTTATATTTATCTAAAAAATTGTATAACACAATAATTCATCCAAATTTTATTACTTTTAATCATTTTAAAATCATTTATTTTATTTTTTAATTAATTGAATAAATATTGTGTCAGCGTTGTGCAAGCATTTAGGATAATTATTCTTTCACAAAAATTTTTAAAAAAAATTAAAATGATAAATAAAGTTAATTTATATTTTAAATATACATTTATAACTGAAAATATCCTCTTTTTGCCTTTATGATAAAATATTCAGGATATAAAAGTCAAGAATGTGACATTTTTTAATTTATCTTTTACTTAAATTAATATAATGGTCATAATCAAAGAAATATGGCACCAAGAGGTCACATAATTGATAATTTTAGGTAAATAGACAAAAAATTCCCACAAAATAGGATAAAGTAAAGTATTAGAGAAATTTTACATCCTTATCCCAAATTTTTAACCAAATTTTACCCATTTTACCCTTACCGAGGTGACAAAAATTTACTATGGTTACAATTCATATTGACCAAAAAATTACCAAATTTAAAAAATCTGATTATAAATATCAAAGAATTTTTTTAATATTCAATCTCAATAAGTGGAATAAATTAATTTAATATAAAAATACAAAATGTAATGAAAATCGATTTTTCAGAAAAAAAAAATGCCTTTTTAATTGTAAAAATGTTTGTATACCAAATTCAATCATAAAATTGATTCAAATAAACTTAATTTTATTATTCATAATATAATATTAAACCATTTTAAAAAATTATCTTTGTAAATTCTTGAAACAAAAATATAGTTATGAATAAAAATCAATATTCATTACTATTCATCAGAAAATCAATCTTTTTAAAATAATCCCAAAAATTCACCCTATGATAATTTTTATATGATGATTCAAAAAATTAATTTAGTTTTATCAAATAAATTTTCTAAAATTAGAAAAAATTAAATATAATAATTTCTCAAAAAAGAAAAAAAAATCATGTTTGAAGGAAACGTATTTTTTGAAGAATAATATGACTTAAAAAATTGAATGCTTATTTCCTAAGTGTTAATAAACAAATTTTTATTTTGTAAGAACTTTATTAATGTTTAATAATTTTATTATTCCTATTAATACCTTCCAATTAAATGGATATGATACATGGATCGTATTTAAATAATGCTGTTTTTTAGTTTGTTTAAGATCAATTTTGCATGTCCTATAGGCTATCAAACATAATGTTCTTATTTTAAAATCTAGGGGTGTTATATTGTATCCTTTTACATGTAATAAATAATTTAAAAATATTTTTACTATGATTTTACATCATTCCAATGTCATTTTCTTTGGTTTTAATCGTTACAAGCATGTTTTAGAGTTTTAAAACACTAAAAATGTGTTTTTGATCATCCCAAGAAAAACTCTAATCAGGTTAATGTAGAGTTGGTTCCTACAGTTTAAAAATAAATATATGATTTTTTTCTATGATTTAATGATAATTAGATGTTATTTTCTAAGTTTTGTCCCCCTGAATAATAGTTTTAAAGGCTATTATATCGTTAAAATTTGCTTATTTTTCCATTCTGAGCACACTGCACTTTGTATTGATGTGTTATATGCTCATACATGTCAAAAATAATTCAAAGATAATATTAATATGATTTAATTTCATTATAAGGTCGTTTTCTATGGTTTTAATTATTACACACATATTTTAGGGTTTTAAAACATGAAAATTGTGTTTCTAGTCATCACGAGTAAACAGTAACTTAGATTGACATGGTTCCAATTCCTAAATATCAAAAATAAATCTACAATTTTTTCCGTATAATTCAATAAAAAAATACTATTTTCTTAGTTTTTACCCTATGATGAATGTTTTTAAATATTTTTATAACTTTTAAAACAACTTATTTAGTTATATAGAGCACACTGCATGTCGGGTTAATGTGTTTTTTACTCCACACATCATAAATAATTCAAAAAAAATTATATGAATTTACATAAATCCATGATTTTTTTTTTATTATTGTGACCATTAAACACATGTTTTATAGTTTTAAAACACTAAAAATACATTTTTGATCATCCCAAAAAAACTTGGATTGATGTGGATTTAGTTCCTATATTTCAAAAATGAATTTACTATTGTTGTACTATTATTTCATGGTAATATGAGGTTTTTTCCTGGTTTTGACCACATGAATCACTTTTTTAAATAATTTCATATCATTAAAAACTATTTATCTAGTCATTCTGAGCACACTGCATGTCAGATTAATGTGATGTTTACTCTTACACATCATAAATAATTCAAACAAACCCTATGTTTTCACATAATTATAAGGATGTATGTTGTGGTTTTTACCATTACACACATGATTTCGAGTTTTAAAACACTAAAAATTAATATCGGTCACTTCAAGAAAATCTTATCTTGGATTGATGTGGCATAAATTCCTACATTTCAAAAACTAATCTATGATTATTTTCCTGTGATTTTATGAAAATATGAGATCGTTTTCTTGTTTTTGTTCCCCTAAAACATGTTTTTAAAGACTGTAATATCTTTAAAAATTTCGTATTTAGTAATTTCGATCACACAACACTTTTCATTGAGTAATCATATACTCTAACATGTCACAAATATTTAAAAGATATTTTTACTAAAATTTCATTTCATTCTAATGTTATTTCTATGGTTTTAACTATTATATGAACATTTTAGAGTTTTAAAACATTAAGAACGCATTTTTATCATCTTTAGAAAACCATATGTTGTACTAACATGGTTTCAATACCTAAAATTAAAAAAATGGTTTTTGTCCTATGATTTCATGGGAAAATGCGGTCTTTTTTTGTTTTAACCCTCTAACACATGATTTTAAAGACTTTGAAATATTTAAAAATGTTAATTCAGTCATTTCAAGCACATTGTATGTCATATTGGAACAAAGTATACTTGTATACTTCATATTGGAATGTTTTTTCAATATATTCAAGTATCACTATATTGGATACATCTACCTGAATTGTACAGGACTTCTAACAAAGAATTAACCAGTTAAATTCAGGGTCATATGGACTATAATATCAAAAAAAAGGTAGAAATAGTTTCTCAAAGTTTCATAGTGTAAGCCTCAAAACTCACCTAGAACACTTTAAAATATAAAATTACCTATTTAAGATATGATGAAAATCTAAGAACTATAATTTTATGATTTTATAACAATCTAATCCTACATATATCCTTTTTAATTATTATGCATCCAAATTTAAAGAAGTGATGCCATTCTTGTAGGATTTTTATAGTTATGTTTTAACTTTCATTGTTATTTTTCTTCCTCATATTGAAAAAATAAAAATAGAAGAAAAAACACCTTTAATAACAAATACACATCCACAAAATTTAATGAGAACATGCATATCATATTACCCCAAATCCTTCTCACAGAAACATCCCCAATAGGATACAACATCATCATAGTAATAAATAAAATAGTCATTTGGACATGTCATGGATTGAGTTTATAATTTAACATTATAGGATGAGCTATAATACCAAAAATTTCCTCGGGTATTGTTTCTATCATCCAATATAATATATAAACTAAGTCATTTTTCATTTTCAACTGCTACGGATCCTTTTTTTCCTATAGGATTTATATACTTTTTCTTTTTCTTTCAGCCTCGAAATTTTCCTTTTCACTTATCGATAAATGAAACTACTTAACCCCCATCATATGGTATAACATTAAATTATAATGGTTACATACCAAGAAAATTTTATGTAGTTGGATCAGAACCCATCCCACATACATGCCTAGGATGCTCCTTCCCTAAAACAATTGCAACTGTATCATTCAAGGAATTTGATGCTGATTGTGCAGGGTTCATATCCTAAGCTTCTTGACTTTTAACCTATTAATACAACAATATTAATAATGATTTTATAGTAATTAAATAACATCAAATTTTAATGAAAATTAGTTATTCTAATGTCTCTGGTAGATTCATTCTCAAAATCATCATCATGTTTCAGATGAACATTAAGCCACATCTATGTTCATCCAATCAGGTGACCTAAATCATGACCAGGTATAAAATATATATATATACATATCAATTCAGAAGAAAACATTTAATTGTAGTAAAATAATATAAATAATAATAAATAAAATAAAACCAATATTACTCTTTTTCTATAAAAACTTTGTTCCCTAACGATATGAGGATTGACTTGTTTTTCATGATTCATTATATTGTTTAGATAATTCCTAAAAAATCATGATATTAATAAAAAATATTATTTTATTATATTTATGTCATTAAGTTACTATAAAATATAAAAATACCTCATGAGATACATTCTTGTTAATATCAACAAACAAATTCCACTACTCAAGAGAAATGCCTTCAAGAACTTTCTCAGACATTTTTCAAGTGCTCAGAGAAATTTCATTAAATTGATGTTGTAATCTCCACTTAAAGTCTCTCCATTTCTTGCCCAAATTTTTCATGGTCCATGAGAATGAAACAGAGTCAGGGACATAAAAATAAAAAATTCCTAGAGATAAAAAAACACTTTATAATTATATAAATAATTTTACGTATACATTTTAAATTAGTCATCGTTGACTATTAAATTATTATTACCATTATTTGGTTATAAAACACCTCATTATTCTAAGAAATGAGAATATTTCTCCAACATTTATTATTAATTGGAAAGATCAATGTATCATGGGAAAGCTACCTAAGAATTTGTCCATAGATTCTAGTAGCATCACCAGTGGGCACCCAAAACTCTATAAATAAAATTCTAAATTTTAATTCTTTCAGGTCATATAAAATGTTGTATTATTATTTATTTCTCTATTGTTATTTTTTATCTATTTGAAAAAATGCATTAAATATTTAAGGAAAATATATATTTTTTTATAATAAAATACATACCAGTAATTGTAACCTACCAATATCCCCTAGATGGAGGAGTGGACAAATACTCAACCACTAGATATGAATCATATTATGATCTACCAGCAACATTTGGGGAATATTGTGGAAATATAAAAGTCTTTGGTATTGTGGAATCACTCAGATCCACTGAAGGTGGCGGTAGAGGTGGCGTGCTTCGAGATGATAATTGGCTAGGTGCTTGAAATTCTTTAGTTCTTGGAATTAATTCATTTCAAATGTATGAAAATATATTCAATGTAAAAAACAAAATTAAATGAATTATAAAAGTTAAAGAAAAAAATAAACAATGTATATATGTACAAAATACTTATAGATATGAAATTGTAATATAATTTCATTACCAATTTATACATTCAAATATCTTCATCTTTATTTTCCTCATTGTTATAAATATTCATTTTGAAGATTACTTATTCATTTTCACCCTCCCTTTTATGTTATATTTTTTCTATATTTTTAGATAAAAAATGTTTAATTATTTTTGGTTGATGAGGCTCATTCTCATAAATTACCAATTAAGCTTCATCGCCCATATCATATAGGACTCTCTGTTTTAAGTGTACAACAACACTACAACTGTCATGTACTTAATCATCCATATAATAATCCATATTTTCTTATGAATAAAATCTAAATGGTTCATTCTCTTCATGTTTGTAACACACTATGTTATTTTAAATAAAACTATTTTCAATAGCCAATACTACATGTAACACCAAACCTAAACAAACCATGAAATATTATTATTTAAATATGACCACTATAATCTATCCATTAAATTAACGGGTATGAATAGTATTAACTGATTTATAAAATATATAAAAATTTCATAATCATTATCAATAACTTATTATTAAATAATTACTCAATTTTTAGTAAATTCATTTAATTCTCCAAAAATATGTTTTCTTCATAAAGGATTTTTTATTTATTTTTATGGTAAAATATTATAATTAATTTATAGAAATTTTAGAAATGGTATTTTATAAAAATTATTCCTTTCTTGAAATCATCATATCAAAATTATCTTATGGTTAAGTTTTTATATTTTTCTTAAAAGAGTGATTTTGTAGTGAATAGTGAAAATACCGATTTTTGTAAAATCATCATTTATTTTCAATAAATAAAGTAATTTGAAAGTCTCATTATAATTTTAATTTGAATTAAAAGTAACATAAGTATTATTTAGTTATATTTAATCTAATTATTTATATTTTAAATATCTTTATATCATATTTTGGTATAAGTTCATTTTTGGACTTAAAAGTTATTTTTCTGAAAGAACAATTTTTGGTCGCGTCTCATGGGTCTAATTATAAATTAAATTATTTCACTTATATGAATTAGATATTGAAAATTGGTTCTATATTTATAATCATTAGGTCTAAATTTTTTAAATAATGCCCTTTTATTTTTAGTCATTATGAATAGAAACTATAGTAAATAATTATCACCACCATAAGGGTAAATCAGGTAATTATGATTAAAAATAATATGATAAGGACTAAAAATTGACCCTAAAATTACATTTATACTATTTTATGGGTGTATTTCAGCTATTTCCATCTAATTATTCAATATATGACCACTGCATTCCATATTTATTTAATTTTTACCTTTATAATAATTGAGTAAAATATAAACACAAAAATATCACTTTCTTTCTTTTAATAACTATAATATTTTATGACAAGGATAAAAATAACCTATGTTCATTTATAAATATTAATTTAAAATATAAATTATTTTTTTATCAAGGTAATCTATTTATAATTTGTATTGATGAAATAATTACTTTAAATTCTTGCTTAACACCAACACAAAATTTATTTAATTAATAGAAAAATAAAATAAATGATTTAAAAAATATTAAAAATCAATATAATTTGAAAAAATATTTTTTTTGTTGAATTTTTTTGGTAAATATAACCTATTAGATATATTTCAAATTATTATATTTTAATTCCTTTCCTTTCATGTTGTTTTCAAATTCAAAATAAATGAATAGAGTCAAAAATGACATTAATGTTTTTTATAAAAAATAATATTTTATTAAATGATTTAAAATCCCTAAAAACCCTATATTTGGAAAATTGATTTTTTTTATACTTTAAAATATCAAACATGGTCTATTTATGGTCCAATTTTACTTTTATAGTTATTATATTGACCCTTAAAAAGTAAAAAAGTTTGTTATAATGGTAATAATCAATAAGGGTTAACATGGGTTAAAACCAAAAGATAAGCGTAAAAGTACCATTTAAAATTATCCAAATTTTATTAGATGAGATTATTTCGACCCATACTCATCCTATATTGAAATTATTTAATTTTTTAGTCATTTATCCATGAAATTTTATTGATATAAATTTAATATTTTAATAAATTCCAAAAGTGCCCCTCCCCTCACCTATAAAAGGGTTTCTCCTATCCTCTTTTCTTCACACTTAAAAATAATTTTGGTTTATAAAAAACCTTAAAAAATTCATTTCTAACTTCCATTTCCACATCCTATATTCCTTTTTTATTATAAAACCCTCTTATGAAGGCTTTTGGTGTAAACTTAATGTATTTTTCTGAAGAAGAGGTATCCTTCTTAACCAAGCATTTTTGTTTTATTTCTTCTTCCACATCCTTAAAATATTATTAAAACATTATGATATAATAACATCATTATCTAACATATAATTATATGTTATTATATTAATGTAATAACATATATCCATATCCTCTTCCATCAAATGGGAAACAAAATCATCATTTATGTGTACAACGGACTACCGCCTCGCGAATCGATGTAATTTGTTTTTAATAATCACCTCTCATGAATATTTATGATGATGTATTTTATTTATATATATGATTTTAATGAAATATTTATAATTCTATAAAATTAATATATCATATATATTTTACCTTTCCATTTATTGAAATATAATAACTTTGTTCGTGCATATGTATGGACTACCACCTCCATGAAGCGATGTGATTAGTTTTTCATTATCACATCACATAGATGGTATATATAAGTGTATTTAAAGAAATAATATGATATTTATGATATAATTATCATTTTTTAAAGAAAAAAATAACAGATACCTTCTTTTCATCATGATCTTTGAAAAATGGAAACGTTACTCATGTGTATGTACAGTCTACCATCTCCATTATCATAACATAGTTCATTTTTCATAACCATATTTCATGGTTGGTTTTAAAATTATAATTTATGTATAAAAATGATAATTATTTCGTGATTATTATTCTGTATATGATGAAATAATAATCTCTTTGGCCTTAGTCAACTTACCAGAGTGATTTTGGACATATAAGCTGAATATCAACAAAACATCTATCATGAACCTAAATGATTAAGTAATTGAATATAACATGATAATAAATAAAATAAACTTGATAATAAACTTGAAAATTTTTCTTAAGAAATTAAATAATTAACATAATTCTATTATTTAGGAATATAAATAACAGATGTGATGATTCGGCTCAAGGTAAGGGATCTCTCTAAACCACCTTTTTTTGGGTTATGACCATTACCTCTCTCTAAATCACTTTATCTCTCCATTTAATGTTATGTATTGATTATAAATTAAATATATATCTCCCACATATATACCTCGCTTATTATACCTTCCTTTTATGGTTTAATATATTCCTTATGATCATTTCTCAAATACCTTATTTAAGAAATCACTTTTGATTATGATATGAGGAAAGATTATGCAACCCATTTTCTTTCCATGGGTAATTATTATGTTTAAGACTTATAATTGATTTCCTTTTTGTGGCTCAGATAATCATGAATGTGTTATGATGGGTGTTCCAAGATATAACTCTAATACATTGGGTAAATATTTTTTCTGATGAGATGTTATATATAGGATTATGGAGTAAACCTAATCCACTATTGGACTCTATCAACTATGTGATGTTGTCTTAGAAGTTACCCATGAATTATGATTATGTCATGTTTTATATTGATTCCACATTTTTGATATTTCCAAATACACTAGGATTTTTAGATCCTTTTTTTATTAATAGATGTTTATGTTAAAAATAATTTAATAATATGTGTAAAAAGTTTTGGGTCATTATAGTTGGTATTATAGGAATGTGAATTTATTTTTTAGGGATTAGTATTAGAATTATTTAGTGAGAAACCTAGGGATATGTATAAGTATAAGAAAATATCCTAGAATTTTGGGGAGGTATAGAGTGAGTGGCTTCCAATAAATTACATCCTTGACTGGATACTATAATCAGATGTGTCTTTAGAATAGTCTTACCTAGGTTTAATGACCATAAAAAGGGGGTATTTGGAATCAAATAAATCGTCTCCTAGTTCATGAAAAATATTCCTTTCTTCACACCTAGTTTTCCACTCTTGTGGGGTATGCTTTGGAAATTAAAAAACTCTTTATGAACCATTATAGAGGACTTTAATAGATTATTAGGTTAGAAAAATTAATAGGTAAATTACCATGGATAACTTATATTGAAACTTATAGGCTCATAATTTAGGGTATACTTTTCATTTTTAATTTATTCCTCTTAAGTTTGTAAGTTTCCTTTTTTATTTTTATTAGTTAATGTTTTTTCATCTTGTTTTTCTTTTTTTCAAGTTAATGGAGGGAAGTAGAAGAAATAGTGCCAATAACCATTATGATAGGAAATGTGATTATTTCCCCAATTATATTACTAACTTTATGAGAGTGATCACTAATAAATTCATGATAGTACTAGCTTAACTAGATCAAGTTATGAATAATAACATGAAACATGTGGAACACCCTCATTTTCCTAAAAAAGAGAAAGTTGTAGTCTAGTGGTTTATATAGCAATGGCCTTATAACTTTACTAAATATTATGATCCCCTCATTATGTAATAATGGATTAACTTATTTGAGAATATAATCTCTATCCTTTAATGCTCAGAACAAGATTAAGTTGTGTTATCCATTTGTCACATAGATGGGGAAACCAATTAGTAGATGACACTAATCAAGAACATGATATCCAAAGAGGAAATTAATCCCATGGAATGGGAAGAATTCAAGAAAATATTTTTTAATAAATACTTTCCCCAAAATCTTCATATTAAAATGGAGAGTTAGTTCCTTATACTGAAGTAAGAAAAGAAGATGATCCTATTAGGAAGTATGTGGCAAATTTCACAAGGCTTTCATGTTATACCTCCATATTTTTCATCAATGCCAAAAGTAAGGTGTACCACTTATTTAGTGTATTAAATTAAATTCTATAATAAGCTTTGGAAATTCAATACATTAATAGTTATGAAGAGATTTTTCACTGTGCCCTTATGGTCAAGATGGAGATCAGTGACTCTCAATAGTCCCATGAGACTAGAGATAAAAGGCATAGAATAGAGTTTTATTTGGGAGTATTATTAGATAAATCTCATGGAGGAAAGAAAACCAAACATACCATGTTCCAAATGATATTAAGAAACCCAAAAATGTGATAGAGTAAAATGAGGTTTAGATAAACACTCATCTTGTGGTACAATGTTTCAATTACAAAGAGCATGGGCACTATTCAATATAACACCCTAACCCAAGTGTTATAAGATACAATCAACCAAAACAACCTCTAAGTCCTAGAGAGTAAAGAAGGGAATATGTTATCACCACTTTTGAGGTAGATCCTAACAATTAAGTGGTGATATGTATTGTTGGTCGGAGTGGTTTACTCAAGAGGGGGGGTGAATTGAGTACCAATTAAAATTTCTGTATTTAAAAACACTGTCTTAAAGACCCCCAAATAAAATAATAAATTAAACTGTAGTGAATTTATATTAAAGTAGAGGTTCTGTCAGATTCTCAAGGGATTGATTAATTCCCAGTTAATCAACACAGGAGTGTGTGATTATCTTTTGAAACTAACTTACTAATCTACACTTAACATAAACACTTGCTAATTTAATTATCAAAGTAACTTTAAAAACAGTATTGGTTTTAAAGTGATTAGCAGCGGAATAAAACTTTGAAAGAGATGGCACAACAATGTAACCAAGAGGTTCAGTCTCAAGCCGAGACTTAGTCCTCTCAAAAGTTTATATAAAAATGATCCACACCCTGGATCGGGGTTCAACAGTTTACAACTGTCCAGGTCCAAGACCTCTACCACTGTTCTTCGTGGGAAACAGTACAACAGCAACCAGCTGTCCAGGTCACACACGACCTCTACCACTGTTATTCGTGGGAAAGAATAGAATGAAAGAGTTTGGTTAGGATTTAAAAATCCTCCAGTTTAAGTACAGGAGACAGTGTATGTGTTAGATACAACAGATAACACACACTGCTCGAAAAGTATAGTAATAAATCACAGAACAAGAGATGTAGAGTTTAGAAGTGGTTCTGATGATTTCAGTGTAGCTCTGGACTCCTTTGGATTCGATCAGAAGTGAGTCTGAGTCCTCTTCTCGTTTCTGTTTGAGAAACAGAGTGTCGTATGCTCCAGGTTCACAGACAGTGAAAATGTAGTCGATGAAGCTCTTCGATATTCTTTTGTATGCACAGAACTCTTCTTGAGTAGGCTTGATTGTGTATGTGATTCTGTCTTGCTTGGTTCTTCTTGTATGCACAGAACTCTTCTTGAGTATGTTGTGTGATTTTTCTCTGTGTGTGTTCTCGCTATATTCTTCAGCAGAGTCTTCTTGTATTTATGTCACGTGCAACAGGGGACAGAAAAGATTTCCTTTCTGCAGGTACGAGGTACGGATTCCTGACATCCGATAACCTTTATCAGATATTTGACAAATCATTAAAATGTATGATATGACCGTTAGATAGATTAAATAAAGATAAATAAAGAATTCAAATAGTGAGTCGAGTGATCGGTAGGTAATCAGCATCGGTAGCTTGAACATCGGTAGCTTGAACATCAGTAGCTCAATGTCATTAGTTGCTTTGACTCTATCGGTGGCTCTATGCGTCGGTTGGTACATGCTTGTATCGGTGAATTTGTTTATCGGTAGCTCCATGCGTCGGTAGCTGCATGCGTCGGTAGCTCCATGCATCGGTAGCTGCATGCGTCGGTAGCTTCATGCGTGTATCGGTAGCTTCATGCGTGTATCGGTAGCTTTGAGTCTGTCAGTAGCTTTGTCCATCGGTGACTCTTATTCCATCGGTAGCTATTTATACTTACACCGGTAGCTCTATGTTTGTATCGGTAGCTGTCTGTAAGTCAGTAGCTTACATTTATAGGTACATCGGTAGCTCTGTGTTAAGTATATCGGTGACTCTGTCTGTCGGTAGACTAATTCTATCGGTAGACTGGGTACCGGTAGCTCTTTATCAGTAGCTATAGGCAGATTACTTATCTGTTTTATGCAGAACACATCCGATTGTGTTAGAATCAATTTATAACTTGTATGAACATGGATAAATGAGGATTAACATATTCCAGAGACTATTTTAAAAATTATTATTGGTTTGATCACATATTTGAAAGAATTAAAGTATAGATCAATGATACTTAAGAATATCATAGAGAATGAACACATAATTGGGATTTTCAACACACATGAATACATGATTGAGATTATCAAAACAGGTGAGGTCAACAATCTCCCCCTTTTTGATAATCACAATTTATGATATGGGCATTTAACATAGTGAAAATATAATAGTAAAGAGTATAATATTGAAAACAATTTTCTCAGAGAAAACAGCATCAGAGATAATAGAAATAGTATGATATAGACATAAGTTATCAGAGGTAACAATCATAAGGTACCGAAGGTAAAAAGAAACATAATAAAATTAGAGATAAAATTGAAAAGAAGGTTATTTTTCTCTATTGAAGATATTTTTCATTTTCTCATTTTGTTCTCCCCCTTTCTTATTCTCTCATCCCCCTTTCTTATTCTCTCATTTTGTTCTCCCCCTTTGTGATAATCAAAAAGTGGGAATGCATATATATAGAGGAGACAAATAAAACATGAGAAGTAAAAAAGAGTTCTTCTGTATTAGAGCAGTCAGAAAGTACAGAAACAGAATACAAATGAATTCCTATCAAAAATCCTGGCCACTGAATCATTCCACCTCTTCCACGTGAGATTTTCCTTTGGGATCAGAAGAAGGTTCGTATGGTGAGGATGCAGGTGAAGGTTTTGGAATGCCAGAAAAGATCAAAGGAGGTTGGGCCACTGACACAGAGTCAGGCCTGTAGGTTGATGATCTTTGGGTGATCATTGGTGTGAGGCTTCGAATATCTTGAGCAGGAGTCAGCTGGACTGTGGAATCAGCTGAGGCAGAAGCAGGCAAAGCAGGAGGTATGATGACTGGTCTGGCATCAACATGCAAGAAGGGCAGCAACAGATTTCTAAAATCCATAATAATTCCTCCTCCTCTTTCCATATCAGAGATGAAATCATCTTTGTTCTCTATGAATTTCTCCAAGGCAGGAGTCAATTCTCTTAGTTTGCTCACTTGTTCTCTAAAAGCTTGAGTTACTGGGGGTAGCTTCATATTTTCCAACATCAGCTTGAAGTGGTGTTCGAGTTGATGCTTGGTGAAAATTTTGGTGAAGTAGTGGTCCACTTTTCTTTTTATGGCTTCCTGAGAGGCAGAGGCTTCTCTCATATAATCTTGAACAATATTCATTATTTCTCTAGCAGAATCTCTTGTAGAAAGCACCACTCGGCTCAGCTCTGATGAGTCCACAGATACACTGGTTGAAATAGAACCAATCTCCTCCTTCAACATTGCTCGAACTTGATTCAGGTCAACTAAAAGTTTGGATGTGAAAGGGCCAAGAGAGAAGGAAACAGTTTCTTTGAAACTCTTAGACAAACCACTGATTAGGCTTTGAACTTGAGAGTCCTGTAATTGAACATGATCCTTCACTGAGGTTTTGAAACTTTCAAACACCGAGACAAACTGGCTTACTACACTCTTCACATAAGCTAGGTCCTTGTCAGCTTGAGACTTGGAGCTCATATAAGAATCCAAAGCAACAACTGATGTCTTGAGAGCTTCAAGATCTGCTTCGATTCTAGAAGACTGAGTCTGGCACTCTTTCACTTCTTCCATAAGCTTAGACATAAAAGAAGATAAATTACAAGCCAGAGATAGCTCGAAGGATCTCTCTAACATTTTCTTTTCTTCATAAAAGCTTTGCTTAATCTCAGCAACTGATACACTGAATGATTCTTTCAGCTCATTCTTCATGGATTCAAGATCAAATTTAGAGACAAAATCATTTGAAACAACTGCAGCAGATCCCTTTGTTGAGGCCAAACAAACTACAGAATCAGTCATTATTGAATTAATTGAGGATGCAAGGGAAGTTTCCATTAACTTCACTTCTTCAACAAAACTGGTTTTGAGGTCCTCTTTTAGCTTATTCAGATCATGAAATCTGACCACATCATCTGGCAACAACTCAGAAGCAAGATCATAATTGGTCTTAGGTCTATTCACAGACATCTCATTATCAGAGTCTGGATAATCCAATCCACAGACTATAAACCCTGGGTCTTCTACCCAGTCTCCAAACTCAACAGCTACTGTAACTTTTCCAAGAACAGATTGATGCTCCCCCTCAATGGGTGCATTCTCATGTATCACAACAGCATTCAGTGCTGGATTCTCTTCATCAGAATCTTCTACTACAAGTTCCATCGGTGCAGCATCTAGAAGATCTTCTGATACAGGTACAGCTTCTTCTGTATCTCTTTCTACTTCAGCAGTCGGCATAGCTGAGCTTCCAATCAAAGGAATCATACTTAAACTACCAGAAGTAGGTGATTCAGATACATTTTCCTTTTCCTCTTCTTCTTGGTGAGGCACAGACTGGTCTTCCTCATGAGTAGACAAAATTTCCTCTACCTTTCCTTTCCTAGAATAAACCAATTCTGCAACAGGACTTGGGGGCAAGTCTGGATCTCCTCCAACATCCATGGGAGTTTCTTCTTCTTCTTCTTCTGTTTCTTCTTCTGTTTCACTACTATAAACAGGTTTCTCTTCATCAGGTCTCAGACTCGGATCTCTCATATCCTTTGGTCTTGAGGGATGATCCACAGGATTAAACCTATCATATATCTTCTGATCATCACTGACCCATTCTCCCTTCCATGGGTTCCAGTTAATTTTCATGTATTTACATACAGTCAAGGTGATGCAGAAATTGTTCTTGACTACAACTGTCTCATCCTGAGACTCAGCTATTCCTTTCACTTTTATCATTACTGAAATCAGCTTGGCAAAGAACAAAGCATTAGTCTTTGACTTTGGCCTAATCATGTCTTCCATTTGAAGCATTAACAATCTGCACAGATTGATTTTTACACCATGTCTTAGCAAATGAAGAAGATAGATATCTTGATATCTCAAATTTTCAAAATCTCCTCGCCTCGGTATCAACACATGCTGAACAAACTTGAAGAGGAGTCGATTCTCTCCATCCATTTCAGCAGCAACCACTTGCCTTTGATTCCCATTACCGGTCAGTTATTTTAAAGCGGTTTCATAATCAAAGATATCACTGCTAGGTGGCATTGCTCTTGATACATACCCAGAGACACCTCCATGTGGTACTTTTAAACACTCATCCCACTCTACTGAAGAAAAAGACATCTATTTTCCATTTAAAAATGAGCTTACCCGATTCTCATTTTCAGCCTTCTCGAAGGTTACAAACTCGTAGAACTGTTTTACCAACTTCGGGTAGTATGGGCCATTGTTATTCGAGAAACAATCCACCCATTTCTGGTCCTCCAGAATCTCGAGTACTAACGATTTGATAGGCAGTAGCCATTCCACGCACAGTTCCTTCTCGATTACTATGTCTCTATTCTGCAAGTGAGGATTCACTGGTCGCTTTCCCGATCTAGTTCTGACTTCACTAATACTGGCTTTATGCTGTGTCTTCTTCTTCTTAGCGTTTTGTTCTACACTTTCTTCTCTGACAGTAGGAAGCTTAGTTTTTGCCATTGCGGGTTTAGGGTTCTTGGTCAATTTGGGAGCAAAGGTTCGAAGGTGAGAGATTTTGAGCTCGGTGAGGTAGGAAGTGGCTTAGACTTAGTTTTTATCATTTAGGAATTCCAAATAAACGACTAAAATAGAGTAAAATAAAATAAAATAAAACGATTCGTATTCTTGGCGGCAGAAAGATGTTTTAGAAAACATTGCATTAGTGTGAGTTAATCATCGGTGAGAAAAACAAATCGGTGAGAATTGTACATCGGTGAGAATTTTTACATCGGTGAGCATTTTCACATCGGTGAGAATTTTCACATCGGTGAAAATTTCCACATCGGTGAGAATTTTCACATCAGTGAGGATTTTCACATCGGTGAGAATTTTCACACCGGTTGTGATTAAACATTCCCAATTCGTGTCTTATGTAACTTAGCCTATCCGAACTTAAAGGTTTAGTGAAAATATCAGCCAATTGATGTTCAGTGCCAATAAATTCAAGAGAAATATCACCTTTTTGATAGTGATCTCTTAGGAAGTGGTGTCTTACATCTATGTGTTTGGTTCTAGAGTGAGATACAGGATTCTTAGAGATGTTTATTGCACTGGTGTTATCACATTTGATTGAAACATGTTTAAAATCATATCCATAGTCCAAAAGAGTGTGTTTCATCCACAGAATTTGTGCACAGCAACTACCAGCAGCTATATATTCTGCTTCGGCAGTAGATAATGCAACTGAGTTCTGTTTCTTACTACACCAAGAAACTAAAGATTTTCCAAGCAAATGACATGTTCTTGATATGCTTTTTCTATCTAACTTACAACCAGCAAAGTCAGCATCTGAATAACTCATTAACTCAAAGGATTGTCCTTTTGGGTAAAACAAACCTAAGTTAACCGTGTGTTTAAGATATTTAAAAATTCTTTTAACAGCAAGCAAATGAGATTCTTTTGGATTAGCTTGAAATCTAGCACACATACACACACTAAACATAATATCAGGTCGACTAGCAGTAAGATAAAGTAAACTACCAATCATACCTCTGTAATTTGTTTGATCAACTGGTTTCCCAGTTTCATCTGCATGCAATTTACAGGTAGTACTCAGAGGAGTTTCACTTTCCTTGATACTATCCAGACCAAAACGTTTTAAAAGATCCTTTGTATATTTACTCTGATTCAAAATAATACCATTTTCATTTTGAAATACTTGAAATCCAAGAAAGTACTTAAGTTCTCCCATTAAGCTCATTTCAAATTCATTTTGCATACTTTTTGAAAAATCAGTACATAAAGAGTGTTTGGAAGATCCAAAAATAATATCACCAACATATATTTGTACAACTAAAACATCTTTAGAAATTCTTTTAATGAAAAGAGTTGGATCAGCAATCCCTTTAGTAAAACCATTTGAAATAAGGAAACTGTTAAGTCTATCATACCAAGCTCTTGGAGCTTGTTTTAAACCATACAAAGATTTAGAAAGTTTAAAAACTTGATTTGTAAAATGGGGGTTAGTAAATCCAGGTGGTTGTTCTACAAAAACATCTTCAATTATAAAACCATTTAAAAATGCACTTTTCACATCCATTTGATATAACTTGAAATCCAGATGTGAAGCATATTCAAGTAAGATCCTAATGGCTTCTAGTCTAGCTACAGGTTCAAAAGTTTCCTCATAGTCTATACCTTCTTCTTGACTATATCCTTGTGCAACTAGTCTAGCTTTGTTTCTAACTATATTTCCAGATTCATCTACTTTATTTCTAAAAACCCATTTTGTGCCTATTGTCAAAGTGTCCTTAGGTCTGTCAACTAATTCCCAGACTTTGTTTCTTTCAAATTGATTTAATTCTTCCTGCATAGTCATTACCCAGAATTCATCATTGATAGCATCATTGATATTTTTGGGTTCTAGCTGTGAAAGAAAAGCTTGATGTTCAACCTGGTTTCTTAGAGAAGCTCTAGTTTGTGTTCCTCTATCAAGATTACCAACAACAGCTTCTAAAGGATGATTCTTTAGAATCCTCGTTGATCTGGTAAAGGTTGGACTAGAAATTTCAGGTTCATCTATAGGTTCGGGTTCAACAGAAGCAGATTCTGGAAAAAGTCCAGAACTGGATACTTTTATAACAGGTTCTTTAGATTTATCATTAATGTCCAGAACAGATAAGTCTTCTTCAATATTTTCAAGAGAGGTTTTAGGCTCATGTGGATCAGTTTCATCAAACTTGATGTGAACAGATTCTTCCACACATTTAGTTCTCTTATTGAATACTCTATAGGCTTTACTTGAAATAGAGTAACCCAGAAAAATTCCTTCATCACTTTTGGAAGCAAACTTATCCAGATTATCTTTAGTATTCAGAATAAATACTTTGCAACCAAAAACTTTAAAGTAATTAACCTTAGGCTTTCTATTGTTCCACAATTCATAAGGGGTTTTCTTAAGAACAGGTCTAATTAAGACTCTATTAATGACATAACAAGCTGTATTTACAGCTTCAGCCCAAAAATAAATAGGCAGGTCATATTCATTGAGCATGGTTCTAGCAATTTCTTGAGGGGTTCTGTTTCTTCTTTCTACTACACCATTCTGTTGGGGTGTTCTAGGGGCAGAAAAGTTATGAGTATAGCCATTGTGTGAGCAATAAGATTCAAAATCTTGATTTTCAAACTCACGACCATGATCACTCCTCAAAGTTTTAATCTTAAGTCCACTAAGGTTCTCTACAGATTTAGAGTATTTAACAAAAGAAGAACAAGCTTCACTTTTGTGAGCTAGAAAATATACCCAAGTGTATCTAGAAAAGTCATCTACAATAACATAAACATAGTGCTTCCCATTTAAACTAGAAACTCTTGATGGTCCAAACAAATCCATGTGAACCAATTCAAGTGGTTGAGAAGTCGAAACTTCTTTCTTTGATTTAAAAGAAACTTTGTGTTGTTTTCCCTTTTGACAGGGGTTACACACTCTATCATTTGGGAATTCTAATTTGGGTAGGTCTCTAACTAGGTTTTTTCTAGAGAGTTTTCTGAGAGAGTGAATGTTGCAATGTCCCAATATTCTGTGCCATAGCCAAGATTCTTTATGAAAAGCATTCAAACAAGTAATATTTTTCTTAGCTAAAGAATTCAGATTAACAGCATAAACATTTTCATTTCTTAAGGCAGAAAATACCAAAACATTCTTAGAATTAAAAACTTTGCAAGAATCATTTTCAAATTTAACATGAAAACCATCATCACACAACTGAGAAATACTTAATAAATTGTATTTAAGGCCATCAACAAATAAAACTTTAGAAATCAAAATTGAATCAGTGTTACCAATCTGGCCTAGGCCGATGATTTTTCCTTTAGAGTTATCACCAAAGGTGACAAAGCCTCCATCAACTTTTATTAAACTCTTGAAACAAGAATAATCTCCAGTCATGTTCCTTGAGCACCCACTGTCTAAATACCAAGTCTCTTTACAGGAGCTCTTTAAGCAAGTTCCCTACAAAACAGATTCAGATGGAAGATGATTTTGGTACCCAGATTTTCTTGGGTCCAGACAGGTTAGCCAATAACATTTTAGGTACCCATATTTGTCTAATGGGTCTCATATAATTTGTAGAATTGACATGCTTTGAAAGATAAACTTTATTAGATCCATAGCTATGTATATAACTGGTTGAAGCATATGAAGTTCCAGAATTACCTTCATTCTGTCCAGATTTAGAAATGAATCTAGTTTTGGCAATTTTCCTTTTTCCAGGTTGGTATCCTATACCAGTAGTATATTTAGGTGCTACTTGCTTTCCTAGCATCTGTGTTAGTGTATTTTTGCCATTGGTGAACTTCTCTAAGTCTTTCTTGAGTTGCTCATTAGATAGTTTCAGTTCAGTGTTTTCTTTTAACAGTTGAACATTTTTCTCCTTCTCTATATCAAGATCAGATTTATGCTTAACACTTAAAGCATGCTATTTCTTTAAACCTTTGTATTTATCCTTAAGTTCATTACATGTCTCTTCCAGCATATCACAGTACTCAACCAATTCATTTTTAGACATTGTTCCAGAATCAGAATCAGATTCTGCATTATCTCCAGAGTAATAATAATTTAAAGCAGGAGTTTCAGCAGTTACCTGAGAAGTGTTTGTCATAAAGCACATGTTTGCCTTATTTTTGTGTTCAGTTTCAGAGCTTTCAGATTCAGTAGAGCTATCCTCAGAAGCACTCCAAGTAGCCTTCATGGCTTTCTTAAACTTATTGTCCTTATATTCATATTTCTTTTTATACTTCAGCTTTGGACAGTCGGCTTTAATGTGTCCTTTTCTCTTGCACTCATAGCAGACAACATCATCTGATTTGTCATTCTTCTTCCAATCCTTTTTCCATTTGCCTTGGTGATCATACTTACCCTTATAATTTGTTTTTCTGAAGAACTTCTTTTTCCTATAAAATTTCTTGAATCTTCTAACAATGTGAGCCATCTCAGCATCACTTTCAGAATCACTTTCACTATCCTCACAGCTTGAACTTTCAACTACAGCTTGAAGCTTTTCTTTGTCCTTATTCTTTGAAGTTGAAGATTTGAAAGCGACAGATTTTCTTGGAGGTTCATTTTCTTCCTCTTTATTCACTTTAAGCTCTTCTTCATACATCATCAGCTTTCCAATTAGTTCCTTGACAGGTAGAGCAGCAATGTCACATGATTCTCTGATTGAGACAGATGTGCCTCTCCATCTATCAGGTAGACATCTCAAAATTCTCATAATTTTTTCCTTCGATGAGACATCCTTTCCCAGCGAGATCATTGTATTGACAATTTCATTGAACCTGAGATACATGTCAGAAATCGGTTCGTCAGGCTTCATTTTAAAATTATCATACTTGATAGTATAAGTGTTCAATATCATTTCTTTAACATTCGTTGTTCCTTCATGAGAAACAGCTAAGGTATCCCAAATTTCATATTCAGTTTTACAAGAAGAAATTCTATTAAAATCTTCATCTCCTAGAGCACAGTACAATGCATTCATAGCTTTACAGTTGTTATTGTAAGCAGTCTTTGTAGGTTCATCCCAAGTAGATCTAGCAGTAGTGGGAATTTTGTATTCTGATTCAATAGCAGTCCAAATATCAAAACCTATGCTTTCTAGATGAATATTCATTTTCAGTTTCCACTGAGCATAATTATTTCCGTTGAAGAAAGGTGGCCGGTTAGTAGCAGCACCCTCAAGTCTATTGTCCATGATGAGAAAATTTTAAAGAGATAAAAATTTAGATATAACAGAAATTTTAAGAACTTTAAAATACAACTACAATCACAGTTCAAAAGCAGAGTACTTTTAGAAAGTATTTTCAACCCTTTGATACCAAGTGTTGGTCGGAGTGGTTTACTCAAGAGGGGGGGTGAATTGAGTACCAATTAAAATTTCTGTATTTGAAAACACTGTCTTAAAGACCCCCAAATAAAATAATAAATTAAACTGTAGTGAATTTATATTAAAGTAGAGGTTCTGTCAGATTCTCAAGGGATTGATTAATTCCCAGTTAATCAACACAGGAGTGTGTGATTATCTTTTGAAACTAACTTACTAATCTACACTTAACATAAACACTTGCTAATTTAATTATCAAAGTAACTTTAAAAACAGTATTGGTTTTAAAGTGATTAGCAGCGGAATAAAACTTTGAAAGAGATGGCACAACAATGTAACCAAGAGGTTCAGTCTCAAGCCGAGACTTAGTCCTCTCAAAAGTTTATATAAAAATGATCCACACCCTGGATCGGGGTTCAACAGTTTACAACTGTCCAGGTCCAAGACCTCTACCACTGTTCTTCGTGGGAAACAGTACAACAGCAACCAGCTGTCCAGGTCACACACGACCTCTACCACTGTTATTCGTGGGAAAGAATAGAATGAAAGAGTTTTGTTAGGATTTACAAATCCTCCAGTTTAAGTACAGGAGACAGTGTATGTGTTAGATACAGCAGATAACACACACTGCTCGAAAAGTATAGTAATAAATCACAGAACAAGAGATGTAGAGTTTAGAAGTGGTTCTGATGATTTCAGTGTAGCTCTGGACTCCTTTGGATTCGATCAGAAGTGAGTCTGAGTCCTCTTCTCATTTATGTTTGAGAAAGAGAGTGTCGTATGCTCCAGGTTCACAGACAGTGAAAATGTAGTCGATGAAGCTCTTCGATATTCTTTTGTATGCACAGAACTCTTCTTGAGTAGGTTTGATTGTGTATGGGATTCTGTCTTGCTTGGTTCTTATTGTATGCACAGAACTCTTCTTGAGTATGTCGTATGCTTTTTCTCTGTGTGTGTTCTCGCTATATTCTTCAGCAGAGTCTTCTTGTATTTATGTCACGTGCAACAGGGGACAGAAAAGATTTCCTTTCTGCAGGTACGAGGTACGGATTCCTGACATCCGACAACCTTTATCAGATATTTCACAAATCATTAAAATGTATGATATGACCGTTAGATAGATTAAATAAAGATAAATAAAGAATTCAAATAGTGAGTCGAGTGATCGGTAGGTAATCAGCATCAGTAGCTTGAACATCGGTAGCTTGAACATCGGTAGCTCAATGTCATTAGTTTCTTTGACTCTATCGGTGGCTCTATGCATCGGTTGGTACATGCTTGTATCGGTGACTTTGTTTATCGGTAGCTCCATGCGTCGATAGCTGCATGCGTCGGTAGCTCCATGCATCGGTAGCTGCATGCGTCGGTAGCTTCATGCGTGTATCGGTAGCTTCATGCGTGTATCGGTAGCTTTGAGTCTGTCAGTAGCTTTGTCCATCGGTGACTCTTATTCCATCGGTAGCTATTTATACTTACACCGGTAGCTCTATGTTTGTATCGGTAGCTGTCTGTAAGTCAGTAGCTTACATTTATAGGTACATCGGTAGCTCTGTGTTAAGTATATCGGTGACTCTGTCTGTCGGTAGACTAAGTCTATCGGTAGACTGGGTACCGGTAGCTCTTTATCAGTAGCTATAGGCAGATTACTTATCTGTTTTATGCAGAACACATCCGATTGTGTTAGAATCAATTTATAACTTGTATGAACATGGATAAATGAGGATTAACATATTCCAAAGACTATTTTAAAAATTATTATTGGTTTGATCACAGATTTGAAAGAATTAAAGTATAGATCAATGATACTTAAGAATATCATAGAGAATGAACACATAATTGGGATTTTCAACACACATGAATACATGATTGAGATTATCAAAACAGGTGAGGTCAACATGTATGTTGGTTATTCATTCAAGAATAGTGAATGTACTTTTTGATTATAGTTCTATACATTCTTTCATATCTTACAAGTTTAATAGAACTATTAAAACACTACCTCAAAACATGGGGATTGAGCAATTTGTGAGAATAGAAAATGATGAAATTTTTTCATCCCAAGTATAATACTCCTCCCCAATCAATGTTTGTGTAATAAATCTACCATAAAATATTTCCCTATTTTCTTTAGTGGAGTTTTATATTATATTGGTCATAAATTAGTTGCCCTTATATAAAATCCAACATCAACTATCGGGAAAGGGATATCACTCTTCACATCCCGATTCAACCTATAATTTTTTATAAGTGTAAGAATAAGGATGAATATCACTTGGAATATTCTACTCAATCATGGATATTATTTCCTTACAATTAATCTTATCTATCTCAAAAGATTTATACAAAGAAGAGAATCGTTATTTAAGACATTCACATTGTTAGGGATTATGCTGATGTATTCCTTAAAGAGTTTGTTGATCTTCCTTCTAACATAGATTTTGAGTTCTCAATCAAAATTATACCTAGATCTCTGCCCATATCCAATAATCCTTATAAAATATCCACCATTTAGTTTTAAGAACTAAAAAATTAGTTACAATAGAATCTGGAAAAGGGTTTTATATGCCTAAGTGCTTCATCATGGGGTGCATCAGTTCTCTTCCTAAAAAATAAGGATGGGTCCATATGACTCTGTATTGATTATCATGAACTCATAAAAATCATGATAAAGAACAAATATCTCCTACCATAGATAAAAAACTTGTTTGATCAACTACATAGGGCCTAGTATTTATCAAAGGTGGACCTTTGGTCGGTATATTGACAATTAGAGTTAAAGAATGAAGATATTCCCAAAACCTCATTTTGATCAAGTTATAGACACTCTGAGTTCATATTGATGCCTTTAGGAATCACTAATTCTCTATAAATATTTATAGACTTAAATAATATATTCTTTAGAGATTACCTCAAAATAAATTGGTAGTATTTATAGATGATATTCTATTATACTTCAAAAGAAAGAAGGATCATGAGGAGAATTTGAATATTGTGTTAAAGGATTTACTAAAGGAGAATATATATGAAAATTAAAGTAAATGTATGTTCTGGATTAGGGAAGTATTGTTCTTGGGGTAGTTTATCGCCAACAAAGAGATATCTAAGGAACCTTCTTAAACAAAGGAAATTGAGGACTATCCTCGACCAGAATCTATAATGGAGATCTATAGTTTCCTTGGACTACATATATATTACTGATGATTTTTGAGAAAATTCTCAGGATTGTAAAACACACTTAAAAATCTAACTATTAAGGGGGTAAAGTTTTTTTAAACCATTGAATGTGAAAAGATATTTTAAGGAGTTGAAAATGAGGTTTATCACTACACTAGTCCTCACACTACCCTCAAGAGGGGAACTTTTTACGATATATAATGATGATTTAAAAAGGTTTTTGATTTTATACTAATTCAAAATGATAAAGTGATAACCTAAGCCTTGTGACAATTTAAACTTCATGAAAAAAACTATACAATTCATTATCTGGAGTTGGTAGTAGTGATCTTTGCATTGAGAATCTGGAGACATTACCTCTATGGGGATAAGTGTGAAATATATATAGATCATAAGAGCCTAAAATATATATTCACACATAAAGATCTTAATATGAACCAATAAGGATGGTTGGAGATGATCAAGGACTATGACTTCTCAATTCATTATTATCCTAGGAAATCAAACAAAGTAGCAAATGCTCTAAGTATAAATGACCCGGAAAATTTATCAATGATGAGAATTGAGAATGATACAATCTCCTTTGACTTGAAAAAGATGTATATGGGAATGATAAAGGAAGTAAAATCATCATTAATTTCTCAAATGATTACTCAACCATCCCTTTTGGAGAATACAAAGGATGATCAAAGAGATGATGTGGAAATTTAGAACACGAAAGATATAAGAAAAGGGAAATCCTTAGAGTTCAAAATCGATGAATAATGAGTTGTAAGATTTTATTCATTACTATATGTACCATAAAATACTTATATAAAGAAGGATTTTTTGAATGATACATATAGCTCAACCTTCTCCATCCACCTAGGGAGAATGAAGATGTATTTAGATCTTTCAAAGAACTATTGGTGGGAAAATATGAAGAATGAGATCATAGAATATACATCAATGTGTTTGGTATGTCAATAAGTGAATGATGAAAGGAAAAATTCTAAGGTAATGATGCAACCATTACCCATACCGATATGAAAATGGGAAAACATCACCATATATTTTATCACTAGTCTTCTAAATTCATCAAGAGGAAATAATACTGTATAGGTTATGGTGGATCAGCTTATAAATACTTCTCACTTTATTACAATTTGATATGAATTCTTACTCAATAAACTTTCAAGTATATACATCATAGATGTGGTAAGGTTGTATGGAATTCCACTATTGATTATATATAACCAAGATTCGAGATTCACCTCCAAGTTCTATAAGAGTCTCCAACATTCTCTAAATACTGAGTTGAACTTCAGTATGTCTTATCACCCCCAAACCGATGTACAATATAATTTCACTATTCATACACTAGAAGACATGTTGAGATCATGATTTATGTACTTTAATGAGGGATGGTATCAACATCTTCCTCTGGTTGAGTTCTTGTACAATAATAGATTTCACTCAAGAACCCAAATGGCTCTTTATGAAAACCTTTAAAGGAAGATATATAGAAAACCTTCATATTAATATGAATTTAGTGAACACAACCTATTGGGACCTAAAATGGTTGAGGAATTGGTAGAAAATTTCAAGACTATTCGGTAACATATCAGGTAATCTCATAGTCGATAGAAGAGTTGTGTTTACAATCATTAATAAGACTTGGAGTTTGAGGTTGGGGATAAAGTGTTTATCCACATATCTCCATGTAAGAGAGTCATGAGATTTGGTAATAAGGGAAAGCTAATATCTAGGTACATTGGCCCCTTTGAAATTCTTGATCACATTTGAATTGTGGATTATCGACTAGCACTCCCACTAACCCTTTCTAAAGTACACGACGTATTTCATGTATCTCTCCTGAGAAGTACATACCAGATCCATCACATGTACTCAAATTGGGGGCGGTACAGCTGGAAAATTATCTCTCTTATGAGGAGCAGTCAAACAAGATCTTTAACCATAGAGATAAAGTTCTATGTAACAATACAACTCACCTAGTCAAAGTACTATAGTGGAACTATAAATATGAAGAGGTAACCTGGGAAGTAGATGAATCCATAAAGAAGAAGTACCCTCACCTGTTTTCACCTTAGTATGTAAAACAAAATTTGAAGGGTGAAATTTCTTAAGGGTGGAATAATGTAATACTCAGGGATTTTTTTTAAATAAAACTATGTTCGATAGTGTATACAACACACAACCCTAAGCCTAAATGAACCATGAAATTGTATTATTTAAATATGACCATTATAAACTAGAAATTAAATTGATGTGTATAAATAGGATTGACTAATTTATAAAATATATATAAATTACCTACTCAATATTGATAACTACTTAGTAAATAATCACTCAGTTTTTAGTAAATTCATTTTATCATTCAAAAATACGTTTTCTTTATAAATGTTTTTTTATTTCTTTTTGTGAGATAATATTATAAATAATTTCTAGAAATTTTACAAATTTTATTTTATAAAAAGGATATAATTTTTTAAATAATTATATCAAAATTATCTTATGGTGATATTTTGGGTTTTCTTAAAGAGTGATTTTTCAGTAAATGGTGAAAAATGCCATTTTTTTTGAAAAACCGTCATTTCTTTTCATTAAATTAAGTAATTTAAAAATAGAATTATGATTTTAATTTGATTTAAAATTAATATAAGTCTTATTTATTTATATTTAATCTAATTATTTACAAATTAATCATATTTATACTATATTTTGGTCTAAGTTCATTTTTGGACTTAAAAATATATTTTTCTGAACAACCGTTTTTCATCAAATCTTGTGGGTCTAATTTTAAATTAAATTATGACACTTATTTGAATTGAATATTAAAAAATGGATTCCATATTTTTAATTATGTGGTAAAAAATTGTTAAATATGGCCTTTTTATTTTGAGTCATTGTTAATAGTAATAATAGTAAATAATTATAACAACATTAATGGTAAATTGGATAATTCGGGTTAAAAATAATATGATAGGGACTAAAAATAAACCCTAAAACTTAACTTCATCCTATTTTAATGGTGGAGTTTTTACATTTCTATAAAATTCTCTAATATATGGCCACTTTGTGGCATATTTCATTTATTTTTATCTTTATAATTATTGAGTAAAAGATAAAGACAAAAATATCACTTTCTTTCTTTTAATAGCTATAGTATTTTTTGATAGAGATAAAAATAACTTATGTTTGGTTATAAATATTATTTTTAAATATAAATTATATTTTTAACATGTTAATTTATTCCTAATTTTTAGTAATGAAATAATTACCTTAAATTCTTTTGCAACGCCAACACATCATTTATTTAATTAATAGAAAAATAAAATAAATTATTTTAAAAAATTTGAAAAGTAATATAATTTGAAATAATTAATATTTTTCATGAATTTTTTAAGTAAATATAACCTTATATAGATTTTTTAAATTATTATATTCTAATTCCATTATTCATGTTGTTTTCAAAGTCAAAATAAATGAATCGTTCCAAAAATAACATTAGTGTTATTTTATAATAAATAATATTTTATAAAATGATTTAAAATTACTAGAAAACTATATTCATCAATGTTATTTGTATATAGTTTAAAATAAAAACCATAGTCCATTTATGTGGAAATTTTTCTTTTATAATATCTATCTTGACCCCTAAGGATAAAAAAATTGTGTTACAGCGGTAATCATCAAAAAGGGTTAACACGGGTTAAAACCAAAAGATATGGGTAAAAGTGTCACCTAAACTTAAAAAAATTATTTTTTGAGACTATTTCAACCCATACTCATACTATATTCAAATTATATCAATTTGGATCCTTTTTTTCAAAAAAAAATCAATTTATATTAATTTAATATTTTAATAAATTCTAAAAGTGATCCTCCCCTCACTTATAAAAGGGAACCTCCTATCCTATTTTATTCACACTTAAAAATATTTTTAGTTAATATAATACCAACCAAAATACCTTCCTTAAATCCATTAACATGTCCTAGAGGCCTTGGTTTCATTGTAAAACCCTCTTAGTAAGTCTTTTGGTGTAAACCAAAAGAGGTTTTTTGAAAAAGATGTATTGTTCTTAACTGAGCACTTCTATTTTATTTAATGATCCAAATCCTTAAAATATTATTTAAACATGATGATATAATAACATATTTATATACCATATAATTATATGTTGTTATGTTAATGGTATATCCTATATCCATATCCTCTTCCATCATATGGGAAATGAAACCATCGTTCGTGTGTACGACGGACTACCACCTCGCGAACTGATGTAATTCATTTTTCATCATCACCTATCAATACTATTTATGATGATGGAATTAATATATATATATATATCTCTCTCTTTGTGTGTGTGTCTGTTTGTTATATTCATGAAATATTTATCATTATGAAAAAATTATATATCATATATTTTCTTACATTTCCATTCCTTGAAAGGTGATAACGTCATTCGTGCGTACGTGTGGATTACCACCTCCATGAAGTGATGTAATTCATTTTTCATTAATGAATGAAATGGATTGTATATATAAGTGTATTTAAAGAAATAATATTATATATATTATATAATTATCATTATATAAATATAAAATAACACTTAACTTCTTTCCATCACGATCATTTAAAAATGGAAACGTTACTAATGGGTGTGTACAGCCTACCGTCTACGTGATTATAATGTAGTTCATTTTTCATAAAAATATTTTATGGTTGGTTTTAAAAGTATAATTTATGTATAAAAATGATAATTATTTCATTATTATTATTCTATAGATGATTAAATAATAATCTCTTTGTCCTTAGTCAACTTACCGAAGTGATTTTAGTCATATGATCCAAATGTCATCAAAACATTTGACATGAACCTAAATGATTAAATAATTGAATATAACATGATAATAAATAAAATAAAAGGAATAATAATCTTGAAAAAAATTCTTAATAAATTAAATAATTAACATAAGTTTATTACTCAAGAATATAAATAACATATGTGATGATTTGGACTCAATGTGAGGGATCTATCTAAACCACCCTTTTGGGTTATAACCATTCTCTCTCTCTAACTCACTTTATATATTTCTTTAATGTTATTTAATTCTTGTAAATTTGATATATATGTACCTCAAATATATACCTTTATTATTTTCCCTTCCTTTAATGGGTTAATATATTTCATATGATCATTTCTCAAATGTCTTCTTTAATAAATCTCTTTTGATTATGATATGAGGCAAGATTATGCAGCCTATTTTCTTTATATGGATAATTATTATGTTTATGAATTATGAATAATTTATTTTTTATGGGAAATATAATCATAAACATTTTATGATTTTTTCACCCATATATCTCTCCAATGCATTGGAAAAAGTTTTTTTCTCATGAGATGCTATATATGGGATTAAGGAGTAAACTTAATCCACTATGGGACTCTATCCACCATGTGATGTTGTCTTAGAAGTTATCATTAACATATTATTATATCATGTTTTGTGTTTCTAACACATTCTCTATGTTTCCATGATCTTATTATACCATGTTATTTAAGTTATTCTTCCATGTTATTACTTATGATCCATCTATTTTTTGATATCATATTATACCTTTGAATCACATGTTATGTTTCCTTATCATGTTTATTCCCTTATAGAGATTTTTAGTTCACCCCTTTTTTCAATGTATTCCCCAAGTTATCCCATTTGGTTTTAGGAGCTCAAATAGATTTAGGATATCATTATGGATATTAAAATAAAGATAATTTATTTTCATGTTGATGTTTTACGTACCTACTCTTCCAAAGACACTAGGATTTTTTATCCTTATTTTGTATTAATGGATAGTTATGTTAAAAATCATGTAATAATATTTGTAAAAAGGATTAGGTCACTATAATATTCACTGGTATTTATAAAGTGAGATATGTTGACAAAAGTGAAATGCAAAAAATCTTTCATCTACCCCTATCAATGTTAACCCACTTACATTTGAATAAGACAACTAAAAATAGATCATGGTAGTTTAATTAGATAATATCAACCTTCATTCTATAGTATAAAACCTCTAAAAGTGTAAATACACTATTATTTTGAGTATTCGAGCCTTATTAAAGATTAATTGTATTAAACTGAAGCCATTAATATTGTAGGTATTGAATCTATAATATTTTCTTAGAGGACCTCGAGCCAAAAACCTCAAATCATTTGATATTTCAAATTGATTCTCAATATTCATTATCTACACAAGAAGATATAAAGGTATTTATTTTAACATAAAATAAATAACAACATGAAATAATTTGAATATGAGTATGTACTTACATAATGTGTTAACCATTTTAAAATATCCTTACTATATCTTTTGTTAATTTTGTTTTTTTTTCGAGCTCGAACCCTTAGTTGTCTATTTGTTTCTAATCTCAATTATTCAATAAATGGATCAATAATAAAACTATTAAGTATAAAATATGTGTGTATTTGTGTGTACTTGTCATAACTCCAGTTCATTTGGTGTATAATTTGATCCCTTTCCAACTGGTCATCCTATAATTAGAAATAATGATGAATATTTATCATAATGAGAATTATTAGAGATGTCATCAGCATGTATGACATAATTAAATCTAGTCTCAATTTCATCCAAATACCTAGAAAAAAACGTTAAAAACTCTTCATCTATGTAACATTCAATAATAGAGCCTTCTAGTTAATACTTGTTCCTCACATATGACTTCAAATGACCTAAGTACCTAATAAAAAAATATAAGAAACATATTAAAAAATTACATAATGATTTGTTAAAATTAAATTCATCAATAAAAATATTAATGTACCTCTCAGTTGGATACATCCATTGATGGTGTATCGGTCCACCAAGTGTATCTTCCTTAACTAAATGAACATTCAAATGAATCATGGCATTGTAAATGAAGGGGGAAATAACATCTACAAATAAAAAAGTGCCAACATAATTATTTCTTGAATTTTTTAACTCTTAGTTGGATATAGAGTTTCATCATAAATATCTCTAAATAAAGTGAACAAATCAACTAAAACTATAGTTACTTTTCTATTTAACATATTACACAATGTAAAGTCTAGAAACTACTCCATAATAATATGGGAGTCATGACTTTTCAATCCACATAACTTTTAATTTTTTAACTTTTGATGGTCAAGGGGTCAGGGGATTGAGGTCAAGGTATAGGGGAGGAGGATAGAGGGTCGTGGGGTTGGGGGATTGAGGGGGTCGTGGGTTATGGATAGGGGACAAGGGTTTGGGGTTAGGGGTTGAGACTTTAAATAGGGGGAAGGGGGTCAGAGGTTGTGGATGGGGATGGGGATCAGGGTCAAGGTTAATTAGGGTTTTGATTCAGAAATTTAATGGCAACTAGACAAACTATCACTATAAACTGTCACTGATACATATTTTTCTTTAAGTGATTTCTCATTAATATTGTAATATTTGGATCTTCAGATAGTTATAAATATGAAAATAGTTTTCTTATATGGATATAAGAAGTAATTTTTCAATCCACATAAAAATTAATTGTTCATTATTGATTTATTTATTTCTATTAATTCTTAAATGCTTGTGTTGATTTATACATAGTGTGTGTTTGTCATGTGTGTTTTGATTTAGTGAGTAGGTTTGAATTCCTATCTTCTAATACATCAATTTTTTTGGGTATTTTCCAATTATAAATTCATCTTAATATTTTCTTTTTATTGCTCATAGTGTATGCAGGAAGTGTGCAAGGTGGATTTTAGGTGCATTCAACCCCTAAAAATTAGTATCATAGTTTTATTTAGATCTCAAAACCTTTATACAATAAAAACAACTCAAGTATCACTCTCTTATCATTTTATGTTTTTTTAATTTAGTGAGAGTTTACTAGTAAATTTAAAGGATGGTTTCGGATGATGGTAAGGTCTAGGTTGATAAGTTTAATAAGAAAGACTTTGGATTTTGGAGAATATAGATAATGAATTATATTCTTCAAAAGGATTAGGAACTTCCATTAACTAGAATCAATCCTAATTCAACCACCCTTTGAAGCCTCAACCTAGATCTCCAAGAAAAAGAAGGGTTTTAGAGCTTTGTACGGAAAGGATAGAAAGATACAAACTCTACCCAAGAAAAGGTAGCAAGGAGAATATTAGACTTACTTGGATATTCAATCCACAATATATGGCACTCCAAACGACCTAGGGATGAGTGAGAATCACCCTTGTAAGCTCTTGGGATCTCTTGTTCATAACTAGGGCTACAGGAGGAGTAGAGGGGGGAAATTCCTAGTTGGGGTTAAAAATCCCGTAATTGCATTTTTTTTAAAATTTCTCAACTTCACTGGCCTACATGGTTTACCCCAATGGTTTTCCAAACCATGTGCATGCTACTTTCTAAGAGGGATGGTTCACACAGTTGCCTGGAAATTCCGTACATTTTGATTAATCGCTCACCAACCATGCGTAAGCCTCTGTCCAAGGTTGCACAGTTACCTGGGATTCTCTGTATGGTTTTCACTGACTATGCACAAACTGTGCAACATGCCTAGAAAACCCTTTTTCCTCCTATTTCATGCTTCGAATCCCCAAAAAACCCTCGATCCTTCTCATGGTCTTAGAAAAAACTTATTAAATTAAAAATAAGGGACTTAAACTAAATCGTAAACAAAAACATACCTTAAGGAAGAATCTAGAATCTTACAACCTCCCCACCTTATGATGACTCATCCTCGAGCCACTCTTCCTGGACATTATTGAGTCTCTGAAGAAAATAAATCGGGCCACTAGACCCACATATTTGATTCTCTCTCACAAGTTTCTTCTTGAACATCTACATGTTGCCAAAAAACTCAAACCAAAGGCATGGTCTTGCCTCGTAACACTTTCTCACTACACTCCAAAATACTCATCGGATGATCTTCAAAAGACGCATCATCCTCGAGCTCTACATCCTCAATTTTTATCACATGATATGGGTTGGGATGATATTTTTGGATTTGCATGACACGAAAAACATTATTCATTCCACTATATCATTGTAGAAGAGACAATTGGTATGCCACCAGTCTGATCCTCTCCATGATCTCAAATGGTCCTACATATATGGGTTCCAACTTTCCCTACATCCGAATTCGATGGTGACCCAACCTTGGTGACACCTGAAGAAACACACTATCGCCCACCAAAAACTTAAGGAGTATACGACGCTGATCTTCATATGACTTTCTCCTACTCTAGGCCATTTTCATATGCTTCTAAATCAACTGAACCTTTTTCTAATGTCTCATATACGAGACTCAACCCCAACAACTTAGATTCTCCAGCTTCTAACCAACACAGTGGAGATCTATATGGTATACCATAAAGTGCTTCAAAAGGTTCCATATGAATCGTAGCCTGAAAAATGTTGTTGAAGACAAACTCAAAAAGCAGTGAGTGTTTTTTTCCATGAACCACCAAAATCCAGAATACAAGATCTTATAATATCTTCCAATACTTGTATCGTATGCTCCGACTTCCCATCAGTCTATGGGTGATAAGCCTTACTCAAAAATACATGGGTGTCAGGTTCCTTCTGTAACCCCTACCAGAAGCGCGAGGTGAAATGTGGGTCGAGATTCAAGACTATGGTTATTGGAATGCCATGAAACCTCTCTATCTCTAAAACATATAACTCACCCAACTAATCAACTATATAAGTCTCCTAGATCGATAAGAAATGAGCCACTTTGCTCAGCCAGTTCACAACCACCCAGATCGCGTCATTCTTCTGGGGAATCCTCAGAAGACCCACTACAAAGACCATTGTTATGTCATTACACTTCCACTCTAAAATAGGAAATGACTATAACAATCCACCTGGGCATTGATTCTCTACCTTCACCTGTTGACAGGAAAGGCATCGCATTATAAAACCTATAACCTCTTTCTTTATTCCCAGCTACCAGTACTACCTGCGAAGATCACAGTACATCTTAGTTAAACTAGTGTGCACTACCCACTTCGATGTGTGGAACTTGCACATAAACTCTTACCACATACACACTGGTACAACCACACGGCCACAAACATTGACAGTTCCATCATCACCAATAACCCAACTAAAAGGTGACTCCCCACCTTTAAGACTTTCCATCATAGCCAAACACTCCAGGTCCACCAGCTGACTCTCCTTGACCCGACTCAGTAGCATGGATTCCACTGTTATAGATGCAAGGGTCATCTTTCAGTGCCCATCTTGTACCTCCAGGTGCATCTCATCAAAAAAATCCAACAATCTCTACTTTGAGTCAGATTCCTGAACAACCTAATTCTGATTCTTCCAGCTAAGAGCATCTGCAACACTATTCCCTTTTGTGGGTGTATAAACCAACTCAAAATCAAAGGATTATAGGTACGCAATCCACCTTCACTATCAAAGATTCAAATCCTGCTGAAAAAAATATATATTTAAGTCTTTTGTGATCAGTAAACACCATGAACCGTTATCCTAACAAGCAATGCCTCCAGCACTTTAGGGTGTAAACCACAGCGGCCAACTCAAGATCATGAATAGGGTAATTTATTTCATGAGACCTCAATTTTCTTGACCCATAAGCTACAACTCAGTCATCCTGCATCAACAATGCCCCATTTCCTACACTAAACTTATCACAAAACAAGATGCACCCCTTTCTTGGTTCGGGTAAGGTCATAATCGGTGTGGTATTCTACCACTTCTTCAACTCTTGAAAATAATTTTCGCATTCCCCTAACCACTCAAACTTAACCCCCTCCTTGGTTAAGCCGAAGAGTGGCACTGCAAAATGGGAGAAATTCCTAATGAACATTCGGTAATAACTGGACAAACCTAGAAAAATCTGAACATCAGAAACAATCTTGGGTTGTTCCCAAGACACCACAGCCTGAACTTTCTCTGGATCCACCAACGCACCCGATTTAGAAATGATGTGACCCAAGAAATGCAGCTTATCAATCCAGAACTCACATTTTGATAGCTTGGAATAGATCATATTCCCTCTCAGTGTACTCAGGATGATATCAAGGTGTTTGGAAATATCATCATGAGTTTTGGAGTACATCAAGATGTCATCAATGAGGATAACTATGAACTGATCCAGATATGGGTGAAATATCTGGTTCATCAAATCCATGAACACATCTGGTACATTGGTCAACCCAAATGGCATCACCACAAACTCATACAACCCGTACCTACTCCAGAAAGATGTCTTCGGTACGTTAGATGGTATCGCCCTCAAATGATGGTATCTTGATCTTAAATCAATCTTAGAGAACACCATGGAACCCCTCAGTTGATCAAAAAGGTAATCGATTCAGGGAAGCGGGTATCAATTCTTAATTTTCATTTGGTTCAACTTCCTATAGTCAACAAAAAGCCTCAAGGACCCATTTTCCTTATTGGAAAATAGTACGGGAGATTACCAAGGTGATGTACTAGGATGGATAAACCCCTTATGCTCCAACTCCTCTAGTTGAACTTTAAGTTCTTGGAGTTCTGCTAGTTCCATTCAGTATGGAAGAATAGAAACTGGCTTCTCCCCTGGCAACAGTTCAATTGAAACTCAACATCTCTCTCAGGTGGTAACCCTAAGAATTACTCATGAAACACATCCTAAAATCGGTCCACGACAAGAGGGAAGAATGACTGCTCTTTTTCCATATCATCTAACATAAGGCATGCTACTTGAGTTGCGAGTTCTCCCAACTATTGAAAAATTGATCTTGTACGGCCCGCTCGAACATCCTAGTCACCACAAAAGACATAAGTGCTTCCCTCTAGAGATGTGAATTTCACCCTTCATCGGTAACAGTAAATATGGGCTTGATACAACACTAGCCAATCTATTTCCAGAATCAATTCAAAACCTGAAATCTTGAGGAAAAACAAGTTCCATAGGAAATGATATCCACCAACCTCCAAAGCACAGTCCTTACACTTCTTGATATCCTCAACTCATACCCCTAATGGATTATCAAGTGATATTACTCCACAAGAATTTTCCACAGTTAATTCCAACACAACTACGAACTTACAATAAATGACAGCATATGTAATGCCCATATTAAATAAAGAACTAGAAAATGTGGAAGCTATAAGAATATTACCTTGAACGGTAGATGTTCCTACCTCACCACCTTCAGGTGCAGTCTGAACTGCGTGAAGATGACCTACCCCTCTACCATGGGCCCCAACTTGAGCACCCTACACTTCACTACCTTGCTGGAGTGAATTCTCTAGCCCCAGAGTTCCATGTCCACCACCCCTACAGGTAAGACCAGTGGATATCCAACTTCCTTCCTGGTATGGATTCACTGACCCCTTGCCTACACTCTGTATTTATCTCTGGCCTCCATAATTTCCTAACTACCGGAGGTTCCTACATAACTTTTGTGCATAGCCCAGCCTACCGCATGATCAAAACTCAACTTGTGGTCGGGGACACTATCCACACATGTTCCCCGGCCTGCCACACTGATAACAGAATACCTGGTCACCACCCTAAGAGGCTGACCATATCTTCTGACTACTCTGTGTATTCCCCCCTAATGGAAATTTCCAAAATGACTCTTCCTACTTTCGGAAGCCACGCCACTCACCCACCCAGCTGGCACCACAAATTCACTACCTGAATCTCCCTTCAAGTTCCCCTTTGAGATAAGGGTTTGATCTACTACCTCTATAAGCCTTTTCAGATAAATTATGTTTACCTAGGAACTGACCTCATGTCTAAGCCCATCCTGAAAATGTTTTTCCACAGCTTCCTCATCTCCTACAAATGCTGGGATGAAACGCCATAGATCGGCAAAACAACTAGCATAATCCATCACTAATATTGTCCCTTGGGTCAAACTCAAAAAATCTGCAGCCTTCTTCTGCCTCAAAGTTTTCAGATAGAAGTGTTCGAGGAACTTCTACTAGAAATATTTCCACATCATTCCTTCATCCTGCTCTGTCTAAACCATGATGTCCCACCAATGCTTTGTCTGACCTCTTAGTATATAGGCCACCAACTTGACTCGCTTTTCAAGAGGAGTCTCGAGATGATCAATAATAGTCTAAATAGACTCTATCCAGAACTCTACTTCATCTAGACCACACTCTACGATAAAGGTCATAGGGTGTTGCAGCTGAAATTCCCTGGTCAACTCGAACATACTCGGTGCAACCTTCCCTGTTTCTTGCTCCATCATCTGCATAAAACGAGCAAAGTTCTCACAAAATTGATCTTCTCTATTTTCCCAAATTACCACATTCTCTTGCTCCACCATGGAAGGAGTGTTCTCGATAACATCCTCCTATCTCCCGACCAACACACGTCTTCATGGTGGAATCTTTTTCTACAATTCCAAGCGTGAGTTTTAGAAAGCAAACCATAAATCTTTTGTAAGAATAAAGGAAGGTTCATCACTAGCCAGAAACAACCCATTTTGCTTAAGCCACCCAAATGGCCCCATTATATCCGAAAAACTACTCTCAACCATCCCTACTGAGGCCATGGATAACATGAGGTAACTAACTCACACGGTTACAAGCCTTACCTTTTACACCATTTTAAAATAGTTTATATTTTTCAACCTATTCCAATAAACCTTTAATTCACATGGTTCCATTATTAATAACCATTCCTTAGTTATTACTTAACATTTTACCCATTTTCATCATCTCATTAAACATCATTTCTGTTACTTTTAAGAAAAATCGAATGCATCCTACCCTTTATGTTCCACAAACCTGTCATGTGTGTGCCTACCATGATGCATGTCTCTTATATATGTAGGTGTCTACAATGATGCATGAATACACAACCCTGTGCCATTGCGGCCATAAGAAAAACATTATAAAATAGTCACATCACACAAATGTGCATCACCCAATGGTGAAATATCATAAATCATAACATCGCACAACAAGAACAACAATTCCCACCAAGGGTAACTTGGGTTTTCTCCCGTACTTGGGTTAGCTACTCCCAAGCATGTGCTCATTGACAAGGCCCAACACTTTCCTAACCTTATGTCTACCATCCCAAATAGTAAGTCACAGAAAAAATCTACCTCTAATACCACTTTTTAATGTCCCCGACCCGAGATCCACTAATCTAGTGCCCTGAGTCAGGTTGTCACATGACCTCAAGTGTGCCTCCCTATACGCCAAAGGTTGTCGACTAGTAGCGAGGGTATAAAGGTCACATAGAGAGACTATACCCTCTTTAACAAAGTAAGTCACAGTAGAAAAAATAGTATAAAATAGCAAAAACACTAGAAACTAAATAGTGAACCTACATAAATAACCATCTCCCAAACTAGGTACAAACTACAACAAACAATAAAGATGTTAGGTCATACTACAATGCCAAGTGAACAAAACCCAAAATAAGGCAAACATAGGAATCCGCAAAATGGTCCTGACTCCAAGTCTGGAACCTCCTCCATGCACATCCCACAATGACTCAACACCTAAGAACTGATCCCTTTCCCTTTTCTTGACCAGCAAACATGAAATCTGATCAGGTACCCAACAGCAGCCCAAGAAGGGTGTGAGTATACTCAGTAGACCACCACCAATGGTGTCTACAAAATATCTATTTCAATAGATAGTGCATGAAAGAACTAAGTAATTAAAAATAAATAAAAGACAATTCAAGTAACCATTAGTAATAGTTTTTCCCTTAAGTTAATCCATTATCAAATTCAGATTCAATACTTATAAAGACTATGTGACTAGTTCACCTTTTTCATGTGTTCAATGGATTAGGCATGTTCAATAATCGCATGGAATATGGGAATAAATTGTGTTTTACCTCCATAAAGTAACACATCACAACAATCTCATTATACTCACCTCGAAACCTCGATCCGGGTGGAATGAAATTATTAGGGGAATAGAACTTCATCCCCTTCCCTAACTCATGCATTGAGGGGTGGAGTTTAAAGCCTCAGTCCAACTCGACCTGGGGGCATAGAACCTCATGTCTATACCTCGCTCTACCAATCCATGTGTACATGTTTATTTATCCATTCACTACACATAACCACAATATAAACCAAGAATATCCAATAACATTATCTACATCAAACATTGACAATTTAAAATGGGAATCATTATTATGCCTCAATTCATTAATACATTTTATCATTTATATCCCATTACCATTTAACCCAATTCCCATTTCCCAATCCTAACTTACTAATCATATTCAAGTATAAAACATGATTCATTGTCACATTCCCATTAATCCTGTTTTAACCCATTTATATGCCAAGCCAAATGATCCCTTATCTATATCCCCAACTTGACACATCTTCCCAAAATACCTTCTTAGTCAATAAATTTACCAATTTACTTATTCGACATAGGAATTACCTATTTACAATTACATTTCACACCAAATGTTTTTATTATGCATGTTCGGGAGGGTTGGAACGCCTCTTGGGTTGTCCTAGAGTGGTCGAGTCATCCTCTATGCATTCTGTGGAAATAATGAGGGGTTCAATTGGTTATTTAGACACCCAATACACCACATATTCCTAATGAAACCAAGGAGACATCAATAAGTGAACAAGAATAAAACCCTACATGCACAAATCTATGTACAAACTATGGGACATAACTTGTAGACCGCCTACCTTAAATCTATTAACGAACACCCTACTAATAGAATCCTTAGATATCGATTCAACCACCCTTTCAAGCCTCAACCTAGATCTCATTAGAAAAGGAGGGTTTTAGAGCTTCAGAAGGTGGAGAGAGAAATATACCAACCTTAACCAAGAAAATGAAGCAAGGAGGAGATTAGACTTACTCGGATCTTTGATCTGCAACTGAAGACACTCCAAATGACCTAGGGATGAGTGAGAATCACCCTTGGAAGCTCTTGGGAGATCTTGTTCATAACTAGGTTTATAGGAGGAATATAAGAGGAAAATCATGAGTTGGGGTTAAAAATCTCATAATGTCATTTTTGTAAATTTATCAAATTTACTGGGTCACACAATTTACTCGTACGGTTTTCCAAACTGTCTGAAAACCATGCGCATGATACTGTCTAAGAGGGATGGTTCACACAGTTACCTAGGAATTATACATGGTTTGATTAACCATGTGTAAGGCTATGTTAAAGGTTTCACGGTTACCTGGGATGCTCTACACGGTTTTCACTGACCATGTGCAAACCATGCAACATGCCCAAAAATCTATTTTTCCTCTACTTTTGTGCTCTGAACACCCAGAACACCCCACGAGCCTTCTCATGGTATTGGGAAACACTTATTAAATTCAAAAGAGGGAACTTAAACTGAATCATAAACAAAAACATACCTTAAGGGAGAATATGGGATCTTACACGTAGGATGGTTAAGGGTAGTGACAACGCCTCGATTTTCAATGTGTGGTGAGGTTTGGGGGGGGGGAATACTTGTTGTGACTTGTTGTGTTTTCCTCTTATGTAAACATGATAATGTGATGTTATGTTTCATGAGATTTGTGTTTGGAATTGTAGATATATGCCTCCACAATGATGCTTATTGAGAGGATGATATGTGAACATGTATGGAGATGCTCCTATAGTCGTGGAACTTGAGGCACCAATAGTGTCAGGTGAGGAATAATGAGAGAAATTTCGAGTGAAAATTGATCACTTCATGAAATTCATGGAAAGAGACCCAGAGTGGGTTATGAAAAGCATGTCTGATCTGATAAAGGAGCTTCAATTGCGGCACCCTCAAACTTTTACTGGAGAGGGTGGACCTGAGGGAGCTGAGTTCTAGATTGATTCAATCCAGACTATACTTGACCATTTGGAGACTCCTACTAAGAATAGGTTCAAGTTGTATTATTATATGCTATGAGGATTAGTGAATCATTTGTGGGACGTTTAGGCTCGGACTGGACAGGCAGAGGGTATGTTGTGGAAGGACTTCTTTGAGAAGTTCCTGGAGTATTTCTATCCAGAGATGCTAAGGCGAGAGAGAGATGCTGAGTTCATGTGGTTGACTAATGGGAGAATGTTTGTGATAGACTATGTTCATCTCTTTACAGATTTTTAATGCTTTTCTCCAGCGTTGGCAGGGGATGAGACAGCTACAACAAGAAGATTCCAGGATGGACTTAAATGTGAGATCAAGTCCCAATTTAACCTCTTTATATTAAATAAGCTTACTAAGGTGGTGGATCAGACTCTCATAACTGAGGGGAACCTGAGGGATGATTCCAGTGTATGAAAGGTGGTTCCAGCTGGACGGTCAAGATGTACGAATTCGGAGAGCAGGAAGTGTCATTATGAAAAATTTAGTCAGGGTAGTGGGAAGAAGAGGACCCAGATAGAGGGATCGGTTACTCAGGATCTTACTCAAGTGATATGTCATTAGTGTTGTAGGTCAGGACACTTTAGGATATAGTTCCCCTGACCACCAGTAGAGTGTCGAGGTTGCAGTAAGATGTGACATCTGCAATGGTTCTACAGGAACCTGTAATAGATGGGTAGTGATGGAGGCACTAGACAGAATCGGAGTGCAGGAAGGAGATCTTTTATGCCATATTAGTCTAGCAGCTGGAGTTCTGCTGACTGTGGTGGTAGAGGCAGCGGATGGGGTGATTCTAGGAAAGAGTGCTCATATCAGTAGATTGGTGTATCTTAGAGGACCCAGACTGCACCACACGGAAGAGGGGTAGGATAGTTACATATCGTTCAGCCTACACTTGTGGATAGTGAGGCTGGACCATCAACAGTGAGAGGTGATATTCTTGTAGTTTCTACATTAGGTAGTGACTTATTTGATACTGATGCCTCTCATTCCTTTATTTCTACAAAACTTGTGAATGGTTTGAGCCTGGTGGTTGAGTGGGGTTTTGATGATAGATACAACGTTTGGGGTACGGTTGAGAGACATCTGTTTATACAAGGGGTGTCCTCTCAAAGTTGGGGAGTATCGCTTTATGTGGGATATTTACATCCTTGACATGATAGGCTTTGACCTAATTGTGGGTATGGACTTTCTAGTATAATACCAATCCCACATAGATCGTTTCCATAGGAGAGTGAATTTTACGTCTCCTAAGGGTGACAAGTATATTCACCATGGAGAGTGGGATATCCAGGCAGGCCGAGTAGGGACAATTACACAGCAACTGGGAGAGCTCACATCCCAGGTTTCTAGTCTATTGTTGGGTGAAGAAGGAGTGAATCATGGTGTCTTTCCACCCATGGTGCATAGGTTTCAGGATGTGTTTCATGAAGACTTCTCGGGGCTGAGAGATATGTGGAGTTTAAAATTGAGCTCATATTGGGGGATGATCTAGTTTCAATTCCACATTACATAATGGCACCAACAGAGCTTCAAGAACTCACGATTTAGCTGGAGGAGTTTGAGGATAAGGGGTTTATTCAACGTAGTAAGTCACCTTGGGGTTCTCTGATGTTTTTTTCTAAGAAGGATAATGGGACTGTATGCCTATGTGTTTATTACAGGAAGTTAAACTGGATGGCTGTGAAGAACCAGTATCCTCTTTCATGTATCGATGATCTCTTTGACTAGTTGAGGGGAGCTTGTGTCTTCTAAAAGATTGACTTAAGATCAGGGTATCACCAATTGAGAGTTTGACCTTCTGATATACCAAATACTACTTTCAGAAGCTGGTATGGCCTATATGAGTTTGGTGTAATGTCGTTTGGGTTGACAAATGCACCAGTAGTATTTATGTCCTTGATGAACAGAATCTTCCATCTATACCTAGATCATTTTGTGGTAGTGTTTGTGGATGATATCTTAGTGTACTTTAAGATGCATGATGATTATGCCCAACACCTTGACATCATCCTAAGTACATTGAGAGAGAATTGGTTATACATCAAGCTATCTAAGTGTTAGTTTTGGATTAATCAGGTACACTTTTTGGGTCACATCATCTTGGAGGAAGGTGTTTCAGTGGACCCAATAAATGTTCGGGTAGTTGTTTCTTAGGAGTAGCCTAAGAATGTTTTTGATATTCATAGATTTTTGGGATTAGCTGGATATTATCGAAGATTCATCCATGACTTCCTGATTAACAGCAAACATTTTGGGATTAACCAAAAAGGGGATAAAGTTTGACTGGTCGGAATCATGTGAGAATGTCTTCCAGGAGTTGAAGAAGCGCTTGATATTAGCATCAATATTGATCCTACCTGAGCCAGATGAAGATTATACGGTGTTTTGTAATGATTATGGGATAGAACTTGTAGCAATGTTGATATAAGGATATCAAGTTGTGGTGTGTGGGTCTCGGAAGTTGAGGCCACATGAATGGAACTACCCTACGCACAACCTCGAGTTAGCAGTAGTTTTTTATTCTTTGAAGTGTTGTAAACATTATCTATTGGGCGAGAAGTTTACTGTGTATACAGATCACAAGATCTTAAAGTATATCTTTTTGTGGTGAGATTTGAATCTCCGACAGCGAAGGTGTGTTGAGTATATGTAGTCATTTGATTTTGAGCTATCACATATGCCTAGTAAGGGGAATAGTGTGGGGTTGGTGCTCTGAGTAGGAAAACTCATACTCAGGTGGTTCAAGAGTCTAGTGATGAGTGAGAGATGATGGATTTTCTAGCTGAGATATATGTTGTGATTCAGGAGAGTCAGGAGCAGATGAATCTCGTGTTAGTCTCAATGGAGTATACACTTTTGATCATGATTAGAGACAGGCGGTATGAATATTATAAGTGCTTTACCTTAAGGGAATGCCTTGAAGGTGGGGAGTCACCTCTCAATTGGACATAGATGAGGATGAGATCATATATGTCAGTAATCGGGTTATTATTCCAACGAGTATACAGGATGAGCTGATTCGTAAATTTCATGCCTCGAAATGGGTGGTACATCCAGGTGTGACCAAAATGTACCATGTTCTACATCGACAGTTTTGGTGGTCGGACATGAAAAAGGAGATAGCAGGGTTCGTGACATGATGTACACCTGTCAGTAGGTGAAGGTTTAGCATCAATAACCTATTGGTTTACTGCATTCATTTCCCATTCTGAAATGGAAGTGGAATGACATAACTATGGACTTTGTGGTTGGGCACCCAAGGAAGCTTTAGAAAAATGATGCTATTTGGGTGAGCGTGGATCAACTAATGAAGGTAGTGCTTTTCTTATCAATACGGGAGACTTTCTCAGTAGAGCAGTTGGAATATTTGTACGTTTGAGAAATAGTTTGTCTGCATGGTGTGCCACAAACTATTGTTTCATATCATGATTCATGTTTTACTTTGTGCTTTTGGAAGGGATTACATAAGGATCTTGGTACTCATGTTTTATTGAGTATGGCTTTACACCCAAAAATAGATGGACAGTCAAAGAATATTATACAAGTGCTTGAGGATATGATGAGAGTGTGTGTTCTTGAATTTAGTGGGTCTTAGGAGAAGTACCTAGCTTTAGTGAAGTTTGACTATAACAGTTATCAGGAAACGATACAGAAGGAACCATATGAGGCACTTTATGGTAGGTTATGAAAATCACATATATTATGGATAGAGGTAGGTGAGTCAGAGCTATTGGGACCGAGTCTCGTGCAAGAGACATCGGAGCAAGTTCAGTTTATTTGGAAGCATATGGTTATGGCTCGGGGTAGACAGAATTCGTATGAAGATAGACGTTGATGACCCCTAGATTTTAAAGAGGGTGATTGTGTATTACTCCGGGTGTCGCCTAGATTGGGTCACCGTAGGATACAGAGGTAGGGAAAGCTGGTGCCCAGGTTTTTCAGACTATTTGAGATTGTGGAGATAATCAGGCTGATGGCATACCGATTAACTCTTCCACAAAGAAACAGTGATATTCATTATGTTTTCCATGGGTCACAACTTCAATGGTATCACTCAAAACCTTCTCGTGTGATCGATATGGATTATTTTGATCTTGAGATAGATGCGTCCTTTGAGGATCATCTAATACATGTGTTGGATCATAGCGATAAAGTGTTGCGGGGAAAGATCGTGTCGATAGTTTATGTATTATAGTAACATGGTCGTTGGTCGTTTGACCTACATATGAACAGAGATCCTCCCACCTCGATGATTTGGATTCAATTACCGGGCCTCCCACTGCCCTTTCAGAATATCGGTCTTCTTCGGTCAATTGGCCATTCTCTGGGTCGTTTCCTGTGTTGTGATCAGCGTACGGAGAGCCTCAATTATCCAATGGCTGCTCGATTGTGCGTTGAAATGGATACTTCCAAGCCGCCGCCTGAGCTTGCCTGGATTGTTTTGGAAGGTGAATACAGATATTCCCAAGTAATAAGGTATGAAACTTGGAGCCATTTCTGTAATTTCTGTTACAAAAAGGGACATTGCAGCTCTGATTGCCGCAAGAGGAAGAATTTTTCTTCTCCCTTCGTTAATGAGCCTCCTGAACCAGTTTTCCACTATGAGGAGATTAACCCATGTGAGATTCCTGGTGGTAGCTGCAAGGAGGTTGGTGCTTCTGAGAAAATCAGCGGGAAGGTGCAAACTATACTTTCATCCGAGGTGCCTACCCCTGTATCTCTTAATGTGGTGATTCCTCTTTCACTGGGGGCTTGCAAAGATGTCCTGAAGGAATCCTCACTGGCTGAATCCGAAGTAATCATTCCTACTATTTTCTCGCGACTTAAAAGTGATCTTGGTTTACCTCAGTCTGGTGAGTTAGGGGAGGATTCAAAGGCCTGCTCCACTGGGATTGATAACCTCGAAGGGGAGGGTGAGCAGGGCTGGCAGAATGAAAAAACCTGCTTGAAAGAGATCAATGGGTGTTGTCCAGATGTGATCTGTGAAGAGCTGATGGTCACTATGAAGTCACACCAAGATTTGGAAGTGGTAAGTGAGCACACTGGACAGCCAGAGGCCTCTACTCTGGCTAAACAATCTGCTTCTCCCTTGAACAATGAAAATTTAGGAGGCTGTTCAAGAATATTGACCAAAAACAGCTTTGATGTGCTGGGTGAGCAACATGATCCGGTTAACAGGATGGAGGGAGAACAGCCATGTCTGGGTGGAGATGCTATTGATGTCAACCCATCGGATGATGTCCTGGTAACCCCCACTTCAAAATGCTCAGAGGTGGGGATGGGAATGGGAGGTGAAAAGGAGAATGTTACTCCAAGAGCCTTGTATAGTGACATCACGAAAAATGGATGCAAAAAGACCTTGTGTAAAGATGTGAGCTACAACACTCCACCCAAAAGAAGGACGAGGAAAGACTACTCTGATCTTCCGAAGCCCATGGCAACCAGATCTGCTAACAGATCGAGAGGAGGGTCCATACATATGATGAACAAAGAACCTAGTAGAAAATTTCCACCAAAGGAGAAAATTTCCAAGGAAATGCTCCAAAAGAAAATGATGTATCTTGAGATGATGCGGAAGTACGAGTCTTCTGAATGGGAGTCAGCTGATCCTGACGATGAGAGATCTGACTACAGGGACAGGGATGGGGAGAAGGATGAGTATGGGTTTGATGTAATGTAATGATGCAGTTTGTGTATTACTTTTATCTGCAATCTTTTTTCTTAATAAATTTGTGGGACCAGGCTTTCTCTTGGTTCTGAATTTCCTGGTAACATGGTCATGTTCATAAGGAAACATGGGAGAGAGAAGTGGATATGTAGGCTCAATGGCCCGGCCTTTTTTACTCGGAATCTTATAGAAGCTTGGGAGTACAGCTCAAGTTAGAGTTGTTATAAATTGAGAATATTGTAATACCCCTCCTTTTTTCAGGTGTGTGTCTCTCTGAGTTTTGAGTCTGGGTATAAATGAATTAGGTGTTTCATGGTTTCTTGGTGTGATGAGAAACTTTAAAATAAGTTCGGATTGTTTAAAAAGTAAAATGGGTTGAAAATCAACTGCATAAAATTTACACGCCGTGTAATTGTTCAAGGGTTTTAATAAAATAAATCTGAGGCGATGGGTTTTTCAGCATTTTTCATTAAAAACATTTACACATCGTGTAATCCCATTACATGCCATGTAAATTCCTGAACTGATATTTTAAACATGTTGTGTGACTGAATTATTGATTTTTTTCTACTATAGCTCTTCTCATCTGACCCTAGGGTGACTCTTTGCAGATTTGGAGTGATTTCTTCATCTCTGATCATTGTGGATTGGTGATGAATACCTGGTAAGACCTTTTTTCTTTAGTTCCCTTCTATTCCTCCTCCTTCCAATGAAACGGTGGAGCCTTTGATAGTTTTGGGTTTGGGGGTTGATATTGATCCTAGGTTTTGGTCTCGATCTCTTCTGTCATTGTTGGTTCAACTGTCTTGCATCAATTGGGGATTTCTATTGGGTGATCATTGATCAACGAACTGAGGTAGGTGGTCTATAATTAAAATCTCAAAGTCTATATTTCAATTACATATATGTAATTGTAGAATTGATATTGGATTTTTAAAAATTGAGTTCTTGATTAAATTAATTAATTTGGTGAATTAATTAATTGAGGGAATTGTGAAAATGGTAATTGGGGTTATTGAATTTGTATAACTAATTGTTGAATTAATTGTGGAGTTATTGAGATTATTGAACTTGATTAATTAATTGTAGAATCAATTAATGGGAATGGTGGGGATTAAAAAATTATGATTTGGAATAATTAATTATTGAATTAATTATGACAGATAGAGTTTGTTGATATTGGATAATTAATTGTAGAATTGATTATTGGAGATTGTTGTGATTATGAAATTGTTTAATGTGATTAATTGATAATTGAATTAATTTGTGGAATTGAAGTGATTAATTAATTGTTGAATTAATTAATGAGATGATATGAGAATTCAATTGTTGTATTTGATTGATTAATTAGTGAATTAATTAATGTGATAATTGTGTGTGGGACATGATCTGTTGTATCAAAATCCCAGTGTGATAATAAATAATGAATGGTAATAGTGGCACTGACATGTGATAATCGTGTGTGGGACATGGTATGTTGCGTCAAAAGCCCATAGTGTAAATTTAAATGATGAATGGTAATAATGGAATTCATATGTGATAATCATGTGCGGGGCATGGTCTGTTATATCAAAATCTCATAGTGTGAAATGAGATAACAAATGGCCACAATGGAATTCAATTATATGATATTCCTTAAGAATAGTTCAGACTCCGGCACAAGCCAAAGTAGGTATTAAGTGTTTGGGTTTCCTTGGGAACTTAGGGGTTTATGTGGTTAAATAAATAGTAATTGAATAAATGTAAATTGTTTACTTTATTGCTGTTATTTATTCTTTATACAATTATATACACTATTTTGACTGAATATTATTTTAGATGTTGTTGGTGTTGTCCTACTAAGTTGTACTCACACCCTATTCAGGCTGCTTGATTAGTACCCGAATAGATTTGGGATGGATCTTGGATGAGAGAATTGGATGTGGTTCGAGACCCACTTTTTAATTGTCGGTGTCTTTACTTTTGGATTGGAATTTTGACACTTGTAACGTATTATAACAGGGCATATCTACTGTCAGTTTTGATATTGTATTTTCTCTTTTAGTTATCATGTGATTCTGGCATTTTTCTAACTATGGTTAAATCATTTGGTTATTGCTGTTTGTTTATTTCTGATGTGGTATTACTCTGATAAAGAGGATATAGTCTCCTCATTATTTATATTAGACTCCCACTGCTAGTCGGCAACCTCTGGCGTAGGAGGAGGCACCTGAAGTCATGTAACCGACCAGCTCGAGGCACCGGTGTGCGGCACTCGGGTAGGGACGTTACAGCCAACCTGACCGTCAGGTTCAAAACCCAACATGAGACGATATTTTCCCTGATTTATGTATGGTTGTAGTAAACTTGAACTATTTTTTCCCAATCATGTTAATTTACTATATTGCATTATTTTATTTTATTTTTCAAACATAACTTTTTTGAATACTACTTATAATTCTGGGTCAAACGGGACACGCAGACACCCAGTGGGCTAGACTGTGCGGGCTGCGAGTTTTGTGGGTTGGATAAAATGTGGTCTGAATTTTTGCAAGCCTAAATATTAAAATCTCTAACCCATATAAATCCATGAGCTAATGGATCATCTTGTGGGCTTTCAGATTTTTTGATAGGTATACTCAAGCCCATGGCATGGCCCAAAAAATCAGGTCGGCCTAGCCTGACCCAACTCGAATAGTGTCTTCCGACCTAAATTTTTAAGGGTCCATCTCGGCTCGCCCCAAGCCCCTAGAATAATGTAGCACCCTCGGTTTGCGGTACGTCATCATTTTATGTTTCTTCTTTTATGTGTGGAGGGTTTGGGATAAATTGATGGAGTAATTTGGTGGATAAAGAGAAGGGAAGCTAAAATCTAGCTACAAGAACTAATTCACATTGTAAATGGTTATGGGTGGATGACATGAATTTCATTCGAAGTGTGAATGGGTTTCTGGGTAGAATCGGTTCACGGTGTGAGATTACATCCATGACATGAACTAGTTTCTGGGTTTTTAAGCTAATGTTTTTCGACATATATGACAACTCAAAGATTAACGACGTGAATCCCTAATTCACATTGTGAACTAGGTTGTGTCCAGCAGCTCTATTAAGATCATGTGCCCTACGATTCTCATAACCCTCTCTCCCTTCCTATCAAACTCCAACCCGTAGACATTTTTGGAAGATCTCTTCTATCCAGATGTTGATTCCATCAGATCTTCAAGCGTTGAACTATAAGAGTCAAATGATTCATAAAGGATCAAAAAGGGAAGCATGATTTAACCGTTCAAGGTAGGTGGTTTTTCTCTCTTTCTACTTTTATTGGAATGTAAAGTATCTTAGGTTTCTTAAAGAGCTCTCTTCTATTTTAAAATGATTTTACCCTGTTGGAACTCTGTTTGATTTTTCTCTTATCGATTGGTCCTTGAAATCTAGGTTATGGGAATCACCCACAACATGTTTGACAAATTTATTGAATGGGTTTTTAAAATAAATATGTTTTTGACATTTATTTTGGCATAGTTGGATTGTGTTTGTTCATGATAATGTGGGGAAAATAATGGTCGTAAGTACCACCATTAAATAGGGAAACATGGGAAGAATCATGGTCAGAAGTACCACCATCAAATTGGGTCACCAAGCGACAACTTAGTAAAAGGATTAATCACCGCTCACGGTTATAGGGAGGTCCAATTAATGCATGTAAATGGGTGTGTGAGTGTGAAAAAATGGTTGGGTTATGTAAAATTGAAATTAATAAATTGCTTTTGTTACTTGAAAGGAAAACTCACCTTTAGTTATACTATTTTTGGAAAACCTATTCATCAAATTTATTTAATATTTTGGAAACTACTTTATCTACTTTTGATATTCTTTTTGTACGTTTTATAATCTTGCGAGCTAACATATTTCTAATCTTAGAAGCATGTGATAAAAGTCTCTCAAGGGTTTTGTATTGGGTATGATTACTCACCCTATGAATATGAACTTTGGTGCGTATGCAGATGTTGTTTTTCATGATAGAAGAAAGGGGCGGGTTTCTTACTTCTATAGTGGGGTTTCTTGAGGTCAATGTAATAGTATGTGGAGATAGAGCTTTGGAGTGGTTCGCATCTTGGTCAGGAGTGGTGCCACCTTAGTGATAGATTCATTTACTGATTTGGAGTCTTGGTGTTCTTATTTACACTACTCTGTTGTTACTTTGATGTTGGTTATTGTTCATTTATTATTGTTGGGTTTTGTTGCATGCATAATTTATAGAGACATCCTTGGTTTTATTTATTTTGGCTTAATCATGTGAAGGTTGTGTATTTGTTAAATATGGTAAGTCGTTCCCCCTTGTAACTATGTGTTTAAACCCTCAGAATTTATTATCAACTTTTGGTGTCCAGAGAATCTCACCAAATATTAGTAGCACCTCTGATCTTACCCAAGCCAATGGGTTAGAAGGGGATGTTACAGTGGGCTAACTGGATAAGATAGGGCTTGGAACAAGCTTCAATAACTGAGTGGGGAAGGTCACTTATAGTTCAATGGTTGTGGCCATAGGTGTAAATGATGGAACCCTATATCTGGATAAATGATCAAATGGAGTGAGAGTTATAGGAACTATAACATTCGATGGTTTAGAGTTAGGGAATTGTTGGTTTGGAAATCTCAGTGAGAAGAGAATGAAGGTTCTAGCAGTTGGAATATTGAAGTTAGATCATGAAAAATTCATAAGTTATGAGAGTTACATACTCAGGAAGCAATGAAAGGTGTCATTCAATCTGAGGAGAAGGATACCCAAGAGTCATAAACTGGAGCATGTTCACATGGAAGTTTGGGGGTCATCCCTTGCCTGATCTCACAGAGGATCACAATACTTCATGAAATTCATTGATAATTCCATAATGAAGGTATGAGTTTAATTTCTTAAAGAAAAATATGATATATTTGAAGTTTTTGTTCAATGGAAGGCAATGGTGGAGAACAAGATTAGAAGTAAGCTGAAAAGCTTACGGTTGGACAATGGTGGTGAGTATAGTGGAAGGATCTTTTAGAAATTCTTCAAGCACAGAGGGATAAGACTTGAGAAGACTATGCCCAAAACGTTTGAGCATAATGGTGTGGATAAAAGAATGAATTGGACATTAATGGAGAAGGAACTAAGCAAGAGGTTTCACTCAAGAATACCCAAAGAGATTTGGGTGGAAGTAGTCAACTGTGCAGCGCACTTAGTTAATTGAAATCTATTAGGACCAGTAGGATAGGAAATACAGGAAGTGATATTTTCTGATAAATCAACGAAGCTCAATCACCTCAAAGTTTTAAAGAGTCATATATATGTCCATGTGGATGCTAAGGACCAAGATAAACTCGATGAAAAGTTCAAAGCATGCTTCTATGTTGGATATGGAGATGAAAACTTTGGTTTTTGACTTTGGGATAATGACAAGAAACATGTCATAGGAAATTGGAATGTGCTCTTTAATAGGAAGGTCTTGTATAAAGGTAGGAACTTGAAGGAGAAATGAGCTGAAGGAAAATATTCAACTGAGCAAATTCAAGTTGATCTAAATGGGAGCTCCAGACATAGACAAGTGCCAGAAATTTTAGATGGCATCACAGAAGGAGCAGACAATATACCGAAGAAAAAATGTACTAGAGATCTCAATGACTATTGAGGATCGAATGGCAATATCAGATAATAGGGCTCCAGAAGTCAGAGCATCGGGTGAGGCAGTTCCAGGCAGAGCAGAGTCGTAGGGTAATTTGAGGAGGTCTTCTAGAGCCAGACAATTGACTCAAAGGTATAGTCATGACTTGCATTATCTACTTCTAGTGGACAGAGGGGAACCTGAGTTCTTGGAGGAGGTGTCCAATCTCAGTGATTCTGGATAGTGTGACCTAGCTATGAAGGATGAATTGGATTTTCTACATGAAAATAAAACATGGGAGCTAATGGTTTTACCATAAGGGAAGAATACACCTGAGAACAAATGAGTTTTTCATTTAAAGGAAAAGGTTGATGAGAAGAAGAGGTATAAGACAAGGTTGGTGGTGAAGGGGTTTTATCGGAAATAAGGGATTGATTCCTCTAAAATATTTTCAATGATGGTTAAACATACTACCATCTGAACATTGCTCAGCATGGTTGTGTCTGATGATTCTCACTTAGAGAAAATGGATGTAAAGATGACATTTCTCTGTGGAGATTTGGAGGAAGAAATTTACATGCGACAACCAAAATGTTTTGTGGATCAATGAAATAAGGACTTGTTTTGTAAGTTGAATAGAAGCCTTTATGGATTGAAACAAGAACTAAGATAATGGAATATAAATTTTGATGCATTTATGTCAGACAAAGGTTTCATGCGGAGCAACGCATATCACTATTGCTATCAAAAGGAGTTTGAATGTGGGGGTTTCATCTTGTTGCTATTGTGTATGGAAGACAAATTTCTAACTGGATCAAACATCAAGAATATTTGAAAGCTGAAATAATACATATCTAGAAGGTTAGAGATGAAAAATCTAAGAAAAGTGAAGAAGATTATAGAGATGAAAATCGAATGAGACAATAAATCTAGAAGCTTGGTTTTGTCTTGGAGAGATTATGTCAAGAAAATTATTGAGAGATTTAGTATGACCAGATGCAAGCCAATCTCAACCATACTTGTCAAGCACTTAAATATTTTAAAAGAGAAAGTTTCAAAGACGGAAAATGAGGTGAAACACATGGCGGCGGTCAAAAGTCTGATATATTTCATAGTGTGCACTCATTCAAACATTACGCATACAATGGGAGTTGCCAGTCATTTCATGTCTAATCTAGATAAATTCAAAGCAATGAAGGATACAACATTATGCTTCGGGACAGACAATCCTCTACAGGGGTATGTTGATGAAAAATTTGGGAGAACACTACTACAAAATAGGGTTTTATCAGCACTAAAAAGACATTTATCAGTGCTATAAAAAAGGGGTCCCTTTTATCAGTGTTAAAAAAAACAACGATAAATGTTAAAAAAATTAAAAAAATATTTTTGCAAATCGGAGGGTTTTAACAGTGCTTAAACCCCTTTCTATAGTACTATGAAACACCCCCCCCCTGCCCACACACCCCAGCCACCTCCCTACCCTTTAATAACTCTAGCCCAAATTTCACCCCACGTGCACCCTTGTCTCCCCTTGGATCCCCCTGAATTCGAACTCGAGATCTCTCCCCTGTGCGCCTGGACCCTTTACCACTCCTCCATGTTGCTTTGTTCTCCATTTAATGATATATCTATTTATATATATATAGTTATATTTATTCGTATATTAATATATATATATATATATATATTTAGTTATATTAATATGTATATTTGTTCGTATATTAATATATGTATATAGATTTATTTGTATATTGATATATATTTATATCTATTTATTAATATATATTCAGTTATATATTTTTATCCGTATATTTATTCATGTATTAATATATATTTATAAGATCAGTTTTAAATACATTTATAAAATATTTTTTTTTTGTTTATAAATAAATAAATACATATATACAACACACACACACACACACATAGATATATATATATATATATTATATGTGTTTCTGTAAGTATAATTATACATATTTATATATATTTACATATATTATATATTAATATGTACATATGTTAAAATATACAGATAATATATCACACTTTGTCAATATAAACACACATAAATACACACACACACACATTATATAGGTATATAAATATTCATATATTTTTATTTTAAATAATATGAATATTAGTTTTTATTTAGATAAGACTTTTATATTGAGAAATGTATTTCATATGTAAATATGTTTAATTATTTATTTAAAAAATTAAATTTGTATGTATGAATATATAAAAAAATATGTATATAGTGTTATATATTTGATTATAAATAACAGTATATTGTGAAAAACAATAAAATTTCAAAAACCATAATATCAATATGAATGTAATTCCTGAGAATAACTTCAGTCCTCGCTGAAAAAGGGCAAAAAGACCCCATTAAATGAGGCTTAAAATCCATCAAATGTTAAAAAATTTGGGTATCCCGACTAAAAACTTAGTTTTGGAGGCCTTTTAGGCATTTTCTGGTCTCAAAAAATATAACATAGGTTTAAATATATCATTTAGGGCGTAGATCTCGTCGCATGCTTCGATTTGATATGTGTTAGAGCTCAAACTAACACCCAGATCAAAAGTTATGGTCGTTTGAAGTTCAAGTTACGTTTTTAACTTATTTTAGATATTTTATTGATTTTTTGATATTTTGTGTCTTCAAATTGTTATAAAATGACTATTACTCAATAATAATTAAAAAAATATTAATTAATAAAAAAATTTAAATTATTTTATAATCAATTTTCACTAAATATCTTGTATATTAAGTGTAAATGTCTATTTATACTTACATAAAACATATTTAAAAATATATATATATTGTATTTATATAAATATAAAAATATTTATATATTTATATATTTATATATTATTCTTAATGAAATATTTTTTTTAAATATACCCTTCATCAACTCTAATAAAAAAATCGATGATAAAGACCTTCATTTATCAGCGCTACTAAAAAACGCTAATAAAGGGGACTCCTTTAACAGTGCTAAAAAAACACTGATAAGGTGCCCCATTTATCAGAACTTTTTTTAACATTGTTAAAGTGTGGTGCTACAAAAACTGATTTTTGTAGTAGTGGAAATTCAAATACTTGGAAGAATACTTGTAGTTTTGTGTTTACATTCGGTGGAACGACAGTAAGTTGGATGTCAAGGCTCTAACCAATGGTAGCAGTTTCTACAACATAATCAAAATATGTGGCAACAATGGAAGTAGGTAATGAGATTATATGATTGAGGCTCTAACTAATAATAGGATTTTATAATCTATTTTAAATCATTGAACATAACATACAATTGGTTTACTAAGTTTTGCAGATTAATAATCTTCCAAACTTCCAATTCACCTGTATTTGTAGAAGGACCAAGATGTAATAATTATGGAATTTTTCTTATATTTATTTTGATATTGATTGATTTTATCCCTTCAAATTTGGAAACATTTTTCAACAAAATAACAATCAACAATTCTCTTTGTAAATACACATTCAGTCATTATTTCAAGACATAATCGATGGAGATTCAAATCTAGTAAAAATACCAACCTTTAGATCCCCATTTTTGTCCAGTGTGGGTATGTTATGGCACAAATACGGCACAATAAAATGTCCTAAAATGTGAAACATTTGGATCATGTTAACAAAAAATAAGAAGAACATTCATGACAGTGAAAGATCTTTTAAAATTATAGAAAGATCTCAAAGAAAGGTATGACCATTTGAGACAGGTAATGTTATCAAAATATTTTTATGAATGGAGTTTGAGTCTCGAAGATATCTTTAGAACATTTAAAATATTATGAAAAAAGATTTAAAATATTTTTATTCTAGTTTTCACTGTGAATATATGAGAAATTGATTCAAATATGATAAACCAAAAGTTTATTGACCATGAATCATTCATCATAACATGACTGTTTAAGCCATTCATGATCAATTATTATGAGAAAAATTATTAAATTTTCACATGGTCATTCATTGTTTTATAAAAATGTTCTTACAAGTAATGATTTCTCATGCAATATTTATTGCCAAGACAATGTCATTATAAGACCATCACCATCAAAAATTGAGACTGAATCTCATGTTCTTAGAAAGGATTCATTGTGAAGTATATTTTTCAATACATCCACCACCATTTAGTTATTTTATAATTTTGATTGATTTGTTTAATAGATGATTTAATGTGTGTCTATCATTAACTGGAATATAATTATTAAGGGAACAAATCAAAAATTACTCAATTAAGCATATTCGATTTGATAATGCTAGTGAATATGCATCAATTTATTTCAATAATTATTTCATGTTGATTAGAATACATGTTAAACATATTGATGCTCATCTTCACACTCAAAATGGTCAAATTAAATCAATTATAAAGTGATTACAACTTACCCCTAGACCACTTATTATGAAAACACAGTTTTCCAACTCGACATAAATACTCCTAACACAATCATGATGAAAAGAGACTTCAACAAAACCTATGATCTAGAGTAGATTTTTAATCATCTTTCTCAAATGTGAAATTTGTTTTTTTTTGTTATATCCCTCTAATAATGAGGAAAATTTTGGGAGAATCGTTGAGAGTACTCACTAAAAGAAACACAAGACTAAACATCATAAAAATTTCATGTTAGGGTTTGGCCTCAGTTGTAATCCCAAAGTTTTCTTCTCATTCCCAAAGTGATGTGAAACTTGAATAACACTTGAAAATTCATCTTCCTATTTTGGAACATATGATTGAATATCCACTCTAGATCTCACATTTCCACGAAAATTTATGATTTAGATAAGTTTTCTCATCATTTTGTAGAATTTTCAGGTTATAAATAATGCAAACAAAATAGAACGTAACAGGAAAAACAGAATGGCAGTATGATTCACCTCCTAAGTAGTACAAGCCTCCAAAAACCACTAAACAATATCTCACATTCCCATCTACAGAATCCATAATAATGAATCAATTAAAGTGTAAAATAATAAATTCTTAACATACCACAGTGATTGTGTACAAATTTTGGGCACCGAAATCTCATCTGTTGACCATCCTTCTAGCTCAGTTGTAGAATTTTCTCTAAAGGTTTCATGAGAATTAAAATAATTATATGGAATTAAATATTAATTTTAATAAATTCATAAGCAATTCATTATAACTGTAAAGTCTATAGAGCCATTAGAATAATGTTGCAACTTAGAGAAGTTATGTTCGAGGATTACAAGAGAAAGGAAATTAAATTAGCTAAATTTACACAATGGAAAGATTTTCCGCAAGGTAAATGAATATACAACAAACAAATATAATGACAATAAGCAAGATGAACAAAAAAACATGCCGATTTTTTAACAGAAAAATATTATATGGGACCTTGTGCTCTTTAAGTTTTACAAAAAATGACTTGTTAGGCTTTAGAAAAATAAAATTTGTTATTAAAAAATATATAAATAAATAAAAAGGATAAATATGATATGAAATCAAGTATATTTATTTTTTAATGATAAGGTTTTCAAATGAGGATCAATTAAGGAGCCACACAGAGCTAAAAGAATCACGTACCTCCTAGGGCAAGAGCATTAGAAGCAATATACATTGGAATGACACGAAAATCTGTCAGGATATCAAGATAATGACAGAGATAGGTAGAGACAATGGAAATATGAGACACTAGCATGATGTATAAAAATTTATGATCAACTAAACCATCAATAAAATGGTGTCATAAATTAAAGAATAAAAAATATAAAAAATCCAAAAAAATCAACTTAAGACAATAAAAATAAAAACAATAAATCCACCTAGAACAATACACATTTTCACCTATATGCGTAATTTAATGTAAATACAGCCAGCCACAAAATCATAAAGGTCCAGGCTTGAGCTCTAATCTTAATGTGCCGATGGAAAAATATAATCAATACAAAAATTTACAGTGTTCCCACGTGTCAGGGAAAACATGAAACCAATTAAAAAACGATTTTATATAAAATAATGGCAATTATCAATTTGGATATGTTAGAGGTTAAGTTGTCCCGAGTCCCACATGAGACTTAGGTATCATGCCATTTTTATTTTTCATTATAAATAACCACTAAGACCTCCCTTAAAGAGGTATCTTGGGTATTGGGTCTACTCTCCTCTATTCTAACATGGTATCACCTCCATTTTAACACGGTATAAGAGGAGTTCCAACCAAAAAAACCTCCATTTCCCTATCTCTTTTTTCCGAGAGAAACCCTACCTACAATATTCTCCCCTTGGGGGATGGCGAATCTCTAACAAAAGGCCATCTTCACAACAGTGGCACCCCCCTTCCATCTCCCTTCTGCGCGCATCCCTTCCACGTCATGCGTCCAGTAGTCACAGCGCCTCCTTCCAATTTCCCCTCACAGGTGCTTCTTTCCATTAGTCACCCACCCAACATGACGACTCCCTTCCTACGTGATGGCCCTCTGCATGTCGTTCCTCCCTCCTATGCGACATATCCTGCCATGCCGACTCCTCATGCATCCATTGGCAACCGTCGAAGCCCTCTACCCCTATCGACGCCTCTCATTTTCATCGATTTCCCCATGTGCATCGGCTCTCTATAGGATGGTCGTCGGCAGCACCCAACCCATGGTGACTCCCTGCACTGCCCTTCTCCAGTGGAGGGCACATCATTTTGATGGGCCTCCTCCTAATACGTCATCTTTCAGTCTAGTTGTGCCTCTACGCATGGCCCTCTACTCCAAAGTGAGGTCTAGATCCAAGCCACCCAGACGTTTCCCTCCTACGCGACACCTCTCACACGGTATCCCCCCAACACTGGATGTGCCGAATTTCCTCTACTCGTTTCTTGTGCACGATCTATTACCAAATGGATTCTTTACCTCTATCTGGTTCTCTGTTGCTACCTGTTTTTCCTCGGACCTTTTCTGCCAACCGGATTTTAGGGTCTGCGAAATCAGACATCATTTCACCTCGGCAATTTTGGTCCACAAAGTTAGACATCGTTTCACCTCATCAATTTGCATCCGCAAAAGCAGACTTCGTATCACTCGGTCATTTTGAAGATGTTTATCGATCTCCGTTTCATCCCATTGAAAGTGGGTTCTCTAGACCCAACTTTTTTTGTACTTTGATTACTGCTACATGTATTCAGTTTGTTATAATACATGTGTTTATCTTTCCATAATAGTGTAGAATACATCTGCATCCACTTTGTTTATGGAAATGTCCTTAAGTTACCAATCGCATCAAAGGGTTATAGTAGATCCCATACTATAAAGAGAACCCTAAGATTCCATGATAGTAATCTTAAAGTAACGTCCTATGGTCTGGTTACATCATTCTGAAAGGACACAGATGATGTGTGACCATCAGGTGCTGGGGGCTCATAAGCATTGAGACTTATTCTCATGAAGTTCGCACTTGATGATCTCTAGTAGTTGAGATCATGAGGACATACCAGCATAATAGGAACACCACATGTTTTAGGTGTCATTGGTCGTTCCTATTATGGACATGTGTAATGGTCTTTTGACTTGAGATCATTTTCAATAGATGTTATTTAATTATGTACATTTGATGCAAGGTGAAAACCATAGTAACAAAGTCGTGGCGAGGTAGTTTGTATCGGGTATGTCATTAATGGCATGACATTGATTGAATGATCGAGAAAGGATTTGTCGCTTCCGAGTTCAGGAAGAGATATCTTGGGCCTGGTTGATTAGGATGGTTGCACTTTCATTAAATTCATGGACATGGTAGTGGAAGGTAAGACCGTCCAGAAAAATCAACAAATAAAATAAAGCAAAATAAATAATTATGACACTAGTGTTCATTCTGCTTTATTAATATATCGATGATGAAGAGATTATATTACACGGACCGTGTTCGTAAGAAGGCAGTCGTTTCTTTGACTTTGTCTTATCTCTATAGGGGCCTCGATGGGTTGCCACACCCCGCTCTAGGTCGGTGTATATTATTCACTGCTATTGAGATAAGGGCCTAGAGGGTCACACACAATAGCGCCTTGAGAATCTGCCCTATTCTGAGAATAGGAATATAGAACTTGGTGGGGCCCACCAAAGGGTCTGAGCACTATCCATGTTCTATGGATCACGAAAGAATAAATAAATTCATTAATTATTCAAGTTTAGAATAATTTTTCGAATTTATTTATAATATGTATTTACAAGTTATATAGTAAATACAAGTATTAATATTATTAAAATGGATTTTAATATCCTAGGTTTGTTTAATATTAGCAGGAAGTGTGAGTTGAGTTAAAGACTCAAATTTATCACGTAATATATTTATATATTACAAGTAAGTGATAAATTATAAATATTATTTATGGAATAATTTTATTTATCATAAATAATTATTTATAACACTTATATAGCAGACGTCTATTACACGGGGGCCGGGAATCCATACCGTGTGTTTTAAACACTCCCTATATAAGTGAGAGAGAGGCTCTCCCATGTGAACTATTCATGTGTTGAGATTGAGAGATTCTCTCTCCTCCTTGAATCTAGAGAGAGAGTCTCTCAAGCGAAGGAAGATCTTCAAGTTCATCCATCTCGGATTGAAGATCCTTCCCTTACGGTGATCGTCGCTACACTGAAGTGAGCATCGAAGATCCACGCAAGCACCCGGATCTCGACGAACAGTACGTGAGAAGATTCAAGAGGTGTGTGTGGACAATCTTGAGGGATTCAACATCAGAGTCTTCGAGAAACGATCGTCGGTGTCCTGTGGCAGACTTGCACACGTCAATTCCGAACTAGATACATGTTCCGTTTATTTTTTTGCTCTATTTAAACCTTGCGAGATCCTCGGACCAAACCGTGACAAGATCACTGGAGTTGACAGGATTATGTCACTCTGGTGATGTAGAAAATTTTAAATTCCAGGCCCAACGGCTTTCCTTGTGTTGTCCCGGTACCCAAAAGTGGTATCAGAGGGGATCACAAGGTTTTTCTGAGTCAACAAAATTAATATGCATTAAATTTAAGTGTGGGGTTTTAAAACGGTTCATTTGGATCTGACTGTGTGTCCTTTTGTTTTCAAATGATCAAGCTACGATCATTTAAGAAATTTATTCGGATCGACATCATGGTTTATTTTTTTGTTCATTTGATGTTAATCTCAATTATAATTGAGATAAAATTAAATGTAATATTTTATTATTATAAAATATTTCCACAAAGGAGGGGAGACCAAGACCCCATTTTGTGGTCTTCTTCTTTTTATTTTAAATAAAATAAATAAATAAAGGGAGGAAAGACAAAGACCCCATTTTCTGGGTCTTCTAACTTTTAGTTTAAAAAAAATAAAAGGGTGGATTTTTGTCTAAGGACAAAATTAAAAAAAAAGGACCCCTTTGGGGTCTTCTCCTTCATGCAATGCATAGGGGTGCGGCTCCCCCTTGTGGGAGAAACCCTAGCCGCACCCCACCCCTTGCTCCACGCTACCGGACAGCCACCCCGAGCTTTCCAGACTGTCGCGCCACCTCAGACCGAGTTCACCAGACCACCGCGCCGCTCCCACCCCGCCTGGTCACACCGCCCCAAGCCCCTGTCAGGCCGCCTGGTCGCACCGCCCCGAGCTCCGCCGGACCACCCGCGCTGCCCCGAGCCCCTGCCAGGCCGCTTGGTCGTGCCGCCTCGAGCTCCACCAGACCACATGCGCCACTCCCAAACCCCAGCCTCCGGACCTCCTACTCGTGCAAGCCGAGCCCCGCACCGGCCACAGCCGGTCCCGACCGCCGTCGGTCCCGGCCTTGCCGGACCGGGCCACCGCCTCACCGGAGCAGCGGGCTTCCAGCCATGTGGTTGGCCGGAATGCTCTCCGGCCTCTTCCCACTCCCTTCAAACCTCACCAGAATCTGTTGCCACCGCGGGAGTCACTAGACCGAGCAGTCATGTCGTGGTCACTCCGTTGTCATGATGCAGTCACGCCACGGTCAAGCTGCGGTAATACCGTAATTGGCCCTACTCTAGGATGAAATCCTGCGGTGTTTCGCAATCCTGTCAGACTCCCCGACTAGAGGTAACCCTGATTAAAATTAATTTTAATTAATTTAGTTTTTTAAATTAAATTAATAAGAATTAATTTGGGGGTTTAAATTATTTTAATCCGAAATATTAATTTAATTTAAGATTAAAATTAAATTAATGGTTTAATTTAATTTTTAAAATTAAAATTAAATTAAACAAATGGAACTGATAAATAAATTATTTGAATTTAATCAAATTCATTTAATTTATTAGAACACCATCACACAATTTAAATTTATTGCAATTTAATTTTCTTGCACATATTTTACCCCGACTGGTATTGAGCAAGCGACCGAGCTATGCATGTCTGGTATTTATTTATTTATTTAATTATTTATTCAATGTGTGCGATGTTTGTAATAATTAATTAGATAAATGACGATCTGTAAATCATCCTTTTAATTTAAAATATGTATAAGGGCATGCGTATACAATTCACAAGATGTATTTTGTACCCCTAGACCCCCTCGCCTGCGTGTGAGTATATTTGTAATTAAATGATGATCTGAGACGCATACCCCACCAAGACGAGGCGGTAAACCAGATGGGAGCCAAGTGCATTACACTGGGCAAGCTGCGACATGAGTCAAGTCATGACTCAGGTATGGATGCCCCTGGGTAAATATTGATCTGTTATGGATCGATCTTTATAGAATACTCAAGACTAGTCTGGTCGCATGATTTACTTTATGCAGTTTATTATTTTATGTGTATGCATGATTATTGCGTGATCACATAGAATAGTAAAAAAGATAAAATTCATAAATATGTGATGAATTATATTCTATTTCATGTTCAGTTGTGAGCGCGACAACCTAGTTTGAACATAATAAATATAAAAGGATTGTATTCATCAATAAATAAATATAAAAATGCCTCAAAGATATATTAAGTCTAAAGGCCTTCCATTTCTCCCATCTAAACAAAACCAGGTGTTTGGGGTGATCGTCATCCATAGTTGAGAGTGCCTCTTACTACCAGGGAATTTTCATGAGAGAAATGGGTCGACTTAACTAAAGTGGGTAGTCAAGGATTAGCCTTAGCTAACTTGCTATCACTTTAGAGGAAAGATGTTGGGGGAATCAAATTCAGATTCCAAAAGCTGGGACTTTACTCAACAACACAAGGAACCAAAAGAACAAGTGGTTGGACAGTATAGTGCCTACCTCGAAACCCTCTAAGTAGTGGCATAGCCCTAGATTGTAGACTACGAGGGAGGTTTCGAGGATCCTTGCCACTATAATAATCAAGCAATAGAGTATTCTGAATCTAATAGTGAGGGATATTAAGGTTCAATAAAATAGTGGGAGACATTAAAATGATATAATTTATTAATCACAAATTTAAAAAGGTAATCAAGACAAAGTACTAACTGCTAAATGTTTATCTAATGTAGATTCAAAATGGAAATCACCAACACCACAAGTACTTTATCACTACGATCGATCTTGGATAAAGAAAATATCCTGACCAGTAATGACTTCCAGGAGTGGTACAGGCGCTTGTGCATAGTACTATGCCAAGAAAGAAAGTTATATGTGCTGGAATCCCCAATTCCTGTTGACCTCTTCAGGGAGCAAGTAAGGCGGAAAAAGATAAATGGAGAAAGTATGTAGATGATGCACTTGATGTACAATGCATCATGTTGTCATTCATGTCCATCCAATTGCAAAAAATGCATGAGGGTGAGGACGCCTATAAGATGCTTTTACATCTCCAAGAACTATATGAGGAGAGGGCTAGACAAGAAAGGTATGAGATCTCAAGTGTGCTTTATAAATGCATGCTAGCAGAAGGGCACCAAGCCGGTCCTCACGTACTCAAGATGATTGGGTATATTGAGAGGCTTGAAGCCCTTGGGTTTAAACTGAACCAAGAACTAGCATTGTATCTCATTCTTGCCTCTTTACCGTCAAGCTTCTTGACCTTTATTGTCAATTATAATATGAATGATATGACAAAGTCACTCTCAAACCTTTTGGATTTAGTTCACAAAGATGATAAGGATATGAAAAATACCAATTCATCTGTCCTTATGGTGAACAAGAAAAACAAGGTCAAGGCAAAGGGGTTTAAGGCCAAGTCAAGGCCTAAGACACCAATGCATCATCCTATAAAGAATCCAAAGATTTAGAGGCAAAGAAATGAGCAGGAAGTTTTCTGCTTTGGATGTGGCAAGAAAGGCCACTGGAAGAAGAATTGCAGAGCTAGGAAGAAGAAGAAAGTTGACGCTTCTACTTCATGTATTTTTTTCATTGAATGAAATCTATCTTTATTTATAAGTTGGGTATTGGATACAGCATGTGTCTCACACATTTTTATTCATATATAGGAACTAAGTGGGTTCAAGAAGATTGAAAAAGGTCAAGTGGATCTCCGAGATGCAAATGGTGCAAGTCTGGCAGCCTTGGCAGTGGGAGACTATCACTTAACCTTGAAAACTGGTTTGGTTATAGTTTTAAACAATTTCTATTATGTATCTTCTGTTACCAGAAACATTATCTCTGTGTCAAGTCTAGACACTATGGGTTTTTATTTCAAGTTTGGAAATAAATGTTGTCTCTTTTATAGGGATAACATATGTTATGGTATGGCACATCTTAACAATTTTTTATATATGTTGGAACTAGATAACTCAGTAATGGAAATCAATGACAAAAATAGACAACATGACTTAAATAACACTCGCCTATGTCACTTTAGGATTCGTAATGTAAATGAGAAGTGATTATGAATATTTCATCAAGAAGAGTATCTAGACTCGGTACAGTTAGAACCCTTAGATGTATGTCAATATTGTTTACAAGGAAAGATGACCAAAGCACCTTTCTTAGGAAAAGGAGAAAGAGCCAATATAGTGCTGGAATTAATACATACTGATGTATGTGGTCTATTTACAGTAGAGGCAAGGGATGGTTTTCTATACTTCATTACTTTTACTAATGACTATAGTAGGTATTGATATATCTACTTAATGCGGTATAAGTCAAATTCATTTCAGATTTTTAAGGAATACCAAAATGAAGTATAACACCAACTTGGTAAGAATATAAAAGCACTTTACTCAGACCGAGGCAGAGAATATCTTAATCAATCATTCATTGATCACTTGAAGGAGTGTGGGATAGTATCCCAACTCACTCCTCCTTATACACCACAATGGAATGGTGTTAGTGAAAGGATGAATAGGACCTTGCTTGACATGGTTAGATCAATTATGAGCCATGCAACCCTTTTATTATCCTTTTGGGGATACACCTTGTAGACATCAGCATATACCTTTAACCGAGTACCAACTAAAGTTGCAGAAGGGATTCCATATCAGTTATGGTATGGAAAGAACCCCAACCTAACACACATGCATGTATGGGGGTGCGAGGCATTTTTCAATAAATTACCAAGTTACAAATTTGCATCCATAAGCACTAAGTACATATTTATAGGTTATCCTAAGGAAACTAGAGGATACTACCTATATAACCCTTTATATAGAAAAATTGTTTTGGTAAGATACTCCACATTTCTAAAAAGGGAACACATTTCTATTGGAAATAATGGGAGAAATATTGACTCTGATGAAGTCAATGCTCTAGATGCACAAGATTTTGTAGAGGAACAATCTCCACAAGAACAAGTGGAAGAAGAAGTTGTTCCTGAGACATAGATATTTTTTTGGTCTATGTGAGAGGTTATAGAACCAGATCATTATGGTTTTCTTGTCACCGAGTCAGGTGACACATTAGTCCTTGAGGATGATGAACCTATAACCTACAAGGAATCAGTAGAAGGCAAAGAAGCTGTTAATGGCAAGAAGCCATGAATTCTGAGATGGAGTTCATGTACCAAAATCAAGTTTAGATTTTGGTAGACCCTCCAGCTAATGTAAAACCCATTGGATGCAAATGGGTTTTCAAGAAGAAGATGGACATGGATGGTGAGGTTAATACATTTAAATCAAGACTGGTTGCAAAGGGTTTTAGGAAATTTCAGGGCATTGACTATGATGAAACCTTCTCACCAGTAGCAATTCTTAAATCCATCAGAATATTGCTTGAAATAGCAGCCTTTCCTGATTATAAAATTTGGAAAATGGATGTCAAAACTACTTTTCTAAATGGGAAGTTTGTTGAATATGTCTATATGAATCAACCTGAAGGGTTTCTTAAGTCAAATAATTCCAATAAAGTATTCAAGCTGCAGAGATCCATTTATGAATTGAAGTAATCATCAAGATCATTGAATGTTTGAGGCCATAAGAGATTTTAATTTTGTAAAAAATGAAAGTGATCCTTGTTTCTATAAAAAGGTTGAAGGGAATGCCATCGTTTTCCTAGTATTATATGTTTATGACATATTAATTATGGGAAATGAGGTGCAAGTCTTACAGTCAGTTAATACTTGGTTAAATGAATGCTTCTCCATGAAGGAATTAGGTGAAGCAGCCTACATCATAGGGATCAAGATCTATCGAGATAGATCTTGAAGGCTACTTGGGATAAGTCAAAGTACATATATTGACAAGGTACTCAAAAGGTATAGTATGGAACAATACAAGAGAGGATTTTACCTATGTCACATGGTGTAAATCTCTCCAAGAAAATGTGTCCACAAACACAGGAGGAGATCGACAGAATGAGTAGATTCCCTTATGGTCCGGTAGTGGGTTTTATCATGTATGTCATGATATGCACTAGGTTTGATGTCGCCTTTTCTTTAAGCATGGTGGAAAGATATCAAGACAATCTAGTAGAGCTTCATTGGACAACTGTTAAAACTATCCTAAAGTACTTGAGGCATACTAAGGATATGTTTCTGGTGTATGGAGGAGATGAGGAACTAGTTGTGAGGGGATACACTGATGCTATTTTCCAGATAGATCATGATGATATGAAATCATAGTTAGGCTACATCTTTTTTCTGAATGGTGGTGCAGTGAGCTGGAGAAGCTCGAAGAAAGTTGTGGTTGCTGATTCTATAGCAGAGTCTGAATATATTGTAGCTTCCGATGCAACAAAGGAAGCAGTCTAGATATGCAGCTTTATCTCATACATTAGTGTTGTACCTAGCACTGTAGACCTTGTTTCAGTATATTGTGACAATATTGTAGCAGTGGTTCTTGCCAAGGAGCCCATGTCTCACCAAAGGACAAATCATATTCTTCAGAATTTTCATCTCTTGAGGGATTTTACTCAAATAGGTGAAGTGACAGTTAGTAGAGTATCCACAGAGGACATCGTGGCAGACCCCCTGACTAAATCCATTTCTGAGTAGAAGCATGATTCTCATGTGAGAGAAAGTGGATTGAAACCTATTAGCAGTTGGATCTAGTGCAAGTGGGAGTGTTGAAAGTGGGTTCCCTAGACCCAACTTGTTTTGTACTTTGGTTACCGCTACATGTATTCAGTTTGTTATAATACATGTGTTTATCTTGACATAATATTTTAGAATACTTCTACATCCACTTTGTTTATAGAAATTTCATTAGGATACCTGTTACATAAAAGGGTTATATTAGATCCTAGGATATAATGAGAACCCTAATATGCCATGACAGTAAACTTAAAGTAACATCCTATGGTCCATTTACATCATTCTGAAAGGACACATATGATGTGTGACCATCAGGTGTTGGGGGATCATAATCATTGAGACTTCTTCTCATGAAGTTCACACTTGATGATCTCTAGTAGTTGAGATCAGGAGGACAGACCCACATAATAGGAACACCACATGTTTTAGGTGTCATTGGTCGTTCCTATCTACGGACATGTGTAATGTTCTTTTGACTTGAGATCATTGTCAATGGATGTCATTTAATTATGTACATTTGATGCAAGGTGAAAACCATGGGGACAAAGTCACAGTGAGGCAGTTTGTATCAGGTATGTCATTAATGGCATGGCATTGATTGAATGGTCAAGAAAAGATTTTTCGCTTCTGAGTTCAGGAAAAGATATCTTAGGCCTGGTTTATTAGGATGGTTGCACCTTCATTAAATCCATAGACATGGTAGTGGAAGGTAAAACTGTCCAGACAAATCAACAAATAAAATAAAGAAAAATAAATAATGATGACACTAGTGTGTATTCTGATTTATTGAGATATTGATGATGAAGAGATTATATTACACAGACCGTGTTCATAGGAATGCATTCATTGCTTTGACTTTTCCTTATCTTTATAGGGGCCTTGATGGGTTTCTAGACCCTGCTCTAGGTCAGTGGATATTATTCACTACTATTGAGATAACGGCCTAGAGGTTCACACAAAATAGCGCCTTGAGAACCTTCCATATTCTAGGAATAGGAATGTAGAACTTGGTGGGACCTGCCAAATGCTCCGAGCACTATCCAAGTTCTATGGATCACCAAAGAATAAATAAATTCATTAATTATTCAAGTTTAGAATAATTTGTCAAATTTATTTATAACAAGTATTTACAAGTTATATAGTAAATACAAGTGTTAGTATTATTCGAATGGATTTTAATATCCTAGGTTTGTTTAATTTTAGCAGGAGGTGTGAGTTGAGTTAAAGACACGTAATATATTTATATATTAGAAGAAAGTGATAAATTATAAATATTTTTTATGGCATAATTTTATTTGTCATAAATAATTATTTATAACACTTATATAACAGACGTCTATTACACAGGGGTCGGGAATCCATACCGCATGTTTTAAACACTCTCTATTTAAGTGAGAGAGAGGCTCTCCCATGTGAACTATTCATGTGTTGAGATTGAGAGATTCTCTCTCCTCCTATAATCTAGAGAGAGTCTCTCAAGCAAAAGAATATCTTCAAGTTCATCCATCTCGGATTGAAGATTCTTCCCTTGCGGTGATCCTCACTGCGCTGAAGTGAGCGTCGAAGATCCGCGCTAGCACCCGGATCTCGATGAACGGCGCGCGGGCAGATTCGAGAGGTGTGTGTGGACGATATAGAGGACTTCGATGTCGGAGTCTTTGAGCAATGATCCCCAGCATCCTGCGGCGGACTTGCACACGTCAATTTTGAACTAGGTACATGATTAGTTTTTTTTTGTGCTCTGTTTAAACCTTGTGAGATCCTCAGACCAAACCGGGATAAGATCACTAGAGTTGACAAGGTTACGTCACTCCGGTGATGTAGAAAATTTTAAATACCCGGCCCACCGACTTCCGATGTGCCGTCCTGGTACCCAACACATCTGATATCTTTAAGCAGGGGTCATCCTCAGCATTTTAGCATGAGATTTCTACGATGGTCATATTTTCTTTAGCAGTCATGGGCGGGGGTGTCACGGGTGGAGAAAAATCAATGGGCAATGCATACGGGGATTCTATTCTTTTTATCCTTTTTTATGTATTCAAGATGGGCATGTCTAGCTTGAGGGGGAGTTTTGTAGTGTTTTCTGTTTGATTTGCTTTCTTTAATTATGTATCCAAGATAATTAGACCTAGCTTAAGGGGGTGTTAGAGGTTAAGTTGTCCCGAATCTCACATCAAAATTAGGTATCATTCTATTTTTATTTTTTATTATAAATAGACATCAAGACCTCCCTTCAAGTGGTATCTTGGGTATTAGGTCCACTATCCTCCATTCTGATAGGATCCATTGATGGTGAGCCTTTAACACATGCATGCATAAATATACAATGCTTTTAAAAGTAAGAATTAAATGACATTAAAATATAAATATATAATTAAAACCTCAAGTGGAAGATAACAATTCAAGAACTTTGTTTTTGATTTGTTATTACACCAAAAGGACTATTATTTTCAATTAATATAACATTTTTTTGTATATAGAATAAGGTTGAAGTCATTACAAAAACATTAGCAGGTTTTTAACACTTAAAAAATGGAAGGGAAACCTACCAAGTGATTTGAGCACCAAATGTCCCGAGGGTTCTCTTGGCCAGTGAAACCCGAATACAGGCCATTAATAAAAAAATATATATTGGTGAAAATTTAAATTCATTTTAGAAATAGGGGGAAAAAATTTAACATAGCTTAATTATGTTAATTCGCTATTTCATTTTTGGTAATAAAAACTTCGTATTAAAACCTCATTTCATCAAACACTGTATAATTTCAGAGAATAAATTCTGTAACACACATTGAAGTACAAGCTACAAGAAAAATTGCAACAATAAGACTTCCTGAGAACCAAAAATTTTAGTAAATTTTTTAACAGTACTTTCAAATAATTGAAATCCTAAATACAGAATTTTTTCAGATTCTCAAAGCTCAATTTGAAATTATACACAGCAATTGATGATAAAGAAATCATGGCTGCTTGTGACTAAAAGCCTACAATAGTGCCTGTAATTTATCTCAAATAAGTAAAGATGAAAGGATCCACATAAAATGAAATAAAATAAACCCTTGTTTGGAAATTATATGTTTTCTGGTGGGAGGGGGTTTGAGGCATAGTGGCGGGGTAAACTCCCCGGGCCTGTAGGTTGTAGGTTCCGGGCGCAGCAGAAGCGCGTGGATGTGTGTACTCAACTTTAATTTTGCTGTTAACAATGATCAATCTGAGATCTGTCACGATGATAAAATGCCGAATCTTTAGAATATAATAAAGAGTGAAATAAAAGAGGGGAGTCCCAGAACCATAGAGAGGATCATCAGGTGTTGGTTATAATTAATTTAATTAAAATACAAGAATTACCTTGATGAAATTCTCTCTTTGTTGATGTTTTCGGTCACGATACAATGTGATCTGTCATTCCATTGTAGAAGCCAAGTGTAGGCTTCCTCTAGTGGTGATCTACACGTGCTCCACATATCTTTGGACATCGCCGAAGGGATCTCTGGGTGCTAGCGCAGAAGAGAATCTGCTTGCGATATCCACCTTCGATCGCATTGAGAGTCGCTTCCAAAGCATTCTCCTTGATCCAGTGGAGGAGGATATCTCTTGTAACTTGAGAGCATTCTTGGTGGAAAAATAATTCTCTCTTGGCTTTAGAGATTTTCCAGATCTTTTGTGCACAACCACAAAAAATGTCCAGGCTAATGAGAATAATGTGATTGGGATTTTATTACTTAGAATAAAAAAATGAATTAATTACCCGAAATCATTTATTAATTTCATTTAATTCTTAGTAAGACCTCATGTCTTATAATAAAATTTGATTATTATTATCACTTGACATGTGCCCAGCGAATTACACATAATATTATTTAATTAAATAAATATTATTATTTCTCACAAATCCCTAGAAAAACTACATGGTGTGTATATTAATATACATGATGTGTATTTTTTTCCATTTTCTTTATTTCCTCCACCACATTTATTAGACCTTGAATAATGACTATTTATTTCTTAAATAAATATCACTGCATTATTTGCTAATAAATATATTACTTCGCCCACAATATATTATCTCGAATAACTAGTGTCGAAATAAATGTGATTAGGCATCCTTGAATAATTATTAAACAACAATCGGGAATAATCTTTACTCAACTTGTTAAATGAATATTTAACTGAGATACTTGGACACACTTAGTGTGTAACTCTATAGGCCTCTTTCTCAGTGGCATTAGGCAGAGCCTACCTGAAGTCCAAGGTTAGCGTCTAGAAACATGCCAAGGCACCCATAGAGAAAGAATTTAACACTGCAATGACATGTCACCTCCTATGAATTCTTATTATGTAATGTAATCCCTTTTCCATGATATCTCGAATCAATCAAGTTACATGATAGTTCCATCAACCCATGTACTTGATTATTCATTCTTTGACTTCCCAGAATTGAACTTGTTCATTCTTACCATGGTCATTTATTTGTTTAGGCTATATTAATTACATCAAAGGGCCTGAGATATTAACTTCCATTATGGAACAGAAGGGACAAATCCTTTATCGCATTATCTATTAATGCAGTATTACTCGTGACACACCCAACATATCCTATCTCACTGTGAAAAGTGTGTTGTCACAATTTTCTTCAATACATCTAAGTGTGTGATTTGTAATACCCATTAATAATAATCTTAATGTCTAAGGACCAATACACACATCTGCAGATAAGAACATCCAATGACATTATGAAATGTGGATTTCCTACTGGCGGATATCGTTCTCATAATATCCTCCTGGATATTACCAAGGGCACACACCATGAGAATTTGCCTCAAATTTTTATGAGTCATCGCCCCTAATGGCCTATATTATTTGTGTCCCTAAAATAACATCATCCAGTCATAGAACATATATTCAAGAATAGTGTTACGGAACATTAGGGTTCTCATCATAGTAGGGATCTGTTATAACCCTTTAGTGCAATAGCAATCCTTAAAAACATTATCACATTTATTTTCACACAAAATAACAATCAAGATGTGATAAGGTATTTATTAATGAATAAAGTAAAAAGTAGTTGGTTCTAGGTCACCAACTCCAAAACATGTTTCTTTTTCATTTCTTGTAGCGTGCGTGAACTGCAGTTGGAGTTGTCCCTAATATAATATGAGAGGGAAGGTATGTTGATAATTATTAAAAATGGTATAAATATCAGATTAAGGAGTTTTTTAAAATAAAATATAACGAGTGATAAATTCAATGGGTTGAACTAATATATAAATAGAAATAGAAAAATCAAAAGTTTCAAACGGATTCTTTAAGCTTGGTAAGGACGGCTTAAATTAAGCCATGCCTGACCCCTGGTTGTGAAATCATGTCACTTCATCCTCTCCAAGAAACCAAACCCACTTCCAGCACGAAATCAGTATCGAGAAAAAAAAAATTCAACACTAAAACAAAGAATCCAAAATTCATCATAATGGAGACCCCTGATCCAGATCCAGATCAATCCTATGCAATTAATATGGGGGAGTATGCCCTATAACCCTCCTTGGATGGAACAAAGGTGTGTATTTTCTCTGGGATGGCATACCGATGTGTCATCCCATGTGTGGGGACAAATTTATGTGTATGTTCCCCTGATAATGCTGAAGTAGTTGTTATAATATCCTGACATGATTCCAGAATATTGATAGGGATTTGCGTCTGCCCTTTCACCATCGATAAGATATGTTTGGTGACTTTAGAAGCAGAAACAGTAATATACGTCCATTCTGTATCTGGAGTAGGTGTATGCGCCTTCTCCTGTCCTCCTTTTCTTGTCAATGGGTATTGACAGTACTCATGAATAGGGATAGAGAGTTGAGTCTGCCCCAAATTTGTCGTCGGAGCTTTCTGACTAACTTCTCCAGGTGCTACCAAATGAGACTATTGGCAGACTTGATGAACATTGGTAGGTGTATTTGCCTGCTGGTTGTTTCCCATCAAGTATGGTTGATGGACTTCCTTCAATACTGGCAGACAAGACTATTGATAGAATTTGTGATTGTAAACAGGTGTATGTTCATGTTTACTAGTTGTCACAACATTAGATTGATGAGCTTATTTAAATACAGTCAGACGATCCTGCTGACTGGATGATAACTTGTAAGCAGGTGTATGTGCCTATTCATGGTCCTCCATATGGTTTATCTGGTGGGATTGATGATTTTCTTCCAGATGAGTCTACTGAACAACAATATTAGGATGGAAGGGTTTATGTGCCCACTCGTTGTTTTCCATCAAGTTAAATTGATGGACTTCTACAAAGGAGGCAGAAGTGAGAACCTGCTCCCTGTTGATCGGACATTGTCCCTGGCAGTCCATCTTGCGTGCTCAAGTCTGAGAGACCTGGGCCGAACGTCTAGAGGCAACACCCCCATCATGTTGGGGGTTTATTACTGCGTGATTCTTCTGGAGGCGATTGTTGATGGGAGTCCTCGTGAAGGACTACTGCATTCTTGAATTGAGGCCTTGAGTGACCTCTTGATCCACGGTGGTTGGAACTGTCTGCTTTTTGATCATTGGTCATCGTTGTCCAGATGATCAAGGATTTTTGTTGACCTGGAGGGCCTATCGAGTAGCCTCCAAAGTCAGGACTGTACCATGTTGGAAATATTCCTTTACCAAAACATTAGAGACCCAGCTTTGAAGACACTGGGTTTGTGATTACATCCTTCCCATGGATGGAGATCTAGCTTGAGCAGCAGTCGAGAAGTCTACAGATGTTGTCTTGGAGAAAGCCATTTTTTTAATGAAGGGAATTCTGAGAAGAAAAACTTAGATACAACAAAAAACTCCATTAAAGTAACATTTTTTAGATGGATACATGCGTGATTGATTCCTTTTTCTAACCTTCCTTTATCAATTGATAGGGGCCTAATAGGTGGGTAACATTTTAACTTGGTTAAGGATTCTCGTCGGGTTAACCATTTTTGTTTCTTAGTTCCTTGAAACGTGTGTTCTAGTTTTAAGAATCACTATTTCCAGGTGGTTTCCATTGGATTTATTTATGGAACTGGAAACTTCCAACAGTTCTTTATCCAAAGGGGACCTTCTTTCCAAAGACAGGCGTTCATTAAGTTTGAACTTTACGATACTTAATAATGTGCATTAGTCGAGAGGATGAGAGTTCAGACTCATCGCACCCTTTTTAGAGGGAATTATTGTCTACTTCGGGACTCTCTTTGTAATTTTAAGATATTTTCATGAATCCTTATTAATTAACCAAGTATATCATAAGTTTACCTTGTAATTCACAATCACTTATTAACATGTGTAAAATTTAGAATCATCAATATGCATTCAAGGTTCTTCATTAATGGAAATATTTGTATGTATTCGAGGTTTTTCATCAATGGTATCCTCTAATATAATACTTAGATATTCTTTTAATCATCATTGTGATATTACTGGTTTTTAATCCACTCATTGGGGAACTCTGGAACTTTATTGTCATCCAGGGAGACAAAAGTTTGGTTTGATTTTGGGATCTTGCCCATAAGATGGACTACCTACATATCCTTGTGAAAGGAATCAGAACCCTCGTAGTTTAGTTCCACTAAATGGGACACATCATACCCTTTAAGGTCATGTGATAAGGACCTCTAAGAAAAAGGTGCTTGGTCAAAACTTAGTGTGGGACTTACACTGAAGCAGCCCAAGGAACTTGGAAAGGATATGGGTTTCCAAGTAAGATCAGACCCTGTCGGGAGTATGGCCCAAGGAGAACATGGTTGATTTTAAGTGTTGGGTTTTAACCTCTAGGAGGCTTCCTATGTATCCCATATGAATGGGAATCAAATCCCACATAGTTTGATAAGTCTCATAGGAGAGTATGGTCATTTGAGAGAGACGATTTTGGGCTTGCTTCTTGAAAAGGATGCCTTGGTGATTTGAGGATTTAATTTGGGGCTTCTTCATAAGTAGGATGCCCAAATTAGGGGAATTAGAGTTATATTTATGAGGAGGACATCCAGTGAGCTCGTGCCCTAAGAAGGCTCCATACATATTCTGATTATGGTGGGAATTAGAGTTCTCGTAGTTCATTTAAGTGAGTGTTTGTGCACATGTTGTAACTATCACGTATCTCTAAGCCCGCGTGAGTCATGCTTAGTGTGAGAAATAAGAGGATATGAAAGATTCAACAATGACACTTCACACTTTTCCTCCTCCACTAATGGAAGAGGGTGCGTCAACCATAGAAGAGGGAAAGTCGATGATCGTTCCCTCTATTCTATTTACATTGGATAAGGGTCCAATGTAAGGAGGAAGGGATGAAGGCTAGGGGATTACATCAGGATGGTTGCCCATGGAGAGAAAGTGAAACAAGAGAGGGAAAGGGTAACAAGAGTCCATGTTCCCCTCTCCCCTTTGGTCTTTGGCACCAAAGAAGAGAGGAGGAGCAATGATGCCACCTCCTCTAAGAAAATCTAGGGGATTATGCAAAAATGGTTACCCTAAAATTGATCCTGGTAGGAGAGGGAGACTTATCCTATGCTTTCATGGAAATTAAAAGGTGAATCGTAACTTCCCTATCAGAGACTTGAGGTTTCGAGTCTTTGAGATGAGAAGGGGAGGACATAACCCAAACCCTTATTCTCAAAATTGGGAACTTCCCAGCACTGTTCCTAGGAGAAAGGTCCATGTGACTATGGATATACAAACCCACAAACACTTCATGAAACCTAAACCCATTGTGAAACAAATGTGGTAAACCTATGACTGTGGAAATATAAACCCAAATAGGAGACACGCTAATGTGCCTTTCCCAAATGTTTCACAAGTCAGTAGGTTTTGGTGGAGGCTTCACCTTAGTCCCTTTCAGATAAGGGAACCAAGGAAGGAGATACCCTTCCATGAATGGATTTTAAAAAGGGTACTTTAGTTGGTCACATAGGTCCCTCATGCATGTATTCCACGTAGGTACCCCGCGCTGATATACCACATAGGTATACTGCACAGGTATGGCGCGTAGGTATGTCGTACATGTATGAATGATGACTGAAGAATGTGTTTTACATAGGAGAACCAAACCTATGTAAAATTTGTAAAAAGACTTTAAAAAATTATTATCCTGTTTAATTATATCTTCTCCCTTGGTTTAGAGAGCTACCTACAACAATTTGAGGGATCTAGGAGAAAGAGCTACGCAATGGGAGCTTTAGAGAGTCTTTCAACTTTGTTCAGTCCGGAAATGGGGAGCCCAAGGGCTCTATTTATAGGCACAGATGGGACCTGGTCAAAGAGATGTTGCTCATGTAGGTTCTTCGTGCAGCTCCACCATGCAGGTACTCTACGTAGGGGCACAAAAATTATTCTGGCACAGAGCTCTACTGGGTAGGTCTATCGTGTAGCTTTGTCGCGTAGGCCTGTGAAGCTAGTCTGTCGTGAAGCTCTTTTGGAATATTTTGACTTTCCTTTGAACTCTTTGAATCTTGTTTTGGGATTTGAAATATTTGGGATTCTATTCATAATTTTTTTGTTTTCTTAAGTGGTGTCAATAACAATGAAACAATTTTTTTTGAATAAAATAAACTTTTTAAGTTTATTTTATTTTTTTCTTAAAACGTCAGAAAATTAACTTTTTCCCTCGACCAACACTGGTCGAGGTTAAGTCCATTTTTAGGTAATGTCATCATTCCAAATGCAACGATGCCCTCATATTTTCAATTTGGGTACCCGTTTAGAAGTTTCCAAAACCATGCACGTGCACCATTTTAATTCTCTTAAAAAAGTTCAAAAATACGTTCTGGCCACTCTGACCCTCAGAATTACATGTCATATTAGAGTCTGGTCTTGAAACAATCCCATATATTTTATGAATAAATAAAAAATCATGGAATTATGGGATATTGCATTACTCCCCCCTTTTAGGGCTTTATATCCTCGTAAGCAAAAGCCTACACTCAAAGGAAGAAAACTGAGTTCACTAAGGGTCAATGCGCTGCTTAAAAGCACACACCTCGAGGAACCACTAAGATCAACTACTCTCATGTCCAACTTCTTCTAGGACAACATCATGTAATAATGGGCACATGTTTCTTTAGATTCAACAAGTGGGAAAACACCAAGCACTACGATCCTTCTGCAGTCATGAGGTCTAGCGGCTCACATCCATGCTAACTTGATGCAGATATAGACAGAATCCCACAGTTCACATCCACCCTTGGATGAACTATACTAAATCCTCCACAAGTGTTACGCATTTAGGGTTGACTCTAAACATGTAGGGGTATTTACAAGCAAAACGGGGCTGCCCAAGAGCGAACGTTGGGTCTTACTAGGCCCTCTGTTTACAACCTCCATCGGCCACACAACTTGCTGAAACAGGAACACTACCACACTCACTGGTGACATCCCAACTGAGTATAGATGGTAAGAAACCATTCCATAAAGCAGAAACATAGTGGGTTCTAACTCTTCCACCACAAAACAATACCAAGCATGACTCTTTGTGAGAGTCTACTTTGTGTTGCCTGGGCTTCCCTTTCATCATAAAGGAAAACCCTTTTTCACCATCACGGACACACCACATCCTTTGGCTAATAATGAATTCGTAAGGCCTTGACTCCACGATTAAGATATTCCAACCGCAAATCTCTCCATCAATAGTCTGGTCACACTATTAGTGTCATTGTGTGATCTATGGGTCTCCTCCAATAGGAGTCTCTAAGTGTGAGGGTCAAGTCCACGGTCCAACCAGAACCTCGAAGTCTCAAACAAAACTCATAAAAAAATGAGAATGACTAGAACCTATGTCTATTAAAATGTAAGACAAAATAAAGGACACAAATCATACCTCGAATCTCTCCTAGAGCTTCTTGGTCATAATCCATGACTGTATGCAGCTATCCTCACCCATGTCCTTCGGCTCCCTGAGCCTGGCGCGGACCACCTGGGGGTGGTGGTGGCAATGCTGAAAACTATCTTCCACTGCCTATTTCTCATCCAGCTCCTCTACCTTGCCTTCCATCTTGTAGAACTCTTTTCTCCAAGCGTTGTCTCTGTAAAGGCAGCTCATCGGCCAACTCCCTCTCAGCGGCACGGTGGGTCGAAAAATCTCTAGCAAGATTCCCCCAACCGTTGCAAGTGTAACACCACCTATCATGTGGATGATATACTCTTTGGAGCTTCTCTTGAACCATAGACCCATGTGTCTATGTTAAGGCATGGGTATGCCTCCTACACCGTGATCATATAGCTTGTTGTCTGCTAGCTCCAGCATATGCCTCTACCTCATCACCTCTGTTGTAGGTCACATCCATCTGCTCCCCCGTAGGAAACTCTCAACCACTAGGGTTCTCTCCAGTGCCCCATCATATATTGGAATTCTAAGGGGTATCACCAACACCCTAATCTCCCAGCGTAGTCCTTACTTGAAGGTCTGAGTCTTGAAGTATGGGTCCCTCACCATATCCGTAGAGAATGGAGAAAGATTTGTGAATCTTGCCGAGTACTCAGCTACCGTCATGATGCCCTGTTATAGGTGCAGAAGTTTTTGTATACGCATAGAGCATAACATCACCGAAAAGAACTCCTCCCTAAAGAGGTGCTCAAATTCTATCCAGGTGAGGGTCCCCTCATCGTGTGTCTGGGTCATCAAGCTCCATTATCTCCCCAATGATCCCTAAATAAGGCTTGTGGCCAAGATCGCTATCTGGTCGAGAGGCATCCTCGCTAGGAGGAAGACTCATGTAGCTACCTCAAGCCAATCCTCGGCCACCTGGGGGTTAGTATCACCCCTAAACCTAAGAGGTCTCTGCCTCTGGAACTCGTGTAGTACACTCAGCCTGCGCACATCCTCTACCGATAGCACTGGTAGCAACTGCTGATCGATGGGTGGTGGTATCACTGGTGCACCACCCGGTAGGGCTATCTCCAGCACTGGTCCCTGTATTGACACCTCATCGCTTGGCGGAATATCCTCATGGTCTCATTCTGGAACCCTAATTGGAAATCTGCATGGCGGCATCCTAAAATGATTCGAGATGAACCACTATTAAAAGAGTATATCTAGAGAGCTGACTCAAGAAGGACATGGAAATCACAAACCATTCCTATATGATGCATGTACCATTTATTTTCCGGTGACCCATGTACTAATGTATTGATTCAAAATAATAGGTTATCAGAGTCCTAGTGAATAAATATGTCAGCCACTGCACCAACACTAGATCCTCTGGCCCAAGAGACGAACTCAAAACATCTTAACACCGTCACGATGCAACCCAACCCAAATCTCATAAACTCTCGGTCCAATGGTAGAACCAAATATCCTCTAATACCAATTTTTCACGACCCATCCCCTGGGGCCCATGTCGTGACTACCCCAAGCCCACCTCCCAAAGACCAGGGGTTGGAGACTAGCACTGAAGGCATTATCCCATAAATGAGAGGCATTTTCCTAAGTACCTGTATGCACACACACACATAACCACATCCCAAATAGCTGGAAAGGAAAACACACATGACACTAAACAACCAATGAGTAAAGCTACAAGCTGTAAGTCAAATGGTCCAGAATACAAACCCAACAAAAGAAAACTGAAAATAGGAAATTACAAAAGATCTCTGAAAAGTCATCTATATGAGAGCCCCACCTAAAGGGTAGGCAAGGAGTGGATTCCAGAAGCTGTAGAAGCACGGACTGCCTATCGTATCTCCCTAGGAACCACCTGATCCCGGGCCATTAAGGTCTCTGTCGAAGTGCTTGTTTTCTACACCAGACACGACATGTGTGGGTGGAGTCCGTGCAGGGGTGAGTAAAAAAATACTCAGTAGAGGACCCCAAAACCACAAAGGTAAAACACAAGAGAAAAACCACAAGGAAACGCACAGTCAACTCTACCCAGGTATATGCCCATACATATACCAAGGTCACGCACATATACTCGTCTCAACCACTAAGAAACATAAGGTCCCAGCCTTATAACTAGCATCATAATTCTTACCGAAGATTTGAAAGGTAACACATAAACAAGTAGAACAAGCTCCACAAGCTTAGCCATCAATAATGGCATCATTCAAGAGATACATTCCATCAGGTAAAACTCTACCATTCCTAATGGTACATTCGAGAGAACGTGCTCTATCATGAACATTCTACTAGGTTAAACTCTAGTGCTCGATACTAGAGGTCCAATCATCACCATCTTGTGCCCAATACAAGACTAAGGAAACCTAAGTGAAGAGCCTTGATCCTCACCACCACGCTCAATTGAGGGAGCACTCCTCTAGACTAACCTGTGATACCTCAGTCACTCCTATAGGGAGTGGCCCACACATTAGTCCTGTAGGTTCCGGACGCAGTGGAAGCACGTTGGTGGGATTGCCCAGCTTTAATTTTAGCGTTAAACAATGTTCAATCCGAGATCCGTCATGATATAAAACACCGGATCTTCAGATTGGAATGAAGAACAAAAAAGAAAATAAGAGTCCCAGAACCATTGATATAGGATCATCATATGTTGGTTATAATTAATTTAATTAATTCACAAGAATTACCTCGGTGGAATTCTTTCTTCGTCGATGACTCCAGTCATGATCCTATGATCTGTCGTTGTGTCGTAGAATCCAAGTATAGGATTCCCCTAATAGTGATCCACACGTGCTCCACATATCTCTGGACTTCACCGAAGGTATCTCTGGGTGCTAGCACGGAAGAACCTTTGCTTGTGATGTCTGCCTTCGATCTCCTTGATCCGGTGGAGGATCTCGCTCTCGTAACTTGAGGGCATTCTTGGTGGAAAGGTAATTCTCTCTTGGATTGAGAGTATTTCCAAATCCGTTGTGCACAAAAATGGATCTTTTAAACGTGTTGGGGTTGTGAGGATATTTATAATTGGGTTTGAGGTTAATAGATTTATGACAATAAATAAACGCGTTACGCGTTTTATTTATTTCATTAACTCTTATTGAAAACCCCCATGTCGAATCATTAATTCCTTGACATGCACCCATGCTGATTATAATAAATATAATTTAATAAAACAATATTATATCCTCAAAATCCTGACTGGAAAACTATACGGCATGTAATAATTAATACACGTCATGTACTTATTTTCCATAAAACTACACGACATGTATATTTAATATACACGGCGTGTACTTTTATTTTCTATTTTTCTCCACCACATTTATTAGACCTTGAGTAATGGCTATTTATTTCTTAAATAAATGTAACTGCATTACTCGCTAATAAATATATTATTTCACCCAAAATATATTCTCTCGAATAACTAGTGTCGAAATAAATGAAATCATGCATCCTTAAATAATTAGTAAACCACAGTCGAGAATAATATTTATTTAACTTGTTAAATTAATATTTAACTGAGATAAATGGAAACACTTAGTGCGTGACCCTCTAGGCCTCTTTCTCAGTGGCATTAGGCGGAGCCTGCCTAAAGTACAAGGTTAGCATCTGGCAACACGCCAAGGCACCCATAGAGAAAGAATTTAACGCTGAAATGGCGTGTCACCTCCTTCGAACTCTTACCGTGTAATATAATCCCTTTGTCTCGATATCTATAATCAATCGGGTTGCATGCTAGTGCCATCAACCCATGTGCTCGATTATTCTTTCTTTGACTTCCCGGAATTAAACTCACCCATACCTTTCCATGGACATGGATTTATTTAGGCTATATCAATTCCATCAAAGGGCCTGAGATATCTGCTACTGTTATTGAACATAAGGGACAAATCCTTTCTCGCATTATCTATTAATGTAGTATTACTCGTGACGCACCCAACGTATCATACCTCGATGCAAACAATGTGTCATCACAGTTTTCGTCAATACATCTATGTGCGTGAGTTGTAATACCCATTAATAATAATCTTAAAGTCTAAGGACTAATACACACGTCTGCATATAGGAACATCCAATGACACCATGAAATGTGGATTTCCTACTGGCGGGTCTCGTTCTCATAATATCCTCCTAGATATTACCAAGGGCGCACACCATGAGAAGGTGCCTCAAAGTTTTATGAGTCCTCACCCCTAATGACCTGTATTATTTGTGTCCCTCAAATGATATCATCCGGCCATAGAACATATATTCAAGAATAGTGTTATGGCACTTATGGGTTCTCATCATAGCAGGGATCCGCTATGACACTTTAATGCAACAGCTGTCCTTAGGACATTATGATGCACCTGATTTTGGTATACATTTTCATATATATTATCGAAAATAAAAACATGTTTTCAGAAAATATCTGTTGTTTTATGAACATATTCTTTTATTTTGGTGATTCTGTTTACTTTCAGGAGTTTTCTGGCTGAAATACATAAATCAAGGGAAGTCTGTGGAAATTTTGAAACTACACGGCGTGTACTTTTTATACACGTTGTGTACATCCAGACAGGGACACGGACCGAAGGAGGGATTACACACCCATGTCACCAGGCAGAAGATACATTTCGTGTATGGCGGCGCTACACGCCGTGTACTACATTATAGAAGCGGTTGTTGCCGAGAAGAGTCCACACACCCATGTGGTCGTTGAAGGAGAAACGTCGTGTTCCATTTTTACACGTCGTGTCTGCTATTATAGAAGGGATTGGTGGCAAAAGTTTTACACTACACACCGTGTATGGCGGCGCTACATGCCATGTACACTCAACTATCAGGCAGCGCCGTGTTCAAAAGTCAAAGGCGGCGTGTTAGGCCACCTGCCAGCGGAGAAATTGGCACCAAAGCGCATTGACGAAAATTACACAGCGTGTACTTTCTATACATGACATCTACTTTATTTTTCTATAAAAAGAGGCCTTGGAATTTGGATTTTGGGAGTTGGAAACCATTGGAAGGGAGAGAAGCTATGCTACTACCATTACCAAATCCACCGAGGTGTCGTCGTTCTGCCGTTCTGCCTTCCGACACCTTACCTCAACGCTTACACGATGAATTTGTCAGGTATCACGTGTGTTGTTTCCCTCCTGCTTTCTATGTGTAACTAAACCCCTCATGTTGGGGTTGTGGATGAAAGGATCGTAATTTGTGTGTTGTTTTATATAGTTGTGTTTTCTCGATGTAAATATTTTTACTCTTCTTAATTCACTGTCAAATATAACTGAGAATTATGAGCCGGACCAAGGGAAGAATTCTCAGCGATAAAAAAGAGAAGTAACGGTGAAAACATCCATGACCATTGGAAAGATTTCACCGATTCAAATAATGTACTGAACTTAATAAAGAATTAAGAACACTGACTACCGGACCAAGGAGTCAACTTCTCTAATTCCAAACAAGAGGAACCGGACCAAGGAAATCTTGTAACAAAAATGAAATCCAGAATGATTGAATTATTATGAACAACACAACCATTTAAACAATCTACATAAGAACTCCTTAATCACCATAGCCCCGACATGTTTTTTCTTCCCGTTTTAAACTCTTTAAATTCACTCATTGTTTTATTTAAAACTGTTAATCATTTTTTCAAAGTAAAACAATATAGTTTTAATCCAAAACCAAAATCAAACCAATCAACTCTAAATTCTCCATACTTCACCTAATTAAGTATTAACTCAATTGAATTCACGCACATCATAGTTCCCTGTGGATTGACCCCAAACTTATGTTATACTAAAGTTATAAGAACGGGTAATTAATTTTGGATGCATATAACTTCATTCAATGACAAGAGAGACCAAATTTTGGCGCTGTTTCCAAGGAACATCTTTGGTTTTAGTGCTAAGATTTAAATTGTGTTAATAATTGATTTAAGTGAAAATAAAAAACAAAAATTATCAAAAATATCTTTTCTAATTCTATTTAAAATGTTCTCTTTTCCCTTTTTACGCCTGGTATTTGTGTTGTGATTGTGTAGAAGCTTAAAGTTCATGAATAGACGCCCTACACGGTCTAGGAGTGTCGAGTCATCGGAACTACTTCCACTTGACCCGGAGATCGAACAGACCCTGCTTCGTCGTTGGCGTGCACTAAAAGAAACTCACAACCAGCAACCCTCTACCATGGCGAACATGGAAGAGGGAGCACCAGCCGTGGATGCTACAGATGAACAGCAATACCAGGATCAGCAGCCTCCTACTTCTGGTCTACCGGAGTAGGCTCCTGGAGGCTTTGTGGAATTCCTTCTGAGGGATTACCAACGGCCACCACCTCAACCTCCTCCGGCGTACGGCCAACTGCAACAACCACAGCAACTCTTCCTACGGCCCTATTTCTCCCCTCAGGAGTCGCAGTATCTGCAACCTCCACCCCCTCACCAGCCACCTTCAAGACATACTATTATGGATTACGGTCTTTCTTCAATCCATGGAGCTGATACGGGCAACGTCCATCCTCCAGTCTAGGCCCAGCACTTCGAGATCAAGCCTGCAATCATGCAGTTGATCCAGAACATCGTCCAATTCGGAGGCCTGCCTAGTGAAGACCCGAACGCCCATATCTCCAACTTTATGGAGATCTGCGACACATTTTGTTACCATGGAATGTCCGAGGATGCCATCCATCTTCACCTATTTCCCTTTTCTTTACAGGACAAGGTGAAAGACTGGATCAAGGGGCTGCCACAACGATCTATCCTCACCTGGGAGGAGCTAGCCCAGAAATTCCTGTCCAAATACTTCCCACCATCGAAGACGGTGACTATATAGAATGAGATCCATAACTTCCAGTAGCATGACTCTAAGTCATTGTACGAGTCCTGGGAACGCTTCAAAGAAATGTTATGAAAATACCCCCACCACGGACTCCCACTCTGAGTGCAAGTCTAGACCTTCTACGGAGGACTTACAACAAATACCAAGTTTGTGGTGGATGCTGCTGCTAGAGGTATGGTGATGCGGAAATCCCCCGAAGAGCTATTTGAACTACCGGAAGACATTTCAGCCAACAGCTTCCAGTGGCACTCCGAGCAGGGGACTCAAAAGCAAGGTATGCACAGTATTGACGCTACCACTATGTTAGCTACTCATTTGGATGCAATGTCCAAGAAAATCAACGCATTGAATCTCAAAAGAGCATCTCAAGTTCAGGCAGCAAACCATCTGGCATGCGGAGACTGTGGTAACAACCACAATCTGGGAGAATGCCCGGGACTTCCATCCGACCCTTCGATAAGCGAGGTGAGATTTGTTGCTCAAAATCGAGGGTCGAATCAATATCAACAGTACCAAAACCCGGCATGGCGAGATAATCAGAACCAAGGCTGGGGTCAACAGCAGCAAAACCCTCCGCCCCAGCGACCGCCTAGCTACAATCAGCCTCAGTACCAGAATCAGTTTCCGAGACAGCAGTTCCAGCAGGGTTCCTATCAGCAACAAGGGTACCAGAACCCTCGCCCGTAGTAACAAAGGCAGCAACCACCTCCACTACCTGCCCAACCATCTCAGCAAGAGAACACATCAAGGTTAGAGGACCTACTGAATAAATTCATATCAACTACTGAGATGAAATTCCAGAACCAGGAGGCTTCCATTCGAAGCCTGTAGAATCAAATTGGCCAGATAGAAAACCAGCTATCAAGGAGGCAGCCCGGTACACTACCAAGAAACATAGAGAATAATCTGAGGGAGGAGGCCCATGTTGTCATGCTCTGGAGTGGAAAAGAGATCCAACTGAACTAAACATCACAGCCTAGTGCACCCACACCCCCTAATAATGAAGAACGTACCAGCACTAACCCCTCCTCATCCAAAGGCCCGTAGAAGGAGGCTTTGCAAAATAAATATAAGGAGGTAGTCCAACCATTCAAGCATGCCTTACCCTTTCCAGAGAGATTGAAGCAGGGGAAGCTAGACCACCAGTTTAGAAAATTCATGGACGTATTCAGGAAGCTACATATCAATATTCCATTTGTAGAGGCCCTGACTCAGATGCCCACCTATGCAAAATTCATGAAGGAAATCTGCTCGAATAAGAGGAAGATAGAGGATTTGGGTATCATTGCACTAACAAAGGAATGCTCTGCGGTGGTTCAACATTCCATTCCTCCAAAGCTCCAGGATCTAGGTATTTTTACTATTCCCTGCACAATTGGACCCTGTGACTTTGGAAAAGCATTATGCGACTTGGGAGCAAGTGTCAACCTCATGCCATCCAGATTTTTCCAAAAGCTTGGGCTCCATGAATTGAAGTCGACCCATGTATACCTTCAACTTGCTGATCAATCCATTAAGTATCTGAAGGGGCTACTGGAAGATGTGCTGGTCAAGGTGGGTAGGCTGATCCTCCCCGCTGATTTCATCATCCTCGGCATGGGGGATGATCTGGAGGCACCACTTATATTGGGAAGACCTTTCCTAGTCATTGAGAAGGAACTCATTGATGTGCACCAGGGAGAGCTGGTTTTCTGGGGAGGATATGAGAGAGTCTTCTACAATGTTCTCAAATCCATCAAACAGGCATCATCATCCGAACATGAGGATTGTTCTGCAATAACTACCATGGACGATCTCCTGGTGGAAGATCGGGTATGTTTCTATATTTCTAATAACTTTAACATTACATACATTCTTGTTGAAGAAGAGCCAGAGAACTTTCAACTCCTAGATGGCCAAGGCGGCCACTATTGGGACCATTATCCACCGTAAATATCAGGTAAGAAAGGTAAGAAGGTCGAGCCAACGACCTAAAACAAAGTCGCTTCCTGGGAGGCAACCCAGAGGTTACACGTCGTGTCCCACTTATCTACACGGCGTGTACTTATCTTTTTAATTTATAATCTTAATAGTATAAATCTATAACATAAAAAACAACTAACTAGGGATGATACCGGTGCCGACAGTAAAGTCACTGAAGTTTATTCAAGCTGTCCCCGGTTCTAATCCTCCAGACCTACCTTCGGCACAGGGTTCCTCCTTTTATTTACACAGCGTGTGTGGTATTTTTCATATATATATATATATATAAATGTGTTTAAATATAATAAAACCCATGATGGGGATGGACCGGTTGGCTAGAATTAAATCGTAATCCGGTTCCAAAAGACCCAGGTTCGAACCCAAACAACCGTCCCATTTCCATCATTTGTGCTTTTAATAAAACCAAATGACGTGCATTTCGATATACGCCGTGTGCGCCATAATTTTTCCATATAAATTAAAAACATTTTAAAATAAGAAATAACATGCGGGTGAAGTTGGCGGATTGGAAAAGGCTCGGCACCAGGTTCAACAGACCCAGGTTCGAATCGCGCTAATCTCCCCTCTTCATCCCCATCCTTTCCTAAATAAAAACCACACGTCGTGCTTTTCTTTATTCCCGTGTATATAGGGTGTATAGAATAAAGATATATATATATATAATAAATATGGGCAGCAGTACAACCTTCGCTCTAGTGGTTGAGGGATTCCATTCGAAATGGCCGATCGCCGGTTCGAACCTCGCCCCAACCACCAGACCAAAGGTTGTACTTCTCTTTTTCCAATTTTTAATCACATGGCGTGTATTTTCCCACTACATTATGTGTATAATTATATTTTCTTTTAATTATGTATATACATATATATACCTATTTTACTTTTATTTTTAATTAATTAATATTAATTATTATATAGTATATTTAATGTTTTAAAAAAATGAACTACACGGCGTGTAGTCCAAACATACATGTCGTGTACCTCACCTATATAGGCCGTGGGCCACCCGGCTTGAGCCCGTGTCGTGCAGCCTCCCCATTTCCTCCCTTCTCCCCGTTTCTTCTCCTGAACGACACCTGCACCCCTATTTCTCAGATCTGTCGATTTGGTGCGTTTCATGCTCTGATTTCTCTTACATTGTGATCCTCTATCAAGGTACGTCATTCTACACCCTCTATTTTAAATTTTTAGACTCATTTAGGGTGTTTTTTAGATCGTCCGACCGTTCGGCTTCCGCCAGTACACGACCATGAAATGAAGAACACACGTCGTGTAGTTCTGTACATGGCCACACACAAAATAATTCGAAATTTGAATATACATGGTGTGTATGTTCGATACACACCGTGTCCTTCTTAGCATGCCCGAGTACCCCCTTTGCACATGGCCTCACACACCATTTTCACATACATGGCGTGTGTGTTCAGTACACGTCGTGTATATCATTTCCTTTGGCTCCTCCGTGTGTGGCCCATAACACGGCCTATTACCCCATGTTCCCAAACACGGCGTGTATGTTCAGTACATGCCGTGTCTTTTATTTATTTCGGTCGGCCCGTGTCTTGGCCCCTACACGGCCGTGTACCTCGAGTGACAGACATGCTGTGTCGTTATACTACACGGCGTGTAGTTTTTTTCCATTGAACTGATAAATACATGGCCATGTCATTTGTAACACACGACTACCTACACTTTGAGTAAACATGGCGTGTATGTTTGGTACACGCCGTGTACTTTTACATGGTCTATTTTTCACCCTCGGTGTGTCTATCCAGAGAACACGGGATACTCTACATTTTTCACTACACGTCGTGTACTCTGGAGTACACGCCCTGTACTTTTATTTTCCAGTTTTCTCACATTTTCTTTGTTTTTTTTTCTTTCCTTTTTCTTTTTCTTTTGTTTTGTTTTCTTTTTCTTTCTATTTCAGGATATGGCAGATCACGATCCTTCCCGAGGGAAGCGGCCAGCCTCCGCCACTGAGGAAGAGAGGCCTAGCTATCGCCGGATCCGACTCTGACTTCCTACACAGTCGGACCCAGACACTCCGGTCTTCGAGCTCCCTCCATTGGCCATTTTGCCTCCACTCACTCCCTCAGCAAAGGCCGGGTCTACTTCTGTTGCACCTCCACCTACCGGCACCGAGCTTCTGAGCACCACCATTTCTACTCCACCAACTGTCGCTCTACCTGTGCCATCTTTTTCAGCAGCTGGTCCCGCTTCGAGTACACCTTCCACCGAGCCACCCTCTATTTCGCCAGATCCACCCACAGATCTAGCCGCTGCTGCTACACCGATACCTGGGTCGGGACCTGCAGGTGCTCCCTATCCCTGCATGGTATTCCCAGTCACCGAACTCGCATATGATAGGGTTAGACACTTCTCTCGTCGGCCGATACCGTTGAGTGGCTGATACCTTGACAGTAGCATTCCAGAGCAGCTCGGTATTTGGGAGGACTTTGAGGAGCTTCTTGGGCACACCTCACTCCTAGATATTTTCCAGGTCAGCACTCCTGTTTTTCGAGATTTATTTTTGGAGTTCGCGGCCTCGTTTGAGTTTGACAGAGTGGAGTACCGGGAGACACCGGGTGATGCGGTGCCCGTGGTACGGTTCCGGCTAGGCGGTCGGCGTTTCTCCCTCACTATGACCGATTTTGGCCGAGGGTACGGCTTCTACCCCCATCCTATCACCCCACCCCCCGTTTCTACCCTATCCCAGCCTGAGCGCTCTAAGCTTGTCACTATGTGGCGGGAGATCACTGGTCCTGACCACTAGTACTCCCCCACTTCCCAGAAGATCACTATTATCGCTGACCCCATCATCCGCTTCTCCCACCGGTGCTTCAGTGCCATCCTTTTCCCCCGCCATGAGGATATGGGGGTCGTGACCGACCGTGACATGGAGCTAATTACATGTTTCATTCAGCACGACTACCGAGACCTCCCCTATCTCGCCGCCTCCTATTTCCACTCCATGTTTACCGGCCTTCAGGGCAACCTGAACGGCAGGTTTTACACCACCCATATTGCCCACCACCTCGGGGTATTTGAGCCCTCTTTACCTCATGACCTGTTAGGTTCACCCCAACGGATGGACTTTCTCATGCTGATTCTCATGGGATTGGTCCGGAAGTAGGGGGTGCCTATATACTTGCCCAGGCTCGAGCCCAGCCACCTGTTGACCCTCCTTCTCCAGTTGTTGACCCTGCTCCTCCTTCCCCACCCCCTCTAGCTTCTCCACCTCACCCACCTTCTACTGACCCAATTCTTCTGACCTTCCTTCTTTTGTCCCATCCCCCATCCCACCTACCCCCACACCCTTGGTCGATCTTGCCCTTTCCCATTGCCTAGCCGTGATGGAGCAGGTCCTGGGTCGCTTGGACAGCTGCCAGATTTAGATGGAGTAGCAGTTCATTCATATCATCAGTCGCTAGGACACCATTGCGCGCCATTTTATTCGTCTGGATGGCCACCAGGACCACATGGAGCAGCTATTGGTGCATGTTGTTTAGAATCTGGGTGTTCCACTGCCTACGCCACCAGCTTCTGTCTCTGCTCCTGGCCCTTCTGCTGTTCCTCCTACCTCCACCACTCCTGCAGCTCCAGGTCCTGCTGCTGAGCTTCCTTCGCCGAGTCTCACACCTGTGGCTCCTCCTTCTCCAACTACCCTTCCCGGTGCCGCATCAGATCCTCCTGCTTCCACTACTCCTGCGCCGTCTCTACCGACCGATTCTGTACTGGATGTGCCATCCCCTGAGGCGACCCCATGATAGTGACATTTTTCTTTATCTTGTATATCTCTTTTGTCATTTTGTGTGCTGTGATGTTATGATTTTTTGTAGTTTTCTTTTTTCTCGATAGTCACAGGTATCATGGAGTGCCTTGGGCATCACTTTTCACAAGGGGAGTATTTTTCCATTTTTATTTTCTTTTCTTTTTGGATTTACTTCTTCCACTTTTTTCCCTCATTTTTCCCCCATATCTCCCCCTTTCCCACCCTTTACCTTAGTATTGCACTTAGTGGACCATGTGAAGTATTAAGTGTGGGGGAGCATCTATCTCTTTCACCTTAGTCTTTTCCCTTGAACTAATCTAGGAGACATCATTATTAGATTATATATTTTCAAATGTAAAGAAATTTTGGTTAATCATTCTTATAAATGCTAGAGTTATTTAGTAGGGACTTTTTGAGGGATTCATGCTTATTTTGATTCTTAAGTGTTTTAAAATGATTGCTGATATAGTTTTAATTGAAACTTTTAATCCTTGATTAATTACATTGATTAGGCTAATCATCTATATGCATGTCATGACATGATTGTCCCTTTATTATTTTTCCACTCCTGAGAGGTATTATAAACCCTTTTTTGTATTTCTTTTCTAATACCCTCTTTCTTGAGAGATTATTAGGATATGCATCACTACCAGAATTTGCAAGTTTTCTTTTCCAAACATGAAAAAAAAATTGAATTACATTAAAATGATTGAGGCATTAGATTGTTTCAACCCCTTTATCTTGAGTCCTACCCTACATTTAATCTTCGTTAATCCCATAGAATCCATGAACAACCTTTATAGGAAGCCATGTTATAAGCTTGTTTTCCTTCCTACCCTATTTATTTTTGAACTTTTCATGATTATTCATTTTGGAGTTTTAAAGAGGGAGTTTCCAATACATGGTATATTTTTGTGCACAACCATGAAATAAAGTGTGGGGGAGTGCCTCTTGACTATTTGGGGCGGAAAGGGGTTCCAAACAATTATTCATTGTTTTAATAAGTGTTTCCCTTAAGTTATTATTAAAAAAAGAAGAAGAAGAAGAAGAAGAAGAAATCCAAAGAGAAGGGAACCTTGTGCTCATTTGATTTCAGAACCCTACTTGACTAAGGGAAAAGGTGGTGAATACAACAGCATTCGACTGAGCTTGAGAAGGAAACATTTTCATTGAAATTTACATTGAATATCATGCACTATTGTTTAAAGGAATTATCCTTCCTTTTTAAAGCCTCAGAATTTATTTTTCACATCTGAACCTACCAACCCTTAGCCACAGACACATCTGAACCTTATTGATAAAGCCCTGATGATTATTGTAATTCAATTTTTTCTGAAGTAGAGAACAAGGAATCTTGAAAACCTATGGATAGAGTGTATATACCTTAGATTGAGCATAACTTTGAATAAAAACATATTGAGTGTGGAGTGTGATTTTAAATGGTAAGGTAGATCATCAAGTGGCATGCTTATTTTTGAAAGGTTGAAAAATGTATTGAAAGAGGATGAGAGTAGTTAATTGAATTATATATGAGGCATGATTTTAGTATCTTATGAATTGAATTTATTTGTTCCTTTTAGAATTTTCCTTAGTAACTTTATCATTTATACTTTTTATTAATTAAAATTCCTTCCTTTTAAAAGTATAGGCCCTTTTAATTAGATGTTGAGATTTTTCTTGAGGACAAGAAAACGACTAAGTGTGGGGGAATTTGATGCACCCGATTTGTGTATACATTTTCATATATATTATCAAAAATAAAAACATGTTTTCAGAAAATATCTGTTGTTTTATGAACATATTCTTTGGTTTTGGTGATTTTGTTTACTTTCAGGAGCTTTCTGGCTGAAATACATAAATCAAGGGAAGTCTGTGAAAATTTTGAAACTACATGGCGTGTACTTTTTATACACACCGTGTACATCCAGACAGGGACACGGACTGAAGGAGGGAGTACACGCCCATGTCACCATGCATAAGATGCATGCTGTTTATGGCGGTGCTACACGCCGTGTGATACATTCTAGAAGTGGTTGTTGCCAAGAAGATTCAACACGACCATGTGGCCATTGAAGGAGACACGGCATGTTCCATTTTTACACGTCGTGTCTACTATTCTAGAAGGGATTGGTGGAAAACAATTTACACTACATGCCATGTATGGTGGCGCTACACGCCATGTACACTCAACTATCAGGCGGCGCCGTGTTCAAAAGTCAAAGACGGTGTGTTAGTCCACCTGCCAGCGGAGAAATTGGCGCCAAAGCACGTTGAAGAAAAGTACAGGGCATGTACTTTCTATACACGTCGTGTACTTTATTTTTATATAAAAAGAGGCCTTAGCCATCAGATTTTGGGATTTGGAAACCATTGGAAGGGAGAGAAGCTCTGCTACTACCATTCCCAAAGCCACTGAGGTGTCGTCGTTCCATCGTTCCTCCTTTTGACACCTTACCTCAACACTTACACGATGAATATGTCAGGTATCACGTGTGTCGTTTCTCTCCTACTTTCTATGTGTAACTAAACCCCTTGTGTTGGGGCTGTGATGAAAGGATTGTAATTTGTGTGTTGTTTTATATAGTTGTGTTTGCTCATTGTAAATCTTCTTACTCTTTTTAATTCACTGTCAAATATAATTGAGAATTCTAAGTCGTACCAAGGGAAGAATTCTCAGTGATACAAAAGAGAAGTAACGGTGAAAACATCCATGACCATTGGAAAGATTTCACCGAACTTAATAAAGAATTAATAACATTGACTACCAGACCAAGGAGTCAACTTCTCTAATTCTAAACAAGAGGAACCGGACCAAGGAAATCTTGTAACAAAAATGAAATCTAGAATGATTGAATTATTATGAACAACACAACCATTTAAACAATCTGCATAATAACTCCTTAATCACCACAGCCCCAATTGGTCTTTTCTTCCCTTTTTAAACTCTTTAAATTCACTCGTTATTTTCTTTAAAATTGTTAATCATTTATTCAAAGTAAAACAATATAGTTTTAATCCAAAACCAAAATCAAACCAATCAACTCTAAATTCTGCATACTTCACCTAATTAAGTATTAACTCAATTGAATTCATGCACGCCATATTTCCCTATGGATCAACCCCAAACTTATGCTATACTAAAGTTCTAAGAACGGGTAATTAATTTGGGATGCATATAACTTCAGTCAATGACAAGAAAGACCACATTATCACATGCATTGTCACACAGAAGAACAATCAAGATGTGATAAGGCTTTTATTAATGAATAAAGTACAAAGTAGTTAGTTCTAGACCACCAACTCCAACAGACTCCCACTTGGACTAGAGCCAACTACTAACAACCTTTAACCCGCTAGCTCTCACATGATATTCATGCTTCTGCTGAGATAGGCCTTTAGTCATGGGGTCCACCACGTTCTCTTCCGTGGACACTCTGCTCACAGAAACTTCACCCCTCTGATAGAAATTCCTCAAGAGGTGATACTTTCGGAGTATGTGCTTTGTCCGTTGATGTGACCTTGGTTATTTTTCAAGAGCCACCACTGCAGTATTATCACAATACAATGTAATGAGATATTTACTGCTAGGAACCACATAAAGCTCCTGCACAATGTTCTGAATCTAGATGGCCTCCTTGGCTGCATCAGAAGCCGCTATATATTCGGACTCCACTTTAGAATCGGTGACAACTGACTGCTTTAAACTCTTCTAGCTCACAACTTCTCTATTGAGACAGAAAACATATCCAGATTGCGACTTCAAATCGTTCTTATCTGTCTAAAAACCAACATCAGTATACCCTCTGATGACAAGCTCCTTTTCTCCTCCATACACTAGGAACATATCCTTAGTTCTTCTCAGATACTTAAAGATAGTCTTAACAGCAGTCCAATGTTGTTCTCCTGGATCTACTTGATATCTGACTACCATGCTCAGTGCATAGGCAACATCAAGCCTGATACATAACACGGCATACATGATGGATCCTATAGCTGAGGTTTATGGGATCTTACTCATTCTATCTTTCTCTTGTTGTGTCTGAGGACACATTTTCTTAGAAAGATGTAGGCCATGTGACACTGGAACCAATCCCCTCTTAGATTGTTCCATACTAAATCTCTTTAGTATCTGGTCAATATATGTACCCTGACTTAGTCCAAGCAGCCTCTTGGATCTATCACGAATGATCTTGATCCCTAGAATGTGGGCTGCTTCTCCTAAGTCCTTCATGTAGAAACACTTGTTCAACTAGTCCTTAACTAACTGTAATACTGGTACATCGTTTCCAATAAGTAATATGTCGTCAACATATACTACTAGGATAACGATCGCATTCCCATTAAACCGCTTATAAACACATGGCTCACATTTGTTCTTAATGAAACCAAATTCCATTATGGCTTCATCAAATCAAATGTTCCATGACCTGGATGCTTTCTTCAATCCATAAATTGATTTCTGCAACTTGAAAACATGTTTGGCTTCACCTGGTGTCACAAACCCTTCTAGTTGTGTTATATAGACATCTTCCTGAAGGTTCTCATTAAGGAATTCTATTTTGAAATCCATTTTCCAAATCTCGTAGTCATGGTAAGCTGCAATGGAAAGTATGATTCTTATGGATTTAAACATGGAAACTTGAGAGAAGGTTTCATCATAGTCAATTCCTTGATTCTATCTGAATCCTTTAGCCACTAGCATTGCTTTATAGGTGCTAACTTGACCTTCCATGTCAAGTTTTCTCTTGAATACCCATTTGCATCCAACAGGATTTACATCAACTGGCTCATCAACCAGAACCCAGACTTGGTTTTGATACATGGAATCCATCTCAAAATTCATAGCTTCTAGTCATCTTGCAGCTTCTGATCTTTCTACTGCTTCCTTATAGGAGAGAGGTTCATCATTGTCCAATAATAATGATTCACCATCCTCGGTGAATAGGAAACCAAATCTCTCTGGTTCCCTTACCTCTTTTGAGCTCCTACGTAGTACTTGTGTTTCTGGAACCTCTTCCATGGGGACCTGTGGAACTTTTTCCTGTACCAACTCATGTTTATCTTGAGCATCAACTTCATCGAAGTCAATCTTGCTCTCACTATCCTTTTTGAGGATGTGCTCCCTCTCAAGAAATACGGCTTGTCTGGCGACAGTCACTTTCTTGTCCTGAGGGTTATATAGGTAATATCCTTTTGTTTCCTTAGGATATCCTATAAAGATACACTTCATTCCCCAGGGTGCTAGTTTGTTTCCTAAGAAGGCCTTAACAAATGCCTCGCATCCCCATACACATGTATGCGACAAAATGGGTTTCTTTCCATTCCATAACTCGGAGGGAATTCCATTTTCCGCCTTAGTTGGTACTCGGTTTAATGTGTATGTTGTAGTTTGTAATGCATATCTCCAAATGGATAATGGAAGATCCACATGACTCATTATCGACCTAACCATGTCCAACAAGGTGTGGTTCCTCCTTTCACTAACACCGTTCCACTGTGGTGTATAAGGAGGAGTGAGATGAGACAGAATCCCAGACTCCCGTAGAAGATTGATGAACTCTTGGTTCAGATATTCTCTACCTCGATCCGATCGAATTTTCTTTATCTTCTTACCAAGATGATTCTCTACTTAATTCTTGAATTCCTTAAATTTCTCTAAGGCTTCTGACTTATACCTCATCAAGTAGACAAATCTGTATCTACTAAAATCATCAGTAAAATTAATGAAGTAATAATATCCACCTCTAGCTTCTACTGGAAATGGTGCACATACATCTGTGTGTACCAATCCTAGAAGCTCTATGGCCCTTTCACCCTGTCCACTGAAAGGCGGCTTGGTCATTTTACCTTGTAAACAAGCGTGACATCTATCAAGTGGTTTTAGCTCAGTAGAGTCTAAATAGCCATCTTGGCAGAGCTTTGCCAAGCACTTATCATTTACATGACCGAGATGGTGATGCTACAACTGGGTGATGTATGATTCATGTGAGTTTGTTTTGTTATCAATTTCCAACAATTGGTTTTCGTAATTTAATACATACAAACCATTATTTAAATGTGCCCTACCATAACATACGTTGTTCTTATAAAAGAGACAACCCTTATTTCCAAACTTGAAAATAAATCCATCCACATCCAAAAAAGATACATAAATTATGTTCTTGGTAACACTAGGCACATAATAACAGTTATGTAAAACCAAAATCATGCCAGTCGACAATGAGAGGTGGTAGTCGCCAATAGCCAACGCAGCCAGTCTTGCGCTATTGGCAGCTCAAAGATCCACCTCTCCTCTGGAAATCTTTCTAAATCTACTTGGTTCCTGTATTTGAATACATATGTGAGCCCCACAAGCTGTATCTAATACCCAATGTGTAGAAATAGAAATATTTCACTCGATAAAAAACGCACCTTTAGCATCCCCACGCTTCTGGGTGCAGTTCCTCTTCCAGTGTCCCTACTTTCCACATGCAAAACACACCGCCTACCATTCCTTACCCTGCCTCTGGATCTTCCCCTTCTTGGAGGGATGGTGCTCGGGGGTTTCAGATTGTTTATAAGTCTTTTCCCCCTTTGCCTTGTCCTTCCTTTTCTTGTTCACCATAAGGACTGTGGGTTTGTCACGCCCTATGTACATGTCTACCTGGAGAATCAAGGTCAGAAGCTCTGATAGACTCTTCTCATTGCCGCTCATGTTATAATTGAAAATGAAGCTATAGAAGGTCTTGGGCAGTGATGATAGGATGAAATCTATACGCAACTTATCCAGGAATTTAATCCCTAAGATGCCCAGGCATTCAATGTAGCCAATAATCTTGACTACATAAGGCCCAGCTGGCGCAGACTCTCCAAGATTAGTTGTAAACAAATCATTGGAGATCTCATACCTCTCCTGTCTCTCCTTCTCTTGGTAGAGATCCTTAAGGTGAGACATCATTCTATACGCGTCCATGTTTTCATGTTGCTTCAAGAGCTCATTGGACATGGCCGATAGCATGAAACATTGGACATATGTGGAATCATCCATGTGTTTCATATAGAAAGATAATTCCTCATCACTGGACTCTTTCCCAGGCGCAACTGGAATAGGCTCTTCCAGCACATACAATTTCCTTTTGTGGTGAAGGATGATGCGTAAACGCCTCTGCCAATCTTGGAAATTGGTGCTGATGAGAAGGTTTTCCTTCTCGAGTATGGTTCACAATGATATGTTTGAAGTCATTTTCTTGTCGTTTCTAAAAATTAAGATGAGCGAAGGTTTAGTACTTTATTACAAAACTGAGACAAATAAATAAATTAATACTTATTAATCTCCCACTATTTTATCAAAATCCAATAGCCCTCACCATTGATTTCGTAATATTCAGTTGCCTGAATATTCTAGTGGAAAGGATCCATATTTCCCTTCGCATTACCCCAACTAGGGTTGGTCAAGAAACTTAAAGGGTTTTAGGTAGTCATTCCAAATGCCAACTGCATTAACTCGCAGCTCCTTGATCTGCTGAGTGGACTCCCCAATCCTAAAATCCTTTTATTTTGGATTTCCTCAACCTTTGCCTCTTGGTCACACCAAGTCCTGCTGTGGCAGTCAACCCTTGATGCAAACCAATTCAAGTCAACCCAAAACCTTGAATTATAATTCCCCGATAATTGAAATCACCCCAACTAGGGTTGGTCAATCACTTTGAACTATGGTTCGATTCTAACCAAGATTATGGAAGGCTATACCGACTTAATATTTATTTTGAGGGATTTTATCCTTATACATAAATTTCCATTTTATTATCTTTGATTACATGCTTGTTAATATTAAGTGGGAGATACTTAAGTGATTAACCATGTCTAAGATAATATTTACGTATAATCCAGTTTTATTTTAGTTCTATCTTGCATGCTCGTTTAATTCATTAATTGTGTGATCATGACAACACACCCATAATAAATAAACCATGAAACTGACAGGAATAAAATAAATGGTATGATCATGAGATTTTTTTTATTGGTTAGTTTAACTAGCGGTTGATAAACTAACCAAAGACCAAGGGGAGAAACACCTTGAACCTTTCGGGTTTGTGTTTACATCTTTCCACCTATCCACCTTTGTATCTCCTTGGATTGATTTCACTTTGGCTTCTGACTTGAGCCGCCTCCACTAGCTTGGGATCTCCATCCATTACATATGCATTTGTCTCACACACAGGTGAGGGGTAAAAGGGGTTTTTACATAAAAGAATCCTTGGGTGCGTAGTCCCTATATATTAATGAAAAGATGGATCTAGGCCAACAAATTTAATTTAAATAAATAAATTAAAATAAACCATTCACATACAAAGGTCTCGGTCTAGCTCATGATCATCCATACATGCAATGATATTTACGCATAAATAAAACTAGAATTCAATTATTTAATCGTTATTGTTTAAGATAAATCATGCTCGAATTAATTAATTATCTTTAATTAATCAATCCTTTTATCTTAAAACCTTTTCTGAACTTCCTTGAGATTCTCATCAATCATAATTTTAAACAAATAAATTCATTTAAAATTATCCTTGTATGTAACTTGTACCTTGGAGGCAACCGGGTGAATTCCTATTCATTACTTAGATGTTAAATTAAACACATATATATAAAACACCTATCACGTGTTGTGCCTCAGCATTATGCCTACACCATGGTACACATCTCAAGGGTTTGTATAATATAATAATAAATTTTAATAAATCTGCGTAATTTGGGTGAGTACACGGTGTGCAATTTTCTTCACCGTCCATCCGAAGTACACGCCTGGGGACAGGGCGTGTTAATGTACTTCGGAAATTTTCGGAGTACACGGCGTGTTTTGTGAGACACACGCCATGTAGTTTCCGCGTTACACAGTTTCCAGTCGGGCAAGCCATGTACGGGGTACACGGCCCAACCCTAACCCGAAGGGACTACACGTTGTGTTCATTGGACCACATGGTGTGTAATTCGGAAACTGTGTGCCACCTGTTTCTGGTCAACACACGGTGTCCTAAATTCTTAGAAAGAATCCAATACACAGGCTGATTTGGCAGATCAGTCAATGCATTGAACCTAGACTACATGGCGTGTACTTCCGAATACACGCCGTGTATTCTGGTGTTGTACGGCCAGAAACGTTTGGCTCCTCCGGCTGAGTTCCTCTATATTATTTTAATCAAAATAAAAATAAAAATCTGTTTCTTTGAGGTGAACGAGAAACGAGGGAGGAGGAACAGATCTCGAGATTCAGATTTCTAGAACGATTAAACATGAATTAAAATAACTAAATTATTAAATGCGTAAATCACCAACAAAAAACTAAATAATTATAATCAATTATATGGTCGCTCTGATACCACTTGTAGGTTCTGGGCGCAGCGGAAGCACGTTGGTGGGATTTCCCAACATTAATTTTAGCATTAAACAACGTTCAATCTGAGATCTATCACGATATAAAACGCCGGATCTTCGGAATGGAATGAAGAATAAAAAAGAAAAGAAGAGTCCTGGAACCATTGAGATAGGATCATCATATGTTGGTTATAATTAATTTAATTAATTCACAAGAATTACCTCGGTGGAATTATTTCTTCGTCGATGTCTCCGATCATGATCATGTGATCCGTCGTTGCGTCGTAGAATCCAAGTATAGGATTCCTCTAGCGCTGGTCCACACGTACGCCACATATCTCTGGATGTCGCCGAAGGGATCTCTGGGTGCTAGCGCGGAAGAACCTTCGCTTGCGATGTCCGCCTCTGATCGCTTTGATCCGGTGGAGGATCTCACTCTCATAACTTGAGGGAGTTCTTGGTAGAAAGGGAATTCTCTCTTGGCTTGAGAGTATTTCCAAATCCGTTGTGCACAACAATGGATCTTTTAAAAGTGTTGGGGTTGTGAGGATATTTATAATCGGGTTTGAGGTTAATAGAGTTATGACAATAAATAAACGCGTTATGCGTTTTATTTATTTCATTAACTCTTATTGAAAACCCCCATGTCGAATCATTAATTCCTTGACATGCGCCCACGCTGATTATAATAAATATCATTTAATAAAACAATATTATATCCTCAAAATCCCAACTGGAAAACTACACGGCGTGTAATAATTAATACACGGTGTGTACTTGTTTTCCATAAAACTACACGGCGTGTATATTTAATATACACAGCGTGTACTTTTAATTTCCATTTTCTCCACCACATTTATTAAACCTTGAGTAATGGCTATTTATTTCTTAAATAAATGTAACTGCATTACTCGCTAATAAATATATTATTTCGCCCACAATATATTCTCTCGAATAACTAGTGTCGAAATAAATGAGATCAGGCATCCTTAAATAATTATTAAACCATAGTCGGGAATAATATTTATTTAACTTGTTAAATTAATATTTAACTGAGATAAATAGACACACTTAGTGTGTGACCGTCTAGGCCTCTTTCTCAGTGGCATTAAGTGGAGCCTGCCTAAAGTCCAAGGTTAGCGTCTAGCAACACGCCAAGACACCCATAGAGAAATAAGTTAACACCACAATGATGTGTCACCTCCTACGAATGCTTACCATGTAATATAATCTCTTTGTCTCAATATCTCTAATAAAGCGGGTTTCGTGCTAGTGCCATCAACTCATGTGCTCGATTATTCTTTCTTTGACTTCTCGGAATTGAAATCACCCATACCTTACCATGTCCATGGATTTATTTAGGCTATATCAATTCCATCAAAGGGACTGAGATATCTACTTCCATTATGAAACATAAGGGAAAAATCCTTTCTCGCATTATCTATTAATGCAGTATTACTCGTGACACACCCAACGTATCCTACCTCACTGCGAACAGTGTGTTGTCATAGTTTTCATCAATACAACTAAGTGTGTGGGTTGTAATACCCATTAATAATAATCTTAAAGTCTAAGTACCAATACACACGTCCGCAGATAGGAACATCCAATGACACTATGAAATGTGGATTTTCTACTAGCGGGTCTCGTTCTCATAATATCCTCCTGGATATTACCAAGGGCGCACACCATGAGAAGGTGCCTCAAAGTTTTATGAGTCCTCACCCCTAATGACTTGTATTATTTGTGTCCCTCAAATAATATCATCCGTCCATAGAACATATATTCAAGAATAGTGTTATGGCACTTATGGGTTCTTATCATAGTAGGGATTTTCTATGCCCCTTTAATGCAACAGCTGTCATTAGGACATTATCACATGCATTGTCACGCAGAAGAACAATCAAGATGTGATAAGGCTTTTATTAATGAATAAAGTACAAAGTAGTTGGTTCTATACCACCAACTCCAACAAGTCCATTGGGGAAGCACTTACTCCTACTTAGGTATCGATCTCATCAAGTGGAGTGCCCCGATCCTCATAGATATGTCCTATAGTCGAGGGAGATCCAACTCCTATGGAGGACCTTCTCCCCGTCTCTACTCACAGACAGGGGAGTACTACTCTGTAAGTGAGGACCCATGCCCTGGTTCCAACAGGGGAGTACTACTCATGAACGACCCGCACCCTGTTACGACTGGGGAGTACTACTTTGTATATCAAGGACCCTTATCCTACCTGATAGGGGATTACTACTCAGTGACTAGAGGACCCACACCCTGGTACTAGGGGAGTACCGACTTTATTAGTTTATTTGCTATAGGGGACCCACACCCTAGTACATTAGGGGAGTATTGACCCTAGGCTAGAGGACCCACTCTCGGGCATGATAGGGGAGTACCGACTCTGTCGGAACAATGCGTAAGGAGGACCCGCTCCCTAAAATGATTGGGGAGTAACGACTCCAAAGTTAGGGAACCCAGTCCCTAGTCCCATAGGGGAGTATCTACTCTTCCTTCATGAACATCTTCGAGAACCAGCGCCCTAGTCCTTCAGTGGAGTAACACCCCCAGAGGAAACTACCTGAAGGAAACGAACCCATAGACATGGCGTGGGGAGTCTCGTCTCTACCTAAGTAGAGGGATAAGGAGTACTCGCACCCTGAGTCGTCAAGGGAGTAACCATCCTAGAATCTCTTCAATAGAACTACCCCGACTCTTCTCAAATTCTGCTTGTACCGAGAGAGCCTACTCTTCAAATCAATAGGCCTTTCTACAAAAAAAACTCACTTAGAGTATCCCAAAAGGACCATCTTGTTGCGAGGGTTAGAAATTCACAAATGGCTCACCAATAAGACGCCTGATTTGAAAGATATGAGAATTTTAGTAAACAAGGGCCGGTTGTGTCTGGGCCCGGTCCGACCTGGTCGGACCAACCCGACCAACCTGGCTTGGGGGTCCCACATGACCCGACCTTGTTCAAGTGACCCGACCAGACCAGTTCGGGTCTGGGCCAGCCCTGTCCGACCTGGACATTGGGCCAGTCCCATTGGGCCTTGCTGAACCCGGCCCGGTTCGGTCGTGGGTCCAGCCCGCCAGGTCGCCCAGTGACCTGATTCCATCCAGCCCAGCCCACAACATATGGGCCGGTTCTTTCCCAGCGCGGTCTGTCCAGCGACCCAGTTTTATCCCACTAGCCCGGCCCGCACGACGTGTCAGTCTCCTCCATCACGAACGCCTTCTAGGCATCCAGTTTAACCATGATGCAGCTGGCTGAAGACAACCAACCCCCTGTCCTGCACACAGTCCCTGATGGACCGTGTTCCAATGCACCGTGGACCGTATAGTGTGGGCCGTGTTTGTATCTGTCTGTCGTCGGCCTAGGTTCCAGTGGCCCCTACTACACTTCCACAAACCAAACTGGTCGCAGCCTCCGCCTCAGCATGTCATCGTGGCGCACCGCCACCCGCCCTGCAGCCGCCGCTGTAGGCCACCGCCGCTGGTCGCCGGTGCTGGCATGTCGGCAATGCCTTCTGCGGACCACCGGGTTCGATCTGGTGGTCCTTTCCTTGAATATTATGCACCTCCAGCCTCCTTGGGGTTCCATCTTCCCTATTACGACCTCAAGATTGTTTTGTCATCAATTTGGAGGCACGATCACAAAGAACACATGAATGCCCAAAGACGGAGGAATCAAGGCCTTGTTTGTGTTGGCTTGATTCCTCCACTTTAGAGTTTTTTGAAACACAAGAAGGGGAGGTTCAAGATTTGATCAAAATTTTAACCTTGAAGCAAAAACCTAGAGATAAAACACCCTCCCGCAAGAACAAGCAACCCACGGATCAACCTGTTCATGGTTTGATCTGCGTTTGTTGTTTTAGAAAGAATAACGGGGAATTCAAATTTTCAAAAGATAAACCCCTACCTGTAGAAACTTCGATCGGAGGGAAGGCTCGTCGCTGATGGTGATCCGTCTGCAAGGATTTAGGATTAGTTCAAAGACATTGGCGTTCGTCATTCGTCAATCCCATATCTGTTCTCCAAGGTGTCATCGCCACTTTTCGGATCGCTAGCGTTCGTCATTGGAGACAATTCTCTCATCATTCGTCAAAATAATTACAAATATAAATCTGTTTCTCCAACCCCGTTATCTCATTAAAAAAGAAACGCGTCACAATATTTCTGTTATGCTTAGTCATCGTGTCATTACACTTCAGTTAAAGAGTCGTTACGCTATTTCATTTATGGAATGAAACAAATGGCTCATAACTACGTTGAAGCTAAACAATTTTTTTGAATAAAATAAACTCCTTAAGTTTATTTTATTTTATTCTTAAAATGTCTAAAAATTAACTTTTTCGCTAGACCTGTGCTAGTCGAGGTTAGGTCCATTCTTAGGTAATGTCACCGTTCTGGACACAATGGTGCCCTCATATTTTCAATCCGAGCACCCATTTAGAAGTTATCAAAACCTTACCTACATTCCATTTTAATTCACTTAAAAAAATTTCAAAAACTATCTTTCACCCTCGACCCACACCAGTCAAGGTTAAGCTCCGCCTAAGGGAAAAACGCCCTCACGAGCTCAAAGATACTCTCAAATTTCCAATCCGATTTACCATTTAGGAGTTATAAGGTTTTGAAAATAAAATAATTGTTACTTAATTATTTTATTTACGTCCAAAAACAAACTTCCACTATTGGCCCACATTGAACAACGTTAGACCCTTTCTAGGAAAATCCTGACACTCTGAGTTCAACGATGCCCTTATATTTTTGATCCGAGCACCGATTTAAAAGTTATAAAAACTCACTCGCATGATTATTTAATGAACCTAAAAAAAGTTCAAATATACGTTCCGGCCACTCCAGGACTCGTAATTACGTAGCATCTCAAAGCCTAGTCTTGAAATAATCCCCTATATTTTATGAATAAATAAAAAATCATAGAATTTCGGGGTATTAGATGAAAATTAAAATCATTTTCCATAAAATTAATGTATTATTTAATATTTATGTTTAATTCATTTCTTTTTCGTATTACTCACATAATAATTTTTTTCTTATACTTGTGGATTATTTTATTCGAGTCAGGGTGCTCTTTCCAAATTTCATGCTTCTTAAACCTTAAAATATTTCCACCCATGCAGTGGTGCATTTATCACTTTCTTTCAAGTTACCTCCACTTCCTTTGTAGGAAGAGAAACGAAACTGCCTCTGCTCAATCACAGAGGTAATCTTTATGTTTTCATAGTAAAATCATTATCAATAGAATAAATATATTGATTCATATTTATTTTTAATTCATTTATTTTTATTATTACTCACATAATAATTTTTTTCTTATACAGGTGGATTATTTTGTTCGAGTTGGGGTGCTTTATCCAACTTTCATGCTCTTTATCCCTTAAAATATTTTCACCCATACATTGGTGTATTTATCACTTTCTTTTAAGTTACCTCCAATACCTTTACAAGAAGATCAACGAAATTGTATTTGATCAATCACAGAGGTAGTCTTGATGTTTACACGGTAAAATCATTGTCCATAGAATTAATTTATTGTTTCATATTTATGTTTAATTCATTTATTTTTAGTATTAATCACATAATAATTGTTTTCTTATACAGCTGGATTATTATTTTTTGAGTTGGGGTGCTCTGTCCAACTTTCATGCTTCTTCTCCCTTAAAATCTTTTCACCCATGCAGTGGTTCATTTATCAATTTCTTTCAAGTTACCTCCACTTACTTTGTAGAAATAGAAACGACGTTGTATCTACTCAATCACAGAGGTAATCTTGATATTTGCACAGTAAAATTATTGTCTATATAATTAATTTATTGTTTTATACTTATGTTTAATTTATTTATTCTTAGTATTACTCACACAATAATTTTTTTCTTATACAGGTGTATTATTTTATTCGAGTTGATGTGGTTTTTTCAAAGCTTCTCATGCAGTGTTGGTAGTTTGATAAATAAATTCAATGGAAATTGTAGTAACATTGACCGTTAAGATTGTTTTTTAATGTATGTAATAATTTGTATTTATGTAATTGCATAAAATAATGTTTGAAATGTCTATAATATAATGGGTTTTTATGGTATTTGTGTTTCAAATTTCATTTCATTTAAATTTAGTATTGGGACTTATTTTTATTGATATATCTAGTGGGTTTCTGGTGCTTCTAGTGCTGCGGTGTGCTGTAACAGAACACGACAGTAAGAATTTTTATCAGCACTTTAAAAAGCGCTGATAAAGAAATATTTTAGTGACACTTTAAGAAGAGCTAATAAATATGTGTTTTATCATAGCTTTCTAAATTTCTAATAAAAGTTACAGTCTTTTAACGCCACTCACATCATTAGTGCTTTTCTAGCACTGATAAAGGCCATTTATAGCGCTGTTAAAGGCATATTTTGTAGTATTGAGAGCCAAATTGTTAACAAAACTTGTTAGTTCTCACATGATTAAGATCATGTTTCTGTTGATTCAAGGATTTAGATATTGTACCTTCCATGACTCCACCACATGGCATATCTTCTATATGCGACTTCATCTCCTTGAGAAAAACTTCTCATGAGATGGTATCCCCAATTATATCCATTTTTTCCACTATTATAACTTATCTTGGCTAGTAATAATATCATAATTTACATTATGTTAACACATTTCTTACTAGGTTTGATACCAAGAACTGGAACAAAGCATTACATTTACCTGCTTCTTATGTGCCTTAGAAGCTGCAACGTACTCGGTATTTGTAGGTATGGATACCAATAGATTTTATGAGCTTGTCTCAGTCATCATCTTAGAATAACTATGATATTAGATCACATGGATCTAAGAAATAATATTTTGTATCCCCTTAAAACTAGTATCCTTTTCTCATCCACTTATTGGGTACAAATTGATTGTACTTATAAAAGTACAATTAGATAGTTCTGACTGGTTCACTTGTAGTGATCTTAGATATAACTGATTTTTCCCACTACAAAGTATATCCTAAAAATATCAGTTTTTTTAAATATCATGACATATGTGATTGATCCATCACTTAAGCGTATGGACTTAAACTCACCACATTTATCTCCTCCCATGTCCTGGACATGTGAACTTGGAGAGATAATGACATGTGACATTGGAAACAATTCATCTCTTGAATTGTTCCAAATTGTATTTTTCAATACTATGTCACTATATGTATGATTGATTGGGTCTAAGAAACCTTTAGATATACCTCAGTATATCGTATTCCCTAGAACTTAGGTTGCCACTTTAAGTCAATCACTGGAGAATTACATTCATCTTTGTCTTAACTAACTGTACAACCAATCTGTTTTTCATATATTGGCGAACATATTTTTCCTAGAAAATAATAGCGCTCACACTAACCTCTGGTAGACACATGGAAAACATTCATTCCAAATTAATATTCTAGGATTATATTGATTACTTTAATCCTAAACAGAATTTTAGTAACTTGCAACCTTTATTAGTATTCTATGTTATGAAAATCTCTTTCCGGTTACGTCGTATAGACACCTTCCATGATTGATGGTTATTACATCTAATTCCTAATAATATGATCATAGAAATTAACTATGACAAGTAAAATTCTTATGTATTTAGACGTATCGACTTGGTATTACCAATTGAGCCTTATTGTTACTATATGTGTACCATCCATGTATCAACTCATTTGAATACCCACGATGGTATTAAAAAATATAGGTCCCTTTGCAATGTGATACATGGAATCCATTATTGAATTTTAGTTGGTCTTGTCAATATTAGCTAATTTCCATACACTTCTTACTTGTAGGAAATATTATTCACATTGAATAATAGATCACCGACCGCAATTAATACAAAAAACTATCACCATGGTTTTATCCTTCCTACGCAGTATGTATCTCTAGAACATACTTTGATCCACATGCTCTTGTGGAACTAGTTCCTATACCAACAACTTGTGCATCTAGCATTGATTATACCCAAGTCAATATAGCTCCCACTGTCTCAAAAGAGATGTGCACCCTTATTTGGAAATGTAGTCTTTCACTTGAATACCATTTTTCTATCATAGGGATTTAATTAATATCCTAAGAAACCATTAGGATTATTACATTAGATGCAAAATGTGTTTGTTCTTGATGCAAGTTTGTTTATGTCCTAACAAACTCTTTGCATCCAAACAGATGTCTTATGAAATAATGGATTTCCATCATACTATAACTCATATGATATCCATTTTTCATTTTAGTTGGCATATGGTTATTGGATAACATCATTATTTACGAAGCACATCATGAAATATAATGGTAGTTTCTACAAGTTGTAACATTGATACTCCTTACATCATAACTCTAATGTACAAAATGTGCGTTTAGGAATTACTCCACACTATATTTTGTTGATCAATGTTAACATGTAATATTTCATCATAGATACTCCTCATTAACATCAATGTTGTTATATAGATAAGTTAATGTGAATTTAGAAATTACGCCATGCTACATTATCATGATCGACAAATGCTTGATCAAGATATTCTTCGGTATTCCAACCCGAAGAAACTCATATCTTCTGACCATGCATATATCATACTTCACTTTCCTATTCCTTAATGACTTAAAGGAATCATATTAAATATCTTTACCCCTATATTTCCCTTGAAACAGTTTATGCTCACTTGTTGAACTAATTTTGAAAGCTTTGTTACATACCTTTATTTCTAAAGGTCTCTTTGTCCAAACTAAAGATGTCGATAATAACAAAGGAGTTTAGCTGTGCTGAGCTTAAATACCATACTAGGTATATTATTGATGTCCACTTAGTGTTTCTTGAAAAATAATTATCTTGCTACAACTGGGCATAGGTCTTACATTTTTGTATTCATCAAGTATTGCATGCAATTCAAGTATTACGGAACTATAGGTTGAGTATTAAACACCAAAGATAACATTAATTCCTTAAACTAGAATAATGTCTCCTTCTGTCCAAGGACACATGAGATTAATATTTTGTTTATACTCAATAATGGTTCTACATGAATCTTTCACTTGGAAATTAAGAAGGCATGAACTTCTCACCAATGATTTAGGAATCACCATTTCTTAGCTACTTGGAGAATACACCTTACTTCTAGTAACATTTCTATACTTAATTGGTTATCGTATATCAATACACATATGTGATAATCATATTGAATTGAATACCCAAGAAGTAAAATTGAAACATTACTTTGATGAATATTCCTGAAGTAGAAGCGATAACTTGCTTCTTTAATTCAGTTTATTGTGATTAAACTTCCATAAATTTATTTCATATTATGAAATGAAAATAATCTCCATTAACACCTCTTTCTTTGAAGTACGTTGTGAATATGCTATTGGTGTTACTTTACATTAGCCTTTTCACCTTACCTTTCAATTTTTTCACTATAATAATTAAAGATTAATATGTCTATATTCTTATTTATTTGAAAAAACCATTACCTAAATGGGTAATGAAGCATTTACTCAAAGCTTGTTTGTTTTGTAAATTAAAACAAAACTTGAGTAACGGGGTGAATATGATATTAGAATAGGATGTATTGAAAGATCATAAATCACCTTTCAATTTACATAGATCTAGTGTAACCATTACCTATTCATATCATTGCTTCGTGTTCTCCGTGCAGACTTCTCAAAGATGAGACTTCAAGTTATATCATTCATGTATTGATGTAGTGACCACAACTAATATTAGAAGTTGATGAAAGAATAAAGACATAACCATAATATTCTTTGTACATCAGTATTCTGTAATCAGTTTCACCCCCACTTCATGACGTAACATTACAGTTGATGGGGATACTGGCACATTGAGTTTCCTATATCATAGTACTATGTGCATGCACCCGTACTACTCTTGGATATTAATGTCAGTGAGGAGATTTACTTTGTCCTTTATTTATTTCAGTTTAGTTATTGTGGTATAACTTTCCATTTTTCTACAAAAATTAAATTTTAGCAGATTATTACTTTTTATTTGATTACTATTTTAGATATTTTGATTAATTAATTATATCATTAAATATCTCCCACTATATTATAAAATTCTAAGAACCCTCTGTGTTGGAATAAGAATATTTTATCGCTTGAGTAATATATTGGAAATGATCCCTAAACCTCCACTCATAGTCTATAATCTATGGCTATTCCACTACTCAGAGGTTTCAAGGCAGAATTTTGATTGGGCAACCACATTAAATCATGGTTCCTTGATATGTTTATTGAAGTCCCAACTTCTAAAATCAGAATTTGATTTACTCAACGTTTGCCTCTAGAATTTTAGAAAGTTAGCTATAGATAATCCTCAATAAAAATTTAGTTAAGTAAATCTACCACTCTCATAAGGACTCCCCAATAGTAAGAGGCACCCTCAGCTATGGCATGACCAACACCCCAAACACTCAGTTTTGTCCAAACTCGAATGATAGAAGGTAGTTTAGACTTAATTTTTCTTTGAGGGTTTTATTGTTTCTAATCTGACCAAAGAGATATTTTTCTATCTTATTAGCATGTACCATGTGACCACACTCACAACTAACCATACAAGTAATAGGAAAAATCTATTGTGTCACATGTTCATTTTATCTTTCATTATTTTTTGTTATTAGTCTATGTGATCGCGCATTCACTACACATTCATAAAAATAAAAAACCATGAAAAAATAAAATGGGTACCTAATCATGAGTCAGTACTAATGGTTGATCCATTGAGTTAATAACAGACCAACCTAGACCCTAGGGGTAATACCTTGAATCATGTCTCTTGCAACTTGAATTGTAGTGTCTTCCCACTCAATGCATCAAACTCCTGTCTCGTACATCGTCATCACTCGACGCGAAAAGCATCACTTGTCATCTTGTCATTATTCAAAATACTCACACATAGATGAGGGGAATTGGGGAGTATAAAATACAACTCTGAAGTGGTCACATAGGCCTTTATACATATAATGAAACTTAAGATGACACATAGATCACCCTTTATTTAACTACTTATTACAGAATCATGTAGTAATCAAATAATTAAATAAAAATGCACCAAACATGCATTGATCGATCTAAGGCTCATGACCAATCTAATATGAATTAACTCACCTATTTTAATATAGATGTAGAATTAAAATTAAACTTTCATTAAATTATTCTTGAGGGCATTAAGATTGAATTAAAAATTTACTCATATTTTTAATTCAATATTTATGTCGTTCAGTCCCGATTTATTAATTTAATTAAACACCAAATTAAATTAATTTACACCACATTAATTTTTAAACCAAAAATTAATATTTAATTAATTTAATTTTCAACTAAAATTAAATTAATTAATTTAATTAACTTTTGATTAAATTAAATTTTATCCAGGTCCTGAAAACCCCGAGCAGGGAAATATGGGTCAGGATGGACTACCCATGCCTGTTACAGGCTGGGCCAACCCAACCAAGGCTTGTTTCAGGGAAAGTCTGTTCAGAAAGGTACCTCAATCACCTTTCGTGGGTTAGTAAGCCTGGATCTATGGAGGTGCTCGAGGAGGATCGTGGTAGTCCCTAATTCGGTAGGAGGGGGGGACAAAAGCCAAGAGAGGGCCTAACTAAGGGGAAAAGTAGTAGATGGCCATGGGATTCAGGCATGATGGATAGGTGTGTTAGTACTCAGCCACTGCAATATGGTCGAACTCTGGTGGTACACCCCGATTCACGACAACACAAGGCGGCGGGAGCCGCAGACCGGTGAGGAGGAGCCAGCTAGACAAGGTGGCCTGCATGGCTAGGTTTCAGTGGATATTTGGACCAACAGTTTGAGATTATGCTGCTGCTAGGGTTCCTGTTCGGTTAGTTGGACAGATCTATGGCTGAGACAGCCAGTCAGCCTGAAGGATCTCACTACGAAGGAGGGCGGCGACCGAACACAAGGTTGTTGTGAGAAGTTAGGGTCGCTGATGGACGATGTGTGTTGGGGAGAAGGGGTTAGGATAGTGTGGGTTGTGCTGGAGTGGGTAGTGGCTCCGATAGGGTTTCGAAAGGGTGGAAGGCCAGACAGGGAGGGCTGCAGTTGGTGCCTCTCCAGGACGGTGGCGGGCGGCTGCTGCCTGGTTTGTCCAGCGAAGGGAGGCCCACACAAGCTAGGCTAGTATGAAAGCATGAAATTGTAGGGAGGACACAGCCCAGGTGGGGGCCACCATCATGGAAAAGGGGGAGGGGGGCGCTCTCCCCCCATTTTCAAGAAACCTTTTTTTCCTTTTACTTTTGACAACTTTTTTTTATTCCATTCCACAAATCCAGCCAAAAAAAACAAGGTACAACCCCTTTTAAATTTTTTATAAAGACTATTTATAAGGATTAGAAAAATAATAATGTTATTATAATAATATTATTACCATAATAAATTAATATTATTATAATAAAACAATAGGTGCTGGAAAACACTATTCTGACAACCAGAATCCCACCGGAGATCGGGTTTAAGGTTGTATGACCACTGTGATGGTTCAGGTAAAAAAATGCATAAAAAATGTTCTATTCAAGAATTATAACCCGCAAAAAATATTTTCAATCTGAATACTAAACTTCAGATGACTGCAGATTGCACATCTGATGTCGGATTGAAAAAACATTTGCGGCATTGGGATTGTAAAGTCTCCCATTACGATAGTTAATGGAAAATTATTTTTTTGCTTGGCTTAAAATAAACACACACTCCCTTTGATACCAATTTAAGGTACTGGGCATGCAGTAGAAGCCTAAAAAATTGTATTTTAAAATTTATCACCGAGGAACTATGTGAACTTGTTGACGTTGGTGAATCGCTGCCCAATTACTTCGTTAGGATCACGCGTGAAAGAGATTAAGCACAAAATTAAACTGTAAAATACCTAGTTTAAATCTGATTTCATGCATGAAATCCACGCTTCATTAGAGATTGTTTCTCTAAGAATCTGAAGCTGAAATCCTTTAGATCATCCACACGTTCTTCAAGAAACTACGGGAGCGCTAATCATCGAAATCTGGGTGCTAGCACGGAGTTCCAATGACACCTTCGACCCACTGATAATCACCGCATCGCCTTAATTGTGATGCCTGAGAGAGAGCTCAATCTGAGCTCCTGGATCCAAATCATCTCTCTCTAGATCATGGTAGAGAGAATAAGAGAGATAAATCTCATGAATAGTTATTGGTGAATTCCCCTCCTCTATTTATAGTGTGTAATTAAATTACCCAAAATTGCCTCTCAAGCCCCCGATTAATTAATGCACTATAAACAAAATTTTATGACTACTAAACTAAGTCATAAATATTATTATCACTTTCTTATAATACATTAAAATATTACGTGATAATAAATGAGTCATAATCTTGAATCATCGTTCCCATAAAAATTAATTGAACCTTGAATTAAACTCATATTCGTTCAATTAATATTTTCATGTATTTACTTTAAACCTTATTAATACATTCGATAAATAAATTCAATACTCATTATTCATAACTTGAATAATATGAATTTATTTATCACATTGGTGATCGTATCTCCTTAGACAAATCCTGGACCCTAGTAGTGGAACCCACCATATCCAAAACTTCTATTCAACTAAATAGGGAATATTTTTTAATACGCTTTTGTGTGTGAGCCTCTAGGACCTTATCTCGATAGTAGTGAATACTATTCACAGACCAAGAGTGGGATCTATCAGCCCATCATGGTCCCTAAATAGATAAGGATTTTCACAGTAGCAACAACCAACCTACGAACACATAATATGTAATATAATCTATTTGTATTTAATATCTCATAAAGAAAGATGCACACCCATATCATCATCCTTTTCTTGATTTATTGTTTGTTGATCCAACTAGATAGATTTAATCTTGATAGCCATGACCATGGTCTTATGAAGGTACTACCATCCTGATCAACATGGCCCGTTATATATTACTTCCATAACCCAGAAGGGACAAATCCTTTTTTGACCATTCAACCAATGTCATTCCACCAAAGACACACCCAACACAAACTACCTCACCATAGTTTCAATATCATGGTTTTAGTCTTACATCAAATTACACAATCAAATGGCATACATTTTTAATGATCTCAAGTGAAGAGACCATTACACATGATCGTAGATAGGAATATCCAATGACACCCATAACATGTGGTGTTCCTATTAGCGGGTATGTCCTCATGATCTCACTACTAGAGATCACCAAGTGAGAACTTCAAGAGAAGAAGTCTCAATGCTTATGAGCTCCCAACACCTGATAGTCAAACATCTACTGCGTCTAATCAGTAAGATGTATCTAGACCATATGACCTTTTTTAAGATTAATGGCATGGTATCTCAAGGTTCTCATTATAACCTAGGATCTGCTATGACCTTTCAACATGACAATTAATCTTTGGGAATTACCATTAAATAGTGAATGCAGAAATATCTACACCATAATGATAAGTTATCATCATGAATATCTAACTTTATACATGACATGGTAATCAAAATCACTAAATAGTTGGGTCTAGGGCACCCACTATTTCAATATTATTTGGTATCGACTGCATTATTTAGGTGCAAGATAATATGTCATATTTTCAGGTTCTTCATACATTATTCATTTTTCTCATGATTTGAATCAAATCAAGAGCTAATATTGGACAAAAATTATACTAAGACCTTGTATTAGGTGGTCTCGTGCTTTTCCCTTAAATTCATAGTGTTTATATATATGTCCTTGTATCGTGCGCCTGATTTTCTAAGTGACACCCTTGAAATGGAATTTATTCCTTGTTTAAAATGAATAGGTGTGACATATGTAATTAAAGAGACTCATTGATAAGTGTTTAAAGATAAAGGAAATTTAATTAAAACCACCTGTTGGGTGATTTGTTTAATTAATAGGACCACCACTGGTGGCATATGAATTGATCACTTTTAAAATGTGTTGTTACCCCTTGCCATGGGATGTTAAATGATGAATTTTAATTGTGATTTGAATTGATTAAGGTGAGGGAATGGAAGACCATGTCCCCAGGATATGGCCATGTATTTTCTTTCTTAAGCATGAATTGCTTCTTAAATTAACATGCCCACATTAGATAATTAAGAGTTTAAGTCTTCTAAGCTTAACCCTTGCCTTGAGCCACCTTCTAAGGTGAGGTTTAATTGAAATGATCACGATGATGAATTTTGAAATAATTAAATGATATTGATTGAATGTTTATCATATGACTTGGGTGATACATGGGTTGATATACGAACGCCATGGATGGAATCTTTTTTCTACTGCCTTACTTATGCCCAAGTGATACTTGGACTCCCTAACGGACTGCCAAGGAAGGACTTAGGGGGGGGGCTTATCAACATACGCCCAAGTGATACTTGGACTCCTTATGGATTTCCAAGGATGGACTTAGAGGGATAATTCTATATACGCCAGGAGTGAGACTTGGGCTCCCTTGGTAGTGGGTAGTAGGCAACATCTCTTGTTTTCATATCATCTATACGTCACCCAGACCTGAATCAAGGAGTAGGAAAAGGTATGTGATTCTTATATAGGAAGTCTTGTACCAATCCAATTTTAATATTTGTGCTTTTATCAGTTGTCTAATCTTGTTCTGAGGAATGCAATTGACATTTGTAGTGATATGTCACTGTGACATCCTCTGGTTGTATGCTAGGAGGTTGGTAGTGACCACACTCTAGAGGCAGTGGTTCATGGGATACCAGTGGATCCTCCTATAGTTTCAATTGTGGCACCAACGGTTTTATCAGACATAGGTGTTGAGGAACAGTTCCATGATAGGTTTTTCCGCTTCATACAGACTATTCAAGGAGCACTGCGACCTTCCCTGACCATGGTAGAGTTTACAGATGAGTTCCAGTAGTAGAATCCACCCACATTTTTGGGGGATGATAGACCATAGGCTATGGAGTCATGACCAATGACCATACTATCTATCTTTGATAATTTGGAGACACCTCCCGAGAGGAGGGTAAAAATTGTTATTTATATGCTGTGTGGTTCCACCAAAAGATGGTAGGATGTCATTACTCAGATGGATCATCATCGAGATATGTCTTGGAGGGATTTTCGCACATCCTTATAGGGTTATTACTATCCCGAGACATTGAGGGCCGATAGATCCCGACAGTTCATGCACTTGGAGTAGGGTGTGTTATCGGTTATGAATTATTCGGCCTGTTTTATAGAACTCCAATGCTTCACACCAATTATGATGGGTGACAAGTTATAAAAAGATAGGTGATTCAATGATGGTATTAGGTATGAAATTCGATCATAGGTGAATGTATTTCAACTGAATACTATTTTTGGAATAACGAATAAGGAACTTATCACATATCATAACCTGAGAGAGGTTGGTGGTGCGAGCCAAGTCTGTTCGACACCTAAATCTGGTATTATATCGGCTAGTAGTAGGAAGCATCGTCTGGAGCTTCCACATGGTGATAGTAGTAGGAAAATCACATACTCAGGTATCCAAGTGAGGTGCCACCATTGTAGTAGACTGGGACATACAAGACCTAAGTTTACAATAGACCCAGTCGAGTACTGATCCTGTGACAAGATGGACCATCTACAATTCCTTTTCAAAACTTTTCATCCGACGACCAATGAGAGAGGGTCTGCACCAACTCCATGTGTAGGAGTGGGGTCAGCAGCTTCTTGTCAAGCAGAGAGTTAGAGTACAACCAACCAATCAGGCTGAGGTGGTGGTCATGGTTGTAGTAGTCAGACCCTAGATTTGTAGCAATAGTAGAGCGGATCTGCTTAGGGTAGTCAGGTTGTATCATAGGGGCATAGATCAGGATATATATATATACAATGCAACCGACACCTATGTCTTGAAAGTGGGTTCCATATACCCAACTTGTGATGTAATTTTATTACCACTACATTTATACAATTTGATGTGTGTGTGTGTGTGTTTATCTTACCATAGTAGTGTCGATACTTCTGAGTCCATTATATTTATGGTAATATCCTTTGATTACATGTCATATCAAAAGGTTATAGTAGATCCCCGACTATAATGAGAATCTTAAGATACTATGACATTAATATTAAATATATGTCATATGGTCTAGATACATCATACTAACAGGACACAGTTGATGTCAAACTATTAGGTGTTGTGGGCTCATAAGTATTGAGACTTCTTCTCATGAAGTTCTCACTTAGTGATCTCCAGTGCATAATATCATGAGGATAAACCCTCTAATAGGAATGACACGTGTTTTGGGTGTCATTGGTTGTTCTTATTTATGAACATGTGTATTGGTCTCCTGAATTTAGATCATTATCAATGTGTACGATTTGATCGCGTACTTTGATGCAAGGCAAGAACCATGACACTAAATTCATGGTGAGGTAGTTTGTGTTAAGTGTTCCATTGGTGGTATGACATTGGTTGAATAATAAAGATAATATTTGTCGCTTCCGAGTTGAGGAAGTGATATCTTTGGATTGGTTGATCAGGATGATAATACCTTCATTAAATTCATGGTCATGGTAGTCAAAGGTAAGTCCGTCCGGTTAGATCAAAAAATAATAAACCAAATAAATGATGATGTCACAAGTGTGCATCCTGATTTATGAGATATAAAATGACAAAAAGATTATATTACATAGTGCATGTATGTAGGTTGGTTTTTTTGTTATGACTACTTCTTGTCTCTTTAGCAGTCATGATGAGTTGTTATATTCTGCTCTTGGTCTGTGAATATTATTCATTACTATTGAGATAATATCCTAGAGGGTCACACATGATAGCGCTTTCAAGATTTTATCATATTCTAATGAATAGGTATATAGGACATGGTTGGTCCCACCACAGGGTCCGAGAGTTGTCCATGATTTATCGATCACTGATAAATAAATAAATTCATTATTATTCGAGTATAGAATAATTAAGTTGAATTTATTTAATAAAAGTATTTACAATTGTTTAAGTAAATATATGGAATAATATTATATGAATGAATATTATATTTAATATTCAAGGTTCATTTAATATAAGAAGGAATTATGCGTTGAGTTAATGACTTGGGTTTATCATGTAATATATTTTTAATATATGTTACAAGAATGTGATAAAAAATAAATAATATTTATGATGAAAATAGTTCATTATAATTATTTATTTATTAAATATTTAGTGTGCATCATAAATATGGGGCTGGGAACCCTAATTGGGTATTTTTGCACATCCACTATATAAGTACACAAGGAGATCATTTCCAAATTCAAGGTAATTCATTTTCCAATGGATTGAGAACTTCTCTCTCCTCATCCTACATCCTTAAGAGAGAAATACACCGTTCAATAAATCGATCCAAGGAAGTATTTATGGATCATAGGAACAGAGTCGAGGTGATCATCATGACATCAAAAGAATCATCAAATATCTGTTCTAGCACTCGAAATTCGATGATCGACATTCATGTAGATTCTTGAAGCATGTGTGGATGATCTAGAAGAGTTTGACTTTGAATCCTTCGAGCAATGATGGCCAATGAAAAGTTGTTGTCTAACACACTGCGAATAAAACAAGGTACACATTTTTATATATATTTGTGATTATAAATTGACATTATATCCTCATACCTCTATCGGGGATCAGATCATCAGAGATGATGAAGTTGCGTCGTTCTGGTGAAGAAAATTTTAAAATACCCGACCCACCAGTTTCCGCTGAGTGCCATGGTACCTTCAAGTGGTATCATAGGGATAGTATGAATTTTCTTAGTCAAAGGAAAATTAATTTTCATTAAATTAAGTAGAGATCTTTAAATCGGTCCAAATGGAATAGATCACACATCAATTAGATTCTAGATGACCAAGCTATGATCATTCGAAGTTTTTGGTATGGATTGAAAAACGAATGTTGTGGTTTCAAATTAAAGAACAATATATTCATATATTTGTTTGTTTTGTGATTTTTATGTTAATATTGAAGAATATTTAATTTTTGGTCAAGTTTCGACTGAAATATGATGACCGTTACCACACCAATAGGATCAATTTTCCCCCAGTGAGGGATGCTTCCATAGGAAGATTTGATTAAAATATTTAAAAAAGGTGGCCAATAATGTTTTCTTCCTATGGAAGCCTAACATTTAAAATAATATTAATATTTTAATTTAAAGGGATATTATTGTTTTTGACTTTGGAGAAAGGGACTTGGGTTCCAATGGAATCCATGGTTTATAATAGAAGGCAATGTACCTCCCTCGCCTCTCTTCATAGCATGACCAATATACCTCCCTTGCCCGCATTCTATTAATAGATATCAATGCACCTCCCTTCTATATTTTGACGAATGTAAATACATGAAAAGCTCATGATCGACCAGCATCGTTGTTAACCCCATCTCCCAGCGACACCCATTCTATTTCCAGTCAACCCTAACATTGTTCTCACTTGTCCCTCCTGGTGGGAACCCCTATGGTCTCGAGGTAACCCATTACTTATTCATATCGAGTACCCATATTGGATCCAAACGACTCTGAACCAACCGTAAATGGATTGAAATGGGTCTGACCGACCCGACTTTGCTGTGCACAGGTTTTCCAGACCCGTAAATGTCTCGGGTGGTATCTACCCTGCCTAAAACGGGTCTGGGTGGGTTTAGAACAACTCACAACTGGTCAGGATGGGATTTTTGGGCCTGAGAAATATTTTAATTACACCATAAATTAATTTAGACAATTAATTTAATTTTAGCATTAAATTAAATTAATTAAAAATTAATTTTTTGGTTTAAAATAATATTAGTGATATTATTTAAAATAATTAATTTAATTTTGGTATTAAATTAAATTAGTTGATTGATTTAAATTACGGAATAGAAATTAAATTAATATGTGGACCAAACAAAGTAAATTATTTGAATTGTTTAATTCATAAAATTTATATTTAATCTCTCAACTTTAGATTTATTAAAATTTAATTTTATTGAGTAATTACTTTACATACCGACTGGTCTTGAGTAATTGACTGAACCCATGTATGTCTGGTTAATTTCATTTAATTATTTATTACTATGTGTGAGATTTGTAATAAGTAGTTAATTTAAGATGGTATGCGCATCAACAATTTTTAATTCAATATGTTTAAGGGTCTGCGCGTCCAATTAATAAATTGTATATTGTGCCCTGAGACCCCCTCGTTTGTGTGTGAGTATTCTTGTAAATTTGATGATGACGTTGTAAGATGCATACCCCACAAAGTTGAGGTGATATCCAGATGAGACGTGGACTACACCAAGGTGAGACGCTACATTAGACAAGATATGGATACACTGGACTAGGGAATGAGTTGCATCGGGAGTAAAGCTTTGACTCAAGTATGATTTCCCTAAGTCATGGTTGATCCATTAAGTATAAATGGATAAATAAATATTAGATTCTGAAGATCAATAGAGTAGTTATTTACTTTATGCTTTGTTTATTATTTTATATATGTGAATTATACTGCGAAAAACACATAGAATAATAAATAAGAAAAAACATAAAGATGCGATGAATGTTTTTTCTGTTACTTTTTAGTTGTGAGTGAGACAATATAGTAAGAACAGATTAATAGAAATGGATTACATTCGTCAAAAAATATAAAACCCTCACAGAAATATGAAGTCATTAACACCTTCTATTGTTTGAATTTGAACAAAACCGGGTGTATGGGGCCTTGTCAGCCAAAGTTGTGGGTACCTCCTACTATTAGGTAGTTCTTATGAAAGTGATGGGTTTACTTAACTGAAGTTGGCAACAAAGAAGTAGCTAAAATTGGATTGCTTCAACTTTAGATGCATGCATTGATTAAATCATATTTATGATTTTAGAAGTTGGGACTTCAATCAATAGATCAAGGAGTCACAAGTTCAACTTTAGAGGCATGTGTTGATTAAATCATATTTATGATTTTAGAAGATGATACTTCACTCAACAGATCAAGGAGTCGCGAGTTCATGTGGTGGGTCAGTAAAACGCCTACCTTGAACTCTCTGAGTAGTGACATAGTTAAATCTTGTAGACTATGAGGGGAGGTTCAAAGATCCTTGCCACTAGAATACTCAAGTGATGAAGTATTCTGATTCTATTACATAGGTTTTCCAGAGTTTGATAAAATAGTGGGAGACATTTGATAATTTAATTAGTCAATAATGTTTAAAAACTAATCAAGATAAAGTATTGAATACTAAAAATTTATTGGTTGTAGACTAAACATGAAAATCACCAATAACACTGGAACTTTTTCACTATGATCAATATTGGATAAAGAAAATATTCTGACCGGTCATAACTTCTAGGAGTGGTACATGCACTTTCATATAGTACTATGATAGGAAAGGAAACAGTATGTAATTGAATCCTCATTTCCTTATGAGCCTCCTCATGGAGCTATGAAGGCAGATAAAGACAAGTACAAAAAGCATTTAGATGATGCACTATATGTACAATATATCATGTTGTCATCTATATCTAGTCAACTGCAGAAAATGAATGAGGATGAAGATTCCTACAAGATGCTAACCTATCTCCATGAACCATATCAAGAGAAATCAAGGTGGGAAAGATATGAGATATACAGTGTATTGTATAAGTGAAAGTTAGTAGAAGGAAATTAAGAAACACCTCATGTACTCAAGATGATAGGGTGCATTGAGAGACTTGAAGCCCTCGGGTTCAAACTGAACCAAGAACTAGTGACTGATATCATTCTTTCCTCTTTACCTTCAAGCTTCTCAACTTTTATTGTTAATTATAATATGAATAACATGAAGAAATCACTTCCAGATATTTTAGCTTTAGTTCTCCAAGCTGATAAGGATATGAAGAAAACCAATTATTTTTCCCTTATGGTGAACAAGAGAAGGAAGGGAAAGACTAAGACATCTAAGGCTAAATCTAAGTTGAAGACACCTAAGCACCATACTTCCAAAAATACAAAGATACAGAGGGAAAGAAATGATAAGGAGGATATCTATTTTTCTTGTGGAAAGAGAGGCCACTAGAAGAAGAATTGAATAGCTCTGAAGAAGAATCAAGGTGAAGCCTTTGCTTCATGTATTTTTTTATTCAATGAAATTTATCTTCATCTACAATTTGGGTATTGGATACAGTGTGTGGCTCACATATTTTTATTCAAATATAGGAACCAAGTGGATTCAAGAATATTAAAAAAGGTGAGGTGGATCTCTGGGCTACAAATGGTGTGAGTATAGAAGCCTTGGCAGTGGGATATTATCACTTATCTTTACCTAGTGGTTTGGTTCTTGTATTGAATAATTGTTATTATGTACCTTCAGTAACCAAAAAGATAATCTCAATATCAATCCTGGATACTATGGTATTTTATTTCAAGTTTTTAAATAATTATTGTAACTTTTATAAGGATAATATGTGTTATGTTATGTCACATATTAACAATGGATTATATATACTTGAACTCAAAAACCCAATAATGGAAATCAATGACAAAACCAGTGAACATGACTCATATAACACCTGCCTATGGAACTTTAGGATTGGAAATGTAAATGAGAAGAATTTATAGAAATTACATCAAGAAGGGTATTTAGACTATTCCAAGTTAAAACCTCTAGATTTATTTCATGATTGTTTATAAGGAAAAATATAACACCCCGAGTTTTTATGGACCTTTTTTTGAATGAATTAAATTTTATTGATGTCTTGTATTGAACTAATTAAAACATTCCTTTCACATGGAACTGAATCAGTGTACATTACACACAATTCCAAATTAGCGTATGTTACACACAACACTGAATTTTCATATATTACACACAACACCAACTTGGCGTATGTTACACTCAACATTGAGTTTCTACATAACATCATTTTTTGTTATAATTATTTAAACGAGATAATTATAACCTAAATGTTAAAATTATTAATATGAATAGTAATAACTAATTTTCAAATATTTTTTCTAATGGTTTTATATAAATAGAACATATTTATAATGAAAGATATAATTTTTGGTAAAGTCCTTATATGTTTAAAAATACTATTTTCTCAAATGAACTACTTTTCATATCCTTATATGAAAAATAATAAAATTAATTTTAGTCGCATTTAGAAATTTAATTTGTTAAAATAAACTTTATTTTTTAATTTAGAACATATAAATTAGCTTAAGGTGAATTTTTTAGATTTTTTTGAGAAACTTCATTTCTGGATGAATAATGAAAAACACTGAATTTTAATTCAAAATTTTTTTCATCTAATTTATTTATAAGGTTAAATTATATTTTAAATTAATTTAAACAATTAATTAGATAATATTTTTATTAATTAATCAAATTTAGTTAATTTTAATCAATTTCCTTGTGAAATTGTGTATAAAAACTTAACAAACTTTTTGTTGTTTTTACTTTAAAACACGCAGTGTCGTCCCGTCAACGAGATTAAATTTTAATTAATTTATGTCACTTATGTGATTATAATTTGTAAAGTTAGATTCCATATTTGGAATAAGAATAATTTATAATTTCTAATAAGTTCAAATTATCTTTTATGAAAATATTAGTGAAAGTAATTAAAATTAATTACAACGATTAAGGTAAAATTAAGCCTAATAAGGGACTAAACTTTAATCTTAAGGGCCCAAATGACCTAGAAACTTGTCCAGGATCCACTATATAGCCATATTTAGAACCTATACTCCATTTTATAGATTTTTTTCATTATTGGATGCACTTTACAAGGTAAAAACGTGGGTGGAATTATTTTTCCAAAAATTTACAAGAGTGTCACTCCCTCCTCCATTATAAAAAGGTCTCCTCTCCCCCACTTCTTCACACCTATCAAAAAACTTAGGTTCAGACAATATTTGATTAATAAACTTCCCAATAAACCTACATTCCTCCTTGAATCCTTCCTTTAGGAATAAATCCTTCCAAGGAATCCCTTTGGTGCAAACCAACAGTATTTACCAGATTAAGAGGTAACACACTTCCTCAAACTCCTTTCTTTTATTTTCTTTCTCTACCACCTCAACTCTCTTTATTACATGATTATAAAAAAAACACCATTATCCTAAATATAATGATATTTTTTTCTTCTAAGGGTTCTACCTACACTTACACATGCTTTCATCTAATGGGTAACGAACATATTGTTTACATGTACGGTGAACTACCATCTCACAAAACAATAATTGCTCATTTTTCCTTTACCATCCTCATGGTGGACATTATGAGGGAAAATATATTTATATATATTATATATTATATTTATCATGTATTTAATCTTATTTAATCCTTTTAGAACACATATATTTATACTTTCCATTTGGTGTAAATACGATAATTTCATTTGAGGAAGTGTGGACTACCGCCCCCTCAAAGTGATGTGATTAGTTCTCACCTTACATAGAATGTATTAAGGATGTGTTTAGTGAAATTATATGATATATATGAAATAATAATGATACTAAAATTATAATATATACATATATGTCATTTAATTTCTTTCTTTAAATACGTCAATAAAACAGAAGCATCTTTCATGCATACGTACGGCCTACCGTCTCCATGAAGGGTATATTCTATTTTCATACTTGTTATATTATATATATTATTATAATTAACATATAATGAATATAAATTTTATTTATATTATGATTTACATTATGTAAATCATGATATAATTACAAGTAATAAAGATATAACAGATTAAGACACAAACAAAGAACAAAGCGGATATTACCTAAAGTGAAACCTTAACATAGAATTGTTAACAAGCGGGTAATATAAAGTCATAATCAAACCACATGTGGTATTAGATATAAGAATATGGTTCTATGATAAATGTATAATAAACTTATATTTATTATATAGAAGGTTTTAACGAGTACGACGAGAGTCAAGACACAAGGTAAGAGAATTTCATCTCACTTTTTATTTCTGTGAGATACTTGCCATATTAACCACTCTTTTCTTTTGTGTGGTGTATATACTGATCATGAATGTATTATATTATTATTATTCTTAAATTTATGTTTATTTACATAACCATCCTATGATATTTCTTTCATGTCATTTATGTTTCAAAAGTTACCAAATCAATAAGTTAGTTTTGTCTCAATTTTTATTATTTGAGACTCATGTTTTGTTATGCACCTACCACTACTAAAAAACTAGGTTTATCTAGAACTAGGGATTTAACAGTGCTAGCTAAAAACACTGTTAAATACCCTCTTTGTCGGTGCTAAAAAGAGTGTTGTTAAAGAGGGTCTTTAAGAGTGCTAAAAAAGAATTGTTAAAGACCCACCTTTATCAGCACTTTTCTACAAGCACTCATAAAGGCCCACCCTATATCAGTGCTTTTAAAAAAGCACTGATCAATGGTGTATTTTTTTAGTACTTGTAAAAAAACATTGATAGGGGGGTTATCAGCACTTTTTTAGATTTGCTGATAACCCCCCCCCCCCTATCAGTGCTTTTTTACGAGCGCTGATAGAAATATACTTAAAAAATATATTTCTAATTAAAAATAATATATAAATATATAAATATATTTATATTTATATAAATATAATATATATTTTTAAAATTTTGTTTTAGATATGGTGAATAGACATTTACACTTAATATATAAGATATTTAGTGAAAATGGATTATAAAATAACTAAAATGATATTTTTAATTAATAATTTTCTTATTATTACTAAGTAATAGTCATACAATATCAATTTGAAGATAAAAAATCAAAAAAATTAAAAAATATCTAAAATAAGTTGGAAACGTAACTCGAACTTCAAACAAACATAACTTTTGATTCGGGTGTCTGTTTGGGCTCTACCACATATCAATTGAAGCCTGCAGTGAGGTTTATGGCCTTAATAAGAGAGATAAACCTATATCACATTTTTCAAGGCCAAAAAAGGCCTATAAGGCCTTCAAAACCGAGTTTTTAGTCCGGGTACCCTGATTTTTTAATATTTGATCGATTTTCAGCCTCCTTTAAAGGGGTATTTTTTCCATTTTTTAGTGGAGACTAAATTTATTCCCAGGTCTTATATTCATATTGATATTATGGTTTTTAAATTTTATCATTTTTACAATGTAATTTTATTTATAGTTAAATACTTATATTTAATTATAATAAATCACTCATATAAATACATATATCAACATATTTATGTAAAAATATATATTATAATATATATAAATAAATACATATTCTAAAAATGTATTTAAAACAATATCTAACCATTTTTTTCATTATACAAATATATTTATAATGTTTATATATACATATGTGTGTGTATTAATAAACAGATATATATATATTATATTCTAATATATGTAAATTAATATAATATATAATATATTTAAATAAATATAATATATATCACACACACAAATATATTGTATAAATGTATTTAAAAATAATTATATAAATATATGTATATATATATATAAACAGAAATATCATTAAACAGACAGCAAAACAACATGGTGTAGTGGTAAAGGCATTCCATCTTTGAAGGAGAGGTACATGGTTCGAATGTAGGTGGGTGCAGATGAGGCTGGTAATTCGCAAAGCACTGATAAAAGGGGTGGTGGGGTGAAAAGTGCTGATAAAGGGGGTGTAGAGTGCTATTAAAGGGGTTGTGGAAGAGCTGATAAAGGGGTCGGGCACATAGGTGTCCGAAATTTTTTTTACCCCCTTTAACACTATTGCCTTTATTAGTGCTAAAAAACACCATTAAAAGACCCTTTTAACAGTGCTTTTTTTAGTGCTATTAAAGAGTTCCTTTAACAGCGCTTTTTTAGCACTGATAAAAGTTTCGGGCTTTTAACCGTGCTTCGATTATCAGCACTTTTTAGCACTAATAAATACATTTTCTATCGCTACTAAAGGCCTTTTTGTAGTAGTGTAAATTTTTTTTCGAGGTGTATATACTTCCATTTTATATAATATATCATGAATATATTTATTTCAGTGATATTTTAAACTTCATGTAATTTCATTTATTTACATGGAGAGTTTGATCCCAAGTTACTATGTGGTAAGAGCGTATTGAAATAATATCATTGTTTATCAGGATTATATATGATTATGATTCCATTGATTAAATCTTATAATCCATCTCTCAAGAACACTTATGGGTTTTATTCTCTTTTTATTCAAGATATATTCATGTATTAGTACCATTTTCCCACTCTTTAGTTCTTAAGTGTAACACTCCGACCCCTCTAGACTAGAGCTGATGCATTACTTATTACATTGACATGCTTAAAAGGAATTAAATCCCGAAGGAACGATCAGTTTAGTTGTCTTGAAGAAACTAGATACATATATGTAGCTCAAATTACAATGAGAAAGGTAACAAAATACAATACATAGCAAAAACTAAAAAAATCTGCATCCATGGAAACTCAATACATGATCTCATCTTTATAACCTATTGAAGGTAAAAAAATTAAAGGGGTGAGCTCAAATGCTCAGTAAGGATTACAAATAGTGGAATCGCGAGTGAATAACTGAAGCATAAACAAATTGGCATAGTCAATATGGTATGGTGAATAAATGAAAAACACACGCCATTAATAAACTGAGAACGAAACTACATCCATAGATTTTTGTCATAGTGAAAACCTCATGGATATTAATAACTGAAAATGAATAAAGATAATTCTTATTAATTTTAAATCATTTATATGGAACATGATACCATAATATAGTTAAAACGGTTTATTTCTGTGGGTATAAACCCGTCTGATTGTTTGGAAAAAAACTTGAAGGGATTGTCACCAACTAATTTGTCTCATGAGACCAATCGATGCATCGAGGGGATATAGCAGGCCCTTCCCATCACTAAAAGTCCAAATCATTCTTTATACATAGATTTAATTCAAGTACAACATTCCTTCTCAATATCCATATAGAGTAGAGGATACAGATTCATCAATATTTCCATAGTTAAAACAACATTCCAAATAAACATTGTATGTAAAATGGTATACAATTTAGACAATAAACATATCCATGATACGAGAATATGGATATTTAATAAAAATATAATTTCAAATTAAAAGTGATCTCAAATGTTTAGTAGGTACACCACATAAGTATTATTAGGTGCACAATACAAAGTAAGTCACAACGAAATGGAAATTGAGACAGCCCCTTACCACAATGTAATCAGTCGAATCATACGACCAAAACTTAATAACCATCAAATGAATCATTGAATAAAATTAATTTAAAGATAATCATGATAATATATGACAAATGACAGTACACATACACCACATACAAGAAATAAGTTGTGAACAATGGAAATCTCACGAAAATGAAAGTGAGATGAGAAACCCCTTACAAACATTTCATCATGGTAACAGGTGTTCTTGTGAGGGATTAATGAGAGGTAAAGGGGTATACCATCATCTATATATCATAAGGGTAGTATGGGGGAGGTTATAAAACATACCCCATCATTATTAATTAAAAATAAAAGGACACAACATAGGGGGGATTCTTGAAAAAAAGTGAGAGAGAGGATCCCTTACCTTATGCTGGAAGGTGTTCTCGATTGATCTTAATGACCTGAATAATCAAATATAGCTTCATTAATTAATAATTATAGAACCTAATCAATATTTAATTGATTTATTATAACCTTATTATGTTTATTCATTCCCTTTTTATGGGTTTAAGAGATTCAATTTTATTGTTTTGGAAGCATTTTATTCCTTGGTTTTCATGACCGGTTTACTTGTATTCATGAATGGAAGTTCATTTGAAATGTGGTTAAACATCGAGAATTGTTAATATATATTATTAGTGAAATTACAGAGATATAATGATCTTACAATTATTTTGGGTTATATACCATGAGGATGAATCATTAGTTAAACGTCAATTACGAACACTTGGATTAAATTGGGGGTTTTGTGCATAATGAACTTGTTTTGTATTATTATTTTATATTATGAGTGTGTAAGGACTAAATAAAATTGAATAAGGTAAAATAAATATATTATGATCTGGTTCAATCATTAAAAAGGTTTCATGACCAGTCTTGAAGATAGTAATAGAAATTGATTACCCGTCGTCCTTGAATGTGATAAATTAACACATATCGGACAGTATTTCCATTTTTAGTGTAAGAGGTGGGGGAAAAGAGAGATGATGATGAAATATTACATTAGCATTATAAAATTCTAGTCCATTTAAGGTAATGGAATTATAAAATCATTTGGATGTGGGTAGGTGAGGATAGAGCAACAAAATAATGTAACTTGTAAAAGAATTTGAAAGAAAATAGAAGAGATGTTCACCTCTTGAGTACCCCTCCTTGGGAATATCCTTAGGGCCGTTGTTTTTTTACTTTTAGTGAGACCAGTAGGTCTTGGACGTGGGATAGGATATTAGGGAGATATTTTATCATAATTTAGGCAATGATTTAATCTTGAGTGGTGTGGGAGGAAGAGGGGGTGAAGGGTGGTTTATATAGTGGAGGGAGGAGAGATTTTACATTATTTTAATCATTATTTTAATGTTTTTTCTCAATACTATGAATAGTATTGATTCATGTGACCCCAAATAGTAATAATGGAATGTAATTTCGAACCAAGTGGTCTTACACCAGCCTTGCATCACCTATGATGCAGTAAATCAAGTATTTATCATTTATCTTAATTTATCTTATTTTACTATTCATAAAAAATTCATGAATTTCAGAAAAATCCCAAAAATTCACCCTAACAATTTTTCGACTTGTAGAATCCAAAAATGAACTCCATTTTTCAAAAATAATTTTCTAAATATGATAAATTTATTTTTTAATTAAAATCATTATTTAATCAAAAAATACAAACACTTAAAATATTCATCTTCATTTTTAAGGTGCCTAAATTTTATTTATATATTCATGAGTAAGGTTACCATTCATGAGGTTCATATTACTATTCATAATGGTATGTTACTATTCATAAGGGTATGTTACTATCCATAAGGGTAAGTTACTATTCACCAAAAATTAACTTGATTCTATCAGACTCTAAATATCACCCAGATCACAACCGTGTATGTCCATTTTTCAAAATTCAAAACACAGAATTGGAAAATTTAAGTTTAATGGCTAGGTTATGACTATATCCTAAATAAACAAACTCAGTGCTTCATGAAATATAGGATATATAATGAATATAATGTATTCAAGAGAAATTTTCCATAAAATGTTTGGGGTGTTATATTATTCCCTCCTTCAGAAATTTCATCCTTGAAATTTTTCATTTATAAAGACCTTAAAAAAGATGTGGGTTGTTTTCTTCATAACATCCTCAGGTTCCCACATTGCTTCCTCCATATTATGGTTTCTCCAAATAACCTTTACTAGACGATTTTTATGATTTCTCCATACCTTCTCCCTTGTGCCAAGAATCCCGATAGGCACTTCACAGTATGACAAATCAGGTTCCAGTTCTATTTTTTCATAGGTGAGTACATGCATTGGGTCTGACATGTATTTCTTTAACAATGACACGTGGAACACATCATGAACTTTGGAGAGACTTGGCATCATTTCTAAATGGTAATCTACAGCTCTGATTCTTTCTAGAATTTCAAATGGTACGATGTAACTGGGTCTCAGTTTCCCTTTCTTACCAAACCTTAAGACACCCTTCCATGGAGATACTTTCATAAAGACATGATCTCCCACTTGGAATTCCAATTCCTTTCTCCAGTTGTCAGCATAACTCTTCTACCTACTTTGGGATGCTTTAATATGGGCTTGAATTTTCTTTACCTTTTTCTTTGTCTCTTCAATAATTTATGGGCGTATAAGTTTCCTCTCACTAACTTCATCCCAACAAGTTGGAGTTCAACATCTCTTTCCACATAATGCTTCATATGGAGCCATTTGAATACTAGAATGGAAGATATTATTGTATTAAATTCCACCAAAGGAAATTATTGATCCAACATACCATGAAAATAAAGAGAGCATGATCTCAACGTGTCTTCTAGTGTTTTAATAGTCCTTTCAGACTGTCCGTTGGTTTGGGCGTGATAAGCAATACTCATATAAAGCTCAGTATCCAAATCATTTTGGAGACTTTTATATAATTTTGATGTAAACTGGGGATCTCGATTGAACATAATCTATATAGGTACACCATGAAGTCTTACAACTTCATTAATATAAAGTCTTGTCAGTTGTTCAAGTGGTAAATCCTCTCTTATAGCAAGTAAATGTGCTGATTTTGTGAGACGATCAACAATTACTCATATTGCATCATTACTTCTAGGTTTCCTTAGTAGCCCTGTGAAAAAATCCATCATAATTTCATCCCACTTCCATATAGTAATAGTTATAGGTTGCATCACCCCTCTAGGATGTTGTCTCTCTTCCATCACTTGCTAACAAACTAGACACCTTGACACGTAGTCAGTAATTTCTCACTTCATATTATCCTAGAAAATATATTCCTTCAGATCTCTATACATATTTGTGCTACCTGGGTGTATAGAGAAATTTGATCTATGATTATAGTCTAATAGTTCCCTTTTTAGCTCAGGTATTGATGGAACACATAACCTCTTCCCAAATTTTATAACTCCTTCCTCATACATGAATTCTACCAATATCCCATCCTTAACAGCATTAATTTTCTTGTACAGATTCTCATCATCAGATTGAGGGCTTTTTATATTATCTATTAAAGATGGTTTAAAAATCATTTTAAAGAGGAAAGATGTTTCCCCTTCCTTAACAATTCCCATATCCATCTTAAGTAGATCCATGAATATAGGATCTCTCTCAATCCTCATTTGGGTGATAAGTCCATGATATTTCTTGCTTAATGCATCTACCACCTTATTTTCCTTTCTAGGGTGGTATTGTATTAAAAAATCATAATCCTTGAGTAAATCAAGCCATCTCCTTTTCCTCATGTTGAGTTCTTTTTGTGTAAAAATGTATTTCAAACTCTTGTGATCCATGTATATCTCACACCTTTTACCATAGAGATAATGTCTCCATATTTTTAGAGCAAAGATCACGGCTGCTAACTCAAGATCATGAGTTGGGTAATTTTTCTCACGAGTCTTCAACTATCTTGATGTATAAGCAATAAATTTATCATTTTGCATAAGGATGCAACCCAGTCCATTCTTTGATGCATCATTGTATATCACAAATCCATCATTTCTAGATAGAAGAGTCAAAACTGGATCATTGATCAGTCTTATTTTAAATTCTTCAAAGCATTATATACATTCTTTCATCCATACAAACATAACCCCTTTACATGTGATCTTGGTTAGTGGGTTAGCCAGTCTGGAAAAATTCTGAATGAAATGCCGATAGTAACCTACTAAGCCAATAAAACTACGCACCTCAGTTATGTTCATTGGCTTGGTACATTCTTGGATTGCCTTTGACTTTACAAGATCAACTTGGATTCCATCCTTAGAGACAATATGACCTAGAAAAGAAATTGATTGAATCTATAATTCACACTTGCTAAAATTTCTGTATAATTCATTTCTTCTAAGAGTTTTCAAAATAATCTGAAAATGATTCTCATTGTCTTCATAGATTTTGGAGTATACCAGGATATCATTGATAAATACCACAACAAAGTTATAAATATATTCCTTGAAAACTCTATTCATTAAATCCATGAAAATAGATGGTGCATTAGTCATTCCAAAAGGCATAATTGTAAACTTGTAATGCCCATACCTGGTTCGAAATGCTGTCATTGTAATATCTTCCTTTCTCACATGCAGCTGATGATATCTAGATTAAAGTTCAATCTTAGAAAAGTATTGTTCTCCATGAATTTGATCAAATAAATCATCAATTATTGGTAGAGGATACTTATTCTTTATTGCAATAGCATTGATTTCCCTATAATCAATGCATAGACTCATGGATCCGTCTTTATACTTAATAAAGAGGACATGGGCTCCCCATGGAGAAACACTAGGTTGAATAAATCCTTTTTCACTCAATTCATCTAGTTTTTTCCTTAGCTCTACTAATTCCACAGTGTCCATTCTATAGGGATCCTTTGATATAGGTTTTGCACCAAGAATTAAATCAATAGAGAACTCAAGTTCCCGCTTTGGAGGATGTCCTGGTAAATCCTATGGAAATGCTTTAATGTGTTCTTACACTATTTATACATATTCAATTTGAAGATATATTTCCTCACCCATAGATATTGGGTTCTCTTTCTCTCCAATAATTTCATTCAGTAGAGCTATTGGGGGTGGATCTAGATAAGAATCAGATGGCGAGGTTTCTTCTCTAAAAATAAGGGATTCCACACCATTTTCAAAGATCATAACTTCCTTCTTCTTGCAATATATCTTCGCATCATAATTTGAAAGCCAATTCCTACCAAGAATTATATAAAATTCAATCATCGGTATGATGATAAGGTTAGAAACTAAATCACGTTTATATATCATGAGGGAGACTAATCGATACATATTTGTTTCAATGATACTTCTCATAGGAGTTTTGACTGACAACTCCTTTATTAAATAAAATTGTACATGTCTAATTTTCTTGGAAAACTAGGAAGATATAAATGAATGCAATGATCCATAATCAAATAATGCATTGGCTAAGTTTTAGGAAACAATTAAAGAACCTGCCACCACATCATTAGGAACTTCAACCTCTGCAATTTTAATCATATAAGCTTTCCCTTAATCTCGTGGCATTTTATGAGGTAAGTTTCCTTGGTGATTAGGACACTCATTTAAATAGTGTCCCATCTATCAACAATTGTAGCATTTAACATCATTGACTTGTTTCTTCCCCTTGCATTCATTGGATCGATGACCCTTTTATCCACACTTATAGAAGACTACCATGCCTTTATAACATTTCCTAGGATGATTCTTTCCACAGTTCTCACATAATGGGAATCGCTTCATTCCCTTGTTCTTATTTGGAGATTCAAATTTTCCATGGTTATCAGAGTACCACTTCTTATCTTTATTTCCTTTGAACAAATTTGATCTAGAAAACTCCCTCTCCATTTTGATGGCACTTGATACAATTTCATCATATGATGAAAATGTTTGAGAATCCAGTGCCCTTAGAACACTTGGATTAAGACCTTTAAATAAATGATCAATCTTGTCTTTTGAGTCATGTACATAATCTATGTAATACCTAGATAGTCTTGTGAAGGTATCCTTGTACTCTAATACATTATATTCTTACCTTTTCTTTAAGCTAAGGAATTTCCTCTTCATTTCGGTTTGTTTCCCATGAGTTAAATATTTTTCAAAGCATATTTCCTTAAAAGTCCTTAATTCCATATCTTCTATTTCTTTTTCCTCAGTGGTATTTTGGATCAAGTACCACCATTTATTAGTGTCACCCTTGAGATAATATACTGCAAGCACTACCTTTTCATTTTCATTGCATCTTAATGCCCTGAATATCTTTTCAAGGGACTTGATCCACTGCTTAGATGCCACTAGATTAGTAGTCCCACTAAAATATGGGGGATTATACCACATTAAATGATCCAACACAGGTGTAGCATGGTTATTTTTCACAACTTGAGTATGTTTTCCCAATATGGTCATGATCTGATCTGCTCCAACATTGACCGTGTTAACTTGCTCAGTGGGTAAATCCCTACATAGCCCATGAGTATTGATTCCCCTTCTTCCATTAGGATCCATCTCTAAATAATGGAATACACTAGATTAAGTTATGAATCATAATTTATAATCTCAATTAGGAAAGTACATAACATAAATCAAAATTATATGCATATCTAATCTCATAAACATGGTTTCTCTGAGGAAAAATTTACATTAAAATTCTTCATAATTGCTTATAAAGAAAATGTGAATTATCCAAATCATATCCCCTGGGATTTTTAATACCAATAGTGCATCAAGACACATTTTTGTGTACTAGGATACCCAAGGTCAAGCCTAAAACTCATTGTTGGAGTTTTCACTCCTATGTACATTCGTTCCAGATCCACCTCTACCTGTTTGTATCCAGACAAGGATGTATTTTCTCGAAAGATCCACATAATATATTCCTTACCAAAATTCTAGGACGTTCTTGTATATTTATCCTCAAATACTTCCTTACGGCTTTGTTCCCTATCAACTTTTTCTAATCTAGTTTCCAAGTTTGCTACTAAACTTCCTCTGATACCAACTGTAGCACCCCGACCCCTCTAGACCTGAGCCAGTGCATTACTTATTACATTGGAATGCTTAAAAGAAATTAAATTCCAAAGTAATGATCAGTTTAGTAGTCTTTAAGAAACTAGATACATGGATTTAACTCAAATTACAATTAGAAAGGTAACAAAATACAATACATAGCAAACACTAAAAAACTACATCCATGGAAACTCAGTACATGATCTACAATTTATAACCCATTGAAGGTAAAAAAATGAAAGGGTTGATCTCAAATACTTATTAAAGGTTACAAATAGTGAAAGCATGAGTGAATAACTGAAACATAAACAAATTGACATAGTCAATATGGCATGGTGACTAAATGAAAAACACACACCATTAATAAACTGAGAATGAAACTGCATCCATAAATTTTGTCATAATGAAAACCTCATGGATAGTAATAACTAAAAATTAATAAAGAGAATGATTATTAATTGGACATCATGTATCTGACACATGATACCATAATACAATTAAAATAATTTAGTTTTGTTGGTAGAAACCCGTTTGATTTTTTGGAAACAAACTCGAAGGGTTTTTCGCCAACTGATTTGTATCATGAGACCTATCGATGCATCGAGGGGATATAGAGGTCCCTTCCCATAACCAAAAGTCCAAATAATTCTTTATACATAGATTTAATACAATTAAAACATGCCTTCTCAATATCTTTATAGAGTAGAGGATACAGATTAATCAATATTTTCATACTTAAAACAACATTCCAAATAAACATCGTATGTAAAATGGTATATCGTTTAGACAATAAACATATTCATGATACAATAATATGGATATTTAATAGAAATATAATTTAAAATGAAAAGTTATCTCAAATGGTTATCAGGTACACCACATAGATATTCTTAGGTGCACAATACAAATTAAGTCACAACGAAATGGAAATTAAGATAAAGTCCCTTACCACAATGTAATCAGTCGAATCATATGACCAAAACATAATAACCATCAAATGATTCATTTAATACCATGAATTTAAATAGAATCATGATACTATATGACAAATGGAAGTACACATACACCACATATAAGAAATAATTGGCAAACAATGGAAATCTCACAGAAATGAAAGTGAGATGAGAAACCCCTTACAAACATTTCGGCATGGTAACGGGTGTTCTTGCAAGGGATTAATGAGAGGTAAAGGGGTATAACATAATTTATATATCATAATTTAATTATGGGGGAGGTTTGAAAACATACCCCATCATTTTTAATTAAAAATAAAAGGGCACAATGTAGGGGGATTCTTAAATAAAAATGAGAGAGAGGATCCCTTACCTTATGCCCGAAGGTGTTCTCGATTTATCTTAATGACCTGAATAATAAAATTTAGATTCATTAATTAATAATTATAGAACATCATAAACATTTAATTTATTTATTATAACCTTATTAGGTTCATTCATGCCCTTTTTGATGGGTTTAAGAGATTCAATTTTATTGTTTTGGAAGCATTTTCTTCTTGGTTTTCATGACCAGTTTACTTGTATTCATGAATGGAACTTCGTTTGAAATGTGGTTAAACATAAAAAATTGTTAATATATATTATTAGTAAAATTACAGATTTATAATGATCTTATAATGCTTTTGGGTTATATACTATGAGGATGAATCATTAGTTAAATGTTAATTACGAATGCTTGGATTAACTTGGTGGTTCTATGCATAATCAACTTGTTTTGTATTATTATTTTATATTATGAGTGTGTAAGGATTATAGAACATTTAATAAAGTAAAATACATATATTATGATCTATTTTAATGATTAAAAAGGTTTTATGACTAGTCTTGAAGATAGTAATAGAAATTGATTACCTGTCGTCCTTGAATGTGATAAATTAACACATCTCAGGTGGTATTTCCATTTTTAGTGTAAGAGGTGGGGGAAAAGAGAGATGATGATGAAATATTACATTATCATAATAAAATTATTGTCCATGAAAGTTACTGGAATTATCATATCATTTTTATGTGGGGAGGTGAGGAGAGAGCAACAAAATAATGGAACTTGTAAAATAATTTGAAAGAAAAGAGAAGAGATGTTCACATCTTGAGTACCCCTCCTTGAGAATCTCCTTAAGGCCTTTGTTTTTGGTATTTTGGTGAGACCAGAAGGTCCTGGACGTGGTATAGGATCTTAGGAAGATACTTGAGCAGAATTTAGGAAAGTCTTGAATCTTGAGTGGTGTGGTAGGAAGAGGGGGTGAAGGGTGGTTTATATAGTGGAGGGGAGGAGGGATTTTACATTATTTTAATCATTATTTTAATATTTTTGCTCAAGACTATGAATAGTCTTGATTCATGTGATCCAAAATAGTAATAATGACATGTGAGTTCGAACCAAGAAGGATTAAATCATCCTTGCATCACTTATGATATAGTAAATCAAGTATTTAGCATTTATCGTAATTTATCATATTTTACTATTCATAAAAAATTCAAGAATTTCTGAAAAATCCCAAAAATTAACCCTAACAATTTTTCAACATGTTGAATCAAAAAATGAACTCCATTTTCCAAAAATAATTTTCTAAATATGATAAATTTAATTTTTAATTAAAATCATTATTTAATCGAAAAATACAAACACTTAAAATATTCATCTTCATTTTTAAGGTGCCTAAATTTTATTTATACATTCATGATTAAGGTTACCATTCATAAGGTTCATATTAATATTCATAAGGTTGGGTTACTATTCATAAGGGTATGTTCCTATTCATAAGGGTAAGTTACTATTCACTAAAAATTAACTTGATTCTATCAGACTCCAAATATCACCCTGATCACAACTGTGTATGTATGTTTTTCAAAATTCAAAACACAAAAGTGGAAAATTTAAGTTTAATGGATATGTTATGAATATATCCTAAATAACCTAGTGTTGTTTCAAATAAACTCAGTGCTTCATGAAATATAGGTTATCTAATTAATAGAATGTATTTAAAAGAAACGTACCATAAAATGTTTGGGGTGTTATATTAAGATAATTAACAAAAAAAATTAAGAAAAATCTGGTTGTATTTCTATCTTCAGTCAGAAATATATTTTATTTCAAAATCCATGTTTTCAAAAAAAAATCAAAAAAAATTTCAAAATTTTTTTCAAATGATCTTTGAAGATCATTTTCAAGAAAAAGGTATTTTAAAAATGTTTTATTATTTTCAAATTTTTCTTTATATGTTTTCAAAGCTATTTTCAAATAAAAAGGTCTCCAAAAAGGTTTTATGTTTTTAAAAGTGTTTTTCAATACAAAAAGGATATTTTCCTCAAGAAAGTTTTTTTAAAAGACCTTTCAAAATTATTGACAATCTAAGATGAAATCTATTGGTGTTATTCATGCCTTTCTAGGGAAATGATTCAATGTTTCCATTCATATTATTTCTTTGAATGGTTTATGCATTGATGGTATGATGTTTATGAAACCTATTTATCTTTCATGGGTTATATGATTTTGAAATCCTCTTCTTTTCATGGGTTATTATTTTGATGAAATGATTATGAAATTTGTATCTTTTTCCACAGGTTATGATATGATTACGTGTTTATGATACCCATTTTGTTTCATGAGTTGAGATATGGATGTTTATGATTTTGTGGAACATGTATGTATGATTTCATTATGATATGAGTGAGACCTATATCTATCTCCAATTCATTGGGTAAAGATTTATATCTCATGAAATATATTAATATGGTCTTTGGAGTGCACAATGACTACTAAGATGGCCATGGTAGTGAAACATGACTACCAAGATGGTATTAGGAGTGAACTCGTACTACTAAGATGGTCATGGGAGTAAACCATGACTACAAAGATGATATGAGAAGTGAACCCATACTACCAAGATGACCTTGGAAGAGATGTCTTGACTACTATGGAAATCATATTATATGCTTATGTGTCTACTACAATTCCAAGTATCATTATTATGTTATGACTTCATGGATTATATTCTTCATTTACCTATGATTTATGTCTTATGAACTACCAATATTTATGCCATGATTCATGTTTATGATCTTATGATATGCAGGGTATGATATTTTAATATTATGATTAGGTTCTGATACCCCTATTCTCATGTTTATGCTTACATGTCTCCCTTTTTTACCCTTATTAATCATTTGAGCTCACCCCTTTTTTGTTTCCTTTATCCCAGGTTATGAAGATATGTATTATGTTTGATGTTTATAAGAAGGGTTCTAGTCAAGAAGAACCTATTGGGAGATAATGTAGCTCACCTATGTACCAAAGTTCATGTTTCCATGTTTCCAAAGGCACCAGAACAATATGGTCTTTGGGCATCTATTTGTATAATTTTTTAAGTATTCCAAAAAAGTTATGTAATGTTAATGTATGAAAATAGAGGGTCACTATAGTTGGTATCAGAGTAAAGGTTTAATTAACCTTTGAAAGTTATTATGAGAAAATATTAGGGAGAACCCTAAGGGAATGTCTAAGGATAAGACTAAGGATGAGGAAAAGTATAAGAAAATGTCCTGGAATTTTGGTAAAGGATAGAGTGGTTGGTTTCATAGAAATACATCCCTGACTAGATAATACATGTGGATGTGGCTTTGGAATAGATGTACCTAGGTGTAATAACTTTTACAAGGTGTGTCGAGCCTGACTTAGCATAACCTGATACACAATAATAGGCCTTTTTACACACCTAGTTTGGCATTCCTATGGGATATAATTTGGGAATTCACAAACTCTTCAAGAACCATCATGAAGTATTTAAATATAATTTTGCCATGAATAACCTAGGATAAACCTATGGTGTCATAGATTAAGGAAGGTGTCATAACTTAGACATACTATAAGTGACTTTTCACGATTATGTGCTTCCTCATTTTGATAAATATTTCTTACTCTGTGCTTTTTAGTTTTATTAAATGGATGGAACATGAAAGAACCTCATTAATGGTGATTGTGATAGATAATGAAATAATTTTACTTCTGAGAAACTGAATTATATGGGAGCTGTAATGAAAAATATTATTTCTATGCTCACACAACTTTCTCAAGCTATGAATCGTAGTGGACTTACAAATGAGAAAAGAAGGGAACAACATTCTGTTGAGTCTTTCATGAGGAAACGACCACCTTCTTTCAGAGGGTCTTTTGATCCACTTGTTGCTGAATAATGGATCAGTACTACTGAAAATATATTTTATATTCTTCAGTGTTTGGAGCATGAGAAATTTATTCTGGTTGTTTATTGGTTAAAAGGTGAAGTAGACCAGTGGTGGACTCTAATTAATAATATGAAGAAACAATATGAAATTGAATCCATGGATTGGGATGAGTTTAAGAAATTATTTTTCAATAAGTACTTCCATCATATTCTTAATACCAATATAGAGAAAGAGTTCCTTGAGTTTAAGAAAAGGGATTATGAATATATTGGTATCTAAGAGGCTAATTTTACATGACTTGTGAGGTACGCTTCAAGAATTATCATCCAACCAGAAATTAAAGTTGATAGATTTTTTAGTGGATTAAAGCCAAATCTTAGAAGGTATTTGGACATAAGAGACTTTAGTAGCTATAAATAGATTGTATTTTGTGAAATCAAGGTTGAAATTAAGGTATGAGTTATATATCAATCTCATGGTTTTGAAAAGAAAACGAAGATGGAGTTTAAAGAAAAATATTACAACCATAAAGAGAAGAAGATTAGATTTAATTTATTCTCTAATTGTGGGAAAATCATGGAGGAAATTACCTTAAGGGGTCTAATAAATGTTTTAAATATGGAATGGAATGCCATCAGGAATTTGATTTCTGAAGTGATGGGAAGAAATTATCTAGCAGTGTGAATGGAGAAAAATCAGCAGAAAATGCACCTCCTACACTTTAATGATATAAGTGTAAGGATAATAGAAATTATGATAAACAATGCACAAACCCAAGGGATAGTGATGATAATCAACATTAAAAACCTCTTAATACTATGGAAAAGGGTAAATCTCATGCAATCTCTATTTATGATGAGGGGTGTGATAATGACGTGGTGAAAGGTACACTTACCATCCACTCTAAAAATTATAATGTCTTATTTGATTATGGATCTACACACTTTTTATATCTAAATAATTTTATAAGGGTGTTAAGATTATACAAAAATTATTAGATTTGGAATTAGTAGTTCAAACCCCTAATGTTATGATGATTGCATCCCAAGTCTATGATTCCTCTCCAGTTGATGTTTGTGGGAATGTGCTTCCTACAAATCTTGTCACTCTTCCTTTGGATGAATTTGATGTCATCTTAGGCATGTATTTACTTTCTCGGCATAAATCCCACATCAATTATCAGGGAATGGAAGTTATTTTTGATATTTCAAACCCTCCTATGATTGTCCATAAATGTCACAATAAGTATGAACTTCCTATGGATATTACATCCAGTGTATGGGTCTTAATTCCAATTCATAAGGGTTATTTATCTCAAATGGTTGGGGAGAAAATCAACATCAATGATATTCCTATTGTTAAATAATTTTTGGATGTATTTATAGAAGAGTTGCATAGCCTTCCACCAAAATGTGAATTTTATTTCTCAATATAACTCATACCTGGTTCCACACTAATTTCAAAGATTATTGATAGAATAGACCTAATTTGGTTGTTGGAATTGAAGAAGAAAATATAAGAAAACCTTGATAAGGGATTCATTTGGAAAATTGTATCACCTTTGGGCACCTATTCTTTTTGTGAAAAGGAAATATGGATCAATGTAACTCTACATTGATTATCAAGAGTTGAACAATATCGCAATCAAGAAAAAGTATCATCTTCCCCATATTGATGACTTGTTTGATCAATTGCATGGAGCTCAATAATTTTCCAAGATTGACCTTCATTCTCGATATCATCAATTGAGGGTCAAGAAAGAGGGTATACCCAAGAAAACATTCCGTACAAGGTATGGACACTATGAATATATAATGATGCCTTTTGGTCTTACTAATTCTCATACCATCTTCATGGATTTAATGAATAGAGTCTTTATAGATTATCTCGACTAGTTTGTGGTAGTCTTTATAGATGATATTATTATATATTAAAAGAGAAAGTAAGAGTATAAATATTACTTGATAATTGTACCAAAGACCCTAAGGAAGGAGAAACTATATGAAAAAATTATAAAGTGTGAATTTTGGTTGCAAGAGGTTTCATTTTTAGGTCGCATAATCTCAAGAGATGGTATATCAGTAGATCCATCAAAGATGGAGTCTTTTTAATATTGGCCTAGACCAACCATGGTGACTAAGATTACTAGTTTTATTGGTTTAGCTAGATATTATCGATAGTTTGTGGAGAAAAGTTTTATATATATAGTGATCATAAAATTCTAAAATATATATTCACATAGAAGGAGTTAAACATGCACCATAGAAGATGGTTAGATTTGATAAAGGATTATGACTGCTCAATACATTACCAACCTGGGAAAGCAAAAAAGGTGTCCATTGATTTAAGTCGAAAGGATCATGCTAGCTTATCCATGATGAGGATAAAAAAAGAACCAATATTTCTATATTTGAAAAGGATGGATCTAGAAATCATGAAGGAAGGGGGGAAATCTTATTTTTCTAAAAGGAATGTTCAACCCTATATCCAAGTGATGATTAAAGAGGTGTAAAAGGAAGATGTAGAGCTATAAAAGAAAGTTATAAATGTTCTAGAGTTTAACCTTTACCAGGATGGAATGATGAGGTTCAAAAACCATGTATGTGTTCCTTTCATACCATATTTGGAGGAGATGTTAGAGTAAGTTCATAGTTCTTCATTCTATATTAATCCTGGAAGTATGAAGATGTATGGGGATTTGAAAGAATACTTCTAGTGAGATGTCATAAAGAGAGATATTTTAGAGTTTGTATCTTGATTCTTGATATGCTAGAAATTTAAGGCTAAAAGATAAAAGTCTAAAGGGATGTTGCATCCATTACCCATATCGGAATGGAAATGGGAGAACATCACTATGGATTTTGTTGTTGGACTACCCAAAACCTCTAAAGGGTTTAATAATATATGGATGGTATTTAATCACCTTGAAAATTTATAACACTTCATCACTATTAGATAATAATTATTTTTGGATGAGTTTTCTAGGATATATATTAAAGAAGTGGTAAGGTTGCATGGAGTACCACATTCCATTGCATCAGATCAGGATCAGAGATCTATCTCTAAGTTTTGGAGAAATCTTCTGCGAGAACTTGATACAGAATTGAGTTTTAGAACTGCTTATCACCTTCAGAAAGATGGTCAATCTGAAAGAACAATTCAAACCCTAGAGGATATTTTGAGATCATGCTCTCTATATTTCAAATGTGGTTGGGATAAACACATTCATCTAGTTGAGTTTTATTACAAAAATAAATTTAAATCAATAATTTAGATGGCACCTTATGAAGACCTATATGGGAATAAATGTAGAGCTCCAACATGATGAGATGATATTAGAGAAATAAATATATTGGGACCTGAGATCACTGAAGAAACGACCGAGAAGATTAGAACCATTCAGCAGCATATCAAGGCAGCTCAAAGTTGGTAGAAAAGTTATGCTGATAACCAATAGTGTGATCTAGAATTTGAGGTTTGAGAGAAGTTGTTTCCATGAATCTCTACCAGGAATAAAGTTATGAGATTTAGTAATAAAGGGAAACTAAGCCCTAAGTATATATGTCCCTTTGAAATTATTGATCGCATCGGGATGGTAGCCTATCGCTTGGAAATTCCTCCAAATATCTCTCAAGTTTATGATATGTTCCATGTATATCTCCTAATAAATTGCATACCTGAAACTTCACATGTAATAAAATCAGAGGTCATTCCACTAGAGTGAGATCTTTATTACGAATAACAACCAGTTGAAATTCTACATCGATCATAGAAAGTTCTATGAAACATGACCACTCACCTAGTTAAAGTTTTGTCGAGAAATCACTAGTTAGAGGAAGATATGTGGGAACTTTAGGATATGATGAACTATAAGTATCCTTATTTTTTTTACCCAAATAATTAATTTCTAGGGATAAATTCTTTTTAAGGGGGTATAATGTAACACCCTGAGTTTTTATGGACTTTTTTTCCGAATGAATTAATTTTCATTGATGCCTTACATTGTACTAAGTCAAACATTACTTTTACACAACACCAACTCAGCATAAATTACACACAACATTGAATTGGCATACATTACATGCAACACCAACTTGGTGTACGTTACACATAACACCGACTTGGCATACATTACACGCAACATTGAGTTTCTACGAAACATATTTTTTTTGTTATAATTATATAAATGAGATAGTTATAACTTAATCATTAAACTTAGTAATATGAATATTAATAAATACCTTTAAAATATTTTTTATAATGTTTTTATATAAATATAACATATTGATAATGAAAGATACAATTTTTGGTAAAGTCCTTATATGTTTAAAAATACTATTTTCACAAATGAACTACTTTTCATGCCCTTCTATAAAAAATAAAAAATATTATACACATTTAGAAATTTATTTTGATAAAATAAACTTACTTTTTTAATTTATAATGTTGAAATTAGCTCAGGGTGAATTTTTGGTATTTTTCCGAGGAACTTCATTTTTGAATGAATAGTGAAAAATACTGAATTTTAATTCAAAACTGCCTTTTCATATAATTTATTTATAATATTAAATTATATTTTAAACTCATTTAAAAGTTCAATTAGATCATATTTTTATTAATTAATCCAATTTAGTTCATTGGAATCAATTTCACTTTGAAATTGGGTATAAAAACTTAGCAACCTTTTAGTTGTTTTAACTTTAAAAACCCACAGTGTCGTCCCATTAGTGAGATTAAATTTAAATTTAATTTCAACCAATTCAGTGATTTTAATTTGTAAATATGGGTTCCATATTTGGAATGATCATAATTTATAATTTCTAATAATTTCAAATTATTTTTAGCAAAAATATTAGTGAAAGTAATTAAAATTAATTACAATGATTAAGGTAAAATTTAGCCTAAAAGGGACTAAACATTAATCTTAAGGGACCAAATGACCTAGAAACTTGTCCAAAATCCATTATATGGTCATATTTGAACCCTATAATCCCTTTTATATTTTTTTTATTTTATCCAATTTACATTGGAAAAATGTGGGTGAAATTCCTTTTCCAAAAATTTATAAGAGTGTCACTCCTCCACTATAAAATGACCTCCTCTCCTACCACTTCTTCACACATCTCAAAACACTTAATTTAGGAAAATATATGCCATATACACTTCCCAAAAACCCTACCTTCCTCTTTTAAGCTTCCCTTTTTTCATAAATCCTTCCGAGGAATCCCTTTGGTGCAAACCAAAAGGATTTACCCGATTAAGAGGTAACACCCCCCCCCCTCAAACTCCTTTCTTTTATTTTATTTATCCACCACCTAAACACTCTTTATTCCATTATTATACAACAAAAAATTATCATAAATATAATTATATTTTTTTGTGATAATTTTTATACCTACAATTACATACACTTCCATCTGATGGGTAACGAACATACTGTTTACGTGTATGGTGAACTACCGCCTCACAAAACAATGATTGTTCGTTTTTATTTTATCACCTCTCATGGTGGAAATTATAATGAGAAATATATTTATATTTATTATATATTATATTTATTATGTCTTTAAACCTCTTTAATAATTTCAAAACACATATCTTTATACTTTCCATTTGGCGTAAATATGATAATTTTGTTTGAGGAAGTGTGGACTACCGCCCCCTCAAAGCGATGTGATTTGTTCACACCTTACATGGAATTTATTAAGGATTCGTTTAGTGAAATTATATGATATATATGAAATAATAATTCTAATATAATTATAATATATACATATATTTCATTTACTTTATTTCTTTCAATATGTCAATAAAACAAAAGCAACGTTCATGCATACGTACGAGATACCATCTCCATGAATGGTGTATTCCATTGTTATACTTAAATATTATATATATTATTATAATACAAATATAATGAATATAAATTATATTTATATCATGTTTTACATTATTTAAATCATGATATAAGTACAATGACCAAAGATATAACAAATTAAGACACATGCAAAGAACAAAGTGAATATTACCCGAAGTGAAACCTTAAAATAGATTTGTTAAGAAGTAGGTAATATAAAGTAATAATCAAACAATACGTGGAATTAGATATAATAATATGGTTATTTTATATATTTATAATAAACTTATATTTATTATACAATAGGTTTTAACGACTATGATGAGAGTCAAGACACAAGGTAAGAGAATTTCATCTCGCTTTTTATTTCCATGAGATACTTTCCATGTTCACCACTCTTTTATTTTGTGTAGTGTATATAATGACCATGAATTTATTATATTATCATTATTATTAAATTTAGGGGTATTTAAATATCCATTCTATTATCTTTATTTCATGTCATTTATGTTTAAAAAGTTACCAAATCGGTAAGATAGTTTTGTCTCAATTTGCCTTCTTTGAGACTCATGTTTTGTTATGCACCTAAATTCTTTTTTGAGGTGTATATTCTTCTATTTTACAAGTTATATCACAAATATACTTATTTTAATGATATTTTATGCTTAATTTAATTTCATTTACTTACATTGATAGTGTGATCCCAAGTTACTATGTGGTAATATTTTATTGAAATAATCTCATTGTTTATTGGGATTGTTTATGATTATGCTTCCATTGATGAAATATTATTATACATATCTCAAGAAAACTCATGATTTTTTATCTTATCTATTTATTCAATACATATCCATGTATTAGTACCATATTTCCACTCTTTGGTACTTAATATTTTTAATAAAATGTTTTTAAGAAAAATCTGACTGTATTTCTCTCTTTGGTTGGAAATATGTTTTATTTCAAAATCCATGTTTTCAAAAATGTTTTCAAATGATCTTTGAAGATAATTTTCAACGAAAAAGAATTTTAAAATTTTTTTTTGGTTTTAAAATTTTCCTTTATATGTTTTCAAATCTATTTTCAAAGAAAAAGATCTCAAAAAAAGTTTTATGTTTTTAACAGCATTTTTCAATGCATAAAGGATATTTTCCACAAGAAATTTTTTTAAAAGATATTTCAAAATTATTTACTATATAATATGACATCCATTGTTATTACTCATGCCTTTCTAGGGAAATTATTCAATATTCCATTCATATTTTTTCGTTGAATGGTTTATGTTTTTATGTCTTGATGTTTATGAAACCCATTTCTATTACATGAGCTATATGCTTTTGAAACCAACTTATTTTTGTTGGAACCGGATGTGCAACGGAAGCCCCAAACATGTGGGTTTTTAAATTTTTTCCACTAATGGTCGAAGTAAACTTGTCGACGTTGGAGAAAGCAGCCCGGTCTTAGCCGAGGACCACGCGTGGAGGATTTTAAGCACAAAAATTAAACCGTAAAATACCTGGTTTAAATTTGAAGCTGCACATGACGTCTGCTCGTTGTTGGCGATCGCTGCTCGAAGAATCCGAAGTTGAATTCCTCTAGATCATCCACACGTGCTTCAAGGAATCCGCGGGAGCTCCGTTTTTCATAATCCGGGTGCTATCGTGGATTTGGGACGATGCCTTCGACGCTCCAACGATCACCGCATTGCATCGCTAGCGATGCCCAAGAGAGAGCTCCATCCGAGCTCCTTGGATCCAGAGCATCTCTCTCTAGAATGTGGGAGAGAGGAGAGGAGAGATAAAATCCATGAATAGTGTTTGGAAAATTCCCCTCCTCTTCTATTTATAGTGCTCAATTAAAATATCTGGTATCACCTCGCTGGCCCCGAATACTTAACGCACTATTAACGATATTTTATGACTACTAAACTAAGCCATAAATATTATTATCATTTACTTGTAAAATATTAAAATATATTACATGATAATAATTAAGTCATTAACCCAACTCGTCTCTCCCATAAATTTTAATTGAACCTTGAATAATTTAATATTCTCCAATTAATATTTTTTCATGTATTTACTTAAAACTCGTAAATACATTTAATAAATAAATTCAATACTCATTATTCTAAACTCGAATAATATGAATTTATTTATTGCATTGGTGATCGTTTAACTTTGGACAATTCCCGGACCCTTGTGGCGGGGCCCACTATGTCCAATTATCCTATTCAACTGAATAGGGAAGATTCTTGAATACGCTATTGTGTGTGACCCTCTAGGCCCTTATTTCGAAAGTCGTGAATAGTATTCACAGACCAAGAGTGGGATCTAGCAACCCATCATGGCCCCTGAAGAAATAAGGTTTGTCACAGCAGTGAAAACCAACCTACGAACATGCATTGTGTAATATAATCTCTTTGTCTATAATATATCATAAGGCAGGATGCACTCTCGTGTCATCACCCTTTTCTTGCTTTATTGTTTATTTATGTAAATGGATGGATTTACCCTCGACTGCCATGGCCATGGTCTTATAAAGGTACTGCCATCCATATCAACATGGACAGAGATATATTAATTCCATAACCTGGAAGCGACAAATCCTTTCTTGACCATTCAACCAATGTCATGCCCCCAATGACGCACCTGACACAAACTACCTCGCAATGACTTCATTGCCATGGTTTTTGTCTTACATCAAAGTACGCAATCAAATGACATACATTGGTAATGATCTCAAGTTAGGAGACCATTACACATGATCGTAGATAGGAACATCCAATGACACCCGAAACATGTGGTGTTCCTATTGGCAGGTCAGCCCTCATGATCTCACTACTAGAGATCACCAAGTGCCAACTTCATGAGAAGAAGTATCAATGCTTATGAGCCCCCAGTACCTGATGGTCAGACATCTACTATGTCTAATTAGTAAGATCTATCTATACCATAGAACATATATTTAATATTAATGTCATAGTATCTAGAGGTTCTCATTATAACCTGGGAACTGCTATAACCTTTCGATACAAAAATTAATATTTAGACATTACCATTTCAATAATGGACACAGAAAAGTCTACACTATAATGGTAAGATGACATCATGCATAGTTAACTCTATACACGATATGGTAATCAAAAGTACATAATAGTTGGGTCTAGGTAACCCACTATTTCAACACTTTTCACGGGTTATGATTTTGATAAAATGATTATGAAACTTTTATCTTTTTCTACAAGTTATGATTTGATTACATTTTTATGATACCCATTTCATTTATTGGGGTTTAAAGAACCTTTGTGGTGTTTTGTTTTAACAAAGTTTTGTATTTTTTGACAACTAACTCTATCTATAAAAGAATGTTTTTATTTCCCCAGAATCATATTCAGATTCATCGTAATGAGTTTTCTGTGAAGAATGTTGAAAGATCATATCTAAACAAAAAAGGTTAGAAAGTTTTTTTCTATATTCATAAGAATTAGACCGGGAAGCACCAGATGTAGAGAATCATATTCAGTTCTATCAGCATGACATTGAAAATAATTGAATTCAAAAGAATCGGAGAAAGAATGAAGTTGCTGAAGAGTTTTGAAAGAAGAAAATAAATTCAGGAGTTAGAAAGTTTTCATACTTTCTAAATAAATCATATGATGATTTTATGATCAAGAAGTTATTGAAAGTCATGAAAACATTCATAATAAAAGTTTTTAAAGAAATGGTGGAGAGGTTTGAATAAATTCAAAACTACAGAGTGGAGAATTCCATCATAATGGGAATTTCATCATAATGAGAATTCCATCGTAATGGGGATTTTATCATAATGAAAATTTCATCATAATGAGAATTACATATTAATGGTATTTACATCATATTTAGGTCTATCAACATCATATATTTCAGCATCCAATCTCCAACGTACCAATTATAAAACTTTGGTATCTAGAATAATCGTACCTAGATTCGTCAAATCTGGATAGAAAGAGGAAGGGATACTAACAATTGTATCTAGGCCAATCAAAATATCATAATGGGATAAGAAAGCAAAATATCATAATGAACTGAGAATGAAAAGGATTTTAATGAGTTATAAATAAAAATATGGTAATGAGATGAGAAAGAAAAATATCGTAATGAGCTGAGAAAGAAAAAGATCATAATGAGATGAGAAAGAAAAAGATCAAAATGAGACGATAAATAAATAGATTGTAATGAAGTTGAGAAAGAAACAAATCATAATGAGATAAGAAAGGTATGATGAATTTAAGTGATCAGACTTGAATTTAAATTTTTCATAAATCTAGGAGAGATCTAACGAGTTTCGAAGAAGTAAAAGTTGAAGTTTTAAATGTGAGAGATTTTTGGAGATTTTGAGATTTGAGGAAGCGGGGAATGTTTCCAAGTTTCCCACCTGAGTCTCTTATAAATACTTCCTCAGATAATTCGTTCATTTGCAACTTTCACACACGTGAAAAAGGTGGAGTGTTGTAGAATTCAAAAGTGAATGTTCTCATCTGATTGAAGAAGTATTAAATTGATCATTCTATCAGAGTTTGAGTTTTGCAGATTGAGAGTAATTTCAATGTATTCAGAGAATCAGATCCAGCATTATCGTATTCTGGAAATCAGATCAAGAATTATCGTATTCAGGAAACCGGATCTAGCATCATTATTTTAAGATAATTGGATTGAGCATCATTGTATTGAGAAAATTGGATCTAGAATCCAACATAATTGTATTGAGAAAAAATTGGATCCAGCCAAATCAGACTGAGGATTCAGACTAATCAATTGTGGAGCAGATTCAACAAAGTCTTTATTCTTTTTTTTGGATCAATTGTTTTATAAGAAAAAATTTTAAACTGGTAGGAATTAGTATAATCGTTACTATCAGGATATAGAATATGTCTAATGGGATTTGGCACAAGTTTTATTCACTTATTATTAATAGTGGATTTTCATAGAACCACAGGAGTGGCTGTGGAAATGATTTAGGTTCTCACACTAAGGTCAAACCTTGTAAATATTGTGTGATTTACTTTCTTTCCTACTATTTAATTCATGATTATTTACTAAAAGTTGATAAGGATATAAATCTCAATAGGTTCCAGGGTTTAATCTTTGAAAATAATTAAAACTTATAAAATTGAACAACTGATTCAACCCCCCTTCTCAGTTGTTATTCGATCCTTTAGAACTTTAGGGTTAAGATATTATTTTTTATGATTTTATGGAACATGTATTTATAATTTCATTATGAGATGGATGGGACATATTTATCCCTCCAATGCATTGGGTAAAGATTTATATCTCATTAGATAGACTAATATGGTCTTGGGAGCGAACGTTGACTACTAAGACAACCATGGGAGTGAACCATGACTACCAAGATGGTATGAGAAGTAAACTAATACTACTAAGATGGCCATGGGAGTGAACCATGAATACCAAGATGGTATGGGAAGTGAACTCATACTACCAAGATGGCATTGGCAGCGATTCCTTGACTACTATGTATATCATATTATATTCTTATGTGTATGCCATAATTCCATGTATTATTCTTATGTTATGATTTCATGTCTTATTTTCTTTATTTCCCTATGATTTGTGTCTTATGAACTTCCAAGAATTGTTCAATGATTCATGTTTATGATCTTATGATATGCAGGGTATGATCTTCTAATATTATGATCATGTTCTCATACCCTTATGCTCATATTTATTCTTACATGTATCCCTTTTTTACCCTTAATGAGCATTTGAACTCGCCCCTTTTTATGTTTTCTTTCCCCCAAGTTATGAAGATATGTACTATGTTTGATGTTTCTAATAAGGGTTCCATTCAAGAAGAACCTAGTGGGAGATAATGTAGTTCACTTATGTACTAGTGTTCATGTTTCCATGTTTCCAAAGGCACTAGACCAGTACAGTCCTTGGGCATATATTTGTATAATGTTTTAAGTATTATGAAAAAGTTATGTAATGTTACTATATTAAAAGAAATGGTCGCTATAGAAAATGACCAAATCAACCTTATCTAATAAGGGGAAAAAATCCATAGAATTATTGGAATTGATTCATACTAATGTATGTGGTCCATTTCTAGTATAAGTCATATTCTTTTCATATGTTTAAGGAATACCATCATGAAGTAGAAAACCATCTTGGTAAGAAGATTAAGGAATTCCACTCAGACCGAGGTGAAAAATATCTTAACTATGCTTTGATTGATCACTTAAAGGAGTGTGATATTGTATCCGATCTCATTATACCTTATACACTACAGTGTAATCGTGTCAATTAAAGGAGGAATATAACCTTTCTTGACATGGTCTGATCAATGATGAGTCAGAAAAATCTTCCATTATCCTTTTGGGGATATTCATTACAGAAAATGACATATAACCTTAATCAAGTACCAACTAAAGATATAGATGGGATTCCATCTAAGTTTTGGTGTGGAAAGAAACCCAATCTGTCACATTTACATGTATTGGGATGTGAAGTTTTTTTCAATACTATACCTAGTGACGAATTATCATACAGAAGTATAAAGTTCATCTTTACTAGTTATACTAAAGAAACCAAAGGATATTACCTATATAAAATTTCAGATATAAAAGTGATTATGTTAATACAATCAATATTTCTAGAAAGGTAACACATTTCCAATGGAAATAGTGGGAGAAAACATTACTTCGATGAAGTTGATTCCTCAAATGCACAAGAGTTGGTTTGGGAACAATCATCTCAAGAAACAATGGGAGATAAAGTTCCTGAGACACAAGCATTGTGTAGGTCAACTCGAGAGGTTAGAGAACTAGAGAATTTTTGTTTTCTTATCACCGAGTTAGGTGAAACATTATTCCTTGAGTATGATGAACCTATAACTTACAAGGAAGTAGTGGAAGGAAAGGATGTTGCTAAATGGCAAGATTCCATGCATTCTGAGATGGATTCCATGTACCAAAATCAAGTTTGGACTTTGGTAGACCCTCTAGTTGATGTAAAACCCATTGGGTGAAAAAGGGTATTGAAGAAAAATATAGACATGGATGATAAGGTCAATACCTATAAATAAATACTAGTAACAAAGGTTTCCAGACAATGTCAAGGCATAGACTATGAAAAAATCTTCTCAACAGTAGCAATACTGAAATCCATCAGAATATTTCTTGCAATAGTAGCCTTCTATGATTATGATATTTGGAAAATGGATTTCAAAAATACTTTTCTAAATGGTAAGTTGATTGAAGATTTCTATATGACTCAACCCAAAGGGTTTGTTAGGTCAAAGAATTCCAACAAAGTATAAAAGTTGTAGAGATTCATTTATGGGTTAAAGCATGCATCACGATCATGGAATGTTCATTTTAATGAGACCATAAGTGATTTTGGATTTGTTAAAAATGAAAATGAGCCTTGTTTATATAATCTGGTTAATGGTAATTCAACTGTTTTCCTAGTATTATATGTTGATGAAATATTAATTATGGGAAACAAGGTGAAAGTCTTACAGTCCATTAAGACTTGGCTAAATGAATATTTCTCTATGAATGACTTAGGTGAAACAACCTACATTATAAGGATCAAAATCTATCAATATAGATCTCAAATACTAGTTGGGATAATTCAAAGTACATATATTGAAAAGGTTCTTAAAAGGTACAGGATGGAATAATACAAGAGAGGATTGTTTCTAATGTCACATGCTATCAATATATCCAAGAAAATGTTCCCACAAACATAGGTAGATATTGGAAGAATGAGTGGAATCCCTTATTCCTTGTCAGTGGGAGTAATCATGTACGTCGTGCTATGTACTAGGTTTGATGTTTCCTTTTCTCTAAGTATGGTGGGAAGATATCAAACTAATCCAGGATATCTATATTGGGTGGCTATTAAAAATATCCTAAAGTAGTTGAGGCATATAAAGGATATATTCCTGGTATATGGAGGAGAAGAGAAACTGGTAGTGAGAGGATGAAATGATGCTAGTTTCTAGTCAGATCATGATGATCTGAAATCATATTCAGGTTATATCTTTTACTTGAATGGTGGTACAATGAACTAGATAATCTTGAAGCAACTGATGGTCACCGATTCTACAATGGAATCTAATTATATAGAGGATTATAATGCAGCAAAGGAAGTGGTTTGGATAAGAAACTTTGTCTTAGATATTGGTGTTGTACCTAGTAGCATAAACCATGTTCTGGTTTATTGTGATAATACTGTAGCTGTGGTACTTGTCAAGGAATCTAGGTCACACTAGAGGACAAAGAATATACTTTAGAAGTTTCATCTCTTAAGTGATTTTACCTAGAGAGGTGAATTCTTAGTTAGTAGAGTAGCCAAAGTTGGCAACGTGGAAGACACCCTAACTAAATCCATATCTCAACAGAAGCATGATTCTCATATGAGAGCTAGTGGATTGAGACCTGTTAGCAGTTGGCTCTAGTGCAAGTGGGAGTATTGAAAGTGGGTTCTATATACCCAACTTTTTATGTACTTTTATTTCCACTTCATGTATACAGTTTGATATATATGTGTGTGTGTGTGTGTGTTTATCTTACCATAATAATTTCGATAATCCTGTGTCCATTGTATTTATGGTAATGTACTTAGATTACGTGTCGTATCAAAAGGTTATAGAATATCCCAGGCTATAATGAGAACCTTGAGATACTATGAAATTAATCATAAATATATGTCATATGGTCTAGATACATCAGACTAAATTAACATAGTTGATTTCAGGCTATCAGGTGTTGGGGGATTATAAGCATTGAGACTTCTTCTCATGAAGTTCTCACTTGGTGATCTCTGGTACATGAGATCATGAGGATAGACCTTACAATACAAACACCACATGTTTTTGGTGTCATTGGTTATTTCTATCAATGAATATGTGTATTGGTCTCCTGACTTTAAATCCTTATCAATGTGTGTCATTTGATCATGTACTTTAATGCAAGGTAAAAACCATGACAATAAAGTCATGGTGAGGTAGTTTGTGTTAGGTGTGTCATTGGTGGTATGAAATTGGTTGAATGATCAATATAGTATTTTTTCTTCTAAGTTTAGGAAGTGATATCTCCAGAATGATTGATTAGGATGGTAGTACCTTCATTAAATCCATGGACATGGTAGTTGAAGGTAAGTTCATCCGGTTAGATCAATAAATAATAAATAAAAGATAATATCATAACACAAGTGTGTGTCCTGCTTTATGAGATATCGAATGACAAAGATATTACATTACAAAGTGTGTGTGTGTGGGTTGTTTTTCATTGCTATGACTACTCCTTGTCTCTTTAGGGGCCATGATGGGTTTCTAGATTCCACTCTTGTTCTATGAATATTATTCAATACTATTGAGATAAGAGCCTAGAGGGGCTCACACAATAGTTCTTTCAAGATTATTCCATATTCTGATGAATAGGTATATAGAAAATAGTGGGCCCCACCATGGGGTCTGAGAGTTGTGCATGATTTATCGATCACCGATAAATAAATAAATTCATTATTATTCGAGTATAGAATAATCGAGTTGAATTTATTTAATAAAATTATTTACAAGTGTTTAATTAAATACATAGAATGATATTATATGAATGAATATTATATTTAATATTCAAGGTTAATTTAATATATGTAGTAATTATGAACCGATTTAAAGACTCAAGTTTATGATGTAATATATTTTTAATACATGTTACAAGTATGTGATAAAATATAAAAAAATATTTATGATGTAGTTAGTTCATCATAATTATTTATATATTAATTATTTAGAAGACATCAGAAATATGGGGTCAAGAACCCTAACCATGTATTTTTGCACATCCACTATATAAGTACATGAGGATCTCATTTCAAAATGAAAGGGAATTAATTTTCCAAATGATTGAGAACTTCTCTCTCCTCCTCTTGTATCCTTGAGAGAGAAATGCATTGTTCAAGTAATAAATCAAATGGCATCGTCATGGATCATAAGAACGAAGTTGATGTGATCATCATGACATCAAAGGAATTGTCGAATCTCCGCACTAGAACTCAGAATTCAATGATTGGCATTCACACAGATTCTTAAAGCGTGTATGGATGATCTAGAGGGGTTCGACTTCAGATCCTTCAAGAAACGATCACCAACGACAAGTTGTAGTTGAACATGCCACGAATCAAACAAGGTACATGTTTGTATATTTATTTTGTGATTATTAAATTAATAAAAGATCCTCAGACCTCTACTGGGACTCAGAGCACTAGAGACGACAAAGTTGCATCATTCTGGTGATGAATATTTTAAAATACCCAGCCCACCAACTTCCGCCGCATGCCCTGATACCTTCAATAAGGATAAGAATCCCAAACTTTCTACTATGGGAGGTACTGTAATAGTAGCCTCTACTTTAGAATATACTCTTTTCAATACAGGATCCTCTCATAGCTTTGTATATGTGCCCATTGTAGAGATCCTTAGGCTTAGAGTTCAGTGTTACGATGGATTTATGATGATTGATACTCTGTTGGGAATTCAAATGGAGGATGTACATTAGTGTAAGGAGTGCCACCTTGAGATTGGAGGGTGTCACTTCATATGGAACCTATTTTTCCTCGAAATGGAAGGTCTTGACATCATTTTCGTGATGGACAGGTTGGTTTCCTTTCATGATTCTGTTGATTACTATCACCGAAAGGTGACCTTCACATCGCCAAAGGGTGGAGAGTTTATTCACAAGAGTAAATGGGATGTCCAGGCAAGTTGAGATAGACCCGAGCATCATGGGTTAGGCAGGATGACAACCTAGATTTCAAGTATATATCTAGATGACCAGGGAACACATTTGGAAGATTTCCCTCCAGTGGTTGATTATTTCAGGTACATTTTCCTGAATGAATTTTTTGGACTACCTTCAATGAGAGAGGTAGAGTTCTCTATCGAGCTAGTTCCAAGATACGAAACTGTCACGAACCAGCCAGGGGTGAACCTGAACCGGTCACCCGTACCGGCTCGCGGCAAGTGCCGAGGGGTGTTCCCAATCCCCCTGAGATGGAAACTAGTGTCAGGCATCAAAGTTAAAACATTGGGAACGATTTGTCCCAAAAAAGATAAATAAGTAAATAAGAATAAACAAAACAAAAGCACTAAACTCTAGTAGTGGAAAGAAATAAAACCAAACAGAAGACGTACCTCCATGTGACCCTTTAGTCACCTCCCAACCAAGGCCAACATTGCTCCAAAAATGAGCAACTCAGCCAAGAAAACTTGAACGAGGGAAACCTGTGACTGAAATGATAAAAAAATATGTGAGCATTAAAAATTCTCAATAGGGATGCCAAAGTAAACCACATAATCCAACCAAGACCACTTTCTAGAAACAATCCCAAAAACACTAGTTTGCACATACAAAGATAGAAAATAGGTTTTTCATATTTTAAAGGAAAAATGATCCTGATTTTCAATTTCAAAAACCAACACACGCCACAACCCGTTTTCCCCAAAACAATGCATTTCTTGAAAACTGAATTTCAAATCCATGTTTATCACATTTTTTCAATAGAAGAACATGTAATAAGTAAATGCTGGAAACCAAGTGCAAGTAAAAGTAAATAAGCAGATATAAGTAATAACTATGGGTGATCCTAAACATCCCTAGAAAACCCCTGGACGTACTCGGTTTCAGACTACCTACCGACGTGGTACTCCATAGTCAATAACCAACAGGCAGCCCTAATAGCCAACCAGTGGAACATCCCTCCTAGCCTATCCACGACTCTAGGGGGTACTAACCCATCTAATCAAGGCTAGAAAGCAACCGTCACTCGATAATCTATAAGACGCCCAGGAACCCATGGTGATTTCGATAATACTGTGTAAGTAGGAGGCCCTCGCACGTGTAACTCATCTCACCGCACTTGCCAACCCCTTACACGGACATCGCCACACGACTACCCTCGAAGGGAAGTCCCCCTGTAGAGATTCCCACAAATATGTATATATGAAATTATTTCATATTCAACAAGGTGCCAATTGGGACTTCACAGCATGGGTAGTTTCAAAACATTTCGTAAATAAGTTAAGTTGCCAATCGGGCACACACACTTTTCCCAAAAGTCAGTACAAACACCCCATTCAAAACCCAATACCAAACGGACCTTCAAACTGAACAACCATTCAACTCACACCAAAGGCCAACCAGGCCAACTTCTTTTCATCCCTCTTTCAAATACCAAACCATTTCATCAAAAACCTATCTTTAAGAAAATATAGTTTTTATGTGTCATTTTCATTTGGAGGCACATCCATGTGAGCACCAAGTGATCCCATGGATGTGCCAACATCCAACGGCACATCTCGTTTTTTAAAGAATCACCTTAGAAACTATTTTTATAAATCACTTAGCATTGAAACCAAACCCAATTCTTTCCCTACACTTTATAAAAGCAAACTGCATCTTTCAAACCAACCACCCTTTCCAAAACTTTTCTAAAACAACCTATTGGTTCATCATTTTTTCAAACAAACACACCAAACCAAATATTACATTTCCAAAACACAATCAATATCAATTACAACCAAAAACATCATAAGGCACTCAATTTAACTTTACCAAGAACCTATTCATTTCATATAAACCAACATCAAAAGCCACTTTCAGAAATTTAAAACAACAATACAACTATGTCAGATGCTTTTCATAAACACAACAGAAATGAAATGATATAAAATAATTAATTGAAAACATTCAAGTGCTCAAGGTTTGAATCAAAAAGGGAAATGGTTGGAAACACCTACCTCGGTTAACCCATGTCCAAAACGCACGCTCTTCCAGCAGTAACCATATTCACATGTCACACAGTCGTGCACACGTGTCTTTGATGTGCATATATACATATATATATATATATATGTATATACATATATACACCATACACCTATATACCATAGGTATACATATCCTGCAATGAAAATAACGAGACATTGCTAAATTAATAATTCAGGTAAAGCCGACACTGGACTAGATAAAGACCGCAAGGGTCCGCAACTCAATTTCACATTTAAATTAGCATAAGAATATATAACAATGTATAAATATATCCTTACCCAAATACCGGTGATAAACGTAGTCGCGCTCACCCGCGGTTGTCGGAGCGTGATCCAACGGTCCGGACAAGCTGCTCGCACAACCTTGAACATATAAACATGTCACCGCATTAAACCCAAATTGCAAAAACGATACTCAATGCAACCAAAGGAAAATCTCACCTCTATGATCCTACCACATCGAGAAACCAATTTGGGTAAATAACTCGCGGTAGGCATAATCGGAAGGAAGGGCGGTTTCACGCTGCTAGGTCTGTTCAAGAAGCCACTACACACTGAAGGGGAGAAACCGCAGGGCCTGTGCGCTGCTCGGGGTCGCACTGCAGGGAAGGGATAGCAGGTCGCGGTGTGCCTCATCAGGAGGGAGGTATGGATGCTACACCATAGAGGGAGGAGAGGCTCGTGCCTTTTGTCTGGATCGCGCTGCCTGGGTTACGCAGCAGGGAGGGGAAACCAGAGGAGGGTCCGGCCATGGGGGGGAGAGGGAGGAGCACCGGCAGCCGGAGAATAGACAGCGGCGGTTCGCCGGACCAAATTCGTATGGGGGGGGGGGGGTCGACGGTGGTCTGGTGGAGGTGGACGGCGAGGTGGCGGCGAGAGGGCCGGCGAGGTGGAGGCGGTCGGTGGATGGAGGAGCGCCGGGATGTGGCCGGCATAGGGCTGCAGCGTGCAGGAAGGGGGGAGGCCGTTGCGCGGCCAGAAAGAGGGGGAGGACACCAAACAGGAAGGGTGGAAATAGGGTTAGGTTTATTTTTTTTTATTTTTTTCCTTATAATAATAATAATAATAATAATTCGAAAAATAATAATAATAATAAATTAATAACCTTAATAATAATAATAATAATAATAATGATAATAATAATAATAATACTTAGTTAATTATAATAAAAATTATTATTATTATAATCAAAACATTTATAATAATAAAACCATTTAAAAAAAATTAAACACATATCTATATATATATACATATATAGACACATATACCTATATATAAACATATACAAACATATATATATATACATATTAACATATATACACATATATGTTTATTTATTTATCTGCTCAACCAACTAATTTAATAACGCTAAAACTGGATAACTGTGTGGTATTCGCGCACCGTACGGTACCCAAGCAGACTTCAAGTGGGATGCACATACCCAAGCGAAAATCACATGCCCAAGCGGGTTGCATGTCTTAAACGCATAGTGTTTGCGCACTATCACAAACCATAAACTCATCCCAACGTTAAAAATTTAAATCGGGACTCACCCGCACTTACGCAAAAAACACACGACGCCAAGAGAAATAAAATAAATAAAATGACTAAAAAAAGGGTGTGACAATTCTCCCCCACCACAAACACTTTCTTCCCCCAGAAATTCTCCAAGCCAACAGTTAGCATAACTCGAGTCTGTGCCCAGAAAAAAACTAGAAGAAACTGAGAGGCTCGGGGTGACCATTACCAACACAAGTCACACCTGACCAACTTGAGTACAATCATTGTCTGAGGTTGAGGGGAGAACACGGGAGGGTTCTCCCCACCACAAAAATTTACTAACACAGGGACCTTGAAACTCGAACACACCACCCCAGGGGGAGAAACGTGGGAACTCCCCAAACTGAACTCATCCCAACTTCTCAATGAAAACGAAACAACTCCACCACTATAATTAAAACTATTCTGGGGAAAACTGGCACACTGAGACACCGGGGAGGAAGAATTCCCTACAAAACTCAAATGCAATAAATGAAAAGCCACGGAGAGGCATCCGGCCTAATAAAGATCCCAGAAACGACACCTATTAATTCTGTAGAACCAAATATCCCCCTAACGTACGTAGTTGAGACCATCCCCATGATCAAAACGGGTTCTTTTAGTCACGAACTCGACGCCTTTCAAAGAATATGAACGATTTAGAAACTACACCAAGAGCAAATGAGGACACTTGGATTGCAGTAGAACAAGCTCATCGTGCAACCACAATAAGGATGAGCTTAAAACGATGACAAGAATTGAACAAGAAAACTTCGGATATTTCCCTTCAAAAGGCTGAAAACATGGACCGGACCAAGGTTCCATGCACTCTCGTCAATTCCTGACTGTGTGCGAGCTTCACCCCGATACCTGTGGTTGGGGCTCTGATGGCTGATGCATCTCCTACCTCACATTTAGCTATTTGCATCCTCCAATCCCCAACTTTTTCTCCTCAATGATTCAAATGTCCATGACGGTGGCACGTTTTCAAAGGGATGCAAGATGATAGCTTAGAATGACCAAAGAGGCTACACTAGTGGCACAAAAAAGAATAGTTAGACAACCTGGAAGTCGGCATCGATGAAGATATTGTCTCAGTGACAGGTTCCTCCAGCATGCACTCCTTGCCAGATGGGGAACCCTCAGTAGAGACAATTACCATCAAACACACCCCAAACTTCAACGATGGTGAGACATTTCACTGTTACTAGTCCAAAACTGGACCCTCAAATAAACCTAAGATGGTACAAACCCTTACAACCCTGGGAGTTCCCAACATCCTGAAGATCCACTCTAATTCCACAACCACACAACTGTCCCTCACAGACTTTGATTACTTTGATCGATAGGCAACATGCAAAAAGAACTGAAAACTGGGCATGACTCATTAGCAAACTTAGTGACATTTCTGGGTGGCATAATCAGAACAACACGAAAAAACACAACTGAAAACGACATCTAGCAAATGCTCAATCAAAGAAACAGCCCGATCTAATGGAAACAAACTCATAAGCTAAACATATACAAACATAAGTAAAAATTTCTTTTCCAAAAACCTTCATTTCTTTTAAATTTTAAAACTCGCCCATGGCCCCTTATGGACTATCACATGTGCGTTCACCCAATCCTGGCTACATCACTCACGGACAAGTGCTCCCACACACTCTCTGCACATATCGATGCACATGTGATCCTCCATAAAGAATACCAAGGTTCGAACACTTCTTTCCCTTATCAAATCCAAACAAGCAATAAAATTTTCTAAATCGAAACACTCCCACTTTAAAAATTCAATTTACCAATTTAAAAACTATTTAAAAGAAACAATTTTCCAATTTAAAATCACTTTCATTTTTAACACAAGCTCACATAAACTGAGATCAAAACAAAACACAGTCAACAACAAACCACCGGAATGAGGAACTAGTGAATATGCCTAACTCGGCGACATGGTGGTGAGCCATATCCCAAGTAAGGTATATCACTAAAATGACCTTGAACTGGACACTTGGACTCCACATGGGTCACCACCCCATGTGAGGCCACAACATGAACCAGTTTTCCTTCATTATCACCCCTCAAACCATAACAATCAAAGGCAAAAGACTCAAAACCCAGACTACCCCTGGTAACTCAGGTCTCGTCACGGGTGGTGGTGATCAAGAACCAACCCTAAACCTACCTCCTGAGTCCCGAAAAATCCTAATCTCCTTCTACCAGACATCCCAAATATCAAGAACCTTCCTTTGATACCATTTTGTCACGAACCAGCCCGGGGTGAACCTGAACCGGTCACTCGAGCCGGCTCGCGGCAAGTCCCGAGGGGCATTCCTGATCCCCCCGGGATGGCAACTAGTGTCGGGCATCAAAGTTAAAACATTGGGAACAATTTGGCCCAAAAAAGGTAAATAGGTAAATAAGAATAAACAAAACAAAAGCACTAAACTCTAGCAGCGGAAAGAAATAAAACCAAATAGCAGACGTACCTCTATGTGACCATTCGGTCACCTCCCAACCAAGGCCAACATTGCTCCCAAAATGAGCAACTCGGCCAAGAAAACTTGAACGAGGGAAACCTGCGACTAAAATGATAAAAAAAGGCATGAGCATTAAAAATTCTCAGTAGGGATGCCAAAGTAAACTACAGAATCCAACGAATACCACTTTCCAGAAATAATCCCAAAAACACTAGTTTTCACATACAAAGATAGAAAATAGGGTTTTCGTATTTTAAAGGAAAAAGGATCCTAATTTTCCATTTCAAAAACCAACACACGCCACAACCCATTTTCCCCAAAACAATGCATTTCTTGAAAACTGAATTTCAAATTCATGTGTATCACATTTGTGAAAAAGAAGAACAGGTAATAAGAAAATACTGGAAACCAAGTGCAAGTAAAAGTAAACAAGAAGATATAAGCAATAACCATGGGTGGTCCTAAACATCCCTAGAAAACCCCTGGATGTTCTCGGTTTCATACTACCTGCCGGCGTGGTACTCCATAGTCAATAACAAACTAGTTGCCCTAATAGCCAACTAGTGGCACATCCCTCCTAGCCTGTCCATGACTCCAAGGGGGTACTAACCCGTCTAATCAGGGCTAGCAAGCAACTGTCACTCGATAATCTATAAGACGCACAGGAACCCATGGTGATTTCGATAATACTGTGTAAGTAGGAGGCCCTCGCACGCGTGACTCATCTCACCGCACTTGCCAACCCCTTACACGGACGCCACCACACGAAAACCCTCAAAGGGAAGTCCCCCTATAGAGATTCCCACAAATATGTATATATGAACTTCTTTCACATCCAACAAGGTTCCAATCAGGCCTTCACAGTATGTGCAGTTTCAAAACATTTCATAAATGAGTTAAGTTGCCAATCGGGCACACACACTTTTCCCAAAAGTCAGTACAAACACCCCATTCAAAACCCAATACCAAATGGGCCTTCAAACCGAACAACCATTCAACTCACACCAAAGGCCAACTGGGCCAACTTCTTTTCATCCCTCTTTGAAATACCAAACCATTTCATAAAAAACCTATCTTTAAGAAAATATAGTTTTTATGTGTCATTTTCATTTGGAGGCACATCCATGTGAGCACCTAGTGCTCCCATGGATGTGCCAACATCCAACAGCACATCTAGTTTTTTGAAGAATCACCTTAGAAACCATTTTCATAAAACACTTAGCATTGAAACCAAACCCAATTATTTCACAACACTTTATAAAAGAAAACTGCATCTTTCAAACCAACCACCCTTTCCAAAACTTTTCTAAAACAACCAATTGGTTCATCATTTTTTCAAACAAACACACCAAACCAAATCTTACATTTCTGAAACAAAATCACTATCAATTAAAACCAAACACATCACAAGGAACTCAATTTAACTTTACCAAGAACCTATTCATTTTATATAAACCAACATCAAAAGCCACTTTCAGAAATTTAAAACAACAATACAACTATGCCAGATGCTTTTCACAAACACAATAGAAATGAAACAATATAAAATAATTAATTGAAAACATTCAAGTTCTCAAGGTTTTAATCAAAAAGGGAAATGGTTGGAAACACCTACCTTGGTTAACCCATGTCCAAAATGCACGCTCTTCCAGCGGTAACCATCTTCACATGTCACACAGTCGTGCACACATGTCTTTGATGTGCATATATACATATATTTATATATATATATATATATATATGTGTGTGTGTGTGTATACATATATACACCATACATCTATATACCATAGGTATACATATCCTGCAATGCAAATAGTGAGACATTGCAAAATTAATAATTCAGGTAAAGCTGACTCTGGACCCGATAAAGACCTCAAGGGTCCGCAACTCAATTTCACATTTAAATTAGCGTAAGAATATATAACAATTTATAAATATATCCTTACCCAAATATCGGCGATAAACGTAGTCGCACTCACCCGTGGTTGTCGGAGCATGATCCAACGGTCCTGACAAGCTACTCGCACAACCTTGAACATATAAACATGTCACTGCATTAAACCCAAATCACAAAAACAATACTCAACGCAACCAAAGGAAAATATCACCTCTATGATCCTACCACATAGAGGAACCAATTTGGATAAAGAACTCACGGTAGGCATAATCAGAAGGAAGGGGGGTTTCACGCTGCTAGGGTTGTCCAAGAAGCCACTACACACTGAAGGGGAGAAACCGTAGGGCCTGTGCGCTGCTCGGGGTCACACTGCAGGGAAGGGATAGCAGGTCGCAGTGTGCCTCATCCGGAGGGAGGTATGGATGCTACGTCATAGAGGGTGGAGAGGCTCGCGCCTTCTGTCTGGATCGTGCTGCCTGGGTTGCGCAGCAGGGAGGGGAAACCAGAGGAGGGTCCGACCATGGGGGGAGAGGGAGGAGCACCGACGGCCAGCGAATGGATGGCGGCGGTTCGCCGGACCAGATCTGGATGGGAGGGGGCGGCACCGGCGCTGTCAGGTGAGGGAGTAGGGGGCGGGCCGACAGTGGGCTGGCGGAGGTGGATGGAGAGGCGGCGGTGAGAGGGTCGGCGAGGCGGAGGCGGTCGGTGGCCGGAGCGCCAGGATGTGGTCGGCGCAGGGCTGCAGCGCACAGGAGGGGGGGAGGCCACTACGCGGCCAGAAGGAGGGGGAGGGTGCCGAACAGGAAGGGGGGGAAATAGGGTTAGGTTTATTTTTTTTATTTTTTTTCCTTATAATAATAATTATAATTATAATTATAATTATAATAATAATAATTTGAAAAACAATAATAATAATAATAAATTAATAACCTTAATAATAATAAAAATAATATTAATAATAATAATAATGAAAATAATAATTATTAGTTAATTATAATAATTATTATTATTATTATAATCAAAACATTTATATTAATAAAACCATTTAAAAAAAATTAAACACATATTTATATATATATAGACATATATAGACACATATACCTATATATAAACATATAAAAACATATATATATATATATATACACGTATAAACTTATATACACATATATGTTTATTTATTTATCCACTCAACCAACTAATTTAATAACGCTAAAACTGGATGATCGTGCGGTATTTGCACACCGTACGGTACCCAAGCAGACTGCAAGCGGGTTGCACGTACCCAAGAGGAAATCATGTACCCAAGCAGGCTATGCGTCTTAAACGCATAGTGTTTGCGCACTATCCCAAACCATAAACTCATCACAACATTAAAATTTTAAACCGGGACTCACCCGCACTTACGCAAAAGTCACCCGACGCCAAGAGAAATAAAATAAATAAAATGACTAAAAAAACAGGTGTGATAGAAACAGTATCCATTATTCCTTAAAGGATGAAAACTAATGATATGCAAGAGTTCAGGAGGTAGCTATAGGATTTAGAGGCAAAGAGGTTTATTTAAACCAATACTTCTCCATGGGGTTCGTGAGTCCTTTTTATTAAAAAGGTAGATGGTACCCTAAGTTTATGTCTAGATTATAAAAAATTAAACCAACTGATGGTTAAGAACTGATATCTTGTATCGTGGATAGATGATCTCTTCGACCAGATATGAGGATCCCTGGTGTTCTTGAAGATTGACTTTATATCGGGTTACCATCAGGTGCATGTTTGACCATCAAACATACCTTTAACAACTTTTCATAGAAGGTATAGTTTATATGAGTATTTGGTTATGTTGTTCGGTCTCACGAAGACACCAAAAGTGTTCATGGAACTAATGAACTGAATTTTCCATCCTTATTTGGATTCATTTTTCATGGTATTCATGGATGGTATCTTGGTGTATTCTCATACTCAACACAACCATGAAAAACATATTAAGATCATATTGGATAAAATGAGAGAGCACCAGTTATATGCTAAGCTCACAAAGTGCCACTTCTAGATGGATCAAAATCACTTCCTAGTTCATATTATCTTAGATACAAGAGTATTGGTTGACCCAGAGAAGACGAGAGTTGTAGTTTCCTAGGATCATCCCAAGAACATCTTCTGGATGGATCAAATTCACTTCCTAAGTGATACTTGGACTCCCTAGCAGACTACCAAGGATGGACTCAGGGGGGATTATCATAGTATGCCTGAGTGATACTTGGAATCCTTATGGATTATCGAGGATGGACTCAGATGAATGATTCTATATACTCCAGGAGTGAGACTTGGGATCCCTTAGTGGATTTCCAATGACAAACTCAAATGACGATGATGTTATACTACACCTAGAGCGATACTTGGGTTCTGATGAGGATCACCATGGATGGTCTTGTATGGTGTTTAGTTCATGTTATTCCTAGAGTGATACCTGGATTTCAAATAAGGAATTCCAAGGATGAGATCTGGTTATTAATTTATTAATTAATTAAATGATTTATATGACGCATCTACCAAGATGAAGCACATGCTTGGATTCAGTCAGATTATTATACCTTATTTATAACCTAGTTAGGAAGCTATTGATCATATACCATTAAGGGGGATGCTGGGCTATGCGCTAGGTCTTGAGACTTAATTATAAACTGATACAAGACTTACTGTTGTTCACAGACTTTCCAGCTAAGGCTATAGCAGGTAGCATAGGATGGGTGTCCATGTGAAATTGTACCTTTATGGGTTGATTACTTCCATAACTTCTTTTAAATATCCTATTACTACTTGCACACTGTTATTATTATATATTCACTGACTGGATGACATTAAACACTGTTGATGGTGGATTACTTAGATTTTTTCTCACACCCTACTTGGGATGCCTTTGGTACCCGAGAAGATTTTATGACTATAGGTATGGATAAGGGAAAGTTTCCTGCTATAGGTTTTTGATTGCTTCATAGAAGCAGGGAAGCACAGGATCGAGCTGAGACTCGTAATTCTAGTTGGGATAGTTTTTGGTCTTTTTGTTATTTTGTTACATGTAATGTATTGTTGTATGTATATATATTTGGATGCTTTATAGACACATGAAATATATCATCATCGTTTTATATATTACATTAGTTTCTTGAGTTTATATATATATATATATTGATATGTTGTTTCTGCCACGGTGATTTACTAGTCAGTGTCTGCTTATTTGTTCCAGTCACCCGGATGTTTATCTATTGTTGTATGATTTATACCACTGTGTTATACTCTGATAAGAGGGAATAGTCTCCCCATAGACACATCCTAGTCCATCACTACTAGTTAGCAGCCTCTGACGTTTGGGTAGATGCGCTTGAGGCCACGTGGCCTATCGGGCTTGGGGAACCATTCAATGGCATCCGGGCCTAGGACGTTACAGAAGGATTCTCTATTGTTCTTCTAATTATTGAGAGGGTGAGAAAAGGAGAAATATAGAGAGAAATTCATTATGCATAATGATTATCAATTATCAATTAACCCATATACTTTAGACACAACAATCTATTTATAGAGATAAAGTTTGGGTTTAAAATAATATTTAATTACACAACAAACCTTAAATAATATAATGAACCCTATCTAACCTCATGTCATAAAATAATAACATTATTATTATTTTATGGTGTGTGCTATATGATGCAATGATAAATATTATTTTACCGATCTGTAAATTAATATATATCACCAAGCACGATCATAGTCCGTTCATCCTCTTCGGCATTTATTGAATAACCAGATAAATATTTATTAAATATTTATTCCTAAATAAATATTATATTCATAGTACGATGAATAAATATTTATTAAATATTCAATAAAAAATATTCTATTCACGATCTGACAAATAAAAATGTATTAATTATTCATGTAATTAAATAAACTATTTATCAATGAATAAATAATTATTTATTACCTTTTAAATATTTTCAATTAATAAATACTAAATAAAATTATTCCTCGGTCTTGGGAATAATATTTATTAAAATAATTAAATTTATTCTAGTAATTAAATACAAATAAAATTTAATTAAGATCAATAAAAATACTTAGTGTGTGACCCTTTAGGATTCTTTCTCATTGGTATTGGGAAAAATTGTCTCAAGTTCAAGATCATTTTCTAGAAATGATTCAATGCACTTAATAGAAAAAAGTTAAGGTCACAACATCAACAACCACACATGAATGCTTACTATGTAATAAATCCTTTTATCGCAATATATAATCAAGAAAATCGTACACTCATGCCACTAACATATGTGTTTGATACGTCTTTCTTTAAATATCTGAAATAAACTCTTTGTTACACAATGACTATGGAATTTAATGCAACATTTCCATTTCAATTAAAGGGACAAGATATAAACTCCCATTAATCTAAAAGGGACAAATCCTTCCTCAACTTATTAATTAATAAGATGTCATTCAGACGAACTCAACATACCCTACTTCCCATGAACATATAGTGTAACGGTTTTGACCAATACATCAAAGTATTCGAGTATTGAAAAACATTATTAATAATATTAAAGTTTAAGGACTATTTCATACGCTTGCAGATATGAATATATGATGACACATAAACATGAAAAATTCCTACTGACAGATCTATTATCATAATCTTCCATTTTAGATATTATCAAGTGAAGAATTTATGAGAAGTATCATCTCCTTATGAGTACTTGCACATGAAATTCAACATCCTACTGGCTTTGTGAATGATTTTTGTGGTGGTTCATCTTGACCTATGGTCTTCGTTCAAGGACCTATGCAACCATACCTTCTTCAAGGGGTTGTTCTAGATGAGGTTCAAAGCAGGAAGTTTTCATCAGACCATTGTTATCTGAATTTGAACGTTTGAGAGGGTATAACTTTTTACATTGATACCAGGATCGTGCAACTCTGCATGGGACAGCTAGTCGGGTAGTGATGAGAAGGTGGAAGCTGGACGTAACATTTTTGATGCTGGGGAAGAGCTTTTATTTGGTGTCTTAATCTGGTTGTTGATGGCTTTTAGACTATTGGGGCACAATTTATGTCTTTAAGTCCTTAATGTCATGTTGGGTCCCCCCTCACCCCTTAAAAGGGGGTTATCTTAATAAAAAATTTAATTTTTAGTCAATGGTTCTATAGGACCATTTTGTATGTAGTATGTGATGTTCAATGTTTATTTTAATCAACATGCATAACACACTACTACAAAACGAACCTTTAATAGCATTGGCCTTTATCAGCGCCAGTAAAAAGCACTGATAAAGGGTAACCTTTATCAATGCTTTTCTGTAGCACTGATAAAAAGTACCATTTATCAGTGCTTTATTTTTAGTGTTGATAAAGGTCCCGAATAATTAACAATTTAATTAATTAATTAATTATTAATAAAAATGAATAAATTTAATATATATATATATATATTATAAATATTAATAAATAGTATATATTAAGCATATAAATATGTAAAATAAATAAAATTAAATAATTAAACAAATAAAAATAAAAAATGATTAAATTAAGAAAAATATCAAACATTTTATTAATTAAATAATTATTGATCAAAATGAATAAATTTGATATACATACATATATATATATATGTTATAAATATTAATAAATAGTATATATTAAATATAGATATATAAAATGAATAAATTGTAATAATTGAACAAAAAAATAAAAATGAATAAATTGTAATAATTAAAAAAATTAAATATGAATAAATTGAAAAATTATCAAAAAAAATTATTAATGAAACAAATATTAATAAAAAATTAATAATTTTAATATATATATATATATATTAATTATAAATAGTAATAAATGATATATATTCAATATAAATATTGAAATTGAATAAAATGTAACAATAAAAAACATTTATATTAATGTCTTATTCATTTTTAATGGTTTTTATACAAAGTTATACATTAATACATTTAATATAAATATATATTCATACATATATTTCTATATATATATATAAATGTATATAATATTTTCTAAAATATGATTTATATAATAAAAAAATATTTATGCTTACATTAAATATTATATTTAGTGAAAAATGGATCATAATTAAAAATTAATATTAATTAAAAATACTAACTATAATTGCATCGAGTAATGGACATAATTGAATGTTGTTTGGTTTTTCAATTTAACATATATAAAATGTTATTTACATTGATTTGACATACATTTAGGTAATTAATGCATTTTTATATACAACACATACATAAATATTTGCGTAATGAAATCTTATATAGAAATACATACACCTAATATTTATGTAATTTATTAAAAATATAGTATTCATTTCATAATTTCATTATAACATGATACATTTAATATATTATGTTTTAATTGGTAAATATTATTTATTTATTTTTAATATTATTACATTTAGGTATTATTTATTCATTTTTAATATTTTTTACTTTTTTTGAATGTAATCATTTTCTATTATTTATTTATATATATTTGCTATTTTTTAGTATTTTCAATATGTATTCATCTTTACTTCAATATATATAAGGCCCCAGCCTTAAACCTTACTTAATCTTGAGTTATTACAAGATTACACATTGAGGATCTTTTCAGGTTTAGAGTTTTAGAGAATTAGGTCATGAAACTTGCATTACATTCCACATTTAAACAAAGTGGTTACATAAAAGACAATATTCATTCTTCCCATCATCGAAAACCTATTTAAAATAAAACACGGATTCTTTCTTGACACATCCTTGACACTATCATCACATCATGTACCTTTCCCTTGACCTGTGAAAAACATTTCAAAAACTTGGGATGAGCATAAAAATCTCAGTAAGGGTTATAAAAATATTGAAAGGAAACATGAGTTCATATATACATAAGAATGAAATCATACTTTACCCATAAAACTTAGGCACTTTAACATACCTCATAAAATCATGAATAAATCATATAAATCATAAGACATAAAGGTAACTTGAGGCATTCATAACATTCTTACGTAGGGAGTAACCCTCTTGGTTACATTTGGAATACCCATCACAGTATATTCCCTAAATCTCTTCGGAGAAACCTTAATGTTTCACTCCTTCGCGTTACCCAATGCATTGGAGAGCTATATCGGGCTCACCCGCCCTTAGTTTATCACGGAACCACCCGTTCTTCATAACAATGCCCAAGAACCATAACATAATTGTATCACATAAACATGAATAAAGGAAACATGACATTTCCACATTTCAATCACAATATAACATTTTAGGATATTGAAATAATGAATCCATTCAAAAAGAAACCATTTCCAAAAACCATTTAAAACATTTAATAAAGAGATTTTTGAATCAAAGTGTCCCATACCACCTTGAAGCTTTTAAAACTTTAAACCATTAATATCCATATAAATAAATCCTTAAAACCATTTTGAAAACATGGATATTAATAAGAACAAATAATTAAAACATTTAAAACGATATTTTGGTTAAAGGGGTTTTACCAAAATTAGAGACACTTGAATACAATAATCGAGGAATAACATTTAGTCAGAACTTTATAATATCATGAGAATAAAAGTATTCATGATATAATACTCCAAAGGACAGTATATACACCATATAAGAGTGAATTGGTGCATAACAACAATGAACCCTCAATAGAAATGTCAAATGTGATGAAATCCCTTATAAAGAAGGTATCCTTAAATTAAGGACAACTCAATCTCAAAATATGTGTGACAAATATAAATACACCCAATATAAGTGGATATTAAGTGTAAAACAATAAAATGTCATTCACACATATTCAATGGATGACATATTCAACGACTACATGTTGAACCCAAAGAAAATCAAAATTGGGTTAAAAAGTTCCCTTGACAGCCTAACGACATCACATCAAAATGAGTTGATGAGAGATAAAAAGTGTATCTCATCACTTGGACATAAAATTTACATCAATAAGGATATATTAGAACATATCCCAACATAACAATATGTAAATTAAAAGACCCAACAAAAGAAGTCTTTTAAAAAAAAGAGGAGGGTGAAAGGTTCCCTTGCCGACTTTGGTATCTTTCAAACATACACCCCATGAAAGAAGGACAATAGATCATTGATGTAAATACTCATAAATGAAAGTATATTAAACAAAGAGTAGAATTATGTGCAGTACATACACCACTCAATGGAATTTGTGGCAAATGTAGCATAAATCTCACGGGAATAAAAGTGAGATGAAAAATCCCTTACGAAAATTCGGCAGCCTAACGGCGCCACTCAAAACTTCCAAAATGGATTGATGAGAGGAAATAGGGTCTCTCATAATATGAACATAATAATTACAGTAGGAGTAATATAAAAGAACATCCCAATCATAATAAATATGAGCTTAAAAGGAATGACATAAAAGAGTGTACTTAAAAAGAAAGAGAGGTGTAGGATCCCTTACCTCGGGTCCGACTTGACTCGATCATTCTTTAATCTCCTGAATAATAAACTTGAGTTAATTTATAATTCCTTAAGAACCTTTTTCAAGTTCATTATTACTTTTATACCACTTATTACCATGTCATAAACATTATGTAATCATTTAAGTTAATAATATTTGTTTTGCCGATATTTGGTTCTTAAGTCGAAAGTGGACTTCTTACAATTACATGTTGTTCGTGTGGCCAAATGTTTATTATATCCAGAATTGTATTCATGATGTAGATATAATATATGTCATATATATCCAGTACATGCATGCATTTATAACATTACATAATCATTTAGAGGTAAGAAATGAAATGCACCGTTCATGGAGACGGTAAGCCGTACGTACGCATGAACGCTACTTCCATTTCTATTTCGTATTTTATAGAATGGAATAATAATGATATAAAGGTATATTATAATTCCAGTATAATATCATATATAATATCATATTTTCATCCTTTATACATCCCACATATGGTATTTAACGAATCAAATCACTTTGAGGGGGCGGTAGTCCGCACTTCCTTAAATGAAGATATCGCGTATACCCATAATGGAAGCCATAAAGGTAAGACAAAAATGAAAAATACAGAAGCATAAGGAAAACATAAACATATTATATATCATATATAATAATAGTAACATCATAATGGCCACCTTTGAAGGTGTTAAATGAGTATTGAACAATCATCGTTTCGGGAGGCAGAATTTCACCATCCACGAAAACCGTATGTTCTTTAACCATTTGATGTAGTTGTGTGAGAGTGTAGCTCGAATAAATCTTATAACAACATCCTAGTATATTGAAGATACTGGTGTTGTTACAAAAGAAATAAATAAAAAGAGCTTAGGGGGTTGGAGAAGCAAAATAAAACAAATGAACATGAGAGAATGAATTACCTTTAAAAGTGTAACTCCTTTTGATTTGAGCCTAAAGGCTTCCTTTGAAAGGATTCTGCCCAAAGGGAATCCTCTAGGATGAGGAGAGGGATGTGGAGAGAGTAAATGGGCAGGGTTTGGCCGAGCCAAAGGCTTGATGAGTGTGTGAAAAGAGGTAGAGGTGGGGGCCTTTTATAAGAGGAGAGGAGGGGCACTTTTGGAAAGTAAAGAAATATTACTTTATTTGAAAATGTGTTTCGGTTTCAAAAGGTCCCACATTGATATAATTCGTGGATAAGGTTATAAGGGTTCGAAATCCACCCATCCAATAAGTTTTGGACATGTGTAGTTCATAGATATTACATTATATTTCCATTTTATTTTAATCGTTAAATAATGATGTCATCACTGCATCATAATGATGCCATAAATAATTTAATTTATTTAATGTCTCAAAATTATAAAAAAAAATACTATGATGTAGTAAATCTTTTTATATTTATAATTATTATTTATAATCAAAAATATGACTTGTATAACCCTACTTAAAAATTGTTTTAGTAAAACATATCATGTTTGTGTCAATTTTACTTTTCCTTTAAATAAAAATATATTATTGTCATTTTCCAACTAAAGTGGCTCCATGGGGTCCCCAAGTTGGCCCATGGCTTGTCTTGGTCGGCCATGACTCACCCAATAGGTTTAGGACAAGTGTCATGGTGTTTTAACATTCTTATAATATCATTTTTACCTTAAACTACACTAATTACCACTAATCGCGATTAAAAACTTAATAAGTTACTATTCACCAAAAAATTATTTTTATCCCATTGAACCACATTTTACTTCTTAATGACAACCATGTATGTCGGATTTTCAAAATTCAATACACATTAGTGGTAAACTTTCATTTAACTGAAAAATCAGTTTGCTTGATTACAACTTAGTGGTTTCACTATTCATCAAAAATTGAAGTTTTTCAGAAAAATACCAAAACTTCACCCTAAGCTATATTTGATATTCCGAATTCAAAAATGAAGTCCATTTTACAAAATTCAAAACATATAATTCAAATTAATTAATTTAATAATTAATTCCCGCTGTCATGACAAATAGCGTGTTTTTATGAAACAATAAGTATCAAAAGATTGACACTAGTTTAAGTCCGATTTCAAAGTGAAATAAATTCCAACAACCACTATTGGATTTAATGGTAAAAATATTTTCTAATTTCACTTTAAAAACAATTCAAATTATAATCTAATCATATAAATAAATTAGATTAAAAAGAGGTTTTGAATTAAAACACAACATTTTACACTATTCATAAAAAAATGAACTTTATCGGAAAAATACCAAAAAATTACACAAAGTAAAATTTGATGTCCCGATTCTTAATAAGAGTTTTATTTGGTCCAAAAGAATGTATAAGAGTGATCAAAACTATATTTAATGACGGTTCGCCATCAAAAGGCGATAAGTGAACCTTTAGTGAAAACTAGGGCATATACGCCTAAAATTGAATTCTTTCCGTATTTTAATCCTCTATCCTTTATTGGATAAATGTAAAAATATTTAAGAACATATATAATCATATTTTAGTTATTTCTATCCATTCCCGCCATTACAACGGCTACATGTTAACTACCATTTAAAATAATATCATTTTATTATTAGAGTGCAACGTAAGATTCCCAAGAAACTCGTTGTTGCGTGTTGGGTACGTCATCGAGCATAGCGTCCCCTTTAAAGTCATATTAATATTTTATTCAAAAATATGGATAAATATGAAAATTTCATATTCCTTATTTACCTGGGGTGTTACAATATATATCCATATGTTTTTAATAATTTATATTTAATTAATAAAATTTATCCTTTTTTCAATATTTTTAATGTGCACTCATTTTTAATTATTCAATTTCACTCTTTTTTAAGATGCATGCATTTAAGATTATATATTCAATAATAATGTTAAAAATATATATGTGAATAAATATTTTTAAATAAATATATTTATAATTATAAATAAATATTACTTTTAAAAAAATTATTTATATAATTATAAATAAATAATTATAAACTTATAATAAATTTATATAAATAAATAATATATTTACTATATTTATATTTATATTTATAGTTATAGTTATTTATTAAATAAATATATATATAATTATATAATTATATAAATATTTTTTAAAAATTATTTATATATTTATAAATAAATAATTATATATTTAAATAATTATAAAATTGTAATAAAAATATTTAAATAATTAATATATTTACTATATTTATATTTATATTTATATTTATTTATTAAATATATATATATATAATTATATAAATATATATAATGATATACATATAATTATAAATAAATAATTATAAATATATTTAAAAAGATGGAGCTTTATCAGCGCTAAAAAAGTACCGATAAAATGTATCTTTATAAGTGCTAAAAAATGCCGATAAATATATCTTTTTCATCGCTTATTAATTTATTACCGATAAAAAATATCTATATTAGAACTTTTTAGAAGCGTTGATAAATGTCTTCTTGATATATTTAAAAGAACCCTAACCGCGGCTGATTTAGTCGCGATTCTCAAGCTCTCATGGAACTCCCCTACTATCGACACTTCTCTTCTAGGTTCTCTCTGACGAATCAAGGCTAGAATCCAAGGTATGCTATTTTCTCCTCCTCACCTTTCATTGATTTCTTGTTTGAGCTCCGCAGTTTGCGTAATTACGGTGTTCTCAATCACGACAAACCCTAGTTCTCTTCTCCCATAACTTTAGGTGTGATTTGCCTCTCTCATTCTTCCTCATTATTGTTGTTCTTATTTCCACCTTCACTCATGTCACTTTCCATTGTTAGCACTATCACTATCACCATCACCACTATTATCATCAATTTCCCATTTTTCTTCATCCTCTACAATCACTTCTCCTTGATAGTTCTCCATGGTTTTTATTTATAGTTTTGATTTTTCCACACATCCAATCATTGTTTTATTCGATAAATTTTTTTTTGGGCTTGTGGTTTTCTTATATGATTATTTGATGAATGGGTGTTATAAATCATGTTTATTTTCTTATAAATGGGTTTCTAAGGTATGTTTAGTAGGTTATATCTTTGACTAAATGATTATTTAATGAGTGTCAAGAAAACTAAGGTATGTTTAATTTTCTTGAATGATTATTTAACTGGTGTTATATTTGAGGAATGATTTTTTGATGAATGAGCATCTTTTAAGTTTTCTAATGATTTTTCATGACATTTAAAGTATATATAATTTACTTATTAATCTTTTTACAGCATGTGAGGTATGTTTAATTTACCAAATGAGTGTTTGGATGATTAATTAATATTTTTTTCTTGTATTGTGAATGGGTGTTTTGAAGGTATAACGGATTATGGAGTTTGAATATGGAGTGTTTATAATATATATTTAAATTATTATCCTAGGAAAGTTTTGATTGTGTTGATTGTGTAATTTCAATATAGGGGGAGTTAGTTTATAATTCAGTTTGAATAACACAAGAATAATATAATTGTTTTTTAGAGTTATCCCCCATTTATTTTCTATTCTATAGTTTAATATTTATATACAATTCCTCTGGTAAATTTTCAACTTAACCCTCATCAGGTACTATAACTATTTAATTAAAAAAATCATCACTTCCTTAATGTTACTTTCTATATCATCTCTATTTATAGAGTATACTAATATTGATCATTTTAAAATGATATGATAAGGATAATAATATTGAAATTTATTTTGTCTATAATTAGAAAAAAATAATCAAATAAACTTCATATTTAATCATGTTCATAGTATATATCACTTAGTATTTACTACATGAAGTGACATTTTCATTTTCAATATAATGTATGAAATTGCATGCCTCCTTTTTTATCCTTATTACTATCGATATTGTTTTCATCACTAATATATTATTCCTAATGTTATTTTATAATTTATATTTATTAATATATTTTGAAAATAATAATTACCAAATTATATAATGAAAAGAAATAAAAGTTGAGTTTTATTTACGATCAACCTTTTAAAATCAATGTTAATATTTATTTATTTTTTTTATTTTTTTCTAAATGGATTATAATTGAATAAGTCTAAGGTGAAGCCTTTTTTAAAAAAATTGTCACCTTCATTTTATTTGTGAAATGTTTTTCATTTCTTTGATTTTATTTTTATTTATAAAGGTAAATTTGAATTTAAATTTTCAAAAAATATATATATTTAGTTCTTAAAATTTATTATAGGTGATAATGAATCGTAGTTAGATTAAAACAATATGAATAAGTGATGAATATAAGGAAAGGGTTGATGATTTTTTAGAATTTTCAAAACAGAATGTCCCAAAAAATGACCTGTTTTTTTATCTTTGGTTGAAATGTTTACATACAATAGGGTTAAAAAGTAGAAAAATTAAATATCATTTATTTTTTTATGTTTTTAATACATGTTATAGTCCTTGGATTTGATATGGTGAAATTGGGTATAATTCAAGATCCGTTAATGGTGAAGATTATCATGTTGATAAGTTTGATCAAGTTGAAGAATTTTTTTTCATATTAAAGTAGTTCAAATTGAGAAGACACCAATGATCACACACTTATATAGTGATACTGAAAAACCATTATATCTATTTTGTAGAAAATTTATGGTTTCATCAATGAATTTCTTAATCAAAACTTGGGTAATTTATTGGATAAGGTATTAGGTTGTTTGTTAAATCATATCTCATTCCCTTGAATGATACAAGCTATGAGATTTCAAGGGAAGGATCCCAATATAATTGGAATACAGCAAACTAGGACCAATAGTTTGATTTGATTCCCACTTTTTTAGTTTCACCTAATATGTTTGGATTAGAAACCACATATAGACTAAGAAGTGGTTACCAATCTGGGTAGATCCAATTTTCTAGACCAAACATATGAAAACTAAATTCCTTTATGGATCTTAAAATGGTTTGGATATTATAGAATTTATAAGAATGAAATTATATAAATGAAAGAATGTAAACAATTAAATAACACAAGTCAAAACTTTAATTTCATAGAATAAATAATTTAAAACAAGTAAACATGTTTAATATAATTTACATAATAAACCAAGCCTAAATATATAAGATAACTAATCATTGAGTATCGTATATTAGAATATGATGGGTATTATGTGAGGGATAGGCATGGTATGTTAGAATATGATTTACTATAGGCATGTTAGTGATTCATCAAGGGATAGGGTGAGGGTGATGTGACATTTGTGTTGTTATTTGTTCTTCTTTATGGTTTTTCAAAAGTTGGGTTTAATTAATGTATTGTGGAAACCATTGTGTGGTTCTTTCCTAATGTAACCGATTATGTTAAGACTTCCCCATATTTCAAATGCACATACTAAGAAAAATGGCTATGTTATACCCATTTCATTATTTGGATGCAATAAGTACATTTGATGGTTATCCTTGAGGGATAGTCTTGGATGCTAGGGGTATGAGGTTGAATCTCTCGGTATCTATGATGTGGTTATTTCCAGAGGGAGATAAATAATTTTTTCTCCTCTTATGATTCAAATTTTAACCTCTTATTCGTGAAATGATTTGAATATCGAGGAACAACCATGGTATACAATTATGATATGGTTAGTATAATTCACTTGTATGAAATGAAGTAGGTACATTTGATTATCATGGTATCCTAATTAGTAAACAATGACTTGAATTACACGTGTATTTTGAGTGTTACTACTTTTAACATATACTCAAACATATGAATTGTTGTATATTTTAGAGTCCCTGTTAGCATTTACATGTTGATTTTTATACTCACACCCTACACATGAACCTCAGTGGACATAGAGATATTATATTTGAGATACAGGTGAGGGAAAAGGACTAGTAACATAGATTAGAGTTGGTTCAGCTCAATGGGGATGAGTTTATGTTCTCATGGTAGTGTCTGGGACCTTTAACCATTTTGAGGTGAGATTTGAAATTTTAAATTAAGATCTGGTAATTTAAAAAGTTTTAAGTAGAAAACTTTCATGCTCATTAGTTTCATCTCCCAAATATTTATTATTGCATTTTTTTTTCTTGAGACTCATCCTACATATCTTCTAGGTTGTTTGAACTACTTTGAGTAGTATTCATTCAAAATTATCACCAATACCCAGTATGGGATGACTACTGCTCAGATTAGTTCAAGCAACATAGGTGCATGTCCAAAAGAGATGGAGAATGAGTATCAAGAAACAAAATGCAGTGATAATTGCTTGGGAGATGAATCTAATGAGGATGGTAGTTTTCTATATCTTTCACCTCTGGATGAATTCATAATATAACACCCATCACAATGGAGTAATTATTTTCTTAAATTCAATTACCCATTTCCTTAAAAATGGATGCATGCTAATCATTTGACAAAAGAGTATGAAGATAAAGTTAAAGAGTTCATCAAGTTTGCAATAGATCATTCATACAAACCTTCTCAAATCCTTTTTTTTTGTGTTTACATTGTTGTTATTCAAGAAAAATTAAATGTTTGACTAATCATGTAGATAATGTATTCTGTACATGATGATGTTACTAATCCTGAGGAAGAGCTAACTGCTGATGCTGAAATTGTATAATTATTAGGGGATCAACAACATGTTGATGAAAAAAACAATAACGACACAACATCATAGCGTTGAATAAAATTATCATGGAAATAAGTAAGAGTATAAAATTTGAGGTTGGTTGGAATCAATGCGACTAACCTGTTGACCCCAACAAGTCAATGTTCATTAGTTATCTTGGGGTAACAATGAGGATGAATGTACCGATTGATATTGATTCATGGCACCACATCCAGACTATAATGAAGGATAACCTTTGGGAAGATGTAAAGGTAATGTTATGATATACTTTCTCTATTTTACCTAAAAACTATATAATGAAATGTTGATTTAATTTTCATTATTCCTTGCAGAGTTATTTTATTTTAGAATATTTCTATAATAAAGTTGTCTTAATGGTTTCTAGAAAATCCCATAGAGGCTTATGGACTCTTCTTACCAAGTTACATCTTAGTGATGCTTATGGGAAAGTAAACCCTCACCCTCTAGTTAGTTATGCATGCATTATAAGAGGAAAAATGGAATTATTTCATTAGTTGTCTCAATGAGAAATCATTTCAAGTGCCTTGTGGTCGATAATATTTTATTTGAAATTATTTATTTCATCCAATGTGATTTAAAATTTTTAATTTATGAAATAAAAAAAGTGCTGAAAATAAAGAACATGCATAAAAACCAATGTACCTTTATCGCAAATCGAGGATGGGGTATGCTTTACTAGAGAAGAAATTGGTATGTATTTTAAATCAAAAATAAAAGTTTTATGTGATACAAAACAACATATATTCCTTTATTTATATGTAGATTGATGAATCAAAATCTGAATCCACTTCAATATCATGTCAGGTGCTATGGAAGGAGGCTCGCGTAAATAAGAAGGGTAAATTAGTTGATGAAAGCACAAAATCAATCTAGGAAACATGTGTAAGTATGACATAATAGTAATTTCCTATGCTTTGTAATAGAATTACATAAAAATATCTATTTATGTTCATGTTTTTTTATAAAGTTTAGATATAAGAATCAGAAGCAACCATACTAGAAGAAAAACTACTTTCAGTAGCTTTGAAGCGACTGGAATAATATGGTCATGTTAAAGGATTAGGTTTTGGATTGTCTCCTCAAACATATTCTAATAAGATAAAACCACACGAAGATACATATAATATGGTTAAATGATTATAGACACAAATAGATTCACTAAAAGATATTATTTTCTAGTCTCATTTGGAAGACCAATGTATGATAAAGGATCAAAGAAAAGCAGAGGTGGAATAAAGATCAGAACATAAACCAAATGACCCCACTAGTTTTGAGGCTAGTCATTCACCTCAAATTCATACCTTACATGATGTAATTGATTTTTTCATTACACTTTCTCCTAAATGTGAATCAAAAAGCATCTAATAACTTTATATTATTACAATTCTATAGGGTACAGTTGTATGTGACTTCTATCTGTCAACACCCACACACCACCTTGTTGCAAGGGGTATGATGTATAATATCTCGAGAGAAAAACTACACCTGAAAGAACTCCAAAAAGATCATATGAGAGTAGGTATTGAGTTATCTCATGAGATGACTGTTAATTTTCTTATTCTACTTGATGATTCGAATATTACAAGGATCAATGATGCTATTGGAAATTTTGTAGTATGACTGTATAATCTTATAAAGAAACATGAGGTATGTATTTAACAATTTTTTTCATATGAAAAACCTGTAACAGTTGATGAAAAAAGGCCTGAAGTGAGGTATGACATTAAATATAGATAAATTGATGGGGAAACATAAGGTCAGATCAAAGCAATCTAGTGGATCAACCACGAAATCAAAAGGACCTTCCAAGAGTACCTTCTCCCTACTAGTTCTAGAACAACATTTATCATCATTACAACTTTATACATAGACTGCATTTAAAGATGAAAATATATCTTAAATTCCATGTGAAGAAGAAATATATGAAACTTTCATGACAAACATAGTTGGTATTGATATTATAAATGAGATTCTCAAGCATGAATAGCTGGGAGCCTCAGTTGTGAATACATACATAAGGTACATTTTCAAAGTAGGTTTTTCCAAATAATGAGCTAATATTTTAATTAAAGTTAATAACTATTCATATTTTCTACATACATTTATATTACTACTATATAAATGGAAAACCATTGGAAGCATGATTTTGATTCATTAATACCTGTATCATTTCTATGTAAAAATTACTTTGTTGAATGGAGAAATTGAGAAGAAAAAAAGATAAGATATATGATGAGTTTGAGAAAAAAATACCAGATGACAGACTCTTTTTGATACCTAAAATGAAGAGTTAAAACTCTATAATCTAATCACATTTTTTTCATTACTTATTTTTTTTACAGCACCAGATGTTGATTGAAGTCAATATAGATACCCCAAAGATTTATTTTTTTGGATCTAATGCATAGATATCCAAAAAACCGACCACACATGATGTGTATTGTGAATTTTTAATATACTGTAATCAACATTTTATAGATAAACTTTGAATTATATATTTTATTCTGTGTTTTAACAAGAATTTTGTTATGATAGGGCGGTCGCTAAATATAGCCTAACTCAGGGCATGAAGTTGGTGACTAAATAGATAAAGCTTATGGATTTATATAAATGGAAACAAATTAAGGTATATATAGAAATATTTAACTATCAAAACATATTTCAAAAAAATTTACTTATTTTGGATAATGTTTCTGTAGTGTCTGAAGCAAGATAATGACATCAATTATGGATATTATATTTGAAAATTTACGAGAGAGATCATAAGACATCAAAATATCAGCATACCCAAGCACGTAATTTTCAAATTTAATAAAAATTTCATTAAAAATATTTCTTAATAATTTGTTTGTCTATATTTTCTCAATACTACCAAGATTTTCAACAACCATCATACTCAAAAGAAGAAGTAAATTTGTTTAAAGATGAGTGGGCAGCGTACATAATGTGAAAATGTTTGCTGACAACAAATTTAGGTGATTACCTGTTATGTTTTTGATCTAGTATGGGATATGAAACCTTATAAATATATTTGGGGTGTGAATAATTAGTGTTAGAATAATTATATATTATTTTTGATCTGTTTCTCAAGAAGAAGTATAATAGAGTAAATCAATTTGTTTAGGAGTGATGGCCTGTAAAAAATAAAATTGTTGGGAAATGGAAGAGGTGTAGAAAGAGGCAGAGGTAGAGGTAGATGAAAATGAAGAGGTGGTGATAGAGGAAGAGGCGGTGGAAGAGTCGAATTCAAAGACCAAGGTGAAGGAGGAGTCAAAGGTGAAGACTAAGGAAGAGAAGGAGATGAAGAATTGTCCTGTAAATAATAAAATTGTTAGTCAATGTAGTAGAATGGGGATCATACCAAGGTTGTTTTTTAGAACAATTGTTGAAAATTGTTCACAAAACTTTCCACTTAAGATAAGATCCATTGTTAAAGTGTTTCAGATTAATTATTGAAAAAATGTCTTTCACCACTTGTTTAAGTGATTTTGTATAGGAATTTAAGTGGAGGATTTTTTTTCAAAAATAAAACAAAAATCACTTAACTTTTCAAACTAATTATTATAGTTTATAATTTATATTAGAACATTCTATTTAATATCAAATATCACTAAAGTTTGAAAGGGTCCCCACACCAAGAAAAAATTGGAAAAAAAATTAAAAAAAATAGATGTATTTGCTTGCCCATGGATTCTCTACATTGAAAAAAAGGGTCTTAGTAGTGGATCAAATAGTCACTTGAGAGTCATACAACATCAATAAAGTCATTAAAAAGGTATATAAACAAGCTCAAATGTTTGAATAAATATGTGTGTAATCAACCGCTAAAGCCAGAAGGTGTGCGAAAGAACTATTAGAGGAAAACCAACATTGAGAGATTGTGGTCATCGACCAGATCATGAATTTTCATAAAATAAAAATATAGTGGTTCCAATGTGGTGGGTAGTGGAATTATTTTTGCTATTTTATAATCAATTATATGCATGATATAATATAAAAAATCTTGTGGAATCCATACAAGTAACATTCACTATGCATGTGCGCATTCATTATTTAAAATGATCCCTGTTTACAAGATCATTAATAAAAAAATTATGATCATTTTCAATAAAAAATACATGAGAATAGGGATATTTCTATTTTGATGAAAAAATAATGACGATGTTATGTTAAATTTAATCATCACCTAGAATATTGAAAAGGATATATTAATCTATAACACAATCCATGAATACTTAATGGATGCGCTAGATTTTAGTGTCATTTGGATGCTATAAAATGATAGACTGATGTTTAATATTGTAAAAAGGGGTAAAAATTTATAATGGATTTTAGTGTCTTCTAAAAATACATAATGGGTCACACTAAAGTTTTTACCATCAAAGGAGTTAAATGGTTCATCATGGATTTTCTACTCTATATGATGGTGAAAGGGAAAGATATATTTTATTGTGTTCCATAAAAACTCATATATAAATATTTATTTTAGTTCAATCAATGAACACTAATATATTTACACTGATTTTTAATGTTTTCTAGGAATAAATGACTTCATCAACAAGGTTGATTCACTCCTGTACTAATCATGCACTCAACAAGGATGATTCACTCATGATGATATAATTTTCTTTTTATTCTCTAATGAATTAAACATTTTAGGTTATCAAACTACAATATTGTTATATGGCCCAGAGTTTTGAATAAAATGTAGGATAAAAATACATTTTTGAATCAACCGTACCTCAAAGAAATAAACAGTGTACCCGACATGACTCAAATTGTGTGGTTTCAGTTTAAAATTGACGTTTTATTAATTTATTATTTCATATTTATGTTTAATTTATGTTTTTATAGTATTTATAACATAATAATTGTTTTATTATATAGTTGGATTCTTTTGTTCGAGTTGGGGTGGATTTTTCAAATCTTCTTGTGCTCATGATATATTGGACTTAGAGGCTCCAATTGAGGTAACAATAATAATGAAATGGGTTAAGAATGTATACAACCATCATGAAAAGGTGAATTCCTACTACTTATTCAGTTAATTTTATCACCATTTTATCTACTATTTTTAAGTTAATTTCCTTATCATTTTTATCTAATATTTATTAATATTTTAACATATCTTTTGGGAATTCACATTTTTCCTTACATTGTTTGCAATATCCCATAAAATAGAGAACATTTTTCTTTTGGATGAGGTGTTTCAGAAAAAATGGGGTTTCTTCTTCCATCCAAATGAAACATTTCTTTTTTTTTCTGGCTCGATGAAGACAGTTAAAAGAAAAACACACATCACATACTCAATCTTCCATACCTCAATATCACTCACGATGTGATGTCATGACTTGAACTATACATAGGAATTAGCTACATCTCAATTTGATACATGATGTTTTTGGTAGGACTCAAAGTATATGTTATCAATTTAAAATTAAAATTTTAGTTCATAAGTATCACCCCCTAAAAACCAATAAAACACACTTGGATTGTCTTTATATTTTAGTAAAATGATTCATAATTCATTTGTGATGTGTAGGAGTCAGTCTCACATCAAACCGACACATGATGTGACCAATATGACTCAAAGTGTGTGTTTCTAGTTTAAAATGAATTTTTAGTAAAAAAACATAAGTGATGTACTCAAAACAAAGAAAAAAATTAATATTGTTTTTATAATTTAGTATAATAATCCATAAGTCATTCGGGATGTTTAGTAATCAACCTCAACTCAATTTGAAAGAAAGTGTGACTGGTGTGACTCCAAGTGCATCTTTTTATTCAAAATTGACATTAATTTTAGTAAAAAATATAACTAACATACTCAAAACAAAGAAAATGTATTCATATTGTTTTTATACTTTATTAAAATGATCCATAAATCATTTTTTTATGTTTAGGAATCATCCACACCTCAATCTGATACACTATGTTCCTAACATGACTCAAAGTGTTTGTTATCAGTTTAAAATTGAAATTTTAGTTCAAAAAGTTTAACTAACTAAAAACTAAGAAAACATGATTATATTATATTGATAATCTAGGAAACAGATTCATAATTCATTTTTGATGTGTAGGAATTACAATCACATCAAACCAAAACACGATGTGTATAGTGACGTTGCCTTTTCATACATTACTATTACATTATTTTAAGATAAAAAACATAATAGTATTACAAATATAGGATCCAAAGGTTTAGTGTCTTGGGAAAACATGGACCATACATAGAAATTACAACATCAAGCATAAACATTTATTTAATTTCTTCTTCTCTAGCTTCTTATTGGAACTTGTCCTCTCCTTAGTAAATGTAACCACCTAAGGATATACATAAAAAGGGGTGAGCTAAAATCCCAGTAAGAGGATATATAAGAATAATATAGCATGGGGTGAACAAAATCAGGACATAGGCAAAAGATCATGAACATGAGAGGAGCATAAATAAAAGACTTGAAATGTGGCAATGCATAAAAATGAAACATCATGTCTTAGTGGTTAACTACCACATGTACTTGTGAACCAAGCTAACATCTTTTTAACACATCATTTCACATTTACTCATGAGATTCGTCACTTTACCCAATGCATTGGAGTGCTGTATAATTCCAGGCGCACCTGTCACATTCAAACATTCATATTGCGCTATATAATTCCAGGTGCACCCGTCACCTCATAATATTATCATTATCATGTATGACACATAAAACATATATCAATAATGAATATAAATAACCCATGTAAATGAATGGGTTTAATCTCAGAAGAATACATTTATAAACTTTGGGTTCCTAAAAGAAAGATGGAACAACATACTTGATACAAGAACCATCAACCATGAATGAGAGGTAAAAGTTGAGTTCTTAAAAGAAGATTTCTTTTGGAAAACATTTTGTTTGACATAAAATTCAGTATAAAACATGTATATAACATAAAAGGTAATATAATGATGAAAATTTTATTTTTAAGAAGTGACCATACCAAATTTGGAGTGAAAGAGGGAGAACCCGAAGAAAGAAAATTAGGTTCGAGGTTTTCCCCTTACCTTGTATCTGAATGCTTCCTTCTCTTTAATGTCCCGTATAGTGACAGTATATTCATTAATTAGAAATACAGAACCTTGTGTACATTAATATGGTTCATTATGGTTTCATTAAGTGATTTTATGTTCCTTTGGATGAGTTATATTGTTTAAAAATATTATTCGGGAATGTTTGTTTTTATGGTTTTCTTGAGTGGTTCACTTGTATTCTTAAATTGAAGTTTGGGTAGAACATGGGTAAACATCCAGAACTGATATTACATGTTATTAATGATATTATAGGATATTTAATTATCTTATAATGAATCATATTATATCCATGTGGATGAATCATTATATAAGAATTAAATGATGATTGTTTGGGTTAATTTGAACGGTTTTTCAATCATAAAGAACTTGTTTTATTTTATCACTAATAATATGGTCATAAGTTATTTACAGAACTTTAAATAGGAAATAATACATATAAAAAATTCTGGTTCAACCATAAAAATGGTTTCATGACCATATCTGAAGGTAGAAATGGAAGAATAAAGCATGTCGTTCTTGAAGGTGATAAATTAACACCTCACGAACAACGTTCTCTTTAATCAAATAAAAGGAAGATGGAAAGGGGGTTGGATGATATAATATCCCATTAGCATCATAAAATTCTAGTATATGTATAATAATGTAGTTACAATACTATTTGGATGAATATAGGTGGAGAGAGATCAAAAAATGAACTTGAACTTGAAAGGAAATTAAAGGAGAAGAGGGAGAGAAATTACCTCTTAAATCCTCCTCTTGAGATTCTCCTTAAGGAAGCTAGGATTGGTCTTTTGATGAGACCAGTAGATATTGAACGTGGGATAGGGTCTAGGGAAGATGTTTGGGTAGAGTTTAGAGAAGTCTTGGAGCTTGAGAGGTGTGAGGAAATGAGGGTATGAAGGGTGGTTTTTATAGTGGAGGGGAGAGGGTTTCCTTAATATAAAATTCATTAGTTTATTAATTTCTCATAAGACAATGAATAGTGAGTCTTGAATGACCAAGAATGGTAATTTTATCATGTGATCCAGAAACAAGTGGGCTTACATCAGTAGAACATCACACATGACTCTATAATTAGCTTATTTAGCTTATTTTTGTAAATTATGGTATTTCACTATTCATCAAAAATTCAAGTATTTCAGAAAAATCCCAAAAATTTACCCCAACAATTTTTCGACGTTTAGAATCCAAAAATGAAGTCTATTTTTCAAAAATAATTTTCTAAATATGATTAATTTAATATTTAATTAAAATCATGGTTTATTACTAAAAAACAATTTTAAAACATTCATTTACTTATTCTGAAATATAGGTACATCATACTTTCACTTGAATATTTTTTATACTATCATAGGTAAGGTTACTATTAATTAGGGTATATCACTATTCATAAAGGTATGTTACTATTCATAAGGGTAGGTTTTTATTCACCAAAAATTATTTTTGTTTTATTAGACTCCAAAAATCATCTTGAACACAACCGTGTATGTTAGATTTTCAAAATTCCAAACACAGAAGTGAAAAACTTATGTTTAAAGGTAACTTATCACTTAGTAGTTCATTATGTTGTGTTTTCATGTTATTTTATGACATAATTATAATAAGTGAATTTCCATTGAAAAATTTTGGGTCGTTGCATTCTTCCCCCCTTAAGAAATTTTTCTCCCGAAATTTCACTTTACACAAACAGGTGAGGGTGTTTCTCCTTCATTGCCTCTTCCGGTTCCCAAGTTTCTTCCTCAAACTTATGGTTCCTCCACAACACTTTGAAAATATGGGTTGTCTTGTTGTGTAGAATCTTATCCCTCTGATCTAGAATCTTTACTAGCTGCTCGTCATAGGAGAGATCATCTTCCAACTGCACAACCTCTGAGTTTAGTACATGTGAGGGGTCTGGTATGTACTTCCTCAGTAGTGATACATGAAACAAATCATGAACTTGATCCATATTCAGTGGAAGTGGAAGATGATAGGTCACAACTCTTATGCGGTCAAGGACCTCAAAGGGGACAATATACCTTGGGCTTAGATTCCCTTTCTTCCCAAATCGCATGACTCTCTTCCATGGAGATATTCAAAGGAAGACTTTATATCCAATGTCGAACTCCAAGTCCCTTCGACAGTTATCAACATAGCTCTTTTTCCGACTTTGATCAGATTTGATGTGTTTCTGGATGACTTGAACCTTCTCTGTCATCTCTTGAACAAGATCGGGTCCAAGTAGCTTTCTTTCTCCAACTTCATCCCAACAGGTTGGAGTTCTACATCACTTCCCATACAGAGCTTCATATGGATCCATATAAATACTTGAGTGGAAGCTATTGTTGTATGAGAACTCAACCAATGGGAGATGCTGATCCCATCCACCATTGAATTCTAGAGAGCAGGCTTTAAGTATATCTTCAAGCATCTAAATAGTTATTTTAGACTGAACTTTAGTTTGGGGGTGATAGGTCGTGCTGAAATTTAATTCAGTACTCAAAGAATGTTGAAGGCTCCTCCAGAAATTAGATGTGAACCTTGGATAACGGTGAGAGAGAATTCAGAGTGGAACATTGTGCAGTCTCACCACTTCCTTCACATATATCTTTGCAATTTGTTCAAGTGAGAGATCTTCCCGAATAGTGATTAAATGGGCAGTCTTGGTGAGTCGGTCAACCACAACCCATATCTCATTATTTCCCTTCGACATCTTTGGGAGACCCATGAAAAAGCACATAGTAACATTTTCCCATTTCCACATGGGTATAGGCAATGGATGCATCATACCTTTGGACTTTTGTCGCTCAGCTTTAACTTGCTGACATACCAAGCACCTTGATATATATTCAGAAACCTCATTCTTCATGAACTAATACAAAAACGGGCAAGAGATGCACTTCAATTTTATCATCACTAAAAAAAGCGATGAAAAAGGCCCCCTTTATCAGTGCTTTTTTAGCACTGATAAAGCCCCCCTATATCAGTTCTTTTTTTTAGCGCTGATAAATGGGACCCCTTTATCAGCACTTCTTTTAGTAGCGTTGATAAAGGGGGGATTTATCAGCACCTTTCCCGAGCACTGATAAATGTTAAGTTTCAAAAAAAATATTTTTTCATGAAAAATAATATATTTCTATATAAGTATATTTATATTGATATAAATACAATATATATTTTTTAAATATGTTATAGATATGTATAAATAGACTATTACATTTAATATATAAGAAATTTAGTGAAAATGGCTTTAAAATATTTTTAAAAATATTATTAATTAATAATTTCCTAATTATTATCAATTAAAAATCATTTAATAACAATTTGAGGATACAAAAAATCAAAACAATTAATAAAAGATCTAAAATAAGTTGAAAATGTAACTCAAACCTCAAACGGCTATAACTTTTGATCCGGGTGTCCGTTTGAGCTCTACAACACATCAAATCGAAGCCTGTGACAAGATCTACGTGCTATTAACTGAGGCTAGGCCTCTGTCACATTTTTTATGCCCAAAAAAGGCCCAAAAGGCCTCCAAAACTGAGTTTTTAGTCGGGATACCCTGATTTGTTAACATTCAAACAAGTATAACTTCTGATCCAGATGTCCGTAATGGCTGTACCATATATCATATCGAATATTGTTTCATTTTCTTCGATTTGACTAGTTGTGGCATTGAAACAGAATTCTATATTATAAGTTATGGTCGTTTTAACATTCTATGGCTTTTCAATTACACATATATATGTATTTATTCATAAATATATATATGTGGGTGTGTGTGTGGGTTTTTATGTGTGTGTATATGTGTTGTATATATGTATATATGTATGTATTTATTTATTTACATATAAACACACATCAAAAACATATTTTTTCATAAATGTATTTAAAACTAATCTTATAAGTACATTCTATGGCTTTTCAAATACACATATATATGTATTTATTTGTAAATATATAAGTGTTTGTGTGTGTGTATCTCTGTGTGTGTCTGTGTGTTGTATATATCTATGTATGTATGTATTTATTTATTTATTTATAAACACACATAAAAACATATTTTTTCATAAATGTATTTAAAACTAATCTTATAAGTATATATTAATATACAAATAAATATACGTTTAAAATATTATAAATAAAAATATATATTAATATATTAATATATGAATTAATATATATATATATACTAATATATGAATAAATATATTTATATTAATATGAATCTATATAAATATATGAATAAATATAACTATATATATAGATATATCATTAAATAGAGAACAAACTGAAATGGCTTAGTGGTAAAGGTGCAGCGGCGAAAGGGGGGAGGTCCCGGGTTCGAGTTCGGGTGGAAGTGAAGGGGATGCGCGCGTATGAGGATGCATGGGAAGGGCAGTGTGTAGGAGACCTCCTAGCGCTGATAAAGGGGGTGTGAGTTCTGATAAAAGAACTCCCCACACTATTTTTAATTTTTTAATTTTTTTTAAATTTTTTTTTACCTTTATCAGCACTAAAAAAGTGATGATAACGGCCCCTTTTATCAGCTCTAAAAAAAGTGCTGATAAAGGGGTCTTTTATCAGTGCTTTTTTTAGCGCTGATAAAAGGGGCTTTTATCAGCGCTTTTCAGAGGGCTGATAAAAGGGACCCCCCCCCCCCCCCTATATGAGCGTTGAGCTTTATATTGCTTTTTTAGAGCTGTTAAATCCCTTTTTTAGTGCTGATATAGGCTGTTTTTGTAGTAGTGATGTTATCCCACCATAAGTGTTCTCAGAGATCACAGTACATCTTGGTACTCCCAGGATGGATAGAGAATGTTGAGCTATGTGCATTATCCAATAGCTCATTCTTTATCCCAGGTGATGAAGGCACACAAAGCCGTGTTCCAAACCGAATCACACCATTTTCATCGATATGGCACTCTTTCAGCTTCCCTTCCTTTACTGAATTTACCCTCTTTTGTATCTCCACATCATCCCTTTTTGCTTCCTTAATCTTCTACTAGATGGATGGTTGCGCAATCATTTGGGAAAGGTAGGATGTATCCCCTACCCTTATGATTTCCAAATCCATCCTTTGCATATCTAAGAAGATAGGGTCTTTCTCAATCCGTAACATGGATAGAGTAGCGGGTTCTTTTCTGCTTAGAGCATCTGCTACCTTGTTCGCCTTTCCATGATGGTAGTGAATAGAGCAATCGTAATCCTTGATTAGATCTAACCATCTCCTTTGACGCGTGTTGAGTTCCTTTTGTGTGAATATATACTTTAGACTCTTGTGGTCGGTGTATATGTCACACTTCTCACTATAAAGGTAGTGCCGCCATATTTTCATGGAAAAAATCATCGCTGCTAGCTCTAGATCATGTGTCATGTAGTTCTTCTCATGGATATTCAACTATCATGAGGCATAGGCTATCACATTATCATTTTTCATGAGTACGTAACCCAAGCCTTTCTTTGAAGCATCACTGTATATCACAAAAATTTCTCCACTTTTCAGTAGTGTGAGTATAGGTGCAGTGATCAGCCTTCTCTTTAGCTCCTTGAAGCTTCCCTCACATTCCTCCATCCAGACATGCTTTACCCCTTTCCTTGTTAACTTAGTTAGTGAGCTTGACAATTGTGAGAAGTTTCTCACAAAGCGTCGATAGTACCCAACTAATCCAAGAAAAATACAGATTTCTATGACACTAGAGGGCCTGAGCCATTCCTCAATCGCCTTTGTTTTTGAAGGATCCATAGAAATTACCTCACTTGTGATCACATGTCCCAATAACGTGACTTGTTTCATCCAAAAGTCACACTTTCTGAACTTGGCATACAACTTCTCCTTTCTCAATGTCACCAACACAAGTCTTAGATGTTCTTCATGATCCTCCTTGCTCTTGGAGTAGATGAGAATATCATCAACAAACACTACCACAAATTTTTTAAGGTAATGTCTAAATACTCTATTCATCAAATCCATGAAGATTGCAGGGGCATTAGTAAGTCCGAAGGGCATCACCAAAAACTCATAGTTCCCATACCTTGTTCGGAAGAAAATCTTCTGAATATCTTCCTTCTTCACCTTTACCTAATGATATCCAAAACGAAGATCCACCTTTGAGAAGTATTGAGAACCTATTAACTGATCGAACAAGTCATCAATCCTCAAGAGAGGATACTTGTTATTTATGGTGATCTTGTTGAGTTCCTGATAATCGATACACAGACGCATTGTTCCATCCTTCTTCTCCACAAAGATCACTGGTGCACCCCAAGGTGATGCACTAGGGCGTATGAACCCTTTTTCCAAATGCTCTTGTAGCTGCTTCTTTAACTCCTCCAGTTATATAGGAGCCATCCTATAGGTACACTTCGAGATAGGAGTATCTCCAAGTATGAGTTCAATTGAGAACTCTACCTCACGATCCGGGGGAATTCTGGGTAACTCTTCGGGAAATACATCATTGTATTCCCTTGAGATGGGCATTTCCTCAAGGTTGGCACATTCCTTCAACTCAACCATTTGGGCAAGGTATGCTTCTTCATAGGGAATCAACACCCACACCATTGAAGTATTTTTCAAAGGATATTCATGATCTTCCCTGTATTTATAGAGAAGCATGGGATGGTTCGGAATATGAAAAGATATTTTCTTTTCCCGACAGTTGATATGTGCTCTATATAAAGAGATCCAATCTATTCCCATTATAGCATTGAATTCCACCAAGGGAAGTATTATGAGATTCGTTGGAAGAATCTTCCCACATACGCCAACAGGAGAAGAGTCAAACACTTGGGTTGCAATGATTGCACCACTTGGTGTTTTTACAGATATCTCTACTTCAAGGTTTCGGGGCTTCAATTCTACAGTTCTAGAAAACTTGCAAGATATAAAGGAATAAGTAGAACTAGAATCAAATAAGACTTTTTCCATTCTTGAGTGAATAGTAAGTGTACCTTGTATGACTTCATTATCATGATCCACCTCTACAGTAGTGATAGCATAAGCCTTCCATTGTTCCTTTGTCTTTGGTGGTTGCAGACGTTGATTACCCTTGAGAACTAGAGGTTTAGTGAACTGACTTGCATAGTGTCCTAGCTCCCTACAGTTGTAGCATTTAACCATGATTGGTTCTCTCCTTTCTTCTACCACATTCTCCTTCCTTTTCATGTCTTTTTGACACTCTTGAGCATGGTGTCCTTCTTTCCCACACTTGAATCACTTCCCCGTCCCTTTGAGGCAGTTCCCATGGTGCAACTTCCCACATTTTTGGCATGTGGGTCGTTGAGTTTTCTTCCCACTTTTTTCATTAGATCCTACAGCTTGAAACGCCATCTTTTGTTTTTTATCCCCATAGCCATGGGACCATTCTCCAAACTTCATATCCACTTTGAGGGCACATCGAACAACTTCTTCATAACTCCCAAAGTCTCTAATTGCAAGAGCCTTTAGAAGGTGTGGTTTTAATACACTAAATAATCTATCAATTTTTCTATCATTGTTGATAACAAAACCCGAAGCATACCTTGCAAGCCTTGTGAAATTATCTGCATAGGTTGTGACAAATTCTCCTTCTTTTTTCTTGAGCTCTATGAATTCTCTCTCCATATTCATATGAAGAGTTCATGGAAAATACTTATTTAAGAAACATTATCTTAAAGTCTTCCCATTTCATCTCTTCAATTTCCTCCCTTGGCTTGGTGTTCTTAATCAAAGCCCACCATTGATCGGCCTCTCCATCTAGATGATAAACAGATAGATTCACCTTATCCCTCTCAAAACAGTGAAGCATAGAAAATATCTTCTCCATGGAGTTGACCCACTATTCCGCAACTAGTGGATCGGAAGATCCACTAAACGTCGGTGGTCGTTTCCGTATAAAACATTCGATGACCAGTTGCTCCCTCTTTGGTGAAGGAGGATATTCCCCATTATTATGGTTATTGTTCATAACCTGAGATAATTGGGTAATCATCACTATGAAGTTTTTAACTCCACCTCCTAAATCATTGGGGATGTCGTTTGGGAAATCGTTTCATTGGCCCTCACACGAGTTGTTGGCCTGATTTCTCCTAGTTCCCACCATTTTCTAAAATAGAAAAGGTTAGAACAAAACATAAGTAAACAAGTCATGAATAACTTATTCATTTAAACAATTTATACCAAAAACATAACATATGGGATCAATATGTAAATATTCTTGTGTGCATATTTGTACATAGTCTCATGCTATAGGTTTTCTTTAGGGTTCACTAATCCTAATTCCCGGATTAACTAAACCTTTCCTCTGATACCAACTATAGCGACCCTTCCTTTTCATATATTACTATTACATTATTTTAAGATAAAAACCATAATAGTATTACAAATAGAGGATCCAAAGGTTTAGTGTCTTGGGAAAACTAGGACCATACATAGCAATTACAACATCAAGCATAAACATTTATTTAATTTCTTCTTCTCTAGATTTTTATTGGAACTTGTCCTCTCCTTAGTACATGTAGCCACCTGAGGATATACATAAAAAGGGGTAAGCTAAAAGCCCAGTAATAGGATAGATAATAAGAATATATCATGGGGGTGATCATAATCATGACATAGGCAAAAGATCATTAACATGAGAGGAGCATAAATAAAAGACTTGAAATGTGGTAATGCATAAAAATGAAACATCATGTCTTAGTGGTTAACTACCACACATACTTGTGAACTAAGCTAGAATATTTTTCACACATCATTTAACATTTACTCATGATATTCATCACTTTACCCAATACATTGGAGCACTGTATAATTCCGGGCGCACCCGTCACATTCAAACATTCATATTGCGCTATATAATTCCCAGTGCACCCGTCACCTCATAATATTATCATTATCATGCATGACACATAGAACATATATCAATAATGAACATAAATAACACATGTAAATTAATGGGTTTCATATCATAAGAATACATTCATAAACTTTGGGTTCCCAAAAGAAAGATGGAACAACATACTTGATACAAGAACCATCAACCATGAATGAGAGGTAAAAGTTGAGTTCTTAAAAGAAGAGTTCTTTTGGAAAACATTTTTTTTGACATAGACTTCAGTAGAAAACATGTATATCCCATAAAAGGTAAGATAATGATGAAAATTTTATTTTTAATAAGTGACCATACCAAATTTGGAGTGAAAGAGGGAGAACCCTAAGAAATAAAATTGGTTTCAAGATTTTTCCCTTACCTTGTTTCTGAATGCTTCCTTCTATTTAATGTCCTGTATAAGGATAGTATATTCATTAATTAGAAATCCAGAACCTTTTGTACATTAATATGGTTCATTATGGTTTCATTAAGTGATTTTATGTGCCTTTGTATGAGTTTTAGAGTTTAAAAACATTATTTGGGAATGTTTGTTTTTATGGTTTTCTTGAGTGGTTCACTTGTATTCTTAAATTGAAGTTTGGGTAGAACATGGGTAAACATACAGAACTGATATTACATGTTATTAATGATATTACAGGATATTTAATTATCTTATAATGAATCATATTATATCCATGTGGAAGAATCATTAGATAATAATTAAATGATGATTGTTTGGGTTAATTTGAACGGTTTTCGATCATAAAGAACTTGTTTTATTTATCACTGGTAATATGGTCATAAGTTATTTACAGAACTTCAAATAAGAAATAATACTTATAAAAAATTCTGGTTCAACCATAAAAATGGTTTCATGACCATAACTGAAGGTATAAATGGAAGAATAAATCATGTCGTTCTTGAAGGTGATAAATTAACACCTCACGAACAACGTTCTCTTTAATAAAATAAAAGGAAGAGGGAAAGGGGGTTGGATGATATAATATCACATTAGCATCATAAAATTATAGTATATTTATAATAATAGATTTACAACACCATTTTGATGAATATATGTGGGGATATATCAAGAAAGTAACTTGAACTTGAAAGGAAATTAAAGGAGAATAGGGAGAGAAATTACCTCTTAAATACTCCTCTTGAGATTCTCCTTAAGGAAGCTAGGTTTGGTCTTTTGATGAGACCAAAAGCTCTTTAATGTGGGAGAGGGGCTAGGTAAGATGTTTGGTCAGAGTTTAGAGAAGTCTTGGAGCTTTAGAGGTGTGAGTAAATGAGTGTGTGAAGGGTGGTTTTTATAGTGGAGGGGAGAGGGGTTTCCTTAATATAAAATTCATTAGTTTATCAATTTCCCATAAGACAAGGAATAGTGAGTCTTAAATGACCAAGAATAGTAATTTTATCATTTGATCCTGAACCAAGTGGGCTTACATCAGTAGAACATCACGCATGACTCTATAATTAGCTTATTTAGCTTGTTTTTGTAAATTACGGTATTTCACTATTCATAAAAAATTCAAGTATTTCATAAAAATCCCAAAAATTTACCCCAGACATTTTTCAATGTGTAGAATCCAAAAATGAAGTCCATTTTTCAAAAAAAAATTTCTAAATATGATTAATTTAATATTTAATTAAAATCATGGTTTATTACTAAAAAACAGTTTTAAAACATTCATTTACTTATTCTAAAATATAGGTACATCATAATTTCACTTGAATATATTTTTATACTATCATAGGTAAGGTTACTATTAATTAGGTTATATAACTATTCATAAGGGTATGTTACTATTCATAAGTATAGGTTTCTATTCACCAAAAATTATTTTTGTTTTATTAGACTCCAAAAATCATCTTGAACACAACCGTGTATGTCAGATTTTCAAAATTCCAAACACAGAAGTGACAAAATTATGTTTAAAGGTCACTTATCACTTAGTAGTTAATTATGTTGTTTTTTCATGTTATTTTATGACATAATTATAATAAGGGGATTTCTATTGAAAAACTTTGGGTCGTTACAATGTGACAGGTATGACTTAAATTGCATGTTTCCAGTTTAAAATGACATTTTAGTAAAAAACACAAGTTAAGTACTTAAAACAAAGAAAAAACATTCATATTGTTTTGATACTTTATTAAAATGATAAATAATTCAATTTATATGTGTATAAATCGTCTGCACCTAAATCTGACACACGATGTGACTGGTACGACTCCAAGTGTGTCGTTTTATTTAAAATTGACATTAATTCTAGTACAAAAGACAACTGACATACTAAAAACCAAGAAAACACATTATAATTGTTTTTATAATTTATGAAAATGATCCATAAGTCATTTTTTATGTTTAGGAATCATCCTCACCACAATATGATACACGATGTGCCTGACATGACTCAAAGTGTCTGTTATTAGTTTAAAATTGAAATTTTAGTTCAAAAAGTGTCACTCACTGAAAACTAAGTAAACATGATCATATTGTCTTGAAAATTTAATAAAATTATTCATAAGTTATTTTTGATGTGTAGGAATTGGTCTCATTCCAAAATGACACATGGTGTGACTGGTATGACTCATAGTGTCCATTTTCAGTTTAAAATGACATTTTAGTAAAGAACGCAAGTGACATACTAAAAACTCATAAAACACATTCATATTGTTTTGATACTTTATTAAAATGATAAATTATTCATATGGTATATGTAGAAATCATCATCACCTGAATCTAATGCATGGTGTGATCGGTATGACTCCAAGTGCGTCTTTTTATTTAAAATTGACATTAATTTTAGTAAAAAATATAACTGACATACTTAAAACTAATAAAATGCATTTGAATTATTTTGATACTTTATTAAAAGGATACATAAGTCATTTTTTATGTTTATGAATAATATTAACCTCAATTAGATATATGATGTGGTCTATATGACTCAAAGTGTCCTATATCAGTTTAAAATTGACATTTTAGTTTAAAAAATGTCACCCACTAAAAACTGAGTAAACACATTTGGATTGTATTGGTAATTTATTAAAATGGTTCATAAGTAATGTTTAATGTGTAGGATTAAGTATCACATAAATCCAACACATGATGTGACCATTATGACTCAAAGTGTGTGTTTTTAGTTTAAAATGTCATTTTAGTAAAAAACACCGACGACGTACTCAAAAACCAAGAAAACACATAGGGATTGTATTGATACTTTAAAAACACAATCCATAAGTTATTTGGGATATGTAGGAATCGACCTCACCTCAATCTGATGCACAGTGTGACCAATATGACTCTAAGTGTGTCTTTTCGATATATAAGTGTCATTTTAGTTTAAAATGTGCATCACGTCACCAAAATCGAGAAAATGATCCTAAATTGTTTTCTCGTCATTATATCTGCTATAACTTAATTAATTTACTTATCATTTTTATCTTATACTCATTTATATAATTTTCATAGAGATAATTCCTAAAGACATATAAGAAATTGTGTGACGTGCAAGAATCAACCACAACTCAATCTGATACACAATGTTCTTGGTATGACTCGAAGTTTAGTTTAAAATTAACACTTTCTCTTTAATTTATTTCTTTATATTATTAGTAATATAAGAATTATTTTCTTATATTGGTGAAATATTTTTCTCATGTAGGGGTGGTTTGTTATTTTATAGAGGTGAATACTTTTTCACTATAATATAGTGTTTTCTTGTATTTGTGTTATAAATTGTATTTCATTTAAATTCTGTATTTGTATCTAATTTTTATGATTTTTGGTGATATAGTGTGCTATTACAACACACTTCCCTATTTCTGGTGCTACAATGTGCCGTTAGATTACACTACAGTATTCCCCTTTATCAGTCCTTTTAAAAACACTGATAAAGGCTCCCCATATTAGATCTTTTAAAAGCACTGATAAAGGTATCCTTTATCATCACTTTTCTAAAACTGATAAAATCCTGGAGCTTTTAATCATGCTTTTGTAGTCATTGCTTCTCTATCACTAATAAAGGCCATTTTTAGTGTTGTTAAATGCTTATTTTGTAGTAGTGTCATGCAATGTATACTCACTAGAAGATAATAACACACATGAGAATTTAGTAGATATATTTTTTATATATCATTTAAATGGATCAAGTTGTAGGTTATTTCCCCCATATATACTTCAAAATTTGTTCTTCATAAATATTTTGGAAATTCATTTCCAAAATAGCTACTAATGATATAAATAATTTACCTCATTAATAGGTACCTTAATAATTTTTAACTCATGGTAAATTATCATAAAATGAAAATTCATAATAACTTACTAAGAATAAATTAGTTGATAATTTAATATAAATACATCCATTAAATAAATTCATCATTCTCCCCATGATATATGTCTACTATGTTATCAAAAAATTGATGCTCATGTATAATTGAATCAATATCTTTCATTGTAATCGATCCCAAATGACCCAAACCATCATTTTATATATTTAAATTGTAAGGATCATCAAACTTATGGTTTACCATTATTTATTTGGCTGTACATAACAAAAATTTTATAATCACTTTTTGTGAATGCTTTTTACATATTGAGGAACCTATTTTATCTAATGTATCTATATGATATCCTTTTTTAGGAATACTATTAATATATCTCATCATGACTTCAGATATAACAAATCATTGATAATTTTTACTACCATATAGGAATCTATTCACTCTTATGGAGCTTTTAATTAATTCTCTCAACCAATAAATGTACTAACATTATCATGTACTAACTCATATATGAGTTCTTTTGAATCATTTAATAAAAATAATATTCATAAATATTTTTCTTCAAGATATTCCATTATTCATACTCATATTGGTCATTATAATTTCTAATTTTAAAGATTTATGAATTCATAATATAATCATAATGGGTTAGACTCATCACCAAGAAAATTATTTTTTATTTTGGAACTTTTTGCCTAAATATTATTTTACAATGCATTTATCTGGGATCAGTTACCCCATGTATTTTGAAGATGGTAGATGTGGTAGCGAGAAATAATGTGGAAGAATCTTCTGGATTCACAACACACACCTCATCACCATAAAAATTATAATTCATAGAATATTTTTAATAAAAATATCCACTTTACCAAATAAAGGATAAATCATTTGATCAAAATTAGTCAACTCTCAAATATTCATGATAAAATTATAAGTATGAGTATCACAAATCATATCAATTTTTCATGAATAATTTCATTTTATTCGAGGAATAAAATAATGTAATTAAAAATACATTCAAATTTTGGAAAGAATTAATTACTAATTTTATTTATCATGATGACCATTATTTAACCACTTCAAGTGGTAAAAACATTTTCATAAAATATATTGGATTATAATGGTTATATAATTTTGTTATCTCATTTATGAACTATAATAGGAATAATATCCACTTTAGGTGATAATATCAAATTAATTACATGAGATGGTATTAATAATACATAAGCACATGATAAATGATAATATCTTTATTCAATACTTTTGATACAAGAGAAATAATTAATAAATGAAGATATCTTTTCATATAATTTCATAGGACACTATTTTCATATCATCCTTCAATGATGCATTATTTTATATTAATTAGTAAAATTCAATGTGCTATTTAAATTTTTATTGTCATCAAACCTTTTTTGGTAATTGTATTATTATTATTTTTTATAAAAAAATATAGGTCAATGATTATTCTCAAAAAATCATATTCACCTCGAACTTTATTTAAAATAAAATCATGTATATTATCATACACTTTGGGGAGTAAAATAAATATTTTTCAAAAAATATTCTCATTTATTTTAGGGTATGATATAAAATTATTTTTTCAGGTTTTATAGTGTATTTATGACAATAACATGAATATTTAATTCAACATTTTCATCCCACTTCAGAATAAATATCATCTCAATCATGATTATTTAAACATCATAATCAAGTTTGAAACCTTTATGGTGTAAAAAAAGATATGATATGTTAAATTTTATTATGTTTCCATCATTTTCACGACATGGTTAGTAAAATTTACTTGATCACTTTGACATATGAGAAGTACGTGATGTTCATCATTCAGTCCCTTTGGGTGACATTGTTTCATTATTTTATTTGATGAATGATATTTGTTTCATGACCCGACCCATTAGGGCCCGCCTAACCAGTAGAAATCTAGGTGTGACAACTCTAAGACCACCTCCAATAGGCTAGGGGATGGCACCAAGCACCAAGAATACATAACTTAAATGGGAGGTCTTTTCCTAATGTACCTGTATGCACACAACCAACCATATCCATGTAAAATGTGAAGAGGAATAATAATTTTTGTAGAATATATAGAGTAAAACCATGCATGAAAAAACCTCTATGAAATAGATCAGAGTTCGACAGTATAAACCCAAAGAGAAAAAGGGTCAAAATACACATCCAACCAAAAAAGATGTCATAACCTGAAAACAACTGGAAAAGTGGAAAACTGAGAGATCCCAACTCTTGATCTTCAATCCCAACCATCATACATGGTCAATGAACCCAAGTATCACTAAGCTCCACTGATGAATCTACTAATATTCCTTTCTTCTACATAAGACATGAAACATGAGGGTAAATCCCATACATGTGTGAGTATATACATACCCAGTAGGACGTCCCAAAAACCACAAAGGGAGCAATAGAGATATACTATAGAAGTAACCTCAATCCATAAAAATAGGGAAAATAAAACCCAAGATATATTCTTATAAAGAAACCAAGATGAGAGATGAAGGATATATCCATATTCATAACCCATCCCAAGGTGATGAGTCCATTTGTAGATCCAAAGGTATATCCTCGATGCCCATCATCTCATGTGTTTGTCCGATAAATCCATGTGGAGGACCCACACCTCATCACTACTCCACAGGCTGAGGGGGGAATAATCTAAAATAGAGGACCCACACCCTAGTAAAATAGGGGGTTCCACTTAGTGAATAGAGGACCCGCACCCTGGTGTGACAGGGGTTTCTGTTAGTGGATATAGGACCCTCACTCTGGTGTGTCAGGGGTACCACTTAGAAGACAGAGGACCCGCACCCCAGTGTGTTAGGGGGTACTACTCAGTAGGTAGAGGAATATGGGGGACCCACATCATGATGCATCAGGGGGTTTCCAACCCCAGTATCACCCTGATGATCCCACCTGATAACCACCATCGGTCAAGCATCACCTAAAGAATCATCACACTCGCAACACCTCACATCATATCTTGAAAGACACTACAAATGATAACATCATGTTCTATGTATAAAAATGCTCAGGATAGGATATTCATGAGCCAAAATATAAGTCCCTAAGAATAATATAAGATAGGTGGAAGTCCATGAGAAAAGTACATGGCGTGTATCTAGGGTCACACGGTGTGTGACCATGCCTGGACACCTGGCCGTGCCCCCACCTACACACGACTTGGCTGACCATGTAGTACTACATGTAATTTCTTAGCTGCATAGGGCCTGTTTATGTGATATTTACCTTTCTTGTGTACATCATCCCATTCCCATGTACACTTGGTCATGCTTGTGTACTTCAGGTCATGACCATGTACCTTGTCGTTACAAAATACCAAGTCGTGCCCATGTACATCTGGTCATGTCTGTGCCTATGTACTCTCAAAGTACACACTGATCCATTAAGATGGGTTCACATGGCATGTATGAGGTCATACATGGCATGTTATCTTTATCTCTACCTGAAACCCTAGCCTCTATAGTCATGGGACTAAAAAACATGTGTTCTTGAACCACAATATGTGTATTCGAGTTTTCCAAAGAAATTCAGGGAAGCTTCACACATCTCTCCACGTAATTGTTATCACTTATTCCACCTTGGATCATGCCAGGGGTCTCATATCTAGGGTCAATCATTCCTGGACCATCGTCGGTGTCCAGATTCTGTCCACCCGAACCCCTCATGCCTCACCCATCATATTTTCCACTACTGTCACCACTCTGAATCCCAAATAATGGAGGCATCACCTGAAACCCAAAAACCATCCTAATCTATCTGTAAATCACTATCCCTCTCATAATTTGTGAAACCAAAACAAATCTATGGGTTTGATCATTCTCGAACCTATCCCAAAATTGTTGAACCGTGACCCTGTGGGTTAATGATGAAGAACACGAAGAATGGTGAGGAGATATGCACATAAAAAAAGTAAATCCATCATTGGCCAAGATTTATTGGCCAAAGATCATGTAAATATGGGATCCAAGGGTGATATAAAGTAACAATAAATATAAATTCATTTAAAAAATTCAATTTATCCATACGGACTCATGTGTAGGGTGTGAAATCGATAAACCAATAAAAGAAGATACGTAAATCCATGCTCATCAATCAAAAGGGTGTAAATCCATAAATAACATGCCTTTTCTTGATTAGGATTGATCATTGGTGAAGAATGTGTTCTCCAACGATGGATATCCACTGCATTTTTTCCCACCTCTCGATCCACCTCGATCTGATCTTCATTCATTCTCCAGTCTCGATCTGCCAATGAAGAATGATTCTCCTCCTCTCAAATCCTCCCTGGGTTATGCAACTAACCCTAAATTGTTTTCATAAAATGGTATTTAAAGAGAGAATCAAATTATGGGTATTAAATGAATGAATTAATTAATTAAATTAATTAATCCACTTAACATACCTGCCAATTACTACCTCAACAAAATGTTTGGCATTGACCAACTTTAGGTTGTTCTTAGGTTAAACCATGCATTTCAAATTCAACCATGATCTTAGATTTCACATATGAGGTCTCTATTAATGGGGAAACCATTTATAATAAAATTATGCATGCACATTTATTAAAATATATTAATATTTTTAATATATTAATTTTAGGTTCCTGAGACACCCAAACACCACACCAAATCCAAGAATAAATTCAGATTTATATATTGAAATATTTAAATAACTAATTTATCAAAACCAAGCTCATTACATTCATCCCTCCTTCAAGGCTCCCAAAAAGAATAAGTTGAACAAAAAGGTGAGGGTAACTAGCCTACATCTAACTCTCGTGCTCCCAATATCTCTCCTACATACCCTCATGCTATCAAAACACATGAACCAAAGGGATGGTCCATCCATGTAGAATCCTCTCTTGTTGATCCTCGATCGCCACTAGGTACTTTGTAAAGGTGGATCCATCCTTGATGTATGAATTTCCTCAATCAATAACAGGCGTCAATTCATGCACATATCTCATTGATTACAATACATAGAAGATGTCATGCACCCGATTCAACTATGGTGGTAAGTCTAGGCGGTAAGAAACCTCGCCAACCTTCCATAGGATCTCAAATGACCTCATGAACCTCAGGGATAGCTTGCCTCCCCAGAAAAACCACTAAAATCCTCTTTATGGGGAGATTCTTATAAAAACATGGTCTCCCCACTCAAAATCAAAGGGATTATGATGTCGATCTACATAAGATTTCTATATGATTTGGGCAGTCCTTATATGATCATATATCATCTGAACCTTCTATATCATTGCCTGAACCATCTCTATCCCAAAAAGAGATGTCTCGACAATCTCATTTCAACATAAGGGTAACCAAAAGGGTCTCTTGTATAGGTCTTAGAAAGTTTTCATGATAATAATATAGTGATAACTGTTATTATAAAAAAACTCTACAAATGGAAAGTGATCCTCCCAACTCCAGCTGAAGTCTAACACGTATGCCCTCAGCATATCCTCTAGCACCTGGATAGTATACTTATCCTACTCATCTTTTTGGGGGTAAAACATCATACTCATCCTCAATTGGGTCCCAATGGATTCATAAAATCCTCTCCACAACTATGATGTGAACTGAGTATGATGATATAAGACAATCGTCAAGGGTACCCCATAAATCTAGATGATCACCTACATGTACAATTACCCTAGACTCTCCGCTGAATTCTAATCCCTAAGTGAAAGGAAGTGTGTTGACTTGTTGAGTTGGCCAATAATCACCTAGATATCATTGTGGCCTCTCGTTGTATGTGGATGCCTTATCACAAATTCCATGGATATGTCATCCCATTTCCACTCTGGGATCTCAAGAGGTTGTGTCAAACCTACCAGAACTTAGTGCTCAGCCTTTACTTGTTGACATGTGATACACCAAAAGATGAACTTAGAAATTCTCCACCTTATTCCAACCCACAAAAAATTTCATTTAAGTTAATTGTACATTTTTTCTAGATTGGGATGTACAACCAAGGGGAAAGTGCAAAATTCCCTCATCACCTCCTCACACAATGTGATTAGAACCACCGTATGTCCCTGGAAAAAGATTCCATGCTCCCCTCATTTAGAAAATCCATATAGTACATCTCCTGAGGATATATGGTTATGTAGAACCTTGTATTTGATGTATCATAATTGAGGATCTCTCACATGTTGAAGAATAATTGGAGTCACCACCATCGATTGAAAAAAAAATCACCCCTCACCACCACCAGGGTCAGCTACAACTAAGACAACTGCTCAGATGTCTCCTCTACCAGGAAAGAACATGAATTCCTACTAAGGACATCCACTATCATGTTTCTCTTTCCCTAAGTATAGACTATCTTGAATTCATATTCTTACAATAATTCCAATCAATGCCTCTGTCTCAAGTTTATATCTCTCTTAGTGAAGATGTACCTAAGATTTTGGTGGTTTGAGTAAACAAAAAAATGCTCACCCAAAAGATAGTGTCTCCACATATTTAGATAAAAGAATACCACTAAAAACTGTAGATAGTGATTCACATAGTTCTACTCATGGGGTATTAACTACCTCAACCCATATGTGATCACTTCCTTCCTCAACATCAATAAACAACCAATCCCTACTCCAGAGGCATTGCAAAACACCATGCACTCCATGACATCCTCTAGTAGTATCAACACGGGGGGAACTAGTCAGCCTCAATATAAGCTCCTAGAAGACTATTTGAAACTAATAAGTCCAGGTAAACAAATTCTCTTTCTATATCAAGATAGTCAAATGTGTTGAAATCCTGGAGAGTTTCTCAACAAACCTCTTTTAGTAACCCACCAATCTAAGGAAACTCTATACCTTCAATACTCTCTTCAGTGGATCCTAAGTAAGCACCGCATCAATATTTACCTAGTCTATAGTTAAATAATGTTATAAAATGATATTCCCAATAAAGTGAACCTCACATATCCAAAACCAGCACTTTGAGAGCTTACCATAAAGTTGGTTCTCTCAGAGTAAGTTTAAGACCATCCCCAAGTGCTTTGCATGCTCCTCATCTGACGTAGAGTAAATGAGCATGTAATCAATGAAGGAAAACAAAAATTGGTCCATGTATGGATAGAATATTTGGTTAATAAGATCTATAAACACCATTGGGTCATTCATCACACCAAAATGAATCACTAGGAACTCATAGTGTCTGCAGCGATATCAGAATGCCATCTTTGGAATATCATCCTCACAAACCCTCAGCCAAACTCGAGATTGATCTCTAAGAACCAAATAAAACATCTAAAATAGTTGAAGATTCCATCAATCCCCAGAAAAGTGTACCTTTCCTTTATCATTACCTATTTCATGCGATGATAATCAACACAGATCCTCAAGCTCTTGCCCACCTTTTTCATGAACAAAACCGGAGCTGCCTTAGGGGACACACTGGGTCTAATGAAACCCTTCTCTGAAAGGTCATCAAACTAAACCCTCAGCTCTCAAATATTGGTAGGGTTTATTAGATATTCCACATAATATATCTATATGGTCTCAAGGCACAAGTCAATGTAGAAGTCCATCTCTTATTATGGAGGTAGTCCCGAAACATCCTCAGGGAAGACGTTCATGTATTAATCCACTACCAAAGGGATATATATGACTAATAATCCCACCATAATAAGGGATATACTCTCCAACTGATGGGTGATGGGTTGTAGGTTCCTTATTTTAAGACCCACTCGCTCATCCTTGAGATCTCTCTCACCAACAAATGAGAATCTCATCCCATCAATCTGAAGGCCTCTAACTCATATGTGATGATAATCAATCTGGGATTGAAGCATGGAAAACTAGTCTATTACCATGGTGATTACATAAGGATTCATTATGATGAACAAGATTTACCATAATAAACTCTCTCCACAAATCACCATCTCGCACTACTCACATATATTTGATATCGAAGAATCATTCCCTATAGGAACCTCTAGTCACAGCTGATGGGTTAAAGTCTCAACTAAAAAAATCAACTCTTGAAAAAGGGATGAATTGATAAAGTAATGAATCAAAACTATATTTATTAGTACTGGGGAAAGAGTTAAAAGACACATATTGTACCTTGAATCATCTTATTTGTAGCCTGGTTATAACCCTTCATAGCATGCAACTACCTGCAAACCTACCCACTAGATCCCCAAGTATGGAAGGGACCACCTGGTGGTGGTGGTTAAAGTAGATCATAGAGTCACCCTACACTAGTATATCCTCCCTCCAAAGATCCACCTACTCCACTTCCAACACCTCCTCCATGTGGGATACCATGGTATGTTAGGTTAGGAAATATTATGTTATGTGACATCACTCATCATAAGAATATCATCACGAGCCTCCTTTGGCTGGCCGGATCCTCTATGTAGACCTTGCACTATAGATCCATGTTCCTGATTCTTGTCATGGAGTGGTCTTATATGCCTCGACCCTGATGTTTTTCGCCTGTTAACCACTACAGATGACTCATCCCCATGATTACCACCACTGACTTCATCTACTTGACATCCCACTACTAGGAAGATCTCTGTAATAAGAGTTATTTCTAGTACTTCAGTATAAGTAGGTATGTAAAGGTAGACTATACTGACACAAATGTATCTTTGAAGAGCCTGCTCAAACTTTCATGCTTGGAAGAAACCGTCTCATATCATATCAAGGGAGAAATGCATGAGGGCAGTGAAACTCATGGAATACTAAAAAATTATCATGTCACCCTGCTACATCTCACGAAGCTTTTGAATCCACATGGAGTGAAAGAAAAAAGGGTAACACACATTATGAAACATCTAAAAAATTGACCATGAGATCATCGTCTCATCATGGGATTTCATCATCAGACTCCACTAGAACCCTATTACTCTATAGAAAAGACTATATGCCTAAGAAACCATCTAATTGGTCAAGGTTTGAACCAGCCTGAAGACTCAGATTACCAACTCAAGACAACCCTTTAATGTCTAGGGATTTTTCCATGGAACCTTAACATTCTATGAGAATGGAACTTTCATATCACGCTAATAATGTGTGCATCATCAGCCTACCTAGAGGAACTATATACTGCTCGAGAAGTGGGGGTGTTTCTCTTTTCTCATCTAGAGGGAACACCTTATGTGATGACCCCTCAATTGAGGCTTAATCACTCAACAGATTGTCATCATCATTCTGTATCAGTAACCTGGATGACTATCTTCACAAAGGCATACCGAAAGTGATCAAGGCATACCATGGTTAGATGAGAATATATATGTGTGGATCTAACTCAATAAGGATAATTGAATAACTCAATATTATATGATGTATGTACTAATGATTCCCTACAACTGATGTTTAGGAATTCTGAGTCGACAAGAATGTAGTTAGAGTCCCAGTGAATGGATACGTTGGACATCACCCCAACACTAGATTCTATGACTTGAAAGCTGCACTAGAGACACTCTCACACCATTTTCTTAAGTTCCCATTAAATCCTCACCAAGGATCTCACTCTAACACCAACTCGAGGACAAACTGTTATAATACCACTCTATCATGACCTGACCCACCAAGGCCTATTTGGCTAGTGATAATCTAGGTGTGGAAACCCCAAACTTGTTTCAAATAGGCTAGGGGATAGTGACGAGTGTTGAGAAGGAATAACTGAAATGCTATTCCTTTTCATGATGTACCCATACACACGCACCCAAATAAATCAATGCAAAATTACATAGGAAAAATAAAAAGGTTGTAATATATAGAGTAAAACTATGATTTCCAAAATCTCTAGGAAATACATCAGAGTACAAAAAATATAAATCCAAATAGAAAAAGGGTAAAATACATGTCCAACCATAAAAAATGTCCCAACCTAACAAAAACTGGAAAATAGGAAAACTGAGAGAGACTGACTCATGATCTCCAAGTCCGACCATCGTACAAGGTCAATATTATAAGGTCCCATGTTTTTGGACCAGTTAAAATTCCAAAAGAGTTTGAATTTTCCATTTGGTGGACAAAATTAATCTTAAATTGAGCCTCAAATTGGAATTCAAAGAGTTGTATCACTTAAGAGTGACGTGTTTAGATGAGTTTTAAGACTCAAAAGGTGTCTCAAAAGTTTGGATGAATTTTGGGAGCATCGTGCTATAAAATTATTCTTTCTAGGATAAATTGACAGAGGCACAAAATTAGTTTAAATCATAAAACCCCTAGGATAAACTGTGTGGCCCTATAAAGGTTTTCACATAGTTTGTTAAATTGTGCAAGGTGGGGAACATGGTCGTGCGAGAGCTATGTAATAAATTACAAACATGGGAACACAGGCTGCACATAGTTTTCCAAAATCTTACACCTAACCAACATGGTTAGTGCCAATTAACCAGTAGCACCATAAGTTTGGTGCATGGTTATCCCAAATCACATGTCCAAACCATGTGGGGTATGGATTTTGGTCAGTGAGAGTTTCACGATTGTCACATGGTTAGTCAAACTGTGTGTCCTAACCATGCTCCTCATTAAAGTGGAAAATTGATGATTTTACCCTCTAACCCTTTAAGGATTTACACCCCTTTTTTCTCCTCCATTTTCCTAAGAGGCCTCCCACATGCGCACCACTTATAAGGGCCTAAATCCATCTAGTCTAACCCTTTGTGTTTTTTTGAAGTATGAGGTGCTCAGAGGAGGTCTAAAGTAGGTCTGGAGGTGTTTGGCTGCTGAAATACAAGATCAGGGAGAATTTATGACGTTTGAGTGTTTAATATTGTGAATATGTGATTCATGGATTGTGTAGGGCTAGTTCATAGGGTACCACATTATGGGAATTAATTTGAGTATAAATGGTCTGAGTCAATGCATTTTTCAATGGTACTTAAAACTTGATACTTTCATGACATAAAAGGGTTTTACATCTTGGAAATCCACTGTGCAGCGCTCCGATATAAGTTGTAGTGCCTATATTTTTATCAAACCCTACATCAATTCTCCCAATCCCTAGGAGGAAAATAAATCTCTATTTAGTAATTTTGGAATCCCTTCGATAGGGATTGATTCTCATATTCTTGTGTTTGATTCGTAGTGATCTAAGGTATGTCCTACCTTTTTCTCTCACGGTTCTTCAATCTAGATACTCCTACTTATTCTTTCCATGTGATGATGGTTTCTCTCCATTGTTCTAATGAAGTTTCCTTGGTTTTTTGTTGGTGTAGTTGGGGTGTGATGTCCTTAGGGGGATGCAACTCTTGTGGGAGGGTTGGTTCGGATCTACGACATTGGTTTGTTCTTATGCAGAGAACATTGATGAATTTGAGGTAGGTGATTCGTTATTATCCTATTTATTTACATGTAATCATAAAGTTATCATGGTTTTTCCCTTTGTAAGGTAATGGAATTAACCTAATAAATATTCAACTGAATTAATAATGAATTGGATTGCGATCACAAGTCGATGTTTGATACCGTGATAATGGTTTGCCTCTTTATTTTCTAGATAGTGTACTATATATGTTATGCTTGTTATAATGCTTTGTGATACCATGGATTGTAATTTTGATCTTTATGGGAAATGTTTTAGAATGTAAAGACGTTAATTGTTAATTGGTTGGATAAATAATTAAAGAAGAGGCATGTCAAATGAATTTGGTGTTTCTTTTAATTCGATGGTAATTAAAATTGATGAAATGTTCATGATTAATTAAATATGTTACACCATGATAAAGGAATTGATAATTAATTTGAATAATGATAATTTTTGGTGAGAATGTTTAAATGAAAAGGCATGTTAATGAGAATGGTACTTCTCTAAGTTTTTTTAAAATGTATTCAATGTTAAGATCATGTTTAACTTTTGATAGATTTTTATAGCTTGATGACTTAGGTTTTTGGTAGTTGAAACCTGTGAATAATGAATCATTTAATTCAAGATGGAATAAAAACCAATTTTTTGAAAAAGATAATTTCTAGGACCTGAGTTTCCTGTCTGCTTGAGAAGACTGAGTGCCTTGAATTTAGAGCAGTGGGAGCTCATTTACGTGTAAACATTTGATTTCTTGTTTTAGGGCCTAAATTGACCTTTTGGATATTCTTATTTGTTTCTTGATGCTTTTGTGAAGTGATTTAGATTTGAGCTTCGCTTCATGATGTGATATGAGCATAGGATGGCTTTGTGATGTGGATGGGGAGGCCCAGATGATGTGGAAGTAGTTGACACATGTGATGGTGAGATGCATCAAGATATACATGTGGGTATTAGGGATAGCACCAAAGATGATAGAATATGTTAGAGTTGGGATTTTCCATTTATGTGATAATATGAATGCTTTCTTGAAATGAATTTTTATAATAACCAATGGTTGGGTTTCTAATTTTATCTACATTTCTTTCCCTACTGCCTAATCAGCTGGATATGATTTTTTGCATGTTTTATATTGGTGGTAGCTTAGGATGGTTTTACTAGAGTAATTGGTTTATTTAATGATGTTAATAATTAATAATAAATTATAAACCCATGGTTTTTGTGTTGATGGGATGAAAATGCTAAAAAGATGTTAATCTTGAGAAACCATGGACTCTGTTTGGATTTTTCCTAGAGGGCATGGAATCCATGCTGATGGTTAAAAAATTTATCTTGAAATAATGTTAATGATTAATTTAATGGATAATAAATGAATTAAAAAAAGGAAGTGATAAAAATAAAATAATTAAATAATGTATCTCTTTAAATGCTTGTGTACTTATAGGATATCTTATCCCTGACAATGGCAGTCGGGTGTACAAGAGATGATAACTGTAGTTGATCTTAGGACTAGGTTATGCCCGTAGTGTGGTGTGAGCTATATTATATCATGTATATTTTGCAATTTCTTATGCTACCCCACCCATATCGGTTAGGATGATTGAAACCTAGTAGAATATGGGAGGGGATTTTCCCCAACATCCTGGTGGGAGGATGGACGGTCGACTACTCCCTCTAGTCCTACTCTATTCTCTTAGTAGTTATTTATTCGGTTATGCATGATAGTTAGTTTCTCCATATATGTGTGTAGAGGGATATGATGGATTGTGTTTATTTCACACACATGTATCTCTGTATATAGTATCCAAAGTATGATTGTAGGTATGACATGTATAGGATGTGATGGATTGAGGTTCCTTACTCGGTATATGGGTTTTGATGGCTTGAGGTATAATACCCAATGTAAGATACATGTCATACGGGTTGTGGTGGATCCCAAAAACTACTTGGTTACTATATGGGTATGTGATACAGGATGATGTGATGATGTGATGCACGATATTCATGTTGTGATTCCTTACCCAAGTGTCTTTGGGCTAGATTATTTTAGAGAGATATGGCTCAGAACGTGCGACATTGGGGTAGAGTGTCAAACCAATGGGGAAGTAGTATTGAGGAAACCTTGATGTTTCATTATTATTTTATATACTCTCTTGTATGTGATACTTGGTGAGAGTTAGACATGGTTAGGCTGAGAACTTAGTATACCTATTTAAGAGACAAGTTAGTTTCATTGTTTTTCATTGTGATTTAGTATGTTTTCTTTATCTTTTTCATGAGAGGCTTTGAGGAGGATCCTAATGAGTATACTATTATGATCATCCTATGTATATATAAACTGTTTTTAGGTCAGTAGAAGTAGGTTGGATATTGGGATGGATATTATTAGCTCGTGGTTTTTACAGGAGTTGTTTGGGATTTGTGGTCACTGTCATATTTACCTTTTAGTACTTTTAGTTTCTTTTTTAGTTATTTCATTATTATATGGCATTACATATTTGCACTTGGGTTTTATTTATATATATTTCTAAGAAAGTTTTGATTGGTTTATCTATCTTATCTATATATTTTTTATTTTCTCTTAGAGGTTAATTACTTCCATATGTATCTTTATTATACCCTTGGTGCTAGTCGCTAACCTGGGGCCTACTGGAGGCCGGACTCGAGCAGTCACCATCTCCCTTCTCTCATTGCTTGCCCATGAGGGGAACTCTTTAGGGGGATGGGTGCATGATAGAGTGGTATAAAAGGTTCAGGTTGAGAGATTGGATAGAATTTGGAGATAGGAACATGTGAGATTGCATGGGTTGGTAGGCCAGTGGTATCTTCTATGTTTAATAAGAAATGTAAACACAAGATACTGACTGAGTCATTGGTATTTAGGCCCCCCTATGATCTAATTTAGGGACCTTTAAGTTTACTAATCCTGCTAAATTAAGTGATAATGGTTGAAGGGTAGAAACCTAGTAAATTATCATGAATTATTCTTCTTTGTGTCCATTTTTGAAATGGGTAGACCTTGGGATAGGTTAAAACCTTAACAAGATAATAAAATAAAAAAAATAATTAATTTTAAGTATTATATATTCCAGGTTTATATCTCTAACATTCTTTTCTTTTTGTAGGCATGGATCCAAGTCTACATCCTAATCAGGTTCATACTGAAGATGTTCAGAATGATGTGTCAATATATCACCATAGAGTGGAGGTTGATAATGATGATTCTTGGAGGAAACTCCAATAGTTTCAATGATGGAGTCTATAGAACTATGAGAGATCCATTTTATATTCACTTACAAAAGAATTATTGGAGGATATTGAGATAGATTTTAGTTTGATCCATGTTTGAAATGATCACTAAGTTTCATTGGATATGATGATATTGTGTGGAGCAGTGAGGTGGTGGTGGTTCTTATTCTTTAGGGATCATGGGGAGTCATCGGTATCTTGTGAGAATCTTTGAGACTAGTTCTAAGTGGAGTTCCTTTTTTTGACTGCGAAGCTAGCCAATTTTCAGGAGATTCTCGCCCTTAAATGGGGGAGTTCCAACATATGAGAGTTCATGATCCATTTCATGAATCTTTTATGATATGATTTAGACCTGTTATCAAATGAGGAGGCCAGTGAGGGGAGTTTTGAGGAATATTTACATCCAAAGATCTAGTGCTAGGTCACCTCATTTATGCTGAAGATGTATCTTTAGCCACTGGAGAGAGAATAAGTCATTAAGAGGATGCTAGCTAGAACTAGATTTTAATGAGAGGGGAGTTTTTAGGATTCCTTATGAAGAAGATCTATGGTCTTGGGTTTCTAGTTTCCTGGAAAGAAGATCTTTTGGTTAGCTGGGGGTATGTCCTAACCCTCATCATATCATTTCTCCAAGGGTAGTGTCTCTCAGACCTATTCCAAGGGATCATATGTGTTTTTTTCTTTTGTAGGTCATTAGTGGCGAGAGTGATCAACCTTTCTAAGTAATAAGTGTGTGTTAGGTGTTCCACTTCAGGTTCCTCCATTGAGGTAGTTTTATCTCAGACAATAGAAACAAGTTGTTCCAGTTTAGGATCAATAGATAGAAGATGGGTGGGAATAGTATAGTCCTAAGATGGTCCTCATCCTCAAAGAGTACATTTAAAACATGGAGGTGGTCATAAACAAGGTCATAAAGGCATTGGAGAAGGTCATGGTTAGATTTATGCTTTATAATTTATAGATTTGGGTGATCCAAACATCATTCAAGGTATCCTTTTATTATTTCTTACATGGGTTAATACTTTCTTTGATTAAGGATTGATGCACTCCTTTATTTCATCAACCCTTGTCTATGATTTGGTACTTGAGGTGGAGAGGCTTCTAGTGCCCTTGGAATTGACTATTCCATTTGGAGGTCGAGATGACTTTTATGAAGTATGTAGAGACTGTGATCTAGTTCTGGAGTGACACCACTCTTGGGGAGATTTTCTATGTTTATAGATACAGCCATATGACATTATCCTTGTCATGGATTATTTGTATTTTGGTCTAGATATCATGGATTTATTTAATAGGAAAAAAAATTTCTATGATGCTGATAGAGAGACAGTAGTGTTTATTAGTGATAAAGACCCTTAGATTAGTCAAAGACGTGTTCTATACCTTTATTCCTTGATGGATGAGCTGATGTTGAGTTTTTCAAAAGTTCATCAGTTAGTGTTTCTCAAGGTCATAGATGAGTACCCTGATGTCTTTCTATAGAAGGTTGTAGCATTACCCCCTCAATGAGAGATCAAGTTTGGGATCGAGATACAGCTTGGAATATCTCCTATATAGATATATCTATATATAATAGTTACTTATGAGTTGATAGATCTATAATTACATATCGGTGATCTATTGCAGTATGGTTTTGTTCAGTCGAGCGTGTCACCTTGGGGTGAACCAGTTTTGGTCACAAAGAAGGTCAATAGTGGTTTGCAGCTTTATATTAATTATCATTGCTTGGACCAGGTAATGGTGAATAATAACTATCATATTCAACAAATTGATCATTTATTCAATTAATTGAATGGAGAAAGTTGGTTCTTAAAGATCTATATGTGGTCAGGATATCATCGGATGTCGGTGAAGGATGGGGATATTCAGAAGACCAATTTTTATAATCATCATGGGAATTAAGAGTTTATTGTGATTTAATTAAACATGAAAAAATATATATCCATTTTCATGGGGTTGATGAATACAATGTTCATAGTGTTCATGGATAAGTTCATGGTGGTTTTTATCAATTACATCCTTGTGTAATTCACATCTTAGGAGCATGAAGAGCATTTACATGGTTTTTTGGGAGTTCTTTGTCATGAGAATATATTCGGGAAGTTGTAGAAGTATAAGTTCTAGGATTATGAAGTCTTTTTATTGGGTCATGTCATGTCCTATAAGGGAGTATCTATGGATCCTTCAAATATATAGGCAGTTTTTTCTTAGGTATCCCCCAAGATAGTGGCATAGGTGAAGACTTTACTTTGTCTTAAAAGCTATTACAGGAGGTTCATAGCTAATTTATCTCAGGTTGTAACTCCTATGAAGACATTTACTAGAAATTATGAGGTGTTCTTATGGATTGACCGGTATCAGGTAGCTTTTGGGTACCTGAAGGAGAAGTTGTTCAACACTTCTGTCCTTTGTTTTCCAGTTGGGGGAGTTCAGTTCAAGGTTTTTCATGATGATTCGCTTCTCAAATTGGGTTGTGTTTTGATGTATCATAGATATATTTTTTATTATGGGTATGTGTATTTATGTCCCCATTAGTGTAGCTATAAAAACCTTGATCTTGAGTTGGTGAAATTTTTGTTTTCTTTGAATTTGTGGAGACATTACCTCATTAGTGGGCATTTTGTGATTTTTACCAACCATAAGAGCCTAAGGTATGTCTTCTACCAGCATGACTTAAACTTGTTTCAGATTCAGTGGATGTAATTATAATAGAATTATTACTTTGGGATTTCATACACTCCATGAAAGGGAAATTTTTTAACTGTTTCACTAAGCAGGAAGTTGCATAGATATGTCATGTGTGAATCTAGAGATTCCTGGAGAGTTGTGGAAGAAATATTAGTGATTCATCTAGATATGGGCGAGTTTGGAGGTAGAGGATGTCTTTTATAGATAATGATGTAGTCATATTTGGTGTGGTGGGTGGAGGAGTCCCATCTAGGGTATTCTAAGTTATAGGTCTGGAGGGACTAATTGTTTTTTTCGATGCCCCTGATGGTTGGTCTAAGGATGGACAACACCAGGTGTTGCTTTAGAAAAGGCTTTTTGTCCCTTCGACGATGCATGAGATGGTTCTCTGTGAGTTCTATAGCTAACCCTTGGTAGTACATCCTAGCATAAAGAAGATGTATTGAGATTTGATAGGTCAATTTTTATGTACTAGGTTGAAGTATGCAGTTTTAGAGTTTGTTTCTCAATGTTCAGTCCTCCAGAAGCTAAAGGTTGATCACCTTGTTCCCAATGGGTTTATCCTATGATTAGATGTTCCCCGGTAGAAATGGGAGGTAATATTAATGAACTTCGTCATCAGTTTACATCAATATCATGGAGGGTATGATGATATATGGGTGATATTGGATTGTTTGAGGAAATCATCCCACTTTATAGTGATTAGAGAGTCGATATTAGTAGAGGTTTTTTCAAGGAAGTATCTGGAGTAGTTGGTGCGACTCCACAGAATACCTAGGATGATAATATCTGATTGATATCCTCATTTTATCTATAGTATGTGGGGAGTTATATAACATTCTTTTAGATCTTAGTTATTCCTTATAACTTCTTTTCATCCACATACGAACAATCAATCAAAGCAGATTATCCAGAATCTTGAGGACATATTGCGTTCTTGTGTCCCAGATTTTGGAGGTTCATAGATGAGGCACTTCCATTGGTCGTGTTTTATTACAATAATATTTTTCACTCCACCATTGGTATAGTTTTGTTTGAATCTTTGTATGTCCTACCTTACCATTCTCCATTATGTTGGATTGGGGTTAGAGAGGTAGTAATTCTCGGGCCGAAACTAGTATAGAATACAATAGAGATGGTTCAGGTAATTCATGAGAGGATGAAAGAAGTTTAATATCATCATAAATACTATGGTGATCATAGGAGGATTCCTCTTAAGTTCTACATTATAGATTATGTGTTCTTGAAGTTGACTCATCGTTATGGGCAATGAAGGTTTAGTCATGGGAGTTAGCTTTCTCCCTGGTTCATTGGACCTTTCAAGGTGTTGACTCCTATTGGATCCATGGCATATCAGATAGTACTTCCCCCAAAAATGATCAAAATACATAATGTTTTAATTTTTAGAAGCATCGTAATTAACTTCATGATGAATCTCATGTTATCAATTGGGCTGATATTGATGTTGATGATGATGCGACCTTCCAGGAGAAGCCTGTGGAGATCTAAGATTGTCGGGAGAAGGTGTTGTGTGGGAATGATATTCCCTTAGTTCATGTATTGTGGTAGCAAAGTGGAATAAAGGAGAGTACTTAGAAACATGAGTCATAGATTCACACTTTGTACCCCAAGTTGTTTGATGTTTAGATCTTCTCTTGTAACATTGTTCATTTTATGGATGTTGACCTTTCTAGTTTACGAGGTGGTTACCTCTTATTTCTTATTGGTAACCTTATTATAATTTGAGAGGTATCTCCCTAAAGAGTGTGTTTAGGATTGGGTTTTTTTGTTGATTGGTTCACATTGTTCCCCTGATGAGGTGGTTGAACTCCTATGATGGAGAGATCCTTGAGAGGAATCTGATGGGGTGGTTGTTTGGATGAACCCTTTTTGTTTTATCTCTGGGTTTGTTTTTTGATTCTTGAAGAAAATAATTGTTTTAGATGTATCTTATGTAAGGTATTGAATCCATATAGTCCAACCCTTTTGTGTTTTTTAAGTATGAGGTGCTCAATGGATACCTATAGTAGGTTTGTAGGTGTTTGGATACTAAAAACAGAGAGTGGGGAGAATTCACGATGTGTAAGTGTTTCATGTCATGAATATGTGGTTCATGTCTTATATGAGGCTATCTCATAGGGTTCCTTATGACATGAATTAATTTAATCCAAATGGTCTTAGGTGAAGTGTTTTTTAATGGGACTTAAAACCTGATACTTCCATGATGTGAAAGGGTTTCATGCCATGAAAATCCGTTGTGCAGTGCACCAATATAAGTTACAGCGGATCAAGTTTTCTCAAACCCTTTGTCATTTCTCCTAAACCCCCAGTGGACAATGGATCTCTCTTCAAGTGTTTTGGAATCCCCTTAATGGGGATAAATTATTAGAATCTCATGTTTGATATGTGGTGATCCAAGGTACGTCCTCCCTTTTTATCTCATGGTTTTTTTATCTGAATCCTCCCGATTCTTCTTTACATGTGATGATAATTTCTATCTGTCATTCTAATAGGTTTTTATTGGTTGTTTATTGGTGCTATTGTGGTGCGGTAACCTTGGAGGGATGAAACTATTTTGGGAGGGGTGATTGGGATCTACGATGTTAGTCTGTTCTTGTGAGAAGAATTCAGACGCCTTTGAGGTAGGGGATTCATTGATTCTACTATTTATTTATGTGAAATCACAAAGTTATCCTGGTTTATTACTTTGGATGGAAATTGAATTAACCTAATAAATATTTAACTGGATTAATAATTAATTGAATTGTGATCTTAGGTTGATTTTTGATGTCATTATAATGGTTTGCCTCTTGATTTTCTAGATAGTGTTCTATCTATGTTACTCTTGTTATCATGTCTTGTGATTCTATGGATTAACATGTTGATCTTGATGGAAATGGTAAAGAACATAAATCTGGTAATTGTTAGTTGGTTGGATAAATAATTAAAGAAGAGTCGTGCCAAATGAATCTGGTTTTTCTTGTAATTTGATGGTAATTCAAATTGATAAAACTCTATTTCTTAATTAAATATATTCTTACATGGTAATAGAATTGATAAATAATATGAATCATGATAATTATTGTTAAGAATTTTGAAATTAAATGGTATGTTAATGAGAATGGTACTTCTATAAAAGTTGGTTTTAATGATAAGAGCATGTTTAAATTTTGATAGATTGTTATAGCTTGATGCCTTAGGTTACCCATAGTTGGAACCTATGAATAATGAATCGGTTTATTCAAGATGGAATAAAAACTAATTATTTTATCAAGATAATTTCTAGGGTCTGAGTTTCTCATATGCTTGATAAGGCATAGTTCCTTGAGTTTTGAGTCATGAGAGCTCATTTATGTGTGAAGGTTGGATGCCTTGTTTTAGGGCCTAGATTACCCTATTGGTTATTCATGATTGTTTCTTACTTCTTTTTTGATGTGATCTAGATTTGATCTTTGCTTCGTGACATGATATAAGCATGGGATGGATTATTTGATGTGGTTGGGGAGGCCTAGATGATGTGGTAGTAGTTGAAGCTTGTTATGGAGAGATGCATCAGGATATGCATGTGGGTTTTAAGGATGATAGAAGAGATGATGGAATGAGATGCATCTGGGATTACCCATTGATGTAATAAAGTTGGATTCTTACTTAAAATGACATTTATAATGTATGATGGTGGAGTTACTTGTTTTATTTTCATTCCTTTCCCCACTACCTAAGGTAGCTATATGTGCTTGTTTGCATGTTTTTTCTTAGTGGTAACTTAGGATAGGTTTTCTAGAGTACCTAGTTTATTATTATTTTTTTTAAAGGTTGGGGTCGAAGCCTCAATTTATTATTTAAAGCAAATACCTCTTTAGACTAGGTGGAGGGAGACCCATTACATAGCCCAAAGGCCCAAGGCCAAGTGACCTAAATATAAGGCTTGAAAGCCCATTTTTTGGCCCAAAGGACCCCTCAGTGAACAGTACTGCTAAAGTACCCATACTGCTACAGTCCCTGTTACAGTACAGCCACCGCTACAGTCCCTCTGCCGCTACAGTTCCGTCGCTACTATAGTTCCGCTGCTGCTACATTACTACTACAGTTCCCTGCTACAGTACCCGAAAATTTTCCCCTACCCTGATTTGATCCTGGGTCTTTTGGATGCCAAGCAGGAGCCTGTACCACTAGGGTACGGGCTCATTGGCTAGAGTACCTAGTTTATGGAATGATGTTAATAATGAATAATAAATTCTAAACCCATGGGGTTAGTGTTGATAAAATACAAATATTGAAAATATGTTAATCTTGAGAAATTGTGGACTTTCCTGGAGGGCATGGACTTTATATTGATTATTAAAGAATGTATCTTGAAATAATGTTAATGGTTAATTTAATTCATAATAAATTAATTAACAAAATTAAATGATAAAAATAAAAAAAAATTAATTAATATAGCTCTTTAAATTTTTGTGTGTTTATATGATATCTAGTCCCTAGCAGCGGCAGCTGGGTGTTCGAGAGACGATAGATTCAGATGAGCTTAGGACTAGGTTATGCTCATAGTGTGGTTGTGAGATATATTATATCTTGTATATTATATGATTTCATATACTACCCCACACATTTTTTTTGGTTGAATGACACCTAGTCGACTTTGAGAGGGTGTTTTCCCCAACTTCTTAGTGGTAGGATGGATGGATAACTACCTCTCTGGCCCCACTCTCTTCTCTTGGTAGTTACTTGTGCTGGTATGCATGGTGGTTAGTTTCCCCATATATTTTTATAGATGGTTGTGATGGATTGTGGTTATTTGACACACATGTATCTCTAGATATAGTATCCAAAGGATGGTTATAGGTATGGATTGTATAGGATTTTATGGCATGAGGTTCCTTACTTAGTGTATGGGATGTCATGGCTTGAGGTATAATACCCGATGTATGATACACATCATACAAGTTGCAGTGGATCTTGAAAACTACTTGGTTACTATATAGATATGTAATATTAGTTGATGTGATGATGTGATGCATGAGATGCATGTTGTGATGCCTTTCTCAGGTTTCTTCAGGTTGACTTAATTTGAAGAGAAATGGATCAAGACGTGTGATGTTGGGGTAGAGAAGAAAACCAATGGGGAAGTAGTAGCAGGGTACCCTTGATGTTTCATTGTTATATTATATGATCTCTTATATGTGATACATGGTGAGAGTTTTCCACAGTGAGGTTGTGAACTAAGTATACCTGTTTATGTGACAAGTTAGTTTAATTGTTATTCAATGTGATTTAGTATGATTTCTTTATCTTTTTTACGAGAGGCTTTGAGGAGGATCCTACTAAGTATACTGTTATTCTTACCCTATGTAGATATAAACTATTTTTAGGTCAGTAGGATTGGGTTGGAGATCAGGATGAATATTCATGGTTTTTTTAGGAGTTGTTTGGTATTCGTGGTTACTGTCATCTTTACCTTTTAGTACTTGTAGTTTTTTTATCATTTGTTTCAGTATTGTATAAAATTGCATGTTTTCACTTGGTATTTCTTTATATATATATATGTGTGTGTGTGTGTGTGTGTCTACATAGGTGTTGATTGGTATATCTGACTTATCTCTATATTCTTCATGTTCTTTTAGAGAGTACTTCCTCCCATGTGTATGTTTATTATAACCTTGGTGATAATCACTAACCTAAGGCCTACTGGGGGTGGGACTCAGGTAGTCAACATCTCCCTTATCTCGTTTCCATCTAAGGATGGGTACTATTTGGAGAGATGGTGTCGTGACACCTCCCTTCTTCCCTCTCCCCTTGGTGAATCTTCTCTATTCTTGGTTTGATTTCATTTTCATCATATGTGTTGAAATCCTCTCAGTAATTCTAATGATCCCATTGATTCTTATTTTTTCCCCTCTCCAGCTTCAATGTTATCTGTGTGCAAGCTAATTCACCCTATTTTCATGGTGTTTGTAAAATATTTTTATTTATCTCACTCCGTCTCGAATAAAAAACAAAAAAAAGATGAGTGGACCATAGTAAGCATAAGGTGGGTGGTATCTATTATTTTCCCTTTAATTTGTGTTGTTTATAATTTATTTTCATTATGCCAAATTCTGGACATCCCACACATTGCTTCAAAAATATAAAATGCCTTAAATTAAATACTTAGACCACACCTGTGATGTTCCTTAAAACCCTTAAATATGGTTGGAGGTTGATAAATAAACCTAGACCATCACATAAGGTTGGTTCAATTAAAATCTTTATAGTGACCATTTTTTGTGAATTACCAAGCCAACCCTATGGGTGTGTTGATTATACCCCTCTTCTAGTGGAAGACTATAGATGAATTAAATGAATCATTAGTTAGATAATCCTCCCCTAGCCCTTATTATCACTTGTGAGGTGACTTGACTAAATAAATGAACATGATGAATTTTATTGTGGTATTCATGACTACATGGCCCTCCTTATCTTTTATAATTAGATTGATAATGAAATGTATCTTGAATTGTGACTGGCATGGGTGACTCCCTTGTCTATCTTGTGTGTTGACATATAAAATGACCTATTTTCATGGTTTTACTTATATTATATAATGAATGACCTCATGGCCTATTTTAATTATTAAATTAAATGTACCTACTTGTTAAAGTAAACCTCAGGCAATACTTGCATTCCTTACGTGGAATGCCTTGGATGAGCTCATAGGTTGAATGAATTATAATACACCTTGAGTAATACTTGGTTTATTTAAACTGAATGTATTGTAAGGGATAATAGGTTTCATGATGTGATATTATGCCTTTACAGATACTTATATTCCTTATATAGAATACCTAGGATGGGCTCATAGGCTGGTTGATATTATAAAAATCTTGAGTGATATTTGGGTTCCTTACATGGAATTCCTTAGATGGGGTCAGAGGGTAATTGATTGATATTACACCTTGGACAACACTTGGGTGCCTTACATGTAATTCCATGGATGGTTCCATAGGTTTTATGGATTACATTAATCCTTGGGCTACACTTGGGTTCCTAATTATGGAATGCCTTGGACCAACTCAAGGGATAAATGAGATTATGTTAAATTTGATGTCTCTCTTAGATTGACCTTAAATGCTAATCAAAATACCATGAAACATGTAAAAACTTATCTATTTCCTTGATGTGGATTGCCTTGGTAATATTCCACTTCATTAAATTTAAGCTCGTTTATATATTATAATTCATCTGAAACTATGGGCATGACATCCCTCATTTAAAATGTGAGACAAGTATGACATCCTTATGTGGACGCTTGGGCATTAACCCATAGGTCCTCGAAAGTGAATGAATATATTTTCATATGTACCAATTTACTCATATGTATATAGACACACACACACACATTATGGTACATGTTCAAAGACATTCCAACTTAGGCCGAAGAAGGTATGGTCAGCCAGGTGTTCTTAAGGAACCTGATCTAACTTAATTAGATTTAAATTTACTGTGCTACTTTACTTTTGATATACCTACAAAATGATTTATTTTATCTTCACATAATGTATTGTATTAGACACCATTGGTGGTGGACTACTGAGTATATCTCACACCCTGTTCGGGCCACCACTGCACTGGGGTACCTAAATAGGCCTCATGGTTGTAGTTTCAGGGTCATGGATTATGATATCTACTGCTATGCTTGAACATAGAATATTAAGATAACAAGACTGATCCAGAGATTAGGATGCTTGTGAAGATGGCCCTTAGGGGTTTTGTCTTTTCTCTATATATTGTTTATCTGTTACCTGTTGTATATTTGTTGTTGTACATTGTGTCATGTTCATGTATGATTACTCATTCATTTATTGTTGATGATTAGTTGTTATTATATTCCACTGCCTTTAATTATTTTTTCTTCCACTATATTTATTTCTAATATATAGGGTATATTATCCCAACTATACTATATTTAGACCCTTAATTATAGTCAAAAACCACTATAATACGGGGAGATGTGCTTGAGGCCATGTGACCAACTGGGCCAGGGCACCGTTTTAGTGTTTCTTGGGTCAAGATAATATAAAGTTGAATCAGAGCTTTCTTTTATTTTTACTTACTATTTTTGGATGGTATACATGAGACTAGGAATGTTTCATCACTTGTTAAAGATATCACATGTGGGTCTAACCACCCCAATCATAGGGTGATGGTTAAGTTTTTATGGATGAGACTATTTTTATATTGTTAGATATTATAGTTGATTATTATTTCACCTTGGGTATTTTTTTTACTTTTGTTGGATACTGATTTATGATATTTTACCCTTGGATTGATATTGAAAGGAATTATAATTACATGTATCATTTTAGGCACATAGAGATTCACATGTCATGCCATATAGACTGAATTATAGATTTCTTGTTACATTATGATCTGTATAATATGCTTGTGCGAGTATTTGACATGCTTGCTTGTATACTATGCTTTAAGTGATTTTTCCATGTTTTCATATATTCTCTACTTATGTAGTATATTTCTATAATTATTTCCATATTTACTATAATTATTGTTATGATAGCATGCTTTGTTAGACTGTGATAAAAAAAAATTGGTTCTTAAAGTGTCAGTAGTAACCTAAATGGTGTTTTCTCATATAGTTTGATTACAGCACATTAATTAACCAATTGTGACATGTTTGAGCCATGGACCATTGGTTTCATGGTCTGAAAATTTTATAGTTGTGATTAAATGGGTGCCTACAATAATTTATAAAGCGTATGGGCCTTTAAAAATTGGGAAGGGTAACCCATATAATAAAACCATCCTATATGAATTTATTATATTTGATATTGAAAATGAAAACCCAATTACAGTTTAATGAATACCAATTGTAACTTTTAAAGTCAAGTACCATTTTAATTTGGGAATGGTGATTCATCTAACTAAACCTTGTTATATGAAAAATTGAAATTCTTATAGAAATTGGTTGTCTTTATGAAGGCAAGTACATATTATTTGGGCATGACGACCTGCATGACTAAATACTAAATGCACAACTGGACCAAAGTAAGTGATTTGGGGCATATTGATTATGAAATAAACCTATTAAGGTAGTTTTTAAGATTTAAACTATAAATGGGTTGCATTTAGATGGGATGATAATTGTAATTTATAGAGTTTTGAATCCATAAATTGGGAATGGATGTCCATATACATGAACCCATATTGATTTAGTGGGACCCACATAGGTTGCCTTTACTTTCCTTATGACTTGGTACTTAACCCCATGGGGGTATGTTATAATAAATGAGATGACTTTTTAAAGTGTCTTCAGACACTTATATGATGTTACATATAAATGTATGGTGAAATCTTACTTGACCAGCCCCACTTTTATAATAAATGACCATTAACTACTTTTGGTCTTATTTATTATGAGGCATCAGTTAATTAAAATGTAAATTACAACGTAAAGAGTATTTTACTCTATATCTTGGAATTGAAATTTTCTTTAACTGAGCCCAATTGTGATAACTTATAGATAAATTAATGTTTAGAAGAAAATTTTAAGATAATTTTCCTATAATGCTGCCTGGTGCCAGCTAAATTAAGTAAATAGTATAGTTTCCTTGAAAAATGGTACATGATATCCATTATGTACAATATATTTAAAATGTTGTAATAAATAAGTATCATTTAAATTCCTTCAATAAAAACCTTTTAAATGTGTTTATAGCATGCACCCTCATGTAAGGGTTAACCTTAGTTTTACCTTGGGAGACACTTGAAATGGCAATGTGAATGTTTCCATTTGAACTTGGTTGGATTATTCCCTATAGTTATGTTGAACTTAATGGTTTCTCAATAAAGCTCAGTGATCTTTAGGCATGAACCTAGATTATTTAGTAGTTCCCTTGGAAATTAGAAACTTGTAGACTTTTGAGACGATCCTTAGTCACGCTAAGTGTCGTCGCTTGACATTTTGAGTTAGGTGTGACTCTTAGATGGTAATATGACACCCTAGGGACATTTTTGGTTTTTTGATAAGTTGAACCTTGAGGGGATATTACTGTATATGGATACCCAGTGAGTTTCATCTCTTTATTCTTCTATATTAACACTGTAACCTTTTAGTTATAACTCCCCTATCTGGATGCTCCATGATGATTAGGGACCTATAGGCTGATACTTGGTAGGTGATTTCATATGCCTAGTTGATAGATTTTGACTCTCATAGGTTAGTGATATTTAACTCCTCTAAAGAGAGTTTACAAGAATGTTGGATACCATGAAATAGAAGCCCTTATGTGGGATATGGTTCTTGTGTAAGAGATCTTAGGGAAAAGTGAACAGACCTAGTTGGTCTATTTTGAGTCTGATCATTAGAGAAAGGTGGAAGACATAAAGGCCATTAGAACTGAATTAGAACCTAATGGGTTAGCTTTATTTTGTTTGATTGAGGTCAACCTATGAGAGAGGTTGTACCAAGGTTTACATTTTCCTTAAAGTAAAAAAGGTTGGTTCTATACTTGTTTTGAGATCGATGCATGGGAATTGATCAAGTTTTGTGTTGTAGGAACAGTGATGCCTGAGTTTAAAATGAATCAAATAGAGTGTTGGATATCGAAACTGAATTCAATGGGAAATATTTTCTAGGTGTCTGGCCCAGATAACTGGTGATTATGTGGTTGACACTTTAATTTCTGAAAATGACTCCTTGAGGCAGGCAAGCATTTGATAAATCATGGAACAAGTAGGTGATTGATTTTTAAGAGGATTTCTATAGGAACTTCTAGATTAATGAGGCTAAAATTACTTGTAGCATGATAAACGTATCCTTCTTGATGAATGTCTCATGAAAGCATGAGTCGATTCTTGAATCGGGTGGTAGGGATAGTACACCCGTTACGAATGATAAGTCGAGTTTGCACCGGTTGCATGCAGTAACTAGCTAAAATTTAACACCGGTGATCATCTGGGGAAGGTCCACAGAATGATGGTTTCAAATTTGAAGCTTATAGGCATGAAAACCCAAAGATTTTGGAAAATTCAAAGGATATGCTCGGTATGAGGGATAATTTGAGAATAGATTAGGTGTTGTGAGATGATTGACCTATAGCTCGACCTTGACACGCACGATCGAAATATGTGGTGTTAGGAAATAAATGAAGGCAGATATGGCCTATTTTGATGTGTTCATGGTTCAGAAAGAGTGGTACATGCCTATCGATGAAATATAATTGTTATCCTAGTTAGTGGATATCATGTTCCTTATCTTGACTTCACCTTGAGTATATTGAGAGAGTGTTAGCTATAGGCTAAGCTACCCAACAATATTATTATTAATGACAAAAGGACTATTTTAGAGTTTCTCTTAGAGAGTGGTTTACAGAAAAGTAACTTTGTGGATGGTAAACCAATGGTTGTTTAAGGGTACTAACCCTTGATGTGTTTGACTTTCAGCAAACACCCTAGTAACTATTCTCAAAAGGTGTAAAAGAGCAAGGGATGATTTTGATTTACCACTCGTGTATGAGCATATTTTTAGCTATGGATTTGTTATGTCCATAAATGGATGGTTCATGGGATATGTTTTTAATTTCTATTTTCATTAAAGTAGTGAAAAGTATGTTGGTATGGTGGGGAGTAGGAAATCAGTCAATAGAAGGTGACCCTCATGTGAGAAGGTTCATGGGACCCTGAGATCAATCATTGTATAGTCATTTTGGATCTAGTATACAGTTAAATAAATGGATCAATGTACGGATGGAATACTCGATAAATTCTAAGTAGGAGTTTGATTATGGTTCTGGGTGAAATCCAAAGGTGGGTGTTAAGCCCGAAGTGGCTCATTATGATCCATGGATGCTGGACTAGGGTAATATCAGTGTTGGGGATGTAGAATAACAAAAAAATCTTGGGAGATAGTTTGGTTAGGATAAATCACTGGAATTTGGGTACAAACTTCTACAAGAATGATCCGAATAATCTCAGTATACCTTGGGATAAGGCTTCAAAATATGGTTTTGGTGAGAATCATCTGTAAGAGGCAAGCGTATTCGCAATATTTTACCAGATACAGTTGGTGAGGAACCATGTCAGGTGTGTTGTTGGGATGAGATGGTTACAACTTCAAGGTTCGACTGAGACTTTTCAAGGAAAATCCAGTATGACCAGTCTAAGTTGTGTTGATTGGAATTAGAACTCTATTTAATTTGGAAAAATGTTTTGGGAGTTTCACTAGGACACTGAGGGTGTGTTTATATAAGCAATTCTAATGGTGGGAGTACCATAGATTAGAATTGGAATTTATAAATCTAGAACTAATAGTGGGAAGAACCATAGGATAAAGGATTAAGGAGATAATGATATGATAATGTATTGAGTTAAACGAACTCAGGTATGATTCTTCTTGATGTTTCAATTTTATTGTGAGTGTTAGATCAAGTTTTTGTGGTTTAAATGACATGCACTTTAAATGACTCATGGAGGTGCATTGTGAATTTGGAAATGCAAAGCATTCATTTGAATGAAAATTCATGACCCAAGAATGTTGGGTGTTGTTTTTATTATTTTCCCCAAGGATTCTTGGGGATAATAAGTTCCAAGGTGGTTAGATTGTAAGGTCCCGTGTTTTTTTACTGGTTGAAATTCCAAAGGGATTTGAATTTTTCATTCGATGGATAGGATGAATCTTAAATTGATCATTGGATTGGAATTTTGAGAGTTGGATCACTTAAGAGTGATGTTTTGGGATGATATTTAGAGACCGAAATGTGTCTCAGAAGTTTGGATGAGTTTTGATAGAATCAGGCTCCAAAAACACACTTTTTCAGAGAAACTAATAGGGTCACATGGTTATTTTAAATCATGTATCCCCCCTAAAAGAAACTTTGTGTCCCGATAAAGGGTGTCACATGATTTGTTAAAGCATTTAATGTGTGTAACATGGCAGTGCGAGTGGTATAAAATAAATAGAATATGTGGGAACACAATTTGAACATAGTTTTACAAAAAATTTGCCTATCCCACATGGTTAGTTCCACTTAACCAGTATCACCACATGATTTATGCATGATTATCCCAAACCATGTGGCCAAAACGTGCAGGGTATGGCTCTTGGGCAGTGAGAGATATATGGTTGGCACACAATTATCCAAACCATGTGGCCTAACCATTCTCCTCATTAAAGTGGGTAAAATGATGATTTTAACCTATAGCCTTTAAGGTTTTACACCCCTTTTTCCTCCTCCATTTTCTCAGGAGGCCTCTGTGCACACACCACCCTTCCTCCCTCTTCCCTTGGTGAATCTCCTCCATTATTGGTCTGATTTAATCATTGTCAGATGAATTGGAATCCTCCTGGTAATTCTAATGATCTTATTTCTTCTTATTTCTTTTTCCCTCCCTATATTCATCATTATATTTATATGGTATAATTTTCCCTATTTTTAGAGCGTTTGTAAAATATTTCGATTTCTCTCATTTTGGGTCTAATTAAATCTCTATAATGGATGAGTGGACCATATTAAGCATGATATATGAGTTTTATATGTTTTTTCTTTAAATTTTTATTGTTTATAATTTATTTTTGTTATTCTTCACATCATACCTCCCATGTATTTCTTCAAAAATATAAAATACCTTAAATTAAATACTTAGAACACACCCATGATGTTCCTTAGACCCATTAAATATGGTTGGAGGTTAAGGCTATTTCGATTAAAATGTTTATATCTAACTTTTTTGTGCGAATTAATAAGCCATGCCTATGGGTGTGTTGAGTGTACCCCTTCGCTAGTAGAAGGTTGTATATGGATTAAATGAATCATTAGTTGGATAATCCTCCCATGATCCTTATTATCACTTGTGGGGTGACTTTAATAAATAAATGAAAATGAATAATTGTATTTTGGTATTCATGAGTACATATACCTCTTTATCTTTTATAATTATATTGATAATGAAATGTATCTTGAATTGTGATTGGCATGGGTGCCTCCCTTGGCCATCTTGTGTATTGACATATGAAATGATTTATTTTTATGGTTTGACTTATATTATGGCATGAATGACCTCATGGATTATTTTAATTATTAAATTAAATGTACCTAATTGTTATAGTAAACCTCATGTGATACATGGGTTCCTTACACAAAATGCCTTGGACTAGCTCAGAGGTTAAATGAATTATACTATGCCTTGAGCGATACTTGGGTTCCTTATACAGAGTTCATTGGAAGGGATCATAGGTTGCATTATGTGATATTACACCTTGAGAGATACCAATATTCATTATATAGAATACCTGGTATAGGATCATAGGCTGGTTGAGATTATAAACACCTCGAGTGATACCTGATTTCCTTACACGGAATGCCTTGGACGGACTTATAGGGTAATTGATTGATATTACACTTTGGATGACACTTTGTCTCCTTGTGTGGAATTCCATGGACAGGTCTAGAGGTTGTATTAATTACATTAATCCTTAAGTGAAACTTTGGTTTCTGAATATATAACACCTTGTATGGGATCAAGGGATAAATGAGATTGTGTTAAATTTGATGGCTCTCTTGGATTGACCTTAACTGTTAATCATAATACCATGAAATGTATAAAACCTTATCTAAATTTCCTTGATGTGGATTACCTTGGGCTTATACCCCTTCATTAAATTTAATCCCCCTTTTTATATTATAATTCATCTAGAACTATGGGTATGATGTCCCTTATTTAAAATGTGAGACTAGTATGATATCCTTACGTGGACACCCGAGCATTAACCCATGGGTCCTCACCAGTGAATGTATATATGTTTATATGTACCTATTTACTCTTATGAATAAATATACATAATGGAATATGTTCATATAAATTCTATCTAAATCCAAAGAAGGTATGGTCTTCCAGGTGTCCTTGAGGAACCTGAGCCAACTTGATTACATTTACACTTACTATACTACTTTACTTTTGATATACCTGCACGCTGTTTTTTTTACATTCACGAACTGGATTGCATTAGACACCATTGGTGGCAGACTACTGAGTATATCCCACACCCTTTTTGATCCACCACTACACTAGGCTACCTAAATAGATCTCATGGTTACATGCTCAAGGTCATGGATTGTGCTATGTGTTGTTATGCTTGTACATGAGAGATTAGGAACACGTGTTTGAGCCAGAGCTTAGGATACTTGTGGAGACGGACCTTAGGGATTTTTTATTTTATATTTATATTTTTTATCTATTACCTGTTGTATGTATATTTTTGTACATTATGGAATGTTCATGAATGATTACTTGTTCATTTATTATTGGTGATCAGTTGTTATTATATTCTAATATCTTTATTTATTATTGTGTCTACAATATTTATTTATGATCCAAATGGTATATTCTACCCATTATACCACATTTATACCATTAATTCTATTCAATAGTCTCCAGCATACATGGAGGCACTCTTAATACCATGTGAAAAAATGGATCGGGGCACCGTTTTAGTAGATTCTATGTTGGGATATTACAAATTCACCCAAGAATCACTAAGATCCACTAATGTCCCCATCGATCTGTATGTATTATACACAATACAAGGCATGTGTGGGAAATACCCATGTAGGGGTGAGTATATACATACCCATAAGGATGCCCAAAAAATCACAAAGGGAGTAATATAGATATATTATAGAAGTCATCTCAACCCATAACAAGAGGGAAAACAAAATCCAAGATATATTCTCATAAAGAAACCGAGATGATAGAGAAAGGGGATCTCCATCTCTACATTCAGTCACATAATGATGAGTCTACCTGTAGCTCCAAAGGTCCATCTCTGATGCCCAATATCTCACATGTCTATCCAAGAAAGGCATGTAGAGGACCCACACCTCGCTACAGCTCCATATCCCATGGGGGCATAATCTCTAATATAGGACCCACACTCTAGTATGATAGAGGTTTCCACTCAATTAATATATCATTGGAACCCTGGGGAAACAGGGGGTACCTTGTAGTAGATAGAGGACCCATGCCCTAGTGTGTCAGCGGTACCACATAGTAGATAGAGGAATCGTTCCCTGGTGCGTCATGGGGTACCACTCAGTTGATAGAGGACACACACCCTAGTGCTTTAGGGGGATACCAATCAATAGGTAGAGGAATATGGGGGATCTACACCCTGGTGTTTCATGAGGGTTTTCTACCTTGACATCTCTTCAATGATCTGGATAGATCACTATTATCAATCAAGAGTTTCCTGAAGATGCATCACGCTTACAATACCTCATTTCATATATTAAAATATACTATGAAGGCTACCATCACATTCAATGAAAAAAACTATTAATTATAGCCTACTCATGGTCCAAAATCTAAGTTTAGAAGAAGGAGATACGCTAGGTGGAAGTCCCTGATAAAAGTACATGGCGTGTACCTGGGCTCACATGGCATGTGACCTCACTTGGACACCTGGTCATTTCCTCACCAGCACATGGTTTGACTAGACATGTAGTACTACACAGTGTGTCCTGACCTCCCAGGGCCAACCCATGTGATCATAGTCATGCTTGTGTGCTTCATCTTGTGCCCATATACACCTAGTTTTTCCTGTTTGCTTTGATTTTTGTTCGTGTACCTGGCCATGTCCAAATATGGGGTCGTTCCCATGTACTCCTAACTATGCACGTGCCCATGTACCACTAAAGTACATTCCAAATCATCAACATGGGGTCACACAACATGTATTGGTTCATACATGGTGTGTGATCTTTATCTCCACCTGAAACCCTTTTCACTGCAACCAAGGGACTACACAACTTGTGTTTCCAAAATAAAAGCCACATAGTTGGGTTTTTTATAGAAACCCAAGGAAGTTTCATGTTTCTCTCCATGTCACTAATGTTGTTGATTCTTCCTTAGATCGTGTCAGGGGTATTAGATCTAGGGTTGATTATGCCTGATTTGTCACTAGTGGCCAGATTCCAGACACCCAAACCTTGCATGACTCACCCATCACACCACGCCATTGGCCGCTCTAGATCCCAAATTCATGGAGGCATCACCTACAACCCACAAATCATCCTAATCCATCCAAAAATCACAATCCCTATCATCATTCATGAAATAACCATGAATCTGGGGGTTTGATCGCGCTTGAACCCACTCTGGAAATGTCGAACCGCGACCTCGTAGGATAAAAATGAAGAACGTGAAGAACAATGGGGAGAAATGAACATAAAAAAATTAAATCCATAATTGGACAAGTGTTATCAGCTAAATATTGTGTAAACATGGTATCCAAGGGTGATAGAAAATCATAACAAATATAAATTTATTTAAACAACTCAATTTATCTAGATGAGTTCATGCAAAGGTTGTGAAATCGTAGATCAATAAAAGAAGATATGGAAATCCATGCTCATCAATAAAATGGAGTAAATACATAAATAACATGCCCTAACACAATTAGGATTTATCTTTAGTGAATAATGAATTCACCAACGATGAATATATGTTGTGTTCACTGCTTTCCTCATGATCCACCTCGATTTGATCATCGTTTGTTCTCTGATATTAATATACCAATATAGAATGATGCTCCTCCTCTCAAATCCTCCCAAGATTATCTAGATAACCCTAGAAATTTGATATAAAATGGTATTTGAAGAGGGACTTAGGTTATATGTATTAAATTAATGAATTTAATTAATTAATCCACTTAACGTACCCACCCACGGCTATCGCAACCAAACATCTAATGTTGACCAACTTTAGATTATTCCTAGGGTAAACCCTGCTTTCCAAATTTAACATTAGTCTTAATTTCCCATATGAGATATCTATCAATGGGAAAACAATTTATACTAAAGCTATGTGTGTGCATGCATTAAAATATATTAATATTTTTAATATATTAATTCTAGGGTCCTGAGACATATGAATACCTCACTAATTCCGAGGATAAATCCATATGTATACATAGAAATATTTATAGGATTAATCCATAAATACTAGAGTCCTTATAATTTGTCTCTATATCGACTACATCAGTTATTAACCAATCACATTCACTTTAGGGAATTAACTAGAATTTTAGCAGTTGTGGGTCATTACATCTCTTCAGGAGCTCATTATTTTTCTTACAGCAAAAGTTTAAGAAAATAATTAAAATATTTTACAATGTTATCAATATGGGGGAATTTTAATGATTGAATTCGATGTGAACGTGAAGAAGAATTCCAAAATAAGGATGTCTGGAAAAAGATAAGACATACCTTTTTCTTGTAAGAATTATCTTATATTGATGAAATCATTGCCACAATTCAAAATGTGAAGAAGATGATCTTGTTGATAATATGTCATGAAATTTATTGAATAATGATTAAAACTATGAGGAATTTTGAAACTGGGAATAAATGATCGATCATAAGCGATGCATATAGTTGAAGAAACGTTCATTGAATATTAATATGATGATGATGAACAACAAAATTGATGCAAATAAATAGATAATAGAAGTAAATACAAAGTATAGGTGGCAAAAATTCATCATCATTTCATTAAAATATCACCATATATATAGAGTACATGAGATTTAATCCAATGATTGAGATTAATCCCTATAATATCTAATCCAATTTTTGAAATTACAATGGTTTGAGAATATGAATATTTTTTTGGGAAGTGAGGATTCATCAATATTATTATAATTATAACATTCACACATTAATATCTCATAAAAAAATATTATTATTATTTTAATAATATTAAAGAAATATTTTATCCAGGTCAGGTATTATCCTATAAAATGTTATAAAAAATAAAAAAAATATATAAATACGTTTTTAAATGATTTAATTTTTAAAATGAGTGTTGAATTTAGGGTTTTCATAATAATGAAAATTGATGTTTTTTTTGTTACACAAATTCCTTAATTTTTATTTATTAATTTCAATATTTTGAAAAATATAATTTTAAAATAAAAAATCATAAATTGAGAGAATCAAATTAAAAATTATTAAAAATTAAAAAATATTTGATGACTTTTTTTGTTATGACCCCTCCCTCCAAAGATACCACAATAAAGGAAGAGAGATAATGACCCTCATGTCCCACCTCCAATAGGCCCTGGGTTGGTGACTAGCACCGAGGGTATAAAAAATATCACATATATTGGAGGCATTCCCCTCTATAATAAAACAGAATCGAGAGATATGATAAACAACTACCAATAAACACCAGAAGAAAAAATAAAGGTAAACCAAAAATCATCCCACAATGCATGAATAAAGTAAACTAATACATATAAAAGTCTTCAAATATATTAAAATACAAGTCTAAGACAATAAATCAACAATAGATTTAACCCAACTAGTAATGTCTAGATTGGTCCCCAAATTCCTCCTAGAAACCTGAAAAATAGTTTATATACATAGGGTGAGCATGAAAGGTATACTCAGTTGGGACATAACCAAGGTATCAAGTGAACATGTGAAAAGAGCATACTAATACACCAGTTAACAAATGAAAAAACCAATAATCACCTAAAAAGTTTAACTAACCAATCCCAGCCTCACTATGAATCACTCATAAAATTATGCATCAAATATAATAATATAGAATCAGGATCATAACAAAGCAAGGCAACCCGCTATCGCTTCCCCGTTGATTTTCCACTCTCACATCCCAACATCGAACGTCATGTGCTCTCATCCCTTCCGTACATATCACATCACATCACATACCATCCATCTTTGATGTGGGTAGGGATACATCCCTAACTACCCAACCCTCGCAAGGTCTAGCATCTGGTGCTAGCATCAAGAATCATCACATCACATTTTTTCCAAAGACACCTAGGCCACTACAACACATATTTCCCGAAGACATCTGGTCCAACACATTACATCTCACCTGAATACATTTGTTCCAACACATCACCTCTCGCTCAAATATACCTAGGCCATAATTGCACATTTCACTTGAAGACACCAAGGATATCACTACTGAAGGAAGAGTGGGAAAGAGGGGGTATCCAACCATCCATATCATCACCATCCCAGATATTGGAGAAAACACCCAGAACCTATAACATCTAGGAATTGGTAAGGTTATCCAACTTAATTGGGGTTGGTAAATAAATAACATAAACATACATGATATATAGATAGCACACAATACCCAACCTATAGACTCACAACAACGACACTAGCGCACACCACATCGCCGCCATCTTATCAGACATAAATCGTCACAATCATTTCCACCACTATATGCAATAACACACCACCACCACACAAGCCACACAATATTTCCCACTTTCAATTATAGGTTTCACCAGTTTTTAGATATAATAAATTCCACTAATTTCATTTACTAGGATACTTCATTTTCATTCACACAACATGTTCATTTATTCGTTTCATTTAAGTCATTTACCACATATAAAATTTCACCCCATCCATTTATTCATTTCATTTAGCATCATTTTTTATTCCATGACTAACTAATCAACTATCACAACCATAACACACCAAAATTGGCCCATCTCACATAAACTGTCATCACCACGCTACACCAGCCAAACCATCCTTCCACAACAACCACATCCTCATTATACTATGCCAACACAAGGCACAACATCACCACACATCACTACCATTGTAAACCAAATAGCACAATGTCACCATAATGCACAACACCACCGCACATCGCAACTTTCGTGCACCACAACCAACACATTCTTCAACCATCACACAACAAAATCTCTATGCACCACATCTCACAACTTCCCACATAGCATCCATTCTAACCAACCACTATATCACAACCCCATGCATCACACAGCCTATTCGGCCACCTTTATTACTACACAACATACCATAGTGCACAAGGAAACACAATAAATAAATAACACACAACAACAACACATTCCAGATTCCACATTTTATTCAAGGCATTTCATCACATTAATTCTTTAATTTTCATGAGTATTATCACAAAAACCAGATTCTAGGGGAAACCAACTTATTGGGAAAATATACGCTCATTATCCTTTTATTTAGGGTATGATCACACAATAATACAACAAGGGTATCAAGGTATATCATATACTATGAAAGAAAGGCTCCCAACAACTATTATTTTCAGCAAGACAACAACATGGCATAATATAATCAGCAACAATACCAAATCATTCAAAACACACGATATCTCCCCATACCCATCAATTTAAGTTATGCCAATTAATTATCTTTATTATTCCAATCCTTACTCTCTACCTAATTAAAAGAAAAACCATGAAGATATCACAAACAACGCATAAAAGGAGTGAGAACGAGGATTCCCTGCCTCAAAGAAAATTTGATCTTGCTGCATAGCATAGGGAAAATAAGAACAGCCCACAAACCACAACCACACAAGAAAACTCTAGATCAACCTGAACCACACCAAAGGGTTGTCAAAAAACACCACAATAATGCCTCAAACTAAAGAAACATCATCACAATGAATCCTTGAGAGAATAACGAATATGAAATGATGGGTATGGGAAGATAACTCACCTCAGATCGCCAAAACTCAACCACCAGAACCTAAATATCAAAGAGGAAGAAGGATGGAAGATCCTTAAAATCCATTAGGGTTCTCCTACCAAAAGAGATAAGTACATGGATGAATAAAAGGAGATTCAACTGAAAAAGACTTATAAACAACCTACAACTTGTCCCTTTTACAGTATAAATAACACTTTTACACCGTAATTTCCATGATCCTGAAAAACTTATGCCATAAAACAAACCTTTAGACTATAAAACCCTTGATACCTCAACTTTTTCTAAAAAACATGTCATTTAAGTATTAATTTATTTACACCATAAATACCTACATTACATCGTAACCCTTTTTCATGTCCACCCCTTTGTCATGTGCAAGTTGTAAATCACTAGCCACTCAAGCCACAAAACAAAGGTTTATGTCGTAGAATCCTCTTTTACAGTGTAAAAATCATGTTGCGGTTATATTGAAACTTCAACCTCCACTGAACTTCCTATATCATCCTATGAGCACTCTCCAACCAGAAAACCAACAATGTAATGGGTTGAGAAGGCACGGACCATTACAATAGATACCTCTCAAATAATTCTCATCCTCAAGAATAAAAACCGAGCATGAAGTAAAGGAAAGGGATATGAACAACAACCCCATGAGATAACTCTCAAGGATCCCATTACACCTCAACACTACCACCAGCCAAACACACTAAACGTATACACCCATAAAACATCCCACACAACCATATCACTGTACAACCACACCACAACCTCTCACCAGGCACAACACCACACATCTGGCACTAGAAATATTCCACCACTTTCTACACAGTAATCCACATCAATATCTCAACTGACACACTGCCCAGACTAACCACTGCCACAACCAACACACAACACTACCCTGAGTACACAAATCATGGAATTCCATATTCCATGTCAAAATATTATCTACTTTGGGTGGCACTGACATGACCATATGGTTTTAATCTTGTTAGAGTATGAAGTATCTTTCCAGAATATTTATCACACATAACACATAACACATCAAGGAAAAAACACATATTATAAAACAACAAGATCCAAACATCACATCATCCAGAAAAAACCAAATAGGGAAAATAAAAACTCAAAGCAACCTTGGGTACTAGGAACGCATCTATGTATCTCACTCAAAGTACTCCCCCTAGACCACCATACCCCTATAACACACAATCAAAAGGAATGGTTCATCCACACATCACCTTCTCTCAATGATTATGGATCTCTACTTTCTACTCCATGAATTTCACGTCATACTCAATATCAAACTCTCCCCGATCAATGAACTGAGAGTTATCATGAAGATACCAATGAATCTAGGACACATGGAAGACGTCATGGATCCTATCTAGCCATAGTGACAATTCCAACTAATACATTACCTCGCTAACTCACCCCAACACCTCAAAGGGACCAACAAACTGATAAGAAAGCTTACTCCCCCCTATAAACCTATGTTTCCCACATAGAGGGGAGACTCTCAAGAACACATGGTCTCTAACCTCAAACTTCAAGGGTCTTATCCTATGATCATTATAGGACTTATGATGATCTTGAACCACCCTAATCCTATTTCAAACCAACCAAGTCTTCTTGGTTATGCTCTACACTACATCAAGGCCAAGAACTACTGATTCCCCAACTTCCATCCCTCACAATGGAGAAAAACACGATCATTCATACAATGACTCAAATGGCCATAACAATGGGTGAGTGATAGCTATTTTTATAAGCCAAATCAACCATAGACAAGGGTCTTACCCACAATCCACCAAAGTCCAGGATGTAAGATCGCAATATATCCTCCAATGTCTGGATGGTCTGCTCTGCCTACCCATCTATCTGAGGGTGGAAAGAAGTAATAAGGAACAAATGGGAGCCAAAAGAATGTTGTAATCACCTCTAGAATCACAAGGTAAAACAAGGATTATAATCATAGATTATGGTCCTCAGTATCCCATGAAGTCTAAACACCCCTTCTATGTACCGCCTCACCAAAACATCCATGGTATTCGACTCATGGATCACCGAAAAATGATTCGACTAAGTCAAATGATCCACTGTCACCAAAACTACACCACAATCTCCTTGAGATCAGGGTAACCTAAAGATGAAATACATCATGATGTCTTCCCATTTCCACTTGGGAACATCCAAGGACTACAAAAACCTCAAGGAACATGTTGATCCACTTTCACCTACTGAAAAATAAGACACCTCGCTACAAAATTTGTCACTAACAATTTCATTCCTGGCCACCAAAGCTATCATCTCAAGCCAAGATACATTTTTTCACATTGGGATGCACTAATAAAGGTGATCTATGAAAATATCATAAAACTACCTCACGCATCACCAAAAAAATGAAAAACCTCCCCTAGAAAAAACACATGGTTCTAACCATCCTCTAACCATACCATAGGAGAATCACTATGGCCACTATGATCACACATCACCTCCAACTCTGAGTGTGCCCACTAAGACTCCTCCACCTGCCACATCAAGGAAAAATACATGGTCATCTAACAAAGAAAACCTCAACCACTACTCTCAACAATGTCAAGATTCATCATTTAAATATCTTCTATCCCTTTCAAAACATATAAAGACTCCTAATCCATATCCCATCAGGAATTCTAACTCAACGTATCGACAACCACATTCTATTTTCTTGGTATGAAAAAACAAATTTTAATACACCTTAATTCATGATTTATTACATAAAGGTATATATAATACAATCCAAAAAGATCATGAAGCCTAGTGTCTTTAGGGAATTAGTCACATAACATAACAACTTGAAAAAAAGATAAAAAATACTTTCTAAAAGATCCAAAACATTCTCTTATATTCCTTGTATCTTTTAAAACAACATGAGATAACCTAGGGATGTACATAAGAAAGGGTGAGATATAAAGCCCAGTAAGGGAATAAACAAAGAATAAAATAAGGTAAAGAAGTACATGTGAGACAAGAGGAATATCAAGGTGACATAAGAGGGGTGACAATCATGATATTGAAGCAATAAGTCATGATATAACAAGACAACATAATGGAAACATAGGAATATGATGACAATATTAAACATGACATCGTAAACATAGGTCAAGGATAACTGCCAAGACATCATAACATGATTTAAAAAGTCCCATAATGGATTAGGTTTACTACCTAATCTAATACATGATATGTCATGATACTAAAACATTACCCAATGCATTGGAGTTCTATATAGGTGCACCCATCATAATATATTCATATTCATGTGTGCCACATAGATCATTCAACATAAGTATGTATTTAATCATATTTAATCCCATGATTAAGGAGTGTGGGTTACATAAATATAATTCAAAAATTAATGAATTATAGGTACATATATTTTAATACCCTTGAGTAAAAATGGGGATGATTATTAACAAAAAAAATGTTTGGCATGGAAAATCACAAGATAATCTTAGTAGCATAACAGGGGTACACAAAGATTAATGAGAGGGATTAATGGGAGTGAAAGGAGTTTATAATCACTTTGAAATTATAATTAAAGTAAAATGGATATGTAATAACATAATCCAACATGAAAAATTGGTAATTAGAAAGGCATCAGATAAAGAAGGTACTTGAATAAAGAGAAGGAGAGGATCACTTATCTTGAGAGGGTGCTTCTAAAATATTATGAGGAGATTCGTGAGAGATTGGGGAACCTTGGGAGGAATATATAAAGGTAAGGGTAGATTAATTTAATTCTATAAGGGTTTTTAGTGAAGATTAAAGGGAGTTTGGGTGGGTTTATATATCAAGAAAGAGGATAATTCTTTATTAATTTCCAAACTTAGGTTTTGGACTCTATATGATTAAGTAATCAAAACCACAAAGATTCCCATGGTTTTTGCTGATGGTTTTTTCCAAAATGAATTGGTTTTTATTATTTTACAATTTTAAGAACTAATATCATTAAAATAATACCCTTGGTGATGTGTAATTGATTCATGTTTATAAATAATTGATTTTAAATCCTTAAAATATAATATAGGTTTTGGAGGATTCATTAAGGGTTTAAAAAATTAATAAAATAATTTTAAAAACATATTATTTTATAGGGGAAATATTTATTTGGTCATGGATACATTTTATATAATATATTGCATCACTTTAGGGTCATTATGATGTCATAACACAAACCGTATATTTATATCGTATTTAATTTTTACCCAAAAATTCAATTATCCCAGAAAATTATGAAAAAATCACCATTAGATAATTTTGATGAGATAATTTCAAAAATAATATTTATTTTATAAAAATAATTCTTTAAATATGGTAATTTTTACTTTTAAATCAAAATACTCATTTATTGAAAAATACTTTTTTGACAATAATAATTTTCTGACCCTTATAAAATTATTTTTGACTTCAAAAAATCATTTATATTTTATATAATAATATTTTATCATTTAATTAAAAAATTATTGAATTAAGTAAAATTGTATACCTTGATTGATACTATACATTTCCCAAAAAATTCAATTTTTGTTTCATCATATCAAAAATATAATTTTTATCAAACTCATTATTTAATTATTTAAAAAGGAGTATTAAAAAGGGATACTTATAATAATTGATTATTTAAAATAAAAAAATAAAAATTCATACTATTAGAGTCTAGATACATATCCATTTATTACACCAGATAATTCCCTAAGGTTAAGTTGTGTGATCGTGAGATTTTCTTAGGGTGGTTCGACGTACATGGTTTGGGTCATGATTTCGATGAGCATGAAATTCTCCCGTAAATGGTTTTTATCATGATTTATTTGTTGAATCTTGGATTTTTATTGGTCAATGGAAAACCCAATGATGCTATCTCTCTTGGAAGATCTAATAAATTGGATTTATAGTGTATGATCCTACTGGTCGAGGTCATCGCTTCTTTCATCTGTATCAATTGGACTTTATCATAACCCTTAATATATACTAATCATATAATCATTGTACAATGGATATATTATCAATTGTTGTGATGCTTAAAATTCTTTTAAATATGATAGGATATAACTTATAATGGTCTAAAATAATCAAAGTAGGGCATGTGTTTTCTTTAACCACATTACATAATAGGGAATTTAATTTAATCAAAAAATGGACTTCATTTATAAAAGTTTGGTCCATTACATTATTCTCCAATTTAGAAATTTAACCCTTGAAATTTTTCATTCTCTACACTAAAATAGATGATGGTGCTTCTATTTTATCACCTCTTCTAATTCCCAAGTCGCTTCCTCAAACTTGTGATTTTGCCACAACACTTTGATCAGGTGAGTTGTCTTGTTTCATAAAAACTTGTCTCTAAAAACTAAGATCTTAAATGGATGATCATCATGTAAAATATCACTATATAATGGTACCACTTTTGAATTTAGTACATGATATGGGTATGGTATATACTTTCTCAAGAGGGATGCATGGAATAAATCATGTACTTGAGATAGGTTAGGTGGGAGTGCTGGTTGATAGGCTAATGCTCTGATATGATCAAGGATATCAATGGGGCTAATGTATCTTATAATAAGCTTTCCCTTCTTCCCAAACCTTGTAAATTTATTTCATGATGATATTCTAAGGAACACTTTTTATCCAACATCAAACTTTTGGTCTCGTCAATGATTGTCTGCATAGATCTTATATCTACTTTGTGTAGATTTCATATTAAGTTGAATAGTTTGAACCTTATTTGTCATATCTTAGTTAAGATTAGGTCCCATAATCTTCCACTCTCCAACTTGATCCCTACATGTAAGATTTTGACACCTCATCCCATACAGATCCTCATAAGGTAATATTTAAATTCTATAATGGAAACTGTTACATAATAAATCCACTAGGGGAAGGTGTTCATCCCAACATCATTATAAATACATTGAACATGATCTCAACATATCCTCCAGAGTTTTAATAGTACTTTTAGACTAATCATCCATATAAGGTTGATAACCAGTGTTGCAGCTAAATTTAGTATCCAACACTTTATGAAGGCTTCTCCAAAACCTCAAGATAAACCTAGTATCTCAATCAGATACAATAGAGAGTGGAATTACATGTTGTCTTACCACTTCCCTTATGTATATCTTGGTGAGTTGGTTAAGAGAGAAATCTTCCATGATAGAAATGAAATATGCTGACTTGGTAAGGTGATCAACTAACACCTAGATGGCTTTATTTCCTTTAGGTGCCATGGGGAGTCCTATGATGAAATCCATGGTTATGTTTTTCCATTTACATACTAGTATAGGCAACAGTTGTATCATACCCTTAGACTTCTTTCACTCAGCCTTGACTTGTTGGTATACCAAGAACCATGATACAAACTTCACAATCTCTCTCTTCATGCTATCCCACTAGAAATTTTGCTTCAAATATCTATACATCTTAGTGATTCCCAGATGTATATAGAAGTATGATCTATACACATCATCCAGAAGTTTCCTCTTCAATTATGGTTTTTATGGGACACATATCTGGGTTTCAAACCATATAACTCCATCTTCAGAAAAGTTAGACACTAGAATATTTGTTACCATCTTCTGTATCACCTCATTATCTTTTTGGGAATCATTTATTCTCTGAATAATGTATGATTGAGTATTTATTTGATTAATCTAGGATGATGGTCCTTTTATTATTCCCATAACCATATTTTTCATGTCCAAGAATATTGGATCCCTTAAAATCCTCAACATGGATAGAGGCATGGGATCATTTCTACTCAGAGCATCTTCCACTTTCTTTGATTTCCTAGGATGGTAATGGATTGAATAATAATAATCCTTAATCATCTATAACCACATTCATTGGTGCATATTAATATCCTTTTGTGTGAATATATACTTGAGGATTTTATGGTCTGTTTATATTCCACACTTATCCCCATAGAGATAATGACTCCAAATATTTAATACAAAGATCACTACATCCAATTATAGATCATGATTTGGGTAGTTATGGTCATGGATATTTAATTGGCATGAGGAACAGGCTATCATGTTTTCATCTTTCATGAGTAAAAACCCAATCCCTTTTTGGATGTATCACTATAGATCATAAATCCTTCCCCATTGGTGGGTAATGTGAACACAAGTCTACTGATTAACCTCTTCTTCATCTCTTTAAAAATTTCTTCACATTAATTGGTATAGAAAAACTTGACTCTCTTTCGAGTAAGCTTGGTTAGTGGGCTTGAAAAACATGGGAATTTTCTCACAAATTGACAATAGTACCTATATAATCCAAGAAAACTTCATATTTTCATCATAGATTTTGGCCTTGCTCATCCTTCAATTACCTTAGTTATTGAATGGTCCATGAATATACATTTATTGGTGATAAAATTTCCCAATAAAGTTACATTATCCAACCAAAACTCACATTTATTGTACTTTGAAAATAACTTTTCTTTTCTCAAATTATTTAATACATAATTCAAATACTCCTTATATTTATCCTTTCTTTTGGAGTAGATAAGAATATCATCTATAAATACTATCACAAATTTTTTTATGTAATCCCTAAATACTCTATTCATTAAGTGCATGAAGGTTTTTGGATCATTAGTGAGTCTAAATGGCATCACTATGAACTCATAGTGCTCATACCTTGTATGAAAAGCATTCTTGGGGAAATCCTCTTTCTTCACCTTTACTTAATAATATCCAAACCGAAGATCCACCTTATAGAAATACTGGGCTCCATATAGCTAATCGAATAATTCATAAATCTTTGGAGAAGTATACTTTTTCTTTATCATGGTCTTGTTAAGCTCACGATAATCAATGCATATACACATTGACGCATCCTTATTCTTGATGAAGAGGACTAGTTCACCCCATAGTGAAGAATTTGGACATATAAATCCTTTATCCATATTCTCATGTAATAGTTTCTTAAGATCCTAAAGTACAAAAAGGTCCATTATATATAGAGTCTTGTATATTTTCAAAGATCTGGGTATGATCTCAATTGAGAACTCAACCTCACGACTAAGAGAAAGGCTAGGAAATTATTTAGGAAATACATCAACAAATTCCCTTACAATGGACGTGTCATCAAGGATGATCATTTCTTTAGTCTAAGTCATTTATGCTAGATATGATTGCTCATATATCAATGATATTCATGCTTGAGATGTTGGTACCGAAGAAGATTCATCCTCCTCCTTGCACTTGTATAGAATTAGAGGAAGATTTTTGATACAGAGGGTGATTTCCTTCTCTGAGAAATTTGTGTTAGATCTATATAAGGAAAGATAATACATTCCTATAATATCATTGAATTACTCTAAATGAAGTATCACAAGGTTAGTTGGGAAGTTCAACCTGCAAATTTTGACAAGGGAGGAGTTATATACTTGGGATGCAATAATTTCCCTACTTTTCATTCTCACTAATAAATCTACTTCCTTATTTTGTGGTAGTTTTTGAATGGTTCTACTAAACTCGTGAGATATGAAAGAATGCATAGTACCAAAATCAAAAAGTATATTCATTATCCTTGAATGAATAACTAGTATACTTGTCACCACTTCGTTTTCAGGATCCACCTTAGCAGTTGTGATGAAATAATCTCTCCCTTACTACCTTGGAGGTTTTTGGTGTTGATTTTCTTTGAAAATACTTATCTTAGGGAATTGTATTTCATAATTCCCATGTTCCTTGAAATTGAAACATTGTAATGCTGGTTGAGGGTTGACTGAATCATTCTTTCTTCCATCACATTGGTGGGTTTTTCCCATCCTCAATCGCTACCTAGGCATCCTTCATTCCCACATCTAAATCATTTCTTCATCCCCCTTAATAAATTTTCTCGATGCTTCTTCCTGCACTTTTGACAAGTGGGATGTTTGGATTTATTTCCACCATTATATTTATCCATTATACCGCAAGAATAAAACTCTATTTTCCGCTTCTTATACCCATTAAAACCTTGAGATTCACTGATCCCCATTTTGGATTTAAGGGTACATAGAAAAATCTCCTCATGTTTATCAGATTCCCAAATCACCAAGTCTTTTCATAGACATTGATTCAACCCACCAAAGAAGCAGTCAACATTACTTTTGGGGGTAATGACAAAGTTATAGGCGTATCATGAAAGTATTATAAATTTTTTCTATCATGACCTAATGGATTATTCTCTTCCTCGAGCTTCATATTTTTTACCAACATCTACTAATGATCAGCTTATCCTTCTGTATGATAAATAGTCATCATGAATTTATCTTTCTCAAAGAATTAAATTATAAAGTAGATATTCTTAATGGAGTTGATCCATTGCTCTCTGATTAAGGGATCATAAGATCCATTGAAATGTGAGGGTCCTTTTTCATATAAATGTCTCAATTTCAACTTTATCTTTCTTAGGGGGGTCTAGGTGTTCCTACTGATTCAAGTTTTAGTTCAAAACTTGATTTAATTGATAAATAATTTTCATAAAGCTCGTGATTCCTACTCCCATAAGGTTGGGAATTTCATTAGGGTAGTCATTACATTGTTCTTCGCATTGGTTGTTGACTTGATTCCTCCTATTAATAACCATTGACTAAAAATAAAGGGAAAATTATGGATGAGTATTTTAAAACTATTAAAAACATCAATGGTAAACCATAAACATTAAAGGCATAACTCACAAATGGAATATATTCTTTAACTTATGGATTTATAGGTTTCAATCTAAGTTATCCATGATATAACATAAAATATTATGGGAACTTTTCTTCCCTTGATAATGGTTCATAAGGAGTTTGTGAATTTACCAAATCATATCCCCTAAGAGTGTCACACCAGGTGTGTAGAAATGCCTGTTATCATGCACCAGGTAATGATTGAGTCTAGCTCAATGCACCATTTTGGGGGTTATTTCCCCTATGTACAACTTTTCCTGATCCACATCCACTTATAATATCCAAACATGAATGAATTTGATTGGAAACCACTTAATTGATACTTTAACAAAATTTAAGGATGTTTTTATAGGTTTAGTCTAATACCTAAGGCTTTTACTAGAGTTTTATAATCCTAATCCCAAAAAAAACTATAATTTTCTCTGATTCCAACTATGAAAACCCATATTTTAATACACCTTAATTCATGATTTATTACATAAAGGTATACATGATACAATCCAAAAATATTGTGAAGCCTGGTGTCTTTGGGGAATTAGGTACATAACATAACAACTTGAAACATAAATATAACAAAATTATTTAAAAACTCAAAATCATGATTTTATATTTCTTGGATCTTCTAAAACTGTATGGGATAACCTGGGGATGTACATAAGAAATGGGTGAGATATAAATCCCGATAAGGGAATAAAAAATAATAACATAAGGTAAAGTTGTACATGTAATCAAAGGGTAATATCAAGATAACATAATAAGGTTTATAATCATAATCTTGAATCAATAAGGCATGATATGACATTTTAGTATAAACACAACATGAGAATGTAATGACAACATTAAACATGAAATCATAAACATAGGTTAAGGATGACCGCAAAGACATAATAACATAGTGGAAAAATTCCCTTAATGGATTAGGTTTACTCCCTAATCCAATACATGAGATATTATGATACTAAAACATTAACCAATTCATTAGAGTGCTCTCTGGGCGCACCCATCATAATATATACAAGCTCATGTGTGCCACATAGATCATTCAACATAAGCACATATTTTATAACATGTAACCCCATGATTAAGGAGTGTGGTTTAAATACATATAATTCCATAATAAATTAATTATAGGTATATCTAGTTGATTACCCTTGAGTGGAAATGGAAATGAGTATTCACAAAATAAATGTTTGGCATGGAAAAATCATAGGATGATTTCGGCAGCATAACTAGGGTACTCAAAGATTCATGGGAGGGATTAATCAGAGTGAAAGAGGTATATAATCACTTTGAAATAATAATTATGGTAATAGTAATATGTAATAACATAATCCAACATGAAAAATTGGTAATTAAAAGGCATAATATAGAGAAGGTGCTTGAATAAAGAGGAGAAGGAGAGGATCCCTTACCTTGAGAGGGTTCTTCAAAAATCTTGGGAGGAGCTTATTTAAAGATTGGGGCCTTGGGAGGGATCTATAGTGGTAATGGAAGAGTAATGTCGTGGTCCAAGTGTTTTTAGTGAAGACTAAAGTGAGTTTTTGTGGGTTTATATAGCAAAAAGAGGTGAATTATTTATTAATTTTCAAACTTAGGTTTTGGACTCTATGTGATAAAGTAATCAAAACCACAAATTTTACCATGGTTATTGACCATGGTTTCTACCAAAGTGAAGTGTTTTATATTATTTTAAAAGTTTAAGAACTAATATTGTTAAAATAATACCCTTGGTGATGTGAAAGTGAGTCATGTTTACAAATAATTGATTTCAAAACCTTAAAATATAATATAGTTTTTGGAAGATTCGTAAAGGGTTTATAAAATTAATAAAATAATATAAAAAACGCATTATTTTAAAGGGAAAATATTTATTTGGTTTTTATAATTTTTATGGCATATATTACATCACTTTTGGGTCATTTTGATGTCATAATACATACAGTATATTTATACTGTATTTAATTTTTACTCGAAAATTAAACTATCTCTAAAAATAATGAAAAAATAACCATTGGATAATTTTGATGTGATTATTTAAAAAATAATTTTAATTTAATCAAAATATTTCTTCAAATATGAGAATCTAAACTTTTAAATCAAAATACCCATTTATTAAAAAAATATTGGTTTTTTTACAATAACAATTTTCTAACCCTTATAAAATTATTTTTGAATTCATAATATCATTTATATTTAATAAAAATTATTTAATAACAATATTTTCTCATTTAATTAAAAAATTCTTTAATTTATTAAAATAGTGTGTCTTGATTGAAACTATACATTTCCCAAAAAATACAATTTGTGTTTCGTCATTTCAAAAATCTAATTTTTATCAAAATCATTATTTAATTATTTAAAAAGTAATATTAAAAAGGGATACATATAATCATTTTTTATTTAAAATAAAAAAAATCATACTATTAGAGTCTAGATACATAAATCTTTATTACACTAGAAAATTCCCTGAGTGTAAGGTGTGTGATGGTGAGATTTTATTGGGTTGGTCTGGCATACATGGTTCGGGTTTTGATCTTGATGATCTTGAACTTCTCCTATAAATAGTTTCACTCATGCTTTAGTTATTGAATATATACTTTGTCTTGGTCAAGTGAATATCCCAATGATGCTATCTCCCTCAGAATCTCTGATAAATGGGCTTCATAGTGTATGATCCTACTATTCGATACCATCACTTCTTTCATTTGTATTAATTGGACTTTATCGTAACCCTTAATATATACTAATAATATGATCACTATACAATGATTATATTATCAATGGTTATGATGCTTAATAGTCTTTTAAATCTAATAGGATATAAGTTATAATGGTCTAAAATAACCAAAGTTGTGCCTATGTTTTTTATAACCACATTACATAATAGAGCATTTAATTTCATCACAAAAAAAATTCATTTATAAAATTTTGGGTTGTTACACCCAAGGTATAAGAGATATCAAAATCATAATCATTAAGAAACTACATCCACCTATGCTGGTGTGGATTTAGATCCTATTGAGATAAAACATATTTAAGGATCTTGTGGTCTTTAAAAACCACAAATCATTCATCGATGAGGTAATGCTACTAAAACTTTAGTGCAAACACAACTACTGCCAAATCCATATCATGGATGGAATAGTTAATCTCATGGTAAAATAACTACCTATACCTATAGGTTATCACTGCTATTTTTTTCATCAATGCACATATCAAGCCCAAACAGGATGCATCATAGAAAACCTCATACACTACACCCTCCTTATGAAATTGAAGCTCTTACCAACTTCTCCTCCAGGTAATCGAACACTACCTAGCACTAATCACTCCGTGAAAAAACCAAGTCCTTTCTGGTCAACACCATCAGTGAGGATACAACTCAATATAAATTAGGTACAAACTTTTGATAACAGCCTATGAGACCAAGGAAACTATGAACCTTTACCACACTCTTGGGTGATTCCCAAGAAACAACTGTATCGATCTCCAATGAATCTATTGTCATGACCTACTGAGACACCACATATAGTGACTCAGATTTTCCATATATTATTTTTGGATATTATGTGGAATATTTTCTAGACCAAGTGCTAAGATGACGTGTTATTTCGAGGCCCGGTGTTCTTGAAATAAATTTTTGAACTATATTAAATATATTAAATAACATGCATGAATATTTTTCCTAAAAAGGTAAAATAACTCCTGAATGGGGTTCCGTATCATAAATATGAGGGTACCATTGATTTTAGAATGCGAGTTTTACCCTAGGCATGATATAACCTTTTTCAGCGTGAGGTGTTTGTGAAAAATTTATCGCGGGCACAGAATTAATAAAATAATTTATTTTATTTTATTTGAAAAAATGACTGGATTTTTCTATAAATCCATGGTTATAGAGTTGTTATCAGGGTCGGCTACTAACCCTGGATACCTATAGAACCATTAGAGAGTGTTCTTACTAGAAGATGCTGGATTAGATCAGGATTATGGATCGTTGTGCCAATGGAGTTCATGGATCTCATCAATGACAGGAACACAATACCATTCTTCATCAAAGATTGATCCAAACTCCAGGTACTATGTTGATTTTCATCCCTTTCATTCATCATAGTTGAATGCAGATCAATTCCATAAATAGAATTGATTTACGCATCAATGGTAAATTTAATTGAGATGGATTAATTTGTTCATTATGTTGATTATCCTCTTCATATATCTATTTTTATGAAAAAATATTGAGGTCAAATTAACAAAGGTCGAGGTTCATTCCTCTCATTTTATGGGTTATGGATTTATCCCCCCATTCTTCGCATGTTCATCGTGGAAAATTTCTTTATCTCGTGGTTCGATGAATACTCATTATTCGATCATTGTGTTACCGTTCTTCGATATAACGAATTGATATCATGGGTGAAATTCATGAATGAGGGTATGATCAAGGTGGGAAAATTATAGAGGAAGATTAAAGGTGTATTAGGATAGATTTTTGGTACCCGTTCATCCCGGTTTTGACATTGCGGCTACGAACAGCTTGAATGGATGTTTCTCGAGCAGATTCAAAGCCTCAAATCCTAATCTCCAGCAACTAGAGGCTTGTACGAACCTAGATATGCAGATTCAAGTGAGGGAGGTGGTTCTGAAAATGCATAGGAAAATTTAGAAGAGATATCAATGAATTTGGAAAATTTTGGATTACATGGCGTGTATTTCAGCGTTACACATAGTGTGAGACCCCCTTGTGCAGCGCTAGGGTTTCCACGACGAGTTAAATATTGCACACAATGTAACCTGGTCATACATTGTGTGACCCTTCCCTAGTGTCTAAAAATGTACCTTAGAGGTAACGTAGACATGGATGGGAGTACACAGGCTCGGACATGCCATGTTCTCAGAAACGGACACGACCAGGTGTACACAGCTATATCCAGTAGTACATGGGCACTGTTAGTAGAAATGGGAAGGATTTCTAGTGATATCTACACATTATGTACCTTATCTACATGCCATGTATAGAGAGATTACATGTTTTGTAAGGTGGAACCACACGGGCAGACCCAGGTTGAGATATGCACATCGTGTACTCTACTTACACATCATGTACTCCCTTAGAGACACCTTGGAGTTATTCGTCTCTTCAGTTCAGACCAGTATAAATTGAGTGGTTTTTCCTTTATTCCTTACCCTCAAGGGTATAATGTAGAATTATATATTTAGCTATAATTTTTGATCCCCTCTAGAGGATGAGTCTTAGATAGAGTTTGTGGTGTCCCTCCATGAGACTGGAGTGTGATCCTCTATCATCTTTATACCCTAGGTGGGGTTTGTGGAATTGGCCTAACCTCATTGAGTAAGGAGTTGATCCTCCATCTAGTATTCTATATCGATAGGGTTCGCGAAATCATTGTAATATGATCCTCTATGTAGCAGGTTGATCCATATTGTATTTGTGGTGTCCCCTAGTGGTCCTAGGCATGACCCCCTATATGAGTATTAGGGTTGTTTGAGAACTGTGAGATTTCTTGGGTGAGGCCTAATGATATTGAACTCTTGGATAAGTTTCTCTACTGACATCATGGATTGTGGAGTGTATTCTCTTAGAATGAGCATTACTTCGACTAGAATCATGTGGCTGGTAGTTAGTGGTGACCACCTAGTAGAACAGTGTCATTTCGGAGTATATCTGGGTGTCTCTTATTTCTATTCTATATTATATAATTATTATGAGCTAAATATTCTTTATGATTCATGTTTTAGTGTTTTCAGGGTGTCCTATTGGGTATTGTTATACTCACCCTTGCATGTGCTTTGTCCGCATGTGTCGTGTCTTATGTAGAAGGTTCCACATTTGACGATGTCCTAGGAGGATAGGGAGCACATGGATCCTATATTGAGCTTGATATACCGATATTTTTTACAGGTTCTTACATTTGATCATATTCCTCACCATTGGGGCATGTTATACTCTTTAAAGTTTTTTAGTTTGGATTGTATTTGGCCCCTTTTTTTCTTTCAGAACTTTATTATCCTACTCTGATTGTGGGATTATAGATATATGCATGCATTAGTTTCAGTTTTTTTAAATTTCATCATTATGTGGTCTTGTAGATGTGTGATTGTGTATAGGTACATTAGTAAAATGCCTCTCTTTTGTGGTATATGCCTACTCGGTGTTGGTTTCCAACCCCTAGCCTATTGGAGGCGGACTTGGGGTAGTCCTGATTCAAGACTCTTCGAGCCAAGTTTTGATAGAGTGGTATCAAATTATTTGGTTCTAACTTATGTCTGAAGTTGGTGAGATTGGTTTGGGGAAATAGGGTTAAGTGTTTTGAGTTTGGATTTCCGTCCAGGGATTCTAATGTTGGTATGGTGGTCAATGTATCCATACACTAGGACTCTAATCACCTACCTTTCGACTCAATACATGTAGACATTGGTTGTAGGAAAAACAATTGGTACATGCATCATATAGGAATGGTTTGTGATTTTCATTTCCTTCTTAAGTCAGCTCTCCAGATATACTATTTTATCGTGATATATCTTTTTTTATTTCAGGATGCCTCTGCAAAGACAGCCAATCAAGATTACACTACATGATCATGAGGATGATACACTGAGTGACAAGGCATCATTAAAATGGCATGTACTAAATATAGTACCTTTGGGTGGTTTACCAGCTATACCACCGCCTGTTGATCAGTAGCTAGCACTGACAGAGCTAGTTGAGGGTACACATAGGATGAGTGCATTGTATGAGTTTCAAAGGCAGTAATTGACCATGTTTTTAGTAAATACAGACACCAAGGTGGTTTAGGATTTATTATAGGTAGTCACTCAAGTTTTCCTCATAATGAGGATGCCTTAAAATAAGATAGAGATACTCATAGCGAGTCTTATTCAAGGATATGATGTTCAGTGGTGGAGTTTGGGGACTCAGTCACATGATGAGGGATCCTTCTCCTAGTCAGACTTCAAATATCTCTTTAGGTAGGATTTTTATCCAACCATATTATGGTCAATATACATACCATAGATTTTTCATCTTTAGTGGAGTAGTTTGACCATGGTAGAGTATTCAGTGAGGTTTACTGATCTCTCGTAATACTCCACGATTTGAGATATGTTTTTCATAGCACATAACTTTGAGTAGGGATTACACTAGGATATTAGGGCTTTAGTGGTATCCCTCTATATTCCCACCTATGTTGGGGTTCTTGAGTTGGCCTTGGTGGTGGAGATATTCTTGGCATAGCATGCACCGATGGTGGGTGATAATAGTAGGAACCTAGGAGCTGAGACCTCCACAACAAGTAGTTGACATAAGTCATAGGGATCCAAGTCTGTCATACACATCAATAGGTAGTCCTAGGACACATGATAAGTGGCTTAGGGTTCTCGGGATGGATCAAATCAGTTGGGGGAGAGGTGGTGTTTCTCCTACAACAGTTGGGGAAATTTGGCTCGGGATTGTATGACTCATCATACTGATAATCGAGAGATGGTTGAGGGACCATTGAGGTAGAGGTAGAGGTAGGATCATGGTGTTAAAGAGGGTAGTGGATGTGGAAGATGGGTCAACAGAGTAGTAAGAGGTGATTAGAAGTTAGACTTACTACCACCACCACCCCCAGGTGGTCCATGCTAGACTCAGGGAGCTAGTGGTTAGGGAAGAGGCCAACTGCAGGCTATAGAGTCTAATGACCCTGAGTCTCCAGAGATGATACAAGTTATGATCTATGTCTTTTATACCTTATTTTCAGTATTTATAGACATAGGTGTGATTAATTCCTTTATTTCCACTTATCTGGTTTGAGACTTAGAGATTATGAATGAGCTTTTGGATCGACTCTTATGGTTGGAGACTCCCACAGGCGGTGACTCAAAAATTGCACACTTATGACGATAGTGTGATTTGACGCTTATAGGTGAGAGATTTTTATGGGATCTCTTTGTAGAAGTGATGATGAATTATAAATTCATATTAAGTATGGACTGACTATCCACAGTTCATGCCCATATTTTCTATTTTAGGCAAAGGATACTGTGTATCTATAGTGATGGGATGAGGTTTTCCTTTATGGGTGAAAAGGAAACCTTGGTTGGGTAGGATGGGATCAAGTATAGTAGAGTGCATCTTATTACTCACCATTTGGCTAGCATGACTCTTGGAGTAGTGGATGTTATGTGATACCAGTTCCCTAGGCTGTAGCGGAGTATGGGGAAATCTTTCTTGAGGATGTGTTGAGATTACCTCATCATCAAGATCTAGACTTCTGCATTGACTTAAACCCCAGGACAACCCCAATATCTGCACCAGCATATATGATGTGTCCCACAGAGCTTCATGGTCTGAGGGTGTAGTTAGAGGAATTGCAGGAGAAGGGATTTGTGAGACCTGATGTTTCCCACAGGTGTAACTCCCCGACCCCAGTTACCCAGAGTTAGTGCATTATTACATAACATTGGCATGATACAAGGAATCATGTCCCAAAAGACTGTTCAGTTTAGTAACCTTGAAAGTACTAGATACATACATAAGTTTTACATTACATCATCAAAGAAAGAAAAACAAAATCATTGTGTCCCCTTTGAACACACTCTTATACCTTATCCTATTCCTATAGGTTAATAGTAAAATACTTCTTCGCATCTTGGGAAAAATAAAACATAAGAAATGGGTGAGATCAGATGCTCAATAAGGATAACAATATAGCAGAAACTTTCATAAATAAGCATAAACATTTTAAGTAAATTTATAAGACTAAAACATAAGCCTTTTAAAATTAAACTTCAGCATAATATGGAAAATATAAATCAAATAATTTCATTTACTTATTCACATGGATATTCTACTAGTCGAATAATCACATGCAATATCAATAGTCAATTTCATAATGATGGAATGCATAATGTCAGACATCATAACCACATAGTCAAGGCCTCGTGTCAAGACTAAAAATAAGATTTTTTTCAAGTACTTATGATAAGACACTAGTTTGTATCATGAGACCTACTGATGCATCGAGGAGAAATAGCGGGCTCCACTCATCACTTACTAAGTCTAATGGATTCCTCATATGAAAAGGTTAAAACATAACATAAACATTCATATTAAAACTAGCGTACTAAATGTTAATACTTTAGCCATAAACCATGAATGGTATAGAAATAACACATCCACAGTCAAACATATCACAAAACCTTCAATACAATATGGAATATTTTTATCATATTGAATCAACTTCAAACAAGTGTAAAATCCATCAAAGGATGTTGACATAGATGAAATCAAAACTATTTGAGAGAAATATCTCTTTCTTTTTTTGAAATCATTTAAAAGTCACATAATTATAAAATAAAACATTCATTTTAAAAATATTCTTATAATTTTTTAATGTAATCTTTGACAATGTTATAATGGTGGAAAATAGTCACACCAGTCGTATAAGTTAAAAAAATACATTTTTACCTTAATTTTGTCGAAAAGGTCATAAAGTACCTTGTTTGGAAAATGACGGAAAGATTCATTTCAAAACATAGAATGAAAAAAAGGGTATAAATGAATTTAACCCATATTAAAGAAAATAATAAAAAAAATTAAATATATTTTTAAGAAACATGGATGTGGATGATAAAGAATTCCCAGTAGATACTTACGTATAAACAACCTCGGATAAATAAAGATGTTGTAAAATTAACCCTTACCTTGTACTTTTCCCTTGGTGGAGGGTATGTTAACCTCCTGTATAATAGTTAAATCATTGTTATTAAATTATACAATAACCACATACATAAATATGATATCATATATGATCTTCTAATATTTCTTTGTTAATAATATTTTAGTGGTATCATTGTTTCGGTTGTTAATTGATTCATTTTCCTCAATATGTTTTGTTACATAAGTCATGTTTGTTATGGATAGTATGTATTTGATTCATATCCAGAATGATATTAAGTTCTTAAACATTATTTTTAATCATAAAATAAAAATTAGTCTTGAATGCTTATGATGGGGAATGATATCTCATCGCGTCGTGGAGACGGTAAGCCGTATGTACGCACGAGCGACAATGTCATTATTTTGATGGTGAATCATATTTAATTGGATGTTATATAATATATAAATAATCATTAACATATTATATTTATTATTTACATCAATTATACTCATCATTATACCCATTCAAATAATGAAGTGTTGAATAACAAACTACACCACGACGTGGAGACGGTAAGCCGTACGTACACACGTATGGTGACTTTATCATTCATAGGATGGATAGAATAATTAATATGGTTGTACCATACTTATAATAACATCACAGTATGTATAAGGTACGGTATTTATTATTTTGGTATGGAAACAACAAAGAAAGATGAAGTGTAATAAGTAACGAACTTAGAAAGAGGTGATGAAATTATTACCTCTTCTTCGGGTGCTTCCTTTCGATTTGATCAAAAGGATCCTTAGGTTGGATTTATGATCAAATTAAGGCCTATATTTTGAATTTAGCATATTTTGGAGGATACTTGGGCAGTGTTTGGCCGATCCAAATGGCTTTGGAGGTGTGATTTTGAGAGAAGGGGAAGTACCCTTTTATAAGAGAGGTGAGGGTCACTTTAGGAAAGGCTTGAAATATTATTTTATTATACAATCATATTAGGTTTATAATGGATAAAAAAGGATTTATTTAGAGGATAATGTGGTTATGGGTCTAATTCCTCTCAAATAATAGGTTTTAGATAGGTTTAGGTCACCATATTAACCTTATCTTTTAGATTTAACTCTTAGTTAAATAGTTTTACATTTACAATGTCTTATTGTGTTACAATAAAATGTCAAAAGAACCCCAAGTGGTTCATTAATGACATATTTATCATTATATAAGTACTTTTTTTGAACCTTATATTTTTAGGAATATTATATCAATTAATAATATAGTATTTGTTTTAAAAACTCATTTATGTCAATTTTGACACTATTTAGTATTTGGTCTTTGTTAAAGTCATAACAATCTGATTTATTCGAACCAAAAACATTGAATCAACCCTAAAATGTCATATTAACCTAGTAAATTTGTGGAATTCATTAAAAGTCTCAATTTACATTTATTTTGATATTTATAATATCAATTATTTTAATCTTTCATTAATAAGGTAATTACTGCATCATCATTGTGTCATAAATAAATTTAATTATATAATGTCTAAAATTTATAAATAAAATACCATTATGTAGGAAATATTTTTATATTTCTAATGAATATTTATAGTCAAATTTATCTTATGTATAACCCTATATTAAAAATGTTTTAGTTATGAAAACTTGAATTTAACACTTTTAACTCTTCTTTAAATAAAATAATAATAAATGTCCTAATCTAATATAAGTGGGCCAAAAGGATCATATTTTATTCCTAAGGTTGATTTTGGTTGAAATAAACTTATCCAATAGAATTAGGACATGTTTTAGGGTAATAATAATATCGTTTTTATCATTAATTACCCTATTTAATTTTAACCGTGGTAAATAAAAGTCAAAAGTTACTATTCACAAAAAACTATTTGCATCTTATTAAACCACATTTTACTTAATGATATCAACGGTTTATCTTGTATTTTTGAAATTCAATTCACATAAGTGGTAAAATTACGTTTTATGAAAATTTGCTAACGTGCCTAGGAGGTAGGTAAAAGGCGTTAAAAAAGTAAATAAAATTTTATACATCTAATTTTATTATAAAATGAATCCAATGAATTTCATTGAAATAATATAGGTATTATGTATCTATTTTTACTTAAAATAAATTTAAATAAAATAAATAATTATTTAAATAAAAATTCGGTTTTAAACAATAACGCAGTGTTTTTTACTATTCATCAAAAATTGAAAGTTTTAAAAGAAATACGAAAAATTCATCCTAAGATAATTTGGATATTCTGAATCCAAAAATGAAGTCCATTTAAAAAAATAAAATTTATAAAATTTTAAAAAGTGGGTATTACTATTCATAACGGCTGGTTTGATTGGTAGTGGTGTGTTAGAACTCAAAGTTGTGTACAGCGCAAGCTATTGTATTATTCAAAGAGAAGCGTATCGTGGAAGTTTGGGGTGTTACAACAGGGCAGCCCTAGTGTTGTTCACCAAGAAGGCAGATGGGAGATTGATGTTATATGTGGACTACTGGAATTTGAATTAGGAGACCGTGAAGAATAAGTATCCACTACCAAGAATCAATGACCTCTTAGATCAATTGAGAGGGGTTTGATAGTTCTCAAAGATTTACCTCATATCAGGCTATCATCAGTTGTGAGTTCAGGACGGGGATATACTGAAGACGACATTAGGATGTCTCTATGATCACTATAAGTACTCGTTGATTCCCTTTGCTGTAATGAACACCCCATCAATGTTCATGGGACTTGTGAACTAGATCTTTCAAACTTTCATAGACCAATTCATGGTATTATTCATTGATGATATCATAGTGTACCCAGTATCTGAGGAGGAGCACGTGAGACACTTGAGGATGGTCTTGGATGTGCTCTGAGAACACTAGATTTATGGGAATCTCTCAAAGTATCAGTTTTGGATTTGATAGGTCCACTTCCTGGGAAACATTATCTCAGAGGAAGGAGTAGTGGTGGACTCGACAAGGGTTAAGGTAGTGCTTACTTGGGAGCCACCCAAGAGTTATACCAAGGTATGGAGTTTCCTTGGGATAATAGGGTACTATCAGAGGTTTGTACCTAAAATCTATAGAGTGGTATCACCCTTAACAAATTTTAACTAAAATAAGAAACCTTCCATGTGGATAGAAAGGTTCCAGCAGTGATTTCATGGGATAAGACAAATATTAAAGAGTACCTTCATCTTGAGATTTCCTGAGGAGGGTTTCAAGTATATAGTGTTATGTGATGCATTAGGGATTAGGCTTGGTTGTGTTCTGATACATATATAGGAAGTGTTTGCATATGGTTCACGTTAGTTGAGATCATATGAGAATAACTACATGACCCACAATATTGAGTTTGCAATGTTAGTCTTCGCACTGAAGATGTGGTGACACTACCTGATGGGAGAGAAGTTTATCATCTACTTAGAATAAAAGAGTCTCAAGTATGTATTCTATTATAAGGATCTTAACTTGAGATAGAGGTTATGGATAGAGTTCCTCCAGGACTATGACTGTGAATACTATACTCCTAGGAAGGGGAATGTAGTGGTAGATGCTCTCAGCAAGAGATCATGTTCTTAGTTGTTAGCTGAGGTGTCGGACCCATCCCCCAGGGCCCGTAACGTGACTACCCCAAGCCCGCCTTCCATAGGCCAAGGGATGGCGACTAGCACCAAAGGCGTATTTCCTTAAGAACTGGGAAGGCATTGCCTTTATAAAACATAACACACACTACCAGAGTACAAGCGGAAGCAAACACTAAGTAAACACTATATAATGAAAGATGTGCTGGAAGGTAAAAGGGTCCGAAAATACAAGCCCAACAGTAAAGTACAAGGAAAAGACAAAATAGCAGGAAGGTGTCAAGCTGCTCCTGGATCATCCTTCGAAGTTCCTACCAGAAGGGTAGGTACAAATAGCCATCTCAGCACTCCATGTCTATCTGTCACCTCCGGGTACTGACTCCTCGTGAAATCCACCTCCGGGTACCATCCAGTCCTGGCTCGCTCTCTGCCTCTGTTAGTGTTGTATGTCGTCTGCATCCAACACAACGAGGTTCGGGCATAGCCCGTACAGGGGTGAGTATAACGATACTCAGTAGGGACCCCGAGACCCTCAAGGTCTCACGAAAATCCAACAAAGATAAACCACAAAGAAATATCTCAACAGATAACCTTTACTTAGGTATATGCCCATACATATACCTAAGTTATCAAGTAACCCATCTCAATCATGAGGAAAACACAAAGGTCGTTGACTCAGCTCAAACCAGGATTTTCATTATCAAAACCACAAATACTGGAAAACATCTCCTCTGTCGAGTACAGTGGCCCTGTCGCAACTCTGAGGCACTACTCACTAACCTTAGACTGTTGAGGTACTCCTCCTGTCGAGTATCGCGGGTCTGTCGCCCCAACACAATAGCGATCCCTGCCATGGGTCTGTCGCCCCAACACAGTAGCGCACCCCCTAATAGCCTACAAAGGTACTCCTACTATCGAGTACCGCGGGTTTTCCGCCCCAACACAATAGCGCTCCTCAGCCATGGGTTTGTCTCCCCAACACAGTAGCACTCCCCACTGGGCTAGTCAAGTCACTCCGAATCGAATCAGACAAGCAGTCATCAGGTCTCAGCCAGCTATAAGGTCTCCATCCTCCGTACACTCGTCTCTGGGAGGATCCTCTCCATGAGATAATGTTCAATACTTCCAAGTGTCGCGTAATCTCATGTGGAAGTATCTCATGGGACCGCCTCATCATAGAGGTCTCAACACAACATACGGCGCGTCAATCGGACACCCGGTCTGTGAGTTATTAGCATTTCCGTTCTAGGGGCCCGGTTGGATTTCGGGTACAATCCAACCTGTCTATACTCCAACTACGTCCAAACCTCAAGTGAAGTATTCCAAAATAACCGTCTCATAAAAATAAATCCAATGTAGTTAACGGCACGTCAATCGGACGTCCGGTCCTTAAGTTATAAGAGTTTCCGCTCCGAGGGCCCAGTTGGTTTCAGGTTCGAAACAACCCGGCTATACCCAAACTTTGCCAAAACCTTGAGTTTAACATACTAAAACTACTATCTCGATTCAAGGAATCCTACGCAAATGACAGTGCATTGATCGGAGGTGTGTAGCTCAAGTTATAGGTGTTTAACCAAAAACAGTCCGAAAATGGGGGGTCTGGGCCCGGTCCGACCCAGCCCAACCCACCCTGGGTCGGCCCGAACCGGGTCAAGCCGGCCTGGGTCCAGGTCTGGCCCGGTTGGGTGCGGCCCGACCTAGTTCCGCATGGCCCGCCCCGGCCCAGCCGGGGGAGGCTGTCTCGGCCAGCTGGCCGAGCGTAACGGGGGGCACAGCCCCCGGTTTACTGGCGCGGCATAAAGCCACGCCTCATTAAAATTCTGGAACGGCTCTGCCATTCCAGTCCATCTGCCACCGCGGCTCAGTCGAGGCAGTTTTCTCCAGCGGCACACCGCCGCCGCCTTTTGCAGACCATCGGATGCGCTCTGGTGGTCCGTTTCGCCCACCGATTGAGCCTAGGATCTTCTCGGGACCCAAACTCCACTGCGAAAGCTCCAAATCGCCATTGAGGTCCCGTTTCGTCATCGCCCGTCAATCCGCTCAGAGACAAACAACCTGCAGAGGGTCGTCGGGCCGTGTTTTTTCGGCCCGCACCCTCCGCGTTAGGCATTATCAAAAGGCCAAAGACGGACTGTGATTTTCAACGATGAATAAGTACAACTTTAATCAATTAAAAATTGAAACATACCCCAACTCCCCCTTAATTAATTGATCTCTTCACCTCCCCTCTCACTCCATTTAATTTTCCAACACATGTTATTAAATGAATTCAACCTCTTCTAATTAATGGGTTGAGCTACTCAATTAAATAATTATATGTGGTGTCATGAATTCTTTTGAAATATTTTGAATTGCATGGCACCAATATAATTATAGAGAGCCTATTGTTTCTTTTTAGGCTTGGATATTATTTGGAAAGGATTGGGAGAATACATCGTTCTTCTTTCGACGAATAATGCCTCCGACGAAGAAGGAATTTCTCCCTCGACGACAAACGCTCTATGATTCGAAGAACGCAAAGTCACCAATGCCATTTCCTCCTCGGACGCACCCCGACGTCCACGGAATCAAAGTCTGATCAAAGGCATATTTCCCTAAGAACTAGGAAGGCATTACCTTTATAAAACATAACACACACTAATAGAGTACAAGCAGAAGCAAACACTAAGTAAACACTATATAACGAAAGATGTGATGGAAGGTAAAAGGGGCTGAAAATACAAGCCCAACAGTAAAGTACAAGGAAAAGACAAAACAACAGGAAGGTGTCAAGCTGCTCCTGGATCGTCCTCCGGAGTTCCTACCTGAAGGGTAGGTACAGATAACCATCTCATCACTCCATGTCCATCTATCACCTTCAGGTACTAACTCCTCATGAAATCCACCTCCGGGTACCATCCATTCCTGGATCGCTCTCGGCTTCTGTCAGCGTTGTCCGTCGTCTGCATCCAACACAATGTGGTTCAGGCATAGCCCGTGTAGGGGTGAGTATAACGATACTCAGTAGGGACCCCAAGACCCTCAAGGTCTCACGAAAATCCAACAAAGATAAACCACAAAGAAAGATCTCAACAGATAACCTTTACTTAGGTATATTTCCATACATATACCTAAGTTATCAAGTAACCTATCTCAATAATGAGTAAAACACAAAGGTCATTGACTCATCTCAAACTAGTATTTTCATTATCAAAACCACAACTGCTAGAAAACACCTCCTCTGTCGAGTACAGTGGCCCTGTCGCGACTCCGAGGCGCTACAGCCTCATTGTAGTTGTCCTTAGTGGACAAGGATGGTGCTTCAAATATTTAGTTGATGTTCGTTACCTCGAACACTTTTATAGCATGTTAAGGATTCTTATCATAGAGATACAGACTGTGAGACCTTACGTACTCAAATATCCACTGGATATACTTTTGATGGATATTATGAAGGTGGGGAACATGATATCATTTTCAGAGAATGGATGATGGTATCTTTAACGTTACAGGAGGAGGTGATGTAGGAGTTTCATACATCCTCTTTGGTGGTACATAAAGGTGTGTAAAATATGTATCTAGACCTTAAAAGTCAGTTTTGGTGGCCCGATATAAAGATTTGTGTTGTAGAGTATGTATCTCGATGCCTCACTTTCCAAAAAGTTAAGGATGAACATCAGGTTACAATGGGTTTAGTTCAACCCCTAGAGGTGCCAGAGTGGAGGGGGAAGGGATATCCACATATTTTTTATGGGGTTACCATGTATGTACAGGGTTCACAATTCCATATGGGTGATCGTATACCATATCAGCAAGTTGGAGCACTTACTAGTTATTCAAGGGTAGAGTTCAGTAAAGAGCTTGGGATTCTTGTACATGCAGAAGATGGTCCAACTCCATAGAGTTCCCTCGATGATAATTTCAAGCTATGATTCTCATTTTATTTCTTGATTATATAGAGGATTATAGGTGGATTTTTGGATTCAATTTCTCTTGATCATGACATTTCACCCCCAAATTGACAACTAGACTGAGCAGACCATTCAGGTCTTGGAGGAAATGTTATGAGCTTTCATGTTGGACTTTGGCCATATTTGGGAGGATCATCTACCCTTGGTTGAGTTTACATACAACAAAAACTACCATTACACCATTGGTACAGAACCATTCGAGTCCTTATACGAGCGACCCTACAGTTCACCACTTTTTTGGACTAGTCTAGGAGATTCAATACTCATGGGACCGAAGTTGGTGTGAGCTATTATAGAGAAGTTTCATATCATCCAGGAATAGATGAGAACTATATATAGTTATCATAATTCTTATGCAAACCAACAATAAAGACCTATGGAGTTTGACGAGGGAGACCATGTGTTCCTAAGGGTCTTACCTTGATGTGGATTGAGTAGATTTGGTCGAGGCATCAAGTTATCTCTGAGATTCATTAGACCTTTCCATATACTGTGTAGAGTTGGTGAGGTGGCATACCACTTGGATATACCACTACAGTTGGACTGGGTACATGATGTATTCCATATGTTGCAGCTGAGGAGGTACGTGCATGATCCATCACACATTATCGATTGGGGAGAGTTGGAAATTAAGGATGGAGGTACCTTTGCATAGTACCTGGTGAAGATTGAGGATTTATGAGAGAGGATCCTTTTTGGGTGATTGATTCCCCTAGTGTGTGTCTGGTGGAAACACAAGAATCTTCAGGAGAGCACTTGGGAGCGGGAGACCCAAATGTGTGCACAGTACCCTCATCTTTTTTAGTAGATTTTTCTTTTTTTTTGGGATGAAAATCCCTAAGGTGGGAAGAATATAGTGACTCATATTTTTCATGTATTAATTTTGGATATTATATGGAATTTTTTTGAGATCAATCACTGAGACAGTGTGTGATTCTAAGGATCGGTGTACCCATAATAAATGTTTTAAATATATTAAATAACATGTACACATAGTTTTCCTAAAAAATTTGAATAACTCTTAAATAGGGGCCATATTGAAAATATGAGGTCACCTTTGAGTTCAAAAGTCAGGTTCTACCCTAGGCATGACATAACCTTTTTTGACGTGAGGTGTTTGTGAAAAAAATTTCACAGATGTGAAATTAATAAAAAATTTAATTAAATGATTTAATTTATTTTATTCAATTCATAAACTAACTTTTTCTATAAATACATGGTTATAGAGTTTTTCTCAAGGTTTGACATTAAACCCTAGAGACCTAGAGAACCATTGGAGATCATTCTTGGTAGACGATGCCAGATCAGATTAGGATCGTGGATCGGTGTACCAACGGAGTTTGTGGATCTCATCAACGATGGAAATGCATGACTATTCTTCAAAAATGATCGATCCAAACTCTATATAGGATATTGATTTGTGATTTTCCATCCCTTCCATTCATCCTGGTCAAACACAGATCAATTTCACGAATATAATTGATTCACTCGTCGATGGTAGATTTAGTTGAGATTGATTAATTTGTTTGTTGTGTTGATTATCCTCTTCATATATCTATTTATATGATAAAAAATCAAGGCCAAATGAACAAATATTGAGGTTTCTTCATCACATTTTATGGCTTATGGATTTCTCCCCCCATTCTTCACACATTCATTGTGGGAAATTTATTCATCCCGTGGTTTGAAAAATACCCGGTATTCAATCATGATGAGACTATTATTCAGTGAAATGGATTGATACAATGGGTTTGGTTCATGATCAAGGGTACAATTAAGGTGCGATGATGATGGAGGAAAATTGAGGGTGGATCATGATGAATTTTCAATACCTTTTTATCCTAGTTTTGACGATTTGGCTACGGATGGCATGAGCAAACATTTCCTGGGTAGATTCAAATCCCATAATCTTGATATTTAGAGACCGGAGGCTCGACCAACTCCAGATCTATAGATTTTGATAAGGGTGGAAGCTCTAGTGATATGCAGGATGGCACGAAAGAGACCCCAATGGATCTAGAAAATCTTGGATTACACGACATGTAATCTGGTGTTACATACTGTGTAGGACCCCCTATGTAGCATTATGGTTTCCATGGTGAGTTAAATATCATATGTCACATGAGTCTTCCTTAGAGTCTTGGCATGCACCTTGGAGGGTACAAGAATATGTCTAAGAGTATATGGACTCAAACATTCCATGTACTCAGACACGGACATGGCTAGGTGTACACGAGCATGACCAACAATACACAGGCATGACCAGGAAACATGGGTAGGGTGTCGAGTGATATCTACATGTTGTGTACCTTATCTACATGCCATTTATATGGATATTACATGTCGTGTAAGAAGGCACCACACGGGAAGACCCACATTGAGAGATGCACATCATATACTTCCTTGGAGACAGCTTGGAGCTCTTCATCTCTTTAGTTCAGACCAGTTTTGGTTGAGTGGTTTTCCCCTTAGTCCTTACCCTTGAGGGTAAAATGTGGAATTACTTCCTTAGCTATAGGTTTTGATCCCATCTAGAGGATGAGTCTTAGATAAATTTTGTGGTGTCCCTCCATGAGACTAGAATGTGATCCACTATCATCTTTATACCCTAGGTGGGGTTTTTGGAATCAACATGACCTCCTTGAGTAGTGAATTGATCCTCCATCTAGAAGTTCATAACATTAAGGTTCACGGTATCATTGGAATACAATTCCCTATGTAGCAGGTTGATCTAGATTGGGTTTTTGGTGTCCCCCAATAGTCTTGGGAATGACCCCTATCTTAGTATTAGGGTCTTCTGAGACCAATGAGATTTCTTGGGTGGGGACCAATGATATTGACCTCTTAAATGAGTTTCTCTAGTGATAGCATAGCTTGTTGAGTGGATTATCCTGAAACGATCATTGCTTCGAGAAGAATCTTACAATTGATAGTTGGTTATGACTGCCTGGTGGTGCGGTGTACTTCTTGAGTATATCTAGGTTTATATTTTTTCTATTTAGTATTGTATTACTATTATATGGTTACTATTCTTGATTCTTTGTATTTTAGTATTTTCAGGGTGTCCTACAGGGTATTGTTATACTCACCCCTACATGGGCTTTGCCCACATGTGTTGTTTCTTATGTAGATAACAGACCATTTGATGGTGTCCTAGGAGGATAGGGATATCATAGATCCTATATTGAGTTTGACAGACCGAGGTGTTTTTTGGGTTCTTGAATTTTATCATAGTCCTCTTCCTTGGTGCAGGTTGAACTCTCTGCAGTTTTTTTTGTTGGGATTGTATTTAGACCCTTTTTTGATTTTAGTACTTTATTATCATACTTTTATTGTTAGATTATATATGTATCCATGAATTATTTTTAGTTGTTTTACATTTCATAATTTTTTGGGCATGGAGATGTGTGTGTGTGTGTGTGTGTGTCTAGGTACATTATACTAATTCCTCCCATTTTTTGGGATATTCCTACTCAGTGCTGGTCGTCAGCCCCTGGCCTATTGGAGGAAGGCTTGGGGTAGTTCAGATTTGGGCCCCTTCAGGCTAGTTCATGACACCACATTTCTAAGGAAATGTACCGATCACATCCAGAACTCATTCTTGGACAACTTTCCATAGAGATGGTGGTGTCCAAGGAACTATAAAATAGCTCTGAGATGCTCAGCATGATCCTCCTCTAACCTCAAGTTAATCAAGATATCATCAATGAATACGACAATGAAATGGTCTAGTAATTCATGGAATATGGATTTTATGAGTCCTATGAACATGATTGTGTGTTCATAACACTGAACGATATGACTACAAACTCAAAGTGCCCATAAATTCACCTGAAGGTAGTCTTTGAGATATTATCATCCTTTACCCTCAACTGGTGATATCCATACTACAAGTCAACATTAAAAAACCAATTATATTCTCTCAATTATTCAAATAGATCATCAATCCTTGGAAGGGGTAACAGTTCTTGACTGATGCCAGATTCAATCTCAGGTAGTCTAGAAACAACCTCAAACTATAGTATGTCTTCAATTGGAGCACCCCACAGAGACACACTGGGTCGGATAAAACCCCTCTACATCAGATCATCCACCTAAAACCTCAAATCTCAAAGATCCTTAGGTGTAATTCGATAGTAATCCATAGAAATTAGATACACACCTAGCTATAGATCTATCTTAAACTCAACATTGCGTCAAGGGGGTAGTATCATAACCTCCTCTGGGAAAACATCCAGTAACTCCTCCACAACCTTGGGAACACTCTCAACTCAAGATTCCACTGAAGTCTCCACAAAATATGAAAAAATAGGCTCCACTTTCTTACCACCCATATAATAACCTCACTCTCTAATGAACACCACTTGTTGGCCCTCCACATTGGAAAACAAAACTCTCCTCTAGAAACAGTTGATGGTTGCACACATGGAATATAACCAATCTATTCCAAGGATGAAACACCCACAACTAGAACTATATCCTATACTCAAAATTTAGAACCATGGTTATAGCCCCTAAAACAATGGTTAGTATATATCCATGGTTTTATGAACCATGGATTATGGAGCTGTCGGTATAGATCTTTACCCACAATTTTTATAGCAATCATGGGTATAGCCTAGGAGATATTATCATACCCATGGTTTTAGTTAAACTGTGGGTATATATATATATAACCATGCTTAGGATAACCATGGGTATATATTTTCCCAGACAAAACCATATACCCATGGTTCATTGACCTATGGGTATAGTTACCTATCCCAATTTGGCAGCATCAAATCTTCCTGAACCTATAAACAAAATACAAACCATAGTATACATTCAATGAAATACATATATTATATATTTAGCATTCAACCAACTACTTGTAATAATTTTGAAACCATTTACAATATTATAACATACATATACATCCATACAACCAATCAATTCAAGTCATTAAACAACATCCACATGTCTCTTTACTACTAACTCAAAAATAGAGGGGATCAATTTCTCCCCCATCACTAACATCCCCATCCTCATCACCATCAGTAACATCCTCATCACCACCATCACTAATAGCACCATCTGGAGCACCAACATCATCATCACCACCACCGCCGCCGCCACTTCCATCAGCTCAACCACCATTAGGATCCTTATTGACATAACTTGAGGCTTAAAATAAAGAGCATATTGATGTCATGCGTGAATCAAAAGCATTAGAATAATTTAATGGAAGTGATGGACTTATAACTGGAATAGCTTTTAGGAAGCTTTTGGTGATCAATTTACTTCTTTCATGCTCCTGTAAATCTATTTTTTGGCCTTATCTACTTCTACATGAGTGTTTTGCAGCTCGATGGTCTGATAAGTTTGAGATGAGTCTGATGAGGGCCAATACCTGGTAGGTATGATGTTTTTTTCGGGTTGACATCAGACTCTCCCCTGGTGTTCATCACCTAATACTTGTCTCAAATGATCATTTGGCCCAAATTTTTCATCTTATTTCTCATTGAGGGATTCCATGGAACATGGTTGAAAATATAAACAAGATATTTAATTATGAAATATGTATCAAAATTTGAAATATCAATAAAAAATACAATCTTTTATTGTGTTTTTTCATTTTCAACACTTCCATCCTTTTTCTTCCTACTCGAGAAAAATAATTTTTCTCAAGGCACACAGCCTTTGATGCCCAATGTCGATTGCTGCAAACAAAATTGATTAGTATAATACTACATTATTGAATAATATGAAAGTGGTAAACCTAAAATGGATTAAAATTGTAGTTTTTTAAGAAATCCATAAAATGAATAAGCATCAAAATATAAATTTAATTAGAAATTTAATATTATTGGTATAACATAAACAATACATACTAATTAGAATGCTAAAAATGGGCGTGATATGGATTTTTCTTATATGTTCATTTCATTCCAATTCTATTTGTGTTGTGCTATTTAGTTATTCAGTCAATTGGTAATTTTGATTATTTAGTCATTAAGTTCTTTTTTTTGTTAAGTTTTTCGGTAATTTGGCTATTTGGACATTTGGAAAATTAGACCATTTAGTACAATTAGTCCAATTAGGATAATTAGTCCATTTAGGCCAATTAATTCATTTAGTCCATTTAGTCCAATTAGTCCATTTAGTCCAATTAGGTCATTTAGGCCAATTTAGGGCAATTAGGCAAACTAGGACACTTATGCCATTTATTCCATTTAGTCTATTTGTTCCATTTAGGACAATTATTACATTTTGGCCAATTAGACTATTTAGGCCAATTTAGGGCAATTAGGCCAATTATTTCATTTATTCTAATTAGGCCATTTAGGCCAATTAGGTCATTTAGACTATTTAGGCTAATTAGGCCATTTATGCCAATTAGTCAATTTAGGCCATTTAGGCCAATTATTCCATTTAGAAAAATTAGGCCAATTATGACAATTATTTTAATTAGTTCATTTAGGACAATTAGTCCATTTGTGTCAATTAATCCAATTATGTCAATTATGATATTTAGTTCATTTATTTCATTTGAACCATTAAGTCATTAGGTCATTAGGCCATTAGGCCATTTAGTCCAATTAGGTCATTTAATCCATTTAGGCCAATTAGGCCATTTAGTCCAATTAAACCATGTAGGCCAATTTAAGCCAATTAATCCAGTTTGTCCATTTAGTTCAACTAGTTCATTTAGTCCAATTAGTCCTTTAGGCCATAAGATCATTAAGCTAATTAGCGAATTGGCCATTATGTCATTAGGCCAATTGGTCAATTGGTCGTTAAGTCGTTAGGCCATTAAGACATTATTCCCTTAGTCCCTTAGTCCATTAGGCTAATTGTACATTAGTTCATTAGTCCCTTTAGGTTGTTAGTACCTTTAGGTCATTAGTCCATTTTGGACATTAGGACATTTTGTCCATCAGGCCATTAGGTCATTATGTCAATTGGCCATTAGGTTGTTAGGCCATTAGGATGGCAGGACCTTTAGATCATTGGAACCTTTAGGTCATTAGGTCCTTTTGGTTATTATTCCATTTTTTTCATTAGGATATTATTACATTAATCCATTTGTCTATTAGGTTGTTAGGTCATTAGGCCATTAGGTGATTAGGCGGTTAGGCGGTTAGGCAGTTAGGGGGTTAGGTCATTGGGTCGTTATATTGTTAGGCCATTTAGGCCTATTGACCTATTCTTCATTAGGCCATTAGTCCATTTAGGACTATTTTCCTATTTTCCTTTAGGTTATTGGGTCATTAGGCCATTAGTTCATTGGGTTATTTAGGCCATTAGGTCGTTAGTCCCTTTAGGACATTAGATCATTGGGTTGTTGGGTTTTTAAGAAATTATGCCATTAGACCTTTAAGCCTATTAGCCATTAGTCCATTTATTTCATTTATTCCATTTAGGCCATTTAGGTCATTTAAGTCATTAGGCCCTTATTCCATTAGTCCATTTAAGCCATTAGGTCATTAGGCCCTTTAGGCTAATTGGTCGTTAGGCCATTAGGTCGTTAGGCCACTATGACGTTAGGTCATTAGGACATTAAGCTTATTGACCATTAATTAATTAGGACTATTTTCTATTAGGCCATTAGTCCATTAGTCTATTATTCCATTTAGGCAATTGGGCTATTTAGGTCATTTAGGCTATTTAGGTCATTAGATCATTAGGTTGTTAGGCTTTTAGGCCATTATACCATTAGGATATTAAGATCTTATTCCATTAGGAAATTAGGTTGTTAGGCCCTTTAGTCCATTAGGTCATTCAACCCTTTAGGTCAATTGGCCAATTGTCCATTAGGCCGTTAGGCCCTTTAGGTCATTAGTCCCTTTAATCCATTTTGGCCACTTTGGGAATTAGTCCATTAGTCCATTAGGAAAATTCTTCATTAGGTTGTTATCCCAATTGGTCATTTGGCTATTAGGTTGTTAGGCCGTTAGTCCATTTTGATGTTTGATCATTTGTCCATTTAGTCGTTTGGTCATTTGGTTATTTGGCCATGTGTCCATTAATCCATTAGGCCATTAGGTAATTGGACCATTAGTCCATTTATTCCTGTAGGACAATTGGTTATTAGACTGTTAGGTTGTTTGGTCATTGGGCCATTGGGTTATTGGGTCATTGGTTTGTTGGGTTGTTTGGTCATTGGTTCATTGGTCTGTTTGGCCATTGGGCCATTTTTCCATTGGGTTGTTTGGCCATTAGGTCGTTCGTCCATTTGGCTATTTGGTCGTTTGTTCGTTTGGATGTTTAGTCATTTAGTCATTTGGTCGTCTGGCCATTTGGTTGTTTTGATGTTTGGTCATATGTCCATTAGGCCCTTATGCCATTAGGACCATTTCCCATCAGTCCCATTTCCCATCAGGCCCATTGGCCTATTGTACATTATTTCATTAGGACATTAAGCCATTGAGACATTAGTCCATTAGGCCATTAGTCCATTTTCCCATTAATCCATTAATCCATTTAGTCCTTTAGGCTATTATTCCCTTTAGGCCAATTGACCATTAGTCTGTTAGTCTGTTAGGCTGTTAGGACCTTGGGATGTTAGAACCCTGGGCCATTAGGACCTTAGGGTGTTAGGGTCGTTGGGCCATTAGGCCCTTAGGCCATTAGGTCGTTAGGCCATTAGGTCGTTATGTCGTTAGGACATTTAGGCAGTTAGGTCCTTTAGGCTATTAGTCCCTTTAGGCCCTTTTGTCCATTATGCCATTATGCCAATTAGTCGTTAGGTCATTAGGCCATTTTCTATTAGGCCATTAGGTCATTTATTCCATTAAGACATTAGTCCCTTTAGCCCAATTGGTCATTAGGTTGTTAGTTCATTAGGTCATTAGGCCATTAGGCCATTAGGTCATTTAGTCCATTTAGTCCATTTAGGCCATTTAGGCCATTGGGACATTAGTTCATTAGGTAATTAGGTCATTAGTTTGTTAGGCCATTAGGCCATTAGGCTTATTGGCCATTATACTATTAGTCCACTAGGTCATTATGCCATTTAGACCATTTAGTCCATTTAATCCCTTTAGTACATTTACACCCTTTAGGCCCATTAGGCCTTTTTTGTACATTAATCCATTTATTCCATTTAGGCCTTTAGTCTATTTAGGCTATTTAAGCCCTTTAGGCCATTTAGTCCCTTTAGGCCCTTTAGGTTGTTATGCCATTTAGTCCCTTTTCACCATTACGCCATTAGGAAATTAGTCCAATTGTCCATTAGGTCATTAGGACAATTGGTCATAAGGTCATTAGGCTATCAAGCTGTTAGTACATTAGGCCATTAGGTCATTTAGTCCATTAGATTGTTAGGCCCTTTAGTCCAATTGGTTGTTAGGTTGTTAGGTCGTTAGGTCATTAGGATGTTAGGCCATTAGGTCGTTAATCCTATTGTCCACTCAACCTATTTTCCATTAATCCGATTGGATATTATTCCATTATGCATATTGGTCATTAGTACATTAGCCCATTTAGGCCATTTGGGTCGTTGGGTCGTTGGGTCATTGGGCTGTTGGGTCGTTGGGTCATTGGGTCATTAGGTCATTGGATCATTATGCTTATTGGTCATTAGGCCATTTTTTCATTAGTATATTGGGTTATTTAGGCCATTTATCTCATGTAATCCCTTTATTCCAATTAGGCTATTATCGTTAGGTCATTAAGCCATTAATACATTAGTCTATTAGGCCATTATGCCATTAGGCCATTTATGCCATTTAGGCAATTTAGGTCATTTAGGCCCTTTAGTCTGTTAGGAAGTTAGGTCATTAGGGAGTTAGGACATTAGGTCATTAATCCATTAGGTCATTTGGCCATTATTAGGTCATTAGGTCGTTAGTCCCTTTAGGTCGTTCATCCCTTGGGCCATTCGAACATTTGGTGGCTTTGACCATTTGGCCATTTATTTGGCCAATTTAGGCCAATTAGGTCAATTTAATGCAATTTAGGTCAATTGGTCCATTTATTGAAATTAGTTCATTACACCATTAAGACATTAGGACATTTGGACATTAGGCCATTTTTCTATTTGTCCATTTTTTCATTTTCAATTTTGTTATTTTTTCATTTGAAAGGGGAATTTCCAGCCTTATATTAAAGGGATTAATGATAAGAAAACTTAAATGTCAGCATGTAAATCTAACTAAGTAACAATATAAATATAGATATTATTTATATTCATATTAAAGTACTCATCACTTCTCATGATCGATCATTGTAGTGTTCTCCAAAGTGTGCAAATACGTCATTGAATCTTTGTTCTTTTTGTTTTTTCCTGATGCATCCTAAAAAAATAAATACAAGTAATAAAAATTAAATTTTCTATGCAAACCATTAAATATTAAGAATACCTTAAACCCATAACTCTTCCAATATGTGATCATTTCTTGATATCATGTTGTTGGATAGTTAGGGAATATTAGTACACCCACTAAATCAAAACTGGATCTACTCTTACAACCAACATATAACTCATGCATATATGGTTTCAAAAACTCCCCAAGATCCATCAACCTTGCAACCTTAGCAGCTTCACCATTGAGAAAGTTAAACTGATGCTATAATGAACATGTTAATTTATATAAATACAACAATAATACAGATATAAATTTAACAAATTTTATTACCAATATCTCTTCCCATGATTTCTTCTTGATTTCATTACCGATATGCCTCTATGAGACTGGATTCATTGAAACTATATCAGTGTACTTGGATAAAGTTCCCATGAAACTTCTATAATGCTTGAAATTTTTACCAATCATCTTATTGTCTTCATTATAATCCACCATTATTTATGTTTGGAGATTCCTGGATTCACACATACAGGTGTGACCACATCGCCCACTAGAAGATCTCACTGAATAATATCAAAGGAAAAAAAGAAGAAGAATTAAGTCACAGAACAACAAGAAAAAAATGATGTGATATAATTTGACACTCTTATAGTAAAAAACCTAATTTATTATGCCCATTAGGCTCTGATGGACCCATGGGCTGTCCTGAATTAATAGCCTCTAAAGGATGTGTTTGTTCAAATTCATGCACTAGGTGATCAGTATGCACTGGATTGGAAGCTAAGGGAATAGAATCATCAGATCATGGATAGATAGTGGGAAATGTAGGTGGAGTAGACATGGTTGGATATGGATAGTAGGGTTGGGGATACATCAAAGGATATGTATATGGTAAATGTGGAAACATCACTAGAGGAAGTATAGACATAGTGTGGTAATAATAGGATAAATGAGATGATGATGGAGGCATGGGTGGGAAAATCCATGGAGGCTCCAGTGGAGTATGGAAAGGTGTGGTAGATGGGGTGTCCGCTGGCAGGTCAGGGTGAGAACGGGTATGGTGGGTGTTTGTCTAGCTCTAGGAGCACCCTTACTCAAACCCACACTAGTAGGTAGAATAGAAGTAAACTCTGGTTCACTTGTATGTCCCTAAAAGTTTTGATAAAGAATAAGAACATGACGTTAAATATAATGTAGAGGAAAAATATTACAATTATTATACTCACTAAGAGAACCAGAGGAGGAAACCTGAGATCGTGTATCTGTCGATCATTATAAAATAATCACTTTCTTCGAAACTTCTTCAATATTTTCATAATTTTAATAGTAATGAAATGTACATTTTTTATTAATAGTTTTTAAAAATCATGCATAAAACTTAGAAGTCAAAGAATTCATAAACAATTTCATAACATGTTTTAGCAACTATCTTTTAAAACTAAGTTATACATTTTTTAAAAACTCATTTTAAACCCAGTTTTCAAAATTGAAATAAATATAATTAAATTTAACAAAAACAAATAATACTAAAACAAAAATATCAATTCAAATTGAAACTAAATTAAAGTAATTACAGTAGTACTAACCTAATAAACCCACATCAAGGTAAACTGAATAAACTATGAACATATATGGTTCCTTCTAGATATTACCCACCACTACTTTAGGTTCAACATCAACTCTCACATGGGAAAATTTGAGTCATAAAATGAAATATTTTGGTCAACACCAATGGTGGCGTCAATGGTGTCAATTTCTTCCCCACCATCAGGAAAAATATGTCTTGGTATTACTTCAATAATAACACCATAATTAGCTCTCAGGTGATATTTCACATAAAACACTTATTTTCCATTGATACCAAAATATATGGGTCATCGATATCTAGGAATCGAGTCATATTAATAACTCTAAATCAAAATTCATAAATAAATGTACCATGTCACATCATTGAATCAAACCATTTACATTTCATCATAGTGACTCGACCATGAGAGTAGTGATCCAATGACAATATTTTCTCAAAAAGTCCATAATACGACACATTTTCATTTTGAGGCCTACTATCTAATGCACTAGCATAATAGTCCTTTATATTAGTTAACATAAATCCATCATGTTTTTTTCTCATTTTCACCACTTGATCAGGTGTAACAAATTTATACGCATTGATTATTAAATATTTTCATTCAAAGACCCAATAATTGGGACCAAAATCCAACACTTGTAATTCTTGAGAGATGGGGTCAACAGGTAAACTCGATACCTAAAATATATATGAATAATAAAATTAAATGAATATATGTATATATATATATATATTATTTTAATTAAAGTAATGGTCATACCTTTTATTTCTACCAAGCAGGAAACTCTTTGCTATGAAAAGCCTCTCTCCTTCTAAAAGGCAAAGATCGGTTAACTCTACTTATAATTTGTTTACGTTCCCTAAAAAAAATGATAATAAAAGTTTATGGTATATGTGAAATTAAATAGTATGAGATAACATATAAATATTCAAATTACTTACTTGATATAGTAATCAAACAAACCACAATTAAACAAGATTGTGCGATATGCCATATCCCACTCTTCAAGGCTCAATGTAGCCAATGTATATGACCCAGAAATTCCTGATATTTTGGGAATATATGAAAATGAGGTATCAATTTCTCTATACTTATCATGTTCATTTATTATTGGTCAGTTATGTTTTGTTCTCACATTAGACAAATACATTGAACAAAAATCCATACATTCTTGAGCCAGATAACCTCTCACAATGGAACCTTCAGGATGATTCTTTTTTTAGACATAAGATTTCATTTTTCACATATTTATTTCAATAGGATACATCCACCAAAAATCAATAGGTCCCACAAGAAGTGTTTTAGTTATAATATGAACTATTAAATGCAGTATTCAAGTGAAAAATGATGGAGGAATTTTTGTTTCCAACTCACACAAAATTAATGGTACTTCTTACTAAATTTTTATCAAGAAATACTTGGATAAAATTTTAGCACAAAGGTCTCTAAAAAATGGAACAATAAAATCACTATCACCCTTACATTGTTGGATATAAAATGTCAGATTTCTATTGGAATCAATTCATGAAGAAGGATGTGATAATCATGAGTTTTTAGGGATTTTAGTTTCAACTCCCTTCTATTTACTCATATAGATGTGTTTCTAGAATAACCATTAGGAACCTTGATATTCTAAAATACTTCCAAAAATAGATTTTTCTCTAAATGTGTAATCATATAAGAAGCATGAGTAACATTCCATTTGTTTTCACCGATACACACAGGATGCAGTTCTAGTCAAATACCCAAATCCAACAAGTCTCGGTGAGATTAGAAGTAAGATTTGGTCTTCCCCTTGATATTTAGAAGAATTTAAAGTAAAATTTCACATATATTTTTCTAAATGTGCATTACATCTAAACAATTATGTAACAAATTGGTAAACCAATATGGAAACTAAAAAAAAGATACTTTTATTTTTTCCAATTGTAAGTGGTTTCAGGGTCGACATTCTTCCTCTTTTTAGATTTTATTTGACCTTTCCCTAATGATAAACTAAAATATTTAAATTCATTAAGCACATTAGTTCTTGACATATGTTGAGGTGGTTGTTTAGTTGTAATAGTTTTATCAAACCTCTAGAGATTCTTCCTGTATTGATGTTCTATTTGAAAGAACCTTCAATGCCCCATGAAACTGAAATTATGATGATATTTAATCCTTCTTGATCATGTATTCTTTATAAAAAATGATATGATATTTTTTCCTTCATGCTCCAACCATGAATCATTGCATAAGAAGGAAAATAATTTATAGTTCATAAAAGGGTATCACACATCTAAAATATATTTTTTGAAGAAGCATAGAATGTGTGCACACACATTTCCCAAAGTTTCTTCAAATATTTTATTAAAGGTTGAAAGTAGACATATATATAATTTCCAAGATCAAAAGGTATAGATATTAGTATACTCAATAAAGTGAAAGGTGTTTTCATACACATCCATGGAGGAAGATTATAATGTGAGTAGTAAGTATCTAACCAAATGGATTAAAACCATAATAGGATAGACCCAACCTAACATTACACACCTCAACTACAAAATTGGGATTTTTTTCATCAAATTTACACCATTATAATCCATCTATAGGATGAACCAACTCATCATTACCTTTAATTCTCTCAACATCATACCATCGAATATTGGTTGATATTTCTACAGACATGAGTAGATTTTAAATCCTAAGAATCAATAGAAAGTGCCACATGACTTTCTATGGCACATGAGATGGTGTTTCATCTGCATTTTACTTCCATTGAGATGTACCACATTCTTTACATTCATTAAGTTATATTGTTTCCTCCTAAAATAAACTACAATCTTTTAGACAAGTAATAATTTTATTAGTATAAAATTCGAGCAGCTTAATTAACTTTCATGCCTTGTAATGATTTTAGAAAATATATACACCATTAGGAAGAAAGTACTTAAAAATTTTAAGAATATAATCAATAGAGTTATTAGAAATTCCATGCATGGTTTTTCCAGGATATAACCACATTAAAAATTCCAAATTTTTAATTTTAGTACATTCTTGATATAAAGGAGTTCTATCACCATCCATTAATTTTTTCACTCTCTCAACATCATAATCTTCAGTATTTTCCTCATGTTTATTGATATCATTACCTTCTTTCACTAGAATATTATCTCTTTCATGATAATTCAAAAATGTAAATCAATCAAATATCAAATTATTTACACCACTTCTTTCTTTCCATTCATGAAAAATAGAAGATTGTCTGATCTCTCTATCGTGATACCAAACATAATAGTTTGTTTAAAATCCATCTTTTGTTATATAGTATCTAACTTATTCCAAAATTAACCATGGTCTTCCAACACAATTATAACTTGGAAACTGTATATAACCTCCATCTAAAGCATTGTTAAATTTAAAATCTAAAAAAAATATCCAAATTATTTTGAAACTCAGTTGAAATCCAATCGGTGTGATACATCCAACTTCTATCCATTCTATTATAGGAAAAAAAATTATGTTCTAATAAACAATGTAAAGCATAATTACAATGATATCCAAATTCAAATATAAATTAAAAGTTTAGTGTAGAGGAAATTAAAGAACACTAATAGGAAACCAAATTGAATACAATGCATGATGCAAGTGACCATTATCGAATACTACTATCCATACAAAGAAAGAACGAGGCATGTCATAAGCAAAAAAACAAGGTATACTAATAGAAATCCAAACAAGGTTCATATATTGGAATAAATAACAACCAATTAATACTAGAAGAAAAATGTGTATTTCTTATCCATAGAGGTCTTATCATTTGAAAATATAATTGAGGATAAAATTTAGTCATGAAAGAATTTTATTTAAGGTTAACATTACCTATATTATTCAAACACAAGAAAAATAGATTTTACATGATGTTATATTTCAATTTAAGAAGTATTTAATTTGGGGAAGATCCATCAATACTAAATAATTAGTCCATTTTATCACACTTTATGAAACTCATCCATTACATCTCCAATGATGAAACCTCTTAAATGAGGTAAAGTGTGGTTAGATGCTTTTTAATTCATTTTAAATTTAGTGGAAATAAATGGATAACTACTCAATATGTGATAAATAAACTAATTAATTATTTTTAATGGCCCGAACCTCTTTGGTCCATCCATTTGTGAAAATACTATGTTTGAAGTATTCTGGGGAGTCTTAGTGACTCATTTCAAGAGTTTTCTAAAAATACAGTTTTCCAATGGTTGGTCGGGCATTGATAGGTCGGGCATCGGTAGGTCAGGTGTTGGTAGGTTGGGTGTTGGTAGGTCAGGCATCAGTAGTTCGGGTGTCGGTAGGTCGGGCATTGGTGAGTCGGGCATCAGTGACTCATGTCGGTGAGTCAGGTGTCGGCAGGTCATGTTGGTGACTCGCTGTCAGTAGGTGGAATTAGTGAGTGGCATCAGTGAGTTGTGTCGATGAGTCATGTCGATGGATCATGTCACTGACTCACTGTCAGTAGGTGACATCAGTGGGTCGCGTCAGTGACTCGCTATCGGTAGGTGGCTTCGATGGGTCTTGTCGGTGAATCGCTATTAGTAGGTGGCGTCGGTGAGTGGTGTTGGTGAGTCACATCAGTGAGTTGCATCGGTAACTTGCTGTTGGTAGGTGGCGTAGGTGGGTCTCATCAGTGACTCTATGTCAGTAGGTTAGGTATCCTTAGGTTGGGCATCGGTTAGTCGAGCGTTAGTGACTCGCATCGGTGACTCAGCCATTGATGAGTCATTTCCAGTTTTTCTAGTTTCACCTCTCTTACATTTTATTTGAAATAAATTGAGTTTAAAGCCTTATTTGACCATTTATGAAGTATTTTAAAAGGATATAAATTATATATTTAATATACTAATTACCTAGGGACTTTGAAATGGCCAAGTCGTGTGGTCTTGACCACGATCCGACTTTAATGGCCCTTGAAATCGTTCCCTTCCATTGATATAAAATATGGCTCTTCTAATTCGAGATCTTCTCTTCCTCGTGTGTTTCCATTTTTATCTTGGTTCACACAAATCCTTTCTTCCCTGTGGAGTCATATATTATGTTGTAGACTTTGGATTCAGTTTCCCTTGGAGTCTATTGCTGCTTGTGTGACCCCCTATTTTGGCATAAGGAGGAGTTGTTGATCATCTGTTCTTCAAGGTAGGGATCCCCTAGTCTTTCTTTATTTGTTTATCATGTGGGGTTGGTAAGCTAACATCTCTTTGTGATTACGGTCAGATACCAAATTTTAATTAAGGCTATTATGAATATAATCTAACCTATTATAAATATAATCAGACTTGTTATGATAATGGGTTTTGTTACCTTAGTAATAAATGGGGGGTAGGGAAGATGATGATAATGCTTGTGTCATTTTATATGTTATCTTTTATCCATGTTTTGAATTTGTGTTGGTCGTATGCCTTCTAAAAATCATGGTCATTGGTGGTCTCTGTTTGCATATCGGACTCATGAATACTTGTTGTTAATCTTCTTTTGAATGGCTATAAACATGAAAACTTGATTAATAATGTATATCTAGTTAATTAAATGGATTTCCTGGGATCAAACTTGTTCTGTGATAACCCCTAATTTATAAGAGTGGAATTAAAGAATGAGCGTGTTAAATCTAAATACACCTTATTACTTGGTGTGGTTGTGTGTTGTGTATGGTTTTGTTCAAACTTGTGTTTTGTGTTGGTCATGTGGTGTTGTGGTTGGAAGTGTGGTTGTGTGTATGGGGTGGTATGGGTGGTGTAATGGTATCTCAGGTTGATATATTGATGGATTGTGGAATGGATGGGTAGTGGTTGGGTAGCAGGGCTACAGATTCGAGTTGTTTTATGTTTATGTTACTGGGTGTGGTATTATTATGTAGTAGGGATGCCAAGTATGGTTGTGATGAGGTGTGTTTCGGGGTTTGGATGTAAGTTGGGGGTTTGCTTGTTGAGAGAAAGGATAGGGCAGGATATCTTTGAAGAATGATAATGACATTATTTGTCTTGGGTTCTAAGTGGGGAGGAAGTGTGAAGTGGGGTGTTTTATCATAATTTTCTTCCTCTATTTGGCTTGGTTGTGAGGACAGTTGTGTGGTGTGGTTGTTAGTTTCCTAGGTTTGGATGGAATAACTGGTAAATTCTTAATAACGTCAAAATAATTGGGTGTTAAGTGACTTTCTCTTATCAAATTTGGAAGTGACCGACGTTATTTCTGTTACATGCATTTAGGGGTATCATCAAAGGTGGAAGTGTTATGGGGTGGTTATTTACTTGAGAACCCATAGGTTGGGATGAGTGTTTGGAACCTATATATATACTTTTAGTTCCTTGTGATTTCTATATGCACCCTATCTGTGTTGAGAACTATGTACCAAACACCCCCATTGTTACGGGGGAGGGTGTATTTCCTAAACATCCCAATAGTAGGATAGATGGTTGGCCACCTGCTCTTCCCTGCTCCCTCTTATAGACAGTGATAGCCCAAGACTCTTTGGGTAGGTTTTGGTCTGTGAGGCCCTAGTGTGTGCAGATGAGTTGTGCTTCTTAGGTGTCTTCAAGATGATATGTTTTGTGGTTTGTGGCCCAAGTGTGTACGGGTGGGATGTGATGTGGTGTGTGGCCCAGGTGTGTGTGAGCGGGTTGTGATGTGGTTCTTTCAGAAGAGGTGGGAGCTTCAAGATGTTTTTTGTTAGGGTGTGAGAGTGTCTAATCAATGGTAAAATGGTTTGGGGTACCCTGTCATCTATTTTCTTATTATATTACTTTACTTGACTTGATTTATTTGGTTAGTGTACCTTGGTGAGATTTGGGATGGAGAGTATACCTTGTTAAGTGCTTGGGGGTTTTTTTATTTTCTCATGGGGGAATTAGTATGCTTCTCCACTTGTGCAAAAGAGACTTTGGTTTTCCCTACTAAGTATACTTGTCTGCTCTCCCTACGTATATAAAACTATTTTTATGTTTCTAAGGAGATTATGTATACCATGTTGGACCATAATAGCTCGGGTGTTGGGGACAGTTGTTGTGTTACTTCTTAGAATTTATTTTGGTATTTTACTTTGGATCTTTTCATTGTATTTATATCATTTTTATTTTAAACATGCATGTAGGATGGATTTTAGATTCTTTTATATATATTTATTTGAGTTGTTTTTTGGTTGGTATATCTTATCTCCCAATCTTGGTTACTATAAAAAGGGTAATGTCTCCCATTTTTTGAGATTTTTATACCCTTGGTGTTGGTCTCCACCCCGAGGCCTATTGGAGGTGGGAATCGGGGGGTCATTATCTCTCTTCCTTCATTTCCAGCTCAGGAGGTGAATCTTTGGAAGGAGGGGGTCATGATAGAATGGTATTAGAGGTGATGGTTGAGTGATAGGACAAAGTTTGGAGTTTGGAATAGTGAAGATCACATGGGTTGGTGGGGAAACAGTGATAGGTGACCTTGATGTGTGACATAGGTCAGGGAAGACTTGCTAGGACATAGGATTTTAGGGCCCCCTGTGATCTAATGCAAGGACTATGAGCTTACCAAACAACCAAGTGAGGCTACAATGTTTTCAAGGTAGAGACCCTAGTAAAGGTACATTCATCATGATGACTTGTTCTCTTGTTTGAATTTGGATGTTTTGAGGAATTTAAATAAATAATGAGTTAAAATGAATCTTAAACAAAATTTCATACTACTCGGGCTTAGGAGTTCCTTGTTTACTTTTCACTTATGGCACCTATTCATCGTCCATGAGTGGCTTAGGCAGTTGAGGCTCATCAGGCTAGTCTGTTTGATCAGCGTAGGGTTGATCCAGAGGAGGAGGACAACCAGTAGTAGAGAACATTATGTGCTCTCCAGCGGCAGACCTTGGGAAAGTACGAGGGTAGTGTCTCAAACATGGAGACAGAGAGCTAGCTCGAGGAACTTGATATCACCTTTAGCCTGATCCAGGCTCTGATAGAGTACTAGGTTCCTTTGGCAATTAGTTAAATGAGGGGAGTTTTATGTCAGTGGTGGATGTTGTACCTGGGGGAGAGAAAGGAGGATGATGTTCTATGGGTCGATTTCAAGAAGGAGCTTCGAGAAGAATTCCTTTATTCGACCACGAAAGCTGAGAAGTGATAAGATATTCTATCCCTCCAAAATAAGAGTATATAGATATGGTATTTGGGGATAAAGTTAAAGGGTATCCTTCTATTTGCTTCAAATCTCTTTCTGGATGAGGAGTCTCAAGAAAGACTCTTAGAGGAGGCACTTCGTCCTTCTCTCCAATACGCAGTTACTCCCTTCATCTTGCTGACATACCTAGAGGTCCAAAAGAAGGTGGATATAGTTGATAGAATGAACTCGTGAGGAGTTATACCATGAGAGGGGATCCAGCAGGGTTCTTTGAAGGGTAAGGCTACTAGTGGTAAGTCTCAAGAACCAGGACCTTTGAGGTTTCAGACGTCAAGGAGTCAACCTTAGAAGTTTCCTTTTCAACCTTTAGGTCATCATGCCTATTCTACAGGCCTAGGGATAATGTGTTTTATCTGTGGATTTTGTGGGAACCTTCAGAGTCAGTGCCCAATGATTGTTCGATCTCATTATGGCGTAGGTGGGAAAGTTTAGTGCATGCCACAATAGTAGCTTTTGGCCAGACCATTTCAGCAGCAGGGATAGCAGGCTCCTACTCCGTCGAGGGGAGATGGAGAAGGTGGAGTCCAACCTTAGGGAATTCCTCAGGGACCTTGACTTGGGTTTGGTCAGGTAGGCATCCTACACTATAAGGGTAGAGGATTTGGGTGTGGTAAGTTGCACGTCGTGGAGGCAGCAGTTCCAGTAGGTGCGGAGATCGTTCGAGGTACGATTAGCTTGTTCAGTACTATTACTTGTTCTTTGTTTGATTCAGGAGCTCTGCACTCATTCGTTTCACCAGCTCTAGGCTCTAATTTGGGACTAGAAATATAGAGGCTTTTCATTCCCTTAGTGTTGAGTATGTCAGTCAAAGGCCAGACCAGCTTGTTTGATGTATGTCGGGGATGTAGACTGATGATGGGGCCACATCAGTCTCGTGGGGATCTTTTCCTGTTACAGATGAAATTGTATGATTTCATCCTTGGAATCTAATGGTTGTACTTTTTGCATGTTTTTATCGACTACTTCTATATAAGGGTGATGTTTTTAGATGTTGATGGACAACATTTGGATTTTTTCGGAGAGCGGAGCTATTAGGTGGATAGTCAGTGTGTAGAGCCTCTTCTTTCTTTATTGGAAAAGTTTTCAGTGGGATCGGTGGATGCTGAGATGAAGGAAGTTCCCAGAGTTGTTGGGAATTCTTGGATGTGTTCTCTAAGGAGGTTGTGACTCTACCCCCTCAATGTGATGTTTATTTCAGGATAAACTTGTAGCCCAGTGGTTCTTTGATTTTGATGGATCCTTATCAGATGGAACCTTCTGAGCTGTGGGAGTTGATAATTCAGATTGATGATATAATGAATAAGGGTTTTATTTGGCCCAGTTTGTCTCCATGGGGTGCTCCAATCTTATTCTCAAAGAAGGAATATGGTGTTCTAAGACTGTGCATAGACTACTGGAGGTTGAATCAGGTGATGGTCAAAAACAGTTACCCTCTCCCAAGGATAGAAGATCTTTTCGACCAGATGAGGGGATAAAGTTAGTTTTCTAAGATCGATCTACAGTCTAGGTATCACCATTTGAGGGTGAAGGAGGGTGAAATCCCGAATACTGCTTTCAAGTGAAGGTATGGGAACTTTGAGTTCGTGGTTATGTTGTTCGGTGTTACAAACACACCAACCATGGTCATGGGGCTCATGAACTCTATCTTTCATGAGTTCCAAGACCGATTTGTTGTTGTATTCATTGATGATATCCTAATCTAATCAAGGTTAGAGGAGGAGCATACCAAGCATCTTAGGATTGTCTTAGAGGTTCTTCTATGGAACCAAATCTATGAAAAGTTGTCCAAATGCAATTTTTGGACACAAGAGGTCCATTTCCTTGGACATGTGGTGTCTCATTGGGGAGTAGCAGTGGACCCATCAAAGGTTGAGGTAGTTTTTTCTTGGGAAACACCTAAGAACATGGTGTAGGTTCATAGTTTTCTCAGTCTAGAAGGCTATTACTAGAGATTTGTACCTAATTTCTCTCGATTAGAATCTCTATTGACTACCCTGACCAGAAAAGACTAGGATTTTTGTGGATTGATAATTTTCAGGCATCATTAGGATATCTAAAAGAGAAGTTGGTCAGTGCTCCAGTGCTTAGGTTTCTAGAGGAAGGGGTGATGTTTGAGGTGTTTTGTGATGCTTCCCATCTGGGCTTGGGATGTGTGTTGATGCATTAATGAGGAGTGATCTCTTATAGATCTAGGCAGTTATTTCCCCATGAACATAACTATGACACCCATGATTTGGAGCTAGAAGTGGTCATGTTTGTGCTAAATTTTTGGCAGCATTACCTCATTGGGGAGCATTTTGTGGTCTTCACAGATCACAAGAGCTTGAGGTATATCTTTTCTCAGTGAGATTTAAACTTGCGATAGTGGAGGTGGATGGAGTTTATTTGGGACTGTGATTTTGAGATCTCTTATACCTTAGGGAAGGGGAATTTTGTAGCTGATTACTTGAGCAGAAAGTCACATAGAGAGGTAGTTTGAGAATCTGCAGATGCTTGGAAGGTGATGGAGGAGTTGGTAGCCTTACACTTAGATGCAGGAATGGATGGTGGCAGTGGTTTTCTATTTTATATGACAATGCAGTTGTCTCTGATGCAGTAGGTGGAGGAGTCTCAATGGGGAGAATCAGAGGCAGAGGTGATGCATGATCGTGTTGACTAAGGTGACACTCCAAAGGGATGGTGGTAGGATGGTCGGAATCAGATGTTATTTCATGGGAAGCTGTTTGTTCAATTGGAGATGCATGAGGGATTTCTCTATGATTTTCATGTATCACCCTTAGCGTTACACCCAGGATTTTCCAAGATGAACCATGTCTTGAGGGAGTATTTTTGGTGGCCAGGTATGAAGCAGGTTGTGTCATAGTTTGTGGCGAAGTGCTTAGTGTTCCAATGGGTGAAGGATGAGCACCATATTCCTGGTGGTTTGTTATAGCCCTTATATGTCCCTAAGTGGAAGTGGGATGACATATTGATGGATTTATTCATAGGGTTACCCAGGGCTCAGGGAGGTTGTGATTCAATTTGGGTAGTAGTTGATCGATTGATGAAATCATTTCCCTTCTTGGAAATTAAGGAGTCAGGCACAGTGGATGCCTTGGCCAAGAGGTATGTGGACAAGGTGGTGTGTCTACATGAAGTTATGAGGTCTATTGTCTCATATCAGGATTCATTTTTTACCTCACGAGTCTGGAGGGGATCACAGCATACTTTTGGCACTCAATTACACCTTATCACTGCCTTCCACCCTCAGACAGATGGTCAGACAGAATGGACAATCTATACATTGGAGGACATGTTGTGGGAATGAGTCTTGAATTTTGGTGTATCTTGGGTATGACACCTTCCCTTGTTATATTTTTTTTTACAATAACAGCTATCACTCTTCCATTGTTATGACTCTATTTGAATCCTTGTACGGGAGACCATGTTTTTCACCTTTGTGATGGACTGAAGTTGGGGAGGTAGCTGTTCTTAGTCCAGACATGGTGCAGAGTACAATAGAGAAGGTTTAGCTTGTCTATGAGAGGATGAAGGCAGCGCAGGACAGGCAGAAGTCGTATGTCGATTGTATTAGGAGGCCCTTGGAGTTTGAGGTTGGGGACCACATTCCCCTCGATGTGGGAAGTGGAGGTTTGGAAGATGAAGTAAGATTTCTCTAAGGTTCATCGGATCCTTTGAGGTATTGGGGGGAGTTAGAGAGGTTTAATGTCAGTTGTCATTGTCACTATAGTTAGATAATGTCAAAAACATCTTTCACATCTCTCAGCTTTGTCGGTATCTTCATGATGACTCCCATGTCATTGACTAGGGAGAGTTGGATGTTGAGGATGACACAATGTTCATGGAGAGACCAGTGGAGATCCATGATCGTTGGGATAAGATGTTGTGTGGATGAACCATTACTTTGGTTTGTGTGTTGTGGAGGCATGGTGGCATGGAGGAGAGTACTTAGGAGTGAAAATTGCAAATGCGTGCCTAGTACCCAAATTTTTTTGGTGTTTTTCTTATGTGATTTTCTTTGTGATGTAATTCTTGAACCTTGTTTTCTATGAGATGAGTTGTTTCCTTGTTTTTTAACATGTGATAAAGTCCTGACCATGAGTAAGGGAGGACTCAATTCTTAATCAATACCCATTAATTGAGATATGGTTAAACTTGTGTGGGTGAGTCAGTGCTGCCCAGAGTGGATAGTATCTTGACATAGAGAAAGTAATTCCCCGATTCATGTGTCTGAACTGTGTGGTGTGACTTCTAGTCAGTTTGGGGTAGTGGATATTTGAGTATGTGTTCTTGGATTTCGAGGTTTCACTTTAGCTTTCAAACTATATAGGGTCGTTTGTCCTTGAGAGGTATCTTACCAGTTGGTTGTTCGGACCCCTATTTCTTCTAAATTTGGTTTTGAATTATCAGGGGTGATAATAGTTTGAGAGGTATCTAATGTAATGGATCATACCTATATGGTCCATTACTTTGTGAAAATACTATGTTTGAAGTATTTTGTGGAGTCTCGGTGACTCGTTTCAAGAGCTTGGTAAAAATCCAGTTTTCCAACAGTAGGTTGGGCGTCGATAGGATGGGCATCGGTAGGTCGGGCATCGGTAGGTCGGGAATCAGTGAGTCGAGCATCGGTGACTCGTGTCAGTGATTCAGGTGTCATTGGGTCACGTCGTTAACTCACTGTTGGTAAGTGGCATCGGTGAGTGGTGTCAGTGATTCGCAACGGTGAGTCACATCAGTGACTCGCTATCAGTAGGTGGCGTTAATGACTCGTTGTCGGTAGGTGGCATCATTGGGTCACATTAGTGACTCGTTTTTGGTAGGTTGGGAATTGGTGAGTTGGGTTTTGATGACTCACATCGGTGACTCAGTCATCGATGACTCACGTTGGTGACTCAGCCATTGGTGAGTCATTTCCAGCTTTTCCTAGTTTTTCCAATTTCACCCCTCTTACGTTTTATTTGATGTAAATTGAGTTTAAAACCATGTTTGACTATTTATGAAGTAGTTTCAAAGGATATGAATTATATATTTAATATCCTAACACCCCAGGGACTTTGAAATGGTCAAGTCGCATGGTCTTGACCATGATCTGATGTTAATGGCCCTTGAAACTGTTCCATTCTGTTGATAAAGGATTTGGGTCTTCTAAGTCAAAATATTATCTTACCCACATGTTTCCATTTTTCTCTTAGTGTGACCAGAGCCTTTATTCCCCACAGAGTCATGTGTTGTGTTATAGCCTTCGGATTCAGTTTCCCTTGGATTCTCCTACTGCTTGTGCGACCCCTTGTTTTGGTGCAAGGAGGAGTTGTTGATCGTATGTTCTTTGAAGTAGGGATCCCCTAATCTTTCTTTATTTGTGTATCATGTGGGGTGGTTAATCTAATGTCTCTTTGTGATCACGGTCGAATCCCAACTTTTAATTAAGTCTATTAAGAAGATAATATAACTTGTTATAAAGATAATCAAACTTGTTTCAATAATGGGTTTTATTACCTTAGTAATAAATGAGGGGTAGGGAAGATGATGATGAAACTTGTGTCATTTTATCTATTATATTTGATCCATGTTGTGAATTTATGTTTTCTGTATACCTTCTAAAAATCATGGTCATTGGTGGTCTCTGTTTGCACACCGGACTCATGGATACTTGTTGTTAAACTTTTATTGAACGACTGTGAACATGAAAACTTGATTAATCATGTATATCTAGTTAATTAAATGGATTCCCTAGGATCAAACTTGTTCCGTGATGACTCTTTATTTATAAAATTGTAATTAAATAATGAGCATACTAAATATTAATACACCTTATTGTTTGGTGTGCATGTGTGTTGTGTACGGTTTTATTCAACCTTGTGTTTTGTACTGGTCATGTGGTGTTGTGGTTGGGAGGGTGGTTGTGTGTATGGGGTGGTCCGAGTGGTGTAATGGTATATTAGGTTAAGAGATTGATTGATTGTGGAATGGATGGGTAGCGGTTGGGCAGTAGGGTTACAGATTCGGGTTGTGCTATGTTTATGTTACTGGGTGTGGTGTTGTTATGTAGCGGGGCTACCAAGTATGGTTGTAATGAGGTGTGTTGCGGGGTTTGGCTGTAAGTTGGGGTTTTCTTGTTGAGAGAAAGGAAGGGGCCAAATGAATTTGAAGAATGATAATGGAAGTGTTTTTCTTGGGTGCTAAGTGGGGAGGAAGTGTGAAGTTGGGTGTTTTATCATAGTTTTCTTCCTTTGTTTGGCTTGGTTGTGAGGCTGGTTGTGTGTTGTGGTTGTTAGTTGCTCAGGTGGGGGTGGAATAACTGGTAAATTCTTAATAAAGTCAAAATTATTGGGTTTTAAACATCTTTCTCTTATCTAATTCATAAGTGACCATCGTTCATTTTGTTACGTGCATTTAGGGGTAGCAGCAAAGGTGGCAGTGTTATGGGGTGGTTGCTTACTTGAGAACCCATAGGTTGGGCTGAGTGTTTAGTACCTGTATATATACTTGTAGTTCCTAGTGATTTCTATATCCACCCCACCCATGTTGATAACTACATTCCAAACACCCCCATTGTTATGGGGGAGGGTGTCTTTCCCAAACATCTTGGTGGGAGGATGACTGGCTGGCCACCCACTCTTCCTTGCTCCCTCTTCCAAGTGGTGATAGTCCAAGACTCTTCGGGTAGGTTGTGGTTTGTGAGGCCTAGGTGTGTGCGGGTGAGTTGTGATTCCCAGGTGTCTTTGGGATGAGATGTGGTGTGGTTTTTGGCCCAGGTGTGTGTGGGTGAGATGTGATGTGGTGTGTGGATCAGGTGTGTGTGGGAGGGTTATGTCGTGGTTCTTTTGGAAGAGGTCGGAGTGCCAGGATGTTTGTCATTAGGGTGTGAGAGTGGCTAATCAGTGGGAAAGTGGTGCGGGATACCCTGTCATCGATGTTCTTATTATATTACATTACTTTACTTTCATTATTTGGTGAGTGTACCTTGGTGAGATTTTGGAGGTATAGTATACCTTGTTAGGTGCTTGGGGGTTTTGTTGTTTTCCCATAGGGGAATTAGTATGCTTCTCCACTTATGCAGGATAGAATTTGGTTTTCCCTACTGAGTATACTTGTATTCTCACCCTACGTATAGAAAACTATTTTCAGGTTTCTAAGGAGATTATGTGGACTATGTTGGACCATACTAGCTCGGGTATTGGGGACAGTTGTTGTGTCACTGCTTAGCTTTTCTTTTGGTATTTTACTTTAGAGTTTTCATTATATTTCTAACAGTTTTACTTTAAACATGCATGTTGTATGGATTTTGGCTTCTTATATATATATATATATATATATATATATATATATATATATATCTTGGAGTTTTTTTGAGGTTGGTACATCTTATCTCCTGATCTTGGTTACTATAAAAAGGGTAATGCCTCCCATTTTGTGATATTTTTGTACCCTTAGTATTGGTCACCACCTCGGGGCCTACTAGAGGCGGGACTTAGAGGTTATTATCTCTCTTCATTCATTTCCATCTTAGGAGGGGAATCTTTAGAGATAGGGGTTCATGACAGTATTCTTAACAAAGAACTAAGTTATACTTAACATTTAATCAAAATAGTTGAAACTAAGGTTCATACCATTAAAGTTTTCTTAAATAACTAAATTCCTATGTAAAACTTTATCAATGAAAACCATATTTCATAAAATTAATATGATCCAAAAATCATTCCATTCTAACTAATATAATTATTTAATGACATTTACTAAAGTCTTCTATAAATATTTGTACATAATAAAGGTTTTAAAATTCTTAAACATTTGAAATCTAAATATTTAATTATTTAAAATAATCTTTTATCATTCATTCATTTATAAATCATAATAATGAATTCTAAGAAACATTATTGACAAGTACTATAAATACAATAGTGAATTCCTAAAGAACCAACCTTCATAGATAAAGAAATATTCCCAATTTACTTATAATATTATAATCATATACATCATCATAAAATTATTTATTTTTGGATTAAAATAATCCAATAAATAGTTTAACCATGGTTCATGATATAACAAATTAAATTAAATAATTAAATCCCATAAATCTAGGATAATAAAAACCAAAATTAACCCCATTAGTTAACTTAAATATTATTCTCATCACTAAAAATATCTAAATCCCTAAATTATTTCACCAAAATAATCTCAAATTTAAGTTAAATTCATAAGAATACTTAGGATGGTTTTCAAAATAAATAAATTATAATTAAAACAATACTTTTAGGAATTTAATAGACTTCATTTTATCTTTATTAGACTGTAAATTTAAAAACATGCAGATATAAGTGATTCCAACACACTCCAGTAGAATCACATGCATGGATAAAAACAAAAATAGTAACCAGTAGAAGAGAAGATAAATTCAAAACTCACTAATCTGATGCTGAAGAAAATCGAAATCAAAAAATCCTTGAATCAGGGGAGAATACTGGAGAAGACAACCAACTTTAGCTCAAGTGAGGGGAGAATAAATAAGAGGAGTTAAGGAAATATTACCACTCAAATATCACAACAAAAAATTCTATAAATGGAGGAATAACACATGGACGATGGGGGAAGTGCCTCCTGAGGGGGGGAGGGGGTGTTGAGGATTGTAAGAGGGGAGGGGATATTAGGGATTCAAATGAGGAGGGGAGTGGGAGCCTGGGGGGAAGCCCAATTTTTTAAGGAGCTATACCCATAGTTTTTTAAAAACTATTGGTATATCTTAACCTATACCAATGTTTTTTTCAAACCATGGGTATAGCTTGGGGCAGAATCCCTATACCCACTGTTTCTCTAAACCATGGGTATAGATGCATGGGGATATCCCAATTTTCTAGTAGTGAACCTGAGATTTTATAAGAATAAAATTGTGTTTAATAGCATATGATACATGCAGCACCGAGCTAAAACGACCCGCGAAATATGTTTCTTTAAATTCAATCTCTTTGATAGCTTGCAATACAAGCAACCTCAAGTCTAAATGAACTGTATAATGTTATAACCTAGGCGTTAAATTGGTGGGTATTAATAGTACTAAATAAATTATAAAAATTATATGGTTTACACGTGTATAAAATAAATTCATTAGTTATCAACTGATTCGAAATAAAAATAAAAATCATTTAAAATTAAAATAAATATTTTTTTGAAAAAAAATGTTTTTATGTGCACAATGTTGTCTTATTTTAATAAATTAAATTAATCACTATGGGTGAATTATTTTAATAAAATTTATATATTATATATTCAATAAAAAATTTTATCATTAATCTAATTTTTTTTTCTAAGCATGAGATAAGAATAAACCCAATTGTATGCTTAAAGTAGTGTTTCTTCTAAAAGCAGTTTCATCGCATTTTTCACACTTATTTTAAAATTAATTTTTAGCACTTTTAGAAAATGTATTTTAAAAAATTAAATTAATTTTTTAAATCAACATATCAATATTATATTAGAGTTAATTTTTTATAATTTTCTGAAAAGGTTAATTTTTCGATGAACAGTGAATAATACTGATTTTTATTGAAAACTGTCTTTTCATTTAAAGAATTTATAAGCAACTTTTAGTTTTAATTTTTTTTTTAAGTATAATTAGTTAAATTATATTATAATTAATCTAATTTATGTAATTTAAATCATTTATAAGGTAAATTTTAATATAAAAACTTTTTATACTTATGAAAACTTTTCTTTTGGAAAATTATTTCTTCGTTATGTCTACGGGATTAATTTTAAATTAATTTCTACCACTTGAGTGAATTTAATTTGAAAAAAAATGATTCCATATTTACAATAGTAATGATTAATGTCATATAATAAGGTCTTCTTAATTTTTGGACATAATTAATAGTAAAGACAGTAAAAATTAGTTATCACGGTTAAGGTTAAATGGGTTTACCGAAGAGTTAAACTAATAAAATAAAGATTAAAATGACCTAAAAAATTATATAATTCCTATTTTATGGAAATATTTAGACCTTATATCATAAATGGTTCAATAATAATCCATTTTTGAGCCTTTTTATGTTAAAAATATGGGTATCTCTTTTTCTTTTCAAAAAATCCAAGTGTATCATCCCCCCCCACTTATAAAAGGCCATTTCCTCTCCTCACTTATTCATACTCACAAATCCTTTTAGTTCAGATAATACCAGGAAAAATCCATTACTTACATCCATACCCATATAATAGATTAAATTTTTTGATCATAAATCCAATCTATGAAGTATTTAGATATAAACCTAAAGAGGTTGTCCAAAGAAGAGGTAAAGTTCTTAACCATACGTTTTCATTTTACTTATTCTTCTTCTAACTCCTTCAAATAATATAAAAAATATGATAAAATAATAACACAAGTATATAATATATACTAATATTTTATTTTTTTAATGTAATAACCTATATCCTTCTCCTCTTCCATTAAATGAGAAATGAAATCGTCGATCGTGTGTATGGCAGACTACCACCTCGCGAACCGATGTAATTTGTTTTCCATCACCACCTCTCTAGGATGGATATAATGATAGATTTAACATTTATATATTATATTAGTGAAATTAATATACTTCTAGAATTATAATATCACATATACCTTCTTATCATCCAATCCGTTGGAAAATAATAACGTCATTTGTTCGTATGTGTGGATTACCGCCTCCACGTAGCGATGTGAAATGTTTTTCATTTTATATTTATATGGATGGTAATAAGGATATATTTAATGAATATAAATTAAACATTTGATCTAATAATGGTTATTTAAATATGAAATATTATTTACCTTTCTTACGTTCCATCTTTTGGAAAAATAGAAACAACGTTCATGCGTACATACAACCTATCGTATCAATGAATGGTATAGCTCATTTTTTTATATATAACATTTATGGGCTATTATAAATACTTATATAATGATTATATATTATATTTATAACATTTTTTCCATTATTAAAATGATATAATCATGATTAAATAAAAATTACTGACATTACAAAACTAAAACATACATGAAAAACGAATCAATTATCACACAAAACAATGATTTTAACAAAGAATTGTTAACAAATGGGTAATAAAATACTATAGGTGAATCATATATTGTATTAAATACATTATTTTGGTTATTTAATATATTTATAATAAATATATATTTATTATATAGGAGGTACATATATGTATGAAGGAAATCGGGCCTAAGGTAAGGCTTTCTCGTCTCACTTTTACTTCAATGAGACATATGTCATATTCACCAATATTTCTTATGTATGGTGTATATAATATACCTTTGATATGTTATATCATTAATCTATTAATATTAATGATATTTAAAGTTTCATTTGAATTTATGTCATTCATGGTGCTTACGATTCAAAAGTTACCAAAGGGATAAGTGTTTATTTCACAATCTCATCATTATTCAGGATTATTTGTGTTTAAGTATTCCTTGGAAAAATTGTTTGATATTTTTATCTTAAACCCAATAAATTTTATTCTAATTTTTTTATTCATAAACTTTTCAAGTAATATTACCATTTTCCTCTCTTTGGTACTTAAAATGATTTAGAAAATGTTTTTAAGAAATTACAACTTTATTTATCTCTTCGGTCGAAAATCCCTTTTCTTTCAAATACATGTTTTCTAAAAAAATTCAAAAATGTTTTTAATATTCTACAAATGGTTTATTAAATAAATTTTTACCCATTTTTTACTTCTTACAAAATTTTTTGAAATGAATCTTCTCATCATTTTCCGAATGAGGTACTTTTTAACCTTTTTACAACTATGTGAAAAGAATATTTTTTTTAAATTATACGAAATGTATGAAATTAATTTTAATAATTGTTTTAAATATTACTTTATAAGTTTACAAGGTTAGTTTTAGAGAAAAAAAATCTAATGTTATGGAAATTTTAAGTTTTTAAAAGTGATTTTCAAAGTGAAAAATATATTTTTTTCAAGAATGTTTTTAATGGAATTTTTATGGTATTTCTATTCATGAACGACATCAGCCCTAATTTTACCTTATGATACATTGGGAATATGTTATAATGATACCATACTTATTATTTATCTATATGTATTATGATCAATTTGATTGGTATTTACTATTTTTATACCATTCTCCATATTACTCTAGATATTCTATGATTATGTTTATTGATCGCGAAAATTATTAACATTTTGTATGATAGTTTTTTAATATGATTTTTTTTGTGATTATGTTTCTCTCATTTCATATGAGAAATGAATTAGACTTAGTAAGTGACAGGTGGGGTCTATTATATCCCCTCGATGCATCAGTAGGTCTCATGTGACAAACTAGCTTGGGTTTTGGGTCAAGGCCTTACCCATTTATATAATTTGTCTTGGCACAAGGCCTTAAAGGTATGGTTATGATGTATAGAATTATGTATTCCCTCATTATGAGATTAGTTATTAATGATCCGTGTGATTATTCGATTACTTAAAATATCCATAGTTAAGTTTCAATCTCATGTGGTTATTTACATGGCATTATTTGATCATCATTTATTCCTACCATATTATGATAAAGTAATTGATAAAATGGCATGTGCTTAGGTTATTTACCTTTCTATATTGATTATACCTTATTTATTCATGAGATATTCCATTGTAAACATACTTGTACCGATCATTAGAGATCACCCCTTTATTATGTCTCCTTTCTCTAGGATGTCATGAAGTGTTTTATGATTGATATGCAAGGATATGATAAAGGGAGTAATGGTGTACTCAAAGAAAATGATATGTTGTATTTTATGTTTTTAATTATAATATGAGATTCATGTATGTAACAATTTTACCAATACTACTAAACTATTCTGTCTTTTGGGGCATGATTTTGTGTATATTATGCCAATTTAATAAAGTAACCACTGCCTCTGGGATACTATGGTCGAGGTATTTATAGTTTTTATTAGAGAAAATTTAGTAGAAACCTTGAGAAATAGATTTATGAAAACATAGATTATAGAACATAATCTTGTGACTAACTTTGGGGATAATTCTAAGTATAGGATAACATCCTAAAGTTTTGGTAAGGTGGAGATTACATGGATTTCCTAGCAATACATCCCTATCTAGATATTACAAGTAGATTTGGCTCTAATAAAGATATACCTAGAGGTAATAACTCTTAAAAGGTAACATTAGGATTTGAATCAATCATCACCTGATTCATGATAATGGGCCTTTCTTCAAACCTAGTTTTACACTCTCAGGGGAAATGCTTGGGCTAATTCACACATTCTTTAAAAACCATTATGAATTATTTAAAAATATTTTTATGACTTAAGAATATTCTCAAAGATACCCAATTTATGATTATGAGATAAGCTATGAATAAAATTTTCAATTTTGGTTAAGTGAGTCGCTAGTTTTTAAATTATACATAATGATTCATAATTTTATGATCTAATCTAGTATATGTCATTGTTTAGAAATGGTTCTTAGTGGAAGGAATGAGAATAATATAAATTCACATAATCCATGTAGGGATTTATATCCTAGGTAAGATAATGAATCTGGAGCTAGAGATAAAATTATAACTGATAAAATTATAACCATATTGAGGTATCTAATTCAAGTTATGATTAATAACTTGGCCCGTATGGATCAACCTACAGATCCACAATACAATGTGACAATGTTAAACTAATTAATGAGTCACTAACCTCCATCCTTCAATGGGACTATAAATATATTTGTATATGAGCAATGGATAAGTTACTTAGAGAATATATTTCTTACTTTGGTATAATGAAAGGGATAAGGTTTTTATGAAATTTTATGATCTCTTAAGATATGTGGACCGATTGTGGTTGTTGATTTAGAACACTAAGGATGAGAAGGAAATAAAAATCATGGAATGAAAGGATTTTAAGGTACTTTTCTTGGAAAAATATTTTCCTCACAAACAATGAGCAGATATGGAGAGAGAATTCTTGATTCTAAGAAAAATGAAGGGGAAAATGTTTTTTTAAGTATGAAGCTAACTTTACAAGGTTAAGTTTTATACTATGTATGTAGTCCAAAGAGTAATATTGATCATTTATTTTATGGGTTAATTTAATGTCCTGTAATTTCCATGTAATTTATTTTTTAATTATATGGAATTATTTCAAGATCGCTAAATCTGACGGCACGCGATTCTGAGGCTCGGAGTGCCCAGAATGATTCGTTGAAGTTTTGTTAAGCTTTAATTAGCGCACGTAAGTAGTTTTACTGAAGAATAACTCTTAAACGGATTCCTGGATCAAAAATATGAAGGCACTGTTGCGTTCATGATGATGGGTTTACCCTAGGCATGACTTAATTTTAGTCGGCACATGCCTTTGGGGAGAAAACCTAAAAATGGCATAACCGTAAATAAAATAATTAAATAAAGTTATTTTATTTTTCAAATGCTTATAACTCATAAACGGTAACTCGAATTAAAAATATAAGGTCACCACTGAACTAATGAGGGTATGCTTTCTTTAGGAATATACTAACATTGGTCGGTGCGAACCACTAGTGAAAGTTATTTTTTGGCCGTAAATAAAATAATTAAGTGACAATTATTTTATTGTAAAATCTATAACTTCTAAACGGTAACTTGGGTTGTAAATCTGAGAGTATAGTTGGGTTCGTTGGGGTGTGTTTCACTTAGGAAGAGCATAACCTTGACCGATGCGGGTCGAGGGTGACTGTTAATAATTTTCTAAACTTTTTTTTAGGTACGTTCAGTAAACGCGCGAGCAGCGTTTTATAACTTTTGAACCAGTGCTCAGATTAAAAATATGAGGGCACCGTTGAATCCACAGTGCCAGGATTCGCTTAAAGGAGGCTTTACTTTGACTGCAGTAGGTTCAGAGAAAATTTTAAGTATTGTGACTTTTAAAAAGAAATGAAATAAAATCATTTTATCATTTTATTTCATATCCTCCAACGGAAAATCAAAGGGTGAGGCCAGCGATGTGTCAAGCCAATAAATGGCTTGACCTGCCAACCCTAAGTAACAACATCATTGAGGAATTAGGAAGCTTCCTAATTAATGAGCCCCATTAATTTCCTACATCGTTACTTACCCTCCCCCTCTCCTATATATACGGAGCTTGGGGAGGGGTATCGGTACAGCTTCACCAAGCAACGAAATGTTGAAGGAGCACCACGACGTCGGACCCTTAGAGGATGGAGCTGATCCCAGTGGTAGGTGATGGGTGACACCAAACCATAGACTGAAGGGCAGCGTATGAGTGGCTTCATTGGGAACCAGTTGCGGGAACGAAGAACACCAACCCACCTTCAAGCGCGGGCATTTCTCCGACGATTCGAGGTAGGGGTTATTTCGTTTATGCATTTTTGATTCCCTCTTCCCCATTCTTGAAATTATATGAAGAACGCGGGTCAACCGACTAAAGGGTTGATCCACGAGTCATTCGTTTTGTGAGAGGTTGTTACGAGGCATCCTTGTGGGGTTTGGTTTGTTGTTTAAAGAAATTGTTAAACTCGTTTTATCCTCCATTTGATCACGAACTAACGCAGAGGGCGTGGGCCTAACGAACCTAGCCCTAACCCTCTGCAACTTTGTTACCCTTGACCCATCCATGGAAGACCGCCAACACAGCGTCCCCAACCGGCCGCGAAGGAGGTGACGCGCCAATGTACACCAAAAGAGTAGTTCGCGGCATGAAGCCACGGCGGTCATCGGAGCGGCCGGCACCGGCCAGCCGCAGAAGAGGTGTGGAGCACCGTCGCACACTGCCGGTGTACAAGGGGCCGCAGCACGTCAGCCACAGCATTCGGAGAAGGTGGTTGGCTCGTTGGCCGGTCGTAGAAAGGAAGGGTGGCACGCCGTCACCCGCTGCTAGTGAGCAGGAGACCGCGGCTGAAGCCGTAGTGGAGGAGGCAGAACCCACGCCTCTGGTGGGTTCCACAGTGACCGGGCAGCGCCCATGTGGCATTGCCGCTTCAAAGGCCGAATGGCCTTTGGCTGTTTGGGATCTCAGGGGAGAGGCTCCCCCAAGCCTCCAGGAGAAAGCACTATGGGCCGCACTGGTTTCACCCAAATTTACCCTACCGGTAAAAGCGGTCGTTGAAGTACAAGTAGGGATCGAATCCACAGGTACTGAATAAGAAACCTTGAGACACTAAGATTGGATATGGGATTGGCTATGCAGTGGCCAACTTTGGATTGAATTGATTTGAAGAAATATTGATTTAATTTAAAGAACAAAACAAATAAAATTACTTGAATTAAAATAACTAATTAAGGTGAGTCTATCCTAGGTTGTCTCTTGGGCTTTATTGGATGTATTTGTTTTTCATTTGATTTTCTGCTCATCGGTTCAAGTGGTATCCATTAAATGAAATAATCCCTCAATATCATTCTCCGATTTAATCCATACACAATTTCAAGGATAATCACCAATTCAATTAGAGGATTAATTAAATGAGCACTCCAAGGAATTGGATCGTACTAGCACTCAAAATGTGTCGTCGTTAAAGTCGGTGAAGACAAAGAAGAAGATAAATCAAAGAAAGGAACTCTTAAAATAAAGAACAAATTTAAGATTTAAGAACATCAAATAACATTCAATACAGCCCATGCAACTCCCTAGGATCAACCCATAAAATTTTAGCCCTCCATTGATTCTATTCTATCAATGGAAGTAGGTAGTTGACTTAAAGAAGCGGGGTTGAAGAAGAAAAACATTAATCAAAATGAACACTCCACCGTTGTGTGATGAATTCACAAGTGCGGGTGTGAATAAATTCACACTTTGATTCAATTGTATCAATGTGTGAAGAAAAGGGGAAAAAGTGAAGAAAAATAAATTTTATTAAAATAATAAACATGAATGAAAAACTTACATTAGAGAGATTGACGATGCCATTACAAAATGAAAGCGGGAAATTACAATTGAATGAAAAACTTAGATTCAAAGAAAAATGTTAGATGATAATTCCATTCACCACTAGATCCTTATATAGGCATATTAGGAGCCTTATATCCTCCCCCCACAATCAATTCACTCCCCAAAAATTAATAGAGTCAAAATAAGGGTGAATAATCAAAAGGAAATTGACGTTTCGAAGTTGACCTGGAAAACTGTCCAGATTTGTCCACCATATTGACGTGTGAATTAATAATTGAAGAAGGCCGAATCTTGAGGGGTCATATAAGATAAATATCTTCTTCCATCTGTCATATATGATATGTAAAAATTTCAGGAAATTTGGCTCATCCATTTAGAAGTTATGCTCGAAATTGTGGGACGGCTTTATGTGCATTAATGTTGGGTCCACCATTTAAATCTCAACTTCAGATCCCTTTATCATCATGAAAAAATCAAAATTAGCTCTGGCCACAGTTGAATAAAATGATCATCATATTTTTATATTTCTATTGTATAAATTTGACCTTCATTAGACTTGGTTTTTGGGCCCCACATTTGTTTGATGGGCTTTAGGCCCATTATGCTTTTTCCAGCAAGTTTCTGCATTCAGGTGAAAAAATATCCATCTTCCCTTATGATTCATCCATCATACCTAAAATAAAAAATGTTCCAAATAAAGTGATGAATCATATACCAAAATATAAAATTAAAATGATGAATATTGTAATTTCCACAAGAAAATTATTGAGTGGTCCCAAATTGACACTTTAAGCATGAATTGCACAATGATGGGAAATGAAGTTCAATTTATGAGTTGAACTAAAATTGATTTTTATGAACTTTTAAAAACATTAATATTAAGATCTTAAAAATTAATATTAGCCACTTTCAGTGACTAATAATACCCCCCAACTTGAGTTTTTCTAGTCCCGAGCAAAATATATTACAAATATGAAATTCAAATCCACTTTTCCAAAAACATTTTAATACACATTACTCACCCAAATATCTCATACCAAAAAAATTATGAAACCCATCAAAATCATTTAAAACAAGCTATGATCATAAGCATATCCCAAGCCCAAGCTCATTCCTTTGTTCAAATTCATCGTCACATTTCATCCAATTCAATTAAGCATGATAAAGTGTTGTGCATCACAAAAGATATGGGGCCCATTTTATTGTTCAAGGAGAAAAAATGGAAGCGCTAGGTGGGAATCACATTAAACCTTAATGTGAGTATCCAATTTTTTTTGTTTTTTTTTTATTTTTTTTAACCACAATAGATATGAAAAGACTAACTCTGGGCAAGACAACTATGGAGTCATGATCCCCAAGTGTCGAACACCACTCATATTGTCAATTCCATGATCTAAAATAGAGATATAAAGCCTAACTCTGGGTAAGAAAACTATGGAGTCACGATCCCCAAGTGCCGGAAGCCACGCATTTGGACAAAACATTTCTCTATGTGGTCATTATTTTATTCAATTTTTTTTTGTTTTTTTTTTTGTTTTTTTTTATACTAAAATTAAACTAAAAGTGACCCCAGAACCCTATGATATAATGAAAGGGACCCAAGAACTCAAATTTACACCCATGATCCAGTAGACGTGCATTGTGGCATTTTTACTAAGAGGATGAAAATGTAAACTTTGAAAAATTACATCGGGCAACCGCACTTTCCAAAAACTATGCTCATGAACTTAAACTTTCATTAAAATCAGAATCAAGTCATACAAAATTATTTGATATCTAATTTTAGAGTTTTCAATGTGTGTTATCATGTTCAAGGTTAATTGAATTTTTCTTTTCATGCATGTTTTTATTCACAAAAAAATCATTTTTTATCTCCCCCCAACTTAGAATAACATCGTCCCCAGTGTTTAAAGAAAACATAGAAGGGGGTATGGGGGAGTTGTTCAAAGAAGAAATTTAAAATGATAATCATGGAATGAAGTCACCTGGTGGTTGATGATGATAGAGCATTCCATATTCTCCCTTCAATCCTTGATTTGAGTCTCAGCAGATTGGATGGTGGTGAATGGATTTTTCTTATGACTTACGACATGTCCTTTTATTTTTTTTAACCTATAAAAACATAAAAATAAAACAAAACAAAATAAACTGATGATACATTGTCTTCTTTATATTTTTTGGGTAAGGTATTACTCAGAGATTACACCACGTGACACGGATAAATATGGAACTCCCCTTTCATACCCATCCTTACTCATAAAATAATAACAGGTCAATAGCTTATGGTAATTTTTTTTAATAATAAAAAATTATTGAAAATGATTAGAAACATAAAAACCATGGGTTGTCTCCCATGCAGCGCTTTTGTTTAACGTCGTTAGCTCGACTTAAACCCCCAAAATTATCCAATTCCCACTTTCAACATTTTTAGGACCCCATTTTTATCCACATCAACAAGATTTAGATTAAGTCTTTTTTTAGAATTTTTTCCATGTGAAATCCCATGCTTAACAATGAGTTTAAAAGTCCAAGGAATTTTGGTAATGTTTGATTGAGTTTCATTTGGAGTATTTCCTAAGATTTCAAGGTTCATTCCTAATTTGTGATATTCTTGATGAAAATGGATGATAATTTAATGGTCTAGGTTTTAATAAATAGAGGTATTCTTGAGTGTGGAAGGAAGGATTATAATGTTGAGTTTAGTTTCATTGAATTTTCCCAAAGATGAATGGAAATTTGAATCCAAATTTGTTTCTTCTACAAAACATTTTGAAAGAATTTGTTCCTTTTGAAAATATGATTCATCCCCAAAATTTTCCATTTGAATTTCATGAGTGGGTATGGACTCACTATTCATTATATCTCCAAATGGTTCAATGATTGGTGATTCTAAAAAAAATTTATTGGAGAAATATTCTGAACACTCAATCCATGAAGACAAATTTTCCCCTTGTGAATCCAAAAAATTAATTTCCTCTTGATTTAAATACCCTTCAACATTTTCTTGATCTTGTTCAGTTATCCCATATCTGAAGGTTAGTTATTTTTTCAATTCATGGGAGGTTTTTGGGATAAAATATTCATCTATAAATGATGAGGAAATAACATCTTGAGTGGGAACGGGTTCCTCAAAATTCTTAAAGCTTTGTAATTATAATATGAAAGATGAAACTTATGAATTCATTTTATCCATTTGTTAACACAATTGTTCAAGATTTTTTTCAGTATTAGGGTTGATATATGTTTCTAAATCATGGAATTAATCATTATTTATCTTTTCAATCATTCTTGATAGGTATGGAAATTGATCTTTTAAACATTCAGTATCCCATTGATTGTATATCTCATCTGGTGTGGTGTATTCAATTAAGGTTTGGTCAATGAAATTACCTAGGTGAGGTGATTCAAAATATTGATTTTCCAGTTGATTATAGCCTTGGTATATTTGAAGATAATCCATTGGAGTTGATTGAAAGTTGTTTTTGGGATTCATTGGACACGCAGAAACAGAAAGGGGAAAAGAGAAGAGAAATTAGGGTGAGAATAGAGAATTTGGGGTGAGAAAAGAAGATGAGTGTCTAAGGTACTTACTTGGTCCCCGGAAACAGCGCCAAAATTTGGTTGTGCCCAAATTTACCCTACCGGTAAAAGCGGTCGTTGAAGTGAAAGTAGGGATCGAATCCACAGGGATCGGAGAAGAAACCTTGAGACACTAAGATTGGATACGGGATTGGCTATGCAGTGGCCAAATTTGGATTGAATTGATTGGAAGAAATATTGATTTAATTTAAAGAACAAAATAAATAAAATTACTTGAATTAAAACAAATAATTAAGGTGAGTTTATCCTAGGTTGTCTCTTGGGATTTATTGGATGTATTTGTTTTTCATTTGATTTTCTGTTCATCTGTTCAAGAGGTATCCATTAAATGAAATAATCCCTCAATATCATTCTCTGATTTAATCCATACACAATTTCAAGGATAATCACCAATTCACTTAGAGGATCAATTAAATGAGCACTCTAAGGAATTGGATCATACTAGCACTCAAAATGTGTCATCGTTAAAGTTGGTGAAGACAAAGAAGAAGATAAATCAAAGAAAAGAACTCTTAAAATAAAGAACAAATTTAAGAATTTAATAACATCAAATAACATTCAATCCAGCCCATGAAACTCCCTAGGATCAACCCATAAAATTTTAGCCCTCCATTGATGTTATTCTATCAATGTAAGTGGGTAGTTGACTTAAAGAAGTGGGATTGAAGAAGAAAAACATTAATCAAAATGAACACTCCACCGTTGTGTGATGAATTCACAAGTGCGGGTGTGAATAAATTCACACTTCGATTCAACGGTATCAACGTGTGAAGAAAAGGAAAAAAAAGTGAAGAAGAATAAATTTTATTAAAATACTAAACGTGAATGAAAAAATTACATTATAGAAATTGACGATGCCATTACAAAACTAAAGCGGGAAATTGCAATTGAAAGAAAAACTTGGATTCAAAGAAAAATGTTAGATGATAACTCCATTCACCATCAGATTCTTATATAGTCATATTATGAGTCTTAGATCCCCCCCCCCCACCCACAATCAATTCACCCCCCCAAAAATTAATAGAGTCAAAAGGAGGGTGAATAATCAAATGGAAATTGACGTTTCGAAGTTGACCCGAAAAACTGTCCAGATTCATCCACCATATTGATGTTTGAATTAATAATTGAAGAAGGCCTAATCCAGAGGGGTAGTAGATGAGAAATATCTTATTACATATGTCCTCTATGAGCTATAAAAATTTCAGGAAATTTGGCTCATCCGTTTAGAAGTTATGGTCAAAATGGTGGGTCTGATTTATGTGCATTAATGTCGGGTCCACCATTTAAATCTCAACTTCATATCCCTTTATCATCATGAAAACATCAGAATTAGCTCCATCCACAGTTGAATAAAATTATCCTAATATTTTTATATTTCTACTTTATAAATTTTAGCTTCATTGGGATTGTTTTTTGGGCCCCACATTTGTTTGATGGGCCTTAGGCCCATTATGCTTTTTCCTGAAAGTTTCTGCATTCAGGTGAAAAAATCTCCATCTTCCCTTGTGATTCATCCATCAGACCTAAAATAAAAAAATGTTCCAAATAAAGTTATGAATCATATACCAAAATATCAAATTAAAATGATGAATATTGTAATTTCCACAAGCAAATTATTGAGTGGGCCCAAATTGACACTTTAAGCATGAATTGCACAATGATGGGAAATGAAGTTCAATTTCTGAGTTGGACTAAAATTGATGTTTATGCACTTTTAAACACATTAATATTAAGATATTAACAATTAATATTAGCCACTTTCAGTGACTAATCACGCACCATTCACAGTCGGGTCACCCTCCGGCGGGCCGCCTGCCCAGCGGGACGGGTTGTCTGCCTAGTGGGTTGCACCCCACTATAGGCCAGGTTGCGCCCACCGCGGGCTAGGCCACCCCCTTTTCGGGCCCCACCCTATACGGGTTGGGCCGCCCTTGCGGGCCGCCCCTTTTTGCAGGTCAGGCTGGGTTGGTCCGACCGGGTCAGACCGGACTCGGGCCCAACCGGGCCTAGAAACACTTAAAGGGCCCTATCTTCTAAACTGGACATCTATTTGAAGAACCGTCTACATAGTCGGGGTCCTTGGAGAAATAAGGTAATTTTGAATTACTCCATGAGAGTTTTAGAGAAACTTGGAGTACGGTCGGGTTGGATCGTACCCAAATCCAACCGGGCCCTCGGCACTGAAATGCCAATAATGCATAGACCGGGCGTCCGATTGACGTACCGTCTGTTGTGTTGAAACCCTTATGACATGGCGGATCATCGGGTTACTTCTTATGAGACTATGTGCTGGTTGAAATACAAATGATGGCTTGGGGAGTGGTTCTCCCAAGCGCACTATGTATGGAACCCTACGACTGGCTGAGACTTGACGACTGCTGATCTTTTCGACTCAGAGTGACTCGATGACCCACGGTACGTGATGGGGAGGAGTACCTCAGTAAGACACAGTGGGGAGTGCCACAGTACGTGATGGGGAGGAGTACCTCAGCAGGCCATGGTGGGGGAGCGGCTCTGTGTGACTCGACAGACCCATGGTACACGATGGGGAGGAGTACCTCAACAGTCCAAGGTTAGTGGAAAGCGCCTCTATGTGACGCAGTAGGCCCACTGTACTCGATATAGGAGGAGTTCTCCAGCAACCGAGGTGTTTGACGTTGTGAATGGGGATGTTACCTGTTACTACCCTAGAATATACCTAGTTTGAGATGTGTCTATTGATTTGTGCTTTGTGGTTGAGATCATGATTTTTGGTTTTCCTTTGTGGAATTCTGAGAGACCTTCGGGGGTCTCGGGGTCCCTACTGGGTATTGTTATACTCACTTCTGCACTAGTTATTCCTACACCTTGTTGTGTCTTGTTCTGACGACAAGCAGTTGAGCTGAGATTTGAGGGAGCCACAACTAGGCGGTACTTAGAGGAGACGGGCGGATGTGGAGTGTTGAGGAGGTGATCTGTACCTACCCTTCAGGTAGGATCATCGGTGGAAAACACAGTAGTTGTTTTCCCTTTTTCAGTTGTATTGTTTTTTTAGTTGTACTTGTACTTTTACAGTTGGACTTGTATTCTAGCCCCTTTGCTTTCAACACTCTTTTACTATAGAAGTTTACTTCACAGTTTCTTCTTGTTGTGTTCTCGGACCATTTGTTTGTATAGGTATAAAGTCAATTCCTTCCTGTTTTAGGGAATATGCCTTTTGGTTCTAGTTGTCATCCCATGGCCTATGGAAGACGGGCTTGGGGTAGTCACGGCACAGGTCATGAGGTACGGGTCGTGACAAAGTGGTATCAGAGAAGTTCAGTTCTACCGAAGAACTAGGACTCTGATATTTTCTGTGTGGAAATAGTGTTAAGTGTTTTGAGTGTGGTTTTTAGTTCGAGAAGTCCAGTATTTGTGTGGTGGCTGACGTATCCATACACCAGGACCCTGAATTCTGATTTCTGACTCGATGCATGAAAACACTGATTATGTGTGTTTTGGAAATGTTTTTCCTTAGTTTCTTTGGAGTCAGCTGACCATGTATAACTTAATGACCATGGTGAACCTTCTCCTTTTCAAGATGTCACCGTGTAGACCGCCATCTAGGATTCCCGAGAGATTACCCGATGACGGCCCACCGAGTGACCAGGCTCCGGTGTAGGGCCCTCTTACTATGTTGGCACCTTCAGGTGGTGTACCAGCAGCACCACCACCCGTTGGGCAATAGTTACCACCAGCCGCACTGGCGAACGATGCACGCCGATTGAGCACATTGCACGAGTTCCAGTGGCAGATCCCTCTGAGGTTTTGAGGTGAGACAGATTCCCAGGCAGCTGAGGACTGGATAAAGACTGTGGCTAGAGTTTTCTACCTAATTGAGACACCAGTAGAGTAGATGGTGATCTTAGCTGCTAGTCTTTTCCAGTGAGTGACCATGAGGATGGTTCACATAGTAATAAGTCTTAGGTACATGGATTGTTGCTCGAGATGGTACCTTCGGTTAGTATGTCGGCTATATCATTGCCCGTTGGTCAGTAGTTACAACTGGCGGTACCGGTAGAGGACACATGTAGGCTTAGTGCCTTACACGTGTTTCAACATCAGATACCCCTCAGGTTCTGAGGAGAGCCTGACTCACAGGAAGCTAAGGAGTGGCTTGAGGAGGTGGTTGAGAGTTTCCTAGAGCTTCTAGAGCTTTGGCAGGATGGCATGTCGGTAGTTGAGTATTCATCGAGGCGTATCGACCAATCCTGGTACTCGACGAATACGATACGATCAGTGCTTCAGGGCTCGTACTTCCGATCGATGTGTGTTTAAGGACATCCGAGCTAGCATTATTCCTCTATGCATCCCTCCTTATGTTAGGGTGTTAGAGAGAACCTTTTTTGTTGAATGTTCTTTGGATGAGCAGATACAACTAGTGAATGTTAGTAGTGGGAAAGCAGAAAACTAGCATCAGTCTCATAGACTTGGGCATATAAAATGTTTTGGGAAGAGGATGTGTTAGGTACAGATAAATCTTTAGGGCTGCAGATGTGAAAGTAGAGCTAGGAGAGAAGCATGAGGTAGTCTATATTTCGACATGTTACAACCACCCCCCTATGTGATCCCCACCAGTATTAGGGGGCTGGAGGATAGGGGAAGGGAGTATCTACATGCGGTCAAGGAGTGCGACACAATGGCTCTAGGAATGATTTGAGGTACGGTCTGTGTCTACTACTAGATGTTGTGTTAATAAACATAGGTACCAATCATTCCTTCCTTCCATGAATCATGTCCAAGACCTAGAGTTTTTGGTTAAACCATTGACTTGACCCTCATGTCTGGAGATACCTTTGGGAGGAGACTCAATAATCACACTTACATCAATGGTGCGATCTGACCCTTGAGGCGAGAGTTACGGTTGGAACCTCTTGGTGGAAGCGTCGAGGCCTTATGACGTTAGTTTGGGTATGGACTGGACATCCACAGTTCATACTCAGATTGATTGTATTAGGTAAAAAGGTTATGGTTTATCTACAACGTTGGAATGGGGTTTTCCTTGGTTGGAAAAAAAGGAAACCCAGGCAGCACAGGATAAACACATGCATAGGAGGGTGCATCTGATCACTCTTGATTCGGCAAGCCTTACCCTCATGGCAGTGGGAGTTTGGGGTTTTCATATCCCAATAGTAGTGGCAGAGTGTGGGGACGTCTTTTCAAAAGATGTTTCCAGGATTACCTCCCTAAAGGGAGAGGGACTTCTTCTTTGGCTGGGTACTACCGGAGTTTTGAACCAGACTTCTCTAGGGTAGTGGCACCCTTGTCAGCTTTGATGAAGGAGGGGGATCCTTTCCTGTGGATAGAGAAGTGTTAGATGATCTTTTAAGATCTAAGACAGTGACGATGGCTAGAGTTCTTCCAGGACTATGACTTTGAGATATTCTACACTCCTGGGAAGGGGAATGTGGTAGCATATGCACTCAGTATAAGGTTTGGTCTGCATGTGTTGAGTGAGGCATCAGATCTGCTAGTCGCATTGCGGATATCCTTCATGGATAAAGATGGATCAGCTTACCAACAGTCTATGACTGTCACTTCCCCAATTCTTCAGCGAATTCGGGAGGCACAGCTTAGGGACGTTGACTACAAGACCCTACGTGCTCAAATATCCTCAAAACGGTCCCATAAAGGATTTTTCTAAAGGTGGGGAGCACGTCATCCTTTACAGAGGATGCACCATGGTACCAGTGACTCTTTGGGAGGAGGTGTTGAGGGAGATCCATACATCCCCTTTAACGGTACATCCTGGAGTGGTGAAGATGTACCAGGACCTCAAACATCAGTACTGGTGGCCAGGGATGAAGGAAGTAGTGGCAGAGTTTGTATCACGATGCCTCACTTGTTAGCAAGTGAAGGCCGAGCATTAGATTCCAGCAGGCTTAGCTCAGCCACTAGAGGTGCTAGAGTGGAAGTGGTATGAGAACTCCATGGAATTTATGACAGGGCTTCCACATATGTTCAGGGGACATGATTCCATTTGGGTGATCGTTGACCAACTCACCAAGTCAGACCACTTCTACCCATCTGAGAGTAGGGATCAGTAGAGGGATTGGGACACCTCTACGTACAGGAGATTGTGCGACTTCATGGGGTATCATTGATGATCGTCACTGACTGTGACGCATGTTTCACATCCCGGTTGTGGAAGGGATTGTAGGAGGCATTCAGGACTCAACTGCATTTGAGCACCGCCTTTCTTCCTCAGACGAATGGTCAGATGGAGCGGACCATTCAGACGCTAGAGGACATGCTTCGTGCATGTGTCCTAGATTTTGGCCACAGTTGGGAGGATCACTTTCCCTTGATGGAGTTCACTTACAATAATAGTTATCACTCCACCATCAGTATGGCACCATTTAAGGACCAATACGGTCGACCCTACAGATCACCTCTATGCTGGACAGACCCAGGGGAGTCATCACTTATGGGTCCAGAGTTGGTACGAACTACCAGTGAGAAGGTACAGGTCATCCAGGAGCGGATGAAGACTGCATGAAGCAGACAGAAGTCATATGCTGACAAAAGATGGAGACCTTTGGAGTTTCAGTAGGGGGACCATGTTTTCTTACGAGTCTCTCCTCGACATGGACTACAAAGATTTGGTAGAGGCGACAAGTTATCACCGAGGTTTATTAGGCCATTTCTGATACTTTGAAGGATAGGTGAGGTGGCATACAACTTGGAACTTCCACCACAGTTGGAGAAGGTGTACGATGTCTTCCATGTATCCCAGCTGAGGAGATACATGCACAACCCATTTCACATCATCAACCATGGTGAGCTAGACTTAGACGATGGGGAGATCTTTATAGAGGTTCCAGTAGATATTGAGGATCGACATGAGTGAGTCCTTCGTGGGTGATCAATAACAATAGTGCGCGTATGCTGTTATCATGGGAACTTCTAGGAGAGCACATGGGAGTGGGAGGCTTAGATTCATTCTCAGAACCCCTATTTATTTCCTTAGTCTATGTTGTGGATTTCGGGGACGAAAATCCCTAAGGTGGGGAGAAAGTAATGTCCCAGAATTTTTGTTTAATTTTTTTTAATTATATGAAATTATTTCGAGATCGTGAAATCTGACGGCACGTGATTCTGAGGCCCAGAGTGCTCAGAATGATCCGTTGAAGTTTTGTTAAGATTTAATTAGTGCGTGTAATCATTTTTCTTGAAAAAGTGGAATAAATATTAAATGGTTTCTTGGATCAGAAATATGAGGGCATTGTTGCATTCAGGATGGCGGTTTTACCTTAGGCGTGACTTAAGTTTAGTCGACACAGGCCTCCGATGAGAAAACCCAAAAGTGGAATAAACGTAAATAAAATAATTAAATAAAGTTATTTTATTTTTAAAATGCTTATAACTGAAAAACGGTAACTCGAATTAAAAACCTGAGACCACCGATGAACTCGTTAGGGTATTCTTTCTTTATGAAGATACTAATATTGGCTGGCGCAGGCCACTAGTGAAAGTTAGTTTTTTGTCATAAATAAAATAAAGTGACAATTATTTTATTGTAAAATCCATAACTTCTAAATGGTAACTCGGATTGGAAATCTGAGAGTACTGTTGGGTTCGTTGGGGCATGTTTCATTTAGGCAGATCCTAACCTCAACCAGCATGGGTCGAGGGTGACTGTTAATAATTTTCTGAACATTTTTCAGGTATGTTCAATAAACGTGTGAGCGGAATTTTCCAAATTTTGAACTGGTACTGGGATTAAAAATATGAGGGCACCATTGAATCCATAGTGTAGATATTCTCTTAAGGGAGGCTTTACTTTGACCGTAGTAGGTCCGGAGAAAAGGTTAAGTTTTTTGACTTTTAAAAATAAATGAAATAAAATAATTTTATTGTTTTATTTCATATCCTCCAACGGATAATCAAAGGGTGGAGCCAGTGATGTGTCAAGCCAATAAATGGCTTAACCTACCAACCATAAGTAACGACGTCGTTGGGGAATTAGGAATATTCTTAATTAATGATACCCATTAATTCCCCACGTCATTACTTACCCTTCCCCTCTCCTATATATATGGAGTTTGGGGAGGGGTATCAGCACAGTTTCACCAAGAAACGAAGTGCTGAAGGAGAACCGCAACACCGGACCCTTAGAGAACAGAGTTGATCCCAGCGGGAGGTGACGGGTGACACTGAACCATGAACTGAAGGGCGATGTACGAGTGGCATCATTGGGAACCGGTTGCGAGAATGAAGAACACCAACCCACCTTCAAGCGCGGGCGTTTCTCTAACGATTCGAGGTAGGGGTTATTTCATTTTTGCATTTTTTATTCCCTCTTCCCCATTCTTGAAATTATACGAAGAACTCAGGTCAACTGACTAACGGTTTGATCCATGATTCATTCATTTTGTGAGAGGTTGTTATGGGGTATACTTGTGGGGTTTGGTTTGTTGTTTAAAGAAATTGTTAAACTCGTTTTATCCTCTCTTTGATCACGAGCTAACGCAGAGGGCATGGTCCTAACGAACCCAACCTGAACCCTCTACAACTTTGTTACCCTTTCCACATCCGTGGAAGACCGCCGACACAGCAGCACCAACTGACCGCGAAGGAGGCGACGCAGCAATGCACGCCGCAGGAGGAGGTCGCGGCATGAAGTCGCGGCGGTCATCAGAGCGGTCGGCACCGGCTGGCCATGGAGGAGGTGTGGCATGACGTCGCGCACCACCGGTGTACAAGGGGTCGTGGCTCGTCAGTCACGACAATCGAAGAAGGCGGTTGTCTCATCGGCCGGTCGCGGAAGGGAAGGGCAGCGCGTCGTCGCACACCACCGATGAGCAAGAGATCACAGCCGAAGCCACATCGGAGGAGGCAAAACCCGCACCTCCAGTGGGTTCTGTGGAGACTGAGCAGCGCCCATGTGGTTCCGCCGCTTCAAAGGTCAAACGACCTTTGGCCGTTCGGGATCTCGGGGGAGCGGCTCCCTCGAGCCGCCTGGTGGAAGCACTGCAGGCCACGCCCTTCACGGCCAGGCCGCCCTTCAGTGGCCCGCCGCCAGCGGACCCCACCCCACTATGGGTCGGGCCGCCTCCTTTGTGTGCCCCACCCTATATGGGCTGGGTCTCCCTATATGGGTCGGGCCTCCCTATACGGGCCAAACCGCCCTTACATGATGCCTCTTTTTGTGGGTCTAGCTGAGTCTGCCACGGCCCAGCCCAGACTGGGTCGGGTCGGGTGGGTCTGACCAGGTCGGACCGGACCCGGACCCAACCGAGCCTAGAAACACTTAAAGGGCCTTGTCTTCTCAACCGAATATCCGTTTGACGAACCATCTATGGTTTCGGGGTCCTTGGAGTGAGACGGTCCTTTTGACTTACTCCATGAGAGTTTTGGAGAAACTTGGAGTAAGGCTGGGTTGGATCGTATCTGAATCCAACTGGGCCCTCGGCATTCAAATGACAATAATGCATAGACTGGGCATCCGATTGACGCGCCATCTGTTGAGTTGGAACCCTTATGACATGGAGGATCATCGGGTTACTTCTTGTGAGACTACATGATGGTTTAAATATGACTGATGGCTTGGGGATTGGTTCTCCCAAGCACACTACGTATGGAACCCTGCGACTGGATGAGACTTAAAGACTGCTGATCTTTTCGACTCAGAGTGACTCGATGGCCCATGGTAGGTGATGGGGAGGAGTACCTCAGCAGGACATGGTGGGGAGCGGTGACGGTATGTGATGGAGAGGAGAGCAGGCCATAGTGGGGGAGTAGCTCTGTGTGACCCGGTAGACCCACGGTACGTGATGGGGAGGAGTACCTCAGCTATCCAAGGTTAGTGGGAAGTGCCTATATGTGACGCGGCAAGCCCACTGTACTCAATAGAGGAGGAGTTCTCTAGCAGCCGAGGTGTTCGACATTGTGACTGGGGATGTTACCCGTTACTACCCAAGAATATACTTGGTTTGATCTGTGTCTATTGCTTTGTGCTTTTTGACTGAGATCATGCTTTTTGGTTTTCCTTTGTGGAGTTCTGAGAGACCTTTGGGGGTCTCAGGGTCCCTACTGGGTATTGTTATACTCACCCCTATATGGGTTATTCCCTCACCTTGTTGTGTCTTATGCAGACGACGAGCAGCTGGGCTAAGGTTTAAGGGAGCCAGGACTAGGCGATATGTGGAGGAGACGGGCGGATGTGGAGTGCTGAGGAGGTGATTTGTACCTACCCTTCAGGTAGGATCCTCGGTGGATGAAACGGTAGTTGTTTTCCCTTTTTCAGTTGTATTGTTCTTTTAGTTGTACTTATACTTTTATAGTTAGGCTTGTATTCTAGCCTCTTTGCTTTCAACACTCTTTTACTACAGCAGTTTACTTCACAATTGCTTCTTGTTGTGTTCTCAGACCGTGTGTTTATACAAGTTTAAAGGCAATGCCTTACCATTTTAGGGAATACGCATTTCGGTGCTAGTCACCATCCCTTGGCCTATGGAAGGTGGGCTTTGGGTAGTCATGGCACGGGCCCCAGGGGACGGGTCGTGATAGTTAATCCAATATTTTGAAGGTCACTAGCCTCCCAAACCTTCTCATCATATGAGAACATAATATCATGTGCTATAAATTTATAGAAATAATTATCCAAGCCTTATGGCTGTGATGGGATGCAAGAGAAGATTAGGATGATATATAAAAAATAGATAAGGGTAAGAAGGGAAATAAGTATTTTTTTCACATGTGCTAATTATGGAAAGAAACACTCTAGTACTTACTTAAAGGGAATGAGATTTTACTTAAAGTGTAAAGAGAAAATCCATTAGTTGCGTGAATTCAAGGGTAATAAAGAAACCTTTAATTTTCAATGTTTCAACTATAAGGAGATGGGGTACTGTGCAAATGAATTCCCCAAGAATCAAAGGAATATACCTCAGAAGAAGCTGAGGGATCAAGTTCAAGCTTATTCTATCAATACTTCTGAAATTGAATGATTAAAGTGATTGTGTATTTGGATTCAAGAATTATTTTCTCATTATAATAATCATGAAACGTGTAGGGATTTTACTAAATTATTTTTTCTTTAAGGATTTGAAAGCATATGCTGAATGGTACCAATAGAAAAGAAAAGTGATTCAATGATAAGTTGATCTTTTTTGAAAACACATGATTGAGGGAAGATAACCCTTAATATGTGACCAATATTGAGATAATGCTGATAAATATATGTTCATGGGATGTTGGTCTCACCCCAATTTACCCCAAGTTTTTAGGGTTGAAGTGGTCGCTTGTAGTGTAGCTTGGGTTGTCGAATCCTCAGAGACCTAAGAAGAAACCTAAAGACACATACATTCTAAGATAGAGATTTGGATATTAAGTAGACAACTTTTGGTTGATTTTAGATGGGTTTAAATGAGTACTAAGATACCTATGTGAATTAAATTTATGATAATGGGTTGATCCTAATATGTTTCTAGGGGCATATTGGATGAATTTTTTAAAAGGTTTCAATGTCTTGAATTCAAGAGTGCTTTTTTAAGAAGTTATAAATTCCAAAATAAATCAATGATTTAGGGATTCCTCTATCCAAATTCTAATCAACTATACACTTGTAGGATCATTTTCATGAGCACTCCAAGGTTGAGTATTGTTCTAGCACTTGGAATGTGTAACATAAATTAGTGATGTCAAAGGAGAAGGTAAATCATTGAATAAAAAACCCAAATAAAGATTTTTTTAATAATTATTAGAATGAGAAATAACATCTGATAGCACCCCTTGAAACTTCCATGGATCAACACATAATATATTTATCCCTCCATTGATGCAAATATTTCAATGTAATATGGAATTAGACTCATGAGGGAAGAATTGAAGAAGTAAAAAACAAATAAATAACAAACACTCCACCATTGTGTGAAGGATTTATCTATTTTATGTGTGAATAAATTCACACCTTAATGAAATGGTATCAAATTTTTAACAAAGATAGCAGAAAATGAGAAGAATAAGAAGTTTTATTAATAATATAATGTGATTCGAGCAACTTATAATTGAAGAAATGTGATTACAACATCAAATTGGTAGCATAATATTAAAATGAAAACATACACAACTCCTTTAAAATCCTAAAACACCTCTATCTTAAATAAGAATTTTGGAAGACTTGGGTAGAGTCCCTAATAGTAAAAGTCGCCATAATTAATTATGTTAGGCAAGTTTGGGTGGAATGTTAATGGAGAGTGGACTTTTCCACCCTTGACACAAATTTGATCTAGCTCACATCCACCCAATAGAGGCACCAAAATGAGCTTCTATATGTATGAATTTAGGTGGGACATAGAAGTCGAAATTGAATACCAGTATTTCCACTAACAACATGTAAAATTTCATCCCAATTTTATTTTTTATTTTAGAGATATGATGAAAATCGTGGGTTTTCATTCTGGGCCATAGATTCTAACTCAGAATTTCATCTTCAACTTAGTTCACCTAGAAATCCATTTAAAACTCTAAATTCAATCTAGAAACTGTCTAATAAAATGTTACCCGTGATTTTATATATCTCCATTTCAAATTTTATCATTATCGATCTTGTATCATGACCACTGCATTTATTTTATTGGGTTGTTATCCAGTTCACTTCACCCAAAATTTCCTAGGTTCAAGGCCCACTTTGGTCATCATCCCAAATGAATATCCAATATCACCAGAAGGATGGAATGTTACTAATATAATGGGAGACCTAAAATGAAATATGAAGATAAAATCAATATCATTGGGTGTTTTAGGAGGTGTTCAAAAATGTACCATGTAATGGTGAATTTTAAGAAGGAATTGTAAACATGATAAGAAAAGAAGTTCAAATTGTAAAATGAACTAGTACAAGTGTTTATAAACATTCAATAACATGAATATTATAATATAAAAATGATTATTATCCTATTTCAGTGTTTAATGACACCCCCTAACTTGAGTTTTTCTAGTCCTAAGCAAATAATATCTTAAAAATATGAAATTGAATTACCTTTTCGAAAAAAAATAATACACATTGCTCACTAAAAGACCTCATAAAAAACAATTATGAAACCCTTAAAAATAATTTAACACAAGATAGGTTTATAAGAATATTCTAATCCCAATTCTATTCCTTTATTCAAATTCATCATCATATTTAATCCAATTTCAATTAAGCATGATGATGTGTTGTGCATCACAGAATACATGGACATTTATTTTTATTCAAGGGGGGAAATATGGAAGCACTGGGTGGAATCACATTTTAACCTTAATATGAGTATTCATGTTTTTTGTGTGTTTTTTTGTAATTTTTATGCTAGTTTTTTTTTCAATTTTTCCATGGTAATTGAAATTGCACTCAATCAAATCAACCCATATAGTGAGACTATGTCGATAACTCCCAAGCTCAAATAACTTAGGGAACTAAGTGAATCTCATATACTTGAGAATCATCTCAAGTTAAATCAATAAAAAACAAATTCAAATTACCAAAAATAGAGATAAAATTACCAAATCTAGGCCATGATCTAGAAGTTTCAAAAGATACACATTAAGACAATTCATTTCTCTATATGCAAATTTATTTTTGTTTTTTTATTTACATTTTTTTATGATTTTTTTTAATAATCATGTTAAAATTAAAACTATCACCAATCATATTCTATTTATTATAGGCTCCCAAGAATTCAAACTAATACCCCACAATCCAAAGTACGTACATTGTGTTTTTTTAAATGGATGGAAATGTAAATGGTGACAAATTACATTAGATAGCCACACTTTCCAAAATCTATGATCGTGAATTTAAACATGGATTAAAATCATAATCAAGGCATACAAAATTATTTGATATTCAGTTTCAAAGTTTTCAATGTGTATTATCATGTTCAAGGTTAAATAAAAGAGACTTTATAAGGGGATAGAGGTAGAGGAGAGTAGTTACGAAATGAAATTTGAAAATGAGAATCATGGAATGAATTCACCTGGTGGTTAAAAATAAATTTCATGATCCTCCTATTTAATCCATTAATCTCCATGTTACTCACAAAATCCTCATCAATGATGATATTTTGTGGTTGTACACCTAGAAGAAATTATATTTTCCTATAAATACATCAATATAATTCACCATTAAATCTTACATACCAACATAATTAGAATACAATGGAAACCCCTTGAGGTTCCCTTAACTAAAAAAACAAAGAAAAAATAAAGGAAAAAAACATACCTGTTTATTTGGAACTCTAAACACTGAGTCAATGTATACGTAAAAGTTGGTTTTCCTCCCAAAAAGTACTTTGTTTAATGTCTTTAGATCTACATAGACCCTAAATATATCATCTTTTGTCTAGTTCATAGGTTGTATCATTTAACTCCTCCTCTATTTCTTATTTATTGAATGATTTAATGAATGGTTTTAACCTATGATCATTGACTTTGAAGATGTGACCACTAGTGGTATCCTGAGTCTCTACTACCCCATGGGGGTGCACATGATGCACTGTGTAAGGCCATGACCATCTAGACCTTAAATTTTCTAGGTGTAAGTAAAATTTATAACTATACAGGAGCACATATCTTCCTGGTTCAAAGTGTTTGACTTTAAGATTACTATATTTGTAATTTTAAAATATAGTTTTTTTTTAATCCTTGAATTTTCATAAGCCTCCATCCTAAGTTCCTCAAGTTCATTAAAATTTAATTTCCTATTTATTTCAGCCAAATAAATGTCAAAGTTCATTTTTTTGATTGCCCAAAAGGCCTTATGTTCAATTTTAATAGATAAATAGAAAGCTTTACCATAATCCAACCTATATGGTGACATTTCTAGGATGGTTTTGAATATATTACAATATGACCAAAGGGTATCCAATAATTTCTCATAATAATCTTCCCTAGAGGTATTGACAGTTTTTTCAAGAATTTGTTTAATTTCCCTATTTGATTACTTATATTGACAATTAGTTTAATGATGATAGGAAGTTGAAACTTTGTGATAAATTCCATAATTATACATGAGTGATGAGAAGGGACAGTTTTAGAAATGGGTTCCATGATCACTGATAATATCCCTTGGAATTCCAAATCTAGAAAAGATGTGTTCTTTCAAGAATCAGATCACAACATGATGGTCATTGAACTTGGTGGGAATGGCCTCTACCCATTTTGATATATAATCAATAGATAATAATATGTAGAGATATCCCATAAATTTTGGGAAGGGTCCCATGAAATCAATTCCCCAACAATTAAAAATTTTGATGATCATAATGGGAGTAGGGGGTATTTAATTCCTTTTGGTTATAGATCCTAATTGTTGAAATCAAGGAAGAATCTGGAAGAATGTGAATGAATATTTAGTGAGGGTAGTCCAAAATAAACCAATTTAGAGGACCTTTGAAGTAGTTTTCTTTGTGGAAAATTGGCCTCCATATGCCTCTCCATGATAGAATTTAAGAATGGTAGTAATAAAAAATGAGTAGGTCATGGGGGGTGGGCTAAGCTCGTATGGGTTTGAGACCATGTGGGTTTGTCCACAAAAGCCTACATATAATGCGAACAAAAAATTTCAATCTTTCACCATTCCGTATAAGCCTTCGGGTAGCCCATGGGATTTCCCGCATTTAAAAAATACTATTTATAATCAGTTAAATATTGTATTTTTTTCTCATTTTTAATGGCAGTTGTGAGGAGAAGTATGGATTGAAAATATATAGAGTTTTAAGAGATGTGATGAAACATTTTTCTATGGGTTAATGATGGCATGTGACAATGCCAATGTGGTGGCTAACTATTGAAATTCTAAGTAGGTGTGTGGTTGGTGAGGGGTGATGAATGATGATTCAGTGGTGATGTGAATGGTCAGACCTATGAATGAATGATGAATCTCCAGGTAACAAATAGTTTCAGAGGAGGCTATTGGGGTTTCCATGAGTTCCTTTCCCATTTTCTTAATAAAAAAATAAAATAAAATAATATAAAAATTAAATCGACCTAAAAATATTATGATTATAATAACTCTTTTAGAATTGAAACCATGTGTAGGGGAGATGGTTTCCATTTTTTGAGAGGTGGAATGACACACCATGTGAATATAGTTAATAATTACTATATAAATATTATAATATCATATTAAAACAATAAATATAGAACTATTAAAAATTTACATGTAAATGAATGGTGAATTAGTATGATATTTATAGTGAGAAATCATATTTCATGGATTAATCATGATTTTTTATTAAAAAACTAAAATATTAAATCATATATTATAAAAAATATTTTTTTTAAATTAGGCCCGTAGGTAAGCCCGCACTCGTGTGTTCTTAACCCACCTTAGCCCGCATCCATTCAGGCTCAACCCACATTGGCCCATGCTATTAATGGTCAAAAAATTTAGGCTTTTCCCTCCTCACATCTACCCCATACCCACGAAGCTCGTGGGCCCATTTTTCATCACTAAAGAATGGAATCTTGCTCAGACTCGAGAACACATATCCTAATGACTTGAACAAGATAAAACTTAAAGAGGTGTGGATCATTTAACACATAGTGTTTAAAATCAAAAAGAAATACCCTATTAGCTTGGGTCCCTAAGGATTTTGGAATGACACCTGTAACTAAGTGGTTTTCTATGTCATCATACCATGGTCAATCACTCATGGAATAGAGGTTCTCATCGAGAAATGAATCATACATAGAAAGGTGATGTGATTTGTCTTTTAATTCCATCCTAAATAGGTGATCATCTGTAACATTTCCAACACCCTTTTTATCCTTAATGGTTATATCAAACTCTTGAAGAAGAAGGATCCACCTAATTAATCTATCCTTTAAATCTTATTATTGTAAAAGTTATTTCAGATATGAATGATCTGTGAAGATAGTGATGGGGTATCCTAAAAGATAGTACCTGAACTTTTCTAAGGCAAAGACAACAACAAGCAACTCTTTCTCAGTGGTGGTATAGTTTTTTTTATCATTTAATTATTTAATTTCATGAGAAATGACACATGGAGTTTTATCACAACGTTTTCCTAATATAGATCCTACAGGGAAGTCACTCACACAACACATGAGTTCAAATGGAAGTTTCCAATTGGGAGATTTCATGATAAATGGAGAGATAAGATATTACTTGAGTGTCAATAATGATTCTTCATTGATTTTTTCCCATAAAAATGGAGCATCTTTCACCAGTAGAGCATAAAGTGGTCGAGAAATGGAGATGAAATTCCTAATGAACCTTCTATAGAAACCATCATGTCCTAATAAGGACCTCACTTCCTTGCCAGTTTTTAGAGAGGGAAGGTAACGAATAATATCAACATTAGCTATATTAACTTCAATCCCTCTACCAAAGACCATATGGCCTAGAACTAGTACTTTACCATGAAATGGAATTTTTCCCAGTTTAGCATGAGATTATTATCCTCACATATATACAAAACCCTTTCAATATTTCTAATTCATCTCTAAAATTTATCTCCAAATATGGGGAAGTCATCCATAAATGCCTCTAAAAAATCCCCCACTATGTTAGAGAAGATTCACATCATGTATTTCCAAAAGGTACCATGGGAATTACATAACACAAAGGGAATGAGCTTGAAGGAAAAGGTGTAAAATGGATAGGTGAAGGTTGTTTTTCCTTAATCTTATAAGGAGACCTCAATTTTATTATACCTTGATAATCCATCTAGGAAGTAGTGGAACTCATGACCCGCTACTCATTCAAGGACTTGGTCAATGAAGGGAAAGGGAAAATGGTTTTTCTTGGTGCATGAGTTTAACTTCCTATATTCAATGCACACTCTCCATATACTACTCACCCTAGTGGGGAGAATATTATCATCCTCATTGGTAATCACAGTGATTTCATCCTTCTTTGGAACAACTTGAATTGGGTTTACCCACTCACTCTCATCAATGGGGTAGATGGTACCTACTTTCAACAACTTAAGAAGTTATTTCCTTACCACATTCATGAGATTAATATTGATTCTTAGTTTAGGGTTTCAACATGTTTTGGAGTTATATTCTAGACAATACTATGGGTTCAAATGAGTGGGACAATCCCAAGAATATCAGACAGGGTCTATCTAATTTCTTTCTTATGCTTTCCTAGGACATCCAGAAGCATCCACTCTTGATTGTATTTAAGAGAAAAAGAAATAAAAATAGGGAAGGTTTGATTATACCCTAATAATTAATACTTTAGTAATGAAAGTAGGACCTTAAATTAAAGATCAAGTTGGTTGAAACTTTCAAAAGAAGGATGGGACTTTGCATCAAACATGATTTATTTTTCCAAATTTCTTGACAAAATTGGTTCATTTTTAACAAAAGTTTCAGCCACCAAATTTTCTATATCAATGTAAGGAATGGGTATAAACTTGTTTTTTTTATTTATCTGATGGTTTCATTGATTGGTGATCCTAAAAAGTCATCAAAGGAGCCTTATGAAAGAGATTTGAGCCAACGAGACAAATTTTCCTCATGTGAACAAAGGAATTCAATCTCACCTTGACTTAAACATCCTTCAACAATTCCTTGATATTCCTCTAGTTCACTTTAAACACTTCCTATCCAATTAACCTCATGAGCTTCATCATCATTATAAATTTTAGAGTTTTCATTATAAATGTTCAGATCAAGGCTCATGTTTCTGAAGGTTATTTTCATGTTCTCATTCCTAACCCGGATGACTGAGTTGATTGTTGCTAATAAGGGATGACTGAGGATTATGGGGGTTTTATCCATAGTACCTAATCTTGGGTGATTTTCAAGGACGATGAAGTCATTAGTGTAAATGAAATTTTAAACTTTCATCAAAACATCATTTAAGATCCCTTTAGGAACTCAAACACTACAATCAGCAATTTGAAGAGTGAAAAGTTTGGTTTCAAGTTCCTTGATCCCTGACTGACAATACATGGTGTATAGAATGAGTTTCACACTAGATAATATATCATAAATAGCTTTAACATATTTATTCTCTCCTAAATCAATGTTAATGTAAGTACATTTGGGTTGTTTCAACTTAGGTTTAATGGTCCCTTGAATGGTGGTACTCACATTAACATCCAAAAGGGACTTGGTTTTTGTGTGAAAATTTTATTTTAAAAGTGAAAAAGTCCTTATGGTACTTTGAGTAGGAAAGAATGGTTTGGATATCATCTAGAAGGGGAATGTTAAAATTAACCTGGGAGAATATTTTCCTCAATGTTTCATTCAGTTCAGGTTCAATTTTTCTCTCATGCATTGAGGCAAAGAATCAGACTGTTTGACCATTTGGTGAAGTTGTAGTTACTTCACATTATCTTTGGATTTTTCAGAATATGTGGGTGGTTCTTCAACATTTTCATGTGACATTGAATCTTTTAATGGTTTTAGAATGGTTTGTTAAGGTTTTTCAATAGATTTACCACTTCTTAAGATAGTCACTACTTTTAGTTGTTCATGAGAGGTTTGTGGGTAACTGGATTCTCCCATTAAGGTTAAGGATGGTACCACCTAAATAGGTATGGGTACCTTGTTGGTTTTAATGGTTTTCAGTTCATTTTTAAGTGGTGACACTTTAGAATTCATTATTTTCATTTTTTTATACAATTGTTCAAGGAATGGGAGAGGTACATATTGGGAAGGGGCTTGTGTTGGTTGGTTTATCCCAGTAGGATATTTTTGTTGTTGGATTGGTTGTTGAATATGATATTGGATGGGTTATTGGTATTGTATAGGAGGATGTTGGTATTGTATTGGTTTCAGTTGAAACTAATTATGGGTTTGAAAATTCTATGGAGGGTAGGGTTTTGGTCCTTATGACTGACTGGGCTGTTGGATGGGTTGTTAGTTATCTTTATAATGTAATCCTAGATGGTCATTATACCTTGGATTTAAATAGTTTTGGTATTGTGGATTTTTAAAGTTTAGATCATTGAACTCCACTGGTGGTCCTCCTAAAAGAACATCATTTATGTAAGGGATGGTTGGGTAGTTGTTGGTCTTGTGGTCATGTTTTTCACAAATTGTACAAATAGGGTCAATAGTTTGGATTTCTTAGAACTTACTAAGAATGATCTCCTCGACCTTTATAGTGAGTGCGGTAAGTTTTTTCCTGATACTTTATTCTTCCCTAATAGTGTTAATTCCACCAGATTTGGGTGGCTTCTCATAGTAAGGTGATGTTCCCCATGTTTGATTTTATTCATCCAAATTTTCCAAATAATCATAAGCATCATTTGGAGCTTTGTTTTAAAAGGTTCTATTACACATCATGTCAATGAACTGTTTGTTTCTTGAACCCAATCCTTCATAAAATATTCAAACTAGTTTGGGGATTGAAAATTCATGGTGAGGTACTATGTTGAGTGTGTCTTTGAACCTTTCCCATGTTTTATAAAATTAATCCCCTTCTTTTTCAATTTTTTTGGATACTCTTTTTATGTGCAATTGTTTTGTGATGGGGGAAGTATTTTTGTAGAATTATCTTTGTAATTAGTCCCATGAGTGGATTGATTCAAGTCTCAGATTATTTAACCAACTCTTGGATTGATCCTTAAGTGAGAAAGTAAAGATCCACATTTTAGCTAACTCAAGTTGATGTGGTGGGAACATGATTTCAACAATGTTGGTGGATTCCTTGACATGAAGGTATGACATTGCTGACTCCATCCCATGGAATGTTGGAAGGTATTTTAGGACATGAGGTTTGAATACATAGTGGTATTATACTAGGGAAGCATGTTAAATTCAAGAGGGTGAATTTTTTCAGGTAGGTGTGAGGTATTCATTCATGGTTTGATCGACAACATTCCCTAAGTTTAGTGGTCCCTCGTTTGGATTTCCATTTTGGTTCTTATCCGAGTTTATGATTTGGTTTATTTAAATACCCTCCATTGAAATGGGCTAAAATTTTTAATATACAGTATTATAAATATTAGGATCTAATGGGAAAAGACCCCAAGGTTTGATTGACTCCCCAACCCCAGGACTATCCACCCTAACTAGATGTTCTGATTGGTTACAAGTATAGTTGGACATGTTCCAAAAAAAGTGAAAAAAAGAAAGGGGAAAAGATAAGAGAAATTGAGGTGAGTAAATAGAAATTGGGGAGAATAGTATGAGTTTCAAGATGAATTATTTTGGTCCTCATCAATGCCACCAAAATTTGGTCTCTCCCAAACTTACCCAAGTTTTTAGGGTTGAAGCGGTCTCTTGTAGTGTATCTTGGGTTGTTGAATCCTCAAAGACCTAAGAAGAAACCTAAAACCACATACATTTTAAGAGGGAGGTTTGGATAGGAAGTGTCCAAATTTGGGTTTATTTTATATGGGTTTAAATTATTACTAAGAGGCCTATGTGAATTCAATTTATGATAATGGGTTGATCCTAAGTTGTTTTTAGGGGTTTATTAGATGAATTTCTTAAAATGGTTTCAATATCTTGAATTCGATAGTGTTTATTTCAATAAAGTTAGAAATTACCAAATCAATCATTGATTTAGTGATTTCACTATCCCAAGGATAATCACCTATAAACTTTGAGTATTGTTTTCATGATCACTCAAAGGTGGAGGATCATTCTATCACTCAGAATGTGTAACATAAATTAGTGAGGTCGAAGGAGAAGGTAAATCATTGAATAAAAAATCAATTAAAAGAATTGTTTGAGAATTATCAGAATGAGAAATAATATCAAATAAATACCCTTAAAACTTACATGGATCAACCCATAAGATATTTATCCCTCCATTTATGTAAATTCTTCAGTGTAAGACAGAAGTAGACTCTTGAGGGTGGAATTTAAGAAGTGAAAAAAATGAAATAACGAGCACTCCACTGTTGTGTGAAGGATTTATCTCTTCGTTGTGTGAAAAAATTCACACATTACTGAAACATTATCAATGTGTTAATAAAAATAATAGAAAATGAGAATAATAATAAGTTTTATTAATAATATACGGTGATTCAAATAACTTATAATTGAATAAATGTGATTACAACATCAAATTGGTAGCATAACATCAAAATGAAAACATACACTAAATCCTCCAACACCATTACCTTAAATAATAATTTTTGAATCCTTTAGTTTATAAAACAATAATTAAAGTCACCCAAATTAATTATGGTAGTAAAGGGTGGGTGGAAAGTTAATGGAGAGTGGAATTTTTCACCCTTGAAAAAAAATCTGATCCATCTTGCATCCACCCAACAGAGGCGCCGAAAGGAGCTTCTAGATGGCCATATTTGGGTAGGCCATAGAAGATGAAATTTAATCCCATGATTTTCTATAACAACATGTAAAAATACATCCCATTTTTATTTTTGGTTTTGAATATATGATCAAAATGGTGGGTTGTCATTCTGGGCCACAGATTATGGCCCAGAATTTCATCTTCAACTTGGACCGCCTAGAACTCCCTTTAAAACTCTGAATTAGCTCTAGAAAATGTTTGATTAAATTTTCCCCATGATTTTATATATATCCAGATAAAATTATAGCTTTATTGGGATTGTATCATGGCCACTATAGTTATTTTATTATGTTGTTTTCTAGTTCACTTAGCCCAAAATTTTATAGGTTCAAGGTCCATTTTGGTCATCATACCAAATGAATCTACAATAGATACAAAATGATAGAATGTTCCTAATATCATGGGAGACATGAAAATTAAATATGAAAATAAAATCAAGACCATTGGGTGTTTTATTAGGTGTTCAAAAATGTACCATGTAATAGTGCATTTTAAGAAGGAATTACAAACATGATAAGAAACGAAGTTCAAATTATAAAATTCACTAATATAAGTGTTTAAGAACATTAAAACACATGAATATTATAATATAAACAATCAATATTATCTTATTTTAATGTCTAATCAGATATTATTGGTAACCTTGAAATTGTTTAGTGATTTGATCTTTACTGGAGTTTACTTCATTTTTTGATTTATGAATATATATTTGATAATCTAAGAATTTATTTTTGGAAGCATGTATGTTTTAAATCATTTTTTATGGTGTTCAAAGTTTTAAAATATTTGGTATGTGACATTAATATATATATTATGTTTTTTTCAGAATATAATGTTAATTTGATTTTGGAAATTTAGTGACCATCTTTCTAAATTATCTCACTTTGAATTTGGTCAGACATATTTTGGAGGAGTCTTAAGGTTAACTATTTATGGAATGTATTAAGTATAACTTTGGGTGTATTTTTTAGGCTTTATATATTAATATATTATTATAAAACTCATGCTAACAATTTTGGTTTTGGTAAATATATAGAGATAGATAGAAAGACTTTTCACTCTTTTATGGATCTTATGATCTATTGAAAGTTAATTTTATTGCTTCATACATAAAAAAAATCATCTAGTATTTTCATTTCTTGGAGTTAGAAATGAAGATTAAATTGATCAAATCACAACCAAAGGATGAAATTTTGCTTATGAAACAAAAAGATTATTTTATGGTGTTCTCTATCATGATAGTAAATGAATCCCTCAACTTTAGAAAAGGGATATTCAAATGAAAATGACATCCTATTAACTTCATTTCCATCACAGATTTATAGATTTTTAGTTTTTGACTTTCTATTTATCATTCATTTTCTTGTGATCAATGATCTCTATCGCTATCCATAATTATTTATGTTTTTCTTCCATATCCATATTTTCTCTTCCCGCTAATGTTTTCCTACTTGGAAATATAGTTTTTTATTATTCTAGATGAACTTAGAATTTATTTTTCCTCTTTTTAAGAGGAAGTTTTATTAACCATTTTACGATGTGGTTTTTCAACAAAGGTATTTTCATATGACAAACCCTTGATTTCTGAGCATAATTTCAAATTTAGAGGATAAAATTTATTGAAAGAGGGTAGAATGTAACACCTTGATATTTTAAAATAAGAACATTATTTTCAATATAATATTAAATATAGAACACTAAACTTAAATTACCCATGAAATATATTTATTTAAATTTAATCTCTTTGATGACTTGTGATACACACAACCTCGAGTCTAAACGAACTATATACTGTTATAACCTTACCATTAAATTGTAAGTTATTAATAATACTAACTAAATTATTAAAATTATATATTTTAAATGTTTATAAAGTAAATTTATTGGTTACTAATTGATTAGAAATTAAAAAAATCATTTAAAAGTTAAATTAATATTTTTCCAAAAAAACTGTTTTTTAAGCATCCAATGTGTTATTATCTTAATAAATTAAGTTAATCACTATTTTTGAATTATTTTAATTAAATTTATATATATTATATATTAAATTTTATTTTTTATCATTCATATAATATGTTTTCTAAGCATGAGATAAGAATAAACTCAATTTTATACTTAAAATAGTGTTTTCTCTAAAAGCGGTTTCGTCGCGTTTTTCAAACTTATTTTAAAATTAATTTTTACCAATTTTAGAAAATTTATTTTAAAAAATTAACTTCATTTTTGAAATTATTTTTTCAAAATTATCTTTGAGTGAAGTTTTCAGAATTTTCTAAAAAGATTAATTTTTTATGAAGAGTGAAAAATATTGGTTTTTATTGAAAAATGTTGTTTCTTTTAAAGAATTTAAGGGTTGTATTTTGATTTAAAATTGTTTTAAAAGTAAAATTAGTTAAAATATATTATAATTAATCCAATTTAGGTCATTTTAATCAATTATATTTTCAATTTTAATTTTATGATTTTTATACTTATGAAAAAATTTCCTTTAGAAAACTGTTTTTTTATCGTGTCAAAGAGATTAATTTTAAAGTAAATTATGATACTTCTATGAATTTAATTTTAAAAAAAATATATTTAATATTTGGAATAATAATAATTAATATTATATAATAATTTCAACTATTTTTTTAACATAATTAATAGTAAAAATAATAAACATTAGATACCCCAGTTAAGGCTAAAATGGGTTTATTAGGGGTTAAACTAAGAAGATAAGGGTTAAAATGACATAAAAACTTATAAAATTACTATTTTATGGAAATATTTAGATATTATATCATATATGGTTTGATAATGGGCCATGTTTTAGCCTTTTTTCATGTGAAAAACATGGATATCACTTTTTCTTTTCAAAAAATTCAAGTGTGCCATCTCCCTCACTTATAAAAGGTTGTCCCCTCTCCTCTCCTATTCACACTCCCAAAGAATTTTGGTTCATAAAATACCAACAAAAATACCTTAATTAAATACCTACTTGTATCATAGAGTCATTTTTTATCATAAATCCAATCTAGGAAGGCTTTAGGCATAAACCTAAAGAGGTTGTCCGAAGAAGAGGTAAAGTTCTTAACCATGCATTTTCATTTTACTTATTCTTATAACTTCTTAAAATATTATATAACCATGATAAAATAATAACACCAGTATATCATATATATTTATATGTTATTATGTCAATTAAATAACTTATATCTATCTCCTCTTCCATCAAATAGGAAATGAAACCATCGATCGTGTGTATGGATGACTACCACCTCATGAACTGATGTAATTCATTTTCCATTATCACCTCTCTCATATGTATATAATGATGAATTTAAAATATTTATATGATTTTTATGATATTAATATACTTTTATAATTATTATATCACATATACTATCTTACCTTCTAATTCCTTGGAAAATAATAATGTCGTTTGTGCGTACGTGTGGATCGTCGCCTCAATGTAGCGTTGTGAAATGTTTTTCATGTTATTTTGACATGGATGGTAATAAGGATAAATTTAACAAATATAAATGAAATTAATATCTAATAATGGTTCTGTAAAGTTTAAATATTATTTACCTTTCTTACAATCTATCTATTAGAAAAATAGAAACAACATTCATGTGTGTGTACAGTCTACCGTCTTTATGAATGGTGTAACTCATTTTCCCATCTCTAACTTTTATAGACTATTATAAATAATTATATAATGGTTATATATTATATTTATAAAATGGTTAAAATTATTTAAATTATTGAACCATGATCAAAGATAAAGGACTGAAATTACCAAACCAAAACATACATGAAAAATGAATCAATTATCACCTGAAACAGTGATTTTAACAAAGAATTGTTAATAAACAGGTCATAAAATACTATAGGTAAATATTATATGGTATGAAATATATTATTATGGTTATATAATATATTTATAATATATATATTTATTTATTTATTATATAGTAGGTATGAACATGTGCGAAGGAAATCAAACCTAAGATAAGGGTTTCTCATCTCATTGTTACTTCCATGAGACATATTACATATTCCCCGCTATTTCTTTTGGGTGGTGTATATATTGACCCTTTTATTTTATATATCGTGAATATATTTATCTTCATGGTATTTGAAGTTTCGTTTTAAGTTATTTTTTCATGGGGATTATGATTCAAAAGTTACCATAGTAAGTGTTTATTTCACGATCTAATCATTATTCAGGATTTTTATGTTTAAGTATCTCTTAGAGGAAATATTTTATATTTCTATAATATACCCAATAAATTTTATTCTCCTATAATTATTCATGAAATTTTCAAATAATAGTATCACTTTCCTCTCTTTTTTACTTAAAATGATTAAGAAAATGTTTTCAAGAAAATACAACTTTATTTCTCTCTTCGGTTGAAAATCCTTTTTCTTCCAAATCCATGTTTTCTAAAAATGTTTTCAAAAATGTTTTTAATATTATAAAAATGATTTATTAAATAAATTTTTATCATTTTACGAATGAGGTACTTTTTAACCTTTTTACAACAGTGTGAAAAGAATGTTTTTTTAAACTTATACGGTATGTACAGAATTACCTGTCAGCATTGTTTTGAAGCCTCCTTTACAAGTTTACAAGGTTCTTTTCAAAGAAAATATTTTACTAATATTTTGGAAATTTTTAGTTTTTAAAAGTTATTTTTAAATTTAAAAATATATTTTCTTTAAGAATGTTTTTAATGTCATTTTTATGGTATTTATATTCATGAACTACAACAACCCTCATTTTACCTTATGCTCTATTGGGAATATGTTGCAATGATATCATAATTATTATTTATCCAGATAGATTATGTCACACCTCTACCTAGAAAAACCCTTTTATTTTGTTTATTTTTGATCTATTTTGGTTTCTCTGAGTTTTCCCAAGCATTTTTAGAGAAATGGTGTATTTTAGGCTGATTTTTGGGTGGCACATGGATAGTAGAAATCATGTGCCATCCCCTTTAAAATTGTGCATCCAAGATAGTGGGTCTATAAAGACTATACAATTGGAGCACATTCGTGTAAAGTTTCCCAGAAAACCATGCATCTTCCTCCTCCTTCGGATAGAGGCTACTGCATAGTTAGCGCACGGTCTGGTAGACTGTGCGGTCTTCCAGGTCACTTAAAAGCAGTATTTTACAACTTTTCCCTCCTTGGTTTTTAACCAAAATCCCCCTATTCTCCCCCCATTTGACCCATATAACCTTTGGATATCTCCCCATTCCTCTCCCATTAGTTCCTCTCCTCCTCCATGGTGAAATATTGTGGTTTCTTCAATATTTGAGGAGGATTATTAAAGGTAATCCCTCTTTTCTCATCTTCCTTCCTTCTTCTTCTGTTTTCCTCTTATTCCTCTTACTCATAGGGTTTCTATGACCTATGGTTCATGTTTCTAAATTTTAGATTTGGGTTTTTGATCTTTTATGGTTCTCCTTAGTTCCCTTTCCTTCCTCGAGATTATTAGAAGTGATTTTGAGTTATCATCATCGTGAAAATCAAGATTTAAGGTAGGTTATCCCTATGTACAAGATGTTAACATGATTTACATAATTACTAAGTGTTTTATATGGGTGATATCTACATTGTATCCTACTTAGTTAATCATAATTATCACCCTTCTTAGACACATCACGTGTAATACCTGTCATCGTAACCTAAGAAAAAGAAACATAATAAAGGGTGAGCTCAAATGTTTAGTAATGGTAAAAAAGGGAAATGCATAAACATAACATGTGCATAAGGGCATGATATTATGATAATAACATTTGAAAACCATAACCTGCATATCAAAGATCATAATATTGAGTCATGGAATAAATATTGGTAGTTCATAACACATGAATCATAAGGGAATAAAAGAACATGATTCATAAGATCATAACATTGGCATAAGACATGGAATTGTGGTATACATATAAGCATAGAATGTTATTTCCTTAGTAGTCAAGGTTCATTGTCAAAACTATTATAGTGGAATGAGTTCACTCCTCAAACCATCGTAGTAGTCAAGGTTCACTCCCAAGACTATCATAGTGGAGAGAGTCCCTTACTGAACTGGATTTACTCTTCATTCCAGTCCTATTTATCTCATGATATATCAATAATTACCCAATACATTGGAGAGAGATATATGTATCACCCATCTTGTTTATAATGTAACCACCATCCTTGGTTATAATGTAACCATTTTACTTGGTTATAACGTAACCACCACCACATAATGAAAATCATACATATGTGTGACACAAGTTCAAAAATCATTCATCATATAAGAACGCATGAAAAGAAATGGGTTTTATAAACATTTCATAATAACATAACCTATAGAAAATAAATAGGTTTCATGATCATTTCATCATTTCATTAAAGCATAACCTACGGAAAAATAAGCAACTTTCATAACCATTTTATTATGGTATAACCTATGGAAGAGAAACGGGTTTCGTAAACATATTGTCATCATAAAAATAAACCATCCAAGGAAATAATAATCATGGTATCCTTATATAATATCCCAAATAAATAATAAGTAACATCAAAGTATGTCATCTTAGATAGAAAATTATTTTGAAAGATAACTTGGAAATTTTCTTAAGGAAAATAACTTTTCTTTGAAAATCACTTTTTAAAACATAAAACATTTTCAAAACCCTTTTCTTTGAAAATAAATTTGAAAAATTATAAAGGAATTTTAAAATAAAATAATTTTCATGATGGTAGGAAATTATGTTCATGTCGTACACATTAAAACAAATATTCCATTAATATTTTCAATAATATCCAAATAGACGTTGTTTGGAAAATGACATGAAGATTACTTTAAAACATTTTTTTGAAAGTAAAACATGGGTAAAAATTTCTTTAATAAATAATTTTAAGAATTAAAAAAATTAAAAACATTTTTATAGAATGTAGTTTTGGAAGAAAAAGGGTTTTCAGTAGAAGAGGGAAATAAATACGATTTTTCTTAAAAACATTCTTTTGAACTCATAGATACATAAAAAGAGGAAAATGAAGGTAAAACATGTATTCTTATGATATAACCATAAAATGAGAAAATATATGAGTTTATTTAGATATATATTATAATATTTCATCATTCAAAGCATAATCATTAGAAATCTCGATAAATGATGAGCTTGTAACATAAAACTCTTACCACTTTGGTAACTTTGAATCATAATCCCCAAAAAAGAATAACATAAAATAAAACTTATAATATCATAAGAATAAATATATTAATGATATAACATTTAAAAATGTATGTAAATACACCTCATAAAATAAGATAGGTGCATAACATAACATATGTCTCAAAGAAGGCAAATTGAGACAAAAATCTCTTATCGCATTTGTAACTTTGAAATTGTAAACCCCATGAAAGAGAGATATTGAAATATATATGTAAATACAAATAATTTTTATTATAATAATTATAAAATACATCCATGGTCATTATATACACCACATAAAATAAACATGTGATGAATATGGAATGTGTCTCATGAAAAATAAAAGTTAGACGGAAATCCCTTACCTTAAGTCTCGACTTCCTTCATACACATTAGAAACTCATATATAATAAATATAAGTTTATTATAAATATATTATAAGACCATAATAATATTTATAATATCATATATGGTTTAATTTTTACCTTTTATTACCTGTTTATCAATAATTTCTTGTTAAAATCACGTTTTGGGTAATAACTGCTTTGTTTTTTCTGTATTTTTTTATTTGTTATTTTTTTGGTCTTATTAATTAGATCATGAATACATAATATATATAATATTAATAATTATTATAAATATCATATATATTCATTATATATGTATTTATAGTAGTCTATAAAATTTAGAGATAGAAAATGAAATACATCGTTCATGGAGACGGCAGGTCTTACGTACGCATGAACGTTGTTTACATTTTCTTGAAGGACTAAAAGAAATAAAGTTAAATAATATATTACTATTAAAAAATAATTTTTATTTCATATATATCACATATTTTCATTAAACTCATCCTTATTATCTTCTATGTAAAACATGAATGAATCACATCGCTTCGTGAGGTGGTAGTCGGTCGTAAGCACGAGCGACGTTATCGTATTCCCACAGAATGAAAAGTAAGAAGTTATATGCGACATAATAATTACATATATATAATAATATCATAAATATAATATATAAAAATTAAATTCATAATTATATCCATCTGTTAGAGGTGGTGATGGAAAACGAGTAACATCAGTTCACGAGGCAATAATATGTCATACACATGAATGATGATTTTGTATCCCATTTGATGGAGGTGGGGATGGTTGTAGGTAATTACCATAACATAAAAACATATTATTATATATAATATATTTATTTTATTATATAATTATGGTTTAATAATAATTTAATGAGGTTGATGAAGAAATAAAATAAAACGCTCGGTTAGGAGCGTTACCTCTATTTCAAACAACTTCTTTTGGTTTTCAGCAAAATCCTTCCTGGGTTGGATTTATGAAAAAAAAATAAGGATTATAGGATTAGAGGATGAAATTAAGTAAGTGATTTAGTTATGTATTTTCAAAACCAATGGGTTTTGTAATTCTGAAGAGGAGAGGATAGGGGGTGGCCTTTTATAAGTGAGGTGAGTGGCACACTTGTAATTTTTGAAAAAAAAGGTGTAACAACATTTTTCACATTCCAAAAGGATCCAAAATGGATAATTATAAAACCAAGAAGATATAAGTTCGAAATATTTTCATCCTATGGATTTTGGACAAGTTTTGGGTCATTTTTAACCCTTATCTTTTTATTTTAACCACCCGATAAACCCATTTTTATCTTAACCGTGGTAATTAATTTTTACTAATTTTACTGTTCATAATGGTCAAAAATTAAGTTTAACTTATTTTAAAATGTGAATTATTATTATTAAAAATATGGAATCCATTTTTCAATTTCCATCCACAGAATTGTAAAATTTTAATTTAATATTAAACTCACATACGCGACGAGAAAGCAGTTTTTCAAAGAGAAAATGTTCAAAGGTTTAAAAAGTTTTTATATAAAAATCAAATGTTAAATTGATTATAATGAACTGAATTGAATTAATATATATATATATATATATATATAATTTTACTAATTTTACTTTTAATAACATATTAAAATAGTTTTTAAGTTTTTAAATTCTTTAAAAGAAATGACAATTCTAAATAAAAACCAGTATTTTTCACTATTCATCAAAAAAATTATCTTCTCGGAAAATTATCAAAAATTCGCCCTAAGATAATTTTTACATAATTATTTAAAAAAGAAAATTTTTTTAGAATAATATTTCTATAAGTTGAAAAAAAATATTTTTAAAATATGTGTGCAAAAGGTGACATGCTGTTTTTTAGAAAAATAAGGTTTTAAGCGTAAAATTGGATTTATTCTTTTATCTTGTATAGAAAAAACATACAGTGAATTTTAAACATTTTATTGAATATATAATATATAAATTTCATTAAAACCATTCACTAAAATTTATTTATTTAATTTTTTGAGATAAAACATATTTGTGCGCATAAAAATAGTTTTTAGAAAATGATTTTCTTTATTTTCAAATGGTTCTTATTTTCATTTCTAATTAATTGGTCACCAAATAATTCATTTTATATACATGTGTAAATAATATATTTTCATAATTTTTTTAATATTACTCATACCTACCATTCCAATGTCTATATGATAACTTTCATATTAAATAATAATATTTTTATAATATGTCGTGTTTTGTTTAAACTCAATGTTACATGTAACGCAAGCTAAACTCAGTATTGTGTGTAACGCAATCCAAACTCAGTGTTTTATGTAATGAAATATAAACATGGTATTTCATGTAATTCAATCCAAACTCAGTGTTTCATGTAACACAAGCTAAACTTAGTATTGCGTGTAAAGCAAAATATTGAAAAGATTAAATTTATTTGAAAAAATATATTTCACAAAATCTTGATGTGTCGTGTTCTACCCCCCACCCCCAAAAATAAATTGCATCCTCACTATTTGAACTTATGCTTGATAAAAAGGGATTAACATTTGAAAATTTCTTTGTGGGAAACTCGCATCATAGAAAGGGTTAATAAAACTTTCTCTTGAAAAGAGATAAAGGGATGTGTTAAGGTCATCTGGAATAACATATACTAGGTTTTCAAATAGGAGAACATGGGTGGGAAGTGAAGATTTATACATGGAATAAATGATTAATGTCCAAATAATAATGGAGAGTGATAGAGATCATTGATCACATGAAAGTGAATGATCATGTGAAAATCAACAAACACAAAACCATAAACCAAAGATGTGTGAAAAATGTCATTGATGTCATCAGAAATGATGGTGATATGATAAAAATTTATTTCAAGATTCTTTTCCTTAAGTTGAATAATTTTCATGAGAAGATATAATTACTTGATTTCATTCCATTTCATAAGCACGATTGCATCCTTTGGTTGTGCTTTGATCAATTTTAACTTCATATCTTACTCCAATAAATGAATATGAATTTGTTATGTCTAAAGCACTAATGGATCACAATATCCATAATAGAATGATAAGTTATTCCTTTTATATCTAGTTATAATTATATTAAAATGGTTGTCATGGGTTATCCAATATACATAAATCGTCATATGGTAAAGTAATACATTAATCTCTAAAACCTCGTTCAAATTTCAACTTAAACCATTCCATAAATGGTTAACCTTATAAACCTTCCAAAATTCAAAATTTATAAATAAGTTCACTAAATTTACCAAAATCAACTTAACATTAATCCCCCAAATATCAATAAGTAGCTCTTAATGGTCACATTCATATATTCTCTTGAATCATGGTAACAACCAGAATTACTATAAAGCCTCAATGAAAACATACATGCTTCCTCATTACTTAAATAAAACCATATATTATTGAATATATTTTATAAATTCAATAATTTTATAAACTTAATCAATGATAACATAAACCACTTTGTCCACAAATCATTAATCAGTTCTAAGGTCATCAATACTATCCAATTCACTTAATTCATATAAATCATCTCTTTATCCAAAATAAATACTATTTTCTCAACATCAGGAACATATTAAGGGTTATATTCCCTTAATTAGAATATCACCTTGCCATTAAATCATTTTTCTAAGCCATCAATACCATTTAACATATTCTTTAAACTCCTTAATGAAAAATTATTATGGAACAATTCATTGATGTTTCATGATTCTAATAAAAAACACCACTGATAAAAATGTAATTATTTGAATCCCAATACATAAACACATCAATCACTCCATTTTATTCATACATCATTAACCAGAATTCATCATCTTATTACTTAACAATTATTACCTTTCATATGTCGCTTGTAGTCTCTTCATCATCATCAATATAACCATTACTCATAAAACCTTGTTGATTCTCTTCATGAGCTTTCCCTTTAGAGCATTGATTTTCATAATTCTCATACTTTACACATTTAAATCATTCAATCGTAGATGATATATTAGGTATACCATTATTATCATCCATTTCATTAACTAAACTTTTCATTTTTCCTCTACAAATACTTGCTTTGTGTCATTCTTTTTCACACATAAAACATCTTTCCATTCCTTTGATACATTATCTTGAGTGCTTCTTACCACATTCTTGACATATTGAAAATTGAGTCTTCTTTACTCAATGGGGTCCACCACTCAAACTCTCAACAAATTCTATCCTTATCTTCTTTGGTGATTCCTAGAGTTGGTTAAGGAAAAATTTGTTAATCATATATCATGATAATTTATTAGTCATAATCACAGTATTCTTCACTTCAGTCATCATCTAATTTGGTTTCTCATAAACACATTGCCTATCACATTCAATTTGGATCCAGTTACTTCTAGTTCTTACCATTGACTAAAACCAAAAATCATAGTGTGAGAAACAATAATAGTATTGGGGAACCACATAATCATAAAAAATCACTTATATTATGTATAAATCATGGCACCTTATTTTTAATCCATGACGCCTTAGGTTTATCCCAAGTCATTCATGGTCATTATTTAAATCCTTCATGGTGGTTTGTAAAGAGTTTGTGAATTCCCAAAACGTATCCTCTGGGAGTTTCAAACCAAGTGTATGGAATCCCGCCTTTTTGTAACATAAACTTTCATTATATTATACAAAACCGAGGATCTTTAAGATTTAGTGTCTTGGAAACCAGGAACTTAAAACATGAAAACATAAAACATTATTCTTAAACACTTGAAAGGATTCTCCTTATGTTCATCATAGGTTCATTACTGCATCTCATAACCTAGGGACATACATAAAAAAGGGTGAGTAGAAGGCCCAGTAAGGGAAACAAGGGGAAACATTTAACATGTGATCTTGAGATACATCAACAATGTCATGAAAAAGAACTTTAAGACATGAGAAAGAAATCATGAGGCATATCATAATAAAAATAACATATTTAATAACTTGAAGATGTGGCTACAACATTTAATATTGACAATCATTTTTGTTTTACCAAGGTCCATCCCCAAGGTGTCATTAAAAAATTACTAATGTTATTCACCAAGGCGTCATTAAAAATGGTCATCTCTAGAGATTAAGTCTTTACCCAATGCATTGGAGCGCTATCAGAGCGCACCCTTAATTTGTCTTTATTATCATGTGATCCACATATATCATCATCAATCATTTCATAAAAAACCCATATAGCATAAAATAAATGGGTTTCATTTCATAATCATAACGTTTTAAAAACTGCTTTAAAGACATGATCTTTATGTCACTTTAAACCCACAGAAAGGGAAAGTGGGTCTCATGTATGTAAATCCCAGAATTTAGAATAAAACATTTTGGTATATATATGAATACCCCTTTAGAATAAAGAGCTTTTATTATTCACTTAATAAAATAAATGAATTTGAGAATAAGAGAGAGACATTTTGAGACGGAAATTCTACAGCATAACGGCTATGTTACGAGGTTTTAGAAAACATTGAAAAGAGAGGGGACATGGGTCACCCACTCATAAATGATCCATAAAACAGTAGGGGAACAGAATATAAATAATTTAAGAACATGGTAATGAAATTTGAAAGATATACCATATGAAATGAAGAACATGAAAGGAAGACAAAAATAAGATTTCTCTTATTAAAATTCGGCAGCCTAACGGCATCACTTAAATTTCAAAAAAAGGAATTGACGAGATCAAATAGGTTATCTCATCATATGAACATAAAATATCAGTATGATAGATATAGAGATCATACCCTAACATAATAAAAAGTAACTTGAAAGACTTTACATGAAAGTAGAACTTTGAAAAATGAGAAAGGTGAATGAATCCCTTAAAAATTCGGCAGCCTAACGACGTCACTTAAACTTCAACAAAAATGAATTGATGAGATCAAATAGGGTCTCTCATCATATGAAAATAAAATATCAGTATTATAGATATAGATATCATACCCCAACATAATAAAAAGGAACTTGAAATACTTGACATGAAAGTGGAACTTTGAAAAATGAGAAAGGTGAAAGAATCCCTTAAAAATTCGGCAGCCTAAAGGCGTCACTTAAACTTCAACAAAAATGAATTGACGAGATCAAACAGGGTCTCTCATAATATGAACATAAAAGATCATTATGATAGATATAGATATCATACCCCAACATAATAAAAAGGAACTTGAAAGACTTGACATGAAAGTAGAACTTTGAAAAATGAGAAAGGTGAAAGAATCCCTTAAAAATTCGGCAGCCTAACGGCGCCACTTAAACTTTCTTAAAAAGAATTGATGAGAGAAAGAGGGGATATATCATCATATGAAAATGAAAAGGGAAGTAAGAGGAATATAAAAGAATATCATCCAACATAAGATCATGGAGCATAAAAGAAATGACATAAAAGAGATTACTTGAAAAGAAAGAGAGAGGTAGGATCCCTTACCGTACACGTAACTCTTAAAACTCAAAGGTTGGGACCTTGAGGGCTTGGGGGAACCTTTGGAGGACTCCTTGGGAGGTAAGGAGACCAGAAATTTTTTGGGGGAGATTTGGGAGTGAAAACTAAAGGAGGAAAGGGTGGGTATTTATAGGGAAGGGGAGGTGATACTTTAATAATTTCAAGGGACACCTCACAAGTGGTTTTCTCAAAACCATGGGCTCTCCCATGGTATTTCCCATGGAGTTAGGACACATGGGGGCCCCCATACAATAATTCATAACCTTTGTCCGGAAAACCCTTAAAATATCTCATTACATCATCATGAAACAGTTATGATGTCATTAAACATACCGAAACCCTAAAACTGTATTTTTACTATTCACTGAAAATTCAACTTTCTCAGAAAAATCCCAAAATTTTACCTTAACCAAATATCGATGCTCTAATTTCAAAAATGAACTCCATTTTATAAAAATAATTTTCTAAATATTTTTAATTTAATTTTTAAATAAATACACTATTCACCGAAAATTCATTTTTTTCAGAAAAATCCCCAAAAATTACCTTAACATAATATCGATGCACTGAGTTCAAAAATGAAATACATTTTATAAAAATAATTTTCTAAATAATTTTAATTTAATTTTTAATTAAAAAATACTATTCACCTGAAAAAACTAATACTTGAATAATAATTTCTAAAACGGTTATTTACCTATTTTATGGAATCACATTACTTAATCAAGGTGCCTAGATTATATTAATACTTTTTTTAAGTGAGATTACTAATCCATTTGGTCAAATTACTAATCCTAAGCATAAAATCACTATTCATAATTTACTATTCATCAAAAATTAAGTTGATCTTATTATACTCTAAATTTCGTAATGAACATAATTGTAGAAGACCATTTTTTGAAAATCATTGCACATTTTTATTTATTTAAGGTTTACATAAACATTTTTAAAATATACTTTTTCTAAAATTCATCAAAAATATGCATAGTATATTTATCCGGACATTTGAAAATTCATAAAATTCATCATAAGAAGAAATCAAAATTTTTATTTAAAATAAAAAATTACACAAGGCAGTTACGGTCTCCTTACATAGCCCCTTATAACCCCAGCATAGGACCTAAGTGTAAGGTGTGCTAAGGTGAGAGAATCTGAGGGCGGCTCAGCCAACATTGCACGAGTAATAATTTCTATCAGTTTGAACTTCTCGTGAAGGCGATTCCGTTCTATCTTCACACGATGAAGTTCGGTTTGGGTTTGGTCTAGAGCAAAGCCCAGTGGTGCTACCTCCTTCCCAAGTTCCGTTAGATGGGCTTCGATTGGCCCAAGACTACTGGATGAGGCCATCAAATCTTCTTTTTATATTAATTAACCAAGATCACTTGTATTTAGAGACAATAATCGAAATGTTTAGTTTCCAGCGGTCATATTGACCAATGGTCATATAATAGTCAAAACCCAACGGTCTCATTTTAATTATACTCATATTATCAAATGAAACAGTTTTGTTGAGTATAAAAATAAAATAACACACAAAATTAGGAAACAAGATTTATTCAAAATTTCAGGTCGTTACAAAGTGTGTAGTAAGGACCATTTTTATTCACCAGTTGAGGATCGATTCCAGCTCAATGTTCCCTTTTTAGAGTTACTACCCCTATGTAATTATGTGCTAGAGTCGTATCCACTTGTAGTATCCAGATAGGGATGCAATTACTTAAAACCCACTCACTCTATCCTTTACCAAAATTCCAGGATATTTTCCTATACTTTGAATCATCCTTATACTTATCCTTAGACATATCCCTAGACATATCCTTATACATATCCCTAGGTATTTCACTAAATATTTCTCATCCTAGTTTCCAAAGGTTAACTAAACCTATCCTTTGGTGCCAACTGTAGTGACACATACTTTTCATATGTAGATATTAAATATTTCAGATGAATATTCATTGCATTACATAAACACACACTTGAGGATCATAATGGTTAGTGCCTTTGGAAACATGGAAACATAAACAACTGATTCATATTGATGGTTCTGGGTGTATTGGAAGCATGAGATGGTGGATGATATATTAAAATTTCTTTTAATATTTCTATACCCAAAACCAACAGTGAAGATATTACACATTAAATTTATAATTAATTTATTTAATTTCAGAAGAAACAATTACCTTGGCTTAGGAACCTTTCTTCATTGATGATTTTGATCATCTGAAAATGAGCCTTTCAGGTTACCTTTATTGCATTGTGAAGATCCAAGGATAGAATCCCTCTGGCAGTGATCCAAACATGCTCCTTTGATCTCTAAGCAATGTCAATCAATCTTCAGGTGCTATCACAACAAATCGATTATCTTTCATTGTTTGTGTTGATCAATCATCCTTCATTCTTGAAGGAATCTCTCTTTCATTTCTCGTTATTGAGAATGAGAAAGGAGGATAGGAGTCGAGATAGAATTCATTGTGCGCAATAATTCTCTATTTTCAATTGCATACTCAATGCAATAGACATAACCATCTATTTATAGTGGGATGGTTTAGGTTAAAATAATTATTTAATTTCATGTCAACCATTAAATAATATTATAACCTTTAATGAACCACATGCCCCATAATACTAATAATATTATTATTTTTTGGCGTGTGCCAACTTATGCAATAAAAAATATTATTTAACTGACTTGTTAATTAATATTTGTCACCGAACATGGTATTGGTCCTTTTGAACTCCTCTAGCATTTATTGAACACTCGAATAAATATTTAATTTAAATATTTCATTCATTAATAAATATCAGTGATCAATGAAATGTGAATAAAATTATCCATCAGTCTTGAGAATAATATTTATTCAATTAATTAAATTCAAATATAACTTAATTGAGATCATTGGAAACACTTATTGTGTGACCCTTTAGGATTATTTCTCATTGAAATTAGGTGGACTTTCCTAAAGTCTAAGATTACTATCAAGCAACAGGTCAAGGAACCCAAGAGAAAAAACTTAATGTTGCAATGATGACAACCACATATGAATGCTCACTATGTAATATAATCCATTTGTTGTAATGTCTTATTAAGAAGGTTGCACATCCATGTCACCAACCTATATGCTCAATATTTCTTTCTTTGACTATCTAAAATAAACACGTTGTTTCACCATGTACATGGAATTTAATGTGATGATTCAAAGGGTTGAGATATCAACTTTCATAAAGATGGAAGGGATAAATCCTTTCTCTACTTATCCATTAATGACATGTCACTCATGATGTACCCAACATATCCAACTTCTCCATGAACTATTATTATCATGGTTTATGAAATACATCTTAGTAAGCAAATTGTAACATGCATTAATAATAATAATAAAGGCTAACAACCATTACACATGCTCACAGATAGAAATATTTGATGAAATAAAAACATGCAGAATTCCTAATGCCAGGTATGTTCTCATAATCTCTCATCTTGGAGATTACCAAGTGTGAAATTAATGAGAATAAAACTCATCCTCTTATGAGTACTCACACCTGACTGTAATATCCCTCGATCTGACATTCTCAAACATGGCCAAATCAAGTTGGTTATGAGACCTCAAGCACGCCACTCTGTATGCCAGAGGCTGCTGACTAGTGGTGGGGGTGTAAAGAGCATAGTGGGGAGATTTTACCTTATGATACAGAGTTGTAATAAAGCATAAGTAAACAGTATAACAAATATCAGAGTAATTGAAATAGTGGAAATAGTGGAAACAGTACAACATACAATTGGAAATTAAAAGGAGGAACCAATAAACCAATAATAATGGACCATGTAATGACAGACTGAAATGTATCTAAATGTAAAACTGAAAAAAAATACAAATAAAGAATCATCTGACACCAAATAAACTCAAAATACCCTAGTCCTGAACCCCATGTCAATCATGTCACCAAACTTCATCCCATCTAGAAAGCAACAATCAGTAACAAGGTCCCTTTACCTTGTCTAAATCTAAATCCATGTAATCTGCTTGGGCACCAAATAGCGGCCCAAATAGGGTGCGAGTAAAAATCAGCAGGTCGACACCACCATGTCAAAACAAAACTAGTCAGATAATAAGTGGATGCAACAAAGTGATAATGGGTGTATTAATTAATCAAATTAATATAATACAATAATCGACCTACTTTGGTACCATGCTGGTATATCTCTAAGCATGTAGCACAACCATTCTAACTGTAACTGCCAATCATGGCATTATCACATAATAGGAAAAGCCCTTTGTATAAGCATTTCATCCTCCAGGAAAAACCCTATATACAATAATTTCATCATCAACCAGGCCAAGCATGTTATATAAGCATTTCAGCAATCAGGAATAGCCCTCTATATAATCATTTCATTATCTGATCATAGCCCTCTATATAAGCATTACAACATGTATCACAATGCAAGTCATAACAGCAAGGATATAATGATATCACAACATATCATAAATCAAGATGGTTAATTCTATCAATTACCATTTATCTTTCATTTCCCCTTTCATTTATCAAATTATACCCGATCATTTTAATAAGCCAAATTAATTATCAAAGTGATTTTATATCAATCAATCACCTGAAATCTCATGTCATGTTAAATGCACTTTAAGTCGTTAACCAATTCATTAATATTCTAGGCTTCACTCACCCAACAGGTAGCCACAAGCCAGGTCATAATAGAATGGAATAAAAAGGGATATAAATAATAATCCAATCCATTATTTACCATCGTTCATCATTAAATTATTTAATGTGCACTTTGTGTTGGTTCAATCATTGTATTGAACATACTTAACAATTAAACAGGCTATAAGGTTAGGTTTTAGACCTCCTACCTTTATCTAGCCATTAAGCAATGCTTCCAACCAGAATCGCCAATAAGAACAGAGGTAAGGAAGATCACAAGAAGAAACCTAGATCAAACTAGATCAAGATCAACCCCCAAAACAACCACAATTAGTAGATTTACACTACAATAATGGAGAGAGATAGGGATGAAAGGAAAAACTAACCAAAATAACTCACCAGAGATTGATCGCTTAAACTGAACATTCTAAAGGGAAGAGGAGACTCCAAAATCACTTGGAAATCACCTAGGGGTTGAGAGGAGGGCTTGTATGTATAAAAAAATAAAACATAAGAATTGTGTTCCCTTAAAACTTCCCAGTCTAGGAAATACACGGTGTGTAATCTTTTTTCACATCATGCATTTCTTAAGTTATGAGTATGCCGAAAATTACATTGCTTCGGGTGATTTTAACCCTAATCAAACATATCATGGCATGTAATATAGATTCATGGTGTGTAACCAATTCACACCATGAACTAGTTCACAACATATATTCATTTCATGTCATATTCTTAGCAGAAGTTACATGTCGTGTAATGAATTTACACGATGTGTAAATACCCTACAAACAGTTTTTATCCCAACTTACAAAAAACACTCAAACCACCTATGAAGCCTTCCAAACTCATGGGAAACCTTCATAATCCTATTTATCATGTTTATACCCAGAATCCATTAATTCAAAAAATCATACATCCCTGAACTTTAAGTCATTTTCCCCAACAAAGGCTCTCCATATACGAATGATAATCGACCAACAAGGTTTAAAGACAAAGGAAAACTCAAATGAAAGAGGTTCGATGAAAAACTAAAATAGGGGAATACCTATAAAAATATGGGATCTTACAACCTCCCCACTATATAATAGCTCATCCCCAAGCTACTCCAAGCATCGCTATGGGGTCTCGGTAAACAATCCTATCCATTGTGCATGCATGTCAGACTCCCTCTCCCAAGTCTCCTTCTGAACACACCCATGCTATCACTACACTCAAACCAAAGGTATAGTCCTACCCTAGAGAAACTTTTCACTATGATCCATAATCCATATCAGATACTCCTCAAAGGACGCATCTAAATAAAGCTCGATGTCCTTGATTTATACCACATGAGAAGGGTTAAGATAATATATCTTAAGCTAAAACATGTGAAATACATTGTGCATGGCACTGTAGCATTGTGGAAGGGATAATCGGTACACCACTAGACTGGCCCTTTCCACTATCTCAAATGACCTGAAAAACCTGGGTGTTAGCTTTCCTTGTTTCTTAATACGGTGTTACCCCAACCAAGATAAAACTAGAAAGAAAACACTATGGATAACCTCGAACTTCAGAGGTCATATTCGATGGTTAATGTAAGATTTCTGCCTACTTTTCACGGTCATCAACCACCTCCTGATCAACTGAACCTACTTAGATATCTCTTACATGATACTAGGTTCAAAAAGAGCTGACTCACCTAGATCCAACCAACAATGAGGAAAATGGAATGGCCTTTTATAAATATACTTTAAAAGTGTCATTTGGATCAATGCCTGAAATATTTTATTTTATAAAAACTCCATGTGTTCCATATACTACTCCCATGAACCACTAAAATCAAAAACACAAGTTCATAACATATCCTCTAGAACCTAAATATTCTGCTCATATTGACCATCAATTTATGGATAATAGGTTGTACTCATAAGAACCAGTGATCCTATATTCTTCTAAAGACCTTGTTAGAACTGGTACATGAATTGAGAATCTCTATCAAAAATGATAATCTTTGGAACACTGTGCAACCGATCTATCTTGTGTTCATAAAGACTAACCATATCATCAATGGTGAATGTATCACTGATAAGTAAGAAGTGAGATACCTTCGTTAGAAGATCCAAGATCACTCATACCACATCATTCTTACAGGGTGTCCTAGGTAATTCTATCACAAAATCCATAGTGAAATCACTAAGGAATAATCATAGGTTGTAATAGCCAAGTGGATCTCTGATGCTTGGATTTCACTTTCTGGTAGATGAAACATCTCACCACAAAGACCGCTACCTCCTTCTTTATTCATTACCACAAGTATTGTCTATAAATATCATGATACATATTTTTCAAAAAAGGATGTACCACCCATCTAGAAGCATGAAACTCTCTCATCATCTCCTCGCACAAGCCTGTAGGAACCCATACTCGACCAAAATAAGAGAATTTTCACTGCTAAGAGACCATATTGATGGTGTCTCCCCACCATATAATTTGTCTCTTAGAACTAGGACCTATGTGTTAGATAATTTATCTATCTTGATTTGGTCCAAAATAATGGGTATGATAGGTTTCAAAATCAGAGCTACTCATCATTGGGACTCTTGAACATCTAAATACATGTCTGCAAAGAGATCCATCATCTACCACTCATCACAAGAATCATAAATTGTATTTATCTATGTATTCCAGCTCAAAACATTATCAATGATGTTTCCCTTGCTTGGTTTATAATCTATCTCAAATTTGAAAGATTACAGATACTCAACCCACCTTCTCTGTTGAAGGTTTAGGTCCCGATGAGAAAATATATACCTAAGGCTCTTGTGGTCCATGTACAACACAAACCACTCATACAAAATATAGTGTCTCTAGACTCTCAAGGAATGTACCACCACAACTAACCATATATCATGATTAGGGATAATTAATCTCATACGGTTTCAGTTATCTGGAGCCATAAGAAACCACTCAATTCTCTTATAGCAGAATTGCTCTGAGTCCAACTCCAGATGTGTCATAGTACACTGTATATACTTTACCTAGCATAGGAAAAGTGAAGATAGGTGATGAGGTTAGCCTGACTTTCATAAGAATATGACTAAATAAACTTTACCCCTTTCTTGGTCAGCCCTAACATTGGTGCTTCCAGATAGGAGAATTCCTAGATAAAGAACCAATAATAACATGTTAAACCTAGAAAGCTTCAAATATCAAAGAAATTATTAGGCCACTCCCAAGATACCATGGCTTTAACCTTCTCTGGTTCCACTAACACTTCTACCTCTGAGATGACATGGCCCAAGAAGTGCACTTTATCAATCCATAAATTGTATTTGGTTATCTTGGTGTAAAGTTAATGCTCTCTCAATGTACTCAAGGTGATATAAAGATGTTGGGCATGATCGTCTATTAACTGGGATTACACTAAGATTTAGTCAAAAAAACCACCACAAACTGATCTAGAAAATGATGAAAGATCCTATTAATCAAGGTGATGGATATCGTTAGTGGACTCATTAAGCCAAACAATACCACTAAGAACTCATACAAGTCATAATTACTCCTAAAAATGGTATAAGGTATGTCTGATGGTATCACCCTCAACTAGTGGAATCCTGATCTCAAGTCGGTATTGGAGAAGATGTTATCTCCTCTAAACTAATCAAAGAGATCATCAATGTGTGGAAGGGGGTATTGGTTCTTGACCTTCATCTGGTTCAGTATCCAATAATACACACATAAGTTTAAAGTACTATCAACCTTCTTGACAAAAAGAACTGGAGAACCCCACATAGATGTACTAGGCCATATGAAACCTTTTGCTTCTAGATTTTCCAATTGAAATTTCAAATACTAAAGCTATGTTGGCATCATTCTATAAGGTAGGATAGAAACTAGCTCTGCTCCCATCACCAACTCGATCATTAACTCGATCTCCTGCTCAGGTGGTAAGTCATAGAACTCATTAGGTAGACATCTTAGAAATGGTCTACCACTAGAGGAAAATTATCTTTCCATATCCCACCATCATCCAGAATAAGTCTTTCTATCTGATATGTGATACAATTCAATCTAAACTGAATTGGTCATGCATGAATAGTATAAAGATCTCACTCACCCTGGTGAAATTAGTTACCTCCTTCTATAGATAAAAAGGTAACTCTCCTATGATAACATTTGTTATGATCCTAGTATAGAACTAACCAGTACGTGCCAAGAATCAAATCAAAACCTATCATTTATAGCATAAACGGTTCCCAAAAGAAATGGTAACTATTGATCTCTAGAGAACACACCTTGCAATATTTGATATTATCTTATCGCACTCCTAAAAGTGTATTGATGTTAAAAACACCATCTGAAGTTTCCACAACCAATCCCAAACCGTTTGAAAAAAGAGAAGATAAAAAAAGTAATGTGATGCTCTTATATCAAAAAAATGAAAGCAAGGTTGGATGATATAAGAATCATACCTATAATGATAGAAGGTCCTATATCCACAATAGTCGGAGTAGTCTACATAACGTGCATCTAACTTTCCCCTCTGCCCTAGGATCCAGTCTGACTCCCCTGATTTATTCCCTCTGTCTGGTACTATTGCTCCTACACTGGGGTGCAACGTCCCCTGCCTTGACCTGAATGTAATGTGAAACTCTAACTACCAGTATTATGAGGGGTAGTTAAGTTCTTACTAGACTATGTTACCTATCCTGATCCACTGCCACTGATCTATATTGATAAGTTCCTACAAAACTTCTAAAGATGAACCAACCTACTACAAGCATGGCACTCCAAAGCAGGGTATAGACATTGAGGCTGTTTATGGCCAAACTTGTCACACTAATAGCATTGTAATGGAACACAGCCCTGAGATGGTTTCCCACTACCCTGGTTGTTCTTCCTGTTATCTCTTTGATGATAAATATCATAGCGGTGCTTCTTAACACTAGAGGAAGAGCTCCCAAATCACCCTACTAAAATATCCTAGCCATTTCTCGGGGCATCTATAAGATTTCCTTCCATGATGAGTATTTGATTCATCACATATGAAAAGATACTCAAGTGAAAGATGTTAACCTGTAATCTGATCTCATAGTGAATCCCGTATTTAAAATGCCTCACCCTAGAGATCTCATTAATAGCTAAATATGTCACAAAGCATTACAGGTCAATGAAGCGTCTGACGTAGTCTATCACCAACATTCCCTCTTATTCCAGGTACATGAACTCACAAGCCTTCTCATCCCTCAATGAATCTGGATATAAGTAGCTCGGGAACTTCACCACAAATTTCTTCCAAGATAACTCTACTTTTCACCCTACTTACTCTATAATGTCCCACCAATGCTTGGCTAATCTACAAAGCATATATGCAATAAGCTTCACCCTCCAATCTGTGGGTGTCTCAAGGTTTTTAAAGATCATATAGACTGACTCGATCTAGAGAAATAATGTATGGGGTCCTTGCTCCCTAGTGAACAAAGGTAGGTGTTGAAGTTTAAACTCTTTTGTCAGCTCAGATATCGAAGGAACATCACAAACAATTTCTCTTTCCATGGATCGTATGACCCTCAAGAAGTAGTCTTGAAGCTGAGAATCCATCTGATCCCCATGAGCTACAAGAATCTATAGTCCATCTACATTAAGATCGTGATAATTTCCACTCTCCTGACACTCAATTTGAAGATAGTGAGGATGCATTTTATTTATAAGACAAACACACTCCTTAGAACACTGGATAAAAACAAGGTCAACCTCTAAAGGTGACAACGATAGAGAACCACTAGCTTGTGGTATCTCTAAACATGAATTATAAGTGTTTTAGAATGACATAACAGTTCTTTTATTTCTTTATCAGATATAACAATTATCTCACATCACATTTCATCAAGAAAAATATATCACATGCAATAAATATGTCCTTATCATGAACAATTCATATTAAGATATATCCCTATGTGTCTATCATGATGCATGCATACTCATCTCGCACCATACCAGGCCACGAGTATAAATCTCAAGAAATAATAACATCACAAAACATATGAATCACCCTGGGTGAAATAACATCAACTGTAATAAGTGAACATCATGAACAATAATCCCATCCTCGGGCACTTAGATTTTACCATGTACATGGGTTAGCAACTCCCATGCACAAGCTCATTACCAAGTCTCAGCACATCCTAGTCTCATTTCTACCTTTCCCAGTTAATAAAGCAATAGGAAAGAAAACATGATACCTATGATACCACTTTATAATGTCCCATGATCTGGCACTCTATCACATGGCCAAATCAGGTTAGTTATAAAACCTCAAGCATGCCTCCCCATACACCAAAGGCTACTGACTAGCAGTGGGGGTGTAAAAAGCATAGTGGGGGGACTATACCCTCTAGTACAGAGTTGTAATATAGTTGAAGTAAACAATATAATAAATATTAGAGTAACATAAATAGAAAAAACAATACGACATACAACTGGAAAGTAGAAGGAGGAATCAATTAACCAATAATAATGGACCATGTAATGATAGATTGAAATGTATCTAAATGTAAAACTAAAAAAAATATAATTAAAGAATCAGTTGACACCAAATAAACTCAAAAGACCCCAATCTCAAACCCCATGTCAGTTATGTCTCCAAACTCCACCCCATACAACAAGAAATAGTCAGTAACAAGGTCTTTTTCCCTTTTCCATACCTATATCCATGTAATTTGCTCAGGTACCAAATGAAGACCAAAATAGGGTGCAAGTAAAACTTAGTAGGTTGACACCATTATGTCTAAAAACCAGTCTAATAATAAGTTCATGAAATAAAGTGATAATAGGTGTATTAATTAATCAACTTAATATAATAAAAAATCAACCTTCTTCAACACCATTCTAGAATATCTCTGAGCATGTAGCACAACTATGCCAACCATAACCGTCAATCATGGAATAATCACATAATCAGGAAAATACCTCTGTATAAGCATTTCAAGCTCTAGAAAAATCCCTATATATAATAATTTCAGCAATATTCGATCCAAGTCCAATATATAAGAATTTTATAATCTGGGCATAGCCCTCTATATAAGCATTTCAGCATCCGAGCATATCCCTCTATATAAGAATTTCAGTATGAAACTGGGTCGAGCCCGCTATATAAACATTACAACATGTCTCACTAGTACAGGCCCGCTATATAAGCATTACAACCTGTATCACTGGGATAAGACAACTATATAAGCATTACAGTATGTATCACAATACAAGTCATAATAATAAGGATGTAACAATATCACAACATATCATAAATCACAATGGTTAATTCTGTCAATTACCATTTATCTTTCAATTTCCCTTTCATTTATCAAATTATCCCTAGTCATTTTAATAAGAAAAATCCATTACCAAATCCTTTGTGATTATGTATCAAGCAATCACCTAAAATCTCATGTCATGCTAAACACACTTTAATCTATTAACCAATTCATTAATATTCAAGGGTTGTCTCACCCAACGGGTAGCCACAAGTCATGTCACAATACCATGGAATAAAAAGGTATATAAAGAATAATCCAATCCATTATTTACCATCATTCATCATTAAATTAACTAATGCACACATTATGTTAGTTCAATCATTATATTGCACATACTTAACAATTAAATAGACTATAGGGTTAGGTTTTAGATCCCTTACCTTTATTTGGAAATTAAGCAACACTTCCAACCGGAATTGTCAACAAGTACAGAGGCAAGGAAGATCACAAGAAGAAACTTAGATCAAACTAGATCAAGATCAACCCCCAAAACAACCACAGTCAATAGATTTACACCAAAACGATGGAGAGTGATAGGTAAGAAAGGAAAACCTAAGAAAAACCACTCATCAGAGATTGATCACTTGAATGGAATGTCTGGAAGGGAAGAGGAGACTCCAAAATTGCCTAGAAATCACCTAAGGCTTGAAAGGAGGGTTACTACAGATAAAGAAATAAAACATAAGCGATGTGTTCCCTTAAAACCGCCCAGCCCAAGAAATACATGGCATGTAATATTTTTTCACATTGTGTGTTTCTTAAGTTATGAGTATGTCGAAAATCATGTCACCTCGGGCAATTTTAACCATGCTAAAACATTACACATCATGTAATTTAGATTCATGGAATGGTACCAGTTCACAACATGAACCATTTTACAACCTATATTCATTTTACAACATCTTCCTGGCAGAATTTTCATGTCATGTAATGCATTCACATGGTGTGTAAATGCCATGTAAACAACTTTAAGCTCAACTTCTACAAAAGCACCCGAACCACCTCTAAAGCTTTCCAAACTCATGGTAAACCTTCATAAAACCATTTAACATGTTTATATATAGACTCCCTTAATTTAAAAAAACATACATCCCCAAAATTTAGGTCATTTTCCCCAATAAAGGCTCTTTGTATTTGAATGATACTCAACCAACAAGGTTTAAAGACAAAGGAAAACTCAAAAAAAATAGTTTTGATGAAAAACTAAAAGAGGGATGTACCTGGAAAAAGATGGGATCTTACACTAATGGTCTATATACTATGTGTCCCATCATAGTATGTTATCCAGTCATATAACTATATTAAGAATATTATCATGGCACTTCAAGGTTCTCATTATAGCAGAGAACTGTTATAACCTTATCAATGTGAATAAAATACTCTAGGACATTATTACATTAAATTCATACAGAACAATGAACAATATGTAATAAAATGTTTAATTAATATTCAATAAATCGAATATATATGTAATCAAAGTACAATCAATTGATCCTAGGACACCCACTCCAACAAACTCCTACTTAGATTAGAGCCAACTGCCTACAACTTTTAGTACGTTGTACCTCACATGATAATAATGTTTATAATGAGTCAAGTCTTTAGTCAAGGGGTATGTCATGTTATCTTCCATAAAAATACTGCTTACTACAACCTCACCTCTCTGATAAAAATCCCTCAAGAGATGATACTTCTAAATTATATGCTTCATCCATTGATGTGGCCTTAGCTCCTTTGTGAGATCCACCATTGTAGTATTATCATAATAGAGTGTGATTAGATATTTATTGGTAGGTGCCATGTTGAGGTATTGGATGAATTTGTACATCCATACTACTTCTTTAGTTACCTCAGAAGCTATAATATACTCAGACTCTACTATATAATCTACAACCAAAGTTTGCTTTGAGCTCATCCATCTCACAACACCTCCATTCAAAGTGAAGATGTATCTCGTTTGTGATTTCATGTCATCTTGATCGGTTTATAAACTAGCATCTTCATATCCTATGATGACTAGTTCCTCATCTCCTCTATAAACTAGGAACATATCCTTAGTTAGCCTTAGATACTTAAGGATAGTCTTGACTGACATCCAATGGTAGTCACCTAGGTCATCTTGATATCTCCCTACCACACTTAATGTGTAAGAAACATCTATCCCATTGCATAACATAACATGCATGAATGACCCAATTTTTTATGTGTATAGAATCCTTACCATCATATTTATTTCCTCATGTGTCTGAGGATACATTTTACTAGAAATATGAATGTCATGTGATAGTGTCAATAATCCCCACTTGGATTGTTCCATAGTGAATCTCTTCAGTATATTGTCAATGTATGTACTTTTACTTAGTCCGAGCAACCTCTTGGATCTATCACAATGGATCTTGATCCCAATAATATATGATACCTTTCCCAAGTCCTTCATAGAGAAGAATTTATTCAACCACACCTTAATAGATTGTAAAATGGGTATTTCATTTTTAATGAGTAATATTTCATCAACATATACTATTAAGAAAACAACTGCACTCCCAATAAATCATTTGTAGACACAAGTCTCACACTCATTCTTTATGATACCAAATTCGGTTATGGCTTCATAAAAATGAATGTTCCATGACCTAAATGTTTTCTTTGATCGATAAATGGATTTTTGCAATTTTCATTTCTTATTGGCATCCTTTGGAATCACAAACCCTTTGGGTTGAGTCATATATACATCTTCCTGAAGGTTCTCATTAATGAAGGCTATTTTTACATCCATTTACCAAATCTCATAGTCATGGTAATCCGAAATGTTAAGTATAATTATGATGAATTTTAGCATTTAAAATGGTAAAAAGGTTTTGTCATAGTCAATGCCATGATGTTGTTTAAACCCTTTCGCAACCAGTCATACCTTATAGGTACTAACTTGTCCTTCCATATCCAGTTTCTTCTTGAATACCCATTTTCAACCAATAGGATTCGCATCCACTAGAGGATCTGCCAAAATTCAAACTTGATTTTTGTACATGGAAACTATATCAAAATTCATGGCTTCCTACCACTTGGAAACATCTATGCCACTTACTTCTTCCTTAAAAGTTATAGGATCATTTTATCTACTAATAATGAGTCACCATCCTCAGTGACTATAAAACCATATTGTTCAGGTTCTCTAACCTCTTAAATACTCATTACGTAATACTTGTGTCTCTGGAACAACTTTATCTTCCATGGGGATTTATAGAATTTGTTCTTGTGTCAACTCTTATGTATCTTTATGTTGGCCTTAATCAAAGTCTATCTCATTTCCAATATCTCTTTTAGAGATAATATCCTTCTTAAGAAATGTGGGATGTTTGTCGATGATCACCTTTTTATCTGAAGGATTTTATAGATAATATCCCTTTGTTTCTTTGAAATATCCTATAAAGAAACACTTTGTGCCTCGGGGTGCAAGCTTATTACCTAAATAGGCCTTAATAAATTCTTTGCAACCCTACAAATGTAAGTATGACAACACGAGTTTCTTTCCATTCCAAAATTGGTATAGTGTACCATCTGTCGCTTTAATTGGAACTCAGTTTAGTATGTATACTGTTATTTGTAATTTGTATCCCCAAAAGGATAATAGAAGACTTGCATGAATCATCATTGATCTTGCCATGTCAAACAAGGTGTGGATCCTCCTTTCACTTACACTATTCCATTAAGGTGCATGAGGAGGAGTAAGTTGATATAAAATCTCAAACTCTCATAAGTAATCAATGGATTCTTGATTAGAATATTATTCACTATGGTATGAGTGGAGTTTCTTAATCTTCTTACCAAGTTGGTTCTCAAATTTGTTCTTGTATTCCTTAAATTTTTTCAAAGGAAACTGATTTATACCTAATTAAGTATACATATCTATATATTTTAAAATCATTAGTAAAAGTTAAGAAGTATGAGTATCCACACCTTGCCTCAATAGGAAGTGGTTAACACTTTTATGTATGAAATAATTCCAAAATCTCTTTGCACCTTTCACCTTTTCTAATAAATTGGGATTTAGTCGTTTTTCCTTGTAAACATGCATGACATACACCAAGTGGTTTTAGTTCGAAAGAATCTAAATATCCATCTTTGTGTAATTTAGTCAAATGATTTTCATTTACATGAACTAACAAGTGATGCTAAATTTGGGTGCGGTATGATTCATGTGAAGTTGTTTCATTATCAATTGTCATTAATTGGTTTATGTATTCCAAGACATGAAGACCATTATTTAATTTTTTCCATATCATGAAAAATGTTATCTTTATAAAATTAGAAAAAATTATTTCCAAAATTGAAAATAAAACCATTCATATATAGACTGGATACAGAAATAATGTTTTTCGTAACTGAAGGAACATAATAACAACACTTTAAAACTAAGATCATTTCGGTTAGCAACATAAGGTGGTAGTCCTCAATAGAAGTAGTAATAAGTTTAGATCTGTTGGATGCTCATAGATCTACCTCCCCTCAGTCAATTCTTCTGAATCTACTTAGTTCTTGTATTTGGATACATATGTGAGCACCACAAGCTATATCTAATACCAAATTTGTAGAAATAGATAAACTGCACTCGATAACAAACGTACTTAAAGCTTCTCATTGCTTCTTCTAGGTACAATTTTTCTTCCAATGGACTTTATTTCCATATGCAAAACAAACAACATCTTTTTCCATTTCTTTTCCTTAATCTCCCTCTTATTGGAAGGGTGTTGTGAAAAATCCTTGGTCTTAGGGCTTTTCATTTGGACTTTCTGCTTGTTCACCATAAGGGTTGAAGTCTTTTCACGCTCTATCTCTTTATCCACTTGGTAAAGAAGAGTGAAAAGATTTTTAATAGACTTACTAATGTTTTTCATATTAAAATTCACAAAAAAACTGGAGAAGCTCTGAGGGAGTGGTGTCATAATGAGATTGGTGCCCAGTTCTTCGGAGATTTTAAATCCTAAAACCTCTAGGCGCTCAATGTAGCCAATGATCTTGACTACATGAGGCCAAATTGTGGAACCCTCTCCAAGCTTGCTCTAAAATAGAACCTTATAAATCTCAAACCTTTCTTTTCTATCTATTTTCTGATATAGGTCACAGATATGTTCAAGCATGTTATATGCATCCATGTTTTTGTGAGAATTAATTATCTCAATGTATATAGATGAAAGAATCAAATATTGAATGTTTCTATATCATTCATATGTTTCTCATAGACTAGGAACTCTTTATCACTCACCTCCTTTACAGGTGGATCAGGAAGTGAGGATTCTAGCACGTACGATTTCTGTTCATATCGCAAAACAACCTGAAGGCATATATACCATTCATGGATGTTACTTCCAGTCAGGAGGTTATCTTTATCCAATATTGATCATATGGATAGTGTGGATGGTGATATTTTCATTTTATTCTATAATTAAAAGATAAGATTATTAATTATGTGGGAAATAATAAATTAATTGATTTTATTAATTCTCTAACTATTTTATCAAGTCCCAATAGCCCTCATCATTGAAATTGTAATCTCTAGTTGATATGAAATTATAGTGGCAAGGATCCATATAACTTTTCTTAATGATCCAAACTTTGGCCATGAAAACCATAAGAAAGTAATTAGGTAGATGGTTGATTAGTCACTGAAAGTGGATAATATTGATTGTTAATATCATTATATTAATTGTTCCAAAGTCCATAAACATTGATTTTAGTGCATTACATAAATAGAACTTCATTTCCCATCTAAAATGCAATTCTTGTTTAAAATGAAAATTTGGTCCCAATCATTAATTTGTTTGTGTAAAACATTATATTAATTTTCCAAATTTGAAATTTTGGGATATTATTGATCACTTTGTTTGGAACATTTTATCTTTCAGGTCTGATGGATGAATCCTAAGGGAAGATGGATAATTTTGCGCCCGAATGCAAAAATTTGCTGGAGAAAGCATAATGGACCTAAGGCCCATCAAACAAATGTGGGGCTCACAAAACAAGACCAATTAAGCTAAAATTTATAAATTAGAAAGATAAAAATATTAGGATCGTTTTATAAAACTGTGGCTAGAGCTAATTCTGAATTTTTCATGATGATAAAGGGATCTGAAGCTGAGATTTAAATGGTGGACCAGACATTAATGCACATAAAGTCGTCTCACCATTTCGACCATAACTTCCAAACGGCTGAGCAAAATGTCCTGAAATTTTTACATAGGATAGAGGAGACATGTAAAAAGATATTTGTCTTCTATGATACCTCGATATTCGGCCTACATCAATTAAATATTCGAACGTCAAAATGGTGGATGAATCTGGACAGTTTTCCGGGTCAACTTTGAAACGTCAATTTCCTTTTAATTATTCACCCTCGTTTTGACTCTATTAATTGTTGGGGGGTGAATTTATTGTGGGGGGTGGACCTAAGACTCCTAATATTCCTATATAAGGATATTTTGGTGAAGGGAATTATCATCTAACATTTTCCTTTGAATCCAAGTTTTTCTTTCAATTGTAATTTCCCGCTTTCGTTTTGTAATGGCATCGTCAATTTCTCTAATGTAAGTTTTTCATTCATGTTTAGTATTTTAATAAAATTTATTATTATTCACTTTTTATTTTAATTTTCTTAACAAGTTGATACCTTTGAATCATAGTGTGAATTTATTCACACCCGCACTTGTGAATTCATCACACAACGGTGGAGTGTTCATTTTGATTAATGTTTTTTTTCTTCTTCAATCCCACTTCTTTAAGTCAATTACCCGCTTACATTAATAGAATAGCATCAATGAAGGGATAACCTTTTATGGGTTGATCCTAGGGAGTTGCATGATTTGGATTGAATATTATTTGATGTTCTTAAATTCTTAAATTTGTTCTTTATTTTAAGAGTTCCTTTCTTTGATTTATCTTCTTCTTTGTCTTCACCAACTTTAACGATGACACATTTTGTGTGCTAGTACGATCTAATTACTTGGAGTGCTCATTTAATTGGTCCTCTAAGTGAATTAGTGATTAGCCTTGAAATTTTGTATGGATTAAATCGGAGAATGATATTGAGGGATTATTTCATTTAATGGATACCTCTTGAACCGATGAACATAAAATCAAATGAAAAACAAATACATCCAATAAAGCCCAAGAGACAACCTAGGATCAAATAAACTTAATTAGTTGTTTTAATTCAAGTAATTTTATTGGTTTTTTTATTAAAATTAAATCAATATTTCTTCAAATCAATCAACACCATAATTGGCCACCTCATAGCCAATCCTGCATCTAATCAAAGTGTCTCAAGGTTTCTTCTTCGGTCCCTGTGGATTAGACCCCTACCTGTACTACCACGACCGCATAACTGTAGGGTAAATTTGGGCTCAACCAAATTTTGGCACCGTTGCTGAGGACCAAGTAAGTAACCTTAGAGCATCTTTATATTCTCCATCATTTCTCTTTTCTCATCCCCATTTCTCTTCTCTTTTCCCCTTTCTATTTTTTTTTTACTCCTGAAAATCAAGATTCCAAATTTATAAATAAATTCAATGGAGTATCATCAACAATTTCCTTTAATAAACTCGGGCTGGAATCAAATAGAAAATCAACAATGGGAATCCCCTCAGATAGAAAATTACTTTGATCAACACTTGAATGATTACCCCACACCCGATAACATGAACAATCAATGAGATGTTGAATGTTTAAAAGATCAATTTCCATACCTATCAAGAATGATTGAAAATATAAATAATGAGGAAGTCCATGATGTACAAACATATATCAACCCTAATCCTGAAAAAATTCTTGAACAATTGTGTGAACAAATGGATAAAATGAATTCAGAAGTTTCATCTTTCATATTAGAATTACAAAGCTTTAAGACTTTTGAGGAACCCATTCCCACTCAAGATGTTCTTTCCTCATCATTTATAGATGAATATTTTATCCCAAAAACCTCTCATGAATTGAAAAAAGAACTAACCTTTGGATATGGGATAACTAAACAAGATCAAGGAAATGTTGAAGGGTATTTAAATCAGGAGGAAATTAATTTTTTGGATTGAGAAGGGGAAAATTTGTCATCATGGATTGAGTTTCCTGAATATAACTCCATTAATAAATTTTCAGAAGCACCAATCATTGAACCACTAAGAGAAATCACAAAAATTGAGTCTATACCCATTCCTGACATTCAACTAGACAATTTTCAGGAGGAATCACAATTTCAAAATAAAGAGATTATTTCTAAAGAAGAAAGTTATTTTTCAAATTTCCAATATTGTTTAGGAAAATTAAATCAACCCAACCTCAAAATTATGAACCTTTTGTCCCCCACTAAATTATCCCTTTATAGAGTACAAACAAGACCTTTCAGTTGTCATTCATCCATATCATGAAATCAATAATGTAGGAATGATCCTTGGTGTCTTAGGAAAGACTATAGAAACAACTCGATCAGCCATTTTAGATATTCCTTGTATTTTACCAATAATTGTAGAAAATATGATTTCATACGAAACAAATTTCAAAAAAACAATCAATATCAATCTTGTTGAAGTGGAGAAAGATGAGTTCATTAAAATTTTGAAAGTTGGAATTGGATAAGTTGGGGGGTTCAAGTCGAGCTAACGATATTAAACAAAAGCGCTGCATGGGAGGCAACCCATGGTTTTCATGTTTTTAATAATTTTGAAGCATTTTATTTTGCATATAATAAATTACCATATACTGTTGACCTGTTCTTCTTTTATGAGTAAGGATGGGTATGAAAAGGGAGCGCCATATTCATCTGTGTCACGTGTCGTGATCTCTGAGTAATACCTTACCCAGAAATCTAAAAAGTAGACAATGTATCATCAGTTTATTTTGTTTTGTTTATTTTTATGTTTTTATTGGTTAAAAAAATAAAAGGACATGTCATAAGTCATAAGGAAAATCCATTCACCACCATCCAAGCCACTGAGACTCAAATCCAGGATTGAAGGGAGACTATGGCATGCACTATCATCATCAACCACCAGGTGACTTTATTCCATGATTATCATTTTAAATTTCTTCTTTGAACTCCTCTCATACCCCCTTATAACTTTTCTTTTCTTTAAACACTGGGGACAATGTTATTCTATATTGGGGGGAGGTAAAATAAAAAATGTTTTTTTTTTCAATAAGAACATGCATGGAAAGAAAAAATTCCATTAACCTTGAACATGATAACACACATTGAAAACTCTGAAATTGGATATCAAATAAATTTTTCATGCCTTGATTCTGATTTTAATGTAAGTTTAAGTTCATGAGCATAGTTTTTGGAAAGTGTGGTTGTCCGATGGGATTTTTCAAAGTTTACATTTTCATCCTCTTAATAAAAATTCCACAATGCACGTCTACTGGATCGTGGGTGTAAATTTGAGTTCTTGGGTCCCTTTTATTATAGCATAGGGTTCTGTGGTCACTTTTAGTTTAATTTGAGAATCTAAAAAAAACAACAAAAAAAACAAAAAATAATTGAAAAAAAAATAATGACCACATAGAGCAATGTTTTGTCCAAATGTGTGGCGTTCGGCACTTGGGGATCGTGACTCCATAGTTGTCTTGCCCAGATTTAGGCTTTATATCTCTATTATAGAGAATGGAATTGACAATATGTGTGGCGTCCGGCACTTGGGGATCGCGACTCCATAGTTGTCTTGCCCAGAGTTAGTCTTTTCATATCTATTGTGGTTAAAAAAATCATAAAAAAATGGATACTCATATTAAGGTTTAATGTGATTCCCACCTAGCGCTTCCATTTTTTCCCCTTGAACAATAAAATGGGCCCCATATCTTTTGTGATGCACAACACTTTATCATGCTTAATTGAAATTGGATGAAATGTGGCGATGAATTTGAACAAAGGAATGAGCTTGGGCTTGGGATATTCTTATGGACATAGCTTGTTTTAAATGATTTTTATGGGTTCCATAATTTTTTTTGGTATGTGATATTTGGGTGAGCAATGTGTATTAAAATGTTTTTGGAAAAGGGGATTTGAATTTCATATTTGTAATTTATTTTGCTCGGGACTAGAAAAACTCAAGGTGGGGGGTGTGATTAGTCACTAAAAGTGGTTAATATTTATTGTTAATATCATTATATTAATTGTTCCAAAGTCCATAAACATTGATTTTAGTGCATTACATAAATAGAACTTCATTTCTCATCTAAAATGCAATTCTTGATTAAAATGCAAATTTGGGCCCAATCATTCATTTGTTTGTGTACAACATTATATTAATTTTCTGAATTTGAAATTTTGGGATATTATTGATAACTTTGTTTGAAACATTTTATCTTTTAGGTCCAATGGATGAATCCCAAGGGAAGATAGATAAGTTTGCACCCGAATGCAGAAATTTGCTGGAGAAAGCATAATGGGCCTAAGGCCCATCAAACAAATGTGGGGCTCACAAAACAAGCCCAATGAAGCTAAAATTTATACAGTAGAAAGATAAAAATGTGAGGATAATTTTATTCAACTGTATCTGGAGCTAATTCTGAAGTTTTCATGATGATAAAGGGATCTGAAGCTGAGATTTAAATGGTGGACCCGACATTAATGCACATAAAGTCGTCCCACCATTTTGACCATAACTTCCAAACAGCAGAGCCAAATGTCCTGAAATTTTTAAATCGTATAGAGGAGAGATGGACTAAGATATTTGTTTTCTACGACACCTCAATATTCGGCCTCCATCAATTAAATATTCGAATGTCAAAATGGTGGATGAATCTGGACAGTTTTCCGGGTCAACTTCGAAACGTCAATTTTCTTTTAATTATTCACCCTCGTTTTGACTCTATTAATTGTTGGGGGTGAATTTATTGTGGGGGGTGGACCTAAGGCTCCTAATATGCCTATATAATGAGATTGTGGTGAAGGTAATTATCATCTAACATTTTCCTTTGAATCCAAGTTTTTCTTTCAATTGTAATTTCCCGCTTTCGTTTTGTAATGGCATCGTCAATTTCTCTAATGTAAGTTTTTCATTCATGTTTAGTATTTTAATAAAATTTATTCTTATTAACTTTTTATTTTCCTTTTCTTCACACATTGATACCATTGAATCTTAGTGTGAATTTATTCACACCCGCACTTGTGAATTCATCACACAACGGTGGAGTGTTCATTTTGATTAATGTTTTTTTTTCTTCTTCAATCTCGCTTCTTTAAGTCAATTACCCACTTCCATTAATAGAATAGCATAAATGGAGGGATAAAATTTTATGGGTTGATCCTAGGGAGTTGCATGAGTTTGATTGAATTTTATTTGATGTTCTTAAATTCTTAAATTTGTTCTTTATTTTAAGAGTTCCTTTCTTTGATTTATCTTCTTCTTTGTCTTCACCGACTTTAACGATGACACATTTTGAGTGCTAGTACTATCCAATTACTTGGAGTTCTCATTTAATTGATCCTCTAAGTGAATTGGTGATTAGCCTTAAAATTGTGTATGGATTAAATCAGAGAATGATATTGAGGGATTATTTCATTTAATGGATACCTCTTGAACCGATGAACAGAAAATCAAATGAAAAACAAATACATCCAATAAATACCAAGAGACAACCTAGGATCAACTCACATTAATTAGTTGTTTTAATTCAAGTAATTTTATTGGTTTTTTTCTTAAAATTAAATCAATATTTCTTCAAATCAATCAACACCATAGTTGGCCACCTCATAGCCAATCCCGCATCTAATCAAAGTGTCTCAAGGTTTCTTCTTCGGTCCCTGTGGATTCGACCCCTACCTGTACTACCACAACCGCATACCTGTAGGGTAAATTTGGGCGCAACCAATGGTCTTTCCAACTATGTGCTTTCACCTCCTTAATTCATTAAGTGGATTCCCCTATCCTGAAATCCTAACATGGATTTACTTAACACTTTCCTCCAAATTTTTATTGAACAAACTTTGGCTATTAAACTCAATATAAATTCAGTTAAGTCAACCCAAAACACTCATGAGAATTCCCTAATAAAATTAAGTGTCCAAAATTTGTCCATGTACTACACTTGGTTTTATGGTTTCATTCCTAATCAAGTAATTGAAGGCTTAGTCTGACTTAATATTTAATTTAGGGGTTTTAATTTATTATGCATAAATTTTATCTTGTTTTATCCTTTACATGTCTTGTTAATATTTAAGTGGATTTTACTTAATTAATTAACCATGTTAGATAAAACATTTATGCATATTCCATTTATTTAAATTTCATCTTTGCACATTAATTCATTTATTTATGTGATTACGGTCTTGTATGCATAAAATAAATAATGCATAAGCAAAAAATAAATAAATAAAGTAAAGGATTTGATCATGAGCATATCTAAAGGTTGATTTAATTTGATTACATTAAATCAACCTATTACCTAGGGGAATAACTCCATTTTTTGGTCTTGGTATGAGTTATAACATTCCACTTGTACACTTGTGTATCCCCTGAGTTGGCATCATAATGGTTTTGTCTTGAACCACCTCCATGCACCTTAGGATACTCCATTAATTACATGTATTTATAACTCACATGTAGGTTAGGGGAACCAAATGATTGCTTAAAGAGGATTACATAAATAACCATGGACACGCAGGTCCTACATAATATTAGAGGGAAGGATGACTCACTGGCCATCATTTTAATTTAATATTAAATAATTACAAAATCATATAATAAATTAAATTAAATTAATGTCAACACATACATAGGTCTTGGTAGAGCTCATGACCGGTCATACATGCAATGAATATGCAAAAGTAACCAGATAGTATTCATTTATTTATTTGTTCTTTATTATTAAGATAAACATGCTTGCATTAATTAATTAATTCTCTATCATATTAATGATCATATAAACTTAATTGAAGATGCCTGTTATTTATGGAATTCATGAAAAATAAACGGAAGAACCAATAATGACATATTTATTATAATAAATTAATTAAGCATTTAAAATTATTTAAAACCATTATTAAATTGTCAAACACATATTAGTATGTCAATAAATAAAATAAGGTTTTAATTCTGTAATTTTTCAATTTAATGTAGTTTTTAATTTTTTTTCCTTTACTGGGAGACTACACGGCATGTACTAACTAGTTACACATCATGTATCTTGGTTGTTGTGTATCCAGGGTACATGCCTAGGTCTACGGTGTGTACCTCGAATGGACTACACAATGTGTACAGAACAACCACACACCGTGTGTTCTAGTTATCATGTGTCTGGGATACATGTTTGGGTCTTCGGAATGTGTTTTGGATGCGGGAATTGATGAACTATACACCGTGCACACTGCATAAACATCATGTATATTATAAATGCTCCAGGTTTTCATTCTCATGTAGTTTTGACCGTGCATGATGACCACACAAATTGCACGATTTACGCCGCTAACTCATATAGACCACGACGTGTACATAGATACACACCGTATAATCCAACAACCCATGTGTCATCCTAACCCTAACTGCACATGGTGTGTAATAAATTCATCATGTGTAGTAACTACATTGTGCACCATGTATCCCTCAATGCATCTAGATTTAGTGCACTAGGGTACACGGTGTGTACTTATGAGTACACGTCGTGTAACCCTCTCTTACCATCCAAAAATTTAGCATTTCCCAATGTCATCTTTGATCATTCTTCATCTATTCTTAAACCTTTAAGAAAATAAAATATTAAATGAACATGATTAATATGTCAAAGCATATTAATTCAAATCATATTAAAGAATGAATAATATGAAATGAAATTCTTACTAGTGAAAAATAAGATTTTTAACATCATTTTGTTGTGGTTTTTAACATCGGTTTTTCGGTGACGTTATTTCATGCAATGTTGTAAATAAGTTTTTAACATTGGTTAATAAAAATGGATGTTATAAAAAAAAATTGAAATATTTCACGTTAGTTATGAAATAACTGATGTGAAAATTCATTTACCATGTCAGTTTTTTAGAATAAACGGTGTGTAAAGTCATTTTTCACATCAGTTAATTAATAACCGATGTGAAAAAGTATGAAATGTTTGATTTTTCATGTCAGTTATATGAAAACTAATGTGAAAAATCAAATATAGCATCCTTTTTAATGTAGGTTATGAATTAACAGATGTGGAAAATTGTTTTTCACATTAGTTGATTCATACCTGCATTAAACTTTCTAGAATATTTTATTTTTTATGTTAGTTTTCATATAACTGATGTACAAAATCACATATCACATACTTTTTCATGCCAGTTATTAATTTATGTGAAAAAATGGCTTTCTACATCAGTTATTCTAAAAAAACTGACATAGTAAATGTTCTTTTTTAATTTTTCATGTAAATTATAAAATAACCGACATGAAAAATATTTCTTTTAAAATAAAATACAAATATTTATCCCCTCCAAATAGTAAAGCAACAGATGAGATAGAAAAAATAGCAGAATAGCAAAAAACAGCAACAAAAAAACATTTACAATATCAATTTTCAAGTTTACAATGTATATTACAAATAAACTAAAATTAAGTTGAACCTGAGAAATGATTCACTCATTCAATTTGTAAGTGTCTCAACTCTTATCCAATATAAATGATAGGTTCATAAAAAAAATAAAAAATAAAAAGAAAGCATTTAACATGTATTATGAATAAAATAATGAAAAATAAAAGGAAAATTTTATAAAAAATATAACCTTTTGGAAATTCGTAATTGTCCTAGTTGAAATTATTTCACAAATAAATATTAAAACATAGTATTTGTATTCCTTTAATCCTTCTTGTTTATGAAACTTATGTTTAAAATAATTTTTCAATTCAAAATAACATTTTTACGTACCATATAAAAAAATTAGTAATGTAAATGAAAAGTCACCTTTGCTTTTATTAATTCGATCTTGGAGCTCTTCTTTCTAGTTGTATCTATAAATAAATATCATGAACTATTTAAAAAAATATGAATAAAATAAATTTAAATGTAATTATAATATAAAAAATTATTAAAATATGCAAACTTACATGTTCAGTATAGTCTTAAAATTTTCTCGCACTTCACCATAGATGGAGTATAACCAGTATAGTATCTTATCCCTTGGAAAAAAAGAACCCAACATCCAATAGACGCTAATATATAAGAAAAATTAATTTGAGTGTATATTTTTTTAAGAGATATATAACACTTTATGGGATATATGTTTCTTACTCTTGAAGATAAGGAAACATCCATCACTGAATAATTGTATTTTTCTAAAATCTTTCAGCAATATAAATCATTCTTTCAGCATCAGTCATTTTCTTTGCTATAGGTGAATTAAATTGTGGGTCCATAAATCCATATATTGTTTCTATGCCATTTTGTGTACAAATTGTATAAAGATACCTAATACAAAACAAATATAAGTATAAATTTTTAATAAATTAAAATAACAAAAAGATTTATGTTAATCAATATACATGGAAAAAACTTGCATCATGTTGATTTCAAACTCTTCTCTAGTTACAAGATTCATGATATCTTTTTTATAAAGTGTCACAGTAATTGAATTCCCACAAATACCAGCTTCTGTTGTAGTCTCGTAAAAATCCAACAACAAATTTGAATATGTTGTCAATCTATCAATACTAGTATAAGTTGCATCTAAAGTCATAACACTTTTTATTTTCTATTGTCTATACGGTATTTCTTTTACTTTAAAGATTCCTATAAAAAATAGATAAATTTTTAAACTTTAAAATGTTAAAACAAATTTAACAACAAAATGAAATAAATGATATAATATACACATACCTCTGGTAATCTTTCAAATGAGTCTAGATAGCCAAACTAAAAAATGGTTGATACTTTGCCCAACTGTACTAGCCTCATCTATAGGAAATGGTATCCTTGTTGATCTATCTATATTATCCTGTACGGTGACCCTATGATTCTTTATCTCTATCTATTAATGATGAATGGTATCTCCCATATGCAACAATATGATATTGGGGATCATCAGTATATAACTTACAATAAATGGGAAGTTGAAGAGGAGGGGGTGTAGGAGTAGGATAAGTAAGTGGAGTGGGGTCTGTAGTCGGAGGTGGAGTATAGTTAGTAGGAGTGGGATCTGCAGGCGGAGGTGGATAAGTGAGATCATTTACTTGAAATTATTTTTATGTGTCTGCAAACATCGACTATACTGAAGATCCAATCCTATCATTCATCATCTCATGAATATCGTAAACTTTAGCTTCCAAAAAATATTTTTTTTATAAACATACTCCATTGAATATGATTTAGAACATTGAAACACCTTTTTCTCAATACACCTATCGGGTATCCTCATACACGACCCGAGTGTTCAGGCTTTCCAAATGTTATATCTAAAATATCCTTCATAACCTCAGCTATGAAGACCCCATATGTTCTCTTCTCCTCAAGAAATTATTGTATAGAATATTTGAAAAAACTCACAGTGAATCACAATATATAAAGAATTGTTTTAACTTAAATAAATAAATAAAGTAAACATCTTATAATCCTCTCAGTTATAACCCTCAACTCTTCTGTAAGATATTGTCCTTTTTTGATCATTTGAGCCCTCTTCCTTTTTTTTTGTCCAGCGGGGGGAAGAAGGGTCAACCTCCACATAACCTGAAGACTCGGCTCAAATTTTTTGAAATTTTTCAACTATCATTTGTTCCTCCAATAATGTATACCCTCCCTAGGATAAATTATGAGAATATGCATTTCTAGATTAGATCTCCTAATGATATCTACTTGATTGATCTAAATTAAGAATAAATAAATCATTAATATGATCATTAATATAAAAAACTTCTAAAAGGTAACATTGTACTTACCAAAAACGCTTCTCGCTGTCTACTTTCAATAAATTACTTTCATGCATCTCCATCTATAAATGGATATATATCACATGGATTATGATGTTGTTTATGCCCAAAAATAAAATATGATGTGGGGGTTGATTTAAAATCCCCCCATCTCCTAGTGTCTAATGATAAACATTTCCTCCTGAATTTCCTAGTATCAGGTATATCATATGTCATCTGATGAGAAGGGGGAAGCATATATTACTATAAATATTTCATGATAAGTAAAATAATAATAAAAAATCTTGCCAAAATGGGGGCAAGAATGTTTTCCTTCTATCAAGAGTGGGAGATAACTCTAAACGTATTCCAATTGAAAGTAAGTCTAATCTTGTATTCAACCCATCTTTAGTTTATTCTTTAATATATAACAATGTTCCAATCAATATGTCATGAATATTCTTCTCCGAGTACATGAAATAAATGTCATGTTTGACCTCATGATATCTCTAATATGGTAACTCAAAAAATATTGACCATTTCTTCCAAATGTTTCTATCATTACCAAATTTTTATGTCTTTCCAAATGTCATGTCAATGTTTTTCACCCTCTCAAAATATTAATCAATGGAGAAAATTTTTGGATCAATATAAAATTATTATGAGTCATTGAATGCTTTTTTTAATCTATGATAAGAACGTTCCATAGATAAAAACTTTCAATGAACCATGTATATTGTTTTTCTCGCATGTTGCAGTTGATAATATGAAGTTTGTTGTTCACAAATTGGATAATATTTATTCCCCTTAACATTGTATCCTCACAAATTTACATACCATTGAAAGTTATTTATAGTGAACATAATCATTGCATGTAGTTGAAAATATTTCATTTTATAAGAATCAAACATATTAATACCTTTATCCAATAAAAGTTTCAAATCACAAATTAATAGTGATAATAAAACATTAATATCATTTTCGAGCTATTTTGGTCCATGTATCATTAAAATCAACAAGACATATTTTCAATTTATACAAAATTCAGGAGATAAGTTATAAATTACCAATAAAAGAGGTCATGAACTATGTGTGCTACTAAGGCTTCAATATGGATTCATTCTATTTGTGTACAATCCAAGTCTGAGATTTCTAACTTCATTTCCAAATATTGGAAATTGTTGATCGATTTTCTTCCACTATGGACAATCAGCTAGATACCGTAATTTTTCATCACATATCCACTCATATACATGTCATCTTAACCTTTTTGCATCATTTTAATTTACAAATAAATATTTCAAATGAGTAATTATAGGAAGATTCCAAAATGTCTTAGCGGGGGTCTTTGTAACTGCTAAATCAGTCTGTGATTTTTCTTTCAACTTATACCGTGACGTCCCACATTTAGAACACCCTGATAGAAATTTGTATTCTTTCTTATATAACACACAATCATTTGGATATACATATATTTTATTATACCCTAATCCCATTGGGCATAATTTTTTTTCTTTATAATGTGAATCTAGAAGATCGTTGTCTTTAGGAAGAATATCTTTCAACAATTGTATCAACTCTCTAAAACTCTTATCACTCCATCCATTTTTTGTCTTTAAGTTAATAAATCTTAACACCGTCAATAAAACTATAAATTTTGTACAAACCTGATAGAATGGTTTTTTAGCATCGCCATATAGATGCTCAATTTTCAGTTCTTTCTCAATTGTCTTCACTTCAATGTCACGAATCATTTCTTCAATTTGATCAGACTTATCATCTTGTAAAGCATCATCATCAATAGATCAGAAATTTTACCCAATTTCACAATGCCAAATCCAAGGGATATAATGCAGATTAAAACCATGACAAATTAAATGATCTTTGATCTCTCTTCTTTTTAACTACTTCATATTTAAACATTTTAGGCATGGAAAGAAAAAACATGTCATTGTTTGGAACATTTCGTTTAGCAAATTCCAAAAAAGTGTCAACACATTCTTCATATTCATCACTTATTCGAAGTATAGTAATCCAACTTTGACTCATTATTATCTATAACAAATATCAAAAATTGAAAATAAGTCATCATAATTTAAAATTTAATTTCAAATTTGGTTTTATAAATATCTATAAAAAAATATCATAACATATTTCACAAAAAAATACAACATATTTGATAAAAAAAATATAATTTTTAATATATTAAATTATTATTCTATAATAAAAAAATCACAAAAATAATCTAAAATCAATCATTCATAATTTAAAAAATATCTAAGATGTGCGAATAATGTAAATTGTAAATACAAATATCTTGGATGCATAAAAAATCAAAACAATATACATAAATCGTAAATTGATATTTGAACTGAGATGATTAAGAAGGCGATACTGGTGGTAAAAAGGTGAAAGCGACAACTGATGATGGGTAGTGGTGGACGATGGCTAAAATAAAAACTGAAATTAATAGAAAATTCAAATCTCAACTACAAATGAAAATGTAAATAGCTTGGATGCATAAAAAATTGAAACAAAAACACAAATCGTAAATTGATATTAGATCCGGGATGACTAAGAAGTAGACACTAATGGAAATAAGTCATAAGAAGTTGATGATAGATGAAAGAGGTAGATGCCAACTCTAAGATAAAGCAACATCATATAAAAATTGAAAACGCAAATACAAATAGCTAGAATGCATGGAAAATGGAAACAATAAACACTAAACATATATTGAAATCAGAACCGGAACCAGCAACACCAATGAGAATAAGCATGAGCGGTGGTCGAAGACGAGCAATCGTAGACGGTGGTGGTAGATTCCAACTAAAAGATAAACTAACATCAAATAAAAAAATGAAATTGCAAATACAAATAGCTATAATGCACAAAAAAACGGAAACAATAAACATGAACTTTAAATTAAAATTGAAACCGGGACAAGTGACACTGGGCGCGAGTGGTGGTTGACTGGCCGGTGACTATGGATGGCGGTGGTGGATACCAAATGGAAGATATTCAAATCCAATGATCGAAGAAAGAAGAAATTTGATGCCACATATCAAAGAACGAATAGATTCCAAGGCACAGATCAAAAAAAATTAGGATTAGGGTTCACCGCATGAGAGAAAAACGAGAGCTCTCATGAAAAAGAAATAAAATTAAATGAATCTTCCCAATAGTGATTAAAATTATAAAGGTTTTTCACATCATTTATTCAACAACCTACATGGAAAATTTGATGTTTAATGTTGGTTATTCTATAATTGTTGCAAAAAAAATTCTTTTTTTATGTCGGTTATTGGATAACCGATGTGAAATATCTTTTGGTTTAAGTTTTCATGTCATCTATTTAATAATTGAGGTCAAAAAGATCATAATCTATATTGTTTATTGAATAAAAAATGTGAAAAATTAACCCTCAAGTTATTTCATGTCAGTTATCCAATAATCGATGTAGAAAATAAGATATTTCACGTCGGTTGTTGAATAATCGACGTGAAATATCTTGTGATTTAATTTTTCGTGTTAGTTATAGATAACCGACATTAAAAACATGATGAAAAAAATATAACTTGTACTAGTGACTAGCCACAATTGCACGTAGATAAATAATCAAATAAAAAATTGTGAATTTAAATATGATTGCCCTGATACCGCTTAATTGTTTCAGGCACAACGGAAGCACACAATGATGAAGATATATTAAAATTTATTTTAATATTTCTATACCTGAAACCAAGAACGAGTATCTTGCACGTAAAATTTATAATTAATTTATTTAATGTCAAAATAATTGATTACCTTAGCTTAGAAACATTTTTTCATTAATGATGTTGATCATCCAAAAATGACCCTTTCGGATTACCTTCGTTGCATTGTGAGGATCCAAGGATAGAATCTCTCTATGTGTGATTTAAACATGATCCTTTGATCTCTAAGCAATGTCAATCGATCTCTGGGTGTTAGTGCGGCGAATCGATTGTCTTGCGTTGTTTGTTTTGATCGCTTGTCCTTTGGTCTTGAAGGAACCTCTCTTACATTTCTCGTTCTTGAGAAGGAGAGATAAGGAGGAGATGAGTTGAAAGAGAATTCATTATGCGCAAGAATTCTCTATTATCAATTGTACACTCTACATAATAGACATAATTGTCTATTTATATAGCTAGGGTTTAGGTTAAAATAATTATTTAATTACATGTCGACCATTAAATAATATTATAATATTTAATGAACTTCATTCCCCATAA